>CM061559.1:141692562-142960062 GCA_030864225.1 Capsicum baccatum var. pendulum
CTCAATTGAAGTTTTCAAAGTAGGATGCTCAGTTTAAAGAATTATAAACTGATAAGAAGAGTGGTATGTCTTTTATTTAGAAATTAATTTTAAAAGTAAAAAGCGGGCATAGGCCTCTTTTTTGAAAAATAGTATAATACTAAGATTTAGCTGGAATCACACCACCAAATACATAATAGTGCATCTAAATGTATGGATGTCATCGCCGATATCAAATAGTACAAACGTAAGCATCTATGAACTAAATCACATTCTTTCATAAAATAGGGTACTAACCTGGTGTCCAGCTGGTATCATAACCACGTCCTCATGCCCAAAGATATGAAGTTTAGTAGTATAATAACATTATAACTCAGTAGGATTAAGATAAATACGATGTTCAAGATACTAGGGGGATCTAATAGCGGGATATTATCCAAATCACTAAGTAATACTAAAAACTATATACTAAGAGGTTTTAATGTAAACCTAAGGTCATGTACCTAAATAACTATACTTACGGTATCCTATGTCTATAGCGTGTATCCTTAGGTCAATGCTCAATTTACAATTCTATTTCCCCTAGATAGCTGAAATCATGATATAACTACAAATAAACTTATCCTATAATACCTTACCAAGCATGCAATGCATACAATACATAATATCTTAGAGAAGAGAGTATAATGTAGCCTACCTAGAATCTAAATGTTAAGCTTGAGAACATTGAACCAAAGCATGGCCTTGTCAAGAAGTTTTCAAATGACGTCCCACTAGGACTCGAGCTTGAATAACTTGCTGTAGACAATTTATTTTCTTTAATGGATCAAATATAACATGAAAAATAATTTCATATGAAATCCTCTTAATTGTGAAGTAAATATTGATATATATATGTACATGCAATGGACTACATATGGTAACTGAACTGAACGAAAAATGAATGCAAATGTCACTTCAAAACAAAATAGGATTGTTGTTAGATATTTATGGAACTATCGAAAAAGATTATAATATAACAAGTGTGAAAATATTTGTAGTTTCTACTTATCTATAAAAATAAGATAATGCATGGATTCTAAGTTATATGAATTACTATCTAGGTGGCAATATCATCGAAGTGATAAATGACACTTATATAAAGTTGTTGCTAGGTGAGGTTATAAAGCCAAAATATATTTATCTCCTTATGCATGTACTCAGATATTGCAGAGATTTGTGGTACAATAAAATATTTTAAATATATCATAATCAATAGTAAAATAATTTGAATAAATCCACTATTATATAATAAGAATTATTCAACATAACTATAGTCACTATCTCTATTTAAAATATTAATAAATTAAATACTATTATAAAATAATATAAACATGTCATAACTATACAATTTTCATAAATATAAAAAAAAAATTGTAATAACAATAAGAATTATAAATTAACGAAACTCTAATTTAAATTATATATTTATGAATATGCTCGGTACTAATAAAATTATGCAACGAACTACCTAAAAATGAATCACCTGTCTTGAAAGGTCATAAATAATAGGTAGCAACTATCGAGAAACTAGAAATACTGAAAATGCATGAAAATTGAAAAATGACCTAGAGGATCATTACATTACGTCATGTCAATTTATATGGTACAGGTTATTAAATCTATAGATAAGCATCAAGAAAGTTATGTTGGGTTATGACTGTTCAGAACATACATCCAAATACTAAAGGCAACCCTTAGACAGATCTACTTATATTTAAAATTTGTTTACATATAATGGATAGGTTTCTATACGAACCTAGTGATGATGGTCGTATTGAAGATTTGTTTGAAGTATGAAGACTTTTTGTGCATTCATAATAAGACTGATCTTTACTATCAAATCCTTGAACAATGTAACTTACGAACAAATTAATTAAAAATATTATGTTAAAGATTTTCTCAAAAATCACAATCCACAATAAACAGATCATGAAAACACTTTTTTTTATCAATTTATTTTGTTTCTTCATTTGTTGTAGTACTGACATCTTTATATAAATATTTTTTCTCATAAGAATTTTTCTCATGAGTGGAAAACGTTTTTCTCATAATTGATTACTATCAACATTTATTTTTACATCAACCTTTGTATAGAATCACCTATAAACCTTTTTCCTATTTGGTTAAGGTAATACCTTACTTGGGGTAAATGTTCAATTCCATAATTTAACTATTATTAAAAAATTCCCATTGAGATTGTTGAATCCAATTCCTAATAAAATGGATGAATCCTTTATGACTTTTCATAAGTTACACAACCTAACCAACTAGAACAGGGAGGAACCTACTCTAATCCAACTAGATAGAAGAGCCCTTACCACCCATTTTAAGATAAATACAGAATTTATAAGCAATTCTATTAAGGATTTCAAAATTTAATAAATGTTAAAGTGGCTTTATTTTAGTATATTCCATCTATATCCCTATTCCATTCATAGTATCCCTTTATTTTTATTGATATAACAGACGTCGTTTCTAGTCTATATCTTTTTTTCTATATATGGAAAGTAAAAAATTATCATACAATAATCTAAAAATTTTAGTAGAAAAGAAATAAGTGTGGTTTGTGTCAGTATTTTACAATAAAGTTATAAATGAAAATACTTTCCCTGAGGTCTTAGTCTAGACAATGTGGAAGAGCTTCTAATATAGTAAATGATAAAAGAAATGCAACTTCTACTATAGGAATCAAATGAGTAGAAGTAGTTCGAGATCACTATCCGTATTTGTATGACCCCGCATAATTCTTAAGCTTAATTCAGTCCTTTAAGCTTGTCTAGGGGGTCCCAGACTTAGAAAATTCTAGCTAAGTGTCAAGACTTAATTTATTTTTGGCCTTCGAAACTTGGCAATCTCATTTCGCAACCTTAATGTCCTTTAATGGTTAGTACTCTTGCTAATTTATTATCAGGGAGGTCAATAGGTATTCTCAGATAAGTTTTGAATTTTTTGAACCTTCTTTAGACCACATTTGGTGTTCCAAAATAGTGGACCAACACAATCTTGACGTGCTGCATCGCCTATCGCGTTGGTTAACATTGTTACAGGTTGCCAGATCTAAAAGTACTGAGGCTTGGCATGATCATGGCGTAATGCATCGAGAATCATGTCGGTGCCATTGATGCACCGCATGGCTCAATGCATCGGTGCCTAATTTTAGGCATTAAATGACTGCAACCTTAATGGTAATTAGGTCATTTTCCTCAACCTTCAACACTCATAAGCACAAAATTTACCTCTCTTTTGGCTAAATACACTCCTTATTCCACAATTGCTCAAGAAAAAGAAACCCTAGGAGAGCAATTTCAAGCCAAGGATTCAAGCTTTCCTCCATCAATCTTTAAGAAATCATCCACCTTGGTGTGTAAAGTATTCAACCAAGGAACCCTTTCATCCTTGGAGTTCAAGAATCTATTTATTTTTTTAAAAAAGCTTAAATAATAATGTTCATGTTGTGGATTAAAATTGTATCCATGTTGTTGATTTGTATGGTTTCCATGATGGAATCTTTATGTATTCCATGATATTATGTTAGCATATCGATAGAATTTCATGAAATTGAGTTGATTAAAGTAGCCAAGATATAATTGTTTAGGGTTCATGCCCAATCCTAAGTATATGCATCTCATGTGTTTGACAAAATGCCTAAGTCAGTAGAATTGTGTTTTATGACCCTTTGTTGATCTAAATGATAAAGTTAGTCTACTACTTAATGTTCAAAATGACTCCCATGCTAAATCTCTGTCTTATAGTTGTTTGATGGAATTCTCATGAGACTAGAATTATGAAATTATGATATGTTTGAATGCATCGCTATCTATGTACAAGATTATGAATATCAAGTGCTTCATGAAATCCCCCAATGATTGTATTATGAATTGTGGCCTATGGTTATGTATTCAAAGAAATGTCATGTCTTGTTAGTTTCATGCTATTGAGTATGTGTTTACTTGTACCCCATAATTTAGTTGTGTGCCTAGAGCCATCATCAGTTTTCAATATACTCTCTGTCAAGACATGACCATTAGAATTCAGTCAGTCACATGACTCAGGAAAACTCAGTAAATTCAGTATCAGTCTAGTCTTTCATATTACTCAATAATCTCAGTAATCTTAATCAGTTATCAGATCTCAGTAGTATTCTATCATTTAATGAAACTTAGTGAAACTAGTCCAGTGCAGTTAGTAACACGATTAGTGATAGCTAAGGCAGTCCTAGTATAAACTAGGAAATTAGTTCAGTGTCTGTTCAGTTGGGAGTAGGATTCAGCACCAAGTGAACCCAGGAATAAGGGATTACCTAACAGCCAGTAGAGGGTATGATCCTTAGAAATAATCCTTGTGTTACAGAACTAAGTAGCCAGCATAGGTTGAGATATACCCCTATGAGTCTAGGGATTATACATCTTATTTTAGTTTTCCTACTTGGACGGGTTGACGAAAGATCTCCCTGTTAGAGAGGGTTAATTCACAGCTTGTCTTTACCCGTGCCACGGTATTAACACCCTTTGAGCTGGGGTTACAAGTTGGACCACCACCAGTTCAGATTCAGGGTATATCGGTTAGATGATTACTTCCCACAATCTCAGTCATAGTCTCAATAAAAGAACTTAGATAGTTCTTTAGAATCAGGACTATCAGACACAGTCAATCATCTAATAGTATATCAGTTATATGAAACTCATGTTATCAGTATTCAGAATCAGTAGTCAGTATATCATGATCTTATTTATAGTTATGCATTCATACATATATTCTCACGTTCATGTTATTCAGTTAGTTAGTATTGTTCAAGCATATGAACCCCATGCATTCAGCCTACCTCATTTTGCATACCAGTACATTTAGGTATATTGACACATACTTTTCTTCTATGCTATGGTGTTTATACCATAGGTTCGAACTCTTAAGTTCCCGATCGCACTTAGCTTTAGATTCAGCCAACAATAGTAGATTTGTAGTGAGTCCTAATCATTTAAGGATAGAATAATTATTTCATTACTTTATTATTTCAGTTTTAGTAGACGGAGTTAGTTGGGGACATGTCCCATCAAATCCATAATTTTTAGACAGTTTAAAGACTTTCAGACTAGTATGTTCAGATAGTTTACTTTAGTTTTTATATTGATATACTGTATTTCTAGATGTTATATTGTATCTGATATTTGAACCTTATGGCCTTTCAACTCTTTTATTTCACATTTATACAATATATTATGTAGTGCTCAGGTACAAATATCAGTCATGGGTTAGCTTGTGGGCCTTTGGTATTATTAGCATTGTGTAGCATTCAGGGTATCAGATTTGGGGCATTACAAACTTGGTATAATATCCTAAGGTTCAATAGAGTCCTTGGAATTTTTAAAAGCCACATCTTGTAGAGTCTTGTGCATGGCTGTGTTGCACGCCACATTTATGTACAGGACACTCAAGCCCCTCAGCACGTTCAGGAAAATATCCTGGATGAGTATGTCTCCGATACAGAATTTAGGACTGCATTCACTATTCTAGCCAAGTTAGTCACAGGTCAGAATGAATGGCCAACTACTATTTTTGCCAAATCACTGGTCAATACTGCTGCAACCTAGATTTGGGACTTCACCTGAATGAATCCTCCCCTATTCTCAGGTATCACGAGAGTGACTTTTAGTGAGAGTGATGAGTTATCCGCTTATTAGCTACACGATGTAGCCTATACGTGGTTTAAGAAGTGAAAGGTAGACAAGGGTATAGATGTAGAGCTCATAAAGTGGGAAGAGTTTGTGACTGCTTTCCTAGATAGATTTTTCCCTTAGAGTAGAAAGAAGAAAAAGTGTTAGAGTTCATCAATCTCAAAAAAGGTAGCGTGAGCGTAAGAGAATACTCCCTCAAGTTTACTTAGTTAGCTATGTATGC
This sequence comes from Capsicum baccatum var. pendulum, assembly GCA_030864225.1. Classification (NCBI taxonomy): domain Eukaryota; kingdom Viridiplantae; phylum Streptophyta; class Magnoliopsida; order Solanales; family Solanaceae; genus Capsicum; species Capsicum baccatum. Next base: position 141,698,479 of record CM061559.1, read on the forward strand.
TCCCCATGAAGTAGCAGATAGTAGATCCAAAATGAGAAATTTTTTGTTTGGGGTATCAGATAGAGTGGTTAGGGAGTGCAGGACTGGGAGGTTGATTAAGGAGATAGACATATCTAGGCTTATGGTCCATGCTTAACAAATTGAAGAGCAAAACTTAAGAAGAAGGAGAGAGAGAATAAGAGAGCCAAAATAGGTAGCTATAGTTTTTCTCAGCCAGGGTCACAGGGAGGTAATCGTTCTCAGTCCAAGTTCCATCCTCAGCTAGTGCGCCAGTACCAAATTTCAGAAATGACTGTAGGGATGGGGTGCCAGGCTCCAAAACTTAGGGTAGTGAGAGTAGGAGTCTTACTAATCTATTTTGCAAAGAGTGTGGTAAGTATCATAAGGGGAAGTGCAGAGCTGGTAGTGATGTGTGTTTTGGATGTGATGAGTCTAGTCACATTGTTTAAGATTGTCCTAAACCTGGCCCTCGAAGTGAGCATGGTCGCCCTTCTATCCAATCCGGTCACTCAAATCAGCAGGGTGTAAATTCCAGTGCTATTAGTGGGCAATGCTCAAACAGACTCTATGTTCTTTAGTCCCGATAGAATCAGGAAATATCCTCCTGATGCAGCCACTGGTATGTTATCGATCCCTCCTTTACATGTTCATATTTCTTCGACTTCAGGAGCTTCTTTTTCTTTTGTAGCTTTTTACATAACAATCAACTTTAAGGTCAGACCAAATATTAATAGGACCTTTATCAGTCTCCACCCATTGGGTTAGCCCATCATATCCCAACAGGTATACATGGACTATCTGGTTATGATATCTCAGAAAGTCAGGCCTTCAAGTTCCAGTAGTAATACTAGTATGTGAAGGAAATCTATAAGGAAAGATGATTCCTAACCCATTCCTACCTCAGTACAAAGTTTTGTACTTCAACCATCACAATACTTACACACGCTTTACATTTTAGTCCCATGAATATAGCTTATATCCACATGCTTTTCATAGAATAGTATGTGTTTCAAGTTCTTAGTATGAGGAGTTCTATTTCACCCAGTATGATGAATCATGTCCCATGAACATAGAAATTCCAGGCTCAGGTCATGCAGCTCATGACTCATGCTCCGATCCTAGTGATTAGCCAAACTTAGATTATGTCATATATACTATCAGTTTAGATCCCTTGGTGAATCTGTGTTGTGGATGCTCTATCCCTTAAGCCTCAGTTACAGCATTAATTCAACAATCAGTATTCAGTAAAGGACTCAGATAGTCCTATATGACCATTGCTTTTAGTTATCAGTTACTTAGACATAAGAATTTAGTACTTTAGTACTAGTCTAAACCTCGATTATCAGAAACTATCATACAGTTTCAGTTATAGTCTTAGTTATAATTACAGTCTTAATTGTCCTCTTAGCTACAATCTCAGTCCCATTCCTAGCCTAGTAATCAGTTCAGTAACTCAGTTTAGTTTAAGGATTTCCCGACCAAAACATATGGCCATTAGTTACGTAGTTATTACTATCTTAGTACCCTAGTTTACAAAATATTTCCAAAATATGTTAGATGCCTGATCTTACAATTTTAAGGTAATACGGTTTTCACTCACTCATGCTTAGTTACCTCATGTTACCCAGTTAGTCATTACTTTCTATGCATTATACTCTACAGTTTCAGACTAGTTGTTCATACTAAGTTCAGTTAAGTCTTGCAGACCCAGTATTCAGTTATCAGTCCTTCAGTTAATCAGATGAGGAGTATATTTATGCAGTCATGATCAATACCCATGTGAATATTTTTGGTAGTATCAAGTGATGTGTTGTACTAAGGTCGAAAGTATAGTTGAAAGAGTACCAGAGAAGTACTTCAGTTAAGTATAAGTTTTTAGTATGAGTTAGTTTAAGCAACCAGTAATTCAGTTTATCAGTCTAGCGATCAAGTTTGGATGGTTTGGTTTCCCTTCGTTCCATCTAGTTGCACCATCCAAAGTCCCAAATACGTGATCATTCTAAGATGGACCAACCAGGCAGTTTCATGCTCAGCTTATTTTATGTATCACGTCAGATTTTTCAGATTCCAAATATTTAGTCACAATTTAGTTCGTAGGTGCCTTGTGTATCGCCCTAGTTTTCCTCAGTATCTCAGCAAAATCAGTATTCTTCGGGGGACCTAGTTTCCTAAGGAGGAGATACATTATAATCCCTTAAACTTTCATAACATAAATATGCCACTCTTTCTCTTCATAATAAATACAGTTAGGAGTAAGAGGTACTCATAAGTTGACCCTCAAACTCCGACCTCAGGTGCAACTCGCGTATTCAAGGTGCTCAGTTCAGATCACAATATTCAGTTTATATACCATGTTTTTGGCTTAGATATGTTCCTATGTTCCCATTGACGTGTGCCTAGTAATTGATCTAGGGTTCATCAGTATTTTTGATTTAAGGTAACAGTCTTCCATAAATTCACTCAGTTCCATGTTCAGATTCCATTACAAACTTGGTATTCAGTTTCATGCTTAGATTCCCATTATAAACTTGGTATCAATTACTATTACATATTCAGTCATATGTTCATGTGCCAGTTCAGTCATGTATTCATACATTAGATATGGATGCTCAGCTTGATAAATTCAGTTTTTGAGTAATCCCAGTCATGTATTCATTAATTCAGTTATTCATACATTAGATGTGCATGTTTAGTATAATACATTCAGCTTATCAATCATGTCAGTCATGTACTCATGTTTCAGTTGTTCATGTTCAGTAGGTAATTCAGCTTATCATTTCTCCTATCTTAGTCGGTCATATTCGAGGATGATGTTTCCAAAGGTGAGATATTGTAAGACCCAAAAAAATTCCTAATCTTAATTCAGTCCTTTAAGCTTGTCAAGGGGGTCCCAGACTTCAAAAAATTATAGCTAAGTTTTATGATCAGGGAGGACAATAGGTGTTCCCGGACAAGTTTTGGATTTTTCGGACCTCATTTAGACCATGTTTGGTGTCCCAAAATAGTGGACCAATGCGATCTTGGTGTGCTGCATCACCTATTGCATTGGTTAACATTGTTGTAGGTTTCCAGAGCCAAAAGTACTGAGGCTTGGAACGATCATGGCGCGATGCATCGAGTATCGTGTTGGTGCCATTAACGCGCCGCGTCACTTAACGCATCAGTGCTCAGTTTTAGTCATTAAATGACTGCATCTTTAAGGGTAATTAAGTCATTTTCCTCAACCTTCAGCCTTCATAAACATGAAATTTAGCCCTTTTTGAGATAAATACACTCTTTATTCCACAATTTCTCAAGAATAAGAAACCCTAGGTGAGCAATTTCAAGCCAAGGATTCATATTTCCTCCACCAATCTTCAAGAAATCATCCACCTAGGTATGTAAAGTGTTCATCCAAGGAACCCTTTCATCCTTGTAGTTCAAGAAACCATTTAAAAAAAAAAGCTTAAATAATGATGTTCATGTTGTGGATTCACATTGTATCCATGTTGTTGATTTGTATGGTTTCCATGATGGAACATTTATGTATTCCTTGATATTATGTTAGCATGTGGATTGAATTTCATGAAATTGAGTTGATTAAAGTAGGCAAGATGTAATTGTTTAGGGTTCATTCCCAAGTCTAAATATATGCATCCCATGTATTTGATAAAATACCTAAGTGAGTATAATTGTGTTTTATGACCCTTTGTGGATCTAAATGATGAACTTAGGATACAACTAGATGTTCAAAATGACTCCCATGCTAAATCTATGTCTTATAGTTTTTTGATGGATTGCTCATGAGACTAGAATTGTAAAATTATGATATGTTTGAATTCATTCCTATCTATGTACAAGATTATGAATATCAAGTGCTTCATGAAATACCCCATTGATTGTATTAAGAATTTTGGCCTATGCTTATGCATTGAAAGAAGTGTCATGTCTTGTTAGTTTTATGCTATCGAGTCCTGGAATACTTGTACTCGACAATTTAGCTGTATGCCTAGAGGCAACGTCAGTTTTCAATATACTTTCAGCTAAGCCATGATCCTTAGAATTCAGTCAGTCGCATGACTTAGGAAAACTCAGTAAATTCAATATTTGTCCAGTCCTTCACAATACTTAGTTATCTCAGCCAGTTATCAGATCTCAGTAGTATTCATCAACCAACGAAACTTAGTAAAACTAGTCCAGTTTAGTCAGTAACACGATCAGTGACAGCTCAGTCAAGCCTAGTATGAACTATAAAATTAGTTCAGTTTCTATTCAGTTGGGAGTAGGATTCAGCACCGAGTGAACCCAGAGATGAGGGCTCACCTGTCAGCCATCAGAGGGTGTGATCCCTATAAGCAATCCTTGCATTCCAGAACTACGTCTCCAACATATGTTTTGATATACCCCTACGATTCTAGGGATTATACATCTTATTTGAGTTTTCCTACTAGGAGGGGTTGACAGAAGAGCTTCGTGTCAGAGAGGGTTAACTTATAGCTTGTCTTTACACATGGCATGGTATTTACACCATTCATGCTGGGGTTACGGGTTGGACCTCTACAATTTCATATTCAAGGTATGTCAGTTATATGATTACTTCCCACAGTCTCAGTCTTAGTCTCAATAAAAGAACTCAGATAGTTCTTTAGAATCAGGACTGTCAGATACAGTTAATCAACTACGAGTATATTTGTTAGATGAAACTTATGTTATCAGTATTCATACTCAGTAGTCAATATTATCATGATCTCATATATAGTTACGTATTCATGCATGTATTCTCACGTTCATGTTATTCTGTTAGTTATTATTGTTCATACATATAAACCCCATGCATTCAGCCTACCTCACTTTGCATACCAGTATATTCAGACGTACTGATGCATACTTTTCTTCTGCGCTATGGTGTTTTATACCATAGGTTCGGATGCTCAAGTTCTCGATCGTACTTAGCTTCAGATTTAGCCAGCAGCAGTAGATTTGTAGTAAGTCCTCATTATTAAGGATAGCATGATTATTTCATTACTTTATTATTTTAGTTTTAGTAGAAAGAGTTAGTTGGGGACATGTTGTAACGACTTTATTTTCTAGAACTAGACATCACACAGTGATCATGATCCTGAAGGACCACAAGCTAACCCTCAACTGATATTTGTACCTGAGAACTGCATAATATAGATAATAAATGCGAAAACTGGCCATAAGGTTCAAAATTTCTAAAAATACTCAAAACTGAAAACTGGATACTTATACATCTGTCCGAGAAGCCTCTAAACTATCTGAACTGTGGAGTTGATGGGACATGTCCCCAACTAACTCCATCTACTGAAAATAAACTAAATATAATGTAATAATAAACTAAGGATCATCCTCAAATGAAAATGACTAACTGCTACGTCTATTGCTGCTGATTGGGACTGAGCTGTTAGGGGTACTCTGGATCTCGAGCCTCTGAACCTATGATGTCAGATAAAACACCATAGCACAAATATGTCAGTATGGGAATGTACGGAGTATAAAGATGAGTTAAGTCCAAATTCAAGGGCTTATACATGAATAATTACTTATCTGAATAATCATAAGAATATTAAATTAGGACATATACAAGAATACATAAACCATAACTGAAAATATCTCAACTAAAAATAATGAAACTCAGATACTGCTTTACAAATATCTGAACTTACTACTAATACTGAGATATAGAATTACTGAATCTCTAATATCGATAACTGAGTATTGAAGTTGAGATCAGTCTTATCTAGTAAGTGATCTCAAAAACTAATGATACTAAAATTGATTAGCTGAATCTACTCATATCAATAACTGAAAGCTGGGCTTACTACTCCCGACTGACTAAATCTGAGATCAAACCTCTCTGATGGATGATTCTTGAATATACGATCATTGATAAGAATATATTATGTCCGAGATCAAACCTATTTAGCGGAAGATCTCTAAATATAATAATGATAATACTCAACTGAATCTGAGACTCAGATCAAGCCTAACTAACGGGTGATCTCTGGATCTGATAATGAGATTACTAAACTAAATCTAAGACTGAGATTAATCCTATCTAACGGGTGATCTCTGGATCTGATAATGAGATTACTCAACTGAATCTGAGACTGAGATCAAAACTATTTAATGGGTGATCTATGGATCTGATGATGAGATTACTCAACTGAATCTGAGACTGAGATCAATCCTATCTAATGGGTGATCTATGGATTTGATAATGAGATTAGTCAACTGAATCTGAGACTAAGATCAAACCTATCTAACGGGTGATCACTGGATTTGATAATGAGATTACTCAATAACTTTAAATGGGACCATGCCTGTCTACCGAGTGGTCCATGAATTAGTGGAACTATCTGAGTTCTTTACTAAGATAGATGACTGTATCTGACAATCCTGATTTCCGAGTTCTACTCTGAAGACTAATTTTGAAACTGTCACTGTAGGAGTACTTACTTAAACGACATGCCCCAAATCTAAACTGGTGGGGTCCAACCTGTAACCCCAGCTGAAAGAGTGTCAATACCGTGCCACGGGTAACAACCTCTTTGGTTAAGCCTTTCTAATGGGTGACCCTCACAGGAAGTCAAGCTAAAGGCAATATAATATTCAAGCCTATAGAACATGTGGAAACCATTTTTTATTGGTGACTCCTACATCCTGGGTTAGCTACGCAATTCTGGAGTTCAAGGATTGCTCCTAATGACTCTGCCAATCTAATGGAGAGATACTATCCCTGCACTCACTCAGTTCTAGATCCTACTCCCAACTGAAAGGCTCTGAACTGATTCTTAACTTAAACTGAACTGAATCTATTACAGATTATGTTTCTCGAATGACCTGACTGATTTAAGCTGAAGTTGGTTTTGTATTTGATGGAATACTACTGAATCTTGTTATCTAACTTATTGATACTGTGCTTTGAATTTGTTACTCGAATACCAATGAGGTTTGAACTAAGCACCTGAATACTACTAGATCTGAGTGAGGCTAGAATACTAGCGATACTGAGATTACTAAGATTTTTGAGATTTCTTAAGTTCTGTATCTATCTGAGGGTACAGAGTTCTATTACTCACTGAGTTTTCAGAATTGTGGCTTGATTGAGATTATCAAGAAAAGTGACACTGGCTGTAGACCGCAGCTAATTTGTAGGGTATAAATATCCCAGGACTCGATAACATAAAAGTAAACATAACCATTCTTGAATAATCAAGACCATGGACATTTCACCATCACAATCACTAAAGCATCTCCTCAAGCATTTAGGAATCATAAACATGTAATAACATAAGGAGACATGCTATTCGCTTATACTTCTTTAAATAAGGTCTTGCATCAAACACTTAGAATGCATTAAAGAACACATAATTGGTGAATTTCATGATATCATGACATAATTCATTCACTAAGGCTTTTCAACTAACACTTGGCATGTGTGAGCTTGCACAAAATTGGGGGATTTCAAATCAACATGTTATAATGGCTCTAATTTCTTCTCCTAAGAATTTTATCAAACATATGGGGAGAATGCTTTGCTTATTCAATAATTTCTACACCTAATTATCATGAACACATTTTTTAAAAACAACTTGGAGAGGGTTTATCATGAACATCACATGAATATCACATACTTGGGTCAAATCTTGAAAACCTTGTAAACAAACGAGAATTATAACTCAACAATATCATGAACATCAATTTCAACTCACATCAATCATGAAAACTCATAAAAATAAGATATTTGAAATTTAGAAAAGAATTCTTGAGCTTCTTAGATGAAAGGGACCCAAGAATCAAAATTTGCATAGCTTAGAAAACTCTTTCTTGAAGTCTCTTGGAGAGATTCTTGATTTCTCTTAATTTTTTTCTTGAAGAAGAAAGAAGGGTTTTGATTTGGTACAAACCATAGTTTTTGATATTGAAAATTATAAATGAGGCTGTGAGCCTTGATCGGGTATAAAGAGGGGCTAAAAAGAGTGGAGAGGGACCAAAAAGTCCTTTCAAAAATTGACTTAAAATTACCGATTGGGGACTGCAACGGTCGAAGTGATAGTACATCGCTGGTCTAATGGTCTATCGGATCATTCATCGCACATTGGCGAATAAAAGGAAACACTACCTTGAGGTGACGATCTCAGCGACTGTCCATCACAACCTTGACGGTCCGTCAGATTGTTCGTCACATGCTAGCCAGGATGAGGCCACACTGCCTCAGCGACAACGATCCCAGCGATGATCCGTCGCAGCCTTGATGGTCCATCACTATTTCTATCATACTTGGGTGTCACTTCCTTACTTTTGACCATTTCAAGGTCGATGATCCGTCAACCCGACCATCGGACCTGGGCAGTTTCGACTTCTTTCAATAAAATGGCCATAACTTCCTCGTCCAATGTCAGATTTTTATGAAAGTTGTATTGATGGAAATCTTATTCAATGCTCTACATGAAAAAAAGTCAATATTAGGTAAATTTTACATGGTTCAAAATATTTATCACTTGGGAAGAGACTTCTCAATCTTTTAGGGCCAAATTTACACTTCACTAAACACACTCTAAGGCTCAGACTATGAGAGAATTTTGCGAGGTCTTACAATATATCCCCCTTGGAAACATTAGTCCTGTAATGTTGCTTGATAGGCTAAGATTACTGATCGACTGAACTTACTTAAGGAAAAAGATCTCAAAACATGACTATGCAACTTGAACGACTGATACTCTGATTTCTCATATTGGATATGCATATCTGATGAATGGAATACTCGACTGAAGCTACTCATAAGACGAATTCTTATAATGGAAAGGCATATCTGATGTATGGACTAATAGCTGAGTTGATCCCATGAATGCATGACTGAATACACTGAAAACTGGACTCTCTCTACTGAATATACATATCTAATGCATGGATGTCTGACTGAACTAACTCTAGAAAGCATGAATGGCTATGTAATTATAACTAATGTTAACTTCATAAGAAGAGTCTAAACATGCAGCTAAATTAGTCTAAGGAAATGAAATCATTGCAAAATCATGGGATATCTCCCCTTTGGGACTCGATGTCTCTCTAAACATACTTTGCAAAAATACTGGGGCGGTGCACGGGGCACCTACGAACTTGGTCATGATCGACCATCTAAGATCAGAAACTAATGCATGACTCATGTTGACATATAAGCTCAACATGGGAGAAAAGGATCTAACAATGCATATCATAAAGATGAAGGACTAACAACATACCCGAGTCTATTCCTAATCATGGTGGGTCTAAAGCGCATAGAGTCTGGTCTGAAACTGACCATCATTGGCACCAGAAGGGGCATCCTGCTGATGAAACTCTCTACCCCTTTGAGCTAGCAATCTACATTCTCAGATTTTGTGGCCTGGCCTACCACACCCAAATCACATATCACTACTGGCTCTACACATACCTAGGTAGATCTTGCCATACTCTCAACAAAGTGGATAGGTACAAATACCACTAGTACTACTCTGGGATTTGGGGCCTAGCGCCCCATCATAAATGACATCCCCAAACTTTGGTGCGGGTACACTAGCTAAGGATAGAGCTGGGATTGAAAACTTCTGACTATGCTACAAATAGCTACAACCCTGGGACCCTGCCTAAGAGAAACCATGACTACCTATCCTGGATTTCTTACTCACTCTCTCTTTCTTTCATCTTATCTGCCTCAATCTACTGCACATGCATCATTAGTATAGCAAGGTCCTTATCTCTATTGAGCATAGAATCCCTACACTCCTTCAATATTAACCCTGATACACCATTCACAAACTTACTCATACTCTCTCTAGGGTCAGCTATCAAGTCAGGATCATACTTAGCTAACTAGTTAAACTTAAGAAAATACTCTTTCACTTTCATAGATCCTTTCCTTAGGTTCATGAACTCTTCTACCTTTGCCTCTCTCATCTCTAATGGGAAAAACTTATCTAGAAAGGCATCCTGAAACTCTTGCTAAGTCACGGGATCTGCATCATCTTCTCTACCATTCTTCTATATCACTACCCTATTATGAGAAATATCCTTCATCCTATAGGATGCTAACTCTACCCTCTCCTTCTCAGAAATATGTATAATCTCGGTGCCCTTCCTTACCTCCTCTAGGTAAAGTTATGGGTCCTCACCTTCTACTTTCCCAAAGAATTCTAACGGGCTCATTCTTATGAAATCCCTAATTCTGGTTGTGGATGAACCCCCATCTTGATAAGGTAGGGCCACATCCTGACGGTTCTCTTAAACATTGGTTGTCACATCTTGGGCTAGCGCATGAAAAGCTGCCCGAAACTCGGCGTACGACATACTCTTATTCTCAAGATCTACTGGATGAGGTGGATGGTCATCAATCCTATGGTCATTATCTCTGCGAGGAGGCATACTCTGTACATGGGAAAAAGAGGTGTATTAAACTGAGGATCAACTTAAGCTTATGCTCACTCGCACGACATGAATACTAAAAGAAGGAAAACTGCTCCTAAAAACATCTTATAGCCTGTTGTACATAAATTGGAGCGCAAAATACCCATGCACAAGACTCAATTAGAAACATCTTTTAAGAATCCCAAGGACACTATTGAACCTGGCTCAGATACCAAGTTTGTAACGACTTAATTTTTTGGAACAAAAATGTCACACAGTGCTCATGATCCCGAAGGATCACAAGCTAACTATCTACTGATATCAGTACCTGAGCACTGTATAATATAGATAATAAATGCAAAAACTAGCTATAAGGTTCAAAATATCTAAAAATACTTAAAACAAAAAACTAAATACTGAGACATCTATCCAAAAAGCCTCTAAACTGTCTAAACTGTGGAGTTGATGGGACATGTCCCCAACTAACTTCGTTTAATAAAAATAAACTAAATCTGATGTACTAATAAACTAAGGATCATCCTTGAAATAAGAGGACTCACTGCTACATCTACTACTGCTAACTGGGACTGAGTTGCTAGGGGTACTCTGGATCTCGAGCCTTTGAACCTATGAGGTCAAATAAAGCACCATAGCGCAAATATGTTAGGATAGGAATATACTGAGTATGAAGATGAGGTAAGGCTAAATGTAAGGTCTTATGCATGAACAATTACTTATCTGAATAGTCATGAGAATATTGAATAAGGACATATGCATAAATATACAAACCATAACTGAAAACATCGCAACTCAAAATACCAAAACTCAGATACTGCTTTACTAATATCTGAAATCACTAGTAATATTGAGATACTGAATAACTAAATCTCTTGATATTGATAAATGAGTACTCAAGTTTAGTTCAGTCTTTTCTAGTGAGTAATCTAAAAAATTGATAATACTGAAACTGATTAGATGAATCTACTCATATTAATGACTGAAAGTTGGGCTTACTACTCTCGAATGACTGAATTTGAGATCATACCTCTCTAATAGATTATCAATGAATCTACTATCAATGATAAGAAAATATTATGTCCGAGATCAAACCTACCTAGCGGAAGACCTCTAAATCTGATAATGAGAATATCAACTAAATCTGAGACTGATATCAAGCCTAACTAATGGGTGATCTATGGATCTGATGATAAGATTACTCAATAGAATATGAGACTGAGATCAAGCCTATCTAACGGGTGATCTTTGGATCAGATAATGAGATTACTCAACTGAATTTGAGACTGAGATCAAGCCTATATAACAGGTGATCTCTAGATCTGATAATTAGATAACTCAATTGAATCTGAGACTGAGATCAACCTTAAATAATGAGTTATCTTTGGATCTAATAATAAGATTACTCAACTAAATCTGAGACTGATATAAAGCCTATCTAACGGGTGATCTCTGGATCTGATAATGAGATTAGTCAACTGAATCTGAGATTGAGATCAAGCCTATCTAACGGGTGATCTCTAGATCTGACAATGAGATTACTCAACTGAATTTGAGACTGAGATCGCAAGCTCACGCATGCCAAGTGTTAGTTGACAAGCCCTAGTGAATGAATTGTGTCATGATAGCATAAAATTCCCTAATTATGTATTCTTTAATGCATGCTAGTTGTTTGATGCAAAACCTTGTTGAAAGAAGTATGATCCAATAGTATGTCTCCCTATGTTATTACATGTTTATGATTCCTAAATGCTTGAGGAGATACTTTAGTGATTGTGATGGTGAATGAATGCCCATGGCCTTGATTGTTGAAGAATGGTTATGTTTACTTTTATGTTATAGAGTCCTGGGTTATTTATACATGACAAATTAGTTGTGGTCTAGAGCTAGTATCAGTTTTCTCAATAATATCAGTCAAGCCACGATTCTCAAAACTCAGTGAAGTATATAACTCTGTACTCTTAAATAGATACAGAACTTAAGAAATCTCAGTAATCTCAGTATTGCTAGTATTCTATCCTTAGTTCAGTACTCAGCTAAGATCTAGTAGTATTCAAGTTCTCAGTTTAGACCTCAGTGGTATTCGAGTAATCTATTCAAAGCTCAGTATCAATCAGTCAGATAATGAGATTAATTAGTATTCCGTGAGATATAGAACCAAGTGAATTTAGCTTAACTCAGTTAGGTTATTCGAGAAACATGATCAGTAACAGATTAAGTTAAGTTTAAGTTAAGAATCAGTTCAGAGTCTTTTAGTTGGGAGTAGGAGCTAGCACCGAGTGAGTACAGGGATGAAGGCTCCCCGTTAGAGAGGCAGAGTCATTAGAAGCCTAAAATCCAAAATTGCATAGCCAGCACAGGATGTAGGAGTCACCCATCAAAAAAAGGCTTGTCACTCATTAGATAGGCTTGACTATTATGCTACCTTAGGCTTGACTTCCTGTAAGGGTTACCCATTAGAGAGGCTTGACCAGAGAGGTCTTTACCCATGGCACGGTATTGACACCCTTCAAGGTGGGGTTACAGGATGGGCCCCACCATTTTATATTAGGGGCATGTCGATTAAGTAAGCACTCCTACAGTTACAGTTTAGTATCAATCTTTAGAGTAGAACTCAGAAATCAGGACTGTCAGATACAATCATATTTCTAAGAAAGAAACTCAGATAGTTCCATTGATTCATGGACCACCTTCTTGATAGGCATGGTCCACCATAATGTTATTGAGTAATCTCATTATCAGATCCAAAGATCACCCATTAGATAGGCTTGATCTTAGTCTCATATGCTATTTAGTAATATCATTATTAGATCCAGAGATCACCCGTTAGATAGGCTTCGCATAATTGGGGGATCTCTAGTAAACACGTTATAATGGCTGTAATTTCTTTACCTAAGCATTTTATAAAACATATGGGGAGCATGTTTTGCTTATTCAACAATTTCTACACTTAATTGTCATGAAAAAATCATTTAACTAGCAACTTGGAAAGGGTTTATCGTGAATATCACATACTAGGGTCAAAGCTTGAAAACCTTATAAACAAAAATGAATTACAACTCAATAATAGCATGAACATCAATTTCAACTCACATCAATCAAGAAAACTTATAAACGTAAGCTCTTCGAAATTTAGAAAAGGATTCTTGAGCTTCTTTGATGAAAGGGACCCAAGAATCAACATCTGCATGCCTTAGAAAACTCTTTCTGGAAGGCTCTTAGAGAGATTCTTGATTTCTTGATTTCTTGATTTCTCTTGATATTTTTCTTGAAGAAGAAGGAAAGGTTTTGATTGTGTAGAAACCCTAGTTTTTGATATTGAAGATGAGAAATTAGGTTTTGAGACTTGCTCAAGTATAAATAGGGGATGAAAAGAGTGGAAAAGGACCGAAAAGTTCTTTTAAAAATTGACTTAAAATTAAAGATCGGAGACTGTGACGATCGAAGTGATAGTTTGTCGCTAGGTCTGACGGTCCATCGGATCATCCATCGCACATTGGTCGAGAAAAGGGTACACTGCCTTGAGGTGACGGTCTCAGTGATGGTCCATAGCAACCTTAATGGTCCATCGGTTTATTCGTCATATGCTGGCCATGATGAGGCCACACTACCTCAGCGGCGATGATCCTAGTGATGGTCCAGTGCATCCTTGACAGTCCCTCATCTTGGCCATCACACTTAGGAGTCACTTCCTTAGTTGCGACGGGCTAGACAACGGTCCATTGCAAGCTCGATGGTCTGTCAACTCGATCGTCGCACCTGGGCAGTTCTAACTGCTTTCAGTAAATGACCATAACTTTCTCGTCCGATGCCGAATTTTGATGAAATTGTTATCTATGGAAAGCTTATTCAATGATATACATGAAAAAAAGTTGATATTAGGAAAATTTTACATGGTTAAAAATATTTCTCACTTGGGAAGACACTTCTCAACCTTTTAGGGCTGAATTTACACTTCTCTGAACACGCTCTAAGGCTCAGACTATGAGAGAATTTTAAGAGGTCTTACACATGTCCCATCAAGTCCATAGTTTTTAGGCAATTTAGAGGCTTTTAGACTAGCATGTTCAGATAATTTACTTCAGTATTGGTATTGATATACCGCATTTCCAAATATTATGTTTTATCAGATATTTGAATCTTATGCCCTTCTAGCTCTTTTATTCTGAATTTATACAGTATATTATGCAATGCTCAGGTACAGATATCAGTCATGGGTTAGCTTGTGGTCATTTGAGATTGCTAGCACCGTGTAGCATTTCGGGTATCAGATTTGGGGCATTACAGTATTACCTGAGAAACATCAATTGATCCTGCAACCAGATTACACCCTAAAAGGGTATAGTGAGTTAGTATTAATATAAACAGATGGATTGGTTGGTATCATCGTCTGACAAATGTTAGTTCACATAAACATCTTCTAGAAATTATAGAAAGAATACATGAAAAATTCTATAATAACTTAATCCACATTACTTTTATCTACTAATGTTATCTTTTTCTCCCATATTACCTAAGAGTATTCTAATTCTATTTCTCGCTAACATAGTTGTACCTGAATAATTACTAGTAGGCAATTTGTACTAATAATATTCCCCTTATACCATTCACACATAATCTCACTAATCATGCATCTCTCTTTACATCAAAGGTCATCCATCATGTATCTTACTTGTTCAACCCCAATAGTTATTATAAGTCAATTTATTTCACCTATACTTCAATTAACCTCAATAATAAATGAGAACAAGTAAACATAAGCATCTAATAAATTTTAACCATGAATACTTAACAATTACTTCACTTATGTTACCATATAGCCTTTCTCAATAACACTAAATAATTTAGTCAACCATAAGTAAATAAAGATAAACTATCAAGTCAACACCATGACTAAAAACAATAGACCCAGTCAACAAACCATGACTCACAACCATAAGTTACACCTTGTATCAATACATAAGTAAGTAGACATTAACAGGAAATGTGCCTATAACTTATACAACTATCACAGACCATACAAGGATTTCAAAAAATATTAAACAACATTATAAATCAATTTATTTAAGAAACCCCAAACAACAACCATAATACAACCCATCTTACTCATAAAACCGTAAAACTCACTAATACCTTATACGTGCATGCTAAAGGTCTTATAGTTGCCCACTAGTTATAACCTACAGGGGATAAGTAATTGTCCATATACTAAAAATCCCAAATATCTAGTGCCTTTGAACCTTAGATTAGCCAATCATATAAAGATGACCATATACTAATATATCTCATAATAATAAATACAAAAACTATGAGATGTCTATATACCAGTAGATTCCACAATAGTAAAAGATATCACTACAATAATAACCATAATGAGAATAAGCAATCATACTTATACATCTAACAAGCCTTTAATATTGTAAAACCCCATATTTTATGTGCACTTATTTGACTTATGTGGACCTTGATATATCCTTGTGGTATAGGTAATGGACTAGATTTGCTAAGAAAGTATTTATGGTGTAAATGGGTTTCTAGGTATTGATCATACATTTAATATGACACGACTAAGTTAATATCAATACAACCATTTAAACTTGGATCATAAACTAGTATTTGAGTCTAAAGCTCAAAGTGACCATGTGTGAATAAGTCTTAAGTTAAACTGAATGGATTAAGAACTAAAAATAGAATTAAATATTAAGGTTCTTGATTGAATTAATTAATCTTGTAGGTAAGTCAACTTCTTGAGCTATATGGACAAAGTTCATGAATTTGGCTATGGATTAGATTTGGCCCTATATTAATATACTCATTTAGGGCCCAAAATATGTAAAAGAAAAAAATGGAGAAAGGGCACAACACCAAAAAAAATCTACCAAATTCCCAAATAAGTTTAAGGCTTATTTTAGACATTAAAGCAAGTAGGTGCATCACTTACTTTGACCTTTTGAGCAGCTTGAATCCTTAAGTTGTTATATCAGCTACTTGGACTAATTTATGGCTGAAAATAAGATTAAAAGGAGGTTCTAGAAGGATCAATGTAATACCAATATAGCTTGACTTGTTTCTCATTTTAACATATTTACACCCTTTAAACTTCAACTTTCTCCCTTTTCAATCAAGGCTTAAAACAGCAGCCTTAAAATTCCTTCTAGGGTTCTTGAAGAAACGCTTATACATGACAAGGTAAGTGAAAACACTTATAGTTTTAGCTTAGTTCTCCCATGAAAGATAAGGAAAATATGTTATTCATTCTTTATTATGAATATAAGGTAAAATATAAAACAAGCTAACTGCTCAATTTATTTGTTATTAAGAGACTTCTCTTTTCTTATTTGGTTTAAAGTGTGAAGGATGATTCAAGTTCTTCAAGATTTCAAGTTAAATGGATAGGTTACAGAAAATTAAGGGAAGAGGGTTGCTTGATTTTATACTCCACATGTATGATTTTGGGAAAATAATTATGGATATGTGGTTATTAAGAACTCAAGGGATGATGAGTTCAATATTTGGTTGCTATTATAAAAAAAATTTAGGGGTTATTTTGTGGACTGTTTTATGTGTATATGTTTGTTATGTAAGGTTGATGTTGGGGATAGGTGTGGGTAATTTGTAATAAAATATGCAAGAATGTTGTAGTGGTACTCCGCTGGACTAAATGGTTTATATGTTTATTGCTCATTATTTTTTGTATATTGTTTTAAGGGTTGAATAAAGACAAAGTTAGTTTAGGTGATCTTATCAGAATATGTATGGTTTTGGATATAATTGGAGGTAAAAAGGGTTAAATAACACCCTTTATTTGATAATTTATGGGCTTACTTCCCGACTACTATTTTCATATAGTTAAGTAGCCCAAATGTGTTGGTTAGCTACTAATACATGTTTGACCATATACTTTATTTTAGATAAGTAATCTAAAAGGTAGGATGTTAATTTGGGTTTATATCAGAGTTGTACAATAAGGTATGTAAGGCATACTCTATTTTTTTTTTAAAATTTGGAATGAAATCCAACACTTGTGTTACAAAGTAAGTTTCTACAGTTCTCCTATAGCAAATGTTACATAGTGGCAACACATGATCCCCTATGTAGAAAATGACCTTGCACCCACTCCATAATATTTTTAAATACCTCACCACATTCTTACTATGAAGTCTATATTCTTACATCTACTAGCAAGTCTTGGGAGTTTACCTTTAAGTCAAATAAGACCCATATATTATTTCCAGCTCCTAATCATTTTATTCAAGTACAATCTGCTCCCTACCTCATTATTATTTCATAAAGTGTTTATTCTAATGTATCTTACTAGTAGGTTATTGTTCCAAAGTACAATAATATTATGACCACAAAAGTAATAATCCCAAAGGTTAAATAAACTAAGTAACACAATTCTAGTTATGTATGGGTAGCAGCTTAGGAGTATAACTATAGCATATGCTGAGCTATATACCTTAATATATGGGTGAAATCTCAGGGGAAAAAGCCTACCATGGACCGATCCCAATATATTTATACATAGGTGGCAACTTATGGGCATAAACCTAGCATGGTCTGATCCCAATTTGTGTATTTACCACTGATCAACTAGTGATTTATATCATACGGCTTACAAAGACTATAAAGTAAGAAGGATAAAATGAAGAAGAGAATATAATATACCTAATCGTACAAGTACTTGTAAAGGTCTACTAGCACAATTTATACACTTGTATCTAATTTTAATTGAATTCTTATATTATGATTAATTACTTTCAACCTTCCATAATCAGTACATATTTTACTAATGATGTACCTCATGGGGGACCTGTATTTCATGTTATTGGCATAGGTACTTTAGCTAATACATCTCCTTAGTAGGAGTACAAGATATCTAGTGGCTATTGGTGAGCTCCAAGTTGATTTATGGCTTTTTGAGTCTGTTATATATGTTTTGGCACTATATAGTTATTAAGAGTAAGGATGTAAAAACCTGATATTTTGTTGATTTGTTTGAAATATATATTTCTCTAATATTTGACCCTTATACCTCTCCTCATGGTTGCATTATGGTATTTCTAGGGAATGGAAATATTTAGCACGATTCCTAATAAATTATGATATGATTTATCCAATGTTGTGATTTTTTGTGGATTAAAAATCCATATAATTGACTTCAGTCAACAAATATTAATCTATGCATCAAATGGAAAAATGGACCACATCATTGGATCCAAAACATCAATTTTGGATTGATATTATAGTTTGTGTGGTTTTATGGCTTTTAAAGCTCATTTTAACCCTTGGTTTGAAAAGTTGTAAAATTAGGTTTCAAGGGTCAAATTTGTGAAAAAGATGTCCTTTCAAAATCTGATAGTGCCATTGAGTCTAGATTGTTAAATTTAATAGGGTAGCATTGATTGTTTGCATTCTTGGGATTTACTATAAATCTTCAGAGGTTTGCGAAGACTTGGCATTCTCTAAGTCTCTAGGTAGTGTACCACTCTGCTGGTGCACCCACTCAAGCAACATTTTGTTTGCTTAAGAAACCTAGCTGAGTAGTCCAAATGTTTCTTGTATGGATCCTATGTTGCATACTCAACCATCCCTTAAGTAACAACAAGATTGTTTACATAACTATCGATGATAAGCAAAGTATCACGTAAGTAACACCTCTTCACTTAAGCGACCTAGTGTTTATGTAAGCAATGCCTTGGTTATTTAAATACAACTTTTTCACATATCTTTAACTTTTTTGAGTCTTGGAGATTGGGGTTTGAGTTTTTAGCATTTTCTTCCATTTCTAAGCTTGGTTAAACTCCAAAACTCATAATTCAATTGCTCTTCTTTGGTTTTTATCATACAAATCTTGTTTTAACTTGGTATTAAAGATAAAATTTGGGGAATTGGGCTCAAAAGACCTAAACTAGTATTCTTCAATTTAAAACACCAATTTTAAGTCATTTTCACTTGGGTTTTCTGCTGTGAGTTCCTTTAATCTTGGGAAATATATTTTTAGAATTTTTTTTTAGTTTTACCCTTCTTTTTTGAAAACCCATTTTGGGGGTCTATTTTGTCCTCGATTCAGAAGTGGGAAATATGGGTGCCATTGGCATTCTTTTTGATGAATAGATTTTATATTTGTTTATTGATTATGGGTCAATTTGTGAGGGGAAAAATTTAGATAAAAGGCATTTTGGGACCAATTTTTTGACATTTGACGTAGGATATGGCTTAGCTTTCTTCAAATTGGATTGGGTAATTAATAATAATTTAAGATCATGTTATGGGTTTGGTGTTGTATCATGGAAAATATGTTAGATAATTTATGTGCCATGGGGGCCTATATGGATAATATTTTGTGATCTTGAGATGTAATATGTTATATGTGACTTTGTAGGGTCTTATATGATGTTGTAGCCTGGTATCCACATATGGATTTTTGGTTTTACTCTTTTTGATAGGAAAATCCCTCAATTTTATGGTTTGTGTAGTATCTATAACATTATTTTGCATGTTTCACCTGATAGCTTTTAAGATTATATTCAATTATGGATGGATGGTTGATTTGAGTGGATTATTTTTGCTCACTTAGTTAGTATATTAAATATTCTTATGTTGGTTGGTTGTGAGCATTAGATACTCATATCATATTCATTTATGAAACATTGGTACCACTGTGGAAATACTAACTTTTTTGATAGAAATAGTAATATCTTTAAAACTCTCTACTGATGTATGTGATGGAGAGAAGATATGGATATTGGTACTGGGTATTTGTTTTATATGGGTTGACGAACTCCCTATGAGTCCTACCCGGGAGCAAAGCTTTATAGGTATGGATTGACAAACCTTACCTAAGTCTTACCTATGAGCAGAGCTCGATAGGTGTATACACAGGTTGGGTAATGACCTCGTACATCATCATTATCATTATCAGTACCACTGTTATCTTTATTATACTTCATATATTATGCTTATATTTTTATTGTATTTTATTCTTTGACCTAATAGCTGACAATTTATTCTATCATTCAATACTTGTGGTTGATGTACGTGTATGTTCGTTCTTCTGTTCTATACTTATAAATATTATATGTGTGTATATTATAGATGTTAGTAGAGATGGTGTTGGCTATGATTTGGGACATTTTTTATTGTATATGGTGTGCCCATAGTTTGTGTTTATATGCTCTATTTTCTACTTTACTCAATCATCTTATGATACCTACTGAGTACAAGTGGCTGAACTCACCTCTATTGTCCTTTTTAGGTGCAAATCTAGGTATGAGTGTACCCGCACGATAGTTGATTCAGGTGATACTTGGAGTCCATTTAAGGTAGTTGTTGATCTATGAATCTGGAGTTGACTTTTACATTTTTTTTAAACTATGTATTACTTGTATTTAGAGACAGTTTTGTTCCTGTTTGGATTTTTTTGTATTTTGACCTTGATTTGTACTAGCTAGTTCTTATATTGTGACACTGATTTTTAGGATATTTTATGGAAATTTTGGTTATGTATTTCCACTATTACTATATTTTGTTGTTCAATTGCACTCAAGAAGCCTTAACTTGGGTTTGGGTGATAGGCTTACTTGTTAAGGCTTTCCCCAACAAGTGACATCATGACCCCTGGATTTTTGGTCATGACAAATTAGTATTAGAGCATCCTGGTTTAGTTTCAATAGTGTAAGAATAAGGTGTCTAATATAGTCTTGCATATTGGTATATAGACATCCTTATCTATCTTTGAGAGGCTACTAGATGTCTTTAGGAAACTTCTTTTATTTTATTCTATATCAAATAGATCTTTTATACCCTTTGTTCTAATTCATATTTCACTTTTTTCTATATAGATGGTGAGGACCAAATCAAGAAAGGGTAGAGATTCAAATACTTTATTTCAGGTAAAAGCCAAGTCTAGAGGGTGAATTATACATTGTGGCCAGTCTTGACATGGACAATTAGCACGAGGATCTACCCTATTTGGAGATAGAACTAGGGGATCTCCCTTAGGCCTTAACATCAGCATGTTGGAGATATAGCTCCTACTTTGGTTCCACCGAGTTCTTCTACCCTAGTCTTGGAGAGGCTACTAGTTTGATTTTTGACCCAATTAGATAGTGCTTCTTTGAGTGCACAAGGTGTTCGTCAAACTCCAAGTATGGTACCTCCGTCTATTCTAGAGTTTGCTTATGGTTTTCCTTTGATTTCAATTATAGATCCTCTTGTTGTACCAATGTATGCTTATGGTACTCAATAGACCCAAAGTTTTGTTCCTTCTTCAGCATCGGTATCTGAGTATGGTACTCCGAGGTTAGGAGTTCAACCTTCTTCTATGATTCCTGCTTAGGTGGGTTTTCAACCAGCCAAATTTATTATGCCTCCTATTGTGTTAAGTACAACTTTGTATTTTGATGATTAAATAATGTTTTAGATGTTTCTTTATTTAGTACCTCCTAGGTTAGTGGTGTTGTAGGCAAAAATTCTTATGACTTCTTGATAGATTGTTGTGATAATTTTCATAACCTTGGTTTGCTAAATCAAATTGGGTTGCTCATAATACTAACCAGTTAAGAGATGTAGCCAGGGCTTCGTGGAGGTCACTTATTGGTTCCCAACCACTTAGTTCACTAGAGATGTCTCGAGATCAGTTTATAGTGGCCTTTTTAGACATATTTATGCCTTTTAATTTGAGTGATTAGGTGTGAGGTAAGTTTGATCTCTTAGAGAAAAGCTCCATGACTGTTATAGGGTATGAGGCACGATTTTATGCCTCCTATGTCAGTATTGCCCCTAATTCTGAGAAGATTCAAAAGTTTATAAAGGGGTTGGATGTTTCTCTACAGCTTGCTATTACTCATATGGTAGTGTATGGAGCATCATTTCTGAGTATTATAGATCATGCTAAGATGACTGAGGCTATTCTTTGAGCATCTCAAGGAGGTGCCAAGAAGGTGCGTCATTTGGGTGAGTTCAAAGGTTACACTTCTTGAGGTATAGATTCTAAAGGTTTCCATGGGCATCATGGTAGACCCGTACATGCAGTCTTGTAGAGTTCAGGTGGTGGATAATTTAGTTTAGCAACGTCGAGTGTTTATTCTAGCCCAATCATACCTTCTCCTATTTGGGTTAAGTTGTAGGGTTCATTTTTTATTTTATGAGATTGGCCATGTGGCCAAGGACTATCACTGTCTTATGTATAGAGCTACTCCTATTTTAGATATAAGGAGTAGAGTTTCTTTTAGGGGTATGAGAGACAGAGGTAGTTCCCATGGTAGGGGTGAGGGGACTATCCTGTCAGGCAGTAAATATGGTTAGGGCTATGCTATACCGACCAAGATAAAGATGGAGGCCTTTAATTTTATCATCATATGTATCATCCCTATTTTGTTGAAATCTACGTCTATGTTATTTTATTCGGGGTTAACTTTCTCCTATGTATCTACATATTTTGATTCTAGTTTTGATTTTTGTTATGAACCTCTTAATGTGCCCATTTGTGTATCTATCCTTGTGGGAGACTTTTTAGTGGTGGATCGGGTGTACCAATCTTGTGTTATGACTTTTGTCAGGTGTGAGACCTGCGCAGATCTGATTGTATTAGATATGGTAGATTTTTATGTCAACTTGGGTGTGGACTGTTTAGCTCCTTATTATGTTGCCCTAGATTTTTATGTTAAAACCGTGATTTTATCTTTGCCAGGTGTGCCAAGGATAACATTGAAGGGTGTGCCTTTTTTGGGTCATAGGAGAGCTATATCTTTTCTTCAGACTCTTAAGTTGGTTGAGAGAGGTTGAATGTCTTATTTGCCTTATATTCATGATGTTAGTGTTGCTTCACCTCCTTCTTTGGATTCTGTTTGTATTGTCTATGTGTTCATGGATGTGTTCCCTACATATTTGCCTAGTATGCCTCTGAATCATGATATTGATTTTCCATTGATGTTGAGCTGGGTGCCAAGCCGATTTCTATTCCCCCTTATTAGATAGCCCCAGTTGAGTTAAAGAAATTGAAAGATCAGTTGTAGAAGTTATTGGATAAGAGACTTATCCAACCTAGTGTATCACCTTAGGGTGCAACTATCTTTTCTGTGAAGAAAAAAGATAGTTTTATGCATTTGTGTATTTATTATCAATAGTTAGACATAGTAATGATTAAGAATAAGTATCCTAAAGATAGATTTTCGGACTCGGTATGGTCATTGTGAGTTTTTTTTCATGTTCTTCGGGTTGACCAATGCCCCATCTGCGTTCATGTAGATGATAAACTGGGTATTTGGACCGTATCTCTAATCCTTTGTTATTGTATTAGTAGATGATATTTTAGTTTATTCTAAGAGTAAGGCTGATCATGAAAAGCATTTGCAGATTGCTTTTTAGAGATTAATGGATGAGAAGTTGTAAGCTAAGATCTCTTTAAGTGTGAGTTTTGGCTAGATTCTTTCTCTTTCTTAGATCATATGGTGACCAAGGATGATATTATGGTTGATCAATCCAAGATTGAAGTGGTTCATGACTTGGCTAGATGTACTTCTCCAACAAAGATTCAAAGTTTTGTTGGTTAAGTACGTTACTACTGGCGCTTTGTTGAGAGTTTTTCATTTATTATCGCTCCATTACCAAGTTGACTCTGAAGAATATTTCCTTTTAGTGGTCCAACTCTTGTGAGATAAGCTTAAAAAACTCAAGGATTTGTTGACTTCAACTTCTATCTTGACTTTTCCTAAGGAGGGCGTGGGTTTTCGATATTCTAAGTGTTTCTAGTATTGGGTTAGGTGTTGTGTTGATTCTAGAGGGTAAGGTGATTGTCTATGCTTCTCATCAGTTGAAGCCTAATAAGAAGAATTACCCTACCCATAATTTAGAGTTGTCTGCGATTGTTTTTGCTTTAAAATTGAAGAGACATTCCTTATATGGAGTCTATTGTGAGATCTTCACGGATTATTGTATCCTTCAGCATTTCTTCACCCAACTAGATCTTAATATAAGGAAGTGTCATTAGCTTCAGTTGCTTAATGATTATGACTTGACTATTCTTTGTCATCCGAGCAAGGCTAATATGTTTATGGATGTCTTGATCCCAAATTCGACTAGCAGGGGTAGCTTGGCTCATATTTTGACTCAGGAAAGACCTTTGGCCTTAAAGGTGCAGTTTTTAGCTAACAATAAGGTTACTCTTGATTCAAGATAAGGTGTTGAGTGGCAAGGCTAAGAAAACCTCACTTGATTCAGATGGATTTTAGGATTGGAGGTCAAGTTTGTATACCGTGAGTGGGAGATTGGATTAGATTGATTTTAGAGGAGGCCTATTTTTCCAGGTAATCCATCCATTCGGGAGTGACTAAGATGTATCTTGATTTGAGGTAGAATTACTAGTGAGGTTGTATGAGAAGAAATGCAACAGACTTTGTAGCTTATTATTTATATTGCTAACAGGTGAAGGCGAAGCATTTGAGGCGTAGTGGATTGCTTCTGAGGTTACCCATTCTCGAGCATAAATGGGAGTTGATCATTATGGACTTCATGACTGGGTTTTCTCGTACTTCTTGTTATTTTGTTAGGGTTTCAGTCGTCGTTAATCAGTTGACTAAATTGCCCATTTCATTTTGGTTTAGCTTTCCTTCAATGCTGAGAGGTTGGCTTGTATCAGCTCAGATCAAGATTTAGTATTCACATCTCACTTTTGGAAGACTTTTTAGGAGGAGTTGGGTACCCGATTTGATCTTAGTACGACTTTTCACCCCAGATAGATGGCGGTCGGAGAAGACTATTCACGGTTTGGAGGATATGCTTTGTGCTTGGGTGATAGACTTTGGTGGTTAGTGGGAGCCGCATCTAGCATTGGTAGAGTTTGCATAGAATAATAGCTACCATGCAAATATTCAGATGTTCTACTGGAGACATTGTATGGTATGAATTTTCACTCTCTTGTTGGTTGGTTTAGTGTTTCAAATTTTAGACCTTAAGCTCTAGACTTACTTTGTGAGTCCTTAGATAAAGTTTTGGTCATTTAGAATAGACTTTGAGCAGGTCAAAGTAGGTAGAAGTGTTATTGGATTGTAGACTTCTTTCCTAAATATTTAGTGTTGGTGATCGTTGTTTTCTTTGTGTTTTTCCCATAAAGGGTGTGTTGAGGTTTGGGAAAAGGGGTAAGCTTAGCCCCAGGTATATTGGGTCATTTGAGACTCTTCGTACTATTAGGGATGTGGCTTTTGAGTAAGAATTAACCCCAGATTTGTTAGCTTTTTATCTAGTTTTTCATGTTACCATGTTTAAGCGTTACATTCTAGATAAGTCTTATGTCATTCTTTAGTATTTTAGTCTAGTGAGATAAGCGATTGTCTGTTGTTGAGGAGCCTATCTCCATTCTAGTCATAGATGTTAGGTGAGGTATAAAATTATTCTTATGGTTATGGTCCTATGGAGGTATCGTCCTGTAGATGAGTCTACTTGGGAGGATGAGTAGGATATGCGTAATAATTATCCCTAGCTTTTTCCGGATTCAGGTATTTCTATTGCCTTTAGTTTGAGAACAAACTAGATTTTTTGTGGTGGATGATGTAATGAGCAAACTTTTTGGTGATTTGTGTGAAATATTTATTTCTAACTGTTTTGACCCTTTTGCCACTCCCTGTGGTTTAATTGTGGTATTTCTAAGGTCTTGGGATGTTTGGCATGGTTTCCAATGTATTTGGCTGTGATTTGTGCAGTTTTGTAGATTTGGTAGTTTGAAAAGCCTTATAGTTGACATTGGTTAATATTTATTGATTTGTGCATCGGATGGAAAAATGGACATTGCCAGAAAATCTGGAACATTGATTTTAGGTTGGTATCATAGCTGATGTGATTTTATGGTCTTTAAATGTCATTTCAACCCTTGGTTTAGAAAGTTGTGAAATTAAGTTTTGGGGGTTAACTCAGTGAAAATGACATCCTCTCAAAAGTATGGTTTCGCCATTGAGTATGAAGCATCAAATTTGATAGGGTAGGATAGTCCATTTGCATTCTTAGGATTCCCAATTAATCCTGAGGGATCCGTGGAGACATAGAATTCTCAAAGTTTCAAGCTGTTAAACCACTTAGTTGTGCACCCGCTTAAACGATATTTTGGTCACTTAAAGGACCAAGCTGTATAGTCAAGATGTCGCTTACGAGACTCATGTGCGCATACACGACCGTCGCTTAAGTAAAAACAGGATACATTAGGCGACACCCGCTGACAAGCGAAGTATCACATAAATGACACTTGATCGCTTAAGAGATATCGCTTAAGCAACCCAGTGATGACATAAGTGAGTCCTAGTTTATTTAAAAACTCATTTTTCAAGATTCTTCACCTTTTTAGAGTCTTGGAGCTTGGGATTTGAGCTTTTTAGCATTTTCTTCTATTTTTAATCTTAGGTAAGCTCCAAAACTTCTATTTCAACTACCTTTATTTGATTTTTATCATTAACATCTTGTTTAAACTTAGGATTAAAGATGAAATTTTGAGATTTTGGCATGGATGGACTAAAAATAGTATTTTTTTTATTTAAAATCCCAATTTTAACTCATTTTCACTTGGATTTTCTCATGTGAGTTCTTTTAATCTTGGGGGAAATATTTTTGGACAAAAAAATTATGGTTTTACTCCTCTTTTTCAAAAAAACATTTTGGGGGTCTTTTCCCGATTTAGAAGTGAGCAATACGGGTGTCATTGGCTTTCTTTTGATGCGTAGATTATATATTTGTATATTTTATTTGATTTCTAGTTCGTTCGTGAGGGGAAAACTTTCGATTGAAGGTTTTTGGGGATCAGTTTTGGCATTCGAGGTAGGTTATTATTTAACTTTATTCATATTGGGTTGGGTAGTTAATAATAATGTAAAAGAAATCTATGGGTATGGGGTTGTATCATGGACAATGAGTTTGGTGATTTATATGCCCGTATGGAGTCCTATGTGGATAATATTTATTAATCATGAGAAGTTATGTATATATGCGACTGTGTGGAGTCTTATATGATGTATAGCTTGGTATCGGCATATGAATGTTTGGTTTTACTCTTTCTAGTGGGAAAAAAGCCTAGATTTTGGGATTTACATAGTATCTATAACATTATCTTGCATGTTTCACCTGATGGCTTTCTGGATTATATCGGATCATAGATGGTTAATTGATTTGAGTGGACTTTTTGGCTCACTTGGTTAGTATATTAGGTATTCTCATGTTTTTTCGTTGTGAGCATTACATCTTCACATCATATTTATTCATGAACCATTGGTACCACTATGGAAATACTGGAAATACTATCTTTTTCTGATAAAAAACGTGACATCTTTAAAACCCTTTACCTATGTATGTTTCGAAAAGGATATATGGATAATGATATTGGATATTGGTTGTATATGGGTAGATGAACCTCCCATGGGTCAAATCTGGGAGCGGAGCTCGGTTGCTGTTGGCTGATTAACCTTCCCTAAGTCCTACATGGGAGCAGAGCTTGGTAGGTATAAACGGAGGTTGTGTGACAACCCTGTGCATCATCATTATCATCTTTAATGTACTTAATATATTATGCTTATGGTGTGATTGTATTTCTTTCTGTAACTTGATATCTGCCTATTATTTCTATCCTTCTATACTTGTAGTTGATGTACATATATGTTCGTTCTTCCATTCTCTACTTGTAATTGTTATATACGTGTATATTAGAGTTGTTAGTTAAGATGGTATGGGCTATCATTTGGGACATTTTTTCATTGCAGGTGATGTGCCCATAGTTTGTGTTTATATGCTTTATTTTCTACTTCACTCAATCAGCCTATGATACCTACTGAGTATAAGTGTACCGTACTCTCCCCTATTGCACCCTTTTGGTGCAAATCCAGGTACGAGTGCACCTTACGGCAGTTGATTTAGGCGATACTTGAAGACTATTCGAGGTAGCGGTTAATCTATGCATCTGGAGTTGACTTCTGCCTTTTTCTTTGCTAGACTAAGTCTTTATTATATGCATAGATAGAGTTTTGATCCTGGTTGGATATCTTATGTATTTTTACCTTGAGTTGTACTAGCTAGTTCTTACACTATAACATCAGGTTTTTGGGATATTCTTGTGGCATTTTAGTATTTCCACTATTACTATATTGTGTAGTTCAGTTTCACTTTAGAAGCCTTACCCCTTGGGTTTGGGTATTGTCTCTTTCACTTCATATCAGCTTGGATGATAGGCTTATTTATTAAGTCTTGCCGTGAGAAATGCCATAATGACCCCAAGTTTCTCGGTCATGAAAAAGGCGGTAGTTTGTCTCAACCTTAAGTAAGTTTATTTATATTTTAGAAGCTTTGCAAACCAATGTAAGGTTAAGCATAGTAGCATTTTATCTTTTAGGTGATGTGGCCCTAACGACCAATATATATATATATATATATATATATATACATACTTATATATAGTTTTGGCTTGCCTACATGGTTTATTCTTTTCAATGTGTTATATCTATATTTGGCAGAACCTTTCGTTATCATAGTTACATGCACGAGAAGTACAAGGTTTAGGTTGGTGCCCTCGGGCCTTTACATCTACGGGTGTTTGTACACCCTAATGGGATTTGAGGCATGACAAAGGTGTTATCAGAGTAGGTCATCCTACGGAGTCTACATAGTTGTGTCTACATAGAGTCTCATTTTTGGGTGTGTTATGCATCACATCTATAAACTGGAGGATGCTACACATTTAAGAGTTGTCTCTTTTTCTTCATATCTAAGATCATGCAATAGAGCGTAAGGTATAGGTGGAGTCATATTTAACAATTGAATCTATTTTTTCTCATTATAGTAAGGATACCATTACAAGAAGGAGTAAGAATATAGGTAAGCAAGTAGATGCAACAACTGGAGAAGGGACAAGCATGTCTCCACCTAGACAAGTTAATCAAAGTGAGTCTTAAGCTGAATTTGTATCACAAACTTCTTCTACTCCTCCATCGTTAGAATAGCTAAATAGGAGAGCATCATCTTCAGAATCACCTATTAATGGCATTGATAAGATGTAAGAAATGTGGTGCAATTTTTGACTCGTATAGTTTCTTAACAAGTGATTCAAACCACATGTACTAGTGGTGCGGATAGGGTAGCTAGTTTATGGATTCAGGACTTTCTTAAATTAGATCCTTCCACATTCATCAGACTAAATCATAATGAAGTCACATAAGAATTTATTCATTGAATCCAAACTGCTTTGTACGTCATGCATGTATCTGGTAAAGAGACAGGCTTTTGCACAAAAAATAGAGGATTGGAGATAAAGAAGAAGAACAATGAATCACAAAGAGGGCATTCCAAGAGGGCTAGATCTATAGCAGTTTATTGCATACAAAGGAGAGTTTAGGACTAAATTTTATAATAGATCGTCTAGGCCATTATCTTCTTATATTTCAGCTAGTTCTCCACCACGTCTTTAAGGGTCCAAGGGCAATCAGTTTGGTTAAGGAGGTGAGAGTCAACATTCATGAATAATGTGGTATCAAGAGCAAGGGAGTATGATCTAATAAAGACTTCCTCGGAATTCATGTAAATAATGTATAAAGCTTCATTTAGGTGTCTATCAATTTGGAACAAATTCTTGATTTTGGTGTTGTGTGTCAGGGCATATGATAAGAAAGTTCAATAAAGAGGCATGGCTAACCTGGAATAGCTTAATTAGTTGTTGCATTGTCATTATGACACCTTCTTTAGGTAGTGATATATAGCCTATAGTTTGTGGTAAATGTTTTCAAGGAGTCGGTATTTTTAGTGGATTTCTGAATCGTACTTATGCTCTAGCAGATCGACATAATTTTGAGGCTTCACCTGATGTGGTTATAGGTATATTGTATATCTTTTCACATAATGTATATGCATTAACTGATCTAGGTTCTGTGTTATCTTACGTCAGTCTATTGGTTGCTGAAAAGTTTAAAAAACCACCGAAATCACTAGTTAAGCCATTTGAATTGTCTATGCCAATTGGTGAATCTATTAAAGATAGGAGAGCATATTGAAATTGCACAATAACTGTTTATGATTGTGATACAATGGTTGATCGTGTTGAGCTAGAAATGGTAGATTTTAAGGTTATAGTGGGCATGGATTGGTTGTCTTCATGTTATGCCTCTTTAGATTGCTGAACTACGAGGTGCAGTTTCATTTTCCAAAATAGGAAATCTTTGAATTGAAAGGTACTATTGATGCCCCAACCGTTACATTTATTTCTTATCTTAAGGAAAAAAGGATAATTTTCAAAGGTTACATATGTCATCTAGTTAGAGTGAAAGGTATAGATGCGGATACACCGATTCTTTAGACTATTCCAGTAGTAAATGAATTTTCTAATGTATTTCCTGAAGATCTTCCGGGTTGCCTTGTCACAACCCGAACCAGGTTGTGGCCATGACAGACATCTCAAGTCCATTTAGGACTGGAGACCACCCCCATTCTAGTCAACAAAATACAACACATACTAACATGGACTAAAGTCTGAATATATAACATGATAGAGTAACATAAGATCAGAGATTCTAAGTTATATAAATAACCACCAACTAACACCAATAACCAATTCAAACTACCAACAAAGTACCCAAGTCCACAGTACCACAAAGTCTTTAACAAAACTGAATACCAATAAAATGTGGGGACATGACCCTTACCATAGCCATAAAAAATTCTACAGCAAAGTATAAGACATAAGAAACAAAAAAATGAAATGAAATTTTCCGAAAGATGGAATCTCACCACTTCAATCAACTCATGATCTATCCATGAACACCTGGTCACTATGTAGAAAAGGTAGAAGAATTTTTGGCACCTGCATTGCATGGGGATATAGTGTCTAGAGACAGTTAGGGATTAGAGAGATATCAAGTTTCTTAGGGATAAGGGATAAAATTATGCCATGAGTAATAATAAAAAACCATCCAAATCCAATGCACATCATCAAATGCAAATATATATATATATATATGTATATATATATATATATGTATATATATATATATGTATATATATATATGTGTATATATATATATATGTATATATATATATATGTATATATATATGTATATATATATATATATGTATATACCATATGGAAGGGTAGGGAACAGGGCTTAGCATAAACTTTTAATATCATAACCTGGATTATGTTGCATAACCGTCATAATCAAGAAACACACTACCTATATATCGTCCTAGCTCTCCCTTAGCTAGAAGGGACTCAATGCATGTAGCCACACGAACTAGAGGATAATCATATGACATATTCCTGCTAGGGGACTCAAACCCTCTGTCATAAATCAAAGGTGACTTAAGAACTTATTTATGTAACTTAGGGGACTCAAAACTCCCAATCATATAATAATAATAATAGTGGGAACTCAAACCTCCCAGTCATCTAGAACCATGCATCAGCTAGTGCGATTTCCGATATTGGTCCCTTAGGACCTCCACTTCCTTGCTTGGCAATACAACCCATTTTTCATAGCAATTTAAATATTTAACACACACTCCTAGATTATTGAACCAATTATGCATTTAGGAATCTCGTTGGTATTGTAATACCAACCCCACTTGAAAGCTCATTATCATGCCACAATCCATTAACCATCATATGGGGGAAATATATGAGCCCTTACATTCAATTAACATTCTCACAGGGAATTTACATACCCCAAAGTTCTATAAAACCATACCATTGTTCATTAACCTTTCGTGATAATGCATTATTTCAAGTGACCATCTCAAAACATGCGACAAAGCCATGTATGATTATAAATTTCACATATAGGTTGAGGGAACTCAATTTCCAAAACCATATGTCAAATAAAAATTCATCACGATTGGGAAAAACATAACTCCTTTGATTATTCATAAATCCATGCACCCCATAAGTTCAAAACCATTAACAAAGCATGAATAATGCATAATAAACCAGGGGAAATCCATTTAAGAACCATCATGTCAAAGCTCTCAACCATATCAAAACCCTAATTTAAAATCAACATAATTAACCATGTAAATTCATGTATTAGATAAATCGAATTCAAGGGTAGAGTCACATGCCTGAAATCTCCAAGGTTATGGGGAAAATTCAACCCTTGAAGGTCAACTTGACCCACTTTATGAAAACCCTAAGTATTGATGCTTGAGAGGACTTGAGAGAGAAAATAATGTATATAATGTGCATTATGGATGAAAATAGTGTCCCACGTATATTTATTGGTCATGGGTTATTATTTAAATAAGAGGGAAATGTCTAAAAATACCCTCATTAAAAAGCTGGAAAATAAGCCGCTGTTATTAGGGGTGACCTTACAAGTTGTAGGGTCACCCTAAAACTCATTTCCCCTTAGTCATAGTCTGGATAGTATCCCAAACCACCAACACTAGTCTGGTTACAAAAAGGAACTTATAACTCATAATGACTTCATATGAACTATTACATCCTAGTCGTACTCAAGACAGAATACTTTGGGCATCACATAGGTTTTCTTACGAAAAGGACTATACGTATTGTTTAGAGTCCTTAGGACTTGTAAAATGGTAGTCATAGTAAAAATATTGACTTAGAAAAATCTCATTAGGCATACTAAGGAAATTTTTCAGAACTAGATAAGAGCTGAAATGAATGATTTCAGGTATGTTCAGTAGGAGAGTGCACGACATAAGGGGTTCAAGTCTCTAAAAAGGGTCAGGAAGAATTCTCTACCTAAATGGGCCAAAAAAGTTTTTATCATACTATTGTCTTCTTACTGAGAACTCAAATTCAAGTGTATTCCCAAATCCAAAAAGTGATCATGGTTCAAGGTTTGTGAAAGGGGACTGCAGTCTAGAATGCTCATTAAAAAGTGGTGTTCTAAGCTTATGTTTGAAAAAGCTAAACGTAGTATCTCTCTTAAGACACTTCAAGTGGAGGTTTAATATCTTGAAATATTTGATTTCAAAGAACCTGGTCCCTAACAGAATATGGGTGAAAATATCAATACAAAAGAGATGTGTAGAGGCTAAAGGATGAATTGATTAAGCCAACCTGACCTATCATATGAATACGTGTCTCCTTTCAAATTTTTCTATGTCAAGGAGATAGGTATCCAAGATAAAGTAGGTTCATTCTAATCTGACTCAGTATTATACCATTGTAGGTAAACACCCAAAGGGACAACTTTGGAAGAAAATAATTGAACCAAGCACATATTTGAAGGTTCACTCAAAAGAAAGAGACTTGGTTCCATCTCTTTGGTTAGTACCTATATAGGATGCTCTAATAATAATCATAAAATATTGTCTAAAAAGGCCTTTTGTATTTTTCTCCTCTTCAAAAGTAGTTCGTTCCATTTTACAATATTAAGGGTCACATTTAGTAAGTTCAGACATGTCATTTCAAAAGTGACCTCTTTCATTAACAACTGACATTTCTCTAAACCACTATATTAGATATCTAATCATATTCCTTAAATAATTTTAACTCATCGTCCAAAATTGAGTTTCTTCTCCAAACCCAACTGGTCACATTTCATGTATGTTACCCTCAAAATCAAATGGCTGATGATTCTACCTCCTCAAACCCATCTAAATTTTTCAAGGTAGACTACACTCTACAAAATCAGGATGAATATTCCAAATACTTTTATCCTTCAACAAGAAAAGTCATAGAAAACATCATCTTGAGTCTCCAACTAGAAACTGATACAACTTTACCCACCGGGTCATCTTTACAAGATTTGAAACTCCTAAATAAGTCAGTTCCCATTGAACCTTCCTCAACCATAAAAATTTTTGTTCAACCAATCATAGTAGAGGATTCAAATCAAGGATTTGGGTAACCAATTAAATAGAAAATCTTTCAAACTAAGATTTCTCACTCCTCAGAAAACTCAAAAGTACCTAAAACTTCTCAGATCCCTAGGTTGTCTAAAAAACTAAAAAAGGTTGATACTTTTAAAAATTTGTTAGAACCAGGCTCTCCTACTCCCTCAAATTTGAACCTTATCTTTTATCAGTTATTTGGTAAAGAGATAACAGTAAAAATATTAATGTTTCTTGCAATTAGAACTGGATGGCAGAAAATTTTCTTTTACTTACACATGATACCAAGGAAAGCTCTGGTAATGAAAATCAATAGGAAGTAAGTTGTAAGTATGAGAAAAATGAGGATGAAACACCTCTGATATGGTCAGCAAAGTAAAGAAATAAAGAGGAATTATAGGTATTGAGAAAATAGTGGAGTCTAGGTGAAAGTGTCTAGATCTTACTCCACTAGAGGGTCTGATATGAAATTGCTAGTAGATCCAATGAAGAAGAGTAAGATATCCACCATTAAAATAAGAAGGCTCATGAAAATTTGTGAAATAGAGGAGAAAGAATATATTGAAGTTGTAGAGTTTGAGAAAAGGGAGGACATAAATTCAGAAGATGTTGCGGCTATAGAGAAAAGAAGAAATGATGTTCATGTTGTTGTGAGGAACAGGTCCTCCAAGTTTATGTCTAGTAACTACGCTGGAATAATGCACAAACACATATATGTCAAGAAAAAGAAAGACTCTGAGGAACCTGGTCCTAAGAAGAGAACAACTATGGTTGAAAAATTGAACAATAGTCTTAAGAAAAGTAGAAAAGAAGATGAGATAAAGGATGTGGCTAGAGATCAAAGAAATAAATTGATAATGACACAAAAGGTTCTGTCTTGAAGAACGTTTGATCCAAAAATCTATGAAAATCCTAGAACGGTAGAGCTAAAAAAGTCTCTCAAACAACAAGGTTGGTTGCACTTATTTGAGGAATCAGCCCCTATAGTGTTTGAAAACGAGGTCAGGGAATTTTATTACTCTATGGAATTCAAAAAAATAGGATAATTTTGAATTCCGAATTACAAGAAAAGCCTATCAAATTGGATGAGGAGAAATTAGGTAGAATTTTTATGTACCTGTTCTAGCTGTGTGAGTTATTGTAAATCAACAGATTACCATTTAGTTTATGATTACAACATCAAAGGTAAAAGGAACATCAACAATTACAGTGAAAAACCAGTTTCTAAAAAGTGATTATCAGCTGGTATTTGAGTTTATCAACAAGGTCTTATTGTCCAGTTTTGAAAAAAGTAAATTGCCTAAAGTATTGGGTTGTTCTTGATCGAATGTTTGAGAAAGTTTGAATTGGTGAATCTTCCTTCTCTAATTATAAAGCATATGCATAAATTACTTTTTGAAAAGGAAGGTGAACATGGAATACCATTTGGATATCTCTTGAACAAGGTATTTGAATATTATCGTGTGGTTGGAACTAAGGGAACACCTAGAACAGCCAAGCAGATGTTCAGTCTGACAACTCTTATAGAAAATAAATGTGTAGAGGGGAAAGCTGGATCTATGTCTCAAGTATCTGAGTTGCTATCTTTTCAAGAAAGGTTGGGAAAGAAAATGGAGGAGTTAAGGATTAAATTTGGTGCCAAAGATGCTTAAATAGTGTACCTAAAGTTGCATAATCAAAAGTTGTCTTCTGAGAGACCAGGTGTCACTGATGAACTTGCAACTTAGAATGTTAAACTCCAGGAAAAAGTGACAACCTAACTGGTGAAGTTCAAGAACTAAAAATAAAGTGAATATTCTAACCAAACAATTATTAGATAACCATATTCCTGAAAATGCATGAATGAAGATGTTGCTTAAGTCTCTTTCCCCCAAACCTCCCTCTACCAAAGATTTGTTATCCCTTTACCCTCATCAACTCTGTGTTAGCTTCTTCTCTTAATTCTAATATTGGCCTTTAAAGATAGTTTTTTTATGTATGATTATTTTAGCCTAATGTGCTGGTGCTAACTTTTATGAATGAGTGAACTTCTGTTTGTGTGCTTCATTTGTCTACTTTATTTTAAAGTTGTTCTTCTTATTAGTGTTGCCCCAATGGCCATGAGTTAACTAACCTGCACTTTTCTTTACATTAGTTTACTATTATTCCTTTTCAATGATCCCAAAAGAGGGAATACTAACTTTATTTGTAAAAAAAAAGTGGTATGTGTGCT
Source organism: Capsicum baccatum var. pendulum (assembly GCA_030864225.1). Taxonomy (NCBI): domain Eukaryota; kingdom Viridiplantae; phylum Streptophyta; class Magnoliopsida; order Solanales; family Solanaceae; genus Capsicum; species Capsicum baccatum. Next base: position 141,734,909 of record CM061559.1, read on the forward strand.
CATTTATGGCATGTTGATAGGGGGAAATATGCAAATTCACTAAATAAATAATGTTGTGTGATAGCAGGGGGAGAAAAAGTGCTTATGTTTTCAAATTTTTTCCTGAAAATGACTACAAGGTACCGGGTCCCTGTGTTGCATGATGGTGGAAGCAGTATGATTGGGGGAATATTCATTTTCAGTAGCGGCAATTACACTTATTAAATGTGATGAATGTGCATGGACGCTAAAAGTTTTGTTTTTGGTTTGTCAACATCAAAAATGGGGGAAATTTCTATATGTGGTTTTGATATGAGTAAATGACAACAATGGACTAGCTCCCTTGATGTGCAAGGAATTAGTATAGCAGGAATGCGTCTAGATAGCTTTGTCCGTTTGTGTAATAAATTGGCAGGTGTTGCTTGTACTAATTAGAACCTGGTCTGATGAAATTTCATCCCTAGTCATCACTATCTATAAAAGGAAAAAGATGTTTCTTTATCAAATTGTTTTTTCAAATCCAAAGAGTGAAGAGAAGAAAAAGTCAAAAATTGCATATTCAACACTGCTCAAGTTCTTAGCTGTATGAGTGTGCTTTAATAGAAATTGTTCTTGAGTGAAGTTTGATTTGTAAATAAATTACTCATGTATCTTTTCTCCTTGTTTATAGAGAGCTTAGGTAGAGTTACCTAAGGTGGATATTGATTAGAGTTAATCAATATCAAGGTGTGTCCCTGGCAGAGTTGTCAAATTGAGCTTATAGTAGAGTTATTAGAAACGGAAGAAACCTAGAGTTAGGTTTATTAAAATATATAATCAATAGTTTGATTATAGTGTATTTCTTAGGGTCTTGTGAAGGAAATCCATGGTTTTACCTTCCTTGAGCAAGGGGTTTCCAAGTTAAAATCCTCTGTTCTTACTCTTCCTTCATTGTCTCTTACTCATGGTTTCTACACTGTGTTTTTGCTAGTGATTGACTTTGAGAGACCTGGTCCCTCACAGTGTGGGGCAACCCACAGGGTTCCGACATAAAGATATTAAGATTAACATATACCTTAAGCATGATTTTCCAAAATAGGAAATATTAATGAATACTTGGACTTTATGTGCTCTTCCGCTTCCCAAGTGGCCTCTTCAACCTTATGGTTGCTCTACAAAACCTTTACGGAAGCCACATTCTTAGTCTGCAATTGACGGACTTACCGTTGAAAGATCTCCATTCAGACTTCATCATACGACAAGGAACTAAAAATACCCACACTTTCCAATGGAACCACTAAGGAAGGATCACCCTCTCACTTCTTCAACATTGAGACATGAAACATTAGGTGAATAGAGCCCAAACTCGAAGGAAATTCCATTTGATAGGCCATATTTCCCACTCTCCTCAAAATATAATATTATCATAACAGTGATAGAGTTTCACCTTATTTCAAAACCGGATCACTCCCTTCATGGGAGACACCTTCAAGAACACCAAATTTCTAACTTCAAATTCTAACTCTCTTTGACTCATATTCGTCTAGGAATTTTGGCGACTTTGGACTGTCTTAAGCCTATCCCAAATCACCTTCTCCATAGCTTGGTGAACCAAGTCGGGACCATACAATATATTCTCACCAACCTCAAACAACCCAATAGGAGACCTACATCTCCTACCATACAATGATTCAAAAGAAGCTATCCTAATTCTTAAGTTATAACTATTATTATACGCAAACTCAATGAGGGGAAAATGACCGACCCAACTACCACCAAAGTCAATCACATAGGATCAAAGAATATCCTCTAGTGTCTGAATGGTTCTTTCCTCTTTCCCATCCACCTGCTGGTGGAAAGCAACACTAAGGCTCACCTTAGTGCCCAAACCTCTCTGAAATGAGTTCCAAAATTTAATGAGAGCTGAGTACCTCGGTAAAAGATAATAGAAATAGGCACACCATGCAACTTTATGATCTTTTGAATAAACAACTTTACATAGTCCTCCACAGAGTAATTAGTTCTCACTAGCAAGAAGTGGGCAGACTTAGTCATCCTATCTACACGATCCAAAAAGAATCAAACCGATTATGAGACCATGGAAGACAAGTAACAAAATACATATTAATATTTCCCATATCCACACAGGCAACTCAATTTCTTGAAATAATCAGTTGGGCCTCAAATGCTCTATCTTCACTTGCTGACACAATATGCACCTAGACACAAAATTGTCCATATCCCTCTTCATGTTATTCCACCAATATATCTCCTTAGGATCATGATGAACTATATAACACAACTCATAAGCTTTGGCCAAAATTATTCCTCAAAACCCATCAACATCGAGAAAACATAGCCTACCTTGGTACCTCAAGATACCATCACAACTAATCTCTGAAACCATCACTTTTTGCCTACCCATATCCTCCTTGATTTGCATCAAGAAAGGTTCAAACACCTATTTCTCATTTACCTCAGCAACAAGAGATGATTTTTCTACCTCTTGCCCCAATAAAATACCACCCTCAAAACCTAAGAGATGAACTCCAAGATTAGCCAAATGGTGAGTATCCTTCACCAAATCCCTCTTCTCCTCATCTATAGAGATAAGCTCCCCATATATAACCAACCAAGAGCATCAACAACCATGTTAGCTTTACCTGGATGATAGTGAAAACTCATATTGTAGTCCTTAAGCAACTCAAGCCATCTCCTCTATCTAAGATTTAATTCCTTCTGGGTGAACAGATATTGAAAACATTTATGGTCTAAAAAGATGTCAATATGAAGCCCATACAAATAGTGGCGCCAAATCTTCAAAGCAAAGACCACATCCAACTATTCGAAATCATTTTTTGTATAGTTCTTCTCATGAACCTTAAACCGCCTAGAAGAATAAGCAACTATCTTACTATGTTGCATCAACACACAACCCAATCCCACCAGCAATGCATTACAATAGACAACAATATAATTGGTACCCTTGAGCTAGGTTAGAACTGGAGCTGAAGTTCACTTATCTTTAAACTTCTCAATACCACCTTCACAAGCATCCGACCACAAAAAATTCACATTCTTCTGGGTCAACGTAGTCAACGAAGCTGAAATAAATGAGAAGTTCTGAATATCAGTTGGAGTAGTGGGTCTTGGCCATTTCTTGACACTATAAATTTTTGTGGATCCTCTATGATCTCTCACTAAATACAACAAGACCCCAAAAAGTATTAGCGTTCAACTAAAATTCACACTTCAAAAACTTAGGATAGAAGCGCTAATCCTTTAGGGTCTGTAATACAATATAGATATGATTAAAATGATCCACCGAACTTTTCTAATAAACTAGAAAACCGTCCTTAAACACAATGATTAACAAATCCAAAAACTGATGAAATACCCAATCCGTAAGATCTATAAATGCCATTGTGGCATTGGTCAACCTAAAAGACATGACCAAAAACTCAAAATTCCATAATAGGTATGAAAGGCATTCTTAGGGATATCCTCCTCCCTAATATTTAGTTGATGATAGCCCGAATGGAGGTCAATCATAGAGAAATACTTAGCACCCTAAAGCTGGTTAAATAGGTCATCTATCCTAGGAAGAGGGTACTTACTTCATCGTCAACTTATTTAGTTGACGGTAACCAATGCACATTCGAAGAGACCATCCTTCTTAGGCATAAATAGAACAGGAGCACCCCTATAGAGACATATTGGGGAGAATGAAACCCTTATCAAGGAGATCTTTCAAATGCATCTTAAGATCCTTCAACACAACTGGACATAGCCAAAGGGAGAGATATAGGACGAGTGTCTGTAAGAAAATCAATTTTTCTATCGCGAGGAAAATAAGGAAGATCATCAGGGAATACCTTAGAAAATTCACTAACCATGGGTATAGACTATAAGGAAGGACCCTCCGAGTTAGAATCTTTAACCTGGACCAAATGATAAAGACGCCTCTTGGAAATCAATTTTTGGGCTCTAACATATGATATGGACCTCCCTTTAGGAATTAAAGAACTCCCTTCCCACTCAAGAACCGTCTCATTGGAAATTTAAAATTGACCTTACGAGTATGACAGTGTAAAGAGGCATAGCATGAATACATCCAATCCATTCCCAAGATGACATCAAAATCAACCATGGGTAATTCAATCAAATCCACCAAAGTTCCCCAACCACAAATGACACAACATGGACTAGGACGTTGTTGTAATGTGCATCTCATGTCCAACAAGGATCAGAGACCACCCCTGAGACCCAATCCAACCAACCAATATAGACCCTGAGTCGGGTGAGTTCTGAACTATATAACTAGATAGAGTAATTTGCAAATCAAAGACCTTCGGATAGGTCCAGGACCATGAACAACCCAGACATATAAAACCATCCAGTACCAAACCAACAACCACAAAAAAATAACCAAATCCATATCAATCCCATAACATACCCAAGTCTACAGTTTGTCCATACAAATCCTCTAAAACAAAACTAAAATATCTGATCGGGACATGCCCCTAACCATACCAAAACCAATATCCAAGTCTAAACCAATAAAGACATAAGAAAACTCAAAGCAAGAAATAAAGACTTGTGAAGTGTGGAAGCTCACCACTTCAAGTTAACACAATTGTATCCAAATCCAAGTCACTGAGCAGAAGGTGTGATAGTATAACAAACACTTGCATTGAATGGGGATATAACGCCAGAGAATGATTAACAATTGAAGCGCCAGTATGTAACTCAAGGATAAGGATAAAATAATGGTAACAGTTCAAAACTAGTCAATCAATGCATATACTCAATATAATACATACAAATACATATGTAATATGTCGAAATAGGAAACAAGATTAGCATGAACTTTAAAATCATTAACCTGTGCTATGTAGCATAACTATCATATAACAAGGCACCCGTGGGCTATATGGGCCCAACTCTCCCCTAGTTGGAAAGGCCCTCAGTGTGTGTGGCCACATGAACTAAAGAATATCCATAACCGTATAATCCTATAGGGGGATCTGAACCTCCCAACATAATCAAGTTGACTTAAGCACCAATACATTAATTATGGGGGACTTAAATCTCCCATTCATACATTCATTGGGGGACTCGAATCACCCCGTCATAGACACCTGCACCAGCTACTGTGATTTCCAGTATTAGTCCTTTGGACTCCACTTTCATGGACCAACTACACATCCTACTTTAAAGCCCAATTTGAAAATATTATTTCACTTATACAACCACTAAGACAATTAATTACCAATTGCACTTCATTGGCATTGTCATACCAATACCAGTTGCAAATATACAACATGACATTACCATTATCAATCAACTAATAATTCATTTGTCTTTGGGACTCGAAACCATTATCTAACAAAGACACTAATTCAAAGTTTAGGAGCTTAAACCTATTGTCTAATAAAGACCTAAATTAATTTAATGTTAAGGGACTCAAACCCTTTAAGCTAATTAAACCGCTAAAGTTACCATTTGAATCATTACATGGCCAACAAGGCCTTCAAAAAACCATTTACCAACCATTCATATTTATTAGGCCAATGCCTCTGTTCAAAACACCATTTAATATGTGACTAGTTTATTCTCTTAGACATTTTCACAAACATATAGAGGGCATACAATTATTAAGACAATAACCAAGGTGAAACCCATCAAGTTTAGGGTGAACCATTACCTAATTGTAAAACCATAATTACCAAGCACCTTATGTGAAAAACCATCCTTAAAACATCTATAAAAACAATAATACAAAAAAGTAAACAATACTCAACAATATACAAAAAACCCCTCTACATTGATTTTTAAAACCAGTTTGAATGAATTATAAACAAATCTTTAAACACATGATTTTCATGAACTAACAATGAAGGAAGAGTGACATGCCTTATTCATGAAGATTCGTGAAAGAACTTGACTCTTGAGCCTCTAGATGATCACCTTGTAGAAACTGTATCTCAATCTTCAAGGGAGAGTTTAGAAAGAGTTTTAGAAGTGTTTGATCTTTCAAAATGTGTTATAAGAGACTACAATGTGTATTAAGATGTGGTGTTTTAAGGGTTTAGGGGTGAGAAATTTCTGGAATACCCTCAGCTTAAAATCTAAAAAATGCATGCAGGAGGGCACAACCCCCTCCCTCCTCCACTAACTTATACCCCTCACATACGATTGGTACATACCACTCGTACTCGAGAAAAAATATTAGACTCCCATCCTGTCCAACATACGACTTCATAGGCCAACTTGTATCCACAACATACGATTATTACCCTAGAACCAGACCCTAAGCAGCCTACCAAGGGCTTGACACACTGAGCAATATACGAGTGACTTTTTTTACTAGTACCATCTTCATACGACTCGTATGGTGCCCATTCGTTCCTTGGTCAGTAACCAACCAAAATAATACTGAGTAACACACGACTAATACCACTAAACTATACACTCATAATATGAAAAGTAAGTATGAGCCATATGATGTCTAGAGAGCTCAAGATCAACAAATTTCCAAGGGTCAAAACTAGTGTGATTCAATTCTTCCCCACTAGGATCATTCATCCTCGAATGTCAGATTAAGACAAGAACAAGCACTAGTTAACACATTATTACCCATCAAACTTCCTTTGAAACAATACTAGAAACAAAGACATTAAGGAACTACCTTTTTCTTTATTAAAGACATAAAACAAAGATATTAAGAACAACACACACCTCAAGCACGGATAATCAAAATAGGGAATAAATATGGATACTTGGACTTTATGTCCTCTTCCGCTGTTAGCATGGACTAAACTAGGGCCTAGACATAATGGGCATCCCAAGTCTAACTTGGATTGGGGACCTCCCCCTTAACCCAACCGCCTTATACAACCTCAGATGAACTGAATTCTGAACATATAACAAGATAGCATTATCGTTTGCATCAAGACTCTAGGATAGGCTCACGACCATGATCATCCTAGCCGAGTCTAACCGTCCTAAACCCATCTATCTATACCATAACAAACCAAAGAGAATATCAAAATATAAAATAACAATCAATTCAAAAATATAATACAATGGAACAACCAAAAACATCATCCAATGATGTCTGCCCAACACCAATGCTAGTGCTAAGGCTGACTCTAATACAGATACCGCCCATACTATCCCTTGAATCACCACAAAGCTTCTATAAAAAAGAATACAAATATTCGGTTGTGACATACCCCCAACCATGGCCAAAACCAATTTCCAAAATAAAAACTAAATTTCTAAGAGTAACCATATCATGAATGGAGCCTTCTAGAAATATAAAAGCTCACCACTTCAATCCAAATGTTGTCCCTAAGTCAATCACCATGTAAGAGGAGTCGAATGGTTGATTCCTGCTTAGTGTGGGTATACAACCGTAAGTTAGCAAATGGCCGCTAACATGTATCTTAAGATAAGGAAAAAGTAATGCAATTTAAACAACCAAGTAAAACTATCCATTATGCATACAACCACATACACACATATATATGTGTCGGGAAAGGGAATTTGTGTTTAATATGCATTTAAAACCTTTACCTAGGCTATGTAACCTTGTCATTTAACCACACTCATGGGCCATATGGGTTCAACTCCCCCTGTTGAAAGAGTGTCAGTGTCTGTATCCATATGGCTAGGAAATATCCCATAGGATGACTTGTACATCCCTCTAACATAAAACAAGACATTCATATGTGGCCTCCAAAGACCCCTCATATCGGCAAATATGAGTTTCTAGTTTCAGTTCCCTTGGAACCTCCAACTTCCACGGTTTTGTTACACATCTCGCCATTAATGCCCAAATAAAAACCATATCCAAATAAATACAATTACCATTTATTATCAAAGGCCCTGTATTACTGGTATCATCATACCAACCATACTTGCAATATTTATCCATAGCCAAACTATTTAGGTCAAGGGGACTCTCAAAAGCCTTTTCTGTTTACCATATTAACCTCTTGGGAGACTTCCATGTTCTCCACAAGCAAAATCAATAAGCCTTTAACATTTCTAAATCATTTAAACTATTTATAGTTTCATGCATAAGCTGAAAACACGCAAAAGTCACACTTAAAGAAGTCAATTCAATAAACATATCCTTATAAGCATTTTATCAAAAACCTTGGGGATATAATATAACCAAAACCAATTCCAAAGACTATTAAACCATTACCATGAAATCCAATTTCCCAAAACCACCAGTAATGCATATAAAAGAACAGTTAAACCATAGGAAACCATAACCAAACAATTTACATCAAAACCCCTACTTAAGTCCCTTAAAAACCCATCACAAGGATACTACTGACCCTATTACGAGTCGTACCCTTCCTTAAGACTGGTGCCCACCAGTAATACCTATTTTTAACATTGGATCAGACATTGTCCAGTATACGAATCATCCAATCAAGTTGTAACCTTAGTATATGATCCATACCCATGATTTGTATCCCTGCAAAAATAAATTATCCGAAGAATCAAACATTTCCCACCATACGATTCCCTGATACGACGTAAATACAATTCTTATGACTCATACCCTTAAGTTGTATCCATTCCATCGATCAAAACCATCCGACCAACTATAACTGGTAAACTTATGACTGGACCATACCACTAGTACCCCAGCATACGACTTGTATCCATGAGTGATAGTAGGTCTGGAGAACAGTTTTGAAGGGAAAAATTTCAAAGGAAAAAACCCAGGATGTAACATTCTCCCCCATTTAGGAACATTCATCCCCAGATGTCGGACAAGGTAGGGGTAAAAAAAATAGATTCATTGCATTATCAAACATCCCATTAACAAAGTTTGAAAACAAAGAGGCAAAGATATTAATCTTTCGTTTAACAAACTCAGAAAAGAAAGATGTGTTTAAGAACATATACCTTTCACACGAATATCAGGAGTAGAAAACAAATGTGGATACTTGGACATCATGTCCTTTTTTGCTTCCCACCTAGATTCTTCCACCTTATGGTTTCGCCATAGAACCTTAATCAAAGACACATCCTTGGTCCACAACCGACGAACTTGCCTATATAATATCTCAACTGGGACCTCTTCATAAAACAGAGAATTCGAGATATCCAACCCTTCTAAAGGAACAACAAAATAAGGACCGCCAATACACTTCTTCAATATAGAAATATGAAAGATTGAATGAACCAAACCCAAACTCGTAGGCAAATCAATCTAATTACAACATTGCCCACTCTCCGCAAAATCTATTAGGACTAATAAATCAAGGACTGAACTTCCCCTTATTGCCAAACTGCAATACTCCCTTCATGGAAGACACTATTAGGAACACCCTCTCTCAATCTCAAATACTAAGTCTCTACGCTTAACATCTGTATAGGATATTTAGCGACTCTGAGCAGCCTTAAGCATATCATAAATCACCTTCACCTTCTCCATAGCTTAATAGACAAAATTAGGACCAAACATATCTGCCTCACAAAGCTCAAACCATCAATAAGAGATCTATACCTCCTATCATACAATGCCTCGAAAGGAGCTATACCAATACGAGAATGATAGCTATTGTTGTAAGAAAACTCTACCAAAGATAAATTCTCAACCCAATTGCAACCATAAACAATCACACATGCCCAAAGCATATCCTGCAATGTCTGAATAGTTCTCTCTGCTTGCCCATCCAACTCGGATAAAAAGCAGTACTCAGACTAACCTTAGTCCCCAATACCTTCTGGAAAGACCACCAGAAATGAGAGGTAAAATACATACCACGAGTATAAGTAATCAAAACAGGCACCCATACACCTTCATAATCTCTTGAAGGTACAGCTACACATAATCCTCTACCAAAAAAGTAGTCCTTACCGGCAAAAAGTAAGCAGACTTGGTCATTCTATCCATGATGAACCAAATCAAATCAAAATGATTCCAAGGACAAGGAAGACCAGTAATGAAAACCATATTAATTATCTTCTAGTTCTAGTTTGGCAACTCTATTTCTTGATGCAACCAACCAGGCCTCAGGTGCTCAACCTTAGCCTGTTAAAACATCATGTGCTTCGCTACGAGTCAACCATATCTCTCTTCAGTCTATTCCACAAATAGATCTCCTTAATATCATGGTACATATTTGTCGAACCAGGATGGACAACATAGCGTGACTCATGTGCCTCACCTAAAATCCTTTGTCGTAACCCATCGATATTCGGAACATACAACCTCCATTGGTACTACAAAGTACCATCACCACTAATCTCAAACACCGCTGCATTTTTCCTACCAACATCACTCTAGGTTTTTATCAAGACCAAATCCAACATTTGTTTCTCTTTAATTTGTGCACCAAGAGATGATCGAACCACTTCTTGCACAATCATATCACCATCTTTAGAATCCAAGAGACAAACTCTAAGATTGGCCAAATGGTGAATATCCTTCAGTAATTCCTACTTTCCTTCCTCCACTTAAGCCAAACATCCCATAAACAACTTGTTAAGAGCATCGATAACTACATTAGCCTTACCTGGATGGTAGTGAAGACTCATGTCATAATCCTTCAGAAGATTAAGCAATCTTCTTTGCCTGAGATTAAGCTCTTTCTGCATGAATACTTACTAAAGACTCTAATGATTAAAAAAAAATATCCACATGAACACCATATAGATAATGCCATCATATTTAAAAGCAAACACAACCACCAACATCTCTAAATCATGAGTAGGATAATTCCTCCCATGCACCTTTAACTACTTGGAAGCATAGGTAATCATCTTTCCATGCTACGTCAAAACACAACCAAGCCCTACCCGAGGTACATCACAATAAACCACAAACCCATCATTGCCTTCTAATAGAGTCAAAATTAGAGCCAACATCAACCTATCCTTCAACTTCTCAAAACTCTCCTCATAAGCATCCGACCAAGAAAAATTAACCTTATTTTAAGTTAACTTAGTGAAAGGAGCAGTTATTGACAAGAAAATTTCCACGAACAACCTATAATACCTGGCTAAACCCAAAGATTTAATCATCGGATGGAGTCGTAGGCCTAGGCCACCTCTTCACTACAGCAACCTTTTGAGGATCAACCATTATTCCCTCACTAGAAATAATGTGACCCAAGAAAGTCAAAGTATTCAACCAAAATTCTCACTTAGAGAACTTTGCAATCAACTGTTGTTCCTTTAAGTTCTATAGCACCACACGGAGGTGATTAGCATGATCTATCTAACTCCCCGAATACACCATAATGTCATTAATAAACACAATTATAAAGAGATATAAATACTACCTAATCACCCTGTTTATCAAATCCATAAATGCCACCAGAGCATTTTTCAATCCAAATAACATCACCCAAAATACAAAATACCCATATCGAGTATGAAAAGCTATCTTAGGGATGTCTACCCCCTAATCATAAGCTGATGGTACACAGACCAAAGAACTATCTTGGAAAATAACTTGGCACCCTACAATTGATCAAAGAGATCATATATTCTTGAGAGAGGATACTTGTTCTTGATTGATACCTCATTTAACTACCTATAGTCAATGCACATACGAAGGGAACCATCCTTCTTATGCCCAAACAACACCATTGTACCCACAAAAAATCAGTAGGATGAATAATCCCCTTACCTAGAAGATCTTTAATTTGCTCTTTAAGTTTTCTTAACCCAGCTAAAGCCATTCCATACGAAGGAATAGATATTAGAAGAGTGTCCGAAAGCAAATCAATACCAAAATCTATTTTTCTATTCGAAAGAACACCAAAAATATCATACAGAAAGACCTCTAGAAAATCATTAACTACCAAAACTAACTTCAAAGAAGGAACTTCCGAGTTGTAATCTTTAACTTTGACAAAGTGATAAATACACCCTTTAGAGATTAACCTTCATGCTCTAAGATAAGAAATAAATCTTCCTCTAGGACATAAAGAACAACCCTCCTATTTCATTTTTGGCTCATCAGGGAACCTAAAGGTAACCTTACAAGTCTGATAGTCTAAAAATGTATAATAAGAATACAACCAATCCATACACAAAATTACATCAAAATCAACCATTACCAACTCAAACAGATCTACCAAGGTCTTCCTGTCATTAAACAATACCACACACCTCCTATAGACCCATTCAGTAATGATCGAGTCTCCTACTAGGGTAGAAATAAAAAAAGGATCACAAATAATTTCTGAATCAAAACCAAAAGACATAGCTATATAAGGAGTCACATAAGAAAAAGTGGAGCTAGGATCAATAAAACAATATACATCATAGGAAAAGAGTTGTAATGTACCAGTAAAACATCAGGTGTTGCCTCAGATTCCTAATAAGAAGCCAAAGCATAAATCCTATTTTGACTAATACTATAACTGAGAGTAGTATCAAAAGCAGATGCCACACCACAAGGCATAGGAATAGAAGATAAAGCCAATGAAATCTTATTTTCCCTTGTAGAAACCTTATTATCTGGAAAATCCTTGAGCCGATGGCCTACTTGACCGCAATTATGAGTAAGAAGCATTGGCAGAACTCCTGCACTTCTCTTTCTACCACTTTACACCATTTATACCACACTAAGACTACATACCTCCCTAATTAGAAAATCTAACTTGCATTTTTTGCCTATCCCTAAATTCCTCCTGCTTTCTTTTCTCATCCTTAACCTGCTGCATATGAACAGTCAGCCTAGACATATCCATATCCCTAATGAGTAAAGCAATCTTGCTCTCTAAAATTAAATCTTTATTCATCCCAAAAAAAAACTTCTTCATTCTTAACCTTATATCAGCCACCGAATCAGGAGCATACCTTGACAACTAGTGAAACTTCAAGGCATATTCCCTTATAGATATCCTCCCTTTCCTGAGGTTCACAAACTCCTCCATCTTAGCTTCCCTCAACTTTTGAGGAAAGAAATAATCCATGAAGGCATTAGAAAAGGTGTTCCTTAGTATAGTTTTCCACCCGAAATCAGATAGACAAGTGGAGAGGACCATTCAGAAATTGGAAGATATGCTTTGAGCTTGTGCGATAGACTATAGCTCTAGTTTGTTAGACCATTTACCTTTGATTGAATATGCTTGTAATAATAATTGTCACTCTAGCTGTAGTAAGGATCCTTTTGAGTCATCATTTGGTAGGAGATATCATTCTCCTATTTAGGTGGTATAAAGTTTGTAAGGGTAACTTATTTGGCCCTGATTTGGTTCACCAAGCCTTGGAAAAGGTGAAGGTTATTTATAATAAGTTGAAAGCTGCTCAAATTTTCTATAAGCCATATGCAGATGTGAGGTGTAGGGATTTAGAGTTCAATTTTAGCGATTGGGTATTCTTGAAGGTATCTCCCATAAAGACAGTAATGCAGTATGGTAAGAAGTGGAAGTTAATTCCTTGATATGTTGGTCCCTACTTGATATTAAATAAGGTTGGTAATGTTTCCTATAATTTGGTTTTGCCTTAAAGTTTGAGCTATATTCATCCGGTTATCCATGTCTCTATGTTGAGAAAGTGTGTGGGTGATCATTCACCGGTTGTTTCTTTAGAAATATTAGGTATTTTAAACTCCTATTCTTATGAGGTAGTCCAGATTGAGATCTTAGATCATCAAGTTTGTTGGTTGCAAACAAAGGATGTGGTTTTTCGATAAAGTACTTTGGAGGAACCATAAGGTCAAAGAATCTACTTAGGAAGTTGAAGAGGACATAAATTCCAAGTATCCGTTCCTATTTTATACTCTCGTAATTCATGAGAAAGGTATGTGTTCTTCATCATACTTTTATTTTCAAACTTTGTTAAAGGAAATGTTAATTTTTTTGCATCTTTGTCTTCTAACTTAGTTAAAGGTTAGAGTCGAGGAGTTGGTGTGTTAACTCATGCTTGTGCTTACCTTACCCGTCATTCAAGGATGAATGATCTAAGTCGGGGAGAATTGTAACACCTTGGTTTTAACCCTTAGAAAATTTCTTAATGATGAGCTCAATGGACATCATATGACTTGTGGGCACTAGTTATATGATGTTGTCAGCTTAAGGTCCCTCTTCTCGTATGTTTCATAGTGTGTTCAAAGACACTAACTATCCAAGGTACAATTGAACACCTTACTCATTATTAGTTAGGGTGCGAATGGTATGCTCCTAAGTCATATGATGTCGTAAGTCTTATCCAAAGTATTCTGACTAGGGTATGAGTTATAGGGCACTTCTCATATGTTAGGATATGAGTTAAACATGTGTGGTCTTATATGGGTCAGTATTGGGGTCCAATATGATTCTAGGGTATAAGATAAGGGTACCACTCGTACCCTAGTGTATAATTTTGAGAGATGGGTTGTACCTTCTAGCACGCATGTTTTTAGCTTTAAAGCTGGGGGTATTTTGGACATTTCCCTCCCCAAAACCCCTAAGTCCCCACGTCTTAAAATATGTTGTGGCCTCTCATAACCCACATTGAAAAATGAAACACTCCAAAAACACTCTCTAAACTCTCTTTTAAAGATTGGGGCTAGGGTTCTTCAAAGGTGATCATTATGAGGCTTAAGAGTCAAATTTCGTTCATGAATCTTCTTAATTAAGGCATATGACTCTTCCCTAATTGTTAGTTCTCAAATATCATGTTTTTTAAAGTGTGATTATGATTCTTAAATTGTTGTTTAGAAAACCAAAATTGAGTGTTTTGTGACATATGATTAAGTATTGTTTACTCTTGGTTTAACTTATGTTTATAAATGTTTTTTTATCATGGTTTGCACATATGGGTGCTTTTTAATTATTGTTTAACTAATGGGTCATGGGCTACACTTAACGTGATGGTTTTTACCTTGGTTTTGGCCGTGATAATAGTATAACCTCAAAGTTTTTGAGAAAATTCTTAAAAAATAAACTAATCACATGTTAATGATGTTTTGACTAAGGAATTGGCCTAATGTATATGAATGGTTGGTAAATAGTTTTGTGAAGTCCTTATTGGCCGGGTAATTATTTAAATGGTAACCTTGGTGGCTTAATTTATTGCATAGGGTTGAGTCCCTAACATTAAATATATTTATGTCTTTTTTAGACAATGAGTTTGAGTCTCTAAACTTTGAATTGAACAAGTGTCTTTGTTAGACAATGGGTTCGAGTCCCAAAGTCAAATGAATGGATGGTTGATTGATAATGGTAATGGAATGTGGTATACTTGTAAGTAGTGTTGGTATGATGATACCAACGAAGTTCCTTTGGTAAGTAATTGACTTAACAGTTGTGTATGTGGAATGATGGTTTTAAATTGGGATTTAAAAGGGGATGTGTAGTCGGGCCGTGAAAGTGGAGTCTAAACGACTAACACTAGAGACCACACTAGATGATGTTGGTGTCTTATGACTGGGTAGTTTGAGTCCCTCAAATAAATATATGAATAAGAGGTTAGACTACCCCATAATATATTTAATGGTGTTTGTCACCTTGATTAAGTCGGGAGGTTCGATTCCCCCATATAGGCATATACGAATTTGGATATTCTCTGGTTCGTACAGCTACATTTACTGGGGCCTTTCCATCTAGGGGGAAGTTGGGCCCATATCACCCATGGGTGCCTTTTCTATGATGGTCATACTACACAACCTAGGTTAATGATTTCAAAGTTCATGTAAATCTTATTCCCTCTCCTAGCATGATATAAATATATATATGTATATATATGTATTGTATTGGTATATATACAATAATTGATCGATTTTGAACTATTGGCACTATTTTATCCGTATCCTTGAGTTACATGCTAGCGCTTCAACTGCTAACCATCTTCGACGTTGTACCCCATGCGATGCTAGTGCTGGTCATAGTACACCTCCTATTCAGTGATTAGACTTTAGGAACAACTAGTGTTAACATGAAGTGTTGATCTTTCATACTTTGGAAGGATCCATTTCTAGTTTTAGTTTCTTATGTTTTCGTTGGTTAGTCTTGGACATTCGTTTTGGCTATATGGTTGGGCATGTCCCGACCGGTTATTTTGATTTCAGATAGAGGCCTTGTGAAACGACTTTGGGTTGGTATAGGGAGTGTCAGTAGTGGTGTCAGTCTTGGCATTGGTATGGTATTGAGGCTGATACCGTATGATTTAATTTGATGCGTGATTGTTCCATTTTATTATGGTATGGATATGAACTTGGTTATTACTTCAGTTTTGGGTTATGGTTGTTTGTTGGCAAGGAATGATTAGACTAGTTTGGGTTGGATGTGGTCTTGGACCTATCCCGAAGTCTTTGAGTTGATAGGTATCCTATCTTGTTATATGTTCAGAACTCATATGACTCATGGTATATATTAGTTAGTTAGATTCGGTAGTGGGACAATCTCTAGTCCTTGTTGGTCTTAAGATGCCCATTGTGACAAGGCCCTAGTTCGGGTCGTGTCAACAAACCTCTGGGTCTCATGTGCTCAACTTTCACTTGTTGACACACCATACACTTAGACACAGTTATACGCATCTTGCTTTATATTATTCCACTAATAGAACTCTTTAACATCATTCTACATCTTCGTATAACCAGGATGGATAGCATAACAGATCTATGAGCTTTGGACAAAATCTTTTCCCTCAATCCATCAACGTCGGGAACATATAACCTTCCTTTGATCCTCAAGATACCATCACCACCAATCTCAAAGTCAACAGCCTTTTGCTAACTTATATTCCTCTTAATATTTATCAAATCAAAATCCAACATTTGTTTTTCCTTTATCTCAACAGCAAGAGACGATTGTGATATCTGATGCACGAACACACCCCCATTCTTAGAGTCCGTGATATAAACTCCAACATTAGCCAAATGGTAAATGTCCTTCACCAAATCTTACTTATCCCCATCCACATAAGCTACACTCCCCATGGATAACCTACTAAGAGCATTAGAAACTATATTAGCTTTACCTAGATGGTAGTGGAGACTCATATCATAGTACTTCAATAACTCATACAACCTCTTTTACATTAGATTTAACTCTTTTTGGGTAAACACAAACTATAGGCTCTTATGATCAAAAAAGATGTCAAGATGAACCCAATAGAGATGGTGATGTAAAATCTTCAATGCAAATACCATAGCCAACAATTCCAAATCAAGAGTAGGATAGTTCTTCTAATAAACTTTCAATAGCATAGAAGTATAGGACTCCACCCTACCTTGCTTCATCAACAGAGCCCAAACTAACCTGAGACGCAACACAATATACCATAAAATCCTTGATACCCTCTGGTAGAGTCAACACCAGAGCCAAAGTCAACTTATCCTTTAACTTCTCAAAATTACCCCCACACACACCCGACCACAAGAACTTCACCTTCTTCTGGGTCAATCTAGTCAATGGGGCATCTATAGTTGAAAAACTCTCCAAAAGCCTCCTATAGTAGTCGGCTAAACCCAAGAAACTCTGAATATCGGTTGGAGTTGTGAGTCTAGGATACTTTTTAACCACTGCAACCATTTTGGATCGAGAACAATCCCTTAAGAAGTGATAACATGACCAAGAAAAGTCACATCCTTTAACCAAAACTCACACTTAGAGAACTTGGCATACAAATGTTGATCCTTCAAGGTCTGCAACATAGCACAGAGGTGATCAACATGATCCTTCTCACTCTTAACTAATATAAGAACATCATTTATGAAGACAATGATGAACAATTCTTGGAACTGATGAAAGACCCTATTCATCAAATCCATAAATGCCATCGGAGCATTAGACAACCCAAAAGACTTAACTGGGAAATCCTAGTGACCATACTAAGTCTTAAAGGCAGTTTTAGGGATATCCACCTCCCTAATCTTAAGTTGATGATAACCCAACCGAAGATCAATCTTAAAGAAACACTTGACAGGCATCCTACCTTTACACAAATTCATAACCTTCTCTACTTTTGCCTCCCTCAATTCTTGAGGGAAGAAGCAGTATAGAAACTCACTAAGGAAATTCTCCTACAAGGAATAACCAACATCCTCTCCCCTACACTGTACCTACTCTTTGTACTACTGGTATGCCACATCATTCAATTTATAGGCAGCAAAGTCAACACCTTCAACCTCCAAGGCATGCATAACCTAAAATATCTTCTCCATTTTATCAATGAAACTTTGAGGATCCTCCTCAACCTTTGTACAAGTAAAGTTTAGATGATTAAACATCAAAAACTATCCAACCCTTATGGCCTTAGAATATAGAGTAACAGCAACACCATGCTAAGACTGAGAAGATACTAATCGAGTCAATAGGGTAATGGAATGATGAAACTCGGTATCAGTAGCCTCCTCTTGAAGTGACTAATTATGAGTATCATCCTCAAAAGTAATACCAGTGGGGACAGGTGGAAACCCACGAGGATAGTCAAATGCAGCAGCCCTTGACCGAGTCTCGACTTTAAAAGTAGGATGAGCTCCATCATTATTATCCTCAGTCGGGACAAAAAAGTTGTTATGAACATCAAATCTTCTTTGAGGCATGATCTGAAATATGAGAAAATAGAAATTAAAAGGATCCAACAACTTAGACTCTATAGCTTGAAGTAAGATAATAAGAAAGTTAAATATTCCTAAA
Organism: Capsicum baccatum var. pendulum; assembly: GCA_030864225.1. Taxonomy (NCBI): domain Eukaryota; kingdom Viridiplantae; phylum Streptophyta; class Magnoliopsida; order Solanales; family Solanaceae; genus Capsicum; species Capsicum baccatum. The sequence continues at coordinate 141,753,478 of CM061559.1, forward strand.
TTTCTCATATCCTCTCTCTTATAAGTGTGGTGCACTCCAAACCCATAAAATAGACTCTACTTCACATGGCTTTATGGATACCCAACTGACCATAAACTTAGGCTCTGATACCAACTTAACATGACCCAAACCAGATACTTGTCGTAATGTGCATCTATTTCCAACAAGGACCAAAGAAAACCCCCAGTACCTAATCCAACCAACAAATATATACCCTGAGTCAGGTGAGTTCTAAATATATAATAAGATAGAGAAATTTACAACTCAAAGAACTTTGGTTAGGTACATGACCATCACCAACCCAAATCTGTCAAACCATCTAATACCAAACAAAAAACCACAAAACAATAACCAACTCTATATCCATCCCATAACATACTAAAGTCCACAGTTTGCTTGTACAAAGCCTCTAAAATAAAACAAAAATATCCTATAGGGACATACCCCTGACCATATGCAAAACTAATATCCAAGTCTAAACTAATAAAGACATAATAAAACTAAAATCAATAAATAAATCCTTTTGAAGTATTGATGCTCACCACTTTAAGTCAATATAAGTTTTCCCTGAATCCAAGCCATTGAGCAGAAAGTGTGATAGTATGACCAACACCTGCATCGCGTGGTGATACAGCATTTGAGGATGGTTAGCGGGTTGGAGTGCTAGCATGTAACTTAAGAATAAGAATAAAATAATGCTAATATTTCAAAACCTCTCATCCAATGCATACAACTAATGCAATACATATATATATACATATATACCATGCCGAGATAGGGAACAATATTTGCATAAACTTTGAAATTATTAACCTGTTTGTGTAGCATAACCGTCATATAGCAAGAAACCTATGAGCTATATGGGCCCATCTCTCCCCTAGCTGGAAGGAGCTCAGTGCATGTAGCCATAAGAACCAAAAAATATCCATCACCGTATATGCCTATATAGACGACTCAAACCTACTGGCATAATAAAAGTGACCTAATCACTAATTTATGTATTATGTGGGACTCTAACCTCCAATTCATATATTCATTCGAGGGACTCGAACTACCCAGTCATAAAGAAACTCTACTGGCTAGCATGGTCTCTAGTTTTAGTCCTTTGTGATATACTTTCATGGCCTGGCTACACATTTTGCTTTAAATTCTAATTTAAAACCATCATTTAACTTACATAATGTTGGGTGTATTTATGCACTTTAGTGTTGTTATCCTAGCTTATTGGGCCTTATTTTGAGGATAATTTATGTGCTTGGTGTGTTAATGATGAGAGAAATAAGCATATAAGTATTTAACTTTGTGATGATGATGTTTATGTTGTATTTCAAAAAATTTTGGATTTAAATCAATAATTTAGAGTCTAGACAAGAAAACTTATTTTACTAGCTTGAGCTAGGTGTTTGTCTAGTCTATCGTGATGGATTCTAATGATCTGAATAAGTTCCTAATGGTATTATTATGTATTTAAGTATGGAAAATTTTTTTTATTATGTTCAAGGTTCAATTGGATCAGATAGAGAGTTGAAATAATAAGTTTAAGATCAATGTGGGCAAGCCTAGTCTTAGCTTGTGTTTCTAACTCGTCGTTATGTATTGTGGGTTATATTGAGCTCTAATCTATGGTATATATTTATTTAGGATGATTGGTGATTTTATTTTGAGGATATATTGATGATATACAAGTTGGACATAAAGTGGAAATAACACAAAAAGACTTAGGATGGACAGCAAAGGCGCAAGGCCTAGATTAACGTCAAATGGTACATTCCAGTGAGGTCAGACGATAAGGCTATGTCCCCCCTATGATAAAGGGAAATAATCCTTGTGTTTCCCCCTTTATACCATAGGACTAAGGCCCACGTCTCCTGCTCTATCCCTTTGGTCAATGGCCCACGTCGCCTGACTTATTCCATATAGCCAAATTTGCCTCTACTATAAATACACGACATTAACACATTGTAAATAACACTTTTGTATGTATCAGATCATTAAGAGGTTCTTCTAAACACTTTATTCAGGTTTTGATTCTATTTATATTATCTTTTTAATAGATTTAATTATGAATTCAATTATTTGGATAATGATTATGTTGATTAGTGGGTAAATGCCTCCTTTATGGGGTTAAGTCCCAAAACATGTTTGATATCATTATGAATTGAATTTATTCAGATTGCTTATAAAATTTAATTTTTTTCATCCTATTTTAACTATTTTGTGGATTCGCGACCCGTAGAATATATATATTGTTTACCTTGTGATCTCAGAAGGAGGAATAGGGACATAGGACGTGGGGATGAATAGAGTAGGGTTCTTATTATTTAATGAAATAAGAAATTTGAATTAGCATCTAGTATAGGGATATATATAGAAGCCTCTCTTGGTTCATATGTAGAAAGATACCTTAATTCATTTTATTGGATTATTACATCTTTACTCAACGATGTAGCAGTAATGTCCAAGTAGGTAGAAGATTAGAGGTCAGAAGACCATGATCATACAATAAACCCTACAAATCAACAACAAATAAAATTGATTTAATGAATGAAGTTTAATAGTATAGTATGATTTTTCATAGTGCTTTGACCCTGGGTTTCCATTCACTGATTGTCTCAAGTCTTTACTTTTATGCACTGTTTACTTTACTTCAGTTTACAAACTTTCCAAACACTTTTGTGTATGCTTGCACTAAATCGGTATTCCTATTAAACTAGAATTGAATAGTTATTAGAACAAGTCTTTGAGGGATCGATATTCTACTTTATTTAAGGCCACTATATTACTTAGTAGACTATGTACACTTGTGTGTGCGCTTGGGCGCTGACATGTTTTTGGCACCATTGTCGGAGACTTCTAATTTGGAAACTACTTTTGTTTTAGTTTTACTTTTTTATGTCTTTGGTTCTTTTTCTTGGTTTTGGTTTTATCTTTATAGTAAATAGGTTTTCAGGCTAGTAATTGATATGGGTGCCAAGGGCTGAAGACCATTTACAAGAATCCAAGAACGGGAATTACCAGGTCTTCAAGGCATGTTCATAAATATGGATGTGTATGAATATATCTTAATTACATATAAAGGAGTGCATGTTTTGAAGTATGAATAAATGCCTTAGTATCTTAAAACACTCCAAGGTTGTCCCCTTGTCCACTATAAACCTGCCCCTTCATTAAGGGTGTAGTGGTCATTTCCATCTCACTTTTGTAATAGACTATAAGTAGGAATTCTTCATTCTTATTTAGTTAGTTATTTCATTTCTTGATATTTAATATTTTGATACATACAATTCCTCTCTTGGAGAATAGACCACCGTAACCAGGGTTTACAACTGTGGGTTTTCACTTGTGTTGTTCATTGGCTAGAAACTTGAGTTCTTAAGATAAACTGAGTCCCTTTTGCGTTCAATGTAAGAAATTAGTCTTATATACATGATTTTTGAGGGTTTTGGAGTTTGAAACACTCCCTAGTTCTTATTACTTGTGTATCTTTATGTCAAGTTATTTATCCATTTCTTCTTTTTTGTTTATTGTTATCTTGGACGCGACCTAGTTGTTGTTTCCATTGTTAGTTTTTCTCATTTTTCTCTGTGTTTGTTGGATGTCTACTATCATTATGTATCATAGAAACACTTGATTTTGTTACAACAAACTCAATCTTGGGATTGCTACTAGGCAAAATCTCACATAAAAGGGAATAGTTGTTCTTGTTTTGTACCTTAGACGAAAATAGTGTCTTGTTTTTAATGTCTTGGTCGAAGGTTGAAGTCTAGATTTAGGATATTTTTGTGTGTTTTGGTTTTTTCTAGTTTTAGGTCCTTTATCACTAACACTTCTAGTGTCTAAATCCAAATTTTTGAGCTATTTTCAAGTTGTTGAAAATTTTGGAAGACTATTATTGTTGTTCTTGATGTTGTGTTCAAGAAGAAGCTTCAAAGAAGGTTTTTTGATCTTAATACAAGGTAAATATAGTGTGACTCCTTGTTTGTCTTGGAAACACTTCCAAGTCTTCACCAAAGTAGTAAAAAGACAAAAGGCTTCCAAAAAGCCTTATTACCAAAAAAGAGTAAGAGCACTTTTTAAGATTGACTGGAAAAAGAAAGAAGTCAAGTTTTGCAAAATGGTTTTTTGCCAAAAGAGTGCAAGTAGGTCAAAGATCTTTGAATTTTGAAAAGGAAGCCTAAACTCTTGTTTGTCTACCTACCATAGCAGATATTCCTTTCTTCCAACTGAAGATTGAACAACTTAATTTTGGAACAAGAAAATTTCCAAGTTCAATAACATTTCAATGACCAATAGAAGACTACCACATCATCATAGGCTCAAAATTTTTGGCATTCCTAGTTTCTATTCCTTATTTTAGTTAGTTTCAATTTTGTTGATTCTAGTACTAATTGGAAACTAGTAATCACCTACTAGCTTATAAATTAGTTTTGAGTACGTTTCTTCGTGTTAGCATTATTTATGTGCTTTTGTCATTTGTAAATCGTTGAAATTCTTCACTCAAGTTAGAACAAGGTTTTCTATGAGTATTCAAATGTAAATCCATTCCAAACAAGAGTAGACTCACCCCTTAACTTCTCACGGGTTACCAACCAACTTACAACACTTGTGAAAACCAAGTTGGAGGTAATCAAGAGTGTGGTGAGGATATTATTTACCTATGTTTTTTGTTATTTTATTTTTTAGGTGTCTTTTATGCACAATGGATACTAAGAGAACAACCTCCCAAACACTGGACAACAATTCTACTGACACTATTTTAACTCACCTCGAAACTCTTACTTGTAGCATGGAAAAGATGCAAATGGATGTCTTCATTGAAAAAAGATGTGTCCAATATTAGTGGGAGGTTGGAACGAGTATAAATTCAAAGAAATTTGATCCCTTCTATTCCTCAACACTATCATGAGTCGTCAAGTGGGCATGATCAAAATACTTCCGCAACCATTACCCCCAAAACTTTGCATCAAATGTTCAATCTACCAACATAACTACCAAATGCCACAAATCAAACCACTCTTTAATCCCAAAGCTGATACCATAGTAGACCAATTCATCCTCCAGTTTACCATGTCCAACAAGGACTTGGAAACCAAGTGCCACCCCTAAACCTAAACCCTCCATTCCAAACTCCACTAAACCAAAGGCCTCCACCTTTACCAAATCCGAATCCACCATATCAAATTTCACTTGTCCAAAATCTACCTATCCATGTTAAGAGGTATTGTACAGAGTATCAACAAAAAGGGTATGGAGATTATGATGATCCTTACTTAATGGAAGAAGGTATTAGAGAGAGACAGATAGAACTAAGGGGATTTTGTAGGCATGAGGGTAGAGTTGGCCACGGGAACCATCAAGGTAATAGAGATAGAGTTGTCGGCATAAACTCCATAAAAGTGGGACTTCCAATGTTCAAGGGTAAGAGTGATCCCTTAGAGTTTCTTGCATGGGAGTCCACATGTGAGAGAATTTTCCAAGTTAATGACCTTACCAAGGAGAAAAAGTGTTGTTATGCAATAACTCACTTTGAAGGTTATGCTACTACATGGCGGGAGTATGTTAAATAGTTTGGTAATATGTTGATTGAAGGGAATCCCCCTACTTAGTTTATATTGTATTACCTTATGAGAAAAAAGTACTCACCTAAGAGCTACCAACATAATCTCCTTTCCAATTTAAACAATTTGAGGCAACTTAACAAGAGTGTTGTGTCTTATTATGATGAGTTCCAACAACTCATTTTGAAACTTAATCACCGAGGGAAGCAAGTGAGTCACGGCATCATACGCATTATGGTCGACCTAAATAAGGAAATTACAACGGGCATAATTCTTCATAAGTTTGAAATGATTGATGGAATATTTAAAGCAGCTTTAATGATTTAAAGAGAGATTAAGAAGAGGTTGGCATACAAGGTAAAGGGACAACAAGTCCCCTCAGGTTGGAAAAAGAGCAAAGACGTGACTCCATCATATTTGGCTTGTAACAAGTTGAAAAACCTTCCATCCAATGCTCCTCAACCCATGAACATGGCTGCCCAACATCAACCTACATGGTATGAAGGTGAAATAAATTCTATCTCCAATTTTAAGCAATTTCAATGTTTCAAATTCAAAGGCAGGGACACAAGGCTAGTGAGTGTCCAAACTTGAAGAATGTGATCCTAAGGGAGGGAAAGTTGTATTACCTTGGGGAAGAGATGGGAATTGAATCAGGTGAAAATGATTATGACTCTCAACATGGAGAGGAAGGAGACGCCAAAAATCAAAGTAAAGGTGATGAGGAGGATACTTGGTCGTAAGGTGGTGAACTTAAAGTTCCTAAATTTATGGTATAGGTAGTTATGATTAGTAAGGTGTTGGATGATCCAAGTGAAAGAGAATCTTTTTCATACCAAGTTCCTTATTATGGGAGGTGTGTGTTTCCTTTATTGTTGATAGTGGAATTTATGGTAATGTTGTTAGTGCCGCAATGGTGGACTACTTAAAGTTACCTACTACTCCACATACAAGTCCTTATAAGATCCAATAGTTGAACGAGTGTGGAAAATTAAGGGTAACCCAACAAATATTGATTCAATTTAATGTGGGAAACTATGAAGATAATGTGCTTTATGATATCATCCCAATGAAAGCTTGTCACTTATTTTTGGGTCGGCCATGGTAATATGATAGGTATACCAAGCATGATTGCCGGACCAACTGGAACTCTTTTGAATTCAAGAGCTAAGAGTTCACACTCTTTCTACTTTCACCATCACAAGTGTGTCAAGCTCATCAATAAATAATGGTATTAAAGAAAAAGAAGAAAAATAGAGGGGAACTCGAGAGTGGAAAGGGTGAAACTGAGTGTGGGAAGAGTGAGCGAGCCAAGGGGGTTTAAACTTTAAAGGGTAAGGATGCTATTGTGATGTTGTCTAGGAAGAGGGATCTCTTCAAAGAGTATGATGACACCATACCTATGCTTCTCCTAGACAATGCTTTTGATTCTAACCCTTCTACTTATTTTATTCCCCCTTCTATTTCTCTTATTTTGAAAAAATTTGAAGATGTATTTCCTAAGGAGTTGCCGCATGGGTTACCCCCACTTCGGGGTATTGAACATCAAATAGACTTAGTGCCACGTTCATAATGGCCTAATAAATTGGCCTATCAAAGTAACTCGATGAATACCAAAGAACTTTATAAGGGAAGTCAAGGATCTCCTTAACAAGAGGTACATCAATAAAAGTATGAGTTTATGTGCAGTTCCAGTGTTTTTAGTCTTAAAGAAAGATGAAACATGTTGCATGTGTGTGAACTACCAAGCCATCAACTAGATAACGGTAAAATATCATCATTGTATTCCTTGGTTAGATGATATGCTTGATGAGTTGAATGGTTTTTTATGTTTTCAAAAATTAATCTTAGGATTGGCTATCACAAATAATAATGCAACCGGGTAATGAATGGAAAACCACCTTCAAAACCAAATTTGATCTCTATGAATAAATGGTTATGCCATTCGTCCTCACTAATGCTCCTAGTACTTTCATGCGGTTTATGAATCATGTGATGAAATCATTCATTGGAAAGTTTGTTGTGGTGTATTAAATGATGTCTTGGTTTATAGAAAATCCATTGATGAGTATGTCATGTATTTACAAAGTGTGTTTGAAGTCCTTAGAATGGAAAAGTTGTATGCTAATATTGAGAAATGCTCTTTTAGTGTTGATGAAGTTGTGTTCGTGGGATTTGTTTTAAGTTTAAGAAGATTCGAAGTGGATGAATTCAAGATAGATGCTATAAAGATCTGGCCAATACCACAATCCATTGGTGAAGTCCGAAGTATCCATGGGTTGGCTTGTTTTGATAAGTAGTTTGTCATAAGGTTTAGTTACATTGTCGCACCCTTGACCGAGGTCATTCGAAAGGACCAACAATTCAAGTGGGGTGATAAATAAGCTAAGTCCTTTGAAACCTTGAAAGCTATGCTCATTTCCGCCCCTTTATTGCAATTACCCAACTTTGATTAAATGTTTGAAGTTGAATGTGATGCAAGTAAAGTAGGAATAGATGTATTCTTAATGTAAGATCTTAAACCAATTTCCTATTTTAGTGAAAATAGGTAGAGGTATGGACTGTGTACATCTTACCCCCCCCCCCAGACCCCATTATGTGGGAATACACTGGGTTTGTTGTTGTAGTGAAAATCTCAAGGGCGTGACTCTAAATTACTCCACTTATGATCTAGAGTTATATACCTTGATTAGAGCTTTGGATAATTGGCAACACTATTTGTAGCCAAAAGAGTTTGTGATCCGAACGGATAATGAATCTTTGAATCATCTTAGGTCCCAATATAAGCTTAACAAATGGCATTCTAAGTGTATTTAATTCCTATAAACCTTCCCCTATGCTATTTAATACAAAAAGGAAAAGGAAAATGTGGTTGCTAATGCATTATCAAGGAAATATGTGCTTATTTCTACCTTGTCTTCCAACTTTATGGGAATTGAGAGCCTCCAATTGTTATATCATGAGACCCTACCTTTTCTCCTATCTTTATGGAATGTGATGAGTTTGGTAGGTAAAGATGGCTCATGGATAGGAATTCTATACCCAATTCCAAGTTTGATGGCTAGTTGTTCAAAGAAAGAAAGTTGTGTGTGCCCTCTAGTTCTTTAAGAAAACTGTTTATGAGAGAGGCATATGATGGTGGTTTAATGGGACACTTTAGGGTTGCGAAGACCCGTGGGATCTTAGAGGAAAACTTTTATTCTCCTAAGAAGCACAAAGATGTTGCTAGATTTGTGGCCAATGTATGGATTGTAGGAGTGCCAAATCACGCCTCTTCCCTCAAGAATTGTATACCCCACTTTCCACTCCCTTATATCCTTGGCTTGACATATCAATGTATTTTTTTAGGGCTTCTAAGGACAAGAAGAGGTAGGGATAGCATCTTTGTTATGGTTGACCGATTCTCAAAGATGGCACATTTCATTCCATGCTCTAAGAGTGAGGATGCATCTTGTGTAGCTTTGTGGTTTGTTGAACTTGTTGTTAAGTTACATGGAATCTCGCAGACCATTGTTAGGGATAGGGACTCAAAGTTCCTTAGTCACTTTTTAAAGTTGATGTGCATTATGCTTGGTACAAAATTTCTATTCTCAACATCTTGCCACCCATAAACTGATGGCCAAACAAAATTAGTAAATAGGACCTTAGGTTCCATGCTATGATCCATGGTCAAAGGTAAGATGACTTCTTGGGAGGATCACCTACCCCTAGTTGAGTTTTCTTACAATCTTGTTATCCATTCAAGCACGGGTATGACTCTCTTTGAGTGTGTATACAGAGTAAACCCCCTTACCCCCTTAGATTTGACCTATTTGTCAAGTGATCTTGTGTTGAGTTTAGATGGAAGAAAAAAGGGTGAATCCATGAAAAATTTTCATGAAAGAGTGAGGTTATGGCTTGGAAAGAAAAACCAAGAAGTTTTTAAGAAGACCAACAAGGGTTGATTACGGCTTGTTCTAGAACTAGGAGATTGGGTGTGGGTTCACCTTAGGAAAGATCGATTTCCAACACAAAGGAAGGCCAAGTTAATATTGAGGGGTGATGGTCCTTTTCAAGTGCTTAAAATGATCAATGATAATGCATACAAGATCAACCGTCCTCTAAAATATTAAGTGCATAACACGTTTAATATGTGTGGCCTCTCACTTATTTATACCATTAAGGAAGATGAAGCCATAAATTTGAGGTCAAATTCCTTTTAAGATGGAGAGGATGATATGGATGAAAATGATTCATGACCATTCACAAAGATCCAAGCACGAGAATTACAAGGTCTTCAAGTCATGTTAATGAATATGGATATGTGTGAATATGTCTTAAATCCATCTAAGGGAGTGAGTGTATTGAAGTTTGAAGAAATACCTTAGTGTCTTAAAAAACTTCAAGGTCGTCCCCTTGTGAATTCCAAACCCACCCCTTCATTAAGGGTTTTGTGTTCATTTCCATCTCACTTTTGTAATAGATTATAAGTAGGACTCTTTTAGTCTTATTTAGTTAGTTAGTTCATTTCTTGAGATGTAATATTTTGAGACACACAATTCCTCTCTTGGAGAGTAGACCACCATAACTAAGGTTCACAAGTGTGATTTTTCACTTGTGTTGTTCATTAGATTGAAACTTGAGTTCTTAAGGAGAACCGAGTCCATCTTGGGTTCAATATAAGAACTTCATTTTATTTACATAAGTGTTAGGGGTGCTTTTGGAGTTTTATACACTCCCTAGTTCATATTTCTTATGTATCTTTAAGTCAAGTTATTTATTCATTTCTTCTTGTGGTTTGTTTTTATCTTGTACATGGCTTAGTTGTTGTTTTCATTGTTAGTTTTTCTTCTTGTTTTCTTGTGTTTGTTCCTGGTTGTTATTAGTAAGTTGGCAAGTGATAGGGAATTAGTTAAACCAAGCACCGAGAAACTCTTACATTAACAAAGGAAATAAGCAATCCTTTTCTACCATATTCCACAAATACAAGAAGACCAAGACAATCCTACTAACATGGCTGAAGAACAACAAGCCTGTAGGACAGTTAAAAAAGTCGCAATCCCACGTTTGATAAATTTGACCTCCCCATTTCAGAAACTAACAATTTTGAGATGAAGAAGAATATGGTACAACTTTTGATAGCAGTGGATAGTGTATTAGGCTATTGCATAAAAATCCTCAAGTCCACCTGCAGAACATTTTGGAGATCAGTGACACATTCATTCCTATGGGTGTGTCAACTGACTATGTGAGGCTAACATTATTTCTCTTTTCACTGTTGGGGGAAGCAAAGAAGTGGTTAAATACTGAACCAAGAAATTCGATCACAATATGGGATGACTTAGCCTGGAAATTTCTCATCTGATTCATTCCATCTAGTAAGACTGCGAGAATGTGCAGTGAGATTGTGTGCTTTAAATAGAAGCCAAATGAGAATTTGTATCATGCTTGGGAGTGGTTCAAAGCTCTTCTTTAGTACTGTTCACATCATCAGTAGTCAAATAAGGTATTGTCTCACACCTTTGTTGAGGCACTTGACCATAACATAAAAATTTTGCTAGATTTAGCTGTAGGTGGTCAAGCTTTCGAGTTGAAGTATAACGAGCTTTAAACTATGTTAAACCGGATTTATATGGGAATTTTTAGTGGAATTCTTACTCACAAAATGCCATAAAAAAGTTAGCAGGTTTTTTGGAGGTTGATCAATTTACTGCTATATCCTCTCAGACTTTTGCCCTGAAAAATTAGATAAGCAACATAAAGTTGGGTATTACATTTCCTGCAGCCACAGTTAATAAAACACAACATAGTATGGTTGGTGTGAGGTTTGTGCTAAAATTTGGCATGCAGTGGCTATATGTGCTGCAAATCCTGTGTTCATTATGTTTGTGGGCAATGCTCAAAGGCAGAATTACGGGATACCTAAAATCTTAAGTGGCAGACTCAACACCCGATTCATCACTGGAACAATCAGCAACAACAGTATCAACAACCACAGGTCTAGAGTAATTAGGTTAAGCCTCAAACGAACAATGTTGAAGAGATGTTGAAACAAAGTCTAGCTGGTCAGGCACAGTTGGCTGCAGATATAAAGAGCCAGAAAATGGATACAAGGAGTTTGGAGTTGCAAATACGATAGATTCAATCAGCAAAAAATAATAGGCCTCAAGGTGGTTTGCCAAGTGATACTAAAAATCCAAAACAAGCAATGACAATCACTTTAAGAAGTGGTAAAGATCTTAATGAAGGACATCCAATGAAAACTAAGGTAGTAGATGCAAAGTTGAGTCCCCCCATAGGTTTCCAAACAAGTTACTAAAAATTCAAGGAAGTCCGAGTACTCAAAAGTAAAAGTTGTTGAAGAGGTAAAGAAGATCCCACCACTACCTTTCCCACAGAAGCATATAAAGGCAAAGGAGGGTGCATGCTTCAAGAAGTTCTTTGACATATTCAGAGAGATGCACATTAACTTACCTCTTTTAGATGGTTTTTAGGAAATACCAAAGTATGCTAAGTACTTGAAGGATGTGTTCACGAACAAAGTTAAGTTTCAAGATATTGCGACAGTAGCACTTACTGTGCAGTGTAGTTCTGTAGTGATGCAGAAGATGACACAAAAATTCAAAGATCCTGTGAGTTTTACCCTCCCTATTAAAATTGGAAGAAGTAAGCTGATCCATAAGCGGAGTGATTTGATGGATAGTGTCAATTTGATGCCCTTTTCCTTGTTCAACACATTGGACTTAGATAAACTGAGACTAAGTACTATGATATTCTAATTAGCAGAATGGACCCTAGCCTATCTTGAAGGGATCATAGAGAATGTTCTCATCAAGGTTGGTAAGTTTATCACTCCTGCTAATTTTATTATTTTAGATTTTCCAATAGATAAAAAAGTATTGGTAATCTTTAGATGATTATTCTAGGCGAAGGGAGGAGCTTTGATAGATGTGAGAGAAGGAACACTCACAATGAGTCTAGAGGATGAAGTGCCAGTCTTCATAGTGTACAAACCACTTAACACACTATCCCATTACAAATATTTGTGCATTATTATAGAGATTAAAGGGGCTAAGTGTGGGGTGGTGGAGTTGAGTCCACCAAAGATCCCTTCGGAATTCTTCATTGATCAGACCAAACCACAACTATCCTAACCTGAAATGATATAGATTTATGAGCCTAAAAAAGATACTTGTAATGAATTTGTTGACCTTGATAGTTCACACTCAAGAGGAGTGAATCAAAAAAGAAGATGTCATCCGAGTGTTAGGATGAGAAGAAAGGAAAATAATTATGTTGAAAGTTGGGTTATGCCATGACACTAAATTAGGAGCTTCTTGGGAGGCAATCCATGTTAAGGTAGGTTTTATTTTTATTATTTTAGTTTATACTTCACTAGTTTTTGTTTTTGTTGAGTCACAGGTTGATGGGATGTCTGAGTATAGGAAACCTAAGCTAAGGAGCATAGTAAAGACTAAGTGTGGGGTCTCGGGGATCCTATTTATGTATAAAGATACTAATAGGTAGGCCTAGAGGCCTCCAGGAGTAATTCTATCTCTAAAATTAAAGTTCACTTTGGGTACAAAGTAGATTCTTAAGTGTGGGGCAGGGAAATTCCCATTTTTAGGGTAATTTTAAAAGTTTTGTGGTAGGAATATATAAGATATTCTTGTTGGTGCTATATTTGACTGTATGATTCAAGTGTTTTAGTTGTAAAGAACATGTTGATTGTGTGAATTACTACTTTTTAGACTCCTAAGCTCATGATTATGACTCTTGTACTTATGCGTAAAAATTTGAATTCATGCTATTGTTGGTTGAGAATCTATGTGGATCCTATGTGAATCAAGCATGTGCCATATATGTGAGAGATTCTTTGTATATTCCTTGTTGCATTTTATGCTAGAACTTTCCTGGTGTGTGTACAAAATGAAATAAATAATGTGAGTTCAGGAGATGATATAGGCATTTCATTGATATCCATGTTTCATACCCTCTTGTAACATGTCATTTTACATATTCTTTGTCAGCCCCATTGAGCCTTTAGCTAATTCTTTGGTAGCTTCACATGTAGCCTAAATTCCTTCTTTGATAAACCTTAATTTAATCCAAATATCCTAAGTGTTTTCGTGTAAAATTAATTAAGTAAGAAGTGTGAAAAAAATAAGAGGAGAAAAGATGAAATTTAAGCCCCAAAGTAGTAGTTATTGGTGTGTAAAAATTGATATATTATGGTTGGGAGGGGAAAAAGAAACTTTGTGCTCAAAATTGAATCATGAAGTAATAAAAAACACTCCTATCATATTGTTTTTGAATGAGAAAGATTAGTCTCAATTGTATAATGTGATGTATTAAAGTGCTTAGGGGAGATAGTTACTATTGCTGGCCAGAATAGTCCCTACCTGTCCCTTAGCCTACATTACAACCTTTAAATACCTATTTGATCCTAAGCTTAACATTCTGATATTAGTGGAGTATGACACTAAGGTAAAGCTTATGGTTCATCATTTGTAACTTGTGAATTCTTTTGTGAGAGTGAGAGGAATTTAATTCTTTTAGCCATTCTAATACAAATTGCATTATTGTGAGAAATTTTGGGTAACTCTCTTGTTATGAGGGCACATGTTTAATGAATTTTGGGTTATTTGTATAATGTCTAATATTGATCAATATACATAAGTTTTCCACATGTTGAGTAAATTCTTGAGCCTAGGATGTTTTGGAGTAGTGTTCTTGAACTTTCAATTATGTACATAACATGCTTAGTGGAGAAACTTGTATTATGTGTAGTTATTGTAGTACTAGCTTTAGTGAATTGTAGTGGTAGAAGTGTATAGTATCCTCATCTTACTATGATTAGAGTAAAGAGTTGTTTGAGGACGAATAAGGCTTTAAGTGTGGGGTGGTGATTTAGGTGTATTTATGCACTTTAGTGTTGTTATCCTAGCTTATTTAGCCTTATTTGGAGGACAATTAGTGTTCTTTATGTGTTAATGATGATATAAAAAATCATATATGTGTTTGAATATGTGTTTACAAAGTTTATGGTGTATTTCAAACAAGTTAGGACTTAAATTGATCATTTAGAGTCCAGATGAGAAAACTAGTTTTACTAGCTTAAACAAGGTATTTGTCTAGTCCATCGTGAGGGATTCTAATGAGTTGAATGAGTTCCTAATGATTTTATTGTGTATTTAAGTGTGTAAAAACTTTTTTATAATGTTCAAGGGTCAAATGGATCAAGCAAGGTGTTAAAACAATAAGTTTAAGATCAATGAAGGCAAGCCGAGTTTTAGCTCGTGTTTTTAGCGCAGCGTTATGTATTCTGTGTTGTTTTGAGCTCTAATACGTGGTGTATGTTGATGTATGATGATTGGTGAGTTGATTTTAAGGATATATTGATGATATACAAGTTGTACATAAAGTGGAAATAACACAACAAGACTTAGGATAGACAAAAAAGGAGCAAGGCCAAGATTAACGTCAAATGGCATATTCCAGTGAGGTTAGACGATAAGCCTGCATCACCCCTTACAGTCCGAGGTATTAAGACCTATGTATCCCTATTTATACCAGTGGACTAAGGCTTACATCTCTTACTCTAACCCTATGGTCCAAAGCCCGCGTTGCCTGACTTATTCCACACGGACAAATTTACCCCTACAATAAATATACGGCATTAACACATTGTTACTTACTCTTTTTGACATCTTGGAGCATTAATAAGGGTAGATAAATACTTTATTATTGTCCCCTTTCTAGGTTTAAGGCCAAGAACATGTTTTCTTTTATTCTGTATTGGATTTGTTTGTATTGCTTATCAAATTTGGTTGTTTGTTCATTCTTATTTTAACTATTTTGAGGATTCACATCTCGTACAATATATATATATTGTCGACCTTGTGATCTTGGGAGGGGGGATAGGAAGATATAACGTGGGAATGAATAGAGTAGGGCTCTTTATCTTTTATAAAATAAGAAATTTGAATTAGCATCTAGGATAGAGATATACCTAGAAGCCATTCTTGGTTCACATGTAGGAAGATATCTTAGCATCTAATTGGATTATTACATCCCCGCTCAATGATGTAGTTGTAATGTCCAAGTAGGTAGAAGATTAGAGGTCACAAGACCATGATCATCAGATAAACCCTACGAATCAATAAACCAGATAAGATATTTAACGAATGGAGTTCAATAGCATAGTATGATTATTCGAAGTGCTTTAACCATGGGTTTCCATTCGTTGATTGTCTCAAGTCTTTACTTTTACGCACTGTTTACTTTACTTTAGTTTACAAACTTTCCAAACACTTTTGGTTATGCTTGCACTAAATCAATCTTAATAGTAAAATAGAATGGAATAGTTGTTAGAACAAGTCTCTGAGGGTTCAATATTCGGCTTTCTTTAACGCCACTATATTACTTGGTAGACAACGTACACTTGTGTGTGCACTTGGGCACTGTCAATACACAACCATTAAGCTAATTACTTACCAAAGGTACTTCATTGGTATCGTCATACCAACACCACTTGTAAGAATACAACATTCCATTTCCCTTATTAATCAACCAATCATTCATTGGACTTTGGGACTCGAACCCATTGTCTAACAAAGACACTAATTCAATTCAAAGATTAGGGACTCAAACCCATTGTATAATAAAGACATATATCAATTTAATGTTTAGGGACTCAAACCATTTTAGACAATTAAACTATCAAAGTTACCATTTAAATCATTACATGGCCATCAAGGCCTTCACAAAAAAATTTACCAACCATTCATATTCATTAGGCCTATGTGTAAGTTCGAAACACCATTTAATATGTGATTAGTTTATTCTCTTAGTCATTTTCACAAACATGTTGAGGGCATACCATTATCAACACCAAACCAAGGTAAAAACCATCAAGTTTAGGGTGAACCATTAACCGATTGTTAAACCACAATTACCAAGAATCCACATATGCAAATCCATCCTTATAACATGTATAAATACAATTAAAACCTACGAGTAAACAATACACAACAATAAACAACAAAACCCTCAACATTGGTTTTCAAAACCACCATGAATGAATCATAAACAAAGGTTTAAACACATGATTTTCATGAACTAACAATGAGGGAAGAGTCACATGCCTTATTTATGAAGATTCACGGTAAGAACTTGACTCTTGAGCCTTTAGATAATCACCTTGTAGAAACCTAAGACCAATCTTCAAGGAAGAGTTTAGAGAGAGTTTTAGGCGTGTTTTGATCTTTTAGAGTGTGTTATGAGAGGCTGATGGGGGTCTTAAGGGTTTTGGGGTGGGAAATATCTAGAATACCCTCATCTTAAAATCTGAAAAATACGCGCAGGAGGGTACGACCCCCCAACTCATACCCACAACATTTGAGGGGTACCCACTAGCCGCACCCTAGAGATAATGTTGGACTCCAATCCTGTCCAACATACTACTTCAAAGGACAACTCGTATCAATAGTATGATCAGTACCCTAGAACTGTACCCTAGGTAACCTACCAAGGGCTTGAAACACTGAACAATACACGAGTGGATTTCCTCACTCGTACCATCTCCATATGAATCGTATGGTTCTATTTGTACCTTGGACGGTAACAAACCAAAACAATACTGAGTAACATACGACCAAGGCCCATAAATTGTACCCACATCATACAATGAGTAAGCAAGAGTTGTATGATGTCTAGAGAGATCAAAATCAAGAAATTTCCAAGGGTCAAAACTAGGGTGTTTCAACAAAAATACACCACACAACCCCTATATAATCTTCTAGAAACTACAGAGTCACCCATAGAGGTAGAAATAGAAAAGGGTCTGAAATACACTTGGGACCAAAACCAAAATGTATAGCCACAAATGGAGTAACATAAGAAAGAGTATACCCCAGATAAAGAAATCAATACACATCACGAGAGAAGATTTTTAACATACCAGTGATGACATTAGGAGATGACTTAGACTCGTAATGAGTAGTAAAAGCGTAGAGACTGTTTTGACCAGTCTCAAAGCTAGAGATGGCACTTTTTGGTAAAGGAGATGATGAGGTAGCAATAGGAACCTTGTTGGCCCCAGAAGTAACCTTTGAAGGACAATCCCGCAGCATATTACCAATTTTACCGCTACTAAAACATAGGTTTCTCCCTTTCTTATAGTGACCACAGTACACTAACCATAAAATTTGTAAGTGGGATATGATGGTAAAGACTGGGCCCTACTAGCTTGAAATTAGCCACTCTATTCCCTATAACCATCACCACTCTAAAAATGCGATCACTGGAAAACTTTGGGTAAGGATCACTAGCCGTCGAATAGGAGTTAAGACTCCTTAACTTCTTCTTCTGAGACTATTTGCCATAATCTTTACTATGGTGTGGCTTGACTCCACCCTACTCTGACTGTCTAAATTTCTTACTCTATCTTTCTCCTATCTCATCTTGCTTCTTCTTTTCCTCTTTGACTTATTGAATATACATCACAAGTCTAGAGATGTCCATATCTTTGTTCAACAATACAACCTTTCTCTCTGAAATCAAATCATGGGACAACCTAGAAGCAAATTTCCTCATTCTAGCCCTAATTATAGACACTAAATCTGGATCATATAATGACAACTGATGGAATATCAAGGCATACTAATTTACCATCATCCTGCCTTGCTTTATATTACGAAACTCCTCCGCCTTCGCCTCCCTCAAATCTTGAGGAAAGAAGCAATCAAGAAAGGCACCCTAAAATTCATCCCATAAGGTAGACTCAACATTATCATCCCCAGGCTACTCCCACTCTTCGTACCATTGGTCCGCTGCATCCTTCAACTTATAAGTAGATGAACTACATACCCTTTACATTAGTAGCATTGACCAGTCAAAAGATCTTTTCCATTTCATCTATGAATCCTTAAGGATCCTCTTTAACCTTAGTACAAGTGAAAGTCTTAGGATGCATCCTCATAAACTAGACAATTCTAGTGGCCTCAAAAGAACTCACAGCAATACCTGCAGGACTTGACTATTGTGACTTAGATGTCACCAATTAGGTCAACAGATAAATGGAGTAATGGAACTCAGCATTGGTAATATCTCCCTGAGGTAACTGAGCATGAGTTTTATATTCAGAAGTAGGATCAGTGGAGACTAGTGGGATTCCATGAGGGAAATTAGAAGGAGCAACCCTAGACTGAGTTTGCATCCTAAAAGTAGGATGGGCTCCATCCACATTGTCCTTAGACGGGATAAAAGAGTTTCCATGAATAGATCTTCTTGGAGGCGTGATCGAAAAGGTGAGAAAATAAGAATTAAAAAGATTCAAGGCCTTATACTCTATAGCCTAAAAATAAAACAACAAAAAAATAAAACATTAAAAAATTCCTCATAGCCTCTCCCTTATAAGTGTGGCGCACTACACACCCATGAAAATGACTCTACTTTACCTGATATTGTGAACTCTGAATTGATCATGAACCAAGGCTCTGATACAAACTTTTTCATGACCCAAACTAGGGTTTGGCTATGACGAGTATCTCAATTCCACCGAGGACCAAATACCACCCCCATTTCCTAGTCAACAGAACACACCACACACTAACATGGATGGAAATACGAATATATAATAATATAGAGTAACAAAAGATCAAAGATTCTAAGTTATATCAATTACCACCAAATGACACTGATAACCAATAAAAACTACCAACACAACACTCAAGTCTACAGTACCCACAAAGCCTCTAACAAAACCAAATACCAATAAAGTGTTGAGACATGCCCCCGACCATAGCCATAAATAAGTATGAAATAAAGTCTAAGGCATCATAAACCAAAATATAAAATAAAGTCTTCTAATGGATGAAATATTACCACTTTAAGTTAGCTTACGAACTATCCATGAACACTTGATCACTTCATAGAAAGAGTAGAAGAATTTTTGGCACCTATATTAAATGAGGATACAACATCCAGAGATGGTTAGCGGTTAGAGCGCTAGCATGGAAGTCAGGTATAAGAGATAAAATTATTACATAGTTAATAATTCTAAACTTTTCAAATACAATGTACATAATCAAATGCAAATACACATATACACCATATGTTGGGGTAGGGAACAACGCTTAGCATGAAATTTTAAAATCTTAACCTGGATTGTGTAGCATAACCATCATAATCAACAAACCTAAAGTCTATATGGTCCTAGCTCTTCCCTAGTTGGAAGGGCCCTAATGTATATAGCCACACGAACCAGTGATAACCCTCATATGCCTGATGGGGTACTTGAACCTCCCAACATAAATCAAAGGAGAATTAAGCACAAATTGATATAACATGGGGGACTCAAATAACCTAATTATATAACAATATGAAAGGCTCAAGCCTCTTGGTCATCTATACCCCCTCGTCGGCTAGCACGATTTTTAATATTAGTCTCTCGGGACCTCCACTATCATAGCCCGATTACACAACCTACTTTTAATACCAATTAAAATATTTAATACACATTCCTAATTTATTGAATCAATTAAGCATTCAGGCATCCCATTGGTATTGTTATAACAATCCTACTTGCAAGATCATTATCATGCCATAATATTTTAGCCATCGCATGAGGGAAATTCATGACCTCTTAGGTTTAATTAACATTCACACAAGGAATTCACAAACCCTAAAGTTCAATAAAATCATAACATGGTACATTTACCTTTTATGCCAATGCATTAGTCAAAGAGAGAAAGTTAAAACATGCAATAAATCCATGTATCATTATCAATTTTACATCTAGATTAAGGAAACTCAATTTTTAAAATCATATGTCAAAGCAAAATTCATAACAATTGGGAAAAACATAACCCCTTTGATTATTCACCAATCCCATGCACTCTACAAGTTCAAAACTGCTAACAAAGCATGAATAATATGTAATAAACTAGGAGAAATAAATTTAAGAACCATTCATTTCAAAGTCCTCAACCATATCAAAACCCTTATTTCAAATAAACATAATTAACCAAGTAAATTTATGTATTATATAAAACGAGTTCAAGGGTAGAGTCACATGCCTGAAATATCTAGGGTTATAGAGAGAATTCAACCCTTAAATCTTTATTCTACCTACTTTCTAGAAACTCTAAGTATTAATACTTGAGAGGACTTAAGAGAGAAGAGAGTGTATTTAATATGTATTATGGATGAAAATAAGGCCCCAAGTATGTTTATAGGTCATGGGTTATTATTAGGATAAGAGGGAAATGTCAAAAATACCCTCATTAAAAAGCTTGAATATAAGCCGCTAGTTATTATAGATTACCATATGACTCATTGGGACACCTAATGACACATTCCCCTAAGTCGTAGTCTAGATAGTGTCCCAGACTACTAACACTAGTTTAGTTATAAAAAGGACCTTGTTTGGTTATTAAAAGGACCTTACGACTTATAACAAGTCCATATGACCCATTACATCCTAGTTGTACTCAGGATAGAATACTTTGGGCATCATTGGTTTCCTTATGAAAAGGACTATATGAGTCATTTAGTGTCCTTACGACTTGTAATATAGTAGTCATAGTAAAAATAATGACTTATACATATCTCATTGGGAATTTTATGACTGGATCCAATGACTCCAAATGGCTCTCTACGACTTGTAATGAGAGTTTTAGTCAAGGCAGTAAGCTTAGAACTCAGAATTTTCCAAGGACCAACACTTGGGGTGTTTTATGCCTCCAGAATAAGAAGTATAGTTTGGTATTGATATGATTCTAGGTACTCAATCAATCTTTATTCCTTTGTATAGGATGGACCTAGAAGAATTACAATAGTTGAAAGATCAATTATAAGACTTGACAGAAAAAGAATTCATATGTCTTAGTATGTCCCCTTATGGTGCACCAGTGTTATTTGTACGTAAGAAAGTTGGCACATTGAGAATGTGTATTAACTATAGACAACTAAACAAGGTAATAATTAAGAACAAATATCCCCTTCCAGGAATTGATGACTTATTTGATCAGTTACAAGGTGCCAAGTATTTCTCAAAGATTGACTTGAGATCAGGTTACCACCCAGTGAGGGTCAAAGAGAAATATATACCAAAGATAGCTTTTCAAACACGGTATGGTCATTATAAGTTTCAAGTCATGTCCTTTGGTCTAACTAATGCACAAGTAGCTTTTATAAATTTAATGAATAGGGTGTTCAACATATTCTTAGATATGCTTATGATGGTTTTTATAGATTATATTCTGGTTTATTCAAGATTAAAAGAGAACCATGTTATTTACTTAGGAAAGGTGTTATTGATTTCTTGTGATTGTAAGTTATATGCAAAGCTATCTAAATTTGAGTTTTGGTTAAGATATGTGGCATTTTTGGGTCATATTGTATTTAATGAAGGAACAAAGGTTGATACTCAAAAGATAAAAGTCATGAAGAGCTGGCCAAGACCTAGCCTATGGAGGTTCCTAGTTTCCTTAGGTTAGTCTGTCATCATCAAAGGTTTGTTGAAGGATTTTCTTCAATTTTTGCATTTTTACTAGAGAAAAACACAAAGCATCCAAGTTTCAATAGAATGACATGTGTGAAAGGAGTTTCCAAGATATGAAGAATAAGTTAACTTCTAAACCACATGTATTGGTATTTCTAGAAGGCATAAAAGGGTATGCAATGTATTTTTATGCTTCATAACTTTGATTGATGCATCATGGTAATGTAAAATCTTATGCCTCAAAAAAATTATGGCCATATGAGAAAAATTTTCCAATACATGGTATTGAGCTAATAGCAGTTGTATTTGCATAAAAGATATGGCCCCACTACTTGTATGGGATTCTTGTTGACATATTTACTGACCATAAGAGTTTGTAATATATCTTTAACTAAAAGGACCTAAATTTGAGGGGAAAAGGTGGCTTGAACTATTAAAAGACTATGATATTGATATATTGTATATTCTAGGGAAAGCAAATATGGTAGATGATTCTTTAACTCATAAGAAAATGGTAAGATTTCATGTGTAGTCAATGAAAAGGTAAGAAATAGCTAAGTATCTACACCAACTAGATAATTTAGGGGTTTTCCTTCTTGAAACTTTGGGTGAAGAGGTTATTGTGCATAATACAGCAAAATCTTCATTAGTAGCTAAAGTGAAACAGAAGCAACATGCAAATCCGATTTAATTATAGCTTAGGGAGAATATACAATTTGGTACAACAAAGGTATTTGATCTTACACAAGAGGGAGTACTTAGGAGCCAAAATAGCTTGTGCATTCCTAATATTGGCGGGCTAAGAAAAAGGATTATGATAAGGCACATCATTCAAGGTATTTCATCCATCTAGGATTAACTAAGATGTACCATGATTTGAAATGAATATATTGGTGGGGTGACTTGAAGAAGAACATTGCCGAATTTATAGCTCAAATACAATTTGTCAAAAAAGTTAAACTAGAGCACCAAAAGCCTAGGGATTATATGCAATGCATGGATCTTCTAATTTAGATGTAGAACATGCTCAACATGGATTTTGTCACTATTTTTCCTCGCACATCTCAAAAGGTTGATTCTATATGGGTAATAGTTGATAGACTTACCAAATCAGCACATTTTCTATCGTTAAGACCACTTACACAGTTGAAGTGTAAGCAAAATTATATATTAAAGATATTGTTAGGTTACATTGAATACCAATCTCTATTATATCAAATAAGGTGGATTAATTTACTCCAAATGATTGGAAGTCTTTTTAGTAAAATTTGGGAACAAAAATAAATATAAGTATAACTTTTCACGCTCAAATAGATAAACAAGCAAAATGTACCATTAAATACTTGAAGATATTCTACAACCTTATCTGTTGGGCTTCAATGGCAATTAGCATGATCACTTATCTATTTTTAAGTTTTCCTATAACAATAGCTATTATTCAAGTATCAAAATGGTACCATATAAAGATTTATGTGGAATAAGGTATAGATCACCAATTGGATAGTTTGAAATGGCTGAAACTTCCATATTTGGGATAGATCTTGTTCATCAAGGTATAGAAAAGGTTAAAATGATCCAAGAGTGGATTGACATAGCCCAAAGCCAACACAAATCATACGCAGATGTTAGAAGAAGGGGGATAGAGTAATTGGGTATTCTTAAAGGTCTCACCAATGAAAGGAGTAATGAGATTTGGTAAGAGAGGAAAAATAAGTCCACATTATATAGGTCCATATAAGATTATATAAAGGCTTGGCTAGGTCTCATATGAGTTAGAGATACCCCAAGAGCTCTTAATAGTTCATCCAATGTTTCATGTATCAATGCTTTGAAAGTTCATAGGATATCCATCTCATATTACTCCAACTAAAGATGGACAATTACAAAATATCTCACCTATGAAAAATGCCTATTGATATCCTAGATCAGTAAGCTGAGAAGTTAAGAAATAAAGAAATAGCTTTTGTAAAAGTACTTTGGAGGAACCAACTAGTAAAAGAGATCACCTTAGAAGTTGAGGAAGCAATGAAATATAGGTACCCATATATTCATATTGAAAGAGATAGTTCAAGATGCTAAATTGGAGCAGTAAGTAAGTATAAATATATAAGTATTATGTGGTGACAAGAAGAATAAACTTAGGATTTAACATGTTTGGGTTGGATAATTAGAATAATATTTGAGGGCGAATATTCCAAATAGGGAAGGCTATAAAGCCTATTATTTTTTATGTGCTTGTTCTACTTATATTTTTATAAGTAATGGACTAGATTTATTATGCGAGTATTGATGGTGTCAATAGTTTTCTAGATATTTCTCGTACGTTTTAATGTGATGCAACCAAGTTAACACTGATACAACTATTTAATCTTGGGATAGTAAGCTAGTAATTGATTCTAAATCTCAAAGTGACCAAGTGTGTATAAGTTTTAAGGTAAACTGAATGGATTAAGAACTAAAAATGGGACAAAATATCAAGATGCTTGATTGACTTAATTAAGCTAGTATGTGCGTCACCTACTTGAGATATATGGACCAGGTTAATGGACTAAGCTATGGATCAGATTTGGTCCTATATTAATATACTCATTTAGGGAACAAACTAAGAAAAAGTAAAAGAAAATGGAGAAAGGGCCCAACACAAAAAAAATCTGCTAAAGGCTCAATAAGTTAAAGGTCCACTTTAGACATTAAAGCTAGTAGTTGCATCACCTAATTTAACCTTTTAGGCATCTTGAACCCTAAAGTAGGTACATCACCTACTTGAACTAATTTGTGGCTAAAAATGGGGTTAAAAAAGAAGTTTAACAGGCTCAATAAAAAACCAATATAGCTTGTCTGTTTTACTCATTTTCTCACAATTTCCACCCTTTTAGCTTCAACTTTCTCCCTTTTCCATCATGTCTTAAAAGCCCTAAAATTCATTCCAGGGTTCTTGAATAAACCCTCAACTTTGCAATCTAAGGTAAGTGAAAACACTTATGGTTTTAGCTTAATTCTCTTATATAAGATTAGGAAGACATGTTATTAATGCTTAATTATGAGCACAAGGCAGAATATAAAGCAAGATAATTACTCAACTTCTTTGTTATTAAGAGACTTCTCTTTTCTTCTTTGGTTTTAAGTGTGAAGGAAAGTTTAAGTTTTTTAAGGGATCAAGTTGAAAGGATAAGTTATTGAAAATTAAGGTAAGAGGTCTACTCCATTTTATCCTTCTTATGTATGAGTTTGGGTAAAGAATTATGTATGCGTGGTTATTAAGAACTCGGGGGATGATGAGTACAATATTTGACTGCTATGAAAAAAGAAATTTTGGGTTGTTTTACGAACTATGCTATGTGTATCTCTTGGGGATTGTCGGGTTGATGTTGGGGAAATTTATGAGTAATTTATATTGAAATATCGAAGAAGGGTGTAGTGGTTCTCTGCCAAATTAAATGTTTTATATGTGTATTTCTTATTCTATTTTTATATTCTTTTAAGGGTGTAACAAACCAAAGTGGTTTTAGTGGATCTTTTAAGAATATTCAAGGTATGTGGATGTAATTGGAGGAGAAAAGAGTTAAAATAACACCCTTGATTTGAAAATTTATAGTCTTACTACCCGGCTACTATTTTGGTAAGGTAGCCCAAATATGTTTGTTAGCTACTAATACTAGTTTCATCATATAATATATGGTAGATAAGTAATCCAAAAAATAGGATGTTAATTTGGGTTAATATCAGAGTTACATAGCAACGTATGTAAGGCAAACTCTATTGCATATTCTTTGGCATAAAATCCAAAACTTGTGTTACAAAGTAAGCTTCTAAAGTTCTCTCATAGCAAATGTTACATAGTGGCTACGCATGATCCCTCATTAGAAAACAACCTTTCTCCTGCTCCTTAATATGTTAAGATACTCACCTCATGCTTATTATCAAATTTGTATTCTTTTACATTCACTAACAGGTCTCAGGAGTTCTCCTTTAAGTCAAATAAGACCCATATATTATTTTCAGCTTCTAAATATTTCATTCATGTACAATCTGCTCCCTACCTCATTGTTATTGCATTAAGTGTTTACTCATATGTCTCTTACTAGTAGGTTGTTGTTCCAAAATACAATCCAAAGTAATAGTCTCAAAGGTTAAATAAACTAAGTAGCACAAATCTTGTTATGTATAGGTGGAAACTTAGGGGAATTTCTAGAATTGGCCGATCCTAAAAACTTTATATGTGAGTGGTAGCTCGGGGGAAAAATCCTAGCATGGGTTGATTCCAATCTAATTATATGTTGGTAGAATCTCAAGGGCATCACCCTAGCTTGGATCAATCACAATTTGTATATTTACCACTGATCAGCTGGTTATTTGTATTATATGGCTTACAAAGATTATAAAGTAAGAAGGATGAAATAAAAAAGATAATGTAATGTACCTGATCCTACAAGTATAGGTGAAGATGGTCTACCACCACAATTTAAACACATGTATCTAATTTCAATTGAGTTCTTTTATTATGTGTAATTAATTTCTACCTTATATATTCAATATAAATTTTTCATACTGGCATTTATCATGGGGGACCTACATTTTATGTTGCAGTCATAGATGCTTCATCGAATATATCTCCCCAGTAAAAGTATAGGATATCCAGTGGCTATTGGTGAGCTTCAGGTTGATTTGGGGCTTTTCGAGATTGTTGTATATATTTTGGCATTGTCCAATAGTTATGAGTAAGGAGGGGGGTTTTACCAACTTAACTAAGTCTATGTATCTTTTAGAGGCTTTGAAGACCAATGTAAAGTTAACCACGGTATCATTTTGCTTTAAGGAATACATTGTTGGTATTGTCATACCAACTACATTTGGAAGGTATCACGTCATACCATAACAATTTCCATTAACTCATGGAGAATAACTCCCTTTGTTCATTAAATCATAACATTTTATTTCAAATACCATTTTATATCATGCAATAATTTAAGACTAATTCAATTTCACAAATTCCCACTGTTCTCATAACTAAAACCAATTTCACATTTTAGGGTTGGGGACATAACAACTTTAAAATAAAAATTTTTGGGAAAATCACAAACCCATATTTCATTCACCACCCTCATCCACCCACAAGTTCAAAACCACAATTAAAGCATAAAAATCCTATATAAATCATGAAAAACTTTGTTCAATAAATAAACATTCAAAAAACCCAACTCATGTTTCAAAACCATCACAATAATTTCATGGAAAATAGTTTAAAACATGATTTTACGAAATTAACAATGAGGGAATAGTAACATAACTTAATCACCAAGAAGTACAGAGAGAAATCACACCTGAAAGCCCTAAATGATTAGCTTGATGAAAATCGTAAGTGTTCTTGACCTTGAGGATTTAGGGAGTGTTCTAAAAGGTTTTTATATGTTTTTATGATAGATAATGATGCCCTAAAGAAGTTATAAGATTTGGGTTCTAAGTTGGGTAAGATGGGTAACGTCCAGATTACACTTAATTTAAAAACTAAGAAAAGCCATTTTTGGTTATGAGTCAACCCTTGACTCGTACCCATACATTACAACTAATGACCATGAGTCATATCTAAGATAGTGACTAGGATCCGCATACACTGTCTACCTTATGACTCCACCAACCCACTTGTAATGAGATCTTATAACTCATAAGTTCTAGTCGTCACCAATAAAACACCCTGGTTTCTAAACCATAGAAAATTTCCTTGATTTCTATTTTTGGGCAAGACACGACTTAGGGAACGAGTTGTACACATGGGTACGGGTGGTATAGTCCAATCGTATACTGACTAGTTTTGGTTAGTGGGATGGATTTAATTTTTGAAAGGGGTACGATTTGGGTGGTATGAGTCATATCAATAGATACGAGTTATTTGGTTACTCACTTAACCTTGAACTTGGTAACTTAGGTTGAATCTGAATACGAGTAGCTCACCTCAAGGCATATGATAGGGTACGAGTCATACCTAAGAATCCTATAGGGGGACGGTGTTCAAATCTCCTGGGATTCTATTCTGCTAGGGGTACAGTTTATGGATACTAGTCAAACACTTGGATACAACTTGGATTTGAGTGTGTAGTACCTTGGATAGTGTTGGGTTCAAAGGATAAAAGCCTAGGGTATGAGAGGTGGGTACCACTCGTAGGTGATAGGAATGTCTCATAAGGGTCAGTCGTACCCTATGACGGGAATTAAGTGCAGTCTAAGTAAGGGCAATCTGGACATTTTTCCACTTATCCTAATAAGGTCCCACAACTTATATTGCACTTGGGAGGTTATTTGACCTACTATTGTATTCTCAAACACTTAGAAAACACTAGTAAATCCTCTCTATAGTTCTTGGACAAAAAAAGCTAGGGATTCATCTTAAAGAGTAAATTGGGGCTTTTCTTGGTGATTTGTCTCCATCATCATTTTGGTTTAAGGCAAGTTATCTTTCTTTATTGTTATTTTAAACTAAAGGCATGGTTATATCCAATGTTTTTCTGATTTGAATATTGTATGATTTTGGGTTTTCAAATATAATATAGGGTGGTTTTGGCTATAAGTGCTTGGTTATGTTTTTCCAATATTTTAAATATTCTTTTATATTCATTAATGGTGGTTTTAGATAATTGGATGCATGGGAATGGTTGTTTGGTAATTGGCTTTGTATTTTGGAAATACTATGCTCCCAATATGTTTGATAAAATTCCTATAATAATGTTTTCACCAAAATATTGGGTTTTCAATTGAACTTATGCATGTTTTAAACTTTGTAATGGAACCCTAAATGATATGAATGGTTTAAATGATTTGGCATAATAAATGTACTTGTGGGGTACAAGGGAATTCCCCAAGTTAATATGGAAATAAATACTTGTATGGTACATGGAAATCCCCCAAGTTAATTGGATAACATAGTCTATGGGTACATGGGAATCCCTTAATGACTAAAAGAATTGGCTAAGTACAATACTTGCAAGTTATAGTTGGTATAACGATTTCACTACTAATAGACTTGGCTAATAATAATGGAATAATGGTTTGGTTGGAAAATAGTTTTAATTAGGCTATAATAGCAGGGTGTGAAAGATAATCTTAAAGGTGGTATTCCAATAGATGAACACTAAAAATTCATGTTTACCGACATGATGGGTAGGTCATGGTTACCTTATATGATACTTATGGGGTACATGGGAATCCTCTAGGTACACTATACATATGTATCATGGAAAGTGAAGGGTAAATGGGAATCCTCGACTATTATGGTATCTCTGGCTCATGCGGCTATATCCATCAGGGCCCATTAAAGGGATTAAACTAGACCCATATAGCCCGTGGGTGGTTTTAGGATGGTTAAGCTTGACATACCCAGGTTAAAGGTTTTGAATGCATGGTAAACCTGATTTCTTTTCTCGGTATATTTATATATATATATATATATGTATGAGTTGTCTGCATATGGATGGTTTTTCTTGGTTTTCTTAAATGGAATTATTTTATCCTTATCCTGAGTTCATGCTAGAGTTCACCTGCTAACCTATCTTCAGATGGTTGTATCCTCTTGTTATGCAGGAACCAGTCATTTTACTCCTCCTGCTTAGCATTAGGATATCCGTGGGTCAGCTTTAGATTAAAATGGTGAGCTTTTATTTTGTTTAGAAGGCTTCATTTTATGAATGTTATTTCATACTTTATGTTATCTATGGATATTGGTTTTTCCTATGGTTTAGGGCATGTCCCAACTGGACTTTTGTATTCTTTTAGCTGGAGGATTTTGTGGAACTACTATAGGTTGGAATGGGCGGAATTGATACGGTTCAGGCTTAGCATTAGTATTAGTATTGGGGCTGACATGAACTAACTGTATTGTTGGTTATTCCAACCTCTTTTATTTTGGGTTTACATATTTCACTATTAATGGAATTTATTTGTTCATGGTCGAATTTAAGGTTTTGTTTTGGCTTGGTATGGTTTGACCATTGTTATGGAATGATTGTACTCAATTGGGTTAGTCACGGTCGTGATCCTATCCCAAAATGTTTATGTGATATATTATGCTATCTTATTATATGTTTAAAATTTAGCCAACTCAAGCTAGATGATTGAAGATTGGGTTGGTAATGGTGGTGGTCTCCAGTCCCGATCAGTCTTGGGATGCCCATTATGACATGGCCTCGGGTCAGATTATTCTAATTTGGCATATGTAAGACCTCGCAAAATCTCTCATAGAATGAGCCTTAGGGCGTGTCAAGTGAGGCATAATTCTAGAAATAAAATATTGAGAAGTGACTTCCTAAGTGAGTATCATATTAACCATATAAAATTTCCCTAATTTTGACTTTTTATCACATAAGAGATACGATAAGCTTTCTGTCGATATAAGATTCGCCCAAATCCGATACTCGGGTAAGAAGCTATGGATAATTTAAGTCCTAGTCATAAAATAATGTCATTTTAGTGCTCGACGCATTGCGGAGAGGGTCTATTTGACAATTTTCAAATTTCAGTGGAACTCTGCAATAGTGGTGCATCACGGAGGACCCCAATTTCTCAATAGTTAATTTCTAGTGGCCTAGCGTGATTGTGACACATCGTTTTGAAGTTCCAAGTCCCAACCAGTGAGACAATGTGATGGCTCCACGTCGCAGTGACTCCCAGATTCCCATTTGTCAGTTTCCAGTGAGCCACCACGATAGTAGCGCGTTTCGGTGGCCCATAAAATTAGGTTCCCAATTCAATTTTTCTAGCTTCATATAGAAGATAAAAAAGGCACTTTGGACTTTTTTCAAGCCTCTTAAATCATAAGAACACCAAATGAAAGTCATTTCTTATGAACCATAAGATTATTTTAAAAGTGGATTTTAATGAGATCAGCGAGATAAACTAAAGGGAGTAGTATTTAGCATTGAGTTGGGTAAGTTACTACGGTTTCTTACCCCAAAACTACGTGCCACCATAGGTTGAGATTTTGGGCTTGAGGTCGAGATGATTGGGCCCGAGGCCGAGATAAGTGATCACTGAGTTGAGGTTATACTCCTTGGTAAGAGTATGACACCTCTCCCTAACGTGAGGTTTCCTCCTTAGGAGGACAAGACATTGGAATCCATGTAGCTCGCATAGTTTATGTCGGTTAAGAGAACCTCCCTAAACTAAAGTATTTTCCAATGAGATAGAATATTTTCCCTAAAGCTTTGGGATGAGATATTTTCTAAAATGAATGAATTGCTTTGAGTATTTTCCAAATAAGGAAGTAGTTTTCTCTACTAATACGAGTTGATCACCGATTTTTAAACCAAGGTTATATGATTCTGAGTTCCAAGTGTTTGAGTTTAGAAAAGTTATAAGTTGTTTAGCATTAAAGAAGTTTTACTCCCCATGAGATATATGCATGAGTTGGAAGTATTGTTTAAAGTTTCATTCAGTCTATGAGTACTGAGAATAAGAGAAGAGTACAGATTTTAAAGACAAAGTATAATGACTCACGAGATTTGTGTTAAATGCTTCATTCTACATGATTTATGAGCTTTACATTTTAGACTTATTCAAGCCATGTGAGTTATTTCTATTTACATGCATGATTTTATTAAAGAGTATTGATATCATCTTATGTAAATGTATATACCCCCATATACTCAGTACATTCCTTAGTGTTGATCCACATATACGTCTATGTGTTGCATTGTCTAATATAGGTTTAGGTGCTCAGTCTCAACCTCATTAGTGATTCCTGAGTACCTTTTGTCTATATTTTTCCAATGGTAAGTCCTTATGGTTCGAGGTCCTATCTTCAGATATTTCAATACTTGAGTATTTATGTCATTACTTTCAGTTCAGTTTGAGTCAGTTGGGTACCTATCCCAATGGCTCTCTAGTTCATAGAGTAGTAGAGGCTTTGTTAGACTAGTTATCAGATTGTGGTTGTTTTGAGATTTCCAGTATTGTGGTCATTTAGATTGAGTATTACCTTCGTATTACCTTTTATTTGATATGATAATGTCAGTGTTTTGTATATTTCTTCTTGAATGAGTTATTATAAGAAGTGATAGGCTCAAAGGGTTATCTTGGGGCAACTTGTAGCCCTAAGCACCGTGTGCTGTCCCAAAAGGTAATTTTGGGTTGTTACAATATAATAGCTTTAGTTTCATCATCAGTTTGGAGTCCATAAAGTTGTGTCTAGTAAAGTCTCTTTTAGGGGTATGTAGTGCACCATATTCATAAGAGACACGCTACAGGACATTTAGGAATATTTTACTTTTGGGGTATTCCATTTTAAAGCTTGGAGTTTGAGTCCTAGAATTATTCTCTAATACTTGGTTTTTCACTTTTTAGATCATGCCTCGATAATCTAGAACATAAGAAAATTTTTCCCATCTAGGGATGATATTGATAGGGTATGTCCTACACCTGGAGTTCGCACTTATTCTTAGGGTCATGTCCCTAATTGTTTATGAGTTCCTCCGGTTGCTACAAGTCTTCCTCAAGGTGAGGTGACTAATGTAGAATTTTGCCAATATTGCCATGTTATTGCTTAGTTGGTGCTGCTCAAGCTAAGCGGGATGCTTCTGGTGTGTTATTTCTTGAGGCCACACGGGTTGGCCAGATTATGAAGCTGAATCCTTCTAATTTTACTGGTGTAAAGGTGGAGGAGGATCCTTAAGCTTTCTTGGATGAAATAAAGAAGAAATTTAGGGTGATGCAAGCCATAAATGTGGAAGGTGTAAATTTGGCAGCTTATCAGCTCAAGGATGTTCCGTGCTAATAATACGAAGAGTGGGATATGAATAAAGGTTATATGGAGGAGTTGTCCTTATGGAATGTATTTTCTAATACTTTTTTGGATCTCTTATTTTCTCAAGATTTGAGGAAAGCGAAGATGGAGGATTTTGTAAATCTCAAGCAAGGTAAAATGTCTATCAAGAAATACGCCTTAAAGTTTCATTAGCTGTCAAGGTATGCTCCTGATTTGGTGGCTAACATGTGTGAAATAATGAGAAACTTCACTTTTGGGCTATCTCAAAATTTGTTCCTTTAAAGAAAAATTTCTTTGCTAATCAAAGATATAGATATTTGGAGGTTGGTTATCCACATGCAGCAGGTAGAGGAAAAAAAGAAAACATACGGAGTTTGGGGAAAGGATGGGTAAGATTAGTAAGTTCTCTAAGAAGAGTGGTGCTCAGTAGCAGGGTGGTCGAGATAGAGGTAAATGGCTAAAGAAGAAATGGGGGATTTTTGGGTTTCTTCTCTACTGCTAGTGGTCTTTACACGAGGCAGTTGGGTGATAGCGTCCATAAGGTGGTGATAATTTTGTGCAAAGGGTGCCCAATCTCAAGCGAGTAGGGATCAGTCATCTTTTTCATGCCCTCTTTTCCAGTTCGGTGATCGTCTTTATTGGGATATTATGATGAAATCAAGGACAAGTGTTTTAAATGTGGCTGGCCAGGCCATATGCTTAGAAATTATTCGATCAAAAGAGGTGCATCGGGAGTAGTCAAAGCTCTTGTTGCTTCATCTTCTTCTTTTGCAGCTAGTGGTGTGACTTCGACATTTTATCCTGCTTCTAGTACTGGAATTGGATAAAATAAGTTGTACGCTCTTGCATCTCGGCAAGAATCTGAGGCATCACCTAATGTCCTTACTATTATGTAAAACTTTTTTCTTGTGACATTTATTGTCTACTTGATCTAAGGTGCACTCTTTCTTATGTGACACCATTTATGGTTATATGTATTGGTTTTGATCCTAAGGTTATTTTGGATCCTTTTTCTATTTCTACCCCGGTAGGTATCTCAGTTATTACTAAAATAGTCTGTAGGGGGTAAGTGGTATCTATAGGTGGTAGGCAGACTTTAGTGGATTTATTTAAACAAAATATGGTAGACTTTGGTGTCATTCTACGAATGGATTGGTTACACTCTTGTTATGCATCCTTGGATTGTCAAACTTGTAAGGTTCTCTTTAAGTTCCTTAGTAAACTGGTTATAGAGTGGGACAGTGGTTCCCTAGCTCCTAAAAGGAGGTTTATTTCTTATTTTAGAGCTCGAAGGTTAATCTCTAAATGTCATTTGGTCTAGGTTAAAGATTCTGACTCTTAAGGTCCTTCTTTACATTCAGTTCCAATGGTAAATGTGTTCCCTGAAGTTTTTCCGGATGATCTTCCTGGTGTTCCTCTGGATAGGGAAATAAAGTTTAGTATTAATATGGTTTCGAACACTTGTCCAATATCTATTCCTACTTATAGAATTTCTCTAGCTAAGTTAAGGGAACTTAAGGAGCAACTTAAGAATCTTCTGGATAGGGGGTTTATTCATCCTAGTATATCCCCATGGAGTGCACCGGTGTTGTTCATGCGCAAGAAGGATGGTTCCTTTCAGATGTGCATTTACTATTGGCAGTTAAATAAGATGATGGTCAAAACAAGTATCCTCTCCCAATGATAGATGACTTGCTTGATCAGTTTTAAGGTACCATGTTCTTCTCTAAGATAGATCTTTGGTCTGGGTATCATTATCTTAAGATCAGGGAGGAATATATCTTTAAGATGGCTTTTCATACTCGATATGGGCACTTTGTATTCTTGTTTATGTCATTTATTTTGACTAATGCTCTAGCGGTAATTATGAACTTGATGAACAAGATTTTCAGGCAGTTCTTAGATCTCTTTGTCATTGTGTTTATAGATGACATTCTAGTTTATTCCAAGAGAGAGGTGGATCATTCTAATCACCTCCATATGGTATTAAAAACCTTAAAGTAATAGCAGTTGTATGCCAAGTTCTCTTAATGTGAGTTTTTGTTGAGCGTTGTAACTTTCTTGGTCCATATTATTTCTAGGGAAGGGATCATAGTGGATCTGCAAAAGGTGGTTGTGGTTAAAAGGTGGCCTAGACCTACAACTCCAACCGACATATGGAGCTTTTTGGGTTTGGCTAGGTATTATCGATTATTTGTGGAAAACTTTTCAATAATAGCTGCTCCTTTGACTAATTTGACTAAGAAAAATGTGAAGTTTTCTTGGTAGGATGCTTATGAGGGAGTTTTGAGAAGTTGATAGATACGCTAACTTTGGCTCTAGTTTTAACATTTCCTAAGGCCAGTGAGGGGTTTATGGTTTATTGTGATGTATCTAACGTGGGACTTGGTTGTGTCTTGATGAAACATGGGAAGGTGATTGCCTATGATTCTAGGCAGTTCAAGATGCATGAGAGAAATTATTCTACTCATGATTTGGAGCTATTGGCAGTAGTTTTTTCTTTTAAAATAACGTGGCATTATCTATATGGAGTGAATGTAGACTTCTTTTTCGATCATAAGAGTCTACAGTATGTGTTCACATAGAAGGAGCTCAATCTCAGGCAGAGGAGATGGTTGGAGCTTCTCAAGGACTATGATATGAGTCTTCACTATTACCCAGTAAAGCTAACAAGGTATTTTTAGCTTTTAGAAGGTTTTCCATGGGGAGTTTAGCTCATGTGGAGAAAAAAAGTGGGGATTGGTGAAAGATTTTCACCGCTTAGCTAATCTTGGAGTTCGTCTCTTAGACTTTGAGGATGGTGGTATAATGGTACAGGAAATGGTTTGGTCATCTCTTGGTGCAGTAATTAAGGAGAAGTACGTGCTAGAACCTATCTTGATGAAAATCAAGAGTAATGTGGATATACAAAAGGTAATGGCATCCGAGATTTGTGGTGATGGTACTTTATGGTACCAAGGGAAATTGTGTGCTCCTAATGTTAATGATTTATGGAAAAAGAGCTTAGCTGAGGTGTATGAATTATGCTACATTGTAGATCCCATATCAATGAATATGTATCATGATCTTGAGGAGATGTATTGGTGGAATGGTATGAAAAGGGATGTGGCTAATTTTGTGGCCAATGCATCGTGTGTCAATAACTTAAAGTTAAGCCCATGAGAACTGGTGGGTTGTATCACGAAATTAGCTTGCTTGTATAGAAATGAGAGGTAATGAATATGGATTTTGTTACTGATCCTCCTCGGTCTTGAAACTAATTTGGTATAATTTGGGTCATCGTGGATATGATGACAAAGTATGCTCACTTCTTGCCGGTGAGGACTAACTTTATAGTGGAGGATTATGAGAAATTGTATCTTTAGGAGATTGTGAAGCTTCATAGGGTACCTATTTCGATTATCTCTAATCATGGGGTACCTATTTCTATTATCTCTAATCATGGTACACAGTTTTCATCTCATTTTTAGTAGTCCTTTTAGAAGGTATTGGGTTTTGAAGTGAATCTGAGTATTGCTTTTCATCCTTAGATGGATGTGCAAATTGAAAGAACTATTCAGCCATTAGAGGATATGCTCTAGGAATTTGTAATTGGTTATGGTGGTAGTTGGGTTGAGCATCTACCTTTGGTAGAGTTTCCTTACAACAACACTTATCATTCTAGTATTGGTATGGTACCTTTGAGACACTATATGGTAGGAGGTATAGATCTCCTATTGGTTGGTTTAAGCTTGGTGAGGCAGATATGTTTAGTCCAAATTTGGTCTACCAGGCTATGTAAAAGGTAAAGGTGATTCAAGATAGGATTAAGGCTTCCCAAAGTCGCAAAAAGTCCATTATGGATGTAAGTGGTAGAGACTTGGAGTTTGAGGTTGGGGATAGGGTATTCTTAAAGGTATCTCCCATGAAGAGAGTAATGTGGTTTGGTTAAAAAGGGAAGCTCAGTCCCCAATATGTTGATCCTCGGTATGTTGATCCTTGGAGTTCCCTTCTAGTTCAAGCTCCGCTCATCTGGTATTTTATGTTTCCATGTTAAGTAAGTGCATTTGTGAACCTTCTTCAATTGTTCCTTTAGAGGGGCTGGGTATCTCGGACTCTCTTTCTTATGAAAAGGTCCCAGTTGAGATCTTGGATAGTCAAGTTCATCTGTTGAGAACCAAGGCTGTGTCTTCGGTTAAGGTTCTATGGCAGAACCATATGGTGGAAGAAGCTACATGGGAAGCGGAGGAGGACATGAAGTCCAAGTATCCGCATCTATTTTTTGTTCCTGGGATTTGTGTAGAAGGTATATATTCTTCAACATATCTTTATTTTCTGAGTTTGTTAAAGGAAAGATTAATAATTTTTCACCTTTGTTTTTAAAATTTGTTAAAGATTGGGAATATATTTGATAATACAAATGACTCATGCATGTGGTTACCCCTACCTTATCCATCATTCAAGGATGAATATTCCTAGTGGGGGAGACTGAAACACCGTAGTTTCTAGACCTTAGAAAATTTCCTTGATTTCTTATTTCTAGACAAGATATGACTTAGGGAACGAGTTGTACACTTGGGTACGGGTGGTATGGTCTAGTCATATACTGGCCAGTGTTGGTTGGTAGGTTGGATTTGGTTTCTAGAAGGGGTATGATTTGGGTAGTACGAGATGTATTGGTAGATACAGGTTGTTTGGTTACTTCACTCAACCTTTAACTTGGTAACTTAGGTTGGATCTAAGTACAAGTGTGTCACCATGAGTTGTAATCTAGGGTACGAGTCATACCCAGGACTTGTATAGGGGGACGGTGTTCAAACCTCCTGGGATTCTATTCTGCCAGGGGTAGGGTTTATGGGTACATGTCGTACACTTGTATATTACTTGGGATTAGGTATGTTGTACCTTTGACAGTGTTGGGTTCAAGGGGTAAAAACCTAGGGTATGAGAGGTGGGTACCACTCATACAGGATGAGTATGACTCATAAGGGTCAGTCGTACCCTATGACGGGAATCAAGTAAAGTTAAAATAAATGTAATATGGATATTTCCTACTTATCCTAATAAGGTCCCATGAATTATATTGCACTTGGGAGGTTATTTCCCTATTATTCTATTCTTAAACACTTAGAAACACTCTTAAATCCTCTATAGAGTTCTTGGGCAAAGAAAGATAGGGTTTTTTCTTAAAAGTAAATCAGGGCTTGTCTTGATGATTTCTCTCCATCATCATCTTGGTGTAAAGAACTTTCTCTTCCTTAATTGTTAGCTCCAACTAAAGTTATGGTTTTATACAATGTTTTCAAGATTTGAATATCGTATGATTTGGTGTTTTCAAATATGATTTGGGGATTTTGTCTATAAATGCTTGGTTATGGTTTTTCCATAATTTAATTATTCTTTAATATGAATTAATGATGGTTTTGGATAATTTGTTTCATGGGAATGGTTGTTTGGTAATTGGTTTTGCTTAATTGAAATACTATGCCCCCAATGTATTTGATAAAATTCCTATAACAATATTTTCATCGTAATATTGGGTTTTTAATTGAGCTTATGCATGGTTTAAACTTCGTAATGGAACCTTAAATGATATGTATTATTCAAATTGTTAGGGAATGATTTATCTTAGTAAACATACTTGTGGGTCACAAGGGAATCCCCCAAGTTAATATGGAAATAAATACTTGTGGGGTACATGGGATTCACCTAAGTTAATTGGATAACATGGTCTATGGGTACATAGGAATCCCTTGACCACTAAAATTTTTTGCTAAGGACAATACTTGTAAGTTATAGTCGGTATTATGATACCACAACTAATTGCCTTGGTTAATAATAATGAAATAATGGTTTGGTTGGAAAATGGTTTTAAGTAGGCAATAATGGTGGGCTGTGAGAGCTAAGCATAAAGGTGG
This sequence comes from Capsicum baccatum var. pendulum, assembly GCA_030864225.1. Lineage (NCBI taxonomy): Eukaryota > Viridiplantae > Streptophyta > Magnoliopsida > Solanales > Solanaceae > Capsicum > Capsicum baccatum. Next base: position 141,792,169 of record CM061559.1, read on the forward strand.
GATTCCAATGGATGAACACTAGAAATTCATGTTTGCCGACATGAGGGGTAGGTCATGATAACCTTATATGATACTTATGAGGTACATGGGAATCCCCAACTCTTATGGTATCTCTAGTTCATACAGCTATACATATCAGATCTCGTTTAGTGGGTTACACTGGATCCATATAGTCCATGGGTAGTTTTAGAATGGTTAAGCTTCACATACCCAGGTTAAAGGTTTTGAATGCATGTTAAACACGGTTTCCCTTCCCGACATGGTTATATATATATATGTATGGGTTGTGTTCATATGGATGGTTTTACTTGGTTTTCTTAAATGGCATTTTCTTATCCTTATCCTAAGTTCATGCTAGAGTTCACCCACTAACCCGTCTTCAGGTGGTTGTATCCCCATGTGATAAAGGAACCAAATATTCTACTCTTCCTTCTTAGCATTCACACATTCAACGGTTATCTTTGGATTGAAGTGGTGAGCTTTCATTTTCTGGAAGACCTGATTTCATGGATGTTATTTCATAGTTTGGATTATCTATAGTTTTTGGTTTTTGCTATGGTTGGGCGCATTTCCCAACCAAAATTTTTTATTTTTTTGGTTAAAGTCTTTTGTGGAACAACTATGGGTTGGAATGGGCGGGTTAGATATGGGTGTTAGCCTTAGCATTGGTATTGGAATTGGGGCTGACACGGACTGACTGTATTGTTGGTTGTTCCATTCTCTTTTAGTTTTGGATTATATATTTAACTATTAATGGAATTTATTTGGTCATGGTTGCTTTTATGGTTTTGGTATGGCTTGGTATGGCTGGATCATTGTTATGGGATGGTTGGACTCATTTGCATCGGTTACGATCGTGATCCTATCCCAGAGTCTTCATGTGAGCTGTTATGCTATCTTGTTGTATGTTCAAAATTAGCCAACTCAGGGCAGGTCACTGGAGGTTGGGTTAGGTAATGGGGGTGGTCTCCAGTCCTAGTCAAACTTGGGATGCTCATTAGGACAAGGCACCAGGTTGGGTTGGGTCAACCAACATAGAACCCAAACGAATTTGAACAATGGACTTCCTACGATTTCAACCTACAACATGTAACATATCCTCACGGCTCATAGTGATCCATTCATACTTAGAGCATAACTTTGCCACTATGTTTTTGATTTGGTTATGACCAGGGTCCTACGACCAGTAACCACATCTTACGACTCGTCACCACGAGTCGTGACCAAGGCAGTAAAACACCTTAGTTTTGACTCATAGAAAATTTCTTGAGTTTAAGCTTCTAGACATCATATGACTTAAGGGTACTTATTGCATAATATGGTTACGATTTAGGTTTTTTGTTCGTATGTTACTCAGTATGGCTTTGATTAGTTACTGTCCAAGGTATGAATAGTCATCATACAATTCATATGATCATGACATGACTAGTAAGGTCCAAATCTTATGTTAATCAGTGTGTTCTTGATCACATTCTTCCTAGGATATGACTTATGTGGGTACTAGTAGTATGGTAGGGTATGATTTATGATAAGAAGTAGTATGTTGGATAGATTATGGTGTCCAACATTCTGATCAATATACGAGTGAAGGGTATCACTCGTATAATATGGGTACAAGTTGAAGGGGCAAACCATACCGTCTTGTGCACCTTTTTCAGCTTTTAAGCTGAGGATATTTTAAACATTTCCTAACCCAAAATCCTTATGATCGAGCTTATAACACATTGTGGCCTCTTATAACACACTTTTGAAAAATTAAACACTCCTAAAACTCTCTCTAAACACTCTCTTGCAGATTTGGCTAGGGTTTCTACAAGGTGTTCGTCTAGAAGCTCAAGAGTCAAGTTCTTTCTGTGAATTTTCATGAATAAGGCATGTGACTCTTCCCTCATTATTGGTTCTCAAAGATCATGTGTTTTAAACTTTGATTGTGATTCATTAATGGTTGTTTTAAAAACCAATATTAAGGGTTTTGTTGTATAATGTTGAGTATTGTTTACTCTTGGTTTAAATTATATTTATACATATTTTTGGTGATGGTTTGCACATGTGGGCTATTGGTAATTATGGTTGAACAAATAGGTCATGGGTAACCTTAAACTTGATGGTTTTTACCTTGGTCTTGGTCTTGATAATGGTATGCCCTTAACATATTTGTGAAAATGTCTCAGAGAATAAACTAGTCACATGTTAATGGTATTTTAACTAAGGCATTGGCCTAATGATAACGAACGATTGCTAAATGATTTGTAAAGGCCTTGTTGGCCATGTGATAATTGAAATGGTAACTTTGGTAGTTTAATTGGCTAAAAGGATTTGGGTCCTTGAACATTAAATTGATTTATTAATCCACTTGAAAATGGTTCGAGTCCCTAAACTCTCAATTGAATTGGTGTCTTTGTTAGACAATGGGTTCAAGTCTGAAAGTCAAATAAATTATAGGTTGATTGAGAATGATAGTGGTATATGGTACATTTGCAAGTGGTATTGGTATGATAATACCAACGAAGTACCTTTGGTAACTAATTGTCTTAACGATTGTGTATGTGAAATGATGGTTTTAAATTGGGCTTTAAAGATGGATTGTATCTAGGCCATGAAAGTGGAGTCCAAAAGACTAATACTGGAAACTTCGCTAGCCGGTGCAAGTGTGTTTATGACCAGGTGGTTTGAGTCCCTGAATGATTATATGAATGGGAGGTTTAAGTTCCCCATAATACATGTATTGGTTCTCAAGTCATCATGATTTTTTTGGGAGGTTTGAGTCCCCTATATAGGCATATACAGTTATGGATATTCTCTGGTTTGTATGTCTACACGTACTAGGGAACTTCCATCTAGGAGAGAGATAGTTATATATAGCCCGTTGGTGCATAATATATAACGGTTATTCTACACATCCCAGGTTAATTACTTGAAAGTTCATGCTAATCTTTTACCCTATACTGGCATGGTATATATTTATATGTATGTATTGCATTAGTTATATGCATTGGTTGATTGGTTTTGAACTGTTGGAAATAAATTATCCTTATCCTTGAGTTGAATGCTTGTGCTCCAACCGCTAACAATCTTCGACGTTGTATCACCATGCAAAGAAGGTGTTTGTCATACTATCACGCCTCCTGCTCAGTAACTTTGATCCTGGAATAGCTGGTGTTGACTTAAAGTGGTGACCTTTCATACTTCGGAAGGCTCCATTTCATACTTTGAGTTTTCTTATGTCTTTATAGGTTTAGACTTGGACATTTTTTTTCCTATGGTCGGGGGCATGTCCCAAATGGATATTCTTATTTGGTTATAGAGGCTTTGTATGGACAAACTATGGATTTGGGTACGTTATGGAATGGTTATAGATTTAGTTATTATTTTATGGTCTAATGTTTGGTTTAGTTGGGTATTGGGGGTGATCTACGGTCCTTGTTGGACTTGGGATGGCCATTACAATAAGGCCCTAGTTTGTGTCATGTCAATTTGGTCTCAAAGCTTAGGTTCATGGTCAGTTGGTTGTCCATAAAGTCGTGTCAAGTAGAGTCTCTTTTATGGGTGTGTAGTGTAACACACTTATAAGAGAGAGGCTATGAGACATTTAGGAATCTTTTACTTTCTTGTTGTCTTACTTCAAGCTATAAAGTCTAAGGTCTTAGATCCTTTAGATTTCTGTTTGCTCATCTTTCAGATCATGCCTCCTAAAAGATCTGATGTTTATGCAAACTCCTCCCTTCTAACTGGGGGAAATATTTATAGGACACATTCTACTTTTGGAGTCTAAACCCTGTCAAGGGTCTAATATCTGACTGTCCCTATGGGGTTCCACCTTTCCATACTGACCCTACTCCTGAGGGCAATACTCATACTCACTCACCTGAAGGAGAGCCTACTAATGTTGAGTTTTCTCGCTCAATTAATCTGTTAACTCAGTTGGTAGCTTCTTAGTCTAAGTGTGGTATTCTTGTTACTCCATATTCTGAGGCGAAAAGGGTTGGATAGTTCATGAGGTTGCATCCTCCTATGTTTGTTGATACAAAGGTTAAGGAGGATTCTCAAAGTTTTATTGATGAAATGGAGAATATCTTTCAGGTTATGCATACTATGGAGGTTGAAGGTGTTGAGTTTACTTCTTACTAATTGAAATATGTGGCGTACCAGTGGTACGAAGAGTGTGAATAGTCAAGGAAGAGGATGTTAGTTCTACCTTATGGGAGGATTTCTCTAGTATATTTCTATACTGCTTCTTTACTCTGGAGTTGAGGGAGGCGGAAGCAGAAGAGTTTGTGAACTTGAGTCAACGTAGGATGTATGTCAACGAATATGCCTTGAAATTTTATGAGTTGTCCAGGTATGCTCCTGAGTTGGTTTCTAGCATGAGAGCTAGAATGTGTAAGTTCACTTTGGGATTGTCCCGTGAGTTGATCCTTGAGCGTAAGGTTGCCTTGTTGATCAAGGACATGGATATCTCTAGGTTGGTTGTGTATATGCAATCGGTGGAGGAACAAAAAAGGAAGTGGGTTAAATTTAGTGAGAAGCAAGGGGAGAAATTTAGGCCTTCTAAGCAAAGTGGTGAGAAACAATTAATTAGCCAAGGAATAAGAGGGGGAGTTTTGGTTCTATCTCCATGGCTAGTGCTCCTAACCTAAAGAGATCGAGTGATCATCGACCTTAACATGATGGTGGGTCCAAGAACAGGCTACCCAATCAAAGGCTAGTAGGGCTCAGCCATCTCTATCTCACCTTTTTTATAGATTTTGTGGGCGGTCGCACTATGGCTTTTGTGATAAAAAGAAGAACAGATGTTTTAATTATGGTCAGATTGGTCATATGCATCATGACTGTTATGCTAAAATGGCTTTTGAGGCTAACAAGGTTCTTGTTGGCTCATCATATGCTCCTGCACCAAAAGGTGCTGCTTCTATATCTATTTCTTCTTCTGGTAACGGTATTGGCTGGAATCGCTTATATGCTCTTGCATCTCATCAGGATTCAGTGGCATCCCTTGATGTTGTTACTGGTATGTCGAGACTTTTCTCCCATGATGTGTATTGTTTACTTGATCAAGGGCACACTCCTTTCTTATATGACCACGTTTGTGGCTGTGCATTTTTGGTTTTGGCCAAGAGTTTGTTTCAGACCATTTTTTCTACCCCGGTAGGTGACTCTGTCATTACTTGAATAGTCTATAGGGAGTGTGTGGTATCTATTTACAGTAAATAACTTTTGGTGGATCTATTTGAATTAGATATGGTTGACTTTGATGTCATATTTGGGATAGATTGATTGCACTCATGCTATGCTTTCTTAGATTGTCGAACCCATAAGGTCATGTTTAAATTCCCTAATAAGATTGCCGTTGTATAGGAAGGGGATTCTTTGGTACCTAATAGGAGGTTCATCTCGTATCTTAGAGCCCAAAAATTGATTTCCAAAGGGTGTTTATATCCGTTGGTCCATGTTAAAGATTCTAACTCGGAAGGTCCTTCTCTAGAATATGTTCATGTGTTTAAGTTTGCTGAGGTTTTCCCTGATGATCTTCCTAGTGTTCCTCATTATAGGGAAATAGATTTTAGGATTGATCTTGTTTTAGACACTCGTCCTATCTCTATCCCTCCCTATAAAATAGCTCTGGCTGAGTTGAAAGAGCATAAGTAGCAATTGAAAGATCTCTTAGATAAGGGTTTTATCCATTCTATTTTGTCTCCTTGGGGTGATCTGTGTTGTTTGTGCGTAAGAAGGATATTTTCCTTTGAATATGTATTGATTACCGTCAGCTGAATAAGATAACCATAAAGAATATATATTCGATTCCTAGGATCAATGATTTGTTCGATCATCTTCAAGGTGCGAAGTATTTCTCTAAGATTAATTTTAGGACGGTTTATCATCAGCTTAAGATTAGGGAAGTGGATATCCCTAAGACTACCTTCAGGACCCGGTATGGTCTCTATGAGGTCCTAGTTATGTCTTTTGGGTTAACTAGTGCTCCAGCAGAGTTTATGGATTTGAGGAATAAGGTTTTTTGTCAGTTTTTGGATCTGTTCATCATTGTCTTCATAGATAATATTCTGGTATACTCTAAGAGTGAGGCAGATTATGTCGATTACCTCCAGTCTGTGTTACAAACCTTGATAGATCAGTGTTTGTATGCCAAGTTCTCTAAGTGTGAGCTTTGGTTGAAGGTTGTGACTTTTTTTGGTCTTGTCATCTCTGGTGAAGGGATCATAGTGGATCCATAGAAGGTTGCAGTGGTTAAGAAAAAGTCTTGACCCGTGACTACAACTGATATTCGAAGTTTTTTGGGTTTATCTAACTTCTATAGGAGGTTTGTGGAGAGTTTTTCAACTATAGCTGCCCTATTAACTAGATTGGCCCAGAAGAATGTGAAGTTCTTGTGATCGGGTGTGTATAAGGGTAGTTTTGAGAAGTTAAAGGATAAGTTGGCTTCAGCTTCAATTTTTACCTTGTGTGAAGGTCATGATGGCTACGTAGTGTATTGTGATGCTTCTTGTGCTAGACTTGGTTATGAGTTGATGCAGTATGGTATGGTGGTGGATTATGTTTCTAGGTAGTTGAAAGTTCATGAGAAGAACTACCCTGCTCGTGATTTGGAGTTTTTGGATATGGTATTTGCATTAAACATTTGGCATCACTATCTTTATAGGGTTCATGTTGACATCTTTTTTTATCATAAGAACCTCCAGTATGCGTTTACTCAGAAAGAGTTGAATCTCAGGCAAAAGAGGTGGCTTGAGTTTCTAAAGTACTACAATGTGAGTCTCAATTACCATCCAGGTAAAGCTAATGTAGTTTTTGATGCTCTTAGTAGGTTATCCATGGAGAGTCTAGCTCATGTGGATAAGGATAAGCTAGAGTTTATGAAGTACATTCACCATTTGGCTAACCTTGGAGTTCGCCTCATGGACTCTGAGAATGGTGGCATGTTTGTGCATCAGGTGTCACATTCATCTTTTGTTATTGAGATAAAGAAAAAGCAAATGTTGGATTCTGATATGATAAAGATTAAGAGAAATGTGGTTCAGCAAAAGGTTGTTATTTTGAGATTAGTGGAGACGGTATCTTGAGGTACCAAGGCAGGTTATGATTTTCCGACGTTGATGGATTAAGGGTAAAGATTTTGGAAGAAGCTCATGGATCTTATTATGCTACTCATCCTGGTTCTACAAAGATGTACCATGAAATTAAGGAGTTTTATTAGTGGAACAATATGAAGCATGATATGGATAACTATGTCACTAAATGAATGGTGTGTTGATGATAGGCGAATTTACACGCCTATATCAATATATTTTGCCCATATTTTAGCCTAGTTTTGAGAACAAACTATATATTTCATGCATTTTTAGTCCTTTTTCCTATAAATGAGCTAACGAACATGATTAGTAAAGTTTCAGGTATAAATGATGCAGAATTCAGCATTTTATGGCTTACTTGACGCAAAAGAAAGCTCATGAAGGAAGGAAAGGGAGTTTGGACTCCTAAGGACCAAAAATGCTGCATGGAAAATCTGTCCCGGGCTAAAACATCATTTCTGAAGACTTTGGGGACCTGGACCAAAACTGCTGCATGGAAAATCTATCCCGGGCTAAAACAGCATTTCTGAAGACTTTGGGGACCTGCAGTAACTAATTAGGATTTGGATAATGATACATTAACCTAGTACAATTGGGTTAAGTATTTCATTAGTTTATTTGGATTAGGAGAATGTTACATTAACCTAGTACAATTGGGTTAAGTATTTCATTAGCCTAGTAGGATTTGGTTATTTATTTCATTAGCTTTGTAGGAGTAGGATATGGGTATTGTAAATACCCTATCATGCTAGAGATTTTTAATTAACTCCTCCCTTAGTGGAGAGATACATTCATCCCTCACCACAATACATTCTTCCATCCCTCTCTTCTTCCACCACAACAATTCTACAACTCTTCTAATCTTCCCATTAATTCTATTTTTCTTCTTCTATTCATCTATTCAATTCTTAATTTCCGCAACAAGAGAAACGTTACTTTGCTAAGGAATTCACGCCTAACGCCTATCACTTGATCTACACGCCATTACTCAATATTGTGATATAATAACAATGTCAATCGTGATCTCCTTCGCATTCATGGGTAACTAAACCTCTCTGTTGGGGTTATGGAAGCCGAATGAGATACTATCTATTGCTGTGAGTTTGTGAGTTCATGACACGTATATTGCTTATATCATTATTCTCTTCATCTTAATCTACATTCTTTGCGGTTGCAAACGCAAGAATACGCCAGTCTAACTTTTAACTTGTTCGAGAGAAAGGTTATTTGTCTGGAAAAGAGATAATGTCAAGGTAGTAGGACACCCTTTCCTATTAAAAAGCTAGTGCCGTAACTGGACTAACCTCTTGGAGAATTCGTACCGTTAGACACGCTTTAAGCTCGAGAGAGTTAAAGTGAAATAGTCCTTGTTTAGGTCGAGAGACGCTTGGATTTACCATAGAATACAATTCTCTATAAGCACATGCATGTCACAATTCTACACACTCATAGCCAATAGAGACGTATACCTCAGAAGATGGACATAACCCCAACACTTCAATTCTCATTGTTTACAACTCACGTAACAATCTCTCTCTCTTTACTTTATTATTTTCAGCTTTTGTTTACATTACTTGCACAACAAGAATTCCCCCTTCTTACGAGACTTGCACCAAAAGTTTAGTAATTTTACTTACTTGTTGGCCAAGCTATTCCCTGTGGGATCAACACCCAACCCAGGTTGGGTTCTATATTTGCTAACGACCGTTTTACACTCCTACGAGAGCTGTAGATTGAGCGCTATCAAAAATTGGCGCCGTTGCCGGGGAATACGAGTGTCAATCAAGTTCGTGATAATTACTAGACCCTTTGGTCAAAGATTCTCGTACTTTTACTTTTAGTTTTTGTTTTTGTTTCTTGCAGGTTTTTACTTTAGTGCATGCCCCATACTAGAAGTTCTGGTCAACTGTTATTACCAATCAATCCTGAACCACAACGAATTAGAAGAATGGAAGCACAAGCTGAAATCGACAGGATGGCTGCTCAACACGAGCAAGCAAGATTAGCTGCTCTTGCCGCTGCTCAAGTCCAAAAACAAAACATTGATAATCCTGGGCGAGCCACAAATCCTGACGATGAGGATTTAGGTGACGACGAGTTGATAAACCCAAGGCATGTTGCTAAAACTACAACACCTGCCAACAGAAGAGGTCGACAAGCGCGGTATAGGTATGATCGCCAACCCATGCAGCCAGCTTTCGACGATGATGATGATGATCTTGATGGTGCCGGGTCCACTGGAGCAATAATTCCACCACCATTAGCGCCCGGAGCCAAGTTCAACATCACAAGCACCATGATTCAGTTATTGCAACTCAAGGGATTATTTGGTGGACTAGCAGGCGACGATCCGAATATGCATCTCATCAACTTTATTTCTACATGCAAGTCGTTTGACAATCCTAGTGTTGGTCAGAATGCTATTCGATTACGTCTATTTCCATTGTCTCTCTCTGGGGAGGCAACACTATGGTTGAATGGGCTGACTCCTGATTCTATTACTAATTAGAGGCAATTGAAAGACGCTTTCCTAGAAAGATTCTTTCCGCCATCCAAAAGAGCATAGTTGAGAGATGAGATCATAAATTTTCGACAGCTTCCCTCTGAAGCTCTTCATGAAACATGGGAGAGGTTCAAGACAAAGCTAGCGAGATGCCCAAACCATCACATGACTAATGTTCACCTCATGGAGATCTTGTATAGAGCCTTGAATTCAATAACTAAACCAGTGGTGGACAACGCAGCTGGAGGTTCTTTCATGGACCTCACCTTTGGTCAAGCAAGCAATATGCTAGATCGTATGACGAAACAAAGTAGAGCTTGGCATACCAGGGATTCTGAGGTAGCAAGCCCCACTTTATCTATTGGCATGACTGCAGACCAACGAAGAAGAGAAGAAGAACGTGATCAAGATATGGCGCACATGAAAACCCAAATGGATATTCTTACAAAGCATCTATTAGGGAAGACTGAAAAAGTGAAAGCGATTGCGTCAAAAGGAAGAGACGAACCTGATTCGGAAGAGGAGGCCAACTACTTGAACAATCAGGGGGGTTTCCGAGGGAATACCCAAGGAAACCAAGGTCAGAACTATTATGATAAATCTGGAAACAAAGTCCAAGGTAGTTGGAAGAACAAGAATGAAAAGAGTGGTTTGTACGTTCCCCCTGGCAGACGCGATACCACCATATCTAATTCTGGAAGTATGGAAGACATGATGGCTAAATTATTGAAAGGAGTAGAAGCAACGAGCGCGGGAGTTACGGAGGTAATTAATGATTTGTCCTCCATGAAACAATTAGTATATTCACATTCCACTTCAATTAGACAACTAGAGCAGCAATTCAGTCAACTTTCAGCAGCACTCAACCAAAGAAAGGCCGGCACTTTACCTAGCGATACTGTGCAAAACCCAAGGAATGATGGGTCATGCATGTCCATCACTACCAGAAGTGGTAAGGTGCTGGAAACTTCAGCAAAAGGCAAGCAAGTGGTTGACGAAGTTGTGGACAAAGATAACAACGCGAAACGTGAGGAGTCCGCGGATGACGTTACTAACGTCACTCCCAACGACGTGCAACCTGAAAAAGTGGAAAAACGGAAGCAAGAGGAGAAGAAATCCATGGAGAGAACAATTCCATACCTACCACCACCTTTTCCCCAAAGATTAAAGAAGGTGGCGGATGATACAAAGTTTAGCAAATTCATGAATATGTTAAAGCAGCTGACCATTAATGTTCCATTGGTGGAGGCACTTGAACAAATGCCTGGATATGCAAAATTTCTGAAGGACCTGTTGACAATGAAGCGGGCATCAAGTTATGAGTTAGCGAATAATGTTCATCATTGTAGTGCAATCACTACAAGGTCGTTAGTTCAAAAGAAGGCAGATCCTAGAGCTTTCACTATTCCTTGCACAATTGGATCGTTGGATTTTGCCAAGGCATTGTGCGATCTAGGTGCTAGCATCAATTTGATGCCACTATCCATCTACAAGAAGTTGGGGCTAGGCGATCCGACACCAACCAATATGAGGCTCGTGATGGCTGATAGGTCGGTAAAACGACCTGTGGGTATCTTGAATGATGTGTTGGTGAAAGTTTCTTCATTCATCTTTCCTGCAGACTTCGTTATTCTGGATTGTAAGGAGGATTCTGAAGTTCCCATCATCTTGGGACGTCCCTTCCTTGCAACTGGAAGTGTGCTTATTGACATGAAAGATAATGAGCTTTTGTTTCGAATTAATGACGAAGTGGTACGGTTTGATATATGCAAAACAATGAAGCAGCCCAGCGATATGAATGAGTTATCTGTAGCTGATGTTCATCATGAGGATACGAAAGCATTATCTATAGAGAAACAGCCTACTGTTGAGCCATTGTCTGCTATGCCACTGAAAGTTGAGCATGAAGATAATGAAGGTTATGAAGAACTTATGAGTGCTCTAACAGAAATAGAGCCTTATACTCCTAGGCAACCAGATTGTGATCTCAAGAATCAACCAAAAGCGAAGACTCCCTTTGACGACCCACCAATGCTAGAATCGCAAGAGCTTCCCGATTATCTAAGGTATGTGTTCTTGGAAAGTAGAAATATACTTCTGGAGAGTACAGATGATTTAAGTGAACAGCACGTAGAAGCTCTCATCTCTGCTCTGAAGAGATACAAGAGAGCTATGGGTTGGACTATTGATGATATAATTGGAGATTCTCTGGGAAAATGTAAGAGCCATCTTGAAGAAGATCGCATGCCCACAGGTAAGCCTCATTTTCGTCTAAATCCTTTCAGAAAACGATCCATCACTTACCTCGACGAAGTCTAAGTACTCGAGGTAACTATGTCGAGCCACGACAATAAATAAGGCGCTAGATGGGAGGCAACCCATCATTTTATTGTTTTATCATTTTATCGTTTTATCGTTTCATCGTTTTTCTTTCGTTCTAGTATTTTCTAAATGAAAAATCCAAAAATAAGAGTCGTGCCATGACCAAAACTAAGGTGCTTGGTAGGAGGCAACCCATCGTACTAATTGTTTTTGTTTGGTTTTGAGCAAAAATAGGTGCAAGAAGTATTCAACGAGGAGATTGATTTCAATTGACGATTTGGACGCATTGTATGGTAAAGTTTGTAAGTTAGGAATGGTGATGCACAAGGCTATGGATTGAGCATTTCTCACACCAAAATAGGCTTCGAGGAAGTCTAGGCCTTGGTAAAACCAGGCCACGAATGATGCACAACCTATCCTATAGCCTAAGGTCTCGGAATCTAGTGTGCTATACACTATGCGTCGCCTATTCCTAGGTATGCTTTTGATTATGTGCCACCTATGCTATGGCATTTGGTCTCAGTATCTCATATGCCATAGACTATGCGGCGCATATGTCCCATTATGCTATAGACAATGCGCCGCATATGTCATTGATATGCCAAGCATTATGCGCCGCATATGTGGGATTTTTGTCTCCAAAACCGATTGTAAATGGGTCATAACCCAACCCATTCTCTTCCAATATAAAGGGGACTTAGTTTTACAACACAACCACACTAAAAATTGACCTAAGGGCGCCGCATATACATCCAAATCCTCTCAAAATTTTCTTCTTTTGCTTTTCCAATTCACAAAACCATCTCCACAAGCTTCAAGCAAGTAAGTACTCTCTTATTCTTCATTTATTTCTCGTAAGTACTATGTTGCTATGTCTATTATGAATTGCTAAATCATATAAGATTGTTGGTGATGTTCATGTGTTTGGATTGTTGATACAAAATCATGTGAGTGAACATGTACGTAGGAAAATCTTGACTTGTTTCCGACTTGAAATTGGTTTTAATAGCATTGTTATACTATTTGTGGAATTACTATGGCTATGAATAGTGATTAAGATTGTTGTTTGGATACTTACATGTTAGACTATCCCGGTCATCGGGATAAGACTTATAGTGCCTACCGACATAAGAGGTTGTGATTGCTGTAAGAATAACTATTCCATGTGGTAATCCCTATGTAGTAGTGTTGTTATATCTACCATGAAAGTAGTCCAATGGCTGCAAGTAAGTGATGCATTGCTGATTTTCTTGTCGGTATACAATCCTAAAACGTATGACGACGAAATCTGAGTAATCGACCACTTTCGCTTCACTGATTTGTGTTAACAAAACTAAGTGTGGGGTGGTACCCCTACTGCTTATGTATAGATTGTATCCATTGAGATTGTGCTACCATTAACACTATTTCAAGTCTCAGGTACAATGGCACCTAAAGAGAGACAAGGCAAGGAGAAGGCTACCACTTCCCAAAAGGGCAAGAAAAGAGGCCGCAAGGAGCAAGGAGAACCCTCCCCGCTGCAAACACCTTGACTCACGCTTGGAATTAAGTGGGATACTTATGAGGAACTTCTAAGGATGACGACTCTGATGATGATTCCAATGCAAGGGGTATGACCCCAGACATAGAGGATAAGTCCGACCAACCAGGTTCCTCGTATTTATTTTCCACTGAGGACAGTGTCCCGACTAAGTGTGGGGTGGTGGTATTGCATGTTATACTTCTCTATTAGCATATATGTTTGTTTTCTTTTTTTTTTATTTTTGTTTCGTTTTGTTTTTTTAGTAGTTAAAATTTTTTTTAGCTTCGCATGAAATTATTTTGATAGGCAGCATGAGATTATAACAAGAGTATGTGCTATAATTGTGACTATTGAGACGTTTAGGCTCCAGTTGTGACTCATTATGTGATATTGTGTGGTTCAATTCCTTCACTTTTTGAGTCAGGAGTCTATATTACCTCCATTAAAGTCGACCATGTGCCTTGTGTGTGTGAGATTAATAGTATCTTCTATGTTTGTGGCTGATGCTAGAACTTGCATGGTATGTATGCAAAGCGAAAATAAGGAGTGTAAGTTTAGGATATGATTTAGGCATTTCTTTGGCAACCTATATTTGTTTACCTTCAGTTTTACCTACCCATGAACATCATCCTAGTTAAACCCTTTTGAGCCTTTAGCCTATTTCTTTGACAACCTTGCATGCAAGCCTAATGCATTTTCTTTCAAGACCAGAATTTGATCCAAATTCCTAAGTGCTTTAAAGTGAAAAAGTCATGTGACAACATAAGAGGAAAGTGGGTAAGTATGATGCTTTAAAATTGTAAATGGTGCTTGAATGTGTTATGGAAAAGAAAGTGCTATCATAAGAGGTATGTTGTGAAAAGAAAAAGGAAAAGAAAGCTGAAAAGTGAGTTGTTCTTAAAATTGAAAAACAAAAGAGGAGAACAAGGGTGGTAGAATAAAAGAAAGAAGAAAGGTTGAAAGAAAAAAGTGTGGGGTGTTGATGATAGGCGAATTTACACGCCTATATCAATATATTTTGCCCATATTTTAGCCTAGTTTTGAGAACAAACTATATATTTCATGCACTTTTAGTCCTTTTTCCTATAAATGAGCTAACGAACATGATTAGTAAAGTTTCAGGTATAAATGATGCAGAATTCAGCATTTTATGGCTTACTTGACAAAAAAGAAAGCTCACGAAGGAAGAAAAGGGAGTTTGGACGCCTAAGGACCAAAACTGCTGCATGGAAAATCTGTCCCGGGCTAAAACAGCATTTCTGAAGACTTTGGCGACCTGGACAAAAACTGCTGCATGGAAAATCTGTCCCGGGCTAAAACAGCATTTCTGAAGACTTTGGGGACCTGCAGTAACTAATTAGGATTTGGATAATGATACATTAACCTAGTACAATTGGGTTAAGTATTTCATTAGTTTATTTGGATTAGGAGAATGTTACATTAACCTAGTACAATTGGGTTAAGTATTTCATTAGCCTAGTAGGATTTGGTTATTTATTTCATTAGCTTTGTAGGAGTAGGATATGGGTATTATAAATACCCTATCATGCTAGAGATTTTTAATTAACTCCTCCCTTAGTGGAGAGATACATTCATCCCTCACCACAATACATTCTTCCATCCCTCTCTTCTTCCACCATAACAATTCTACAACTCTTCTAATCTTCCCATTAATTCTATCTTTCTTCTTCTATTCATCTATTCAATTCTTAATTTCCGCAACAAGAGAAACGTTACTTTGCTAAGGAATTCACGCCTAACGCCTATCACTTGATCTACACGCCATTACTCAATATTGTGATATAATAACAATGTCAATCGTGATCTCCTTCGCATTCATGGGTAACTAAACCTCTCTGTTGGGGTTATGGAAGCCGAATGAGATACTATCTATTGCTGTGAGTTTGTGAGTTCATGACACGTATATTGCTTATATCATTATTCTTTTCATCTTAATCTACATTCTTTGCGGTTGCAAACGCAAAAATACGCCAGTCTAACATTTAACTTGTTCGAGAGAAAGGTTATTTGTCTGGAAAAGAGATAATGTCAAGGTAGTAGGACACCCTTTCCTATTAAAAAGCTAGTGCCGTAACTGGACTAACCTCTTGGAGAATTCGTACCGTTAGACACGCTTTAAGCTCGAGAGAGTTAAAGTGAAATAGTCCTTGTTTAGGTCGAGAGACACTTGGATTTACCATAGAATACAATTCTCTATAAGCACATGCATGTCACAATTCTACACACTCATAGCCAATAGAGACGTATACCTCATAAGGTGGACATAACCCCAACGCTTCAATTCTCATTGTTTACAACTCACGTAACAATCTCTCTCTCTTTACTTTATTATTTTCAGCTTTTGTTTACATTACTTGCACAACAAGAATTCCCCCTTCTTACGAGACTTGCACCAAAAGTTTAGTAATTTTACTTACTTGTTGGCCAAGCTATTCCCTGTGGGATCGACACCCAACCCAGGTTGGGTTCTATATTTGCTAACGACCACTTTACACTCCTACGAGAGCTGTAGATTGAGCGTTATCATGTGTCAGTAAGTAAAAGCTGAGCACATGAGACCCGAAGGTTTGTACCATGAGATTGAGTTGCCCGAATAGACTTGGGAGGTAATTAACATGGATTTCATTGTCAGTCTTCCTCGGTGTAGGAAATAGTGTGATTTGATTTGGGTAGGATGGCCAAGTCCACTCACTTTTTGTCAGTAAGGGCAAGTTATTAAGCAAAGGGTTATGCCAAGTTATATCTTGTGGAGACTGTGAAGTTGTATGGTGCTCCTAGTTTTATCATCTCAGATTATAATATTCTGTTCTCATTTTATTTTTGGCAATCTTTTTAGAAAGTTTTGGGAACTAAGGTGTGCCTTAGTACCGCTTTCCACTCACAGTCGGATGGACAAGCAAAGAGGACCATTCTGACATAGAAATATGTGTTTCGTGCTTGTATAATTATCTATGGTGGTAGTTGGGTTAACCACTTGCCTTTTATATAGTTTTCTTATAATAATAAATATCCCTCTAGCATTGGTATTGTTCTTTTTGAGAAGTTGTATGGCGGGAGATATTGTTCTCCTATTGGGTGGTAAGAGGTTGGTAAGGATAAGTTTCTTGGCCCTGAATTGGTTGACCAAGACTTAGAGAAGGTGAAGGTGATTTATGATAGGTTGAAAGCTGCTCAAAGTTGCCGAAAGTCCTATGCAGATGTGAGGCGTAGGGAGTTGGAGTTCAAAGTTGGCAATTAGGTGTTCTTGAAGGTGTTCAAAGGGGAAGCTTAGTCCCTGGTATGTTTCTTCGTATTTGGTCTTGAAGAGGGTTGGTAATGTTGCCTATGATTTAGAGTTGCCTTCTATTTTGAGATCCATTCATTCGATTTTCCATGTCTTTATGTTGAGAAAGTGTATAGGTGATCCTTCATCGATTGTTCATTTGGAAGGATTGGGTATCTTGGATTCCTTATCTTATGGCATAGTCCCAGTTAAGATTTTGGATTATCAAGTCTTTCGGTTATGGATAAAGGATGTGGCTTCGGTAAATGTTCTTTGGAGGGATCATAAGTTTGAAGAAGCTACTTGGGAAGTGGAAGAGAACATGAAGTCCAAGTATCCACACTTGTTCCCCGTTTCGAAAATTTGTGCTTTAGGTATGTGTCTTTTTTACAATCTTTGTTTCATGTATTTTGTTTTCTAACCTGGTTAAAGTTTAGTTTAATGGGTAATCATGTGTTAACTCATGCTTGTGCTTTCTTTTACCCGTCATTCGAGGATGAATGATCCAAGTAGGGGAGAATTGAAACACCCTAGTTCTGACCCTTAGAAGTTTTTTTGAATTCGAGCTTCTGGACATCATATGACTTCAGGGTACTTGTCGTATGATGTGGGTATGGTTTAGGGGTTTTGGTCATATGTCACCCAATATTGTTTTGATTGGTTACTATCTAAGGTACGATTGGGCATCATACGAGTCACATGATCATGATACAAGCAGTAAGGTCCAAATCGTATGTTAATCAGTGTGTTCATGATCACATTCTGCATAGGATACAACTTGAGTGAAAACTAGTCATATGGTAGGGTACGATTCATGCTAAGGAGTCATATGTTGGATAGATTATGGTATCCAAAATTCTGATCAACATACAAGTGGCGGGTACCACTCATAAGATGTGGTTACGAGTTGAATGGGCAAACCATACCCTCCTGCTCACCTTTTTCATCTTTTAAGCTGAGGACATATTCTACATTTCTCACCCTAAAACCCATAAGTCCCCATGTCTTACAACACATTATGTCTTCGTAGAACACACTTTTGAAAAATCAAACACTTGTAAACACTCTCTTGAAGATTGGCCTCGTATAACACACTTTTGAAAGATCAAACACTCCTAAACACTCTCTTGAAGATTGGGCTATTTCTAAAATATCATGTGTTTTAAACATAGATGATGATTCATAAATGGTGGTTTTGAAAACCAATGTTGAGGGTTTTGTTGTATAATGTTGAGTATTATTTACTCTTGGTTTAAATTGTGTTTATGTATGTTTTTTATGATGGTTTGCACATGTGGGTGCTTGGTAATTATGGTTTAACAAATGGTTCATGGGTAACCCTAAACTTTGAATTGAATTGGTGTCTTCGTTAAACAATGGGTTCGAGTCCCAAATTCAAATAAATAATTGGTTGATTAGTAATGGTAATGGAATGTGGTACACTTGCAAGTGGTGTTGGTATGATGATACCAATGAAGTTCCTTTGATAAGTAATTGGCTTAATGATTGTGTATATGAAATGATGGTTTTAAATTGGACTTTAAAACTGTATGAGTAGCCGAACCATGAAAGTGGAGTCCGAAGGACAAACACTGGAAATCTCGCTATTCGGTGTCGGTGTCTTTATGATCGGGTCGTTCAAGTCCCCCAAATTAATATATGAATGGGAGGTTCAAGTCCCCCATAATACATGTATTGGTTCTCAAGTCACCTTGATTTTGCTGGGAGGTTCGAGTCCCTCATATAGGCATATATGGTTATGGATATTCTCTGGTTCGTGCGGCTACATGCACTGGAGCCCTTCAAACTAGGGTAGATTTAGTCCTATATAGCCCATAGTTGATTTATTATATGACGGTTTGCTGCACAAACAAGGTTAATGATTTCGAAGTTCATGCTAATCTTATTCCCTATTATGGCATAGTATATAATATGTATGTATTGCATTCATTATATCATTGGATGATTGTTCTTGAACTGTTGGAATTATATTATCCTTATCCTTGAGTTATATGTTAGCACTCCTATCTCTAACCATCTTTGACACTATATCCCCATGTGATGCAGGTGTTGGTCATACTATAACACCTTCTGCTCAGTAACTTGGATTCGGTAACAGCTTGTGTTGACTTAAAGTGGTGATCTTTCATACTTCAGAAGGCTCTATTTCTTGCTTTAAATTTTCTTATGTCCTTATTGTTTTGGACTTGCATATCTTTTTTGGCTATGCTCGGGGGTATGTATCAATCGGATATTCTTGTTTGGTTTTACAGGCTTTGTATGGACAAATTGTGGACTTGGGTAAGTTATAGAATTGTTTCGGATTTTGTTATTGTTTTTTGGTTTGATGTTTGGTTGGGTTGGATATTGAGGGTGATCTCCAGTCCTTGTTGGACTTGGAATGCCCATTACGACAAGGCCCTGGTTCGGGTCATGTCAGGCAATGAGTCCAAAGCTCAAGAATTTTAAAGGACCAAAAATTTAGGGTGTTACATTCTCCCACACTTGATCATTCATCCTCAAATGAAGGGTCAAGGAAACCAAGCATGATTGGACTCCATATACCTCTATTCTTACCATTAACTATGTTAGAAAACAAATATGCCTAGGAAATCACCCTTTCCTTTAACAAAGTTAGAAAACAAATATGTTAATAATAACACATACATTAGGCACGATTTTCCGAAACGGGGAACAAGAACAGATACTTAGACTTTATGTCATCTTCAGCTTGCCAAGTTGCCTCTTAAACCTTATGGTTCCTCCAAAGAACCTTTACCGAAGCCATATCCTTCATTCGTAACCAACGAAATTTCTCATCTAAAGTTTCAACCGGGACTTTCTCATATAATAAGGAATCCGAAATACCAATATCCTTGATAGGCACAATCAGCGACGGATCACCTACACACTTCCTCAACATTGACACATGGAACACCGAATGAATTGAGCTCAAACTAGAGTACAACTCAAACTCATTTTCAAATTTACCAATCCTCTACAATATCAAGTACGGACCAACATAATAAGGAAAGAGCTTTCCCTTCTTACAAAACCGTACCACCCCCTTCATGGGAGACACCTTTAACAATACCCAATCACCAACCTCAAACTCTAACTCCCTATGCCTCACATTTGTATAGTATTTTTGGTTACTTTAGACGGTGTTAAGCCTATCCTGAATCATATTCACTTTCCCTATGTTCTGGAAAACTAAATTATGATCAAACTACTCATTTTCAACAACTTTATACCACCCAATAGGAGAATGATACCTCCTACCATACAATACCTCAAAAGAAGACATACCAATGCTAAAGTGATAACTATTATTATATGCAAACTCATTAAGAGGAAAATAATCTACCCAACTACCAAATAATCAATCACGCGAGCCTGAAGCATATCTTCCAAGACCTGAATCATCCTTTCCACTTGCCCATCCATCTGCAAGTGAAATACAATACTAAGGCTCGCCTTAGTTCTAAAACCTCTCTGAAACGATCGCCAATAGTGAGATAAGAACTAAGTACCACGATGTGATATGATAGAAACAAAGCACCAAGCAACTTTACGATCTCCCCAAGAAAGAACTTGGCATAATTCTCAGTCAAATAATTAGTGCTCACTATCAAAAAGTGAGCAGACTTAGTCATCCTATCCACGATGATCCAAATTGAATCAAACTGGTTCTAAGATCGAGGAAGATCGGTAACCTAATCTATATTGATTATCTCTCATTTTCATACAGAAAGCTCAATCTCCTGAGACAACCCACCAAGCCTTAAGTGCTTAACCCTAACTTGTTTACACACCATGTACTTAGCCACAAAACTGGCCACATCTCACTTCATATTATTCCACCAGTAAATATCCTTAAGATCATGATACATCTTTGTCGAAACACGATAAATAGTGTAACGCAACCCAAGAGCCTCAGCCAAGATCTTTCTCACAATCGTTATATGTTAGGAACACACAGTCTATTTTGGTACCTCAAGATACCATTGCCACCAATTGCAAAAACTCCAACCTTCTACTGACCCAAATCTCCCTAAATCTTCATCAAGACAAGATCAACTACCTTCTTCTCTTTTATCTTAGCAGCAAGACATTACTGTACCACCTGATGCACAAATACACAACCATCCTCAAAGTCCAAAAGATGAACCCCAAGGTTAGCCAAAGTGTGAATATTCTTCACCAATTCCCACTTATCCTCATCCACATAAGCTAGAATTCCCATGGATAACCTACTAAGAGCATCAACAACTAATTTAGCTTTACATGGGTGCTAAAGGAGACTCATGTTGTAGTCCTTTAGCAACTCAAGCCACCTTCTTTATCTGAGATTAAGCTCTTTCTGTATGAACACATATTGCAGTCTCTTATGATCAGAAAAGATATCTACATGTACTCTATAAAAATAGTGACGTCAGATCTTCAATGCGAACACCACAGCTAACAACTGCAAATCATGAGTCGGGTAATTCTTCTCATGAACTTTTAACTACCTAGAAGTATAGGCTACCAGCCTGTTGTGCTGCATCAACACACAATCAAGTCCCATACGGAATGCATCATAATAGACAACAAAAAAATTTGTACCTCTAAGAGGATTCAAAACTGGAGTTGAAGTCAACATATCTTTCAGCTTCTCAAAACTACCTTCACAAGCCTCATACCATAATAACTTCACTTTCTTCTAGGTCAATTTAGTCAATGGGGCAGTTATAGTCAAGAAACTTTCCACAAATCTCCTATAGTAACCTGTTAAACCCAAGAAGCTCTGACTATCAATTGGAGTCATGGGCTACGCCACTTCTTAACCACTACAACTTTATGCGGATCCACTATGATCCCTTTACTAGAAATGACATGACCCAAAAAAGTAACTGCCTTCAACCAAAATTTTCTCTTCAAAAACATAGCATACAAATACTGATCTTCCATGGTTTGCAACGCGATATGATGGTGATCGACATGATTCACGTCACTCTTGGAATACACAAGAATATCATTTATAAACACGATGATGAACGAATCTAGAAACTGACGAAAAACCATATTCATCAAGTCAATAAATATCGCTGGGGAATTATTCAAACCAAAAGACATAACCAAAAACTTATAATAACCATACCGGGTTCAGAAGGCATCCATAGGGATATCCACCTCCTTAATCTTTAGCTGATGATAATCAGACCTAAGATCAATCTTAGAGAAATATCTAGTACCCTGAAGCTGGTCAAACAAATCATCAATTCAAGGAAGAGGATACTTCTTCTTCACCATAACCTTATTCAACTAACATTAATCAATACACATCCATAGGGAACCATCCTTCTTATGCACGAACAAAATAGGCGCACCTCAAGGAGTCATATTGGGATGGATAAAACCCTTATCTAGGAGGTCCTTCAACTTCTCCTTAAGCTCTTTCAACTTAGTCGGAGCCATTATATAAAGAGGGATAGAGATATAGAGAGTTTCCAAAACAAGATCAATCCTAAAATCAATCTGCCTATCAGAAGTGATACTAAGAAGACCATCAGGAAGAAACTCAGGAAATTCACTAACCACGGGGATGGATTGCAATGATAGACACTCTGAGTTGGAGTCTTTAATCCTAACCAAATGATAGAGACACCTATTAGAAATTAACTTCTAAGATCTATGATATGATATGAACCTTTCCTTCGGCACTAGAGAGCCCCCTTCTTACTCAATGACTGGCTCAGTAGGAAATTTAAACATGACCTTATGGATCCAAAATTCTAAGGAGGCATAGCATGAGTGAAACCAGCCCATACCCAATATAACATCCAAATCAACCATGTCTAACTCTATCAGATCTACCAGAGTTTCTCTACCACCAACAGATACCACACAACCCCTATAGACTTTTCTAATAGCCATAGAGTCATCCACCGAGGTTGAAATAGAAAAGGAATTGGGAATATACTCGAGACTGAAACCAAAATTCACAACCACAAATGGGGTAACATAAAAAATAGTAGACCTTGTCTCAAGTAAGCAATACACATCACTAGAAAAGAGTTGTAACATACAAGTAACAATATTGGGAAATTCCTTATAGTCCTGTCGGATAGCAAGAGTATACAAGTGATTTTGGCTAGTGCCATTACCAAAAGTAGAAGCAGCACCCTTTGTTGCGGTAGCTGAAGAAGCGGCAACATGAATCTTATTAACTTAGAAGGACAATCCCTCTTTAGATCATAAGTCTGAAAATATTTACAATACTTATTCCTCCGTTCTTCACAAAACCCATGGTACACCTACCCGCAAAATATATAAGGAGGATATGATAGAGTGAATTGAGCCCCACCAGCTTAATACTGGCCACCATGTTCCCTAAACCCACTATCATGCTGGGAATGATGATCACTTGACTACTTTGGATAAGGAACACTATCTATAGAATAGGAATCAAAACTCCCCTACTTCTTCTTAGACCACTTTCCCCTATCTCTACCACTCTACTGCTGACCTCCATCTTGATAAGAAAATTTAAACTTTTTATTCTTCCTTTCCCCTGTCTCTTCCTACTTTATTTTCTATTCCTCAACCTGCTGAATATACACAACCAATCTGGAGATGTTCGTATTTTTGTTCAACAAGGCATCCTTACTCTCTAGCTTTAAATCATGGGACAACCCAGAAGCAAATTTCCTAATTCTAGCCCTTATGCTAGACACTAACTCTTGAGAATATCGGGATAGATGATGGAATTTCAAGGCATACTCCTTGACCGTCATCCTGTCTTGTTTCAGATTAACAAACTATTCTACTTTTTCCTCCCTCAACTCTTGAGGAAAGAAGTGGTCCACGAAATCACTAAAGAATTATCCATAGTGCAGATTCGGCATTATCTCCCCTAGACTAGTACTATTTCTCATACTATTGGTATGCTACATCCTTAACTGATAGGCTATAAATTCTACACCCTCCACATTACAAGCATGCATAACCCAGAAGATCATCTCTATCTCATTAATAAAACCTTGAGGATCCTCCTCAACCTTAACACTAGTGAACATAGAAGGGCTCAACCTCATAAATTGGCTAGCCCTTGTGGCCTCAGAGATGGAGTAATAGAAGTTGCACACTCATATTGAGAAGCTACCAACTGAGCCAACATATTAATAGACTAATAAAATTTTGTGTTTGACACCACAGACTGAGGAGCTTGAGGAGGAATAGAGGGGACTGGTAGAACTCTTGGAGGGAATTTAGGAACTGGACCCCTAGATCGGGTCTAAACCCCATAAGAGGGTGATTCCCATCAACATTGTCCTCAAGTAGGATAGAGAAGTTTCCATGAGCTTCAGATCATTTAGGAGGTATAATCTGAAATGCAAGGAAACGGGAATTAGAGAAATCCAAGACCTTAGAATCTATAGCCAAAATAAGAAAACAAGAAATGGAAGCATTCCTAAATTCCTTGTAGTTGCTCCCTTAAAAGTGTGGCATGTTACACTCCCATAAATGAGACTCTACTCGACATGAATTTGTGAACACCCAACTTACCATGAACCTAGCCCTCTGATACTATCTCGTTATAACTTGAACTAGGGCCTGGCCATGATGGGTATCTTAAGTCCAACTAGGGCTGGAAACCACACCCAATACCCAAGCAGACAACCACCATGCACCCTATGTCGGATGAATTTTGAACATATGACAAGATAAGAAAATTCAATCATAAATACATTATAATAGTCTTTAATAAAAAACAATAAAACTAAACCAAACCATACCAAACTATCCCATGTCCAAAGTAGTCCAAACAAAACCTCTATAAAATGAGTATCAATAATACGTCGGGACATGTCCCTGACTCCGACAATGATAATCATAATAATACTGTCAATGCGAACTCTTTATTTTTAAATTATGAACAGAAACTAATGTAATGACTAAGTCTTCGGGAGCAATGAAAGCTTACCACTTCACCACCAAAGATGAAAAAACCGAGTTGATCCAACTAACTCTACACAAGAAAAGTAGAAGTTTCTTCGGTGCCTACATCGCGTAGGGATACAACATTTAGAGACTGTTAATGGGGTGAACACTAGCATGTACTTAGGTATAAAGATAAAGAAATACCATCAATATAAAACCAAGTCAAACCAATGCACATAACGATATACAATTACACACACACACATATACATGTATATATATATATATATATCACATGACGGGATAGGGAACAAGGCTTTACATGTTTTTTAAAATCTTAAGCTGGATTATGTAGCTCAACCATTATATACTAGTACCCACGGGCTATATGGGCCTCAACTATCACACCCTGGTCGGGTCCTAGTGCGTGTAGCCGCACCAACCAAAGAATAATCTCATATATAAGCACATGAGGGACTCAAACCCTCCAACATACACCAAGGTGATTAAGCACCCGGTCATATAATGATTTACAGGGGACTCGAACCTCCCTAATAATGAAATAATAATAATAAAGAGGACTCAAACCTCCCTAGTCACTTTGACCCCCATGTCGGCATACATGATTTCCAGTATCATTCACTCGGACCTCTACTTTCATGACTCAACTACACAACCCTTATTAAAGCCTAATTAAAACAAGTGTCATACATTCTCATTAATTTAACCACATTCCACATTAATGCATAATTTTTTGGTATCATCATGTAAACTACACTTGCAAGGTAACACGTCATGCAAAAATAATTTCCATTAACTAGAGGAGAACAACTCTCTTTGTTCATTAATACACATTGGGGAGGACCAACTGCCTTTGTTTATTAAATCACACCATTGTGTTTCAAATACCTTTTTATATTATGCAATAATTCAAAACTAATTTAGTTTCACAAATCCCACTGATCTCATAACAAAAACCAATTCATGTTATGGGGTTAGGGACATAATCACTTTAAAAGTCACAAATTTGGGATAATCACAATCCCCTTGTTCATTCACAATCCCCATGTACCCATAAGTTCAAAACCACATTTAAAGAATGAAAATCATATATAAACCATGAAATATATTGTTCAATTCATAAATATTCAAAAATCCCAACCCATGTTTCAAAACCATCACAATAATTTCATGGACAATACTTTAAATCACATGATTTTAAAAAAATTAACAATGAGGGAATAGTAACATGCCTTAATCACCAATAAGTATAGAGGAAATCACCTTTAAAAGCTCCAATTGAATAGCTTGATGAAAAACCTAAGTGTTCTTAATCTTGAGGATTTAGGGAGTGTTTTGACAGGTTATTTAATGTATTTATGATAGCTAATGATGCCCTAAAGAAGTTATAAGACATTGGTTCTAAGTTAGCAAGTGGAGAAATGTCTAGAATGCCCTTCACATAAAAAAAGCTTCTTTTGGTTATGATTCAACCCCTTGACTCGTACCTACGCATTACGACTCGTGACCACGAGTCGTAATCAAGACAGTGACTAGAATCCCCATACATTTCCCACCTTATGACTCCACCAACCCACTCGTAATGATATCTTATGACTCATAAGGTCTAGTCGTGAGCAACACAGAACCCAAATAAATTTGAAAACTGGATATCCTATGGTTTGAACCTACGACTCGTAACATATCCTCATGTCTCATAGTTAGCCACTCGTAATCGGACTAGAACTTTGCCACTATGTTTCAGATTTGGTTATGACCGGGGTCCTACGACCTGTAACCACATCACACTACTCGTCACCATGAGTCGTGACCAAGGAAATGAGCCCAAAGCTCAAGAATTTTCAAAGGACAAATATTTGTGGCTTTACAACAAGGTTATAGGTTGGTGCTCTCAGAACGTCACATCTACGGGACCCTGTCTTCCCTAATGGTATTTGAGGTGTGACAAATATAATCTCATTATTTGTAATTAATACTTATGATATCATCCAATAATTTACTTTCTTGAACACACATTGATCAAGTAGACAACCACTCCAAACACTTGATCAAACTTAAGTTAATTATTTCATGTAAACAATAATTGTTCATTAACACACCGAATCACAAGTATGCCTTAAGGCCAGCCAACAACTTACAATTTATGCATTATCAAGCCATATTCATCATATTCAAGTATTTCACTATTATCTTGCAACTCGTACATTTAGGTCATCACTATATTCAAGATCCTACTTCATTAGCCAATTATTCAACCATTCAACTCTATTTGACCTACAATCTAGATGTATTCTTACATATTTACATATCTTACTACCTAACCCTTAGCCTACCTTGACTTTAGGCTCTTAGTTATGATACCACATTTCCCTCACAGAAACAATACTACTATAATATTTCAACCTGAGTATTACATGTTCATGACATGTCTAATATTAGTTTCACCTTTTTTATGGTATTTATGCTGAATCTCTAGATTATAAGCTCACAAAATATCCTTGTCATTATCTGTATTCACATAATTTTCCTTATAATCCATTATGAAGTCATACAAACATAAGACAACCAACAAGGATTCATACATTAACATATCAACACATAATTAAGTCTTTATTACATTAATTCCATATTTTATCCATTCAAACTATGTGCCTGCAGGCCTAAGTATGGTTTCTTTTGTCAAATCTATATTACAAATATGATTTCTAACCATAATTTACTAATCATAAGTCATAACCTACCTGGGCACCAAGTTGCTGCAATAGGTAAGCTATATGCAAATGATCATCCTTTTTTCATGTTTCTAAATGCTAAATCATATATAAATAATAATTATACGAGTAATTAATCAATTATTCATCAAAAAAACACTTTAGAATTTCAAACCCACTAGTTCTACCCTTTAATCTATTCAGAATCTTAATACTTTTTAATGGTTAGATCAATCTATAGTCCTAAAGATTTAATCTATCAACACTAACTCAAATTCAAGAAATTTAAACCTATTAATTCACTTTAAACCAGAAAGTTTCCACCTAGATTAACTTTCTACCACCACCATGTTCAACGTAATACTATTTTAAGGATTTTAGAATTAAATGAGTGTTAGAATAATGAAAAACATATGTTGAAGGAGGAAATCACTAGAAATCTAATAAAACCACCTCTTTTGGGGAAGAGAATGATAATTTTATGTTTGGAATAGAAAACTATCAAAAATATGCTTATATACATACTACGATCATGCCACCACAGCGGGAGTGGCCTCGCTATAGCAGCCTCAGTTTTTCAGTACGAACATCCTTCAGTAAAATAGTTATAAGTTTTTACTGAAGAAATAGATTAACAAACAGTGGTTGCATTAAAAAGAAGACTCTTAGATCCTTAATTTTATGGGTATTGGGCCTCATAACTCTTAATATTCTAGGAGTTTTTCTCATCATCTAGTTTAAACTTAGCCAAAAATTAAATTGGAAAGGACACTTCAAAATTAACTTTTTGCTAGGAGTGGTGTATGACCTTAATTCATATCTAATGCACTCCTATACTAAAAAATTGATCCTAACACATTTGATGAAAGAGATTCTTATGCCTTTATTGTAGATACTTTCAGTAACAACTAAATGGGTCATTACATAAGTCTATCCAAATATATACAAAAATACATAAATCATATTCCTATTCCTAAAAGGTGTTGCGGCATGTCATATTTTTCTTCTAAATCAACTTTTTATTTTATTGTTTTAAGAATTGTCTGAGTACTATGTTGCAGTCTAAGTGGACTACTTAGATATGACAGCAATGTCAAATTGGTCTACTCATTATTAATAATTTTATTTACTTTATAAATAAATGTTAAGTATGAGTAATAAATATATATCATATATTTTTAAATCAATAGATATAATTTAATTTCTATTCTAAGTAGAAAACTCTAATTTATTCGTAATATTAATTACATTTTTATGCAAGCAAAGTATATAATAATATTTTATTTGGACTAATACTTTATTATTTGACTAATTAAATAATCTAATTTAATTATAAAATAGTAAAATAAATAACCTATTAACAAAGACTAAAATACTTAGTGTGTGACCCCACAAGTTCAAAGCTAAGATGGAAGTAAATTGATCATATCAAAATACAAATAAAGATTGGCATCTAGAAACACTCCTTAATGACTGATTACCATGAAGCATACAATTTACTCTAAGAACCTATAGAAAAATAATGTATTATTTCATTTTATCCTTATATATTCGAATCACCCTAGGACATGGTATAACTGTCAAATCTAAGTAGGTTCAACTATGTGTACATCTCATATTATAATCGACTATTGAAGTACTTAAGAAACTCTTTTCTTTTTCATTTAACTAGTTTGTCCAAGGTCTTGCTTATTTATTTATAATACTTGACAACATAGAGTTTAAACTCATTACCAAAATATGATAGATTCCATCTTGCATAAATAATTAATTCCACAAGTATCGAATCATACTCAATATTCTTTCAACCATTTTCATATGGACATCGGTGTTCGATATCAAAGTATGACTAAAAAATTATTAATTACTATGATGATGCCATGTTAAAAGAAACTCTTTCATTTCATTCTTCAAGATAATATCCAAGTGGTTTCTTATGGTACACTTAACCATTAGAAAATATTTGGTGAGTCTATCTAATGATCATCTCTCTATATGCATCATCTTTGTATGTAATTTGGTTAATGAGATCATATAATCTTTATCTTGTAAAGACCACCACATACATATTGATCTAACCAGATCACTAATGTCTTAATTAGTAATCCTACAATCAAGAATTATTTGATATTAAGTTATAAGACACGTGAATATCTTATTACCATGATCTCTATCATGATATTAAATCCCAAGACTTAATTGTGGACCTTATCATATTAATCAAATAACTTGATATAAGTATAAAAATGAAAAATTTATCTCAACTAATATTTATAAAACTATATTTTAATTATCATATGTGAGATTGGAGCTAGGGAATATTACTATATCCCTAAAAATCTCTCACTTGCACTAGAGTCAATCGTTAATGTACTTTATTCTTAATTTTCACTTATGTCTGGTCAAACTCTTTTACAACAATAACTTTAGTGAATGAGTCCGCTAGGAAAACGTAAGTAGCTTCTTCTGTATATCTCTATAAATAAGCCACTTCTTTCATAAAATACTTATAAGTCTTATTTAAAATAGGTTTGAAATAATTCACTTTCAGTTAGTCCTTATGAACTTCTCATAAGGGAAATTCAATTCCAAATTGGTGTTGCAGAGATCTTCAAATTTTTCAGATTGATATAACTCGAAATAAAGGGTGGTCATGCCCAATTTTTTTATCACTGGCTCATTTTTCTTCGAGAGACATTATTGTGATTCTATAAATGGGGCCCATGGATATTTTTATCCCAATTTCTGACTAGAAACATAAATTCATAATGTCAGTGTTGTCGTTCCTATCTTAAAGCCTGGACTATCACTACAACATTATACATCTATAAGTACAAATTCTCAGCTATGAATTTAAAAATCATGTCCAATACTTAATAACAACCACAAAATTTAATCTTTCGTTGCCTTTTAGAAATTCATAAAATTTTTCAGCTACAAAAATCAGATGACAAGTCTAATTCTTTATTTTTTGCTACAGTTATTAACTATCGTGGCAATAATTACTCATATAGCTATAAAATTATTGCTACAATAAAATATTATAGCTAAATCAAATAATTTTGCTATGAGTTTGAAGTCACTCTAGCAATAGTAATCTTATAGCTATGAAAAATTTATTGAAACATAACGTTATAGCTAAATATTTTTTTTTTGCTTCATGTTATAAGAAATTGTGGCAATAATTACCAAAATAACTATAAATTTATTGCTAGGATAAAATGTCATGGCTAAATTATGCTTTTTTTGCTATGAGTTTGAAATTATTGTAGCAATAGTAGTCTTACAGCCACACACAAAAAAATTGAAACAAAAAATTATAGCTGAATAAATACTTTTGCCTCAAGTTATTAAAATTTGTGACAATAATTATCTGAATAACTATAAATATGTTACTACAATAAAATATCGTAGCTATATCGTATGTTTTTCCATGAGTTCAACGTAATTGTAGTAGTAGTAATCTTATAGCCACAAAAAAAAAATTGAAATAAAATCTTGTAGATAAATAACTATTCTTGCTTCAAGTTATAAAATATTTGTGTCAATAATTACCCAAATAACCATAAGTTTATCACTACAACAAATGATGCAGCTAATTCATACATTTTTTGTTATAAATTTAGAGTTACTGTATCAATAGTAATCTTATCACACAACAGAATTACTGAAAAAGTATTATTGCTAAATTGATATTTTTGCTTCAAGTCACATAAATCTATGATAATACTTATCCTAAAAGATATAAATTTATTTATAAAATGTTGTAATAAATCTAACTTTGTCTAGCATTTTATTACTAGTGTTAGTGTACATGCCTCACGTATGTCCCTCATATTAATAAGAATAAAATTTTAAAAATAACATAAAATAATATTTAAAAGATGTGTTTGTATAACAATCAATATAAGAATTTAGAAAGAAAATTAGAAATTTTCAAATTAATAATCGATCATGCTTATGAGTTTAATACAATCAAGTATTTTTTTTCTTTGTCTTGTTCTAATACCTGTTTTATTGAATAAAATCATCCTATAAATAGTGTTTGATTGAAAGGTAGAAAAGTCATTCCTTTCTACAATAAACTTAAATGCATTAATGATGTTCATATTTCATGTCAATTGTTAAAAAATTTGTATACTAAATTATTAATATTTAATATAAATATTATCTTTATGAAGATGCATTGCAATATAAAGTTGTAAAGTATATTAGAACATACAGTATAAGTTATTGTTTAAATAATTATCAGTATCGTATTGTGATTTATTACTGACTTCTTTTTGCACTAGTAAATTAATATAGTATCATAAATTTATTTTTTATTTGCACTTTATCATTAAGTAAATGTTATGCCACCAAACTAAGTAAAACTTATCAAAATTAGTGAAAGCGGACACTAAGACTTACATTAATAGGATGTTTTATGCACCAAACTTTCATTTTTTAAATTATGCTTTCAAATGTCCTAAATATAAGATTTGTTTGTATTATAAGTACAATTTTATTCAACGTGTAATTATTTCTTAAAATCTAAATTTTAATCATTTTTAATTTTCTAAATATTAAAATTATATATATTTTAAATAAGGAATGATTGTATATATAAAACTTAATTAATTTAAAAATTTTAAACATTAAATTTAAAAATAATTAAATGACATAACGTTTAGTCAGGAAAGGGTTGCGAGGGTTGAAGAGGGTAAAAGATATCATTTCTTACCTCTAAAGTATTACATGAAATACAAACAAGTTTTACATGGAACATCCTGCAATAACTAATTTACATATAAAATTATATTACATTTAACAATTGTGTGCTTATATCTAATTATATTCAATTTTAATAAGCGAAAAAAGGCTATTGAAGTTGTCATATCTTGTAATTCTAAATACTTGATAATTAGATAAATTTAGTTAAATATTTAAAATAATAATTTAATGTAATTAAAATACGAGCATATGACCCAACTCATAATATTATAATTCAATAAAAAAAAACGTATGAATGTGACCTTTAATATTAATTAATCCAAATAATAATGTAATTATAATCATCGCTAAATTAGTGAACTTAATTATTGTTCCTAGTTCTGATTAGTTTTTATACTTTCAATTATTTCTAGTTTAAGATATATATATATATCGAATTAATTTATAAAATGAATTAATTTATTCTATTCCATTAAATGTATATCTTATATCTTTATATTTTATCAAAAAATATAATTATTTTTAATGCAAGCACCGTTTTAGCCATAATTATTACTACACTTTTAATTGGGTGAAAATCATTTTCTCCTCTCAGCATTATTTTAAAAATTAAATTTCCCTCTCAATTTTGAATAATAATCACTATCCTGTTTTACCTTGACAATGTCTATTTTAATATTGACATTTACAATTTTTATTTAGATAATATCTTTTTAGACGATATATTATTTATTTTTCTCAAATGTTTATATATTTTTATTTAAATTCTTTAGTATTATAAGTAGAATAATATTTTTATGAACTTTCCACAAAAGCGAATTCTATTTTTTATAATTGTTATTTTATTGCATTCATTAAGTATGTGTGTGCGTGCGCAGACACACACACATGTATTATGTACATATTCAAGTTTCACTTTTCTTTATTTTTTATTATTTACATAGATAAATGAGTTTCGATTGTCATTAATGAAATATTTTAAATAATAAATTAAAATTTATTGACAATATAAGTAAACTTTAGGAATTAATTTGTTATTAAATATATCTCCATATTTATTAAATATTATTATATTACATGCATTTAAATATATTTATAAATTTATTTTTAATCATTATTTTCACTTGTATAAATAGATATTATAGTTTTGATTATTATTAATAAATTAATTTTCTTGTCTAGATCATTTATTTCATTTAGAACATCATTAACTTATATACTAAATAAATATTTCTAACTTTTCTTCTTTCATCCAGAAATAATACTTAATTTTTATTTATAAAAACTTACCAAACATATTAAAAATAATAAAAAATATCATGCTTTTAAATAGATTAAAAAATAAAGATTCATAGTGTAAAATAGATATTTGAAAATACAAATAGAAAAAGGAAAGAACATATTTATTGTTAAAATTAAGGAGGATATGCATTTGAATAGGCAAGGCCAAGCGACCATCCCCAAAAACTCCTTTGCCTTCACTTCTTTTACTCTCTCTCCAGCCATCACGCCCCTCCGCCCCTTTCGCTTTGCTAGTTTAAATTTATTACTTTTAATTTAAATTTTCTATTGCTTAAGTGTTACTTTTCTTTCCTCTCTGTTATTAGTCAAAAATATTTTTATCTATAACTTCAAGTTGTTATGATCGTAGATATTAAAATAATTGGATTGTTTATTTATGTAGACTAATTTTCATCGATATATGGTGAGAAATGATGACTCAATTTTATATTGAGAGTGAAATTGAAGATAAAGTATGTTAGACTTTTGCTTTCTAAATGTTTTTCTTTTTGAGTAAAATTGATATCTTTTTACTGTACACACCACTAAAATCAAATGTTTGTTATTGTACATTTTAATATCGGTAGATTTTCAAAGCTTTGTCAAAAGAAACTTTTCATGGATAAAATTAAATTGTTTGGATCTTGAGATTCCTTTGGAGATTATTGAGTTTCACTATCTTACAGAATTGGTCATATAAGAATGTGATAGGAGATTTTGATAAAGATATTTTAGGTAAAATATATTATTACAATACCCTTTAAATTATATATATGATACAATTGTTTTTGGTTTTTGGTATTAATTTATTTTATCAAAATTTCGCAGGTGAAGTTGTGAGATTAGAGCAGCTTGGAAACAATGACATGAGAAAGAGGAGAGACTATATTGTTTAGGATCATAAGCAAGATGATGCTGTTGTAATTGCTATCATAGAAGAATTATATATTCTGATTATCCTGAATATAATTATTTGTTGCTTGAAATTTATTTTGGAATTTAGAAATTTTAATTTTAGCTATATTATAGAAATTCTTGTAATTAATAAATGTTTATGACAATATTCTTTAATTTGTAGCAATGAATTTTTATAGTCGTGATTTAAATCTTATATTTAATAACCCAAAATATAGCTATACATTTTCACTTTTAGTAGCAAATCTTTTTAATATAAATATAATTTATCTTTTTTGTAAAAAAATAATGAATTTTTAGTCATATACAAAAGTGTTTTTGGCAAATATTTCAATTTATAGCTATAGATTTTCTAACTCATAGCTAAATATAATTATTTATCCCACAAGACTAAAATATAATGTAGCCACAAAATTTGAATTTTCATAGCAAATAAATCAAACATTTTGCCATAGTACAAAATATTGTGTTTACAAAATAATATTTGCTACAGATTTTATTTTTCGTGACAGAAGATTAAAATTATTTTCTATGAGTATACATTTCATAGCAAATTATTTATACTATCACAGCTATAACACATATTGTTTTGTAGCTATATGTGTTAGTCCTTATCCACAAATTATGTAAAGTTTGTAGCTAACTATTAGTTACGCCACTTCTTGCTATGAATGCTATGGAAAAAAAGTTGTAACTAAAGTATTTAGCTATGGAACTTTTCATATCTAGATAAAATATATTTTATAGCTGTATATGTATTTTGTTGTAGTGTATTATTTTGATAATATGGCAGCAGATAGAGGCTTTTCAAAAAGAAAAAGCTTTGATATAGGGTAATTTTGGTGTTATTTATGGCGTCCAGCTCTGAGCGTTTTCGATGGCGTACAGGTAGGTGGGATTACCTCTCTTTAGGTTTTTCTCTTTTATGTTATTGGTATGGTATTATGATATTTTTTGGTGGGTTATTAAGGTTTGGATAGTTGTTTAGTGATTCATGATTAGTTTGGCTTATTATAAGGGACTTTAGGATATATTTTGGCCTTGAATTCCCTTAAATGGGAAGTTTCTTCTCTTTTAGGGCTTGATTAGCATATTTAGTGCCTTGATTTTGGATTTAGGAGCCTTAATCTATGATTGGGTAGATACTTGCCTTAGGTGTGATTTTTGAGGTTTATAGTTGTGTTAATCACTCTTTTCTAAGATAAAGTACCATAGAATAATGTCATTTTCTATAGTAAATAGCTATAAAACATCTAGGAAGGCTATTTATCAGAACTAAAGTAGCTTGCTTGCTATATTATGGTTGTTGACTTGGTATTCCTAGTATTTTAGCCTTTTGGCATTAGACCACTATTTTTAACTTATTAGATTTTATAAATCTTGAAGGAATTAGGTCTTCTAAAATGGAAAAATGACTAGGTAGACTTGGTTTGAGTATGAGCTCTCGCTTGTTGCCTCATTTTTCCTATTTGGTTTCAAATTGAGACTGGCACCTAGTTTTGTCAATTATTATTTATTAGTTTCATTTTGAGTGTGTCACCTGGTTTTACTGGGTATTATCTAATCGTTTTAGCTTGAATCAGATATTTATTATTACTGATTCCTAGTTGGAAATCCAATTTGAGACCAATATGATTTATTGTTATGGATGGAGGAAGAATATATGATACGCTTATCGCACATCTTAGCCTGTTTAACTTTTCCTACTTTTTCACTTGGCCTTATATTAGTATTTTTTCTATACTACACGTACTGTGCTTATGGAGAATCAGTTGGGTTTTATTTTTATTGTGTGAACCTGTTAGGCTTACGGGGATCGAGTTAGACTATAGCTATGCATTTATTTCTACTCTTGAGTTATTTACATATGATTATAGAAATTTCTTAACATAGCCTATTATTTTCATTCTAAACCTCTTTTAAAACTTTTTAATATAAATTTGCGCCTTATTATGCTTTTACTTTAATTGAGCTCAACCGGCGGATGAATCGGCAAATTAAGACTCATTCAACCTAAAAATGATAACAAATCAAGTCCTCAATGCCAATTTGAGTTAACTTTGATATTAGTTTGGTTTATTTTCAAGGTTGAGGTGCATGAAGAACAAAAATAATGGAGAATTGGAGCTTAAAATGCAAAAAAAAGCATCGCCTCAAGAATTTGGCATATCATTGATACAACTGGTGTATCATCATATAGAAGATCCATCGCTCAATATAACAGATCAAACACATTTCAAATAAAGTAGATTGGCGATGAAGTGAAGGAGTTCAACAAATTATAGAATAGGTCATGAAATGAGAGTCCATTGCAAAAATTACCAAATGCCAACTTCTAAAGCTTAAGGTTAATGCCAATTTGGCAATGCAAAGTCATTTTGGCGTATCATTGAAGTTCACAGATATCTTTACCCTCTACCAAAATGGATTCAAAGCAATTTTATAATTTTCTAGCTTATTTTTACTTCATTTATAAAAGCCTTTTGGCACCTTACCTACTCTTTGTTAATTTGGCGATTTGAGAGCTTGTAATTGAAAACCTAGAATAGAATCTTACTTATTTGGTCTTGAGTTCTTTCTTTGAATTCGGGATTCTCTTGGAGTATTTGAATTCTATGACACATCTCAATGATATGGGTATATTTCCTTTCTCTTTTCTTATGAGTAGCTAAATTTTCCAACTAGGGTTTATGTATGAATGAGTAGTGATAATTATATGGGTGTTGTTTGTTCGCCTTTTTAATTAATTTGTTGTTATGCGTTTGACCTCTACTCGTTGGTATTAACCTATAATAGGAGGTTGCAAACTTGAGTTAACCTTATATCCATTATCATCCTTGAGAAAGTGGATAAGGGTGAGAGGATTAGTGGTCAATATGATTATCATTTAATGGTAGTTATTAGTGTCACGACCCGAACCAGGGCCTGGCCGTGATAAGCATTTCAAACCATGGAATTTCGAAACACCCCTATCTGTTTGGTAATCATGCACCTAATTCACATGATCAAAGTAATACGGAAGAAACACAATAATTCTAAAACATGGTCATAAATATGAAAAGAAATAATAACGGAGAAATAAGATTCCCCCAACATCAATCAACCTCTAAACAACTGTCTGCGAAAATCTCTAACAAATGACAGAGTCAAGAAACTGTCTATAAACTGGGACAAGGCCCCCAGTAGACCCCAAAAATAAATATAAGCTAAAAGACTACAGGACATAAGACCTTCCGAAACATAGAAGGCTCGCCACTTGTCTCTGCAACTTTGTCTGAATGATC
The DNA here is from genome assembly GCA_030864225.1 of Capsicum baccatum var. pendulum. Classification (NCBI taxonomy): domain Eukaryota; kingdom Viridiplantae; phylum Streptophyta; class Magnoliopsida; order Solanales; family Solanaceae; genus Capsicum; species Capsicum baccatum. The sequence goes on from CM061559.1 coordinate 141,829,735, forward strand.
TACTGATTCTTTTGACCCCTAGACTGGGCCTCTAAACCTGAGAGGTTGGAGAGGGGAGGGGATCAGAACAAAAGTACTGGAACACAGAGATATAAAAAAACATAATATTTTTTTTTACAAAATATAGTTGAGAGCCATTATAAAGCAATTTCATATCAAATCATTTGAAAACACATGGGCATAATGCAATAGTTTCTCAACAACAATGAAATACAACTGAGCTAGGTGGAATACCATACATAATTTACGCCAACTTTCTAACCTCGGTTGCCACTGAGATTAGAGTATAAGTGAGGGAGAGACACACAAGACCACGAAGCATAGTGTCTCGACCCAATGGTAGTGCCCAAGATCACTTAGCCAAGGCTCCTACATATAGTCCCAATTTGGGAATGACATAAAGTCAAGTACACAAGATCACTTCGCCTAGTACCAAATTTCCATGTTGGAAAACACGTTTTCCAGCAATGAGCTCTTACACTCAAACTCCTTCTTCGGGCATCCACCTATCTCATGTAAAATCAATGCATTCAAATTTTATCTGATTCAATCACATATCATATTTTGTAGGGTATCGTCACACCCGACTTGTAAGTCATCAATATCACTTCCACATATGCATTATCATGTAAAAACCAAGGAGCTTCATCATTTACAAGTGGTGAACAATATTTATTTCAAATTCATGCTCTCTTTTGTTGGTCACAATATGATATGGGGTATCAAGACATTATCATGAGAATTTGAAAGGAATTTATCATTCATGTTTATCAAACTTCCATGAAAAATATCAAATCACATATGCATGGTTTCAACCATTGAAGTATATAGGCAAACAATTCCCATGACATAAAGAAAAATGACTTAGAAATCATATTGAAAGCAAGTTATTAGCATTTGATTTAAAACCCCCATTTTAAAACATGTATGTTCATAAAAACTATACCCATGAGATTTTTGGATAACCCCACGTGCCTCGATTACTATGAATATTAGATGCTTCTCGAAGCCTACGTTGAGTGGATTCCAAATATACAATTTGTTCCTAAAACCCCCGGTTGAATCTCGAGTTGCTTGGATTTTTATTTTGAAACCCTAAGGAGAATCTTTGAGCACTTTTGATGAATGAAGGTGTATTTTGGGGTCCTTGAAACTAAATTTCGTGTTTTAGGGCTAAGTAAGGGTGGAAAAGGACCATTTTTCCCCAAAAACGGAGTGCTTAAGTCACTTGAATTATTTACATTGGCGCCGCCCATCCCATTGCCTATGTTTACACAGGCGCTGCCTAGGCTATCACCTATGTTTCCATAGGCTCCTCCTAGGCCATCACCTATGTTTACATAGGCGCCGCCTAGGCTATCACCTATGCTTTCCAGTGGCCATGGGCAATTGGTTAGGTGACGTATATCACTTTGAAAGGCCATAACTTCTTGATCGAGTGTTGAACTTTAGCAAAATTGGTATCGTTGGAAAGCTAACTCGAAGACCCATAATTTGATACATAATAGGCTTCCTAATTTGACATATACAGAGAGTTATGATTGATGGAAGATGGCACAATTTACAACATCCACTAAAACTTAGTCGATCAAAATAGTTTCAACTCATCCTTGAGTTGAAGGACCTCTATGGTCTAAATTCAAGCTTGAATGGATTCACATAATACACAAATAATTAAGATGCCATATTGGCATAGGATTTTATGGCTTCGGGATTTATCAACACATTGAAATCATGGTCTATATTGTAGCCTAAAATGTGGGGCGTTACATTATCCCCCCTTAGGATCATTCGTCCCAGAATGATGATGCGGGACGCAGACAGACACAATTTCAAGCATAATAAAGGACTTGGAAAGATAAGATAGGAATAGTACCTTCTGTCTCATCCTCCATCGAAGCAAACTAATTGGGATATCTAATTCTCATGTCATATTTTGACTCCTAAGTTGCTTCTTCGACTTTCTCATTCCTCCACAGTACCTTTACTGAGGCTATATCTTTGCTCCTCAGCTTATGAACTTGGCGATCTAAAATTTCAATGGGCTCTTCTTCGTAAGACAAGTAGTCTGTCACTTTGATACCCTCTACTGCCAATACCATAGAATGATCTCTAATGCATTTCTTCAACATGGATACATGGAATACCGGATGAACGGAACCCAAACTTGCAGGCAATTCTAGCTCATAAGAAACTATACCAATCTTTTTCAGAATCTGATATGGCCATATATAGCGAGGGCTCAATTTACCCCTTTTTCCAAACCGCATAAATCATTTCATAGGAGAAACCTTGAGAAATACCTAATCACCAAATTCAAACTTTAGTTCTTTTCTCCGAACATCGGCATAGGACTTCTAACGACTCTGAGCAGTCTTGATTCGTTCTCTAATGATCCTCACTTTCTTCATTGCTTGATGAACAAGATCAGGCCCATACAACTGAGTCTCACCCACTTCATACCATACTATCGGAGACCTATATATCCTCCCATACAAAGCCTCAAAAGGAGCCATCTTGATGCTAGCATGGTAACTATTATTGTAAGCATATTCAACCAGTGACAGGTGATCTATCCAACTACCTTTGAAATCAATGACGTATTTCCTCAACATATCCTTAAGGGTTTGAATGGTACGCTCAGTTTTCCCATCCATCCGAGGGTGGAAAGTTGTGCTCAAATTCACTTGTGTACCTAAACCCTTCTGAAAAGATCTCCAGAACTGAGATGTAAACAACTTACCTCTATCGAATATAATGGAAACTGGTGCCCCATGAAACCAAACTATCTCGTCAATGTAAATTTTAGCATAACCCTCTCCCGAATAATTAGTCCTCATAGGCAAAAAATAGGTTGACTTTGTCAACCGATCTACAATCACCCATATAGAATCATACTGGTTTTGGGATCTCGGAAGTCCTATAATGAAGTCCATGTTTATCATCTCCCACTTCCATAAAGGCAGGGCTATCTCTTGCGAAGTACCACCTAGCTTCATGTGTACTACCTACACTTGTTGACAGTCCAAACACTTGGACACAAAATCAGCTACATCACGTTTCATGTTATTCCACCAATACAAGGTTTTCAGATCATGGTACATCTTACTAGAGCCTGAGTGAACGACATACCTCAAAGTGTGCGCATCATTAAGGATTCTTTCCCATAGCCCATCAACATTTGGAACGCATAACCTACCCTGAAATCTTAGAATACCATCACCACCAATTTCAAACGACATAACCTTTTGTTGACCCATATCTTTCTTGATTTGCATCAAGATGAGATCTTCAACTTGTTTTTCCTTAAATTCAGCACAAAAGGGATGACTTAGCTAACTCCTGAATAATGACCCCTCTATCTTTGGAATCTAAGAGTCGCACTCCCTGATTTGTAAGGCAGTGAATATCCTTCACCATCTCTTTCTTTCGTTCTTCTACATGGGAAAGGCTGCCCATAGACAACCTGCTGAGGGCGTCCGCTACAACATTTGCCTTGCCCGAATGGTAATGCAGACTCATATCATAGTCTTTCAAAAGCTCCATCCAACGCCTATGCCTGAGGTTCAATTCTTTCTATGAGAAAATGTACTGCAAACTCTTATGGTCAGTATAAATATCAACATACACTTCATAGAGATGTGCCTTTAGATTCTAAGTTCAAACACCATGGTTGCTAACTCTAAGTCATGAGTAGGGTAATTGCGCTCATGCCCCTTTAACTGCCTAGATACATAAGCTATCACCTTACCACGCTGCATCACTACACAACCAAGTCCCACACGGGACACATCACAATAAACCCAAAAAATCATCTACACCCTCGGGAATGGTCAAAATAGGAGCAGTAGTCAGCTTGTCCTTCAACTTCTCAAAACTCTTTTCACACAAGTCAGACCACACAAACTTCATCTTTTTATAAGTCATTTAGTAAGTGGAGCAGCTATGGAAGAAAAACTCTCTACGAACCTTCTGTAATACCCCACCAAACCCAAGAAACTTTGAATATCGGTTGGAGTCGTGGGTCTGGGCCATTTTCTCACTTCTTCAACTTTCTGGGGATCCACTCTTATCCCGTCACTGGACACAATATGCCCCAAGAAGGCAATAGCATCTAACCAGAATTCACACTTAGAAAATTTGGCATATAACTGATGATCCTTAAGGGTCTGAAGAATAATTTGGAGGTGATTGGCGTGATCCTCTTTACTCTTAGAATAGATCAAAATATCATTAATAAATACAATGACGAACAAGTCAAAAAACTGACGGAACACTCTATTCATAAGATCCATGAAGGCTACAGGGGCGTTAGTCAACCCAAAGGATATGACTAGAAATTTATAGTGACCATATCGGGTTTAGAAGGCTGTCTGGGGAATGTCTGACTCCCTAACTTTCAACTGATGATAACCCGAATGAAGGTCTATTTTTGAAAAACACTTGGCACCCTGAAGCTGGTAAAAAAGGTCATCAATCCTAGGAAAAGGATATTTATTTTTAATCATGACCTTATTGAACTGGCGGTATTTTATGCATATACGAAGGGATCCATCCTTCTTTCGCACGAAGAGCACGGGTGCACCCCATGGGGAAACACTAGGACGAATAAAACCTTTTTCTAGGAGGTCTGGAAGCTGTTTCTTTAACTCCTTTAGTTCTATGGGAGCCATTCTATATGGAGGATAGAAATAGGATGAGTGTCTGGCAACACAACAATGCCAAAATCTATCTCCCTATCAGGGGGTATCCTTGGAAGATCCTTGGGAAAGACTTCTAGGAATTCATTCACTACTGGGACTGACTGCAGAGGAAGATTTTCAACTTTTAAATCTTTTACTCGAATTATATGATATATACAACCTTTGGAGATAAGCTTTCGGGCTCTAAGATAAGAGATAAAGTGACCTCTAGGTTCCACAGAACTCCCTGCCCATACAATTGGTGTCTCATTCAGAAAAGAAAAAGTGACCTTTCGGGTTCTACAATCAAGGGTGGCATAACACAAATGGAACCAGTCCATCCCAAGGATGGCATTAAAATTTATCAAATCAAGTTCTATAAGGTCTGCCATAGTTTTCCTACTATTAATAGACATGATACAATTTTTATACACCCTTCTAGCAATAACAGAATCACCTACAGGAGTAGAAATAGAGAAAGGTTCTACAATAACTTCGGGCTCAAACTCGAAACCAAAATCCACATAAGGGGTCACATAAGATAAAGTAGACCCGGATCAAGCAACACATAAACATCATGAGAGAAGATTCGTAACATACCGGTGAAGCTTTCGCCTTCTGGCGGTTAGTCAAAGAATATAACCGGTTGAAACCACCCCCGGTAGATGAAGGGGCACCCTTAGGAAGAGGAGCTGTGGAGGCAGCTTGGGACTTAGCCCCCCCCTCCCCCATATTTCCTCCAGCAGAAGGACAATGTCTCTGAAGGTGACCCATTTTACTATAAGTATAGCAGTTTCTCCCCTCAAACCAGCCACTTCCCTAGATGATTTCTTCCGCAAACCTTGCACCATGGATAAGTACGACGCTACTGGGCTACACCACCCTAAGACTGTGTACCTAGAACTTTAGATCTGTGAAAAGTCCAAAAACTCTGAGTTTGTCTATCTGTCGGTGGTCTGGGTGTTGGGGCACTGGCTGTTGACTGTGTATTATTCCAAAACTTCTTCTTCTTCGACCACTTATTACCCCAGTTACCACTCTGTAACTGACTCCAGTGCTGGTCCACAGATCTAGCTCTCTTAGTCTGTCTGTCTTTCTCTCTAGATTTAGCAATCTTTTTCTTTTTCTCTTCCACCTGCTGCATATGAATGGTCAGTCGAGAAAAGTCTAACTCCTTATTCAACATAGCCCCCTGGCACTCAAGTACCAGGTTATCAGCAACGCCAGATGCAAATTTTCTCATTCGGGCTCTCATATTACTAGTCAACTCTGGTGCATAGCAGGCTAGTTTATTAAACTTCAAAGTGTACTCCTGGACACTAATACTGCCCTGCTTCTAATTCATAAACTCTTGCTCTTTGGTCTCCCTCAACTCCAGAGAAAAAAATTGATCAAGGCTAGCTTCCACAAATTCGCCCCAAACTGTGGGCTCAGCACTCTCACCTTTTGCATCTTCCCAGTCGGCATACCACTTATTCGCAATGTCCTTGAGCTGATAGGTTGCTAGTTCCACCCCTTAAACCTCATCCACATGCATCACCTTAAAGATCTTTTCCATCTCATCCATGAACTCCTGTGGATTTTCCTCCACCTTGGTACCAGTGAACTTAGGTGGGTTCATCTTTATGAAATGTCTGAATTTAGTAGCCTTAGATGTAACAAATGCAGACCCAATATCTTCTGATCGTTGAGCCTAGTTAGCTACCAACTGCACCAGCAGATGAATAGACCGTCTGAATTTTGCGTTTGAAATATCTCCCTGAGAAGTTAGGGGACGGTTGACATTAGTCTGTGGAGCCCGAGGTGGATTGGTCGTGACTGGAGGGACTCCTGGAGTAGGGACAAATTTTAGAGTGTGAGCCTTGTTATAGGTCCGCATCCCATGGGTGGGATGGACCTCATCTGCCTGAGCATTCTGATCGATGATACAAAGTGGAGGAATAACTATGTTTCTGAAACACAAGTGAACATTGATTAGGGGACAGTTCAGACTTTGAAGCACGAACTAAATCACAAAGAAGGGAAATATTTCCTAAATGCCTAGCAGCCTCTTGCTTATAAGTGTAGCGCGCTACAGACCTATAAAAAGAACTCTACCCAATTTGATTTCATAGACACCCTAGGACCATAAACCGTTCTCTGATACTAAGTTTATCACGACCCGAACCAAGGCCTGGCCGTGATGAGCATTTAAAACCATGGAGGCCTGAAATACCTCTATCTGTCTGGTAATTATGCACCTAATTCATATGATCAAATTAATACAGAATAAACACAATAATTTGGAAACATGGTCATACATATGAAAATAAATAATAATGGGGATATAAGGTTTCCCCAACATCAATCAACCTCTAAATAACTGTCTGCAAAAATCTCTAACAAATGACTGAGTCAAGTAACTGTATATAAAATGGGACAAGGCCCCCAGTGGACCCCAAAACTAAATATAAGCTAAAGGACTGCAGAACATAAGACCTTCCAAAACATAGAAGGGTCACCACTTGTCTCTATATCTCTGTCTGAATAATCTACTGATTCTCTTAACCCCTAGACTGGGCCTCTGAACCTGAGAGGTTGGAGAGGGGAGGGGGTTAGCACAAAAGTACTGGCATGCACAGATATCAATACAAAACATAATATTTTTTTTTCAAAATATAGTTGAGAGCCATTATAAATCAATTTCATATCAAATCATTTGAAAACACATGGGCATAATGCATTAGTTTCTCAACAATAATGAAATGCAACTGAGCTAGGTGCAATACCCTACATGATATACACCAACTGCATAACCTCAGTTTCCGTTGAGATTAGAGTATAAGTGAGGGAGATACACACAAGACCAAAAAACATGGTGTCTCAACCCAATGGTAGTGCCCAAGATCACTTAGCCTGAGCTCCTACCTATAGTCCCAATTTAGGAATGACATAAAGTCAAGTACATAAGATCTCTTAGCCTGGTACCAAATTTCTGTGTCGGAAAACACTTTTTCCAGCGATGAGCCCTTACACTCAAATGCCTTCTTCGGGCATCCACCTATCTTATGTAAAATTAATGCATTTAAATTTCATTTGATTCAATCACATATCACATTCTATAGGGTATCTCATACTCGACTTGCAAATCATCAATATCACTTCCACATATGCATTATCATGTAAAAACTAAGGTGTTTCATAATTTACAAGTGGTGAACAATATTTATTTCAAATTCATGCTCTCTTTTGTTGGTCACAATATGATATGGGGTATCAAGACATTATCATGAGAATTTGAAAGGAATTTATCATTCATATTTATCAAACTTCCATGGAAAATCTCAAATCACATATGCATGGTTTCAACCATTGAAGTATATAGGCAAAAAATTCCCATGATATTGAAAGCAAGTTATTAACATTTGATTGAAAACCCCTATTTAAAAGCAAGCATGTTCATAAAAACTACACCCATGAGATTTTTGGATAACCTGACGTACCTCGATTACTATGAATATTAGATGCTTCTCGAAGCCTACGTTGAGAGGATTCCAAATATGCAATTTGGTCCTAAAACTCCCGGTTGAATCTCGAGTTGCTTGGGTTTTTATTTTGAAACTCTTATGAGAATATTTGAGCACTTTTGATGAATGAAGGTGTATTTTGGGGTCCTTGGAACTGAATTTTGTGTTTTAGGGCTAACTAAGGGTGGAAAAGGACCATTTTGCCCCAAAAATGGAGTGTTTATGTCACTTGAATTATTTACATAGGCACTGCCCATCCCATTGCCTATGTTTGCATAGGAGCCACCTAGGCTATCACCTATGATTTCCAGTGGCCATGGGCGATTGGTTAGGTGACGCATATCACTTTGAAAGGCCATAACTTCTTGTTTGGGTGTCAGATTTTAGCAAAATTGGTATAGTTGGAAAGCTAACTTGAATACCTATCATTTGACACATAGTAGGCTTCCTAATTCAACATATATAGAGAGTTATGGTCGATGGAATCTGACACAATTTACAACATCCACTAAAACTTAATCGATCAAAATAGTTTCAACTCGTCTTTAAGTTGAAGGACCTCTATGGTCTAAATTCAAGATTGAATGGATTCATATGCTACACAAATAATTAATATGCCATATTGGCATAGGATTTTATGGCTTCGGGATTTATCAACACATCAGAATCATGGTCTTTATTGTAGCCCGAAATGCAGGGCGTTACAATTAGACATAAGGCTACTAAATTGAGGTATTAGATTGGTTATGAAGTAGCACTTCTGAGGTGTTCGAAAAAACCCACTTGTAATGTTTAATGATTTATTGAAAGATTATCATTGAAATCTAAGACCTATACCACACAAAGCTATTAAATGAACTTAGGAAAATATCCACTTACCCATGTACATGCCAACTCCCATGAAAGAATAATCCTAAGTATATTTACTTGTTGATTACATACTCTAGAACTCACTCTTGCAAGCTAAACATAAATTTGAAAAATTGAACACAACAACATTTGAATTACTCTTATAATTTACTTTATTGCATTATTTTTAGAATTACAAAAAAGCATTAGTAACTTTTGACACTCAAAAGTGAACCTATTGCCTTCATTCCCTATGAAATGGAACTTGATTCTAAAGTTGGCTTAAATATATTACTAGTGACCGTATACATATTGGTGGATGTATTTGAGAGTTATCATCAACCTATAATTCCTACTAAGGCAGGATTTATTTTTATTAAGATTTAGACTCTGAATCTGAATGCATATTTGAATGATTAAGATGTTGTCTTCATATTTAAAATCTGATTAGTTAAGACTATTTTTTTTAATATTTGAATATGCAAATTCTATTTATTTGCATATATAATAAAAAATATAATTCAAATAAAAAATAATTATACATTAGAAAAATATTTGATTCAATACAATAAAGTTATTATTAGATTAAAAAATATTTATATTTTATAGTGATTATGGAGATAGTTTGTAATAGTGGTAGTGGTGGTAATGATTGATGTTAGTGATTAGTAATATTGGTGGAGATAGTTGTGATGATAGAGATGTTAGGTATTGTAGTTACTGTTATGATGGTGTCAATTGGCAGTGGTGGTGGTAGTGATATAAAGTTGGTTGATATTAGTAGTTGGAGGTGTTGATTGTGATAACTTAAAAATAAATGCATGATGGTTGATGATGTGTTGGTCGTAGTTGGATATGTTGTTAGCTGTTATGCTAAAGATGATTATTAGTTGAGATATTCTATAACAATGATGTTGGCTAAAGCAGTAGTAGAGGTGACGACATCATTGACAATAGTTGTGGTGGCCGATGAATATATGAATGTTGTTGATGTGTTAGTGGTAGTTAGCGGTGATGCTAATTATAATAGATGAGTTGGTTAGTATTTAGGATTGGCTGATAGTGGTTGATGATGGTGGTGGTGTTGGCATTAACGGTGGTGATAGTGTTGGATATAATTAAAATAATAGGGGTGGTGGATATGGTAGTGGTTGAAAATAGTGGTTAGTAGCAATTATAATTGTGAATAGTGGTTGTAATAGTAGAGGTGTTGGTTGACGGTAAGGTGGTGGTTGAAAATATGCTGGTGGTAGAGGTGATTAGTGGTGGTGACTGATGATTATGGATAGAGTGGTGGTGAATATTTTTCAACACAATAATACCTCTTAATAATTAAGACTTAGTTCCAAATCTGAATGATTAAGACCTATTCAGACAAACTAAGAGCCAAAATCTTAATAAAAAACAAATGTACTTAATGGTCAGAATTCTGAAACAATCTGATTCAGCCCTCTAGTAAGTACATACAAATTAGCCCTAAGTACCCCATGTTATACTACACTTCTTCATCTTTTTCCCTAAGGAAGATCCTAGTACGAGTCATCATTGTTGACAACACCCTCGACCAAAGCTGTTCACTAGAGATTGGGGTGAGCTTTCAAGGTTTGAAGTTGATTCTTATCTTTTTATTTAAGTACTAGTCTTAGTTTGTATATTTGTAGACTACTTTGTATATTGTGGAATATATCTAGTATTCTTTGTGTGTAAAGTTCCTCTTATACTAGCCGTACCAGGCCTTGGCGGATCTTTTTGTGTATTTCATCCCTTTATCTTCTTTTTTATATCATACTTGTATATTTTTCTCTTATAGATGCTTTAAATTACAATTTTATCATTATTTCTCTCTCGTCCACCTATTAGCCTATTACTTATTATTCACAACTATAGTTTTGTCTTACCTACTAGTAGGTTAAAGTAGGTGCCATTATGATCATTACCTTTGCCATGCCTGGCTATAACGCCCTAGTCTATACCCTGAAAGATATATGGTGCTCATAATCTCGAAGGACCACAAGCTAACCCATGACTGGTACCTGCTGCAATAACTCAATAGTAATACTGCAAATATGCAGAAATTAGGTGAAAGACATGCCATAAGGTTCAATACTGTAATAAAACTGAATACGGTATAACAATACTAAAACTGAAATATCTATCTAAAAAATACTCTAGTCTTAAAAGCCTTTACTGTCTGATATATGGAGTTGATGGAACAAGTCCCCAAATAACTCTGAACTACTGAAATAAGATGAACTACTAAAATAATTATCATGTCCTCGAACTAAGAGGACTCACCACTATCTCTGTCAGCTGAATATCCAAACTGCTAAGTATGATCGGGAGCCCACGTGTCTGAACATATGATATAAATCATCATAGAACAAAAGAAAGGTTTGCGTCAGTACTTTGAATGTAGCGGTATGTAAAGTGAGGTCGGATGAAATGCATGGGTTTATATGCATGAACAACACTAGTTGAATGACATGAATATAACTCAATAAGAGTACATGCGTGAATATGTAAACTGTAATTGAGATCGTGATAACTCTGGATATTGTGTTCTGAGTTACTGATTTATTGATATCTGAGTTTACTGATACTGTGTAGCTAATAAATAAGTGACTGTATTTGACAGTCTTGGTCCTGTGGAACTATACTAGTTCCGTACTGAATTGAGTAACTGTATCTGATAGTCCTGAATCTGTAGAACTGAACTGAGTTCTATTCTGAGACTGGAACTAGAACTTAGACTGTGGAAAGTAATCATCTAACCAACATACCCCTTTCTAAATAGATTGGGGTCAAACCTATAACCCCCAGTTAATAGGGTGTCAGTATCGTGCCACGAGTAAAGACAAGCTGTGAGTTATCCCTCTCTAACAGAAAGCTCTTTGGTCAACCCTCGTTGGCAGGAAAAATTGAATGAGATGCATCAACCTTCATAATATATGGAAGGAATATATATCAACCTACGCTAGCTACGTAGTTCTGTAATGCCGAGATTGCTACTAAGGGACAAACTCTCTGCTAGTAGGAATGCCCCGTTAACTCGGTGCTGAATCCTACTCCCAACTAAATAGACAATGAACTGATTTCTTGTTCATACAAGGCTTGACTGAACTGTTACTGATTATACTATCTAATTGAACTGAACTAATTTCATTGAGCTCTATTGACTAACGAAATACTATTGAATTCTGTTAACTAGCTGAATTTACTGAGGACTGAACTGAGTACTGAACTAGACTGGACTGATTCTAAATCTACTAAGTTTTTCCTGAGTTCTATAACTGACTGAGATTACTACTGATCGTCATGACTCATACTATCCTGAGGCTAACCATGGCTCTAGGTAATCAACTAAATTATCGGGTATTAAATACCCCCTAGAACTTGATAGCATAAATTATAAGACATGGCACAATCTTGAAACATGATAAATATCTACTTGCTCATCATTCATTCATTGGGACATTCTGGCAAACACTTGAATGACATGAACTTGAATACATGCTAACATGATATAATTTCATTATTTAATTCTCATGAACAGCTCATCAAACAGTTGAAAAGAATTATATGTGCACATATTACTAATCAACACATGAACATCACAATTTCAAGACTTTAACATGAATTCATATGATACTACATACATAACAGTTGTTTTTACATAAATCTTGCACTTAATCATGGAATAGAAATCCAATCAACATTATAATCATGAATACTCTTGAATCCAAATCATGGAAAGTATGAAATCAAGCTACTTGAAGTTTTAAATATTTTCTTGGACTCCAAGGATGGAAGAAATCCTTGGATGAACACTTGACATACCATGGTTGCTAAATTCTTGAAAATTAATAGTGAAATCTTGAGCCTTGAATTTGAAATTTAATCACCTAGGGTTTTTGTTCTTGAGAAATATGTAAAATAATGAGTGTATGTTACAAATAGAAGACTAAATTTCATGTTTTTGAGGGATGAAGGATGTGGAAAACAACCCAAATACCCCTAAGGATATGAATTTTTAATGACTGAAAACTAAACTATCAACGCGCCGCATCATTAGCATTGACGTGATGGCCAACTCACCACGTCAAGTCCGTGTTGGTTCACTGAAAATTGTAAAATGGACCTAATGAAAAATATTGATCGGCGCGATGGCCGGCGAGCCACGCCGAGATTGCATCGATGCATTATTTTGGACTCCCAAGCATAGTTCAAACGAGGTCCAAAAAATACAAAACTCATCCTGGAACACCTACAGACATTCCTGATCATGAATCAATCTAAAGATCGATACTTTAAGGTCATAAGAGTCGTGAAATAAAGTAACCAACTTATGAAGGCCAAAATAATACTATGTTTTAATACTTAGCTAAAGTTTTTTAAGTCTGGGACCCCTTAGAAGATTTAAAGACTAAGTTGAGCTTAGGAATTTGTGGGGTCTTACAATATCTCCCCTCTTAGGAGTATTCATCCTCGAATGAGATTGATTAAACTCAAAATACTAATGGACTGGTTTTAGACGCTGGACATACACAACTAAAGCATAATTTCATGACTGAAATTACTGATATACGGAATTATCATACTGAACATGCATATCTGATGCATGAGTGTATAGCTGAACATAATTCATGAATGCATGACTGGGATTACTTATAAGCTGAGTTTATATACTGAACATGCATATCAGATGCATGAGTACATGACAGAATTGATTCGTGAATACCTGACTAAGTATGCAATGTTAATTGATACCAAGTTGGTAGCTATATCTGAACATGAGACTGGGTAATTCAAAGAAAAACTATTACCTTGGGCTGAGTCTGAGTTTGCACAGAAAAGGTGAGGATACATGGTCCGCATGTCTTCCTCTGGTTCCCATGTAGCTCCGTCAACGGACTGATTCCACCAAAAAACTTTGACTAGAGGGACTTCTTTGTTCCTCAGTCTGTGAATTTGATAATCAAGAATTTCAACTTGGATCTCTTCATAAGAGAGGTTGTTCTAAATATCTATGCCCTCTATAAGGACTATGACTACTGGGTCACCTATGCATTTCTTAAGCAAGGAGACATGGAACACTGGATGCACTGAAGCTAAGTTTGAAAGCAACTCAAGATCGTAAGCTACCTTTTTGAAACAGCTAAGAATTTAGTAAGGACCGATATATCGGGGACTGAGTTTCCCCTTCTTGCCAATCCTCTTCACTCCTTTCATAGGAGATATTTTCAAATACATAAAATCACCAATCTTAAATTTGAGATCCTTTCTGTGTACATCTGCATACAATTTCTGTCGGCTCTATTTTCCTGATCAACTGAACTTTCTCTAAGGTATCAAATACCAAGTCAGGCCCTACCACTGTGGCTTCACCCACTTCGAATCAACTAATGGGAGATCTACACCTCCTCCAATAAAGCCCCTCAAATAGAGCCATCTGAATGTTAGAATGATAACTGTTGTTATATGTGAATTCAAACAAAGGAAAGTGGTCATCCCAACTACCTTTAAAGTCTATCGCACACGCTCGCAGCATATCTTTTAAAGTATGAATGGTCCTTTTTGCTTGACCATCTATATAAGGATGAAAGGTTGTATTGAGGTAAACTCGGGTACCAAGACTCTTTTGGAAGGCCTTCCAAAAGGAAGAGGTGAACTGGGTACCTCTATCTGAGATAATGGACTATGGAATACCCTGCAATCTGACCAACTCCTTAATATTGAGTTTGGCATAATTCTCGACTGAATATGAGGTATGGATTAGTAGAAAATGAGCTGATTTGGTCATCCTGTCTACGATGACCCAAACTGAATTATGCTAGTAAAGAGTATGAGGAAAACCCATCACAAAGTCCATGTTCACTTCTTCCCACTTCTAAGTGGGAATACTAAACTACTGTATGGACCCACTAGGATTTTGATGCTCAATCTTAACCTAATGACATGTTGAGCACTTACAAACTCTGCAATGCCTTTTGTCTTCCCATTTCACCAATATATCTCCTATAAATCATGGTATACTTAGTGTTCCCTGGATAAATAGAGTAGCGTGCCTATGTGCTTCTACAAGAACTCACTGTCTTAAGTCACTTACTCCTGTCACACATAGCTGACCCTGGCAGCATAACACATTATCTGCCCCTTGGGAGAAAACCTCTATCTTGTGATCTCTGATTGATTTCTTTAACTTAGATAGACTGGTATCCCTATTCTGCTTTTCCTTCACCTAAAAAACTAGGGATGATTTTGAACTACTCTTCATCCATACACTGCCTTATGATGAATTGACTAAGTGAACACCTACTCAGTCAAGCTGATGAACTTCCTGAGCTAACTTTTTCTTTTCATTCTCCACATGAGCAACACTACCCATAGACATCCCACTAAAACCATCAGCCACCATACCCGAATGATATAGAAAACTTATGGCGTAGTCTTTCAACAACTTTAAACACCTTCTCTGACTGAGGTTTAAATCTTTCTGAGAGAACGCATACTGTAGGCTCTTATGGTCAATGAACACATCAACGTGCACACCATACAAATATTGCCTCCAAATCTTTAAGGCAAATACTATTGCTGCTAACTCAAGATCATAATTATGATAGTTCTTTTCATGGGGATTAAGATGTCTAGAGGCGTAGGCTATGACCTTAACTCTATGCAACAAAACACACCCCAAACCAACTATGGAGGCATCACAATATACCACAAACCCATCTAAATTATCTGGTAGGGTCAAAACTGGAGCTGTACTGTGTCAAATCTTCAACTCTTGAAAACTCTTTTCACAAGAATTTGACCACTAGAATTTGAATTTCTTCTAAGTTAATATGGACATATGGGATATAATAGATGAAAATCCCTTGAAAACCGTCAGCAATAAACAGCCAAGCCTAAGAAACTCCTGATATCTGATGGAGAGATAGGTCTAGGCTAGTTTCTCATTGCTTCAGTCATTTGGGGATCAACTCTGTTGCCATCGCCAGAAATTATATGGCCAAGTAAAGATATTGACCTTCGCCAAAACTTGCACTTACTAAATTTGGCAAATAGCTGATGGTTTCTTAGAGTCTGTAATACTATTCTAAGATAGTCTGCATGATCATGCTTACTGTGGGGGTAGACAAGAATTTCACCTATGAAGACTATGTTGAATATGTACAAGTACTGCTTGAACACATGGTTCATCAAGTCCATGAAGGATGTAGGGACATTGGTAAGACCAAAGGACATGATTAAGAATTCAAAGTGAGCATATCGAGTTCTTAAAGCTGTCTTTGGGAAGTCACATTCTCTGACTCTGAGCTGATGATAGTCTGAATTGAGGTCTATCTTAGAAAAGTAACTGGCACCCTGAAGTTGGTTAAACAAGTCATCAATTCTAAGAAGTGGATACTTTTTCTTGACTGTGACTTTATTTAATTGACGGTAGTCAATACATATTCTGAGAGAACTATCTTTCTAACATATGAATAAAATTGATGGGTCCCATGGGGACACACTGGGTCTAATAAATCCCTTATATAGGATGGATCTATTTTGTAAGGAGGAATTATAATACCTCAAAGTTTCCTAACTAAATTTTTTATCCCAAAAATGTCAAGTGTTAGATTCTAAATTGAATGACATTTATTCCACAAGGAATTTTCAAGATTTTCACTTTTTTTCATGTGAGAAATTCAATAAGATTTCCATTGATATAAAATATGCCTAAATCCAATAATTAGGTAAGGAGTTATGACTATTTCAAGTTCCTATAGTAAAACAACACCATATTAGTCAGTGTTGCGGCGCGCCACAGGAGAAAATGGTAATTGTCAAATTCCAGTAAGGGTCCGCGATAGTGGTGCATCGTGCCAAACTTCCAGGCATCAAATGAAATGGCAATACGATAGATCCGCATCGCGCCATCCCTCAATTTTCTAGTTGTCAAATTCTAGTGACACGGTGCGATAGCACCGCGTCACGCCAGGGGTCTAATTTGGGAAAATTCCACTGAAATTAAATTATGCATCTAGGGTTAAATGGTCAATTTCCCACCCCTATTTAAGACTTTTAACATGAGATTCAGATATTTGGAACCCAAAATATATTAGTTTCTCTCAATTTTCTCTCAAGAACAAGCTAGGGTTTTAATTGGGGATTCAATTTCAAGAAAGTCCATCAATCTTCACTAAATCAAGAACTAAGGTATGTCATACGTTGATTCATGGATTTATTTCACCCATGAATCTCAAGAACCTCTTTCCAAAATCCATGATTTGTATATTTATGAATGTTCATGATTGGATTAAATTAAAATTTATGTTCATGATATTGTATGGTGTTGATTTATGTTTTAAATTACATATTTCAATGCTTGACCTAGTATATGAAGAATAGCATAGAAATAACGATAAACCCCTTTAAAATTACAAATTGATTGATCTATTCATGATTATTAGATGTGTTGATGATGGTATAACCAAAGCATGCTCTCCATGAGTTTGATTAAATGCCTATGTGAAAGAAAAGTGTCATAATAGTATGATAATATGAAATCCTCCTTTTTGTACAAGTTTATGCATATCACATGTTTGATGAAATGCCTCAATAATTGAATTATGAATTGTGATATGGGTCATGTATTCAAGAAAGTCATGCTTTGTCAGTTTCTTTCCATCGAGTCCTAGGGATACTTGTACCCGACAATTTATCTATGTTCCTAGAGCCAGTGTTATGTTTTCACGATATCCTCAGTCAAGCCATGATCCATAGAACTAAGTAAGTCATGTGACTCAAGAAATCATAGTAATACAGTAGTCTCAGTACTATTCCATTAGTCAATGGAATGTAGTAATTTAGTCTAGTTTAGTTCAGTAATCCATGTTCAATGTCTATTCAGATAGAAGTAGAAATTAGCATCGAGTGAACCCAAGGATGGGAATATACACTGTCAAATGAGGGTGTGATTATTAGAAGTCATCCTTACGTTCTAGCACTACATAGCTAGGAAAGTTTGAGACATCAAAACTGTTAGATGAGGGTTGATGCAGTGGATAAGAACTATCAGATGAGGGCCCCACCATTCTCTTTTAGGAACACTATCAGATGAGGGTCACTTACAGTTTGTCCTTGCCAGTGGCGCAGTGTTGACACCCTTATTATTGGGGTTATATATTGGACCCCAACTTAGATATAATGGAGTATTAGGGGCATTCCGATTAGATAACTACTTTCCATAGTTTCATTTACAGAATCAGGACTGTCAGATACTGTCATTCAGTCTCAGTAAAAAAATTCAGATAGTTCTATGAAATTCAGGATAGTCAGATATAGTCAACTTAGATACAGTACAAAACTCAGCTAGTTCTATCAGATTCAAGACTGTCAGATATAGTCACTCATGTCATCAGTTATATTTGTCATCAGAATTTAGTTATCAGTCATGTTAGTTATCAATAAATTCATGTTATCATGATCTCAGATATAGTTACTATGTATTCATGCATGTAATCTCACATTCATGTTATCCAGTCAGTTAGTATAGTTTAATGCATGTAAACCCTTTCTATTCAGCCTACTTCATATGCATACCAGTACATTCAAAGTACTGACGCATTTGCGCTATGGTGTTTTATACCATAGGTTCCGAAGCATGAACTCCAGAGCATCACTATATTCCAGATATTAGTAGTTAGTTAGCAGTGAGTCCTCATCCTTTAAGGACATGATTATTACTTTATTATCTCATTAGTTAATTTATTTCAGTAGTTGGAGTTAGTTGGGGACATGTCCCATCAACTCCTTATCCAGACAGTTCAGTCAATTAAAGGGTTTCCAGAATATCATGTTTCAGATAGTTTATTCCCGTTGTTTTGAGTATTTCATACCCCATCCATATGTTATAATTTATTAGATTTTTGTTACAGTTTTGAGCCTTATGGCCTTTTAGTTTATGTTTTTGCATTATATAATATATATGTAGTATACAGGTACAGATATCAGTCATGGGTTATCTTGTGGTCCTTTGGGGTTATGAGCACCGTGTAGCATTTAAGGTACTAGATTTATGGCATTACAAACTTGGTATCAGAGCCAAGGTTCAATAGAGTCCTAGGAAGTCTGAAAGCTATATCTAGTAGAGTTGTATGCATAGGTGTGTTACGTGCCACATTTATGTGCAAGAGGCAATAAGATGTTTCAGGAATAGTTTCCCTTCTTTCAGTATTCACGTCATGCCATTAAGCATAATCTCAAGTCAATCCCTCAATCTAATCCATTACTCTCTTTTTTCTATAGAACATGCCTTCTAAAATAAAAAATGGCAATTAGTCAGCCCCTTAGCCCGAAGAACCTTTGGGTGAACATGTTTCTCATACAGAGTTCAGAGATACATTCACTACTCTTACTCAGTTAGTTGCTGCTCAGAATGAATGATGAGCCATTATTTCAGCCAACCCAGTGTCCAATTTAGCTGCAGCCAGGATTCGAGACTTCACCTGAATGAATCCTTTATCCTTTCTCGAGTCTAAATCAAATAAGGACCCTTAGGAATTCATTGATCAGGTTCAGAAGGTTACAGATGTTATGGGGGTGTCAACTATTGATAGTGTAGATCTAGCTGCATATTAGTTACAATATGTTGCTCACACTTGGTACAAATAGTGGTAGTCAGAAAGGTCAGTTGATACAGGGCCTATAGAGTGGGAGCAGTTTGTCACCGCATTATTAGAGAGGTTCTTCCCTTAGAGCTGAGAGAAGACAAGGTATTAGAATTCATCAACATTAGGCAGGGAAATATGATGGTGAAAGAGTATTCTCTAAAGTTTACTCAATTATCCAGATATGCTCCTCATATGGTTACAGATAGCAGGGCCAAGATGAGTAAGTTTATTTCTAGGGTAAATGATAATGTGATCAACGAGTATAGGTCTGTGATGTTGAATAGTGACATGACTTTAGCCATGCTTATGGATCATGCTTAAAAGATAGAAGATCAAAAGATTAAGATGACCAAGAAGCAGAATAAGAGAGAAAAGATAGGAAGTTTTAACTTTGCTCAGCCTAAATCAGAAGGAGGAAACCGTTCTCAGTTTCATCCTAAGTTATTAGTTCCATCACCTTCTTCATCTATTGCTCTAGCTCCTAAGTTTAGGGATGTAAATAGAGATAGGGCCCCAGGCTCTAAGTCTTGGGGCAGTGTCAGCAATGCCCAAACTGATCCCCTTTGTCAGACTTTTGGTAAGAACTATAAGGGTGCTTGCAGAGCTGGTAGCGATGTTTGTTTCAGATATGGCAAGTCAGGCAACAGAATCAGAGATTGTCTCTAGTTAGGTTATCAGGTCTATCAGAACCGTTCCTCAACTCAGTCTGGTCGCCCAACTCAGCAGGTTGCCACTTCTAGTGCTACTAGTAGGCAATGCCCAAATAGACTCTATGCTCTCCAGTCCTGGAAAGATCAGGAAAATTCTCCTAATATGGTTACTAGTATGTTATATATCTTTCATGTGCATATTTATGCTTTCCTAGTTCCAGGAGCTTTTTTGTCTTTTGTTACTCCTTATATAGCAGTTGATTTTAGAGTCAGCCTAGAAATTCTAGCAAAGCCCTTCTCAGTTTCTACCCCAGTGGGTTAAACCATCCTAGCCCAGTGGCTATACAAGAACTGTCCGATTATGATATTTTAGAAAGTCACTTTAGAAGACTTAGTCGAATTAGAGATGACTAACTTTTATATCATTCTGGGCATAGATTGGCTTCATTCTTGCTATGCCACAATCAACTGTTGAAACAGAATAGTCCAGTTCCAGTTTTTGAATGAACCAATCCTAGAGTGGAAGGGTAGTCTATTTGATTTTAGTGGTCAACGTATTTCTTACCTTCAGGCAAGGAAAATGATATCTAAGGGATGTGGCTATCATCTTGTTCGAGTTAAGGACTCTAGTTTCAAAAATCCTAGTCTTGAATCAGTCCCAGTCGTGAGTGAATATTCATATGTCTTTTTCAAAGATCTTCCAGGGATTTCTCCCAAAAGGGAAATAGACTTCGGCATTGATCTTTTTCCATATACTCAGACTATATTGATTCTGCCATACAGAATGGCACCAGTA
The DNA here is from genome assembly GCA_030864225.1 of Capsicum baccatum var. pendulum. NCBI lineage: Eukaryota > Viridiplantae > Streptophyta > Magnoliopsida > Solanales > Solanaceae > Capsicum > Capsicum baccatum. The sequence continues at coordinate 141,850,879 of CM061559.1, forward strand.
AAACTTAGAGAACTGAAAAAATAGTTGAAAGATCTCTTAGATAAGTGATTCACCAGACCTAGTGTGTTCCCGTGGGGTGCACAAATGTTATTCGTGCGAAAGAAAATGGTTCTCTCAGAATGTGCATAGACTACCGTCAACTCAATAAAGTCACAGTCAAGAACAAGTATTCACTTCCCAGAATTGATGAATTATTTTACCAACTTCAGGGTTCCAGTTATTTTTCTAAGATAGACCTCAGATCCGGCTATTATCAGCTCAGAGTCAGAGAATGTGACATTCTAAAAATAGCCTTCCATACCTGGTATGGTCACTTTGAATTCCTAGTCATGTCCTTTAGTCTTACCAATGCCCCAATAGCTTTTATGAAATTGATGAACCATGTGTTCAAGCAATACTTGGACATGTTTTTCTTAGTCTTTATAGATTATATTCTGGTCAATTCCTGCAGTGAGTGTGATCATACAGACCATCTCAGAATCATACTTCAGACTCTTTGAGATCATCAGTTATTCACCAAATTTAGTAAGTACGAATTTTGGCTAAGTTCAATAGCATTCCTTGGTCATATTATTTTAGGTAATGGAATTAGAGTAGATTCTCAAAAGACCAAAGTGGTAAGAAACTGGCCCAATACTGTCTCTCCATCAGATATCAGGAGTTTCTTAGGTTTGGCTGGTTATTACAGGCAGTTTGTTAAGGAATTTTCTTCTATTGCATCCCCTATGTCTAGATTAACTCAGAAGAAAGTCAAGTTTCAGTGGTTAGATCCTTGCGAGAAGAGTTTTTAGGAGTTGAAGATTCGACTCACCTCAGCCCCAATTTTAGCTCTTCCACACAGTTTAGATGGGTTGTAGTGTACAACGATGTATCCAAAGTAGGTTTGGGTTATGTCTTCATGCAACATGGTAGCCTACACCTCCAGACAACTTAAACCCTATGATAAGAATTATCCAACTTATGATCTTAAGTTAGTTGCCGTAGTAGTTGCCTTGCAAATTTGGAGGCATTATCTATGCGGTGTTCATGTAGATGTGTTCATAGACCATAAGATCCTTCAGTATGAATTTTCTCAAAAAGATCTTAATCTTCATCAAAGAAGGTGGTTAGAGCTCTTGAAAGATTATGACATAAGTGTCCTTTATCATCTGGGCAAGGCCAATGTAGTGGCCGATGCTCTTAGTAGACTGTCTATGGGTAGTGTTGCTCATGTTAAGGATAGTAAGAAGAAGTTAGCTTAGGAATTCCATCAGCTTACCAGACTAGGCATTCGCTTAGTCGATACAGAGGAGGGTGATATATGGGTGCAGATTAGTTGATAATCATCCCTAGTTTCTAAGATAAAGGAAAAGCAAGATAGGGATCCTAGTATAACTAAGTTAAAGGAATCAGTCAGAGATCAGAAGATAGAGGTTCTCTCCTAAAGAGAAGATAGTGTATTTCACTGCCAGGGTCGACTATGTATGCTAGGTGTAGATGACTTGAGATAGTAAGTTCTTATAGAAGTGCATAGTGCATACTACTCTATTCATCTAGGGGCCACTAAGATGTACCGTGATTTGTAGGAGATATATTGGTGGAGTAGGATAAAAAAAGACATTGTAGAGATTATGCCTAAGTTCTCTTCATGTCATTAGGTTAAGATAGAGCATCAGAAGCCTAGTGGACCTATGCAGGAGTTCATTATTCCTACTTGGAAGTAGGAAAAAGTGAACATGGACTTCGTGATAGGTTTTCCTCGAACTCGTCGTCAGGATAATTTAGTTTGGTTCATTTTTGATAGAATGACCAAATCAAATCATTTCATTCTAGTCCTTACCTCTTATTCAGCTGAGGATTACGCCAAACTCTACATCAAAGAGTTAGTCAGATTGAACGGTGTTTCATTATGTATTATCTAAGACAGATTTACCCAGTTCACCTCTCATTTCTGGAAAGCATTCCAAAAGGGTCTTGGTACCCAAATTCATCTCAGTACAACCTTTTATCCTCAGATAGATGGTCAAGTAGAGGGGACCATTCAAACCCTAGATTATATGCTAAGCACGTGTCTAATTGATTTCAAGGGTAGTTAGGATGACCGATTTTCTTTGATTTTGTTTGCATACAACAATAGCTATTATTCCAGTATTTGGAGGCTCCATTCAAAGCTCTCTATGGTAGGAGGTTCAGATATCTAATCGGTTGATTCAAAGTTAGTGAGGCCTCAGTTATAGAGCCTGACTTAGCATTTGATGTCTTCTAAAAAGTCCAGTTGATTAGAGAAAGACTCTGGGTTGCTCTGAGCCGACAGAAGTCTTATGCAGATATGCGTAGAAAGGATCTCGAGTTTGATATTAGCGACTATGTCTATCTAAAGATCTCCCCTATGAGGGAAGTAAAGAGGTTCGACAAGAAGGGAAAGTTTAGTCCTTGATATATCGGTCCCTTTAAAATTCTCAATCGCTTTAGCAAGGTAGCTTATGAGCTTGAATTGCCTTCAGATCTAGCCTCAGTCTATCCAGTCTTCCATGTCTCTTTCCTTAAGAAGTGCATAGGTGACCCAACAGTTGTATTCCTTATTCAGAGCATAGATATTCAGAATAGCCTCTCTTATGAAGAGATTACAGTCGAAATTCTAGACTATCAGACCATAGATTGAGGAATAAAAAATTCCCTCCAGACAAAGTTTTTTGGTGGATCATTCTGTTGAGGGAGATACTTAGGAAGAAGAAGAAGACATGCGTGCCAATTATCCTCACCTCTTCTCCGCAAACTCATATCTAGCTCAAGGTAATAGTTCTCCTTAAGCTTTTTAGTTTTTATGTCCATTTTTCTGTTACAACTTGATATTTGCCTCATGCTCAGGAATCCATTTATAAACTGGGTACTAAGTACCATTGCATATTCAATTATATGTTCATGTATCAGATTAGTCATGTATTCATGCATCAGAAAGGCATTCTCCTTGAGAGAAGACTCAGTTATTAAAAATCTACATCATGTAATCAGATTTGTCATGTATTCACACATCAGATATGTGTGATCAACGTATAAGTACTCTCAGTCATGCATTCATATATCAGCTCAGTCATGAAATCATGCATTAGATATGCATGCTCAATATGAATCTTTGAAATGTCAGTTATATTAGTAATATTTCATTGTTCATGTTCAGTATGTAATTTGGCTTATCATTTGTCCTCTCTCGGTCAGTCTCATTCTAGGATGAATGTTCCCATGGGGGAGATATTGTAATACCCCAAAGTTTCTTAACTAATATTTTTGTCCCAAGAATGGCAAGTGTTAGATTCTAAATTGAATTATGTTTAGTCCATAAGGAATTTTCAAGATTTTCACTTTTTGTCATGTGGGAAATTCAGTAAGCTTTCCATCGATATAAAATTCACCTAAATCCGATAGCTGGTAAGAAGTTATGACTATTTCAAGTTTCCATCATAAAACAGCGCCATATTAGTTAGTGGCGCGCCCCGTCATAGGAGAAAATGGCAATTGTCAAATTCCAGTAGCGATCCGCGATAGTGGGACCTCGCGCCAAACTTTTAGGTAGCAAATGAATTGGCAACGCAATGGCTCCGTATTGTTCCATCCCTCAATTTCCCAATTGTCAAATTCCAGTGACATGGCGCGATAGCACCGCGTCGCGCCAGGGGTCTAATTTGGGAAAATTCAACTAAAATTAAATGATGCGTCTAGGGTTATATGGTCAATTTCCCACCCCTATTTATTCCCTTTAACACGAGATTCAACTATTTGGAACCCAAACTATATTAGTTTCTCTCAATTTTCTCTCAAGAAAAAACTAGGGTTTCAATTGAGGTTACAATTTCAAGAAAGTATCTCCGTCAATCTTTGCTAAATAAATAACTAAGGTATGTCATGCGTTGATTCATGGGTCTCTTTCACCCATGAAGCTCAAGAATCTCTTTCCAAAATCCATGATTTGTATATTTATGAATGTTCATGATTATATTAAATTTAAATTTATGTTCATGATTTTGTGTGGTGTTGATTCATGTTTTAAATTACATATTTCAATGCTTAACCCTAGTATATGAATAATTTCATAAAAATCATGATAAACCCCTTTCAAATTACAAGTTGATTGATGTATTCATGATTATTAGATGTGTTGATGATGGTATAACCAAATCATGCTCCTCATGTGTTTGATTAAATGCCTATGTGAAAGAGAAGTGTAATAATAGTATGATAATATGAAATCCCCCTTTATGTATAAGTTTATGTATGTTACATGTTTGATGAAATGGCTCAATAATTGAATTATGAATTGTAATGTGGGTTATGTAATTAAGAAAGTCATGCTTTGTCAGTTTCTTTCCATCGAGTCCGGGGGTTACTTGTATCCAACAATTTAGTTATGTGCCTAGAGCTAGAGTTATGTTTTTACGATATCCTCAGTCTAGCCATGATCCATAGAAGTAAATCAATTTTATGACTCAGGAAAAGTCAGTAATATAGTAATCTCAGTACTATTCCATCAGTCAATGAAACTCAGTAATTCAGTCCAGTTCAGTTCAGTAATCCATGTTCAGAGTCTATTTAGATGGAAGTAGAAATTAGCACCGAGTAAACCCAAGGATGGGAACACACACTTTCAGATGAGGGTATGATTCTTAGAAGTCATCATTGCATTCCTGAACTATGTAGCCAACAAAGGTTCAGACATCAACATTATCAGATGAGGGTTGATGAGATTGATAAGCACTGTCAGATGAGAGCCCTACCATTCCCTTTTGGGGACACTTTCAGATAAGGATCAGTCACATCTTTTCCTTAATAGTGGCACGGTGTTGACATCCTTCCAATTGGCGTTAGATATTAGACCCCAACTTAGCCATAATAGCATATTACGGGCATGTCAGTTAGATAACTACTTTGTATAATTTCAGTTATAGAATCAAGACTGTCAGACACAATCATTCAGTCTCAGTAATAGAATTTTGATAGTTTTATAAAATTTAGGACTGTTAGATACAGTCAACTCAGATACAATATGAAACTCAGCTAGTTCCATTATATTTAAGACTCTCAAATACAGTTACTCATGTCATCAGTTATATCAGTTATTAGAATTTAGTTATCAGTCCTATTAGTTATTAGTAAATTCATGTTATCACGATATCAGATATAGTTACTATGTATTAATGCATGTAATCTCACATTTATGTTATCCAGTCAGTTAGTATAGTTTATGCATGTAAATACTTTGTATTCAGCCTACCTCACATGCATACCAGTACATTCAAAGTACTAACGCATTTGAGCTATGGTGTTTTATACCATAGGTTTTGAAGCACGAGCTCCAAGGCATTAGTAGATTCCAAATATCAAAAGTCAGTTAGCAGTGAGTCCTCATCCTTTGAGGACATGATTATTACTTTATTATCTCATTAGTTAATTTATTTCTGTAGTTGGAGTTATTTGGGGACATGTCCCATCAACTTCTTATTCAAACATTTTAGTTAGTTAGAGGCTTTCTAGACTATCAAATTTCAAACAATTTATTCTAGTTGTTTTGGGTATTTTATACCCCATCCATATGTTATAATTTATCAGATTTTATGTTACAGTTTTAAAACTTATGGACTTTCAGTTCATATTTTCTTATTATATAGTATATTATGTAGTATATAGGCACATATATCAGTCATGGGTTATTTTGTCGTCCTTTGGGGTCATGAGCACTGTGTGGCATTCCCGATACTGGATTCGGGGTGTTACAAGAATAGATGTGGGTTGAGTATCTAGAAGAAGGTCTATTCCGAAGTCGATTTCCCTTTCGAGACGAACTCTGAAAAGATGTTCAGGAAAAATATCTGGGAATTCACATACTACTTACACTGATTCAATACTAGGGGTTTCTGAACTAGAGTCTTGGACTCGAATAAGATGGTAGACACATCCCTTAGATATCATTTTTCTTGCTCGAAGGTAAGAAAAAAACTGGCCGAAACCTAAGTGCTGAAGTACTACCCCTCCACTCAAGGACGAGTTCATTCTGAAACTGAAACTAGACAATTCTATTTCTGTAGTTGACTGAGGTGTAGCTGGAATGAATCCAATTCGTGCTAAGAATGACAACAAATCGGTCATCTCTAATTCGACTAAGTCTGCTGAAGTGACTATCTGGTATATCATAATCGAATAGTTTCTGTATTCCCACCAGGCTATAATAAATTTATCCACTTGGGTAGAGACTGAGAAATTCTCTACTAGAACTTTGAGATTGACTCCAAAATCAACGGCTATATATGGAGTAAAAATGACAAAGAAGCTTCTAGGTCTAGCAAAGCATAAATATGTAAATGGAAAACTTTTAATGTACTAGTGACCACATTAGGAGAACTTTCCTGATCATGTTAGGAATGAAGAGCATAGAGTCTGTTTGGGCGCTGCCTATTGGTGGCACTTGAAGCGGCACCCTGCTGATTTGGGTGACCAGACTGAGTTGGGGGATGGTTATATTGACCCTAAAAACCTAAATAGGGATAATCTCTAACTCTATGGCTTGGTTTTACTTACTCGAAACACACATCACTACCCACTCTACAGATACCTTAGAGATTTCTGCCATATTTCTGACAAAAGGGATTGGTTCGGGCGTTGCTGACACTACCCTAGGTTTAGGGCCTAATGCCCTATCTCTATTGCCATCTCTGAATTTTTGTACTAGAGCACTGCATGAGGACAGAGCTAGAACTGAGGATTTTAGGTGAATCTGAGAATGATTCCCACCCTCTAACTTAGGCTGAGCGAAGTTAAAACTACCTATTCTCTCTATCTCTTTTTCTCCCTCTCCTTCTTCCTATTCTTAGCCTCCTCTATCTGTTGAGCATAGACTATGAGCCTGGATATGTCCATCTCTTTAATCAACATTTCGGTCCTACACTCATTGACCACACTATTAGAAATGCTAGATGATAATGCCCAAACTACAGCTCTCGTAAGAGTGTAAGCGGTCGATGTCAAATATAGAACCCAACTGGGTTGGGTGTCGAATCCCACAGGGAATACTTAGTCACTAAGTGTTGTAATTGTTAGCAGACTGTTAGTCAAAAATTCTACAGAAAGGGGGGATTGGTTTTAGGCGTGAATTAATGTTAATAAAATAAAGAAAGAAACGATCAATGTAGTAAGATTTAACCACAGAGAATAATAAGTTAGGGTTATGTCCACCTTATGAGTTCTACGTATCTATTAACTATGAGTTATGCGGAATTCAGACATCCATGCACTTATAGAGATTCGTATTCTAATGGTAAATCCTAGTGTCTCTCGACCATCCAGGATTATTTCACTTTAACTCTCTCGAGCTTAAAGTGTCTAACTAACGGTACAAATTCTCCAAGAGGTTAATCCGGTTAAGGAATTAACGTGTAAACAGGGGTTGGTAGCCCTATTTCCTTGTTACACTCTCTTTTCCAAACATGTAACTTTTCTCTCGAACAAGTTAATGTTGTAATGGCGTATTCTATATGTTTGCAACCACAAGAATTTAATTAAAACGAAGAGAGTAATGATATAAGTAGCATACGCATCAAGAATTCACAAACTCATAGTAATATATAGTATATCACAAGGCTTTCATAACCCTAACAGAGAAGTTTAGCTACTCATGAATGTAAAGGAAAGCAACGAAGACGTCATCATCATACCAAAATGATAACAATCTCACGATGGGTAAGTATTGGCGTCACTATGAGAATGACGTGATTTCCTGTCTAGCCGTTCTTGTAGCATTTTTCTCTGTCTAAAGTTACAGAAATTGTAACGTGATTTTTGTCCAAAGTGTCGAAGAAAAATAATGACAATAAGAATTGAATAGAAAATAGAATGAATGCTGAAAAATTCAGCAAATAGGGTTTTTATAACATCCTTGTCCTAGTCCTACTAGGTTACTGCATCCTTGTCCTAGTCCTACTAGATTACTGCTACACCCCTAAGTATTAAGAAATACTGATTTTGCCCGGGATAATTTCTCCATGCATCACATTCAGTCCACAAGCTTCCGAAAGCTGCCTTTCTTCTCACGTGAAGTTTTCCTTTGCTTCCCAAGGGTCCACAAAGTGCTGAAATTTTCATCATTAATACCTGAAAACATGCTAATCACATTGGTTAGCTCACTTACAGGAAGATGGACTAAAAGTGCAGGAATTATATATTTTATCCTCAAAACTTAGCTATAACATGGGTAAATTATGGTGTTTAGGCATGTAAATACGCCTAACATCAACACCCCACACTTAAAGCTTTGTTCGTCCTCGAACAAAATATTACGTCCATGCAAACATCAACTTAGGATTTCACAGTAACAACACAAAATGTTCAATAAGACATGCACGACAATTATTAACAAAGAGTAGTTTTCTTGATCACTACTAGAAACAATTCAACCTCCAACATAGACTCATGATGATGGTTAATTCTTATCCACAATTTAAGGCATAAAGAATCATACAAAACTACCCAACAATCATCAACCATGTGTGTCTCACACAAAATATCACCCATAATCACTCACAGTTTTGCAATTTTTCGAAGCATGGGTATAATATTCTCCTTACTCTCACTCTTACAAAGAATTCATATGTTGCAACTGATGACCATAGGCTTGCCCTTAGTGTGATGCTCTACTAATATCAGAATGCTAAGCATAAGATCAAATAGGTTTTCACAGGTTGTAATGTAGGCTAAAGGACAGGTAGGACTATTTTGGCCAGAAATAGTGACTATGTTCCCTAAGCACTTTACTACATCACATTGCCATTAACACTCTCTTTTAAACAACCTTGCTACCTTTCTTTCATCTACCACCCCTTTTCACCTATTTTGTTATTCAAACATAAACACAACTATCTTTTTATCTTTCTATTTTTTTTTCATATTTTCTAAAGCACCTCTATGATAGCACTCTTTTTCACAACAATTTCAAGTACCAATATACTCTGAGGTATCACTCTCACCATTTTCCTCTTATTTTATCACATGACTCCACAATTTAAAGGTCTTAGGAATTTGGATCAAATTATGGTCTTAAAAAAAATGGATTAGGCTACATATGAGGCTGTCAAGGAAAATAGCTAAAGGCTCAAAGGGGTTAACTAGGATAATATACAAGGGTAGGTAAAAAGAAGGTAAACAATCACAGGCTGCCAAAGAAATGCCTAAATCATCTCCTAAACTCACACTCTTTATTTTACTTTACACACACACCAGGCAAGTTCTAGCATCAGCCACAACACAGAATATACTATATCCTCACACACACAAGGCACATGGTCAACTTTATTGGGAGCAGTATAGACTTCTTGACCCAACAGATGAATGAATTAAACCACACAATTATCACACAGTGAGTCACAGTTAGAGCCTAAACGTCTCAATAGTAATGATTTTAGCACAAACTCTTGTCATAATACCATGCCGCCTATCAGAACAATTTAATGCAACTTAAAAAAAAATCTAAAATCTAAAAATTTAACTACAAATAAGAATAAATACGAGAATAAATGCAGGCAAAGAAGTACAATACAACATACAAATACCAGCACCCCATACTTAGATGGGACACACTGCCCTCAGTGGAAAATAAATAAGGAAAACCTGATTAGTCGGACTCCTCCTCTATGTCTGGGGTCATACCCCCTACATCGGAATCATCATCAGAGTCGTTGTCATTAGAGTTCTCCTCCACGTCTGAGTCTGTTATTCGGCGATCATCATCAGTCGACACATCATCATTGAGAGGTTCCTCAAAATATAACCCTACTCCGCACATAGCCCGTGCATGCTCATTCATCGAGTAGTCATAATCCAACTGCTGGAGCTCTGCATTAGTTGGAATATGACCCCTACTCATCATGGTAAGCCTCGTCATGCCATATAAATGGCGGAAGAAGCTTTCATCCCGAGCATGCCTTTCTGCAGTGGTCAGGTTGACGCCATGCATAGTTTTAGAATCTTTAACCTTTGTCAAATCAACCTTCTTCGGGTTGTGCGGAAGCTTATGATCTGCAGGTTCCTCTTCAATGTCTTCCTTCCTTAATATCGCAGTCAACAGATTGCCAAAGCTGAAGTGGGACCTCTTGTGTAGCTTAGCCTTACGCATTGACGATCGTATAACCGCACCAATGTTGATGGGAATATTAGTCATCAAAGCGTACACCAAGCATACTCTATCACGTGTCATCTTTGTGTACTGTGTCCCAGGAATAAGGCAAGAGTTGACTATCCTCAACCATATCCGAGCTTCTCGGTTTAGGGAAGCATACGGGAAGGTGTTGTGTCAACCGGTATCCTTATGACGAGTCCAGCGTGCCATTGATCTTGTTCTGCACAGTGTGTGTTTGATTTCCCTGTACGGTGGTATTTGTTGAAGATCCTTGAGCAGTGATTGATAACGCTCAATCTACAGCTCTCGTAGGAGCGTAAAGCAGTCGCTGTCAAATATATAACCCAACTGGGTTGGGTATCGATCCAGACATATAACTTTTCTTTCGAACAACTTAATGCTATACTGGTGTATTCTATGCGTTTGTAACCACAAAGAATTTAGATTAAGATGAAGAGAATAATGATATAAGCAGCATACGTGTCACGAATTCACAAACTCATAGAAATAGATAGTATCTCATACGGCTTCCATAACCCCAACAGAGAAGTTTAGTTACCCATGAGTGCGAAGGAAATCACAATAGACATTATTATTATACCACAATAAAGATTTTGTGTAGCAAAGTGTGGTAGGCGTTTAGGCGTGACTTTCTTTGCAAGTAACGTTTCTCTTGTTGCGGAAATTAAGAATTGAATAGATGAACAGAAGAAGAATAAAAAGTAGAATTAATGGAAGAATTAGAATCCGAGTTGTAAGTTGTGGAATAAGAAGTAGAATGAGAATTTTTAAAAATCTCTAGCAAAATAGGGTATTTATAATACCCCTATCCTATTCCTACTAAGTTAATGCATTACTTAACCCAATCCTACTGGGTTACTGCATTATTATCCTAATCCTAATAAATTACTGCATTATTATCCTAATTCTAATAGGTTACTGCTGGTCTCCAAAGTCTTCAGAAATGTTGTTTTTGTCCGGGACAGGTTTTCCATGCGTCACTTTTGGTCCTTGGCATCCAAGTTTTCCCTTCCTTATTTCGTGAAGCTTTCTTTGGCGTCAAGTTATCCATAAAATGCTGAAATCTGCATCATTTATACCTGAAAGCTTGCTAATCATGTTCGTTAGCTCACTTACAGGAAAAAGAACTAAAAGTGCATGAATTATATATTTTGTCCTCAAAACTTAGCTAAAATATGGGTAAAGTATAGCACTATAGGCGTGTAAATTCGCCTATCATCAACACCCCACACTTAAAGCTTTGTTCGTCCTCGAACAAACTATCATGTCCATCTTCACATTTACTTAGGGTTTCACAGCAACAACACGAAATATTCATCACGACAAGCACAACAATTATCAACAAAGAGTAGTTTTCCAATCATTAGTAAAAACAATTCAACCTCCAACATAGACTCGTGATGGTGGTCAACTCATATTCAAAAGTTAAGGCACAAAGAATCATACACGACTACCCAAAACTCATCAACCATGTGTGTCTCACCATATGTTACCCATAATTACTCACAAGTATTGTATATATTTCGAACATGGGTGTAGGATTATCCTTGCTCTCACTCTCACAAAGAATTCATATGTTGCAACTGAATGTCAGAATGCTCAACTTAGGATCAAATAGGTCTTTTACGGGTTGTAATGTAGGCTAAGGGACGGGTAGAACTATTTTGGCCAGAAATAGTGACTAAGTTCCCTAAGTGCTTTAATACATCACAATATGCCATTAATACTTTTTTTTCAAACAACCTTTTTGCTTTCTTTTAATCTACCTCCCTTTGTCACCTCTTTTGTTTTTCAATTTTTGAACATAACTAACTTTTCAGTTTTCCTTTCCCTTTTTTTTTCTTTTCATAACACCTCTTATGGTAGCAATTCTTTTTTTATAACAAATTCAAGAACCATTATTTTCTAAAGCATCATACTCACCTAATTTCCTCTTATTTTGTCACATGACTTTACACTTTAAAGCACTTAGGAATTTGGATCAAATTATGGTCTTGAAACAAATGGATTAGGCTTACATATGAGGTTGTCAAAGAAAATAGGCTAAAGACTCAAAGGGGTTAACTAGGATAATGTCCATGGGTAGATAAAAAGAAGGTAAATAAGTCTAGGTTGCCAAAGAAATGCCTAAATCATCTCCTAAACTTTCATGCTTTATTTTTGCTTTACATACATACCAGGCAAGTTCTAGCATCAGCCACAAGCATAGAATATACTATATCCTCACACACACAAGGCACATGGTCGACTTTACTGGGAGTAGCATAGACTCTTGACCCAACAGATGAAGGAATTGAACCACACAATATCACATAGTGAGTCACAATTAGAGCCTAAACGTCTCAATAGTCATGATTTTAGCACAAACTCTTGTCATAATCTCATACTGCCTATTAGAATAATTTCATGCGAAGTTAAGTTAAGAAGAAAAAATTTAACTAATAAAAAAAATTAACTACTAAAAAGAAAATCAAAACAAACATAAATGCAAATGCAGATAGAGAAGTATGGCATGCAAATACCACCACCCCACACTTAGACGGGACACACTGCCCTCACTGGAAAATAAATACGAAGAACCAGGTCAGTCGGACTCCTCCTCTATGTCGGGGGTCATACCCCCTTCGTCGGAATCATCATAGGAGTCGTCGTCATCAAAATTCTCCTCCACATCGGAGTCTGGCATTCATCGATCATCATCGATCGGCACATCTTCATTAAGAGGTTCCTCAAAGTATGTACCTACTCCACACATCTCCCTTGCATGCACATTCATTGGATAGTCATGATCCAGCTGTTGGAGCTCTGCAGCAGTTGGAACACGACCTCCGCTCATCATTGTAAACCGAGTCATGCCATAAAGATGGTGAACGAAACTCTCATCCCGAGTATGTCTCTCTGCCGTAGTAAGGTTGACGCCATGTGTTGATTCAGCATCTTTGATCTTTGTGAGGTCAACCTTGTTCAGATTGTGTAGGAGTTTATGATCAGCCGATTCCTTTTCGATGTCTTCCTTCCTCAAGATTGCAGTCAACAGATTGCCGAAGATGAAATGGGACCGCTTGTGTAGCCTAGCCTTTCGCATTGTAGATCGAATGATTGCCCCAATGTTGATAGGGACATTCGTCATTAATGTATATACCAAGCACACTCTATCTCTTGTTATTTTTATGTATTGCATCCCTGGAATGAGGCAAGAGTTGACTATGCGCAACCATATCCTTGCTTCCCTATTCAAAGGAGCATATGGGAAGGTGTTGTATCGACCGGTGTCTTTATGTCTGCTCCATCGTTCCATGGATCTTGTTCCACAAAGTGTGTGTCGAATGGCTCTGTATGGAGGTCTACTGTACAGCTCTTTGAATGGTGATAGATCGACTGAAGGCAAGCCAAGAAAGGAGTTGAAGAAATCCGCATTCAGTTGTAAAACTTGGCCCCGAATCTTGACCTCGCTTCCTGTGGTTTTCGGTGACCAGTTGGCATAGAATTCTCTTGTTAAATCAAGATTGCATTCTCCCATGTCTCGGAAGATGAAATCAAGATGTAACGCCATGATCTTGGCCAACATGCGCGGTTCTTTCTTTGCAAGGCTTTCCTTGTTTATCAAGTCCATATGAACATATTTCTTCTCTTTGTTGTTCCTATACCATTCCTTTGCTTCCTCCTCTAAAACCCATTTAATTTCGAACATGCGGCGTGGTAATTGCATCGAGGATGATTCTCCTTGCTCTTTTCGGCCTCTTTTCTTGCCCTTTTGGGAAGTGGTTGCCTTATCTTTGCCTTGTCTTGCTTTGGGTGCCATTGTACCTGAGATTAAAACAAGATTCATGTTAGCGTCATCTCGATGGATACAATCTATAAACAAGCAGTAGTGGCACTACCCTACACTTAATTTGTTGGTACAAACTAGTGAAGTGAATGATGTCGATTACTCAGACTTCATCGATATACGTTTATGTGATATGTTCCAACCATAAAATCAGTCCAGTCATAGTTCTTGTAATCTTGGCAATACTTTCATGTTTGATGTATCAAGACAACTACATAAGGATTAAATTAAGGTATCGCATCTAGAATAATCACAACCTCATATGTTGGTAGTCAACCATAACTCTCATCTCGCTGAACAAGTCATTCCAATATGTAAGCTTTCAAGTGACAAGATTATGCAATTTTTGTGACCATATCAATTCCACAGAAGTATGATAGTGCATCAAAATCAAATTCAAGTTGGAAATAAGTTAAGATCATCCTTACGTATTCATTCACCCACTTGGTTGTATCACAATAATTCAATCACATTCAAATCACTTTCAAGATTCAACAATTCATAATGGGCGTAGTAGTGTAGTACTTACGGAATATAAATGAAGAACAAAGAAGTACTTACTTGATTGATGCCTTTGGATGATGTTCTTGTGAAGTAAGAGAGCAAAAGGAAAATTTTTGAGAGGATTTGGGGACTATAGGCGGCGCTTAAGCTAGGTTTCCAATGTGTTTTTGGTTCAAGACTAAGTATCATATTTATAGGAGAAGGTTGGGTCGGGTTTTGACCCATTTAAAATCGGATTTGGAGACAAGAAGTGACCATAGGCGGCGCCTTTTGCTTTGCCTAAGCTTGGCATAGGCGGCGCCTTTTGCAAAGCATTGTCTAGCATAGGCGGCGCCTATGCCATGGTATTCTTAGGCATAGGCGGCGCCTTTTGCATGGCATATGAGATTCAGAGACAAAAGGCATTGGCATAGGCGGCGCCTATGCAATGGCATACTTGGGCATAGGCGGCGCCTATGCTATGGCACACTAGATTCCGAGACCTTAGGCCATAGTATAGGCCTTGCCTTGTTTGTGGCCTAGTTTTACCTAGTCCTAGCCTTGTTTGATGCCTATATTTTCATGAGCAATGCTCAATCCATAGCCTTTTGCTTCTTCACTCCTAACTTACCACCTTTAACATACAATACGTCCAAATCGAGATTTGAAATCGACCTCCTCGTTTTACACCTCTTTGCACCTACATTTACTCAAAAACAATAAAGACGATTAGAACGATGGGTTGCCTCCTATCAAGCGCCTTAGTTTTGGTCGTGGCACGACTCTTCTTTTTGGATTTTTATTTATCAAAAACAAATACGTAATAGAACGAAAGAAAGATAAAAATGAAAAACGATGGGTTGCCTCCCACCAAGCGCTTGATTTATTGTCACGGCACGACATAGCTATCTCGATTACTTAGACTTCATCGAGATAGATGGTGGATCGTTTTCTGAATGGATTCAGACGACAATGAGGCTTACTTGTAGGCATGCAATCTTCTTCGGGATGATCCTTGTGCATGCCTATCCCGGGAGGGATACCAATTATATCATCAATAGTCCAACCCATGGCTCTCTTGTATCTCTTCAGAGCAGAGATGAGAGCCTCTACGTGCTGTTCACTTAAATCATCCACCACACTTACCAGAAGTATATTTCAACTTTCCAAGAACACATACCTTAGATAATCGGGGAGCTCTTTTGATTCTAGCATTGGTGGCTCTTCAATGGAAGTCTTCGCTGTTGGTGACTGTTGATTCTTAAGATCAAGGTCCGGCTATTTAGGAGAATGAGAATAGGACCTTATTTCTGTTAGAGCACATGTAGTTTCTCCATAATCTTCGCCATCCTCATGCTCAACATTCAACAGTGCGGCAGACAATGGCTCAACAGTAAGCTGTTTCTTTACAGATAGTGCTTTCTTATCCTCATAAGCTACGGAGAACACATCCATATCGCTAGGCTGCTTCATTGCTTTGCATATATCAAAGCGGACCACTTCGTCATTCAACCGAAATAAAAGCTCATTAGCTCTCATGTCAATAAGCACACTTCCAGTTGCAAGGAAAGGACGTCCCAAGATTATGGGAACTTTAGAGTCCGCCTCACAATCCAGAATTACGAAGTCTGCCAAAAAGATGAATGAAGAAACCTTCACCAACACATCCTTCAAGATACCCACAGGTCATTTTACCGACCTATCAGCCATCACGAGCCTCATATTGGTTGGTATCGGATCGCCTAACCTCAACTTCCTGTAGACGGATAGTGGCATCAAATTAATGCTAGCAGCCAGATCGCGCAATGCCTTGGCAAAGTTCAAAGATCAACAGTGCAAGGAATAGTGAAAGCACCGGGGTCAGCCTTCTTCTGAACTAGTGATCGGGTAGCGATTGCGCTGCAGTGATGAACAGTATCCTTCAACTCATAGCTTGCTGCTCGCTTCTTTGTCAAAAGATCCTTCATAAATTTTGCATACCCAGGCATTTGTTCTAGTGCCTCTACCAACGGAACATTAATGGTCAGCTGCTTTAACATATTCATGAATTTGCTGAACTTTGTATCATCCGCAAACTTCTTTAATCTTTGAGGAAAAGGTGGTGGTGGATAAGAAATTGTTTTCTTCACTTCTTGCTTCTCCTCTTGCTTCCGTTTTTCAGCCTTTTCAGTCTGCAACATACTCGATGTGACGTCATGGACGTCGTGGGTGGTTTCTATGGAAGCTTCTCCTTTTGCCTTATCATCAATGTCTGCTGCCTCATCAACCACTTGCTTGCCTTTGGATGAAGTTTCCAGCACCTTTCCACTTCGGGTAGTAATAGCCATGCATGATCCGTCATTCCTTGGATTTTGCACAGTGTCGCTGGGTAAGGTGCCAGCCTTTCTTTGATTGAGTGCTGCTGAAAGTTGGCTCAATTGCTGCTCTATTTGCTTGATTGAAGTGGAATGTGAGTCAACCAATTGCTTCATTGAGGACAAATCATTTATTACCTCTATTACTCCCGCGCAGGTTGCTTTCACTCCTTTCAACAGTTTAGCCATCATATCTTCCATGCTTCTGGAACCAGATGTGGTGGTGTCACATCTTCCTGGGGGGACGTATAAACCACTCTTTTCATTCTTGTTCTTTCAACTACCTTGGTCCTTGTTTCCAGATTTATCATAGTAGTTCCGACCTTGGTTTCCTTGGGTATTACCTCGGAAACCCCCCTGATTGTTCAAGTAGTTGGCTTCTTCTTCTGAATCAGATTCGTCTTTTCCTTTTAACGCAACAGCTTTGACTTTTTCGGTCTTCCCTGATAATAGATTCTTTGTAAGAAGATCCACTTGTGTTTTCATGTGCGCCATATCTTGATCATGTTCTTCTTCTCTTCTCCTTTGGTCTGCAGTCATGCCAATAGATAAAGTGGGGCTTGCTACCTCAAAATCCCTGGTATGCCAAGCTCTACTTTGCTTCGTCATCCGATCTAGCATATTACTTGCCTGCCCAAAGGTGAGGTCCATAAATGATCCTCCGGCCGCATTATCCACCACTGGTTTAGTTATTGAATTCAAGTCTCTGTATAGTATCTCCATTAGGTGAACATTGGTCATATGGTGGTTTGGGCAACGCATTAGCTTCGTCTTGAACCTCTCCCATGTTTCATGAAGAGCTTCGGTTGGAAGCTGCCGAAAGTTGCTGATTTCATCTCTCAATTGTGCTCTTTTGGATAGCAGAAAGAATCTTTCAAGGAAAGCGTCTCTCAATTGCCTCCAATTTGTAATAGAATCGGGAGTCAGCCCATTCAACCATAGAGTTGCCTCCCCAGACAGAGACAATGGAAATAAGCGTAATCGAATTGCATTCTGACCAACACCAGGATTGTCAAACGACTTGCATGTAGAAATAAAGTTGATGAGATGCATATTCAGATCATCGCCTTCTAGTCCACCAAATAATCCCTTGAGTTTCAATAACTGAATCATGGTGCTTGTGATGTTGAACTTGGCTCCGGGTGCCAATGGTGGAGAAATAATGGCTCCTGTGGCTCCGGCTCCATCAAGATCATCATCATCATCGTCGAAAGCTGGTTGCATAGCTCGGCGTTCATGCCTAAACCTAGATTGATGATCTCTTTTGTTGGCAGGTGTTACGATCTCAGCAGCATGCCTAGGGTTTAGTAACTCGTCATCACCTAGGTCCTCGTCATCAGGATTTATTGCTCGCCCAGGGTTATCAATATTCTGTTGATGCACTTGAGCGGTGGCTAGAGCAGCTAGTCTCGCCTGTTCCTGTTGAGCAACCATACTTTCAATTTTGTGTTGTGCCTCCATTCTACCAATACGTTGTGGTTCAGGATTGATAGGTAATAACGGTTGACCAGAACTTCGAGTATGGGGCATGCACTGAATAAAAACCTGCAGAGAACAAAAACAAAAACTAAAAGTAAAAGTACGAGAATCTTTGACCAAGGGGTCTAGTAATTATCACAAACTTAATTGACACTCGTATTCCCCGACAACGGCGCCAATTTTTGATAACGCTCAATCTACAGCTCTCGTAGGAGTGTAAAGCGGTCGCTGTCAATTATATAACCCAACTTGGTTGAGTATCAATCCCACAGGGAATAGCTTGGTCAACAAGTAAGCAAGGATTACTAGACTTTTAGTGCAAGTCTCGTAAAAAGGGGGGAGTTTTGTCGTGCAAGTAATGTTACCAAAGTAATAAGGTAAAAACGGAAAATAGCAAAGTAAAAAGAAAGAATGTTTGGTAAGATGTAAAACAATGAGAATTGAGAAGTTGGGGTTATGTCCACCTTATGTGTTGTACGTCTCTATTGGCTATGAGTTATGCGGAATTCAGACATGCATGTGCTTATAGAGAATTGTATTCGATGGTAAATCCAAGCGTCTTTCGACCTCAAAAAGGACTATTTCACTTTAACTCTTTCGAGCTTAAAGCGTATCTAACGGTACAAATTCTCCAAGAGGTTAATCCAGTTACGGCACTAACTTTTTAATAGGGGATGGGACCCTACTACCTTGACATTATCTCTTTTCTAGACATATAACTTTTCTTTCGAACAAGTTAATGCTATTCTGGCGTATTCTATGCGTTTGCAACCACAAAGAATTTAGATTAAGATGAAGAGAATAATGATATAAGCAGCATACGTGTCACGAATTCACAAACTCATAGAAATAGATAGTATCTCATACGACTTCCATAACCCCAACAGAGAAGTTTAGTTACCCATGAGTGCGAAGGAAATCACAATAGACATTATTATTATACCACAATAAAGATTTTGTGTAGCAAAGTGTGGTAGGCGTTTAGGCGTGACTTTCTTTGCAAGTAACGTTTCTCTTGTTGCGGAAATTAAGAATTGAATAGATGAACAGAAAAAGAATAAAAAGTAGAATTAATGGAAGAATTAGAATCCGAGTTGTAAGTTGTGGAATAAGAAGTAGAATGAGAATTTTTAAAAATCTCTAGCAAAATAGGGTATTTATAATACCCCTATCCTATTCCTACTAAGTTAATGCATTACTTAACCCAATCCTACTGGGTTACTGCATTATTATCCTAATCCTAATAAATTACTGCATTATTATCCTAATCCTAATAAATTACTGCATTATTATCCTAATCCTAATAGGTTACTGCTGGTCTCCAAAGTCTTCAGAAATGTTGTTTTTGTCCGGGACAGGTTTTCCATGCGTCACTTTTGGTCCTTGGCATCCAAGTTTTCCCTTCCTTATTTCGTGAAGCTTTCTTTGGCGTCAAGTTATCCATAAAATGCTGAAATCTGCATCATTTATACCTGAAAGCTTGCTAATCATGTTCGTTAGCTCACTTACAGGAAAAAGGACTAAAAGTGCATGAATTATATATTTTGTCCTCAAAACTTAGCTAAAATATGGGTAAAGTATAGCACTATAGGCGTGTAAATTCGCCTATCATCAGTGATGGATCTACAGATGGAAAACCCAGAAAAGTGTTGATGAACTCCGCATTCAGTTGCAAAACCTAGCCCCGAATCTTCACTTCACTTCCGGTAGTCTTTAGGGACCAATTTGCATAAAACTCTCGCGTTAGATCAAGATTGCATTCTCCCATGTCTCGAAAAATGAAATCAAGATTTAACGCCATGATTTTAGCCAAAATGCGAGGTTCTCTCTTCGCTAGACTCTCCTTCTGTATCAACTCCACGTGAACATACTTTTTCACTTTGTTGTTCTTGTACCACTCCTTTCCTTCCTCCTCTAGGACCCATTTTATCCCGAACATGCATCGCGGTATTTGCAGCGAGGAGGATTCAGCTTGCTCTTTTCTTTCCCTTTTCTTACCTTTCTGTGAGGTGGACGCTTTTTCTTTTCCTTCTCGTCCTTTTGGTGCCATTCTACTTGGTGATGGACTTGGAAAATGATCTTGCAAGGTTGGATGAGCAAAAAGAAAAGTTTTGAGAGACTTGGGAAGGTTAGGCGGTGCCTAGGTTGAGGAAACAAGTGCATTTTATCTTAAGGTTGAAGTTCTATTTATAGACCAAGGCTTGGGTCGGTTTTGATCCATGAAAAATCGGGTTAGGGGCCAAAAAGTAAGGTTAGGCGGCGCCTAATGCTTTGCCTATGCTTAGCATAGGCGGCGCCTTTAGCAAAGCCTAGTTGAACATAGGCGACGCCTATGCTATGGCATAGTTGGGCATAGGCGGCGACTATGCTATGGCATAGTTGATTCAGAGAGCAAAGGCTATAGCATAAGCCTTGCCTTGTCCGTTGCCTAGATTTACATAGGCCTTGCCTTGTCCATTGCCTAGTTTCGCATAGGCATTGTGATGATAGGCGAATTTACACGCCTATATCAATATATTTTGCCCATATTTTACCCGAGTTTTGAGAACAAACTATATATTTCATGCACTTTTAGTGCTTTTTCCTATAAATGAGCTAACGAACATGATTAGTAAAGTTTTAGGTATAAATGATGCAGAATTCAGCATTTTATGGCTTACTTGACGCAAAAGAAAGCTCACGAAGGAAGGAAAGGGAGTTTGGACGCCTAAGGACCAAAACTGCTGCATGGAAAATCTGTCCCGGGCTAAAACAACATTTCTGAAGACTTTGGGGACCTGGACCAAAACTGCTGCATGGAAAATCTGTCCCGGGCTAAAACAGCATTTCTGAAGACTTTGGGGACCTGCAGTAACTAGTTAGGATTTGGATAATGATACATTAACCTAGTACAATTGGGTTAAGTATTTCATTAGTTTATTTGGATTAGGAGAATGTTACATTAACCTAGTACAATTTGGTTAAGTATTTCATTAGCCTAGTAGGATTAGGATATGGGTATTATAAATACCCTATCATGCTAGAGATTTTTATTCATCCCTTACCACAATACATTCTTCCATCCCTCTCTTCTTCCACCACAACAATTCTACAACTCTTCTAATCTTCCCATTAATTCTATTTTTCTTCTTCTATTCATCTATTCAATTCTTAATTTCCGCAACAAGAGAAACGTTACTTTGCTAAGGAATTCACGCCTAACGCCTATCACTTGATCTACACGCCATTACTCAATATTGTGCTATAATAACAATGTCAATCGTGATCTTCTTCGCATTCATGGGTAACTAAACCTCTCTGTTGGGGTTATGGAAGCCGAATGAGATACTATCTATTGCTGTGAGTTTGTGAGTTCATGACACGTATATTGCTTATATCATTATTCTCTTCATCTTAATCTACATTCTTTGCGGTTGCAAATGCAAGAATCCGCCAGTCTAACATTTAACTTGTTCGAGAGAAAGGTTATTTGTCTGGAAAAGAGATAATGTCAAGGTAGTAGGACACCCTTTCCTATTAAAAAGCTAGTGCCGTAACTGGACTAACCTCTTGGAGAATTTGTACCGTTAGACACGCTTTAAGATCGAGAGAGTTAAAGTGAAATAGTCCTTGTTGAGGTCGAGAGACGCTTGGATTTACCATAGAATACAATTCTCTATAAGCACATGCATGTCACAATTCTACACACTCATAGGCAATAGAGACGTATACCTCATAAGGTGGACATAACCCCAACACTTCAATTCTGATTGTTTACAACTTACGTAACAATCTTTCTCTCTTTACTTTGCTATTTTCAGCTTTTACTTTATTGTTTTCGTTACACATTACAATCCCCCCTTTTACGAGACTTGCACCAAAAGTTTAGTAATTTTGCTTACTTGTTGGCCAAGCTATTCCCTGTGGGATCGACACCCAACCCAGGTTGGGTTCTATATTTGCTAACGACCTCTTTACACTCCCACGAGAGCTGTAGATTGAGCGTTATCACATTGCCTTGTCTATTGCTTTTGCCCCTTCATCCTTAACTTACCACCTTTAACATGGCACACTTCTAAATCAAAATTTGAGACCAATCTCCTCCTTTATACGTTTTGCACCTACACTTACTCAAAAACAACAAAAACAATTAGAACGATGGGTTGCCTACCATCAAGCGCCTTAGTTTTGGTCGTGGCTCGACTCTTCTTTTTGGATTTTTATTTAACAAAACAAACTCCTAGGAAAACAAAACGAGTAAAAACGATGGGTTTCCTCCCATCAAGCGCTTGATTTATTGTCGCGGCACGACATAGTTACCTCAACTACTTAGGCTTCATCGAGATAGATGGTGGATCGTTTTCTAAATGGATTCAGACGACACTGATGCTTCATTGTGGGCATGCAATCTTCTTCGAGATGAATCTTGTGCATGCATATTCCAGGAGGGATACCAATTATATCATCAATAGTCCAACCCATAGCTCTCTTGTACCTCTTCAGAGCAGAGATAAGAGCCTCTAAGTGTTGTTCACCTAAATCAACCTCAAAACTCACCAAAAGTGTATTTCCACTTCCCAAGAAAGCATACCTTAGGTGACTGGGGAGCTCTTCTGATTCTAGCACTGGTGGCTCTTCAAAGAAAGTCTTCACTGTTGGTGAAGATCGATTCTTAAGATCAAGGTCCAGCTTCTTAGGGGCATAAGAATAGGACCTTATTCTTGTTAGAGCACAAACGGTTTCTTCATATTCGTCAACCTCCTCACGCTTCAAATTCAACAGCACAGCAGACAATGGCTCAATAGTAAGCTGCTTCTCCACAGATAATTCTTTCTCATCCTCATATTAAACATCAGCTACGGAGAACACATCCATATCTCTAGGCTGCTTCATCGATTTGCATACATCAAAACGAACCACTTTGTCATTCAGCCGAAATAAAAGCTCATTAGCTCTTAAATCAATAAGCACACTTCCAGTTGCAAGGAAAGGACGACCCAAGATTATGGGAACTTTAGAATCCACCTCGCAATCCAAAATAACAAAGTCTGCAGGAAAAATGAAGGTAGAAACCTTCACCAGTATATCATATAAGATACCAACAGGTCATTTTACCGACCTATCTGCCATTACGAGCCGCATATTGGTTGGTGTAGGATCGCCCAACCCCAACTTTCTATAAATGGATAGCGGCATCAAATTGATGCTAGCTCCCAAATCGCACAATGCCTTAGCAAAATTCATAGATCCCACCATCCAAGGAATAGTGAAAGCACCAGGATCTGCCTTCTTCTGTACTAAAGAACTCGTGGCAATTGCACCACAATGATGAACATTATCTGCCAGCTCATAGCTTGCTGCCTGCTTCTTCGTCAAAAGGTCCTTCATGAATTTGGCGTACCCAGGCATCTGCTCCAGTGCCTCCACCAAAGGCACATTAATAGTCAGCTGCTTCAACATAGTCATGAATTTACTGAACCTGGTGTCATCAGCTTTCTTCTTCAGTCTCTGAGGAAAAGGTGGCGGTGGAAGGGGAATAATTTTCTCCACCACTTCCTTTTTATCTTGCTTCCGATTACCAACCTTTTCAGGAGTGTCATCATCCTTCTTCTTCAGTCTCTGAGGAAAAGGTGATGGTGGAAGGGGAATAGTTTTCTCATGAACGCTCTCATTCTGGTTTTCAGCTTCTACAAAATCATCACAATCTGCATCAATAACATTCTCCTCTATATTATCAACTAACTGCTTGCCTTTGGACGGTTTTTCCAACACTTTATTACTCCTGGTAGTAATAGCCATACATGATCCATTATTCTTTGGATTTTGCACGGTGTCGCTAGGTAAGGTGCCGGCCTTTCATTTGTTGAATGCCGCTGATAGTTGACTCATTTGTTGTTCCAATTGTTTTATTGCAATGGAATGTGAATCAACCAATTGATTTATTGAGGATAAATCATTCATTACCTCAGTTACTTCCGTGTTAGTTGCCTCCACTCCTTTCAACAACTTAGCCATCATATCTTCCATGGACATCTTTCCAGAGCCAAATGCCACAGCCTCACAATTTCCAGGAGGAACATACAAACCACTCCTGTCATTCTTATTCTTCCAACTACCTTGATCATGGTCCTTGTTTCCAAATTTATCATAATAGTTCCGACCTTGGTTTCCTTGGGCATTGCCTCGGAAACCCCCTGATTTTTCAAGTAGTTAGCTTCTTCTTCAGAATCGGATTCATCTCTTCCCTATGATACAACGGCCTTAACCTTTTCAGTCTTCCCTAATAATAAATGCTTGGTAAGAAGATCCATTTGCGTTTTCATATGAGCCATATCCTGGTCACGTTCCTCTTCTCTTCGCCTTTGTTCTGCCGTCAAGCCAATAGATACAGTAGAGTTTGCTACCTCAGAATCCCTGGTATGCCAAGTTCTACTCTGCTTTGTCATACGATCTAGCATATCACTTGCCTGAATAAAAGTAAGGTCCATGAATGACCCTCCTGCAGCATTATCAACCACTTTCTTAGTCACCGAATTCAAAGACCTGTATAATATCTCCATCAAGTGGACATTGGTCATATGATGATTTGGGTACCACATAAGCTTCTTTTTGAACCTCTCCCATATTTTGTGGAGAGCTTCAGTTGGAAGCTGTCGAAAATTGCTGATCTCATCTCTCAACTGCGCTCTCTTGGATGACGGAAAGAATCTTTCTAGGAAAGCGTCTTTCAATTTCCTCCAATTAGTAATAGAATCAGGAGTTAGCCCGTTCAACCATAGAGTTGCCTCTCCCGATAGAGACAATGGAAATAAGCGCAACCGGACCGCATTCTGTCAAACCCTTGGATTGTCAAAAGCCTTGCATGTTGAGATAAAATTGATCAGATGCATGTTCGGATCATCGCCTGCAAGTCCACCAAATAGTCCCTTGAGTTGCAATAGCTGAATCATGGTGCTAGTGATATTGAACTTGGCTCCAGGTGCCAAGGATGGAGGAATGCCACTTTGGCACCATCCCCATCCAAATTGTCATCATCATCATCAAAAGGAATCTGCACAGCTCGGCGTTCAGGTCTCAAACTAGCTTGATGATCTCTTCTGTTCACAGGTGCCGCCACCTCCTCAGCATGTCTTGGGTTTAGTAAATTATCATCACCCAGGTCCTCATCATCAGGATTTGTTGCTCGCCCTGGGTTATCAATATTTTGTTGATACACTTGAGCAGCAGCTAATCTAGCCTGCTCCTGTTGAGCAGCCCTTCTTCTAATGTCTCGTTGCGCCTCTATCCTACCAATAAGTTCCGGTTCAGGGTTTATGGGTAATAATGGCTGACCCGAACTTTGAGTATTTGGCATGCACTGAGCAAAACCTGAATAAAACAAAAACAAAAAATGAAAAGTAAAATTCGAGAATCTTTGACCAAAGGGTCTAATAACTATCACAAACTTAGTTGACAACCGTATTCCCTGGCAACGGTGCCAAAATTTGATAACGCCCAAACTACAGCTCTCGTAAGAGTGTAAGCGGTCGATGTCAAATATAAAACCCAACTGGGTTGGGTGTCGAATCCCATTAGGGAATACTTGGTCACTAAGTGTTGTAATTGTTAGCAGACTGTTGGTCGAAAATTCTACGGAAAGGGGGGATTGGTTTTAGGCGTGAAGTAATGTTAACAAAATAAAGAAAGAAACGATCAATGTAGTAAGATTTAATCACAGAGAATAATAAGTTAGGGTTATGTCCACCTTATGAGTTCTACGTATCTATTAACTATGAGTTATGCGGAATTCAGACATGCAATCACTTATAGAGATTCGTATTCTAATGGTAAATCCTAGTGTCTCTCGACTATCCAGGATTATTTCACTTTAACTCTCTCGAGCTTAAAGTGTATAACTAACGGTACAAATTCTCCAAGAGGTTAATCCGGTTAAAGCATTAACGTGTAAACAGGGGTTGGTATCCCTATTTCCTTGTCACACTCTCTTTTCCAAACATGTAACTTTTCTCTTGAACAAGTTAATGTTGTAATGGAGTATTCTATATGTTTTCAACCACAAGAATTTAATTAAAACGAAGAGAGTAATGATACAAGTAGCATACACATCAAGAATTCACAAACTCATAGTAATAGATAGTATATCACAAGGCTTCCATAACCCTAATAGAGAAGTTTAGCTACTCATGAATGTAAAGGAAAGCAACGAAGACGTCATCATCATACCAAAACGATAACAATCTCATGATGGGTAAGTATTGGCGTCACTATGAGAATGACCTAATTTCCTCTCTAGCCGTTCTTGTAGCATTTTTCTCTGTCTAAAGTTACAGAAATTGTAACGTGATTTTTGTCCAAAGTGTTGAAGAAAAATAATGACAATAAGAATTGAATAGAAAATAGAATGAATGCTGAAAAAATCAGCAAATAGGGTTTTTATAACATCCTTGTCCTAGTCCTACTAGGTTACTGCATCCTTGTCCTAGTCCTAATAGGTTACTGCTGCACCCCTAAGTATTAAGAAATACTGATGCTTCTCGGAACAATTTCTCCATGCATCACATTCAGTCCACAAGCTTCCAAAAGTTGCCTTCCTTCTTATGTGAAGTTTTCCTTTGCTGCCCAAGGGTCCACAAAGTGCTGAAATTTTCATCATTAATACCTGAAAACATGCTAATCACGTTGGTTAGCTCACTTACAGGAAGATGGACTAAAAGTGCAGGAATTATATATTTTATCCTCAAAACTTAGCTATAACATGGGTAAATTATGGTGTTTAGGCGTGTAAATACGCCTAACATCATTCGATTCATATTTACTCATCTTAGATCTGCTATCTGCAACCACATGAGGAGCGTATCTGTCTAATTGGGTAAAATTGAGAGAATACTCTTTCACTGTTATGTTGCCCTGCTTCAGATTTATAAATTCCAAAACCTTCACTTCCCTCAACTCCAATGGAAAAAACCTATCCAGGAAAGCAGTGGAAAACTCTTCCCATTCTATGGGCCCTGCATCTGCGACCCTTTCTGCTTACCATAATTTGAACCATGAGAGGGCCACATCCTGCACCTGATATGCGACCAACTTAGAGCTCTCAACAGCAGTCACTCCCATAATATCTGTAACTTTCTACACCTGATCAAGAAACTCCAGAGGGTCCTTATCTGACTTAGACCCAATAAAAGATGGAGGGTTCATTTGGATGAAATCCTAGTTTCTGGCAGTAGTAGTATTGGCTACTGGATTGGCTGGAATAGCAGTTGGACGTTCATTCTAGGCTTCCACAGAATGAGTTAGGGTGGTGAAAGATATTGTGAACTTAGCATGGGAGACATATTCATCCAGAGGATCTGACTGGACGGGCTGGGGTTCTGGCTGGTCTCCCATTCCTCTTTCCTTAGTCATCTTTGGAGGCATATTCTATAAATGAAAGAGAAATTTGGATTAAAAAGGGAGTTTAAATAGATGTCATGCTCACTTGCACAACATGAATACTGAAAGAAGGGAAAATTTTCCAAAAACACCTCGCAGCCTCCATTCCATAAGTGTGGCGCGCTACACACCTATACAAAAGATTCTACTAGATATGGCTTTCAGACTTCCAAGGACTCTAGTGAACCTTAGGATCTGATACCAAGTTTGTAAAGCCCTAAGTGTATACCTTGGACGCTATATGGTGCTCATAATACTGAATAACCACAAGCTAACCCATGACTGGTACCTGCTGTAATAACTGAATTATAATACTATAATTATGCAAAAATTAGGTGGAAAATATGCCATAAGGTTCAATATTGTAATAAAATTAAATATGGTATAACAATACCAAAACGGAAATATCTGTCTGAAAAATACTCTAGTCTGAAAAGCCTCTATTATCTAAAATATGAAGTTGATGGGACAAGTCCCCAACTAACTCCGAAATACTAGAATAAGCTGAACTACTAAAATAATCATTATGTCTTTGAACTAAGAGGACTCACCACTAACTTTATCAGCTGAATATCTGAACTGCTAAGTATGATCGGGAGCCCGCGCATCTGAACCTATGATATAAAATATCATAGCGCAAATAAAAGATATGTGTCAGTACTTTGAATGTACTAGTATGCAAAGTGAAGTAGGATGAAATGCATGGATTCATATGCATGAACAACCCTGACTGAATAACATGAATATAACTAAATAAGAGTACATGCGTGAGAATATGTAAACTATAACTGAGATCGTGATAACACTGGATACTAAGTTCTGAGTTACTAATTTACTGATATCTGAGTTTACTGATATTGTGTAGCTGATAATTGAGTGACTATATTTGATAGTCTTGATCTCGTGGAACTATATTGAGTTCCATACTAAACTGAGTGACTGTATTTATCAGTCCTAAATCTGTGAAACTGAACTAAGCTCTATTCTAAGACTGGAACTGAAAGTAAAATTGTGGGAAGTAATCGTCTAACTAGCATGACCCTTTCTAAATAGATTGGGGTCCAACCTATAACCCTGGTTGGAAGGGTGTCAGTACTGACAGGGAGATCTTTCGACAACCCTCGCTGGCAGGAAAACTCAAATAAGATATATCAACCCTCATAATATCTGGCAGGAAGATATCTCAACGTATACTGGCTATGTAGTTTTATAACGCAGAGATTGCTACTAAGGGTTAAACCCTCTGCTAGCAGGAATGCCCCCGTCCTTGGGTTAACTAGATATTGAATCCTACTCCCAACTGAATAGACACTGAACTAATTTCTAGTTCGTACTAGGCTTTACTGAACTATTACTAATTATACAGTCTAACTGAACTGAACTGAGTTCACTAAGTTTCGTTGACTGATGGAATACTACTGGATTTTATTAACTGGATAAATTTACAGAGGTTTGAATTGAGTACCTAACTGGACTGGGCTGACACTGAGTCTACTGAGTTTTTCTTGAGTTCTGTAACTGACTGAGAGTACTACTGATCATGATATAACTGATACTATCCTGAGACTGACCATGGCACTAGGAAATCAGCTAAATTATTAGGTATTAAATACCCCCAGGATTCGATAGCATAAATTATAATACATGGCATAATCTTGAAACATGATAAATAACTACTTTCTCATCATTCATTCATTGGGACATTCTGGAAAACACTTGCATGACATGAACTTGAATACATGCTAACATGATATAATTTCATTATTTAATTCTCATAAACAACTCATCAAACTCTTGGAAAGCATTGTATGTGCACATAGTACAAATCAACATATGAACATCATAATTTCAAGGCTTTAACATGAATTCACATGATACTACATACATAATAGTTATTTTTACATAAATCTTGCACTTAATCATGGAATAGAAATCCAATCAATATTATAATCATGAATATGCTTGAATCCAAATCATGGAAAGCCTGTAATCAAGCTACTTGAAGTTTTAAAAAGTTTCTGGGACTCCAAGGATGGAAGGAACCCTTGGATGAACACTTGACATACCTTGTTTACTAAATTCTTGAAGATTAATGGTGGAATCTTCGGCCTTGAATTTGAAAGTCAATTACCTAGGGTTTTTGTTCTTGAGCAATTTGTGAAATAATGAGTATATGTTGTAAATAGAAGGCTAAATTTCATGTTTTTGGGGACTAAAGGATATGGGGAAAGACCTAAATACCCCTAAGGATGCAGCTTTTTACTGACTAAAAACTGAATTATCGATGCGTAAATCGACCCACCGCGTTATTGGCATCGACACAATAGCCAATGCACTATGTCAAATCTGCATCGGTTCACTGGAAATTACCAGTGGAGCTAAGAAAGAATATTAATCAGCATGATGGCCGCCGCACCATGCTGAGATCACGTTGATGCACTATTTTGGATTACCAAACGTGGTTCAATTGAGGCTGGAAAAATACAAAACTCGTCCGAGAATACCCACTGATATTCCTGATCATGAATCAATCTAAATATTGATACTTTAACGTTATAAGAGTTGTGAAATAGAGGTGCCAACTTACGAAGGCCAAAATAATACTATGTCTGAATACTTAGCTAAAATTTTCTAAGTCTGGGACCCCTTAGAAAGCTAAAAAGACTTAGTTGAGCTTAGGATTTTGTGGGGTCTTACACTGGCATATCCTTAGTTTTGTGGTAGGGTGCT
The DNA here is from genome assembly GCA_030864225.1 of Capsicum baccatum var. pendulum. NCBI lineage: Eukaryota > Viridiplantae > Streptophyta > Magnoliopsida > Solanales > Solanaceae > Capsicum > Capsicum baccatum. The sequence continues at coordinate 141,881,321 of CM061559.1, forward strand.
CAAAGTTTCACGCTAATGGGGATCATTTCTTCTATTTGGAATGAATAGTGGTATCAAAAGGGTGTATGACTTATCTTGCATATATTTGAGATGTTAGTATCAAGAGTCATTTGCTTGATTTTGTTCCTATGGCCTACCTAGACTTCTTCTTGAGTATGATATATATTTTGTTCTTAATCTTATGTTGAGCATCCATCCTATTTCTATTGCACCTTATCATATGGCTCCTGCCAAGCTAAAGAAGTTAAATGTCCATGTTAGACAATAAAATTCTTGAGACCAAAAATAAAAAAATAATTTAAAATAAGAAAAATATTGCAACAATCAATTTATTAATTTCAATTTGAGAGTGTTACAATCTCTATGAATCCTCTGATTCACCTTTTCAAATATATATTCAAGGGCTTAAAGCTTGATCTTAAATTTGAACTTGATTTGTTGATTTAAGAAACTTGATCTTGACTTTTTCTTGAATTCAAGGGTTTTTGATCTTGTTCTTGAATATTGCAATCTTGATCTTGAATCTTGTGGACTTGATTTGAGTGCTTGAGGTTTTTAGAGAAATTGAGGAGTTTGATCCACGAACTTTCTCTTTTTACTTGTTAGAGTTCTTGGGGTTCTTTTCTGTATTATGATACCCCTATTTATAGTTGTAGAAACGAGAAGAGTTATGATGAAGATGGATTTCCTTTGACCAATCAGATTTGAGTGACGTGGCACCTTTTATGGGCTTTGATTTCATGGGCCTGCTGCATTATTTTTGACATGTGGCATGGTCCTATTAAATCCTTTCCTTATCTTGGCATTCCATGTCATTTTACACTTGGTGCTTATTTGGGCCTCTAGAATATGACAAATCTTGGGCTTATAAAAATGGGCTCGTCATTTGTAGCCCAAATTAATGGACTAACCCAATAAATATTGAGCATTATTTAAATCCATACAAGTTTAGACTTAAATAATTATTCCAATTATATTAATCCACAATATACACAATATTTATTTGAAACTAATATATTTTGAATTTAATATAATCTAAATTTCATACGGATTTAAATTTAGTAAAATTTCAGTGCCCACAAATGCCCCCTACTTCGAGAGTTGTCTCGATCTTTCAGAAACTAGGCTCGAAGTATAAACTTGATATTTTTTTATTACACAAATTTATGTTCAAATAAAATTAAGATGGACCATAAAATAAACATGTGGAACATACACAATCCTTTGCCATAAATATATAATAATATAATATAATACACTATATAACTTAATTCTGGATTCCCAAGTGAAACAAATGAATTTTGTTTCACTTTTCTTGTTTTCTATGGTATTTAATGCTATTATGCAGCCCCTTTCCTTTTTTGGATTTTTACGTGGTCCCACAACCTTTTATTTATTTCACTTTTTTTGTTTTTCTTTGTCATTTAATTGTGCAGCCCCTTTCTTTTTGTTTTTTTACGTGGTCCCCATGACATTTTCCTCCAATCAAAGTAACCTAATAGGACAACCCAATTTGGTTATGTTTCAGATTAATAGAATAGCCACCTTAAATTTTCCCTCTTTTGGTGAAATTTGGAAAATTCCACCACCTTTTCTTTCTATAAATACCCACCAATAATAAAAATTTCCATCCAGCAATTGCAAGTTGCTAGTTATTAAAAATCGCACCCTTTATTAGATTGATTGGTGTATCATGATTGGCGTTCTTTTCGAAACGTCTCCATTTTTTCTTGGAATTGCTTACTTTATCAACCTTTCTTTTGCCTTTCCAGTAAGCACATTCAATAAAGAGAGGAACTTCTATTGGTCTTTGATGATTAACATCTCCCAATATTGAGGTAAATATCTTTTACATCATAATTTTGCTTTTTTTTCTTGTTTCCCTTTTTTTTTTTGTAGGGTTGAAACAAATAGCAATATTAAACAATCATCTTAGGGTGTGAGAGTTTAACTTCACCTCCGTACACTCTAAGATCGACCAATTTGACTTTAAGATGGTAGCTTTGTAACAATCGGCTTAGGGTGCGAGAGTTTAACTTCGCCTCCGTACACTCTAAAACCGACCAATTTGACTTCAAGATGGTGGATTTGCACCAATCACTTTAGGGTGAGAGAGTTTAACTTCACCTTTGTATACTCTAAGACTGACCAATTCAAATTCAAAATGGTGGCTTTGCAACAATCGGCTTAGAGTGTGAGAGATTAACTTTGCCTCCGTACACTCTAATACCGATCAATTTGACTTCAGGATGGTGGCTTTTTAATAATTGGCTTAGGGTGAGACATTTTGACTTCACCTCCGTACACTCTAAGACCGACCAATTTTACTTCAAGATGGTGTCTTTGCAACAATCGATTTAAGGTACAAGAGTTGAACTTTGCCTCTGTACACTCTAAGACCGAACAATTTAACTTTAAGATGGCGGCTTGCAACAATCGGCTTAGGGTGCGAGATTTTTACTTCACCTCCGTACACTCTAAGACCGACCAATTTAACTTTAAGATGGTAAAAATTTCCTTTTTCTTTGAATAAAGCCGCAATATAGAGGATCTTTCTGTCAGCAATTATTTGTACAGGTATTTTGTTCAACCTCAACTTTGTATTTAACTAAACCTTCCTGGTTCATAAAGATTGCAGGAATGGTTCACTTTAAGGAATATACCTCTCCATCCTCCAACAACAAATATCTTCTTATTGAGGCTGATGATGGTACAATTTTATCTAAGCTATTGACTCACACTCCATTGGTCGGTAGGTGTGCTGATCCATGGCCTCCCTTGGTCAATTCTCTTTATATGCTAAACTGGACTTCTGAACAAGACCTTGGTTCTAATCGATTCATTAAAGTATGGACCCTTCAGAATCCAAACCCACTTCAACTGAATATTGCGAGCACCCTTCCTTCCCTAGGGCGTCGAATACTTCAGGGAGATATACATTGGGGAATAACCATGGAAATAGATGGTGAATTTCTTCATATTCAAGGATATTGTGAATGGGTTGAGGAAATTTTGGCTAGAAGTCAACAAACTCTAAAGGAAGCAAAGTTATACGATGTTGTTTATGCTTCTTTATTTACCATGATCAAAGTTCAAACATATTGCAAGCCTTACTTGAAGCATGGTGCCTAAGGACAAACACATTGATGACATTGATTGGAGAGCTTTCTATATTCGTTTGGCATTTACATGAGATTGGAGGCCTACCTATTGGAGGCCTTCCTTATGAAGAAGTAGTGCCTGAATTCAAAGAGCTCACCGGTGGTGACGAGAAGAATGAAAGATTCACCCCTCGTTCCTGTGAATTCTTAGTTTTAGCCTTTCAGTATCTTTAAGAAAGAGATTCTTATAATCCAAGAGTTACTCTAAGAAAGTGGATAAAGTTTTGGTGTAAAAGAGTCTTGAGATATGAGGTAGCTCTAACGAGGAAGGAGAAAAAATCTATTCGCTTGAAGTCAACACAAAACCCAACTGGGGACTATTTCGAATGCAGCAAAGTGGTCAAGCACAGGTGATGCAATATTTTCTAAACTTTGAGTAGGGTATGTACATAGAGTTGATACATATTTGGAAGCATTTTTATTATGTTGATTATGTACCTTTGTGTTTCCTTCTAAGGATGGAGATTTCATTCGTATAGTAACTTTTAGAATTACAGCTATGATAGCCAATAAAAAAACATTTAGTCTTGTCATTCCTGTCTTGTCAAGCATTTATAATGGTTTAAACTGGATTACCAAAGGTTCACAACTCGAGCACATCAAAATATCCTTTCCAATCCATTTTTTTGTATGGTTGGCTTGCTTACTATTTCAAGACACTTTTTTTCTCTACCTAATGGGCTATCCATTCCATTAATGGTAGCATATTCTGGAGAAGATGCTGCAAGATATTTTGATGAAGAGCATTCCAAAAAGCGTATCTATCGAGGAGATAATATTTCTTAGACTTCTACCATGCCAAATAACTCCAATATTCATTATTTTATGGATAATGATAAAAAAGCTGATTCAGAGATAAGTTACTTGATGAGCCTTTGTTTTAACTTTCACTTTTTAGGTATAAATACTCATTTATTCTTGATCCATATAGCCCACAAAGATTTAGCCATCAGTTTGGATTTTATCAAAACCTCCCTGGTAGCTTAGAAAATGATATTCGCAGTGTATCAGTTGATGAAGGTCTCAAATTTTGTCGCATTTGTGTGTTGCATAGATCCATGGCTAAGGAAACTTTTCCTATGGCCACACTTAATACACGAAAGAACTCCTCTACTGCATATAAAAATTGGTGGGAAAAAGTTCATGGGAACTTTCTTGAAGCTAACTTGCAATCCCTGGTGAATACTGTAGGTCCTATTATCGATACTCCTCAATAACATGATGAGGAGGTCCCAATTGTGGTTAAGCCTCTCATTTTGAAATCTAAGGTGGTCATTCCATATGAAGTTAAGGGACCTTCACACGTAAAGCTCAGAAAGAGGAGTTGCCTGTCCTGACTTAACAGGCTTTCAATAAATGACCATCTCAAGACGAGAGCGATAGTAGTCATGGAGATTGTTGTTGGAAGAAGGTAAAACCATCCTCGACAAAGAAAGGTGATTTTAACTCCCATGTGGAGATTATTGGTAGTTCATCAAGACTCTGCCAGTTGAGAAGGTAACAACTTAACTATCTACTATTTCATAGTATATAAATCTCCTTTATATACCCCTCATATGATTTTCATTTTTGTTTTCTTTGTGTGTGAAGCTAGACAATGTCCAAGTTTTGGAAGATCCTTACCAAAGTAAGACACAAGATAGTAGTGAGTCTGTAGTAGGTCCAGACTCAAGTGAGTTACCTTCGTCATCCAAAGAGGTTACTTTTAACCCTTGCAGTAAAGTCTAAGCAAATGTAGAGTCAAACTTTCTCCGAAAACCAGCGGTAACCATGTCTATTTTTTTGGCAAGAAGGTCATTTCAAATATTAAAAAGGAATTTATCATGAAGGCTTAGGCTAGTATCCATACTAAACTTGTAGGCCTTACGCGGAATCATGCTTCTTCTATCCTAGATGATGTTGAAGTCATACTTAATGACATGAGTGTGATAGGGGCATATATTTCCCCTTTGCAGGACTTAATGGGGTCTTTCTTTGGGTTAGCGACTTCCTACGACCAAGAACGATCCGCCCTTGTTGATAAAACCATAATAATTAAAGAGTCATATCCATATTTGAAAGCCAAAGAACACCTTGAGCTTGTATTAAGGGAGATAGATGAGAAATCTAAAGAAGTTTCTGCCGCCTGCAAATCTCTTAAGTAGGCGAGAAAGAAGGTAAAGAAGTTAAAAAGTCGTCGAGATGCTCCCAAGCAAGAAGCTGCAGAGATGGAACCCAAAGTCTTAGCTACTGAAGAAGAGTTTTCCAAGTGTTCTGATGTCTCCCTTGTAACGGCAAAATGCTTAAAGTTCGTGGAGAAGAAGAAGCAAGTCTTAGAGGCTGTTTTACAAGATTTAGTCAATTATAATCTGTACTTAGATTATCCTTAGGAGATATCTTCCTTCAAACCTTCTTGTTTCTTTATTTTACCCCTTTTATTGAGTAGTCGGATCTATTAGTTTTGATGGAAACTCTTTTTCTTTATATTGCACATTTATTTTAATATTTTATTTGAATTTCAACTCCAAAAATTGCTTGCTTATTTTGACGCATTGATGTTGTCATATTAAACTTTGGCTTTTCTCTCCCAAACTTGTAGCTTATGGACTTCACATTTTTGTCTCATAACCAAGTTGGACTTGTAACTTCAATTCAAAACCCCTAAGAATTACAACTTTTGACTTCATAATTGATAATTTCATGTGTGGTAGATATATGCACTAACTGTAGGCTTTGGGTATTCCAAATCCTATTGAAGGAGCTTTCTTTCCTTTTGATGGGTTGCCTCCATTGATCCACAAGTATTTAATATAATTCCAAAACTTAATTGAGATATACGTAGACGATTTCCATGCAGTAGATCAAATAGGGACATGCATATTTTTGACACTCATGTCACTGAACTCAGAATGAAATTCCAAGCATCTATGTACCTCAGTAAAGAGGATCAAGTCACAACGTAGTTATGGGGCGAGTTTGTTTATCCCAACTTATGGATAGGCCACCTCTTTCAAGGTTTTCAACCTAGCGGACTTCTTTATTTTTTTTAGCCATACATAATTTATACTCTTGCGGGCTAGGAGTGTATATGCATTTTATACTCATGCCTTAAGAAGTTTCATCTTCCTTCAAGGATAGTACTTCTTCAAGAACTTGGCGTTGATAGGACTAACTTTTACTCCATTTACATCGACAAGCTTGTAAGCACTATTTGAATATACCTCTTGTATGACATATAGTCCATCCCACTTTAGGGTGAATTTGCCCTTAGACTTACGAGAAGTGATAATGGGTCTCCTCACTGTAAGGACTTGATCTCCAACTTGGAAGCACCTCAAGTAAAACTCTTTTGTTGAAGGAACAAGATAGACGGGCTTGGTAACATTCAAGATTTTGTTGAGTCTGTAGTCTTTTCTCATCAAGAGCTTCTAACTCCACAAGACTCAACTTAGCAATTTCTTCATCAGTGAGCCCTTCTTGAGTAGCCAGTCTCAAAGAAGGTATTTGACGCTCAAGTGAAAGGATTTCCGCAAATCCAAGAGCAAGTGAGTATGGGGTTGCTTGCATTAGTGTACGATAAGTTGTCCTATATGCCTATAAAGCTTCTTTCATTCTCTCATGCCAGTCTCATTTGGCTTTGGAGATGACTTTCTTTGATAAGTTACATAAAGTCTTATTGAAGGCTTCAGCTAGACCATTGGCGGCATCATGATACATTGAAGACTTGCGCTGCTTGAAGCCAAAGATATAATAGATTTTTTTCATCAACTTGTTATCGAATGGCTTTCCATTATCGGTTATTATTTATTGAGGGATTCCAAAGTGGTAGATGATATTCACTTTGATGAAATTCACAACATTCTCTTTCTTTAATTTCTTAAGAGCAATAGCTTCGTCCCATTGTGAGAAGTAATCTATCGTGGCCAAGTTGTATAAGTGCCCACTAGATGATTTTGGTAGTGGACCAACAACATCCATGCCCCAAGCATTGAAAAGCCAAGATGCTACAGTTAGATGTAGTACCTCTGGAGGTTGATGTATGGAATTTGGATGGAATTGACAAGCTTTGCATCTTCTAGCATAGTCCAAGTAATCTTTCACCATCTTTATCCCATAATATCCATCTTTTTAATGTGAAAATAGAGATTGGGTACAGACTGATGTGATCCATAAAGTCCTGAGTGCACTTCTTTCAAAGCTTGAATTGCTTCTTCCTCTCCCAGACACCATAAGAGTAATCCTTCAAATGATCTTCTGTATAGTGTGCCCTTATAGTAAAGGAAGCAAGGTGGATAGCAACGAATGTCAGTCTTTCTCCTTGAATCCTCTGGAAGTATCCCATGATATAAGTAATCAATGATAGGTTGTCACCAATCTTCTTTTGCAACCACAGATACAGCAACGAGGTATTAAACATTATTTTCTTCATCCTCATTTGATGGGGGTACTACCTATTCTTGGAAGATATTAAATCATATCTTATTTGGAAGAGTCAAGGTTGAGGTCAAAGCAACTAGGGCATCAACTTGCTTATTTTCTCTCCTTGGAACATGTTGGAGGGTTAACTCCCCAAGCCACCCCATCAATTTCTATGCATAATTATGATATGGTCTTAGCTCAAGCTTCCTGTCTTTGTAGCTTCCCAAAAGTAGCTTAATTACCAATTGGGAGTCATAAAAGACTTGTAATTATAGTTGCTTCATTTCAACTGCTATCTCATGTCCAAGTATTAATGCTTGATATTCAGGAACATTGTTAGAGCAATGGTTTGTTAAGGTAAATGAATATGGGATGACCTCTCCTTGTGAACTGACGAACACCACCCCGGCACCATCTCTATCTCAATGTGCGGCACCATCAAAGTACATTTTCCATGGGGGTTTGGCTTTAATAACCATTATATCTTTATCAGGAAGTTCATCGCTTATTTTATAATCATCACGTATTGGGTGGTCTGCCAAGAAGTCATCTAATGCTTGTCCCTTTATGTCCTTTTGGGGAATATACATAATCTCAAACTATTGAAATTGAAGGTACCATCTTGCAAGTCGGTCACTAAGGATTGTTTTTGACATTACAAACTTGATGGGATTTACCCTAGACTCAAGATAGACAACATAAGCTTGAAAGTAGTGTTTAATCTTTTGAATAGAGAAGGCCAATGCCAAACACAACTTGTTAATTGGAGAATACTTTAGCTCATTTGGTGTCATCATTCTACTCAGATAGTGAAGAGAGTTCTCTTTACTTTCACTATTTTGTTGAGCCAGTAGTGCTCCAATTGACCTCTCTTGTGTCGCGATGTAGAGTATCAATGGCTTCCCAGATATGGGTGCCACAAGAACTGGTGACTTCACTAAGTATGATTTGATACTTTCAAAGGCATTATTACAAGATTGGTCCCATTCAAAAAGAGTGTCCTTCTTCATTAGACAACTAAATGGTTGATATTTTCTAGCCAGGTTTTAGATGAACCTCCTTAAATATGCTAGCCTTCCTTGAAGGCTTTTTAACTCATAAATATTTTGGGGTTCGGGCATCTTCAAAATTGCATTGGCCTTGGCTTGATCAATTTTAATTCCTCGGTATCACATAATGAAGCCAAGAAATTTTCCAAAATTAACTCCAAAGGCACACTTCAATGGATTCATTCTAATTTGATATCTTCGAAGTAACTCGAAATACATTCTTAGGAATTTTAAGCGATCGTCTCTCTTTCTTTACTTCACCACTAGATCATCCACGTAGCATTCAATATTTTTGTGGATCATACCATAAAAGATATTTTGCGTAGCCCTTGGATAAGTGGCTTTAGCGTTCTTCAAACCAAAAGACATCACCTTGTAGGAATAAATATCTTTGGGTGTACAAAATGTGGTGAGTTCTTTATTATTTGGTGCCATGCTAATTTTATTGGTGTAGGATGAACCATCCATGAAGGACATGGCCTCATAACCAGTGGTGGCATCAATCATCAACTCTGGTACAGGTATTGGAAAGTCATCCTTAGGGCAGGTGTCTTTGAGATCTCGAAAGTCGACACAAACTCAAATTTTGCCATTCTTCTTTTGCATTAGAACAATACATGAAATCCACATGGGATATTTAAATTCATTAATAAATAAATATTTAATGAGTTTGTTAACTTCATTTTTAATTACTGGAACCAACTCTGGCCTAATGCGCCTTTGGGCTTGCTTAACAGGACGAGCACCATTCTTGACCGCCAACTGATGGACTGCTACTTTTGGATCTAAGCCAGGCATTTCCTTATAGCTCCAAGTAAAGACATACATATATTATTTTAGTATGTTCATATAAGTAATTTCCTTATTTAATTCTAGAAATGCACTCAAGTAAGTTGGTCTTAAGTTTTCATTGGTTCTAAGATTAACTTCCTTCAAGGGATCTATTGTGGCCTTTACTCCTTCTCCAAGTTAAGTTGATCTTAAGTTTTCATTGGTTCTAAGATTAACTTTCTTCAAGGGATCTATTGTGGCCTTTAATCCTTTTTTAAGTTGCAATGGAGAATCTCCAGCATCTTCATCCTCTTGAGGATCATCATCGTTGATGGATATGTGGTAACACCAGAAATTATCTTCCATCACTTCACCAACCTTCATTTCAGATAAGATATCATTCTTATTTTTATTCATAACATGATATGAGGAGCCAACACTTTCTTCATCTTTCTCACGTTCCTTAGTATAAACAATAGTATGAGTCTTTACTTTTAACACTTTGTTTCATGAAACACCAGTTTCGTCTGCCGCCTCATTCTAGAAGGAATCAAATTTTGGAAATCATTTTAGATCTTAGGCGAGGAGTGCATCATCATACTTTGATGAATTGTCTAATGCTTGTTACATCTCTTATTATTTAGAGGACCCAACCTTTCGAACGAAAAAGTTCTTGTGGTTGATTCTCCAAGTCGGTCAAAGATAGAAGGCCGTTTGTTGGATGCAGTAGAATCCTCTTCTACAGTGATGTAGTTACTAACCGCCCTTCTTATTGAGATGTAAATTAGAGGTGGTTGTCTATATCCTAGGCCTTCACGTGCCTTCCTTATTGTACCTTCTGACAAAATTTTACACAACCTTGATGGTTCATTAGGATTATATCCATCCTTTACAAATAACATGTATACATTTGGATCAAATCCCTCTTTTGTACATTTCGTAGGGAGTGTCATATCTTATGGAAGATTTTGAGCCACAAACTCTCCAATTAACTTTGCAGATGGATTTATTGCATCAATCTTCCTGATAGGTAAAGTTAGCCCCTTTAGCACATTATCTTGGGCTTCAGGTGGGTGATATTTCTCTTTTTTTACCTTTGGCACGTAGCGCGGAAAAAAATTGCCTTTTTTTGTAGGTTCAACACTTTCTTTATTTAAAGTGAAGAGGGGCTTCCAGGTAGAGACTTTTTCAGTAGTCACCGCTACCTTCTTAGATGAAAGATCATCACACTTGGTCTTGGTGACATCATCAACCTTTTTCTCATTCACGACATAATTCTTCAAGTAGAATTTTCATTAGCAAAGTGTGATTCATCTTAAGTGAATAGCTTATCATCGGCTATTATCTTTTTTTCCACTCCACCTTTGAGGTACTTCAAGAATTGATAGTAAGAGGATGAGATAATTTTGTTCCCGTGCACACAAAGCCTACCAAGAAATATATTGTATGAAGTTTTAGCATCAATCATATGCATTAATGCATTTGATAGAAAATAATCCATACGAATCCCCAACTTGATAGATCCCATGGCCCTCTAGCCCCCTTAGTTGACTCTGTATTCTTCACCAATCAAGATTCTATTTATCTTCTTTCCTATCACTTGTACTACCATGTGTAAGGGACGATTGTGTAATGCTCCTCCAAGCAGAAGATCATCATTTGTAAATGTAATTTTTGTATCACATACATGTGCCTCTTCGCTAAGAGTTTCAGCAAGATTTTTGGAATATGAAGGAACTTCCATTGGTAGATTGTCACCCTTTGCCCCCTCTTTGAAAGTATTAAAACAAGACGCCTCAAAGTTGGCTTGAGCAGTCTTTGCAAGAAACCAACTTGTTACGTATTCTTTCAAAGTTATTGGACACCATGGTTTTTTGTGGTGAAGCTCTGTCATCCTTTTATTTTTTGGAAGCTCAACCAACTTTTATTGTTTTAGTTTCTTTACAATCCTCTTTCTATTTGGCTGCTCGACTATCTCCTTTCAAAAACTTATCTTCTTGCTTCCGCACTTGGTCACCAGAGTCCAACCTTTACCATAAAATTCATCAACTGAAGACCTTTTAGGCTCTAATATTTTCTAATTATTCTCTTCGACACATATTTAGACTGGGTTAAGAGATCCAAAAGTGATTGAGATTTGATAAGTACTGGCCGTCTTATCATCGAAGAAGATCTTCTTCTCACTTTCCAGTTTCATGACTTTGTCTTTAAAGACAAAGCAATTTTCGAGAGGGTGACTTACAAGACTATGGTATTTGGAATAATTATGATCGTGGGTCCTTCCGTCTTCGTTGGGTCATTTCATCTCTGGGAATTCAATAAGCTTATGCTCAAGGAGTTCATCAAAAATCTCAGCAATATCAGAATCAAGGAAGGGATATTCTTTTTCTTGTATCTCTTTTAAGGTTTTCTAATTCGGACGTACTCTAGAAGTTGTATTCATACTTTGCTTCTTGTTCACCTTTGTGGTAACCTTCACAAGAGACACAACAACATTCATGGACTCCTTGTTGTCATTTTTGGGGACAAACTTGCCCCATCTTTTAGGTTCCTGCTTATTCTTTCCCTTCGAGGGTCATGGATAGGCGCTTCTCCCTTTTTAGTAGAAAACATGCTCAAATCCATATCGTGAGCATGGGTAGCTAGCTATTCAAATGATTTAGTGTTAATGATTTGCAGTTTAGGCTAGCATTTCTCCATTGATTGATGAAGTCAATGACTGGTTCATCCTTTCTTTATCGAGTATTTGTGAGCTCTACTATGCTCACTATATGCCTTATGCGATAAAATCAATTTAGGAACTTGTGCTCCAATTGTTCCCAGCTATCGATTGAATTAGGTTTAAGGTTTGTATACCAGTCAAAGATATTTCCCTTTATGGAACGAATAAAATATTTGACAAGATAGTCACTGTAAGTTCTAGCATTGCTACATATCTCAACAAAGTGTGCGACATGCTATTTTGGGTTCCCTTTGCCCTCAAATTATTGAAATTTGGAGGGTTAATAGCCTACAGGCATTTTGAGGCTATCTATATCGTAGTGTAGGGATTGGCCTACGTAGGGAATATTTGCTGACAACATCTTACTCTTCTTTGAGGGTCCCTTTAATGAATTCCCTCAATTTCCCAATCGGGATCAGTCCCTAAGAAGAAACGTGCACCTCTTTAGTCAGTGGTGTTTGTTTCACAGGATTTTCTGTCTCATGAACCTCTGGAGATTTTCCAGGTGCATGGCTAGACTCTTTGTCTATTAGAACTCCAACCTATCCACTATCTTATCAATTCGAGCATCTTGATTCTAAACATATTTGGTCAGGCCCTCAATTGCCTTTGCTAGATTCATAAGCTGCTCCTCTATTGACAAGGCATCAGTTACCATCGCTTGGATAATCACTGGAGATGTCGGAGAGTAGCATGGATTATTGCACAAGTTGATCTTTGAAGTGCTCAAATTATGCGGTGGTCGGAGATGATGAGTTTCTTGAACGATCATTGCTCTTTGCACTAGAGTTTTTAGAATTGGAATACTCAAGTAGAGCTAAAGTCTTCTTAAGAGATTTCACCACACTGTTTCCTCCTTCCGAAGAACTTGCATTGGACTTCATTCCTTTTGGGGTTGAAGATCCAAAAACTAAAGTTGGCGCGGACGACACTAGATGTGTTTGTTATCCTAGCAAACCTGCCTTGCTCTTTGTGACAGCTCATAAGATTCCAAAAGTAACACCAAGGATGTTTTGTAATTAGCAGATAACTTTGAGTCAGCATCCTTGTAAGCAGTTGATTGAGAGTTGACCTTCTTGGAAGTCATTTTAGTGTTGTTGAACTTTACAGTTGAAAAAGTTGAGCTGAGAGGTAAAGATTGTCCTACTGGGTGTGCCAAAATTTGTTGGACAATAAAATTCTTGAGACCAAAAATAAATAAATAATTTGAGATAAAAAAATATTACAACAATCAATTTATTGATTTCAATATGTGAGTGTTACAATCTCTCTGAATACTCTGATTCGCTTTTTCAAATATAGATTCAAGGGCCTAACGCTTGATCTTGAATTTGAACTTGATTTTTTGATTTGAGGGACTTGATCTTGACTTGTGCTTGAATTCAAGGGCTTTTGAGTTTGTTCTTGAATATTGCGGTCTTGATCTTGAACATTGATAAACTTAATTTGAGTGCTTGAGTTTTTTAGCAAAATTATGGCGTTTGATCTACGAACTTTCTCTTGCTACTTGTTAGAGTTATTAGGGTTCTTTTCTGAATTATGATACTCCTATTTATAGATGTGAAAAGGGGAAGAGTCATGATGAAGATGGACTTCCTTTGACCAATCAGATTTGAGTGATATGGCGCCTTTTATGGGCTTTGATTTAATGGGCCTACTGCATCATTTTGACATGTGGCATGGTCCTATTGGATCCTTCCCTTAACTTGGCATGCCACATCATTTGACATGTGGCACTTATTTGGGCCTCTAGAAATGACAATATCTTGGGCTTATTAAAGTGGGCTAATTATTTGTAGCCCAAATTAATGGACTAGCCCAATAACAGAAGGATTGGTTTTGGTTGAATTCTAATGCAGTAGGACCGAGTAGCATATTCTTTGTGCACGACCCAATTTATGAGTCATGATGGCACCTACTCAATTCCTCTAGTTTGTAAGACAAACCATACCCCGAAGCTAAACACAGTGGTTTAACTTGGTGAAAAATGCCCAATCAGAGGCAAAAATCAACAAAACAACTGATAAATAGATAAAACATTCGACATAGATGGAAATAATCAATAAAAGATACCATCCCACTACCTGGTAGAGCTAGTATAAGAGCATATAATATGTTAAAACTAAAAGACTTAGAATAGTCGACAATATCTGTCTCGATAACAAAAGATTGAATATATAAAGATAGAAGGAAATAGGTGACTCTTACTCTAAGAGCTCACCCTATCTCCAGAAACTCAACATAACATGATCAACGATCAGAGGCGTCAACTAGTACTCAGATAAGCACCAAAAAGGTATAGAAGTGTAGTATGAGTACCAAAAAATTGGTACTCAGCAGGCATCATCGTCCGACTAAGCTAAATCATGATATATTTATGATAAAATTCAAGATATCATAACTAAGTCAAGGTATAGAAATGAACCTGAATAACCTACGATATTATTGCACATAATAAGTAATTTAATAGGAATAACAATATACCACAAATCATCAACACATGCCAATGTCATCGTACAATATAAGTAAATAAATCGGAATAATAACACATCACAAGGCATTACACAAGTAATCACAACTACAAAATTGGCTCCCATGCACTAGTTGGCATGGAAAGTAAATAAGTCATCATAGACTCCCATATTCATGGAGAGCACACTCACGAATAGAATAAAGCAACCATTCATCGCTTACAAATAACCAACTCGTTATTCAACCTTTGTTCCACAATTTGCCAACAGTCAGTCATTTCAACATCATTTGACAATGTACCCACATTCCATAATATTACCATCATTTAACAATTTTATCATATCGATACTCACTAGTCACTATTTATATCTCTTATTAACTAAGCCATTTTACTACTACTCATATATAACCTCTAGTCATCATTTAATAACATTCACCACATATCCGTTAATAACCATTTATTTGATAACCATCATTTATTAACTAATAATTCATTGCCAACTAATTCTTGTTTATCAACTAGTCATGATTAGTAGCTTAAACAATATCCACCACTAATCGTTAATTATTACTAATCATCAACTATCACTAATCATCAATTATACTATATTCTAATAGTTTACCACTTTTGGGCTATATCCTAAATCCCTAATATCAACATCATACCAACTTTGCATATTTATATATATATAATAATAATAAATAGACGAACACAAATCGGTAGATGTACACATATAATCACAATCATCCTCCGGCCTTGTCGGGTGTCAATGCATTATCATAATCATCCTTCGACCTTGCCGGGTATAAGCAACATCAACATCATTTTCTGGAATTAAACCGGGTATAATCAATATCAACATCATCTTTAGAAATTGAATCAGGTTTACATATATATAGTAAATATTCAAACTCGAACTGGGAGCCACATCAACATATTTGGTGGCATAATCAATAACACAAGTTCTAATATAGTGAAATATCATGAATTCTTGCATAATGATAGCATAGCTTCCCATAAATTCAGTTAGCATGACTTCTAGCATAATTAATAAAACAATTGCTAATATCATCAATAAGAATATTTTTTAGAATGATTACTAGCATAATTATATCGCATGATCATAATCATAAGTAATAGAATAGGCTATAACTTATCAATAGCATGGTCAACGGTTTATCATTAACATAATAGATAGCTTTTACATGGCACAACCAATAGCTAGTCGCAACTTGATTCATGTCTTACCATTGCATAAGCGCCAATATAATACATTAGTCTATAAACATTACTTCTAATGTCATTATTACCATAACCATCAAATGTCAAGGTTCCTAAATATTTCCTCAAAAGGCATTCTCTAGGAATTTATTAAGCGCATAAGGGCTTCAAGAGAACCAATCATCAATCTTGACGTAAGGTGGGTCAAAGAGCTCACTTCTAAATCCCTCAAATATACTCTAAGGAAAATTCTTCCCCTGACTAGGCTAAGATATCTAAATCTACTCTTAGATTTATAACAAGACACAGTTAGCCATAAGGTAAAGGTTCTTCCCAATCACAATGGTTAATCCAAAATAATAACTAAGGTAACCTTCTTTAATGTAAGAAACCAAAGCCAATATTGCCCAAAGCATGGGTGTCTAAAGCATTTTTATCTAACTTGAGTGATCTAAGGAATTCTTATGCTTTACTTGAGCAATGAAGTTCAATCCACCTAAGGCATAAGGAAACAAGTCAAGCGTTTCAACTCTACAGTTTGAAATTTGACTAAATTGTCCAACTAACCCAAGTTTTGCATTTCATCAATCCAACAACCAAAACCCATCCAAATCTAACACTATATCCGAAGAATACTATGAGATAGCTGAACCTAACAAGGTATAAACATAGCCTACCTCGGCACCAAAGAAAGATCAACGATCCGCTAAACCACCATTTTTCCCTTCTAAGAAGCCTCATCAAGATTCCAAGCAATCAAAAATACATTCTACTCATCAACACGATAACAATAATACTCATATTGCATTATTATGTTATGGGTCCAAAAATCACACAAAAAATCTATATGGGTCCCACTTATGAAAATCGCAGTTCCAAAACCAACCTTATATTCTTACATGCTCAAAGAATCATTACCCTCAAAAATGAGGAAAACCTAGCTAAATTGGGGCTAAAATCAAGCTCTCAAGATTTTGGGGTCTTGAGCAATAAATTAAGAGATTTCACCAAGAGAAGAGTTAATTCTTACCTCAAATCTAAAGATAACCATGAAAATAAATGTTAATCAAGCTCATAAGTCACCTACAAGTCTCAGTTTATGAGTTATCACACTATTTAAGGTTTTTATCTATCAAAGAAGTGATTAAGTATGGCCAAAATCATGGAAAAGGGGTCATTTTATACCCAGTCTAGGTACTCAAGAGTCGCTATGGTGACCCTGAGGTTGGCAAATGCACCATCTTCTATCTGTCATATAAGTCATAATCACGATACCCCTATCGCGATTGTGGTATCTCCTCTATTTAAGCGAGTTGCGATCACGGTCCAAAGAGTCGCTATCGCGGTGCACCAAATTTTTTAAAGTTTGGAATGGGCTTCAATTGGGTGCTCGGGATTCATTCAGATCCCATATATGTAAATGAACAATTTAACCATTCCAAATTTAATATTTCAAATGCGATGGCGCACTTAGAATTTCCATTCGTGGGTGGTTTGCCCAAATATGGGTCCCACAAATATGGGTCACACACCCATATTTTATTTTCCTAACTTTCCGACCAATAGGTCAAAATGAGCTTGGGTGCCTCGAGACTCGATCAAATATCCACCTAGCCTAAAATCGACATTTCAAAGTTGCTGGTGCAACCACAATTTGTATACAAGATCTGGCTAAAGTTTTTGCCTGGTGGACATTTGGAACCAATAAAGATATCAAAACAGGAAATTAGCTCTAAAAAGACCAAATGAATTGCCCAATAATAAGATTATTAGTCCCAGCAAGTCATAAATGACTTGGGCAAGCTATAGAAAATCCCTAACAACAAAAATAAGAGAAAACATAGAAAATAACCTAAAGGTTTATTATAATATCCACTACTAATGAAACATTCATCCGCCAAAAATTAAGGATTAGGATGTACCTGAATTCTCAAACAGGTAGGGATATTGGGTCCGCATATCGCTCTCGAGCTCCCAAGTGGCCTCTTCCACTAGGTGGTGCCTCCAATGAACCTTAACTATATCAATCTCTCTAGTGCACAAATGATTGACATCACTAGTCAAAATGAACACAGGCTCCTCCACAAAGGTCAAATTTTTGTCTAACTAGACGAAGTCCCATCTAAGCACATGAGACGAATCAGGAATGTATCACTACAACAATAAAACAATGAAAACTAGTTGTACAACAGAAAAATATTGAGAAAAAGCTAACTTATAGACCACCTCACCAACTGCGTGAAGAATCTCAAAAGGTCCAATATATATAGGACTGAGCTTCACCTTCCTCCTGAACTTCATCACACCCTTCATGGGCGACAAACAAAGGAATACACAATCACCAAATCTAAATATTATGGCACAAAGCTTACGGTCTGCATAGGATTTTTGCCTAGTCTGAGATGCTCTCCACCTATCCTGAATTACCCTGATTCTATCTCAATACTTAAATGATAAATTGTTGTTATAAGAAAACTCTGCCTAGGCCAAGTGATCCTCCCACTAGCCCCAAAATACATAACACAGGCTCAGAGCATATCCTTAAGAACCTGAATGGATTATTCTGACTAACAATATTTTTATTGATAAAAGGCTATACTAAGATCCACCTGAGTGCCCAACTCCTCCTGAAATGCTCTCCAAAATCTCTAAGTGAAACACAGAACCTCAATTTGAAATAAAAAAAATAGGCACACCATGCAAATGGACTATTCTCGAACATAGATATGGGCTGACCTCTCAGCACTAAAGGACATATAAATAGGAATAAAATATGTTTACTTCATCAAATGATCCACAATGACCCAAATATCATTGGAACCATGGGAAGTGTGAGTCAAACCACTAACAAAATCCATGGTAATCCATTCTCATTTCCACTCAGGAATAGGTAACCTCTGAGTTAAGCCACCTGGTCATTGATGCTCAACCTTCACATGCTAAAAACATAGGAAAATAGCTAAAAAGTTTGCCACATCTCTTTTCATACCACTCAAAAAATAATGCAGTCTCAAATCTTTATACATCTTGGTTATGCCAAGATAAATGGAATATCTTGAACCGTGCACCTTATGTAAAATTAGCTGAATCAAGTCATCAATCCTCGAAACATAAATTCATCCATCAAATATCAAAACACCCTTAGAAGCTATATTGTTCTTCTCAAACTCACCACTCAACACCTGGTCACGAAGGAAAGAAGCTTGTTATCCTTAAACTAATGATCTCAAATCTACTTAAATAGTTAGAACCTCATCTCCACACCGGCAAATATCCTCCTAGGATATGAAATATCAATGTGAACTATCAAGTTGGCTAACAAATGAATGTCTCATGCCAATAACCTTTGAGAAACTGAAATACAAACAAAGCTACCTATACTCACTGCCTTACGGCTCAAGGCATCCACTACCATATTTTTCTTGATAAATGATACAAGATTAAAATATCATAATCCTTAAGAAACTTCATCCATATATATTGTCTAATATTTATCTCCCTCTAGGTCATAGATGTTGAAGACTGCGGTGATCGGTGAAAATCTCACAATGCACACCATAAAGATAATGCCACAAAATCTTGAGTATAAAAACTACCACCACCAACTCTAATTCATTAGTGGGGTAGTTGCACTCACGCACCTTAAGCTGTCTCAAAGCATAAGCAATAACACGAACTTGTTGCATTAAAACACAACCTAGACCAACACTGAAAAGCATCACAAAACATGGTGAATTCTCACCCTCAATAGGAAGGGATAAATTAGGATTTGAAGTAATAAAATAGTTGAGCTTTCCAAAGCTCAACCCACACTCCTCAAACCATTAGTAAAGAACCTCCTTCCGAGTTAATTTGGTCATAGAGGATGAAATAGTAGGAAAACCCTCAACAAATTATCTATAATAACTAGTCAAACCAATGAAGCTACGAACCTTAGTCAAAGATATAGGTCTATCCCAATCACAAATCACTTCAATCTTAGTCGGGTTTACCATAATACTATCCATACACGCCATATGTCTAAGGAATGTTGCTGACTGAAGCCAAAACTCAAACTTGGAAAACTTATCAAAAAACACATGGTCTCTCAAAGTCTAGAGCACGATCCTTATATGTTGCACATGCTTCTCTCTACTACTCAACTACATAAGGATGTCATTAATGAACACAATTATAAAGGAATCCAAATAAGGACTAAATACTTGATTTATCAGATCTATAAATGCGGCTGGGGAATTAGTTTCATGGCCCAATTTCTTAAGTCATGATGGTGCCTACTCTAACCCACCAGTAGGCAAGCCAAACCCACAGTTTGAAATGGCTAGTAACAGAATACTCAAAGAGATAAAGGAAAGAATGAAGAATAGATATGATAAAGGGTTAAATACATAATATAGTCCTGAAACCTGGTGGTATTAGTACAAGGGCTTCAAATATCATAAGAGTACAAAAATTAAATAGCAAATGAATTACACGATTACAACTTATCTTTGAAGACAACATAGAGACTAGTCTTGTACATAAGAGGGAGAAAGTAATATCCCAAATGTTAGGATCTTACTCTATGTCTATAACACCCTGATCCTAGTGCTCAGAACGCTACACAGTGCTCATGACCCTGAAGGACCACAAGCTAATCCATGACTAATATCTGTATTTGTACACTACATAATATGACATAAAAATACAGAAACATGCACTGAAAGGTCATAAGGTTCAATACTTAACATGATCTGAATGATATAATATATGTGTGGGGTAATAAGATATCCAAAACAAAACTAAACATACTGAAGTCTGAAACATGATAGTCTAGAAAGCCTCTAACTGACTAAATTGTCTGAGTAAGGAGTTGTTAGGACATGTCCCCAACTAACTCCAACTAATAAATTGATTAATAAGATAATAGGGAAATAATCATGTCCTCGAAAGATGAGGACTAACTTATAACTCTGTTAGTGGATATCTAGAATTTACTGTTGCTCTAGAGCTTGTGTCTTTGAACCTATGGTATAAGACACCATAGAGCAAATACGTTAGTACTTTGAATGTATTGGTACGCATGTGAGGTAGGCTGAATACATAGGGTTCATATGCATGAACAATAATAATAACTGACTAACTATCATGAGTGTGAGAATACATGCATGAGACATAACAACTGACATTAATACTATGATAACATGATTACTGAATCTAAATATAACTGATAACATGAGTGACTGCATCTAATAGTCCTGAATCTGATGGAACTATCTAAGTTCCAAACTGTATCTGAGTTGACTTATCCTCCTCATCAACCCTCATCGGACAGTGTTGATGTCTCAACCTATGCTGGCTACATAGTTCTGGAATATAAGGATGACTTATAAGAATCACACCCTCATCTAATAGTGTGAGTTACCATCCTAGGGTTCACTCAGTGCTAATTCCTACTCCCATTTGAATAGACTCTGAAGATGATTTACTGAACTGAACATGGGCTGAATTACTAAACTTTGTTGACTGATGGAATACTATTGATATCTAACAACTGACTGAGTTCATAGATCATGGATATTTCCTGAGTCATAAGACTATCTAAAGTCTAAGGTTCATAGCTTGATTGAGAGTAACGTCAAAACATGACATTGGCTCTAGGCACACAAATAATGTTTTGGGTACAAGTACCCCCAGGACTCGAAGGAAGGAAACTAAACAAGCATAACTTACTTGAACATATAACTAATACCAAAGTCCATACAATATTTATAGAAGCATTTCATAAAATGTGTGATAGTAATAAACTTGTACATACATGGGGATTTCATGGTATCATGGTATTTAGTCACTTTTCCTTCATTTAGGCATTTAATCAAATAAATTGTAGGCATAGTACATGTAAACATCATTTTATAATAAATAAACATTATGGTTCAATTCTAATTTCATCATTCAATGGTTTAGTCATAGGTTTGCATGAATCTATATCTATAATAATTTAGCCCACATAGAATTTATCACCCAACATGGAGTAGAATTCAATGTCTCATTATTCACATGAACAAGAGCATCCCAATCATCAAATTCATAAGAAAATCCATAAACTTGAATTTAGAAAAAGGGATTCTTGGGTTTTATAGATGAAAGGAGTCCATGAATGAACACTATGCATACCTTAGTTCGTGATTTTTTGAGGATTGATGGTGAAACGTTCTTGAATTAGAATCTCCAATAGAAACCCTAGCTTCTTCTTGAGAGAAACTTGAGAGAAACTAGTATATTATGGGTGAATAATAGCTAAATCACATTTTATTAGGTTTAAATAGGGGTAGGAAATTGACCCTTTTAATCCTTGGATTTGTCTTTTAAAATTGTAAAAATTTCCCGAACTAGACCTTTAGTGTGGGTGGCGCAATGGCACCATGTCACTAGATTTTGACAATTGGGAAATTGAGGGATGGCGCAATGTGGGGCCATTGCGTTGCCACTTCTTTTGGGACCTGGAACTTTGGCGCAACGCAGGGGATATCCTGCTGAGACACTGGTAAATGGACAATTCTGAATTTGGGCACTGGCATGACACGCCATAATCGCGTACCCCTACTGGAATTGACAAATGTCATTTCCTCTTGGGCGAATCTTATATCGATGGAAAGCTTATTGAATTTCCCACATGACAAAAAATGAAAATCTTAAAAATTCCTCATGGAATAACTATCATTAAATTTAGAAGATAATATTAGACATTCTTGAGATGAAATTAGCTAGGTAAAAGTACGGGGTATTACAATGTCTCTGAACCATGGGTGCTTCGCATGATGCACACTTCAATGGAAATAACCTATACTATGCTCTGAAGGCTGCAGAAGTGTAGTATGAGGACCAAATATATGGTACATAGAGGCAAATAACAACTAATCTCCAAAGATAATGCAAATACATATAACATATAAATAGAATAAAAACTATACCAAATGTCTAGCAACCACATAAGAAAGTTAACGAGATAATAAGGATAACTATCTTATTCATTACCAAGAAAGTAGCATAATAAGGCTACTTCACCTGTCATAGAACTGTAACCCATTACTTGGCCTCTCCATGAATGTGCATTCCTAGATCTTCTTTATTCTCTTCCATCGAAAGCAAGATTGGCATAAACAATCGTATCTACAACTGAAACCCAAGCTAGCGAATAAGCAAGTAATTGGTCTTTCTAAGTCCTTAGTATCTTGATCGACAACTGGGACACAAATGAAGGAGCTTTTAGAATGAATTCAATTGGCACACACAACATTACCCCAACTCTTCCTTAAGCTCTTAGACTGCCTTGCCTGACCTTGATCTCTTTATGAAAATGTATTATGCTATTTCCTAGTGAGTGGCATTATAGGACCTATATTTTGGTGGGAGATAAAAGGAATGAGGGAAAGAATAAATGAGGTGAGTGTTCTCAAAGAGAAAGGCATAATATAAAAGTGTGAGGAGAATTATTAAGTCAGAAAGAACTCAAAGTGAAAGGGCATCATCTTATCCAAGGCAATGATAGTTATCCCTCTATCATCTTCTATTTGGTTGACTTGGTAATAAGGCTCTGAATGGTACTAAGTCCTCCAACCTTTCATACATTTGCAGAACTTACAGCTATCAAGGAAATGAAAATCTATACTAAGAAATGGTGATTTAGTTTAAATGCAGATGTCAAACTATTTAGCCGGGTTAGGGGTTGGTGAAGTCAGTATTAGGGAAGAAAGAATTCTCTTTATCTCCCCTCACCGTAATTATCGTTGAAAGTATCCCCTACATCTTCTTTATTCCTGTGGGTTACATTCAAATGAAATGAGATTAAGGATTTCTCCATGAGAGAACAGACTGGCTACTTAGAGAGGGGCACCTAGTTAAAAGAGTTCACGATGAAAAGACTGTAGTTAGTGAAGCGAGGCCTCACACATGAAACATATATTTATCTTACTAAATTGAGTGAGGTATATATGGTACCTACCTTTCTAGATATCTACTTTTATTCTATACTATATTTTTTCCTACCCTGAGAAGGGCCCAACTTTTAAAGGGAATGAAGTAATTGGATTTAGGATGTCACTATGCAACTAACCCATCTTTCTAATACAACTTCTTTCTACTTTTGGATCTCGTGACTAACAATATTTTCTCCCATTAAATATTTGTGTTAGTGGATTACTTTGATATAAAACTTGAGATAATGTGTGTATAAGGTATCCTATTCCATCTATACTCAAGAATCTCAACACTATACCATATATCCTTGGCTAATATATGAATAAAGGGCAAAAAAGGATATATAACAGTATACAAGTCCAAAAAATAAATATACAATATGAATAAATGAAGAAAGAAAGGGATATATGGTAATACCTTAGCTACATATAGCTAGATATACATATTTATATGTATAAACAAGTTCAACTCAAAGTACAACCTAAATCATTAGAATAGCATTTCAAGACCTCATAATTATAGCAGGAACTAGTGCTAGTATACTTGGGGTTTCTAATCCATACATCTGATTATGAAATAATCATGCATAATAATGAAATAGTAAGAAACAAGAGCCAGAATCATTCCTCAAATCTCGATACTATATCATTGACTAATTTGTAACAAACTAGCCATTACCATGACATAATAATAATAATAAAAATAGCAATGACAATGTGAGTAATCGGCTAGTCCAGACAAACAATACCTATTCGAGCTATAACGATTCCCTACCGCCCCAAGCTTAAAAGGTCAAATCAACATACAACACCACAAGGCATATTTATCACCCACACCTATTCAACCCCTCACAAGGCTAATCGATATAGGTACATACTAGTGATAGGCAATATGCATGTAAAGATAAATACAATAGAATCGACAATATCATAAGAAGTATCTAAACTCAAACTAGAGAGTATAACAAATATCATAGTCATCATCATCACAACCATCATCATCATAACCATCCTTCGTAATCAAACTAAGCATATAAGCATATCGTTATAAATATCCTCTGGCCTTTCCAGGTATATAAGGATATCATCAGTATCATACTCAGGCCTTGCCAAGTACATAAAGATATCATCATCATTCTTCAGCATTGCCGGGAATATTATGGTATCAGCATAATCATCCTCTGGCCTTATCAGGTATATAAGCATATCATCATAGTCATCCTCTGGCCTTGCCAGGTATATGAGCATATTATCATAATCATTAAAAACACATATATATAACATCAATGCTATACTTTATCATTGGTATTTACCTAAAATTTATATTATTAGGACATCATCTTCCTCTATCCCATATGGGAGAGATGCGTATATAGATATAATAGGTGCACGAACTTAATTCGTAGCTAAAAAGAGTGTAAATCTATTGCTCGGAGTAAAGTTTGGGACTAAATCATTATAAGAGTATAGAAAGGGTCAGAATCTCTCACGACTGGAGTAATTAGTAGAATCAAATCGTAGACCAGAATCTATCTCGGTCAAATTTTTAAAACATCATTATTAATCTATTACACATAAGTTATTCATGGAGACATGTAGTTATTGTTATGAAGAAATCTATTTTTAAGGTGAAAAAGTGGGTTTTAACCTTTATTTAGGAAAAACAATAATAAGATCATATTTTAGCTAGAATCTCATCATTTACTGATGTAATGATCATGAATTTATCAAATTTATACATTCCATCAGTTGTATTCAAATAATGGAACCATAAGCATCAATATATTCATAAGCTACAACTGCATCCTTTACAAGGATAAGCAATTCCTGGATGTCCAACCTATATCATAACAAGGTCTTGGCCCCAATAATATGTTCAGAATAGTTACAACATCATAATCACAGCCTTAGGCTCACTTATGTATCCAGAACTCATACCAATAATCATATTTGTAAGTCATCTCGTATCTATAAGCCATAGCATAATTGTGAGGCATATCACCTCTATAGGCTATCAATTGTATATATGTGTCATATCATATCTCTAGGCCATAAATCATCTCTATGAGTCATATCACATATAGGAGGCATAATATAAATAAGGCATCTCATATCTAGAAGGCATAATATCAATTAGGGATCTAACATCTAGGAGGCATATTGTACAAAATACATTTCCAACACTGAACATATCCCAAACCCAGCATCATATCATATCCATTCTATGAATTATCTTAATCTATGAAGAAAATAGTAGGATCCTAGAAATTTAACAAATATTTCACTTTATGGGTCAAATCCCTCATCTAATCCTGAACTTATACAATCAATAATAAGTCACAATGTTCTACCCATAATCAATCTTAGTATTCACATTCACATGTGATCTATAATACACATCATCTTATGAAAAAGATTAGACAAAAGCCTACCTCAAAATCGAATTGCAAATTCTTAAATTCTCCAAAAAATGTCTTCACTCTACGATCTCAAAATGCCATTATAGTTTCAAAATAACAAATTATGCATTATTAGGAGTAAAATAAGACCTATATTTCCATATTAAAGGCCGAGTCAAATTTTAGGTCAAGAATGAGGCTGTGGGGCTCACTAACAAAATCTAAAAATTGAATCCGTCACAAAGTCCCTCGAAGGACGGGGAAGTTTTTCTCAAAAGTTGATCACAAATGGAACACAATTCGAGCCTCAAATCAACCCTTAAAATTTAAGAATTCAAAGCTCTAATTTCTAAGAATTTGTCAAGAAATTGAAGAAAATCATAAATTCAAAGGGAAATCGTGGAATAATGGATAACCAAGCTCCCCAAATCATATACAAGATTAATACAAATATTTTCCTCCCTTTTATGGCTTTAATTCTCAAGAAATGGGTGAAGAATAATCTAAAATCATGGGAAAAGGGGCTTTATTGTAATACCCCATATTTTCGTGCTAGACTTCTAACTGTCATTCCTACGCGTCTAAGATCTAATCTAAGTGATTCTCATATGAATACAAGTTTAATGATCATTATCCTAGTCTATGGAGTAGTTTAGAGGTGGAAAATGTTTATAGCAATGACATAGAACAAGCTTGAGCTAAGACCAATCCAAACTTTGACATTTGATTCTACAAAGTCAACTTCAAATGTGAATATCTATTAATATACATTTAATTTTTCATTCCAATACCTATCAAATTGTATAAAATTTTCCAACGATACCGATTTTGCAAAAATCTGATACCCGAGTGAAGAGTTATGCCCATTTTTGTGAGAGACAATAATGGTGTGCGATGGGCAATGTGCCGCCCAATCAAATGTGTACGATTGAGAGTGTGAGGAACACTTAAATGTCTTCCATAAGGTGTGTACGATAGAGTCTTCCATGGGTTGTGCGCCACATACCTCACTTTCAAGTGTCAAAAATACCCCTATATATGTCTATAACATAGGAGTAAACTCCCACAACATCAAAATAACTTTACTTTCTCTCAAAATCATAAAGAACAACCTTTAGTGTTTCAACATAAAAACACCAATAGCTAGAGATTCAACTGTAAGAATTCTATAATTTTTAGATATTCGAAACCCCCGTTACGAAGTCTACGAGTGACACCTAAAAGTTTGTGAATAGCATTACATCATTCGAAAATTTATTCAAAGATTTAAGTGTAAGGTATTTAGGGGTTTTCAACAAGAATTCCCTTTCATTCTTGTGCCCAAAAATACTTTTACGAAGTTATAGATTTTATATGTTTTACTATAATTTTGAAGCATGAATTTATATCCTATATTTATTATCATTAGATTATGATGTTTTTAATATTTTAAAAGTGAAATTATATGAGAATAATGATATTTTATGCCTTATGGCTAAATTTCTAGATTTTGAAGGAATTTATATATATTTATGATGTAAAGCTTGAACCTTGATATATTTTCATATGATGTTGAGACATGAGTTTTGAACTCTAATTGAGATTATTGTTTTTTTGAAATCATGTGTTATAAGCTTTGTGTTTTAATGATTGAGATGATAATGAAGCTTTGACCTTTTGGTCGTAAAAAGGGGTTGATTTGAACCCGAGATGAGAAAATAAATCCACTTTTATTGATTATTATAAAAAGGGTAGCATGATGGCTACCATTGTGAATATTTGAATTGTTTATTTGTGAATTTTCTTTTGAAAAGATTTGAGCTAATTCCGGGAGTCGTCTTTAGCACCGAGCGGGAGGTATAGCAGAATTGGTACTTCCCTAGAACTATGTGCCCCCATAGGTTGTGATCTTGAGGATGATTTATATAGTGATCGCTAGTATTTGGAATAATGATTTAAGTAGGACTCCGATGGCAAGGATAGGACAGGTCTCCCCAATATGGGTTAGACATTGGACTCTATGTAGCTCACATGGTTTATGTCGGTTGTAAGAGACTCCCAATGTGTGTGTGTGTGTGTATTCTCCTATCTAATATGAAAAGTCTTATTCTTCTATCTGAGATGAAAAAATATTTGTTTGAAAGACAGAGTTTGAGAAAGTCATTGTTTTTGAAAGATTTAATGAACATATATTCCAAAGAGAATTATTATGATATTTTATTTCTTTGATGATTTGGAATTGAGATGGAAGTGAATTGCGATTTATTATGATGACTCACATGTTTCACCCGATATATTTTAGTCTTTTATGATTATGATGACTCACATGTCTCACCCCATATATGCGGTACGTTTCCATGGTACTAACGCATATATTCATATGCGGGCTACATTTTCTTAGAATGTAGGTATAAGGTATAGTGTATATCTTCAGATCCAGTTAGTTTGCGGCATCCAGTCAGCAGGTGATAAGTTGTTTTGATTCGAGGGATTGAGTTAGTTATACAGTTCAAGAAGTGTTGTATTTTCTTTATTCAGTCATATTGAGTTGGGTTAGTCGGGAGTCATGACCCGGCTACCTACAGTCAGTACTAGTAGAGGCTTCATAGACAGTCAGTAGAAGTTGATGTATTCCATTTTAGTTTTGGTTGTAAAAGCAGAGTTGTAATCCTGTAAATTTAGTTTTGTATCTATTATATTTAGAAAAGAGTTATTTTCTGTAGATTCTTATAGATTTATACTTTTTGTTCAGTTGCTTATGAGTTATTCCAGTAGAAGGGTTAGCTTGGGATCACTTGTGATCCTGAGCACCATGATGTCTCGGGACCAAATTTTGGGACGTTACAAACTTGGTATCATAGCATAAAGTTCAAGTGTCCTAGGGTGTCTATGAAGTCGTGTCTAGTAGAGTCCTGCAGAATGGTATGGAGACGTCTGTACTTTTCTTCGAAAGGGTACAGGGCTTTTAGGAAATGTTTCCATTCTTTTAAATCTTAAATCGTGCTATGGAAAAGTTCTCTATGAAACTTATATAAATTCTCATCTTACTCTAGTCAGGCCATCTCTGCCTTATTTCTAAGGTATCAGAAACAGTTGAGCTTAATTCTCCATCGATAGTTATGGAATTGTAAGAGAGCTACAAAAGTATCCTATCAGTACTTTTGAGTTTTGAAAATTAAAGCGCTTTATCAGGCCTATAGAAATCGTGCACTAAGCCCAAGTCAGATATGCTTTCAAATTTCACCATAGAATCCATAATGATAATCTATACTTCTCTATCTATGTACTGTTCTTGAGGTAATTTGTTCGGAAAGTTCCAATTTCCTCCCTAGATAATGCTCTTATATTTACTGGCAGAAGTTTCAGAAATTTTATAAAGTGGCTTGAGAGGATCCTTCTAGTGTGTTATAAGTCCTTTAAATTTAAGTTATGCCCTCGTTCTTATGAGTTATTTCATTACGACAGAGTAAGGTGTATTCTTAGATCGTTGAATGTTGTGTGTCAAGTTTCTATCTCTTGTAATATGTAATCTTGTTATGATTATGTTTGTGAAAAATCAAAGTCTAGTGAAGCCATGTGAGGCCTATTTTGATTCACTAGCATAGTTGCTTTGTTATTCATATAACTTTCTTAATCAAAACACAAAACCAAAGTCTAGTGAAGTCGTGTGAGGCCTATTTTAATTCACTAGCTACTTGTTGTTTATCTTGTTGTTCTAGTGTTAGTTAAAAGTGCGGGTTTCTGTGTAGTGACAGAAGTAGTAACATTTAGTTGAAAGTCTTGTGTTAGTTGAACTTGTGGGTTTAGAAGTGTAGTGGTAAAATGGTGGTAAGGGTGATTTATTGAATATGTATAGCTGAATTTTTACTTATGATTGAATTAGTAATGAAGTGATATACCCTTGTTTGTTAGTTTAGTGAAGTTAGAGAAGGATATTATTAGTTAAGGTGGATTGTTGTTTGCTTAAAGTATGAAAAGAGTTATTGATGGTATTTGTTGTGCTAGGAAAGTATAGGTTTTGATGGAAGTACTTGGTGCTTGAGCATTGTTAATTTAGGCTTTCCTGATATTGCAAGAGGAAGTTTAGTTGAAATTTATAGAGCTATGAAAGTAATTTAGGTGTGAAGATGGGTAAATAGTAATGATGTGAAAAAGGATGATGTGCTAACAGATTTTGAATAAGATAGGCCATATGATTATGATCGATTGTCATTGTGTACTAGTTTTTCTTAATGCTATGTTTAATAGTTTTGAAGTGAAAATTATGTGTGAGATTGGGTTATAAATCATGTTTAGCTCTAGACATTAAGTTTGAACAGTTGATGGTTCGGTTGTTGATGCTAGTTATATGGAGGTGATCTAGTAGGCTTGAACAGTGTATGCAAGAATATAAGATTATGTGTTCGTATCTAAGTATGGTGTAGAGGTGTGCCCAAGGTGCTATGGGGCTGTATTATTTTTTAAGGATTATTGCATATTGTGTGGTTAGTAGTAACGTTGAGTTGCTAAGTGGAGAAAGGCTAGTTAGATAATTTATGTTGTTCTTGATAGCTAAGTTAAGGAGTTATGATTGAAGATGTTGAGTCTTTTTAGTATGATTTTATTCTCATGGTTTGGGGAAAATATAAGTATGGAAGTATGATCTTGGTAGGCTATGATTATGTGATTAGAGATGTAGATATGGTTGCAAATGAGAGTGTAAGTCTTTGATGATGATTATTGAAGCAAGGAATTAAGGATGGCATATGGATGGGTTGTTCAAGAATGAAGCCGGTAAGTTCGAAATTAGTTTATTCTTGTGAGTTTAGCATTTATGTGTAGATAATAGAATGATGAAATTATGGCTTAATATCGAGGATATGAAGTATACCATCATACTTAGAATACCAACTTTGACCTAAGGTGGAGATGGTTAGTGAAGAACCAAATTGAGTTTTCAGAATTAGATTGTGATACATGTCAATAATGAGTTATGATGAGATAGTGATCCCTTATTACTCTAGAGTATTCCTTGGATTTCAGTTATTACAACACCAAATGCATCACTTGCTTGACAAATCCATGCCACAGGCCTATGCTTATACATATCATGTGTGCTTAAGCCCATTCTCAGCTTCTAGCAAGCATGTAATAGCTTCACTCTGTGATTCGAGTTATCTCTTATGAATCTATGAACTCCAGTCTTATGTTGAATAGCTCATGATAAGTATAAACTCATGTTTCAGAGTATGACCAGTTTTTAAACTCATGATGCTAGTGAAGTTCGCATTATATCATGCATATCCTCATCTTAGATTTCTTTAATGAATCCATGCCTTTGATAGTTTATTCCTCAGGACAAAGATAAGTGTTAATGTTATGTATTGTAGTTTTCATGCTTCTGGTTCATATGTGTTAGCCCTTCGGTGACCTCTACCTATGTTAAGATAGTGGTGATGATAGCGGATAAGCAATGGTTTATACGTGATAAAGTTAATGACCCTCATTAAGAAAAATTATTTATGCTTTTCTATCTAAGACTAAAGTGTGAGGTAAAATTGAGGCCAAGTCTTTCATACATGTCATGGTTAGTTAGAAATTGTGTGTATGTTTTTAAGAATAGTGCAAGAAAATTGTTGTTGATAAAGGTTTAGAAAATATGCGAAGTATGCCTTTAGGGTTATTTGCCTTAAAGTTATATGTGATTTTTAATGATAGGCTTGAATGTCATGTTGGGTGTAAGATGATGAATGTAATATGCACTACTGAATCCATATCAAGAGTTTTAAATTAGTCATTGAAGTGGTAAGGATGTTATGCTTAGGGTGTGAGCTCTAAGAAGATATAGAATATTGAACCTTGTGGTTTAGACTAGTATTGTGGTTTGGCATGTTGTATCTTGTGATTTAATGTTAGGATTGATCATTGTGAGAGAACTTAGTTTAGTTTAGACCTTAGTAGAAAGATTTCGCAGTACCAGTATGAGAATTATAAGTTGAATCAAATGAGTATGGTATTTAAGGGGAATAGTATAGTTGAGAGATCATTTGAGAAGTGATGCTAAGCTTGAAAGTAAGAAGTTGTGTTGCCTACGACCTAGCAATCCTATCCTAGTTTATGAGTTATATAATTATATTCCATGCTATATAGTTATATCATTGTTGTAATTCCTTAGTCAGATGTCTTGTTCAAAGCATGCCCAAAATTCTTTGCTCCCTAATGTCAATAGAATTTCATAGAAAAGTGCTAAAGAAATACTCCATTTGAGTATGGGTAGTCAGTATAATCTAGTCCATATAGCCTGTAATCTAGTTTAGCAAGCAAGGAGATAAGCTCCTATAGATTCTTAATTTTCCAGCTATTCTTACTATCCGTAGTCTTATACCTATGTACATTCCAAGAGGCAATGTGTTTGTGTACAATTAAATTATGAATTCAACTCAGTTCATGCATCAGTTTCATTTTCAGATATTAAGTCATGATTCAGTTCGTAAGTATCCTGTGTAGTATCATAGTCTCTTCCTAGTATTTTCATTAAATTATTATCATTCGGGGATGAACGATCCGAGGAGGGGGATTTTGTAATACCCTGAGCTTTTATGTCATAAAACTCTCATTCTTTCCCATGAGATCAGATCCAGTGCAAAGTAATGGTTACTCATAAGTTGGCACTCTCGTTTCTATCTTAGCCATATAGTTATTTTTCTTGAGGATTCATGCACTTGCAGACCAGTTCAGTAGCTCATTATTCTTTAGATCTAGTGATTCAGTTTTATCAGTTACACATGATATCTTGAAGACTAATACTCCTCTGTATTTTAGGTTAATTATCCACATTCAAGGAAGAATGTTCCTAAGGGGGAGATAATGTAATACTCCATATTTTTGTGCTAGAATTCTAACCATCGTTCCTGCGCGTCTAAGCTCTAATCCAAGTGATTTTCACATGAATAAAAGTTTAATGGAGTAGTTTAGAGGTGGAAAATATTTTTAGCAATGACATAGAACAAGGTTGAACTAAGACCAATTGATTCATCCAAACTTTGACATTCGATTCTACAAGGGTCAACTTCAAAAGTAAATATCTCTTAATATACATGTAATTTTTCATCCCAATACCTATCAAATTATAGATAATTGAATTATCTTTCCAACTATACCAATTTTGAAAAAATCCGATACCCGAGCGAAGAGTTATGTCCATTTTTGTGAGAGGCAGTAAGGGTGTGCGATGGGCGATGTGCCGTCCAATCAAATGTGTGCGATTGGGAGTGCGAGGCACACTTAAATGTATGACATAAGATGTGCGATGCACACCTTAAGGTTGGCCATGGGTTGTGAGCTGCATACCTCA
Source organism: Capsicum baccatum var. pendulum (assembly GCA_030864225.1). Taxonomy (NCBI): domain Eukaryota; kingdom Viridiplantae; phylum Streptophyta; class Magnoliopsida; order Solanales; family Solanaceae; genus Capsicum; species Capsicum baccatum. The sequence goes on from CM061559.1 coordinate 141,914,785, forward strand.
CTTCCAAGTGCCAAAAACACCCCTATATATGTCTATTACAAGGGATTAAACTCCCACAACATCAAAATAACTTTACTTTCTCTCAAAATCACCAAGCACAACCTTTAGGGTTTCAACATGAAAACCCCAATATCTAGATATTCAACCGTGAGAATTCTATAATTTTTACATATTTGAAATCCCCGTTACGAAGGCTAAGAGTGACACCCAAAAGTTTGTGAATAGCATTACGTCATTTGGAAAGTGATTCAAAGCTTCAAGTTTAAGGTATATGGGTTTTTTCAACAAGAACACCCTTTCGTTCTTGTGCCCAAAAATACTTTCTTTTATGAAGTTATGGATTTTATATGTTTTACTATGATTTAGAAGCATGAATTTATATCCTATATTGATTATCATTAGATTATGATGTTTTAATATTTTAGAAGTGAAATTATATGAGAATGATGATCTTTTGTGCCTTATGGCTAAATTTCTAGATTTTGAAGTAATTTATATATGTTTATGATGTAAATATTGAACCTTGATAAATTGTCATATGATGTTGAGACATGATTTTTGAACTCTAATTGAGATTGTCATTTTTTTAGAAATCATATGTTATAAACACTTTTTGTTTGAATGAATTGAGATGGTAATGAATATTTTACCTTTTGATCATAAAAAGGGGTTGATTTGAACCCGAGATGAGAAAAGAAATTTACTTTTATTAATTATTACAAAAAGGGTAGCATGATGTCTCCCGTTGTGAATTGTTGAATTGTTTACTTGTGGATTTTCTTTTGAAAAGATCTTAGCTAAGTCCGGGAGTAGTCTTTAGCACCGAGCGAGAGATATAGCAGGATTGGTGCTTCCCTAGAACTACATGCCCCCATAGGTTGTGAGCCTGAGGCTGATTTATATAGTGATCACTAGTGTTTGGATTGATGATTTAAGGTCCTACTCTGATGGCAAGGATAGGAAAGCTTTCCCCAACGTGGGTTAGACGTTGGACCATGTATCTCACATGGCTTATGTTGGTTTTAAGAGACTTCCAATGTATGTGTGTGTGTATTCTCCTATCTAATATGAAAAGTGTTATTCTTCTATCTGAGATAAAAACATATTTGTTTGAACGACAGAGTTTGAGAAAGTCATTATTTTTGAAAGATTTAATGAACATATATTCCAAAGAGAATTGTTATGATATTTGATTACTTTGATGATTTGGAATCGAGATGGAAATGAATTGAGATTTATTATGATGATTCATATGTTTCACCCGATATGTTTTACTCTCTTATGATTATGATGATTTTAATTCGAGCTAAGTGAGTCATTTATATCAGTATGCATAATTTTATAAATTGTGATGATATTAAGATATTATTTTATATATGCATTGCACCCCCATATGCTCGGTACGTTTCAATGGTACTGACGCACATATTCATATATGGGCTACATTTTCTCGGAATGTAGGTACAAGGTATAGCGTACATCTTCAGATCCAGTCATTTTGTGGCATCCAGTCAGCAGGTGATGAGTTCTTTTGATTCAAGGGCTTGAGTTAGTTATACAGTTTAAGAAGTGTTGTATTTTCTTTATTCAGTCGTATTGAGTTGTGTTAGTCGGGATTCATGACCCGGCTACCTACAGTCAGTACTAGTAGAGGCTTCATAGAGAGTTAGTAGAAGTTGATGTATTCCGTTACAATTTTGGTTTTAAAACAAAGTTGTAATCTTGTAAATTTAGTTTTGCATCTATCATATTCAGAAAAGAGTTATTTTCCACAGATTTGTATAGATTTATACTTTTTGTTCAGTTCCTTATGAGTTATGCCAGTATAAGGGTTAGCTTGGGGTCACTTGTGATCCTAAGCACCCTGTGACGTCTCGGGACCCAATTTCAGGGTGTTATATTTGTATACCTAGGCTAGGTAATCAAAAGTCTTTATTGTGACCTGTAGGTATGCGATCGTACCAACTTGACGATTGCATATGGAGTCATGATCATCGCCTTTCTCTACGATCGATCTATCTTTCCTGCCAAAGATACCCAAATTGGAACCCTTAGCTGGAGATCACCGTGCACCAGCTAACAGTAGTGGACTTAGAATTTCTATGTCCCCACCAAGCCCTTCGAATTTATTTGGAACTATAATTACTTAAATGAACTATGTAACCATACTAGATTAAAATTCCAGACTCAATGGCGCAATCGGATTTTTCATCCGAGGTCGTTTCGACCAAATGTGGGTCAAACATCCAAGTTTTTAATTTCTCAACTTCTTGACCAATAGGTCAAAATGAGCCCGGGTGCATCCGAACTTGAACCAAAGGTCTACCTAGCCTAAAATCGATATTCCAAAGCTGTTAGCACAGTCAAAATTTTCATCTAAGGTCATCTACTAGGAGTTTTGTGTCGAGACCCAATCCTAACCAGTGAAAGCTCCAAATAAGAAAATGAGCCTAAAATTTAAACGAACTATCCAATCACCAAACTGATAGTTCCAGCAAGTCATAAGTGACCTGTAGCAACTGTAGGAAGGCTCAAAACACCAAAAAGGCATGCAAATTAAGGAACTAACCTAAAGGGTCATTATAATATCCACTACTACAAAGATATTCTCCCTCAAAATTCAATGGATAGAAAAATCCCAAAGCTCGAAAGAATGAGGGACTAGGCCTGCATGCTCCGATCATAACTTCCCAGATAACCCACATAAAGAGAGAACACTTCCAAGTGATTTGTCCATAGGTATCCCTTTTTTAACTAGCTCTCTCACATTACATCTGAATAGCTAAAACACAACTTCAACCATAAATTATCCTCCAACTAAATCAAAAAAAGTTGATCCATTAAAATTTGAACCACTAAACACTAATACCATCTCGATACCCGTAAAAATCAACAAAGGCTCATCCAAAACAAAACAAACTCAATACATAAGTTATACAACCGATTCTAAATCCAAATATAACCTTCCTTTACCATTCCACACCCGTTATCCACTCCAAATTAGGAAGAATTTCACTCGGTCTTGTCCACAACATCTCATCATAGAGAACTTGTAACTCCATGCATTTTGGGCTATAATATAGACCATGATTTCCAATGCGTTGATAATCTGAAAGCCATAAATCCCATGCCAATATGGCATGTTAATTATTTGCATAGTATGTGAATCCATTCAAGCTTTAATTTAGACCATAGAGGTCCTTTGACTCAAGGACGAGTTGAAAACTACTTCGATTGATTAAGTTTAAGTGGACATTACAATTTGTGTCAACTTCTATCAACCATGACTCTTTTTATATGTAAAATTAGAGAGCCTACTATATGTAAAATAATAGGTTTTTGAGTTATCTTTCCAACGATACCAATTTTGCTAAAATCCAACACCCGAGCAAGAAAATATGGCCTTTCAAAGTAGAATGCGTCTCCTAACCAATCGCATATGGCCACTGGAAAGCATAGGAGATAGCATAGGCAGCACCTATATAAATATAGGCAATAGCATAGGCGTCGTCTATGTAAATATAGGCGATAGCATATGTGGCGCCTATGTAAATATAGGTGATATCATATGCGGCGCCTATGCAATGGTTTCAAGTGACTTAAACACTCCATTTTTGGGGCAAAATAGTCTTTTTCCCACCCTTATTCAGCCATAAACACGAAATTCAGTTCCTAATTTTCCAAAATACATCCACATTCATCTAAAAGTTCTTAAGAACACTCCCAAGGGTTTCAAACTAAAAACCCAAATAAATCAAGATTCAATCGTGGATTTTCAAAATTGATTAGAGATTCGGAATCCCCAATCCACAGGCTTCAAGAAGCACCCATTATTTTCCAAAATAGAGGTACGCGGGGTTTTTCTAAATTCTCATGGGCATAGAAAAATCATATTTTACAATGGGGTTTTTGAATCTATGTATATATTTATGTATTAAATATTTTAACATCATTGTTTTTGTATTTTGACCTTCCCCAAAGTGATTTGAGAATATGAATGTATGAAACCATGTATTTAAGAATGAATTCTTATTGAGAGCATGATTTTCGGTGAATTCCCTCTTATTATGAATTTTTCAGATTTCTCATAGCATATGAATTGTTTTGCAATGCATCCTTGAAAAGCACTATATGAAATGATTGAACTCTTGATATGATTTAAAGGTGGTTTTAAATCACTAAAGAGGGAATCTATCATGGATGTTTAATTTTCATAATTCATGTAATGAAAGAGTGCATGGATTTGCTAAAGGAACTAGACCACCATAAGTTGATAAACTTTTTGCATGATTTTGACTTGAGTATCGAAACACGAAATCTTCTATATCAGTTGCATGTATTTGGTGGTCTAAATTATGCTTTAAATGAAAGATTTAGCTTAATGTATTATGGCTCAGAAATCATGGCTTGCAATTCTTGGTATGACGATACCAATTCAGACCAATGCTATATTAAACTCAGACTAATAGACATTTTAGACTATCATGATTTTACACATTCAGAATGTTGCATGTACAGAAAAGGTTAAAAATGGGCATACAGAGATATTTGGTGGTTCCCTGAAGAGGGATTGATTAAAGAAACTCATTGCCTAAAACTGTGGTTTGCCGACTTGGGTATATTATTATACACTGACTTAAGTGACATGACGTGTGGTGTATCAGATTCAGGAACTCCAACCCTTGTGGAATACTTGGGTTGGAGGATTCCCCGTCAAGTTAATGAAAGATTCTATATCGCCCGTGGAATATCATACTTGTAGGGGATACCACCTAACTCAGAAGTAATATACAGATCAGAGTTTGAGATTTACAGACAAGTTACATATTTTCAAAAGATGCCCATGTGTTTTCAGAAACTGTTTTATGCATATTGTTTGATGAAAATTTGCTCTCACGTATTATATATATGTATATATATGTTCAATTACTCTATTTTGGATTGTTTCACATGCCAGTACAATTGTGCTGGCGCCCCTTCCTCCCAGGTACTGAGGCATAGTCTAGCGGTTCAAATCCTCAGTAGAGTCTACAGATAGGGTTGTCTCAGAGTTCAGTTGGTGAGCCTTCTTTTCTTCGGAAGGCTTAGTCATTTAGGTATTTATTTTAGTATGATTTTGGTCTGTTGGGTGCCTTGTCCCAGTTATTCAGATAGTATGTCAGTAGAGATTTTGTAGACTATTGTAGATATTTATTAATTATTGTTGGGCATGTTTTTAGGCCTTTAACTATTTTAAATTATTGACCATGTTTTCGTATCATTGTGTCTATTCTGTATTACTTTGATCGGATGAATTATGCGTATGAGTTCCAAATAGACTGAGGGCGTTCTGGGCCTTCGAGTTTGGGAATGCTCGTCATGGCCAGGGCCCTGATTCGGGTTGTGAAATACTTGGTATCAAGGCACAGTTCATGATCCCAGGGTTTCTACGAAATTGCGTCAGGTAGAGTCTTGGTTATGGGTGTGTAGTGCGCCACCCTTATAAGCAAGAGGCTACTTGCCGTTTAGGAAATATTTCACTTCCTTATGATTTAGTTCATGCTTCAGATCCTGGAATGCCCCCTAATCAATGATCTCTTGTATTTCAGAAACATAGTTATGCCTCCACGTCGTATCATCGATCAGAATGCTCAGGCAGATGAGATCTTTCCCACCCATGGGATGCGGACCTGTAATAGAGCTCACACTTTAGAACTTGTCCCTACTCTGGGAGTCCCTCCAGTCCCAACCATTCTGCCTCGGGCTCTATGGATTGATGTCAACTATCCCCCGACCGTTTAGAGAGATATTTTAAATATAGAATTCAGACGATCCATTCATATACTGACATAGTTAGTATTTAACCAGGCTCAACGATCAGAAGATATTGGGTCTGCATCTATTATGTCTGAGCCTACTAGGGTCGGACATTTCATGAAAATGAACACACCTAAGTTCACTGGCACCAAGGTGGAGAAAGATCTATAGGAGTTCGTGGATGAGATGGAAAATATCTTTAACATAATGCATGTGGATGAGGTTGAAGGGGTGGAACTAGCAACTCATTAGCTTAAGGATTTTGCGAATCAGTGGTATGCTGACCGGGAGAATTCAAGAGGTGAGAGTACTGAGCCCAAAGTTTGGGGAAAATTTGTAGAAGCTTTCCTTGATCAATTATTTCCTCTGGAGTTGAGGGAGGACAAAGTGGAAGAGTTTATAAATCTAAAGTAGGGCAGTCTGAGCATCCAGGAGTACACATTGAAGTTTAATAAACTAGCCCGCTATGCACCAGAGTTGACTAGTAATATGAGATCCTTGATGAGGAAATTTACATCCGGCCTTTCTGATAACCTGGTGCTTGAGCACCAAGGGGCAATGTTGAATAAGGATTTAGACTTGCTAGGCTGACCATTTATATGTAGCAGGTAGAAGAGAAAATAAAAAGATCTCTGAAACAGGGAGGTGGAAAAACAAGAGAAAAGAGCCAGATCAGCCGACCAGAGTCACAGCCAGCCTCAGGGCGGTAAGTGGGGAAATAAATTGCAGAAAAAGAAGAATTAGGGTAATGCACACTCTACTGCCAGCGCCCCAATACCCCGACCACCACCAGATAGATGATCTCAGAGTTTTTAGACTAACCATGGAACCAGAGCTCAGGATACTCAGTCATAAGGTAGTGTGGCTCAGCAGTATCATACTTTTCTGTGGTGTAAGACTTGTGGTTAAAATCTTTTGGGAAGGTGTTAGTTGGGTTCATTAGTGTGTTATTCATGTGGTCAGCTGGGTCACTTTTAGAGAAAATATCCATCTGCTAGAAAGAATGTTGGTGGTGCAAAGTCTCAGGCAAATTCTTTGGCACCACCCCTGCCTCAGAAGGGTGCCACATGAACTACCGGGAATAGTCGCAACTGGTTATATGCTTTGACCAACCGCCAGGAGGCAGAAGCTTCCCCAGATATTATTATCGATATGTTACAAATCCTTTCTCGTGATGTTTATGTGTTACTTAATCCCAGGTCTACTTTATCCTATATGACCCCTTATGTGGCTGTTGGTTTTGGGTTTGAGCCCAGTGTGATTTCTGAACCCTTTTCTGTTTCCACCCCGGTGGGGTATTCTATTATTGCTAGAAGGGTGTACAGGGGTTGTGTTATGACTGTTGGGTAGCCGAGATACATAAGCAGATCTCATAGAGTTAGATATGGTTACTTTTGATGCTATCTTGGGAATGGATTGGCTCCATTCGTGCTATGCCACATTAGATTGTAGGACTCGAAGGGTCACTTTTTCTTTCCCGAATGAACCAGTGATAGAGTGGGAAAGACATTTTTTAGCACCCAGAGGGCACTTTATATCCTATCTCAGAGCCCACAAACTCATTTATAAAGGTTGTTTGTACCACCTTATCTGTGTTAAGGACTTCAATGCCGAGAGTCTTCTTCTTCAATCTATTCTTATAGTAAGAGAATTCTCAGAAGTCTTTCCAAATGATCTCCCAGGAATACCACCTGATAGGGAGATTAAGTTTGGTATTGATGTGTTGCCAGACACTGATCCTATTTCAATTCCACCATATAGAATGGCTCCTACAGAACTAAAAGAGTTGAAAGAACAGTTAGTAGATCTCCTAGATAAGGGTTTTATATGCCCCAGTGTGTCTCCTTAGGGCGCGCCTGTACTTTTTATGCAAAAGAAAGATGGTTCCCTTCGTATATGCATAGACTACCGTCAGTTGAATAAGGTCACAATTAAAAATAAATATCCACTTCCTAGTATTAATGACCTTTTTAACCAGCTTCAGGGTGCTAAGTGTTTTTCAAAAATAAACCTTCATTCGGGTTATCATCAGTTGAAAGTTAGAGATTCAGACATACCCAAGGCAACCTTCCAAACCCAATATAGTCACTACAAATTTCTAGTCATGTCCTACGGGTTGACTAACACCTCTGCAGCCTTTACGGATCTTATGAATTGAGTATTCGGTCAGTTTCTTGACTTGTTCTCCATTGTATTTATTGATGATATTCTAATCTATTCTAAGAGTAAAGAGGATCACGCCAATCACCTCCAAATTATTCTTCAAACCCTTAAGGATCATCAGTTGTGTGCCAAATTTTCTAAGTGTGAATTCTGGTTAGATGCTACTGCCTTCTTGGGGCATATTGTGTCCAGTGACGGGATAAAAATGGATCGCCAAAAAGTTGAAGTAGTGAGAAAATGGCCCAGACCCACGACTCCAACCAATATTCGGAGCTTTTTGGGTTTGGCAGGGTATTACAAAAGCTTTGTAGAGAGTTTTTCTTCCATAGCTGCTCCACTCACTAAATTGACTCAGAAAAAGGTAAAGTTTGTGCAGTATGATCTGTGTGAGAATATTTTTGAGAAGTTGAAAGACAAACTGACCACTGCTTCTGGTTTGACCATTCCCGGGGGTGTAGATGGCTTTGTGGCATACTATGGTGCGTCCCATGTGGGACTTAGTTGTGTGTTGATACAGCACGGTAAGGTAGTGGGTTATACATCTAGGCAGTTGAAGGTGCACGAGCGAAACTACCCCACCCATGATTTGGAGTTAGCGGTTGTGGTGTTTGCACTTAAGATTTTGCGTCACTACTTATATGGTGTTCACGTTGATATCTTCACTGACCACAAGAGACTGCAGTATGTTTTCTCACAGAAAGAATTGAACCTCAAGCAGAGGCGCTAGATGGAGATTCTGAAAGACTATGATATGAGCCTGTATTACCATCCGGGCAAGGCAAATATTGTAGCCGACGCCCTCAGCAGGTCATCTATGGGCAGCCTTTCTCATGTAGAAGAAGAAAAGAAAGAGATAGTGATGTATATTCACCACCTTGGAAATCTGGGAGTGTGACTCTTAGATTCTAAAGATGGAGGGGTAATTGTTCATGAGTTAGCTAAGTCATCCCTTTGTGCTGAAGTTAAGGAGAAGCAAGTTGAAGATCCCATCTTGATGCAAATCAAGAAAGATGTGGGCCAACAATAGGTTATGTCATTTGAAATTGGTGGTCATGGTATTCTAAGATTTTAGGGTAGGTTGTACGTTCTGAATGTTGATGGACTGCTGGAAAGAATCCTTGATGAGTCGCACACTTTGAGGTATGTCGTTCACCTAGGCTCTACAAAGATGTACCATAATCTGAAAACCTTGTATTGGTGGAATAACATGAAACGTGATGTAGCTGATTTCATGTCCAAGTGTTTGAACTCTCAACAAGTGAAGGTAGAACACATGAGGCCAGGTGGTACTTCCCAAGAGATAGCCCTGCCTTTATGAAAGTGGGAGATGATATACATGGACTTCATTACAAGACTTTCGAGATCTCGTAACCAGTATGATTCTATATGGGTAATTTTAGATCTGTTGATAAAGTCAGCCCACTTTTTGCCTGTGAGGACTAATTATCCGGGAGAGGTTTATGCTAAGATTTACATTGAGGAGATTGTTCGGTTGCATAGGGCACCAGTGTCTATTATTTCTGATAGAGGTACGCAGTACTCATCTCAGTTCTGGAGATCTTTTCAGAAGGGTTTAGGTACACAATTGAATTTGAGCAAAGCTTTCCACCCTCAGATGGATGGGCAAGATGAGCGTACCATTCTGACCCTCGAGGATATGTTGAGGGCATGTGTCATTGATTTCAAATGTAGTTGGGTAGATCACCTTCCACTGATTGAATTTGCTTACAATAATAGTTACCATGCCAGCATAAAGATAACTCCTTTTGAGGCTTTGTATGGGATGAGATGTAGGTCTCTGATAGGATGGTATGAAATAGGTGAGACTCAGTTATATAGGCATGATCTTGTTCATCAGGCAATGGATAAAGTGAAGATCATTAGAGAACGACTCAAAACCACTCAGAGTCATCAGAAGTCCTATACCGATGTTCTAAGAAGAGAATTAGAGTTTGAAGTTGGTGATTGGGTGTTTCTCAAGGTTTCTCCTATGAAAGGAGTTATGCGGTTTGGAAAAACGGGTAAATTGAGCCCTCGCTATATAGGGCCATATCAGATTCTAAGAAAGAATGGTCCAGTTGCTTATGAGCTAGAATTGCCTACAAGTTTGGGTTTCGTTCATTCAGTATTCCACGTATCTATGTTGAAGAAATGCATTAGAGATCATTCTTTGGTATTTCCAGTAGAGGATATTAAAGTGACAGATTCCTTGTCTTACAAAGAAGAGCTCGTTGAAATTTTAGATCGCCACGTTTGAAAGTTGAGGAGCAAAAAGATAGCCTCAGTGAAGGTATTGTGGAGGAATCAGAAAGTTGAAGAAGCAACTTGGGATTCAGAAGATGACATGAGAATTAGATATCCCAATTTTTTTTCTTCGATGGGTGATAAGATAGAAGGTACTATTCCTATCTTATCTTTCCTAGCCCTTATTATGCTTGAAATCGTGTCTGTCTGTGTCCTGCATCATCATTTGGGGACGAATGATCCTAAGGGGGGATAATGTAACGCCCCGCATTTTAGGCTATAATATAGACCATGATTTCTGATGTGTTGATAATCCTAAATCCATAAATCCCATGACAATATGGCATGTTAATTATTTGTGTAGTATGTGAATCCATTCAAGCTTGAATTTAGACCATAGAGGTTCTTTGACTCAAGGACGAGTTGAAAACTACTTCGATCGATTAAGTTTAAGTGGATATTATAATTTGTGTCAAATTCTATCGACCATAATTCTTTGTATATGTCGAATTAGAGAGCCTACTATGTGTAAAATCATAGGTTTCTGAGTTAGCTTTCCAATGATACTAATTTTGCTAAAATTCGGCACCCGAGCAACAAGTTATGGACTTTCAAAGTAGAATGCGTTGCCTAACCAATCGCACATGGCCACTGGAAAGCATAGGCGATAGCATAGGCGGTGCCTATGTAAATATAGGTGATAACATAGGCTAAATATAGGCGATATCATATGTGGCGCCTATGTAAATATAGGCGATATCATATGTGGCGCCTATGTAATGGTTTTAAATGACTTAAATACTCCGTTTTTGTGGTAAAATGGTCCTTTTCCCACCTTTATTCAGCCATAAACACGAAATTAAGTCCCCAATTCTCCAAAATACATCCACATTCATCTAAAAATTCTCAAGAACACTCCCAAGGGTTTCAAATTGAAAACACAAATAAATCAAGATTCAACCGTGGGTTTTCAAAATTGATTAGAGATTCGGAATCCCCAATCCACAGGCTTCAAGAATCACCCATTATTTTTTGAAATAAAGGTACGCGGGGTTTTCCTAAATTCTCATAGGCATGGAAAAATTATATTTTAGAATGGGGTTTTTGAATCTATGTATACATTCATGTATTAAACGTTTTAACATCATTGTTTTGGACTTTTGACCTTCCCCAAAGTGATTTGAGACTATGAATGTATGAAACCATATATTTAAGAATGAATTCTTGTTGAGAGCATGATTTTCGGTGAATTCACTCTTATTATGAATTTTTTAGATTTCTCATAGAATATGAATGTTTTTGCAATGCATCCTTGAAAAGCACTATATGAAATGATTGAACTCTTGTTATGATTTAAAGGTGGTTTTAAATCACTAAAGAGGGAATCTAGCATGAATGTTTAATGTTCATAATGCATGTAATGAAAGAGTGCATGGATTTGTTAAAGGCACTAGACCACCATATGTTGATGAAGTTTTTTCATGATTTTTACTTGAGTATTCTTTAAATGAAAGGTTTAGATTAATGTATTATGGCTCAGAAAACATGACTTGCAAGTCTTAGTATGACAATACAAATTCAGACCAATGCCATATCAGACTCAGACTAATAGACATTTCAGACTATCATAATTTTAGACATTCAGAATGTTATATGTATAGAAAAGGTTAAAAATGGGCATACAGAGATGTTAGGTGGTTTCCTGAAGAGGGCTTGAGTTCAACCATTTCATTGCCTAAAATCATGGTTTGCCAATCCGGGTATATTATTATACGCTGAGTTAAGTGTCATGTGGCATATCAGATTCAGGAATTCCAACCCTTGTGGCATACTCGGGTTGGAGGATTCCCCTCCGTGTCAATGGAGGATTCCATATCGCCCGTGGAATATCAGACTTGTAGGGGATACCACGTAACTCAGAAGTAATACACAGATTAGAGTTTGATATTTACAGACAGGTTACATGTTTTTAGAAGATGCCCATGTAATTTCAGAAACTATTTTATGCATAATGTTTGATGAAAATTTGCTCTCATGTATTATATATATGTATATATATGTTCAATTACTCTCTTTTGGATTGCTTCGCATACCAGTACAATTGTGCTAACCCCCCTTCCTCCTAGGTACTAAGGCACAGTCTAGGAGTCCAAATCCTCAGTAGATTCTACAAACAGGGTTGTCTCAGAGTTCAATCGGTGAGCCTTCTTTTCTTCGGAAGGCCTAGTCATTTAGGTATTTATTTCAGTATGGTTTTGGTCTGATGGGGGCCTTGTCCCAGTTATTCAGATAGTATGGCAGTAGAGATTTCGCATACTATTGCAGATGTTTATTAAATATTGTTGGGCATGTTTTCAGGCCTTTAACTATTTTAAATTATTGACCATGTTTCTGTATTATTGTGTTTATTCCGTATTACTTTGATCATATGAATTATGTTCATGATTACCAGATAGACAGATAGCGCTCCGGGACTTCGGGTTTAGGAATGCTCGTCATGGCCAGGGCCTCAGTTTGGGTCATGACTGGACTTAAATAACTTAAGATGATCTATTGAAAGTCTATATGGTAGACATGAGAATTACCTTCTCAAAATTCACTGTTATGAACTGCTATGTCAGCATGTCAATATCAGTTCTAAGTTGTCCAGTCTCTTGTGCCATTATCACTCACTCTATGGTCATTAAAATACTCAATGGCATAAGTGTCAGCATCTCTCTCTGCATTTAGAGTATTCCACCCTCAGTCGCTGAGAGAAATTTGGTCTAGAATATCATATGCTACTTCTCAGTGCAAACGCATGAAATTTCCTCCAGTGACTGTGTCTTCCATAGTTCTAGAACTGGTGTTCACGGCTCTATAGAATATATCCAACAAGTTCATCCCTGAAATGCGATGGTTGGCTACCAAGCACATCTTTTTCTTAAATTTAAACCAAGCCTCATACATCGACAACTATCTAACTGCCTAAAGTTGTATATCTTATCTCTTAAATACAACATCCTTGAGGAGGAAAGAAATGGTCTAAGAATTGCTTGAGTAACTCATTTGGTAATCGATCCTCGAGGAAGTCCCCCAACCATAATTAAGCTTCTCTAGTTAATGAAAAAGGAAACAACCTCAGCCTGAGTGCCTCTTGATATACCCTAGGTATAGTATAAAAAGCTCAAATACCAATGAAATTAGCCATATACATATTTGCATTATCCGTAGCTAAAGCTACCAACACACCTTTTAGATTTAAGAGTTGGATCTTTGCACTGGCTAAGGCAAACTTAACACCTGGTGGCAAAGTAGGAGGAATGATGGTCTCATCAAACTCAATGTATCCTATATCCTCATCATCATCATATGGTTGTAGGTACTAGTCTTATAGGATCACTTGAGCTCAACTACCTCAAACTCTATCTTCATTACTCTCGAATGCTGCTCGATGATAAACTGTCAGTCTCTGCCTCACCAGCTCTCGTCATGAGCTATACAGCGGGCCTCAGCTTTCCTTCTCTAGTTAGCAGCCATAACTACTAACAACTGCTCTATTTTCTAATCAACAATGTCCTAAACTCCTTCCAAAGAAGGTGGAGGCACAACATTAGGATCATCCTGAACCCTGTTAAGATGGCCTGCACGTAATTTTTTGTCATCGTAAGATTAGGATGTAAGATTCTATCTGATTTAGGATTCAGTGGGAGTAAGGGAATGCCTTGACTCCTCATTTTAGGCATACACTAGTGTACATCCAACGAAAAATAGAAAACTAAAAAGCAAAAACATCAAGAACTTTAGTTAACAACTCAACACCGTATTTCCCAGCAACGGGAAAAAAATTTTGATGTCACCTAAAGCTATGCCTTCAAATAAGGCTAAAGTGGTCAAAGGAAAATATAGTAACACCAATAAGGTTGGGGTCAAATCCCAAAGGAATACGTGGAATAATATCTCTCATTTTTTAGAATCAACGAGTAGAGTAGAAAGTAAATAGGGGGTTTGTAGTTGTAAACAGTAATAGAAATAGAACTCAACTTTAGTTGTAATCAATCGGAGATGAACACTAGGACCGTGTTCCCCCTGGTTTATCAATTCAGTAGGTTATCGGGCTTTGTTGAACCAACCCAATATCTTGCATGTAGAATCTAATAAGTTATATACCATTAACTATCTTGTGAACTCACTGACTGATTTCACCTTTTACCTTTTAAATATCAGTATGTCGCATTACTAACCCTTACCTTAGATCTTATTTATCTATTACCTTTGGAGTCTCAAGTTTTTTGATAAAAGATAACCGTCTTACATTGATGATGTTGATTAGCCTAGATCAACAATTAATCTTCAAATTGTAGTTGTGATTATTGTTTTCTAATCCCTACTCATCTTGAGAAGTAAGTAGTGATATAATAGGTGGGATCTTAACTTTTACAACTGCTAAGAAATAAATTAAACTAAAGGTAACCACAATACAATAAGAATATTGGTTCAAAACAACTTAGCACTTCCCCTACTTCGTCAATCTTCCAGGGTTCCTACAACTCGAGCTAAGGGTTTAGTCAGTCATTGTTGTTAAACAATCAATGGATTTCACAATAGAAATCATTAAACAATATCACAATGATTATCGAATAAAATCCAAAGTCTTCAACTGAATTATCTACCAAAATTAAGAACAGTGTAATCCTAAGATCAAAATCAGATCTCAAAATCAAATATATGGTTGTAAGTCTCAAGAGTGCATAAAATAACTAAAAAAACTCAAAAGGGTATATATAGAGTACAAGGAAACCCTAGGAAAGTATTCCCGAACACAAAAGGAAAACAAATGTTGGTGGCTTCTTCTTGGGACACCTATGGGCCGTAGGTGGTCCTGGTAAAAATTCTTTGGCCTCCTACTCTGGACTTTGCTTCTCTGAGACCTACTCTGTCACCTACGGATTGTAGGTAGCACCTATGGGTCGTTGGTATGCTCCGTAAGTGGTAGGGTCTTCTTCTATTCATCTTCTGGGCCTCTGTTTCTCAAGTTCTGACACATGCTCTAGTACCTATCCCCGTAAGTAGTACCTATAAGTCATAGATTCCCACTTCAATGGTCCAAAACTTCAAATTTCACTCTTTTTCTCCAGAATAGTTCAAAAACCTAATTTCTAACAAGACATAACACAAAACATATCATATCTATTAAAAGGAGTTAAATAACTTGCATATTTTCAGCGTTTTAAGGGTCAAAAGTACAATGAATCCATAGCACATCACAATCTATGCCAATGCTACAACTAGTCCAGATGGTAATAAAAATTAAAATTCAAAAGTCTAAAGTATAACTACTCATCACTAAATGATCTGTTCCATGATGTCCTATAAATCGAGAATGAAACCATACTGAATCTAACTCAAGTATACTACTCCCACTAAGTATATTATAAAAAATTCCCAAAGAAAACTGAAGACCCATGGTCAAAGCTGAAGGAACCAATACTGGGTCTGCAGGTTATCATTTGAACACTTATCAACTATAATACATCTGTAGTCGGGAAGTTTGAATAGGTAACCACATAGTAGGCTCATCTAGACTATAAATGAAATGTGAATTGAGACAAATCTAAAATAAAGGCTGCACTCAAGCTCTACAACTCCAAGCTAAAATCTCAATACCAAAGCTGAATCTCTTGATCGCAACAAACCAAACCAAACCTGTAAACGGGTAGGCATTCAACTCCAACTCTGTCATAACTTCAAATCACCATCCTAAGGCATCAAATCCAAAATTGATCCAAAAAATCCAAATGGAAGTCAAATACATACATCGACCACACTTCTGAATCAGACACATCTATACTAAATCATGCTGAGACAAAATTGATACATAGCTAAAGAATAAAAGCGTAATAAAGGGTAAATCACTGATTAAAAACATAAAAAATCCACTCCATATTTACTAGAGGAATGAACTATCAAAACAATCAAAAACTCCCCAAGGCTACAAACTACACTAGTAATGGCAAAACCTCTAGAAACTTAGAGAAATGAAACTTTAGTCGACCACTAATCAATCCACCACTCCATATTGGCAAAGAATAGTCATAGGAACATATCATCCAGTAGAAGAACTTCACCAAATCTTATTAGGCCTAACAAACTATGGATTGGGATTTTCTAAATCCGCCCAAGTAGGACAATCATAACTCAATCAATCCATAATAATATCATCGAGGAAGAATGCACTATTCTCAACACCAATTCCAAGGTTAAGACCACTTCCAAAAAATGAACCAAACAACTCAAGATAAAGAATTTCCAGTTTTCCAACTTAAGAAGCAGTAATAGAAACTATCATTTGTCTCAAACTCCCTAAATCTACTAGAACAAGAACCGCAAGATGGTGAGAACTGGGCATCCAACTCTACACCAACAACGAGGATAAACTAATACTAGGAGACAAACCCAACAAATCAAAGAGATAAATCCAAGACCTTCCGACATCAATATCAAGCCACTATCGGGAAATAAAATAGCCATAAAAAATTAATAGATCCTAAATTAGTCAATCTCACAATTGGGCTATATAGAGAGAGATGGCCAGTGCAACAACTTTCACAATCCAGAAGGCAAGTCTAAGAATCTGAAACATAATAATGGGCAATATAACTAAATTATCAACTCTGAACCATACAGAACCACAAAAGATCAATTTAACTTTGATACCATAATTGACTCTACAATCAATCTAACATATCCAAAAAAAAAAAGAGGAAAACAATCAACCTTTCCTCTCTATAAGGAAAAAATATCAAATCGGGCTATAGTTGTTCAAGCCATCGAATAAGAACCACAAAGAATGGAATTCTAACTGAATAAAACTAGTCAAACAGACACCCAGCGGGGATCAACTACATCATATAATAGCAGTAACAACAACAATGTAAACAATAATATAATGAATAGGCGGTACCAAAATAAAAATAAATAGCAAGTACCACTAAAGGGCCATAGTAAGGCCTATGTGCCAAGATAAATGGGCCTTGAGACGAAATGCTACACCCATAGGGAGAAAATATCAACACAAATTTAATCCATCCACTACTAAAAGAAATAAACCATGGCAGTAGTCATATAATCATGAATTCAATAATACGGAACACCATAACCAATATGAACTCATCAAGGCATATAATCATCAATGGATAAAAACCCTAATACACACAAATGAAAAAGGTAAATGTGGGAAATAAAAATACACCTATCACGGTGAAATATGCAATCATATGCTTTATGGATCTAAGAGAGAATAAATCTGAATTGGTCCAACCTCGGACCGATCGACTGAATTATCCATTATGGCGCCAAGTGTGCTATCGTTAACTAAAGGTGCAACAACATCATGGGGATGATCTAAATGAACTAAATAATGATAAATCCCACATAGAGCGCACTCTATACACCAGAGGTGAATCTCTCTACAATCATAGCAAACTCCTGAAGCCCTGACCTAGAGAGAAATAAAAACTAAGCCAAAATGGTTGGCCAACTGACCTTGAGAGCACTCTCTACTACCATGATCATCTTTCCCGTAGCTATAACCTTCCTCAATAATTCTAGGTTGGCGGGTAATACATACTAAATTTGTCTGACCAACTAATTTACGCCTGAGGCACTCTCCGAACCAATGTTTTCCATCTCATCACAACCATAACTAGCTCTTGAAATCAACTAAGGTGTATGCTATATGTAATTTTCATAATGAGCCTCTAACTGTAAGGAACTAGGTTCCCGGGATATTCATGGTATAGTACAGTTGGCACGCGTGTCTGCACAATTTTGTCCTCTTATGTAATAAACTTATAGGTGTTGCTTGTACCAATTAGGACACCTAGTCCAATGAGATTTCATCCCTAATTATCACCAAAATATATGAGGAAAAAAAGGGTTTTTCTTCAATTATTTTTTGCACAAATCTAACGAGTGAAGAGAGGTAGAAAATACTCCATTTCAAGATAGTTCAAGCATTGCTCATGCGCTTAACTTTGTAGTATGCTTAAAGAGTGAGTAAGTGTTCTTGAGTGCTTATTTGTATAAGAATTACTCATGCTATAAGAGTAATTAATTGATTTATAATTGCTCGAGAATGCTAAGGTAGAGTTTCCTAAGTTTGATACTGATTAGAGTTAATTAGTGTGGAGGGTCCTTGGTAGAGTTGCCAAGATGATCTTGTAGTAGAGTTCATACAAGCAAATGAAGCCTAGAGTTAGGATAAAATCAAGTCTGTAATCAAGAGGTTATTTATAGTGGATTTCATTGGTGCTTGTGAGGTCAAACCATGGTTTTTCCTCCCTTGACAAGAAAATGTCCATGTTAAATTTTATGTGTTGTTTGTTGCCTGCAATGACTTTAGTTTTCTTTCACTGTATTATTTGACTTCCTGTGATAGACTCTAAGGGACCTAATCCCTAACTATATGGAGCAAACCCCAAGGGTTCTATAATTGGTATTAGAGCCAGGTCACTCTAAAAGGTTCACACCTCAAGTGCCTTGACTAGCATGACTGCTCTACCTAACCTAGAAGAAGGGCGATCTACCACTAGTCTACCTAGATTAAATGGATAGTACTATGAGTGGTAGAAAATAAGGATGTTTTATTTCATTATGGATGAGGACTAAGCTTATGGATATTATTCTTGATGGTCCTCATGTACCTATAAGAGAAGTCAAAGAAGGAGATGTTACAAGAATAATTATCAAAAGTAGGAGACAATTTAATGATGAAGATAGAAAAAGAATTAAGAAAAACTACAAAGCAAGCAAAGTACTTATCTGTGGCACAGGACTAGATGCATACTATAAGATTTAGCTTGTGAAGTAGCTAAGGAAACTTGGGACTGCATAAAGACAGCTCGTGAAGAAACCACTGATGTGAAGGATTCCAAAGTTGACATGATGACTACCTAGTATGAAACTTTCACCATGAAAGAAGGAGACATAACACAAAAAATGCATACAAGATTCACTTCCATTATAAATGAGATACATTACCTAGGAGAAGTGATTCCACTAATAAGCAAGTGAGGAAGATTCTTTGGGTTCTGTGAAAATCCTGGGAAAGTAAAGTAGATGATATTACTGAGGCAATGAGCCTGAAAGTCACACTATAGATGAGCTTATTGTAAATTTAAAGACTCATGAACCCAAGAAGCAAAAAGAACAAGAGAAAAACGAAAACCTTTGACACTAAAAGCATTTCAATCAGAATCTAATAAAGAAGACATAGATGTTCTCTATTTGAATAAAAGAATAGTTAGAGCTATAAGACAAAGTGGCTAGTTTCAAAAAAGTAGGATTAGCAATAAAGGGGAGGCACTATGGAGGTTTGCCATAAATGTGGAAGTCCTGAGAACCTCATTAAGGATTTTCCAATGCATAAATTGGACTATTAGGAATATCTCAATACCATTGGTGACAATAGAAAGAATATGGACTAGGTCTTTGTAAAATTAAGCAAAAACGCTACAGTTGATTATGTTGTAAGGCGGGATCTAGAAATTTGGCAAGATTCCTCTAGTCAATTTAAGAAAGATAAGAAGTAGGAAGATGTTTCCATGCTGGAAGTGGAGGATTAGAAAGTGAATTTTGATTCCTTATTTTCTTTTATGGAAAACACTGAAGATGAAGAAGAAAATGAGGTAACACTTTCTAACATTAAATAAAACTTAGAGAATTAATCTTCTAGAAAATTAAAACAACTTTTCAATGTGTCGAGTGATTTCATGTGCGAAATGACTAATGAAAAAATGCTCTAGAATAAAAGGTATAAATTCAAGATCTTAAGTGGATATCTCTAACCCTCCAAATATCTGAAACTGAGGAACTGGTTGTAAAGTTGAAATCTGAAAAAATTTTATCTTAGTCAATCAACTGAAGAAAGATAATACTGCCATTGATAAAGAGAAAAATATTGCTCTAGAAGGAAAGATAGAAGAATAGGAGTTTGAATAGATAACTCTGACTCTCCAAATATCTGAGACTGAGCAATAGGTTGCTCAACTTAAATTTGAAAATCTACTCTTGGTGATTCAACTATAGAAAGTAGATGCTTCTGAGAGTAAAAGAAAGAAAGAAACATCAAAATTTTAGGTTGATCTTGAAGAAAAAATAGAGGATTCCCAAAATCATCTTAAGTTTGCACTCCAGAAGAATGAGGAGTTGGAGAGGGACCTGATCTGTCGAAAGAAAGAACCTAAAAAATTCCAACATTGGACTACATCCTCTTATTTTCTTCTTAGCCTAACTAGGCAAGGTGCTAATAATGGTAAGGGTCTTGGGGATCAAGAATGAACCCAACTTTGCGGTTCTCTAGGAAAGGTAGCTCATGATGCTAAGAACAAAGTCCACAAGCCTTTTTGTGTTTATTATGGAAGAGATGGTCACATAAAAGAAAATTGTTAGAGCTAGATTAAATATAGAATGAATGGTTACATATACATTTAGCAAGGGAATGCACATTCTATGAGTTTCAATCCTCAAAAAATTATGAAAAGGAACTCTCTACCAAGATACACCAAGAAGGATTTGATCAATCTATTGTCCTACCACTGGGAACTCAGACTCAAGTGGGTTCCCAACTCTAACAAATGATCACGGTCTTAGGTATGATGAAAGAAAATTATAGTCAGGAATGATCATTAAAATGAGTGATTGAAAATATCAATGTTGAAAGGTTTGATTGTATTCTATCTCTCAATACACTTCAAGATGGAAGTGTCTCGGGTGAAATAATTTATTTCAAAGGAACGATCCCTAGCAAAATAGAGATGAAATTCTTAAGGTAAGAAGTACATGGAGCTCCTTATCAATCAAAAAAATTGTGGACCCCTATTGGCAATAAAATCTTAGAAATTAAAGAATTCATTAATGATTATGATGGTGAAAGGTTAAAAGGTGGAGATGAGAATGATGTCAATTCAGAATGACAGTCACTGATCCCAGCTCATGTTGTGGACCAACAAAAATGGTTATGTCGGAATTCTCAGGGACCTGGTCCCAAAGGAATCAATCTTAAAATAAGGATCTTGAAGCTGTTTGAATAGAGCAAAGACTTGCACCTAATTCTTAGAACTTATGGTTGATCTCTTAATAGTTCCAAAAAGAGGGTGTGCTGGGGATAAAAAGTTTAAGCAAGCAGTGATTTAAGTTGACCTGACCTAATATGTGAACTAGTGTCTCTTCACAAAATTGACTATCTTCAGGAGGCAGGTATCCTTCGTAAATTAGGTACATGTTGGTCTAACTCAGTACCATACCTTTGTAGGTATACAATTATGGGAGAAACTTTGGAGGTAGACAAATATAACACGCACAAATTTGAAGATTCACACAAACTAGAGAGGGAGTTGGTCCCATCTCTCAAGTTAGTATCTTGTATGTGCAAATTTTGTATATTCTATCAAGAAAAAGTCATGTCCTCCCCATCCTTGTATCATAAAAAGTTGGTCCAATTCAGGTGAGTCACCAAAAAATTGAAATTAATCATATCTTGTTTCCCCAGAAACCCTTCCTTCTGCTAATTGTTCCTTTAAATCTAACTGCACCTACTCCTTCTTTTATTAAAAGAAAATAAAAAACCAAAATAGCCCTTCTAATAAAAGACCTTCCTAATGGTTGCAGTTTTTCTATTTTCCTATCCTTCAAAAGATTTTGAGCTTAGCATTATGAAAACTCCCTTACCAAACCTTCTTGAAAAACATCCTTCTTCTCTAACTCTTCCAAAGCTTAACTCTTTCATTATTCAACCTGTTGATGAAAATTCATCCAGAATCCTCAAAATTGTTTTGATGATGTTGTGATGGATGAAACCTAGGTTGTTGAAAACCTCATATTGTTGTCAAATAGCCCATGAAAGAGCATAGTTGATCACAATAAAATCAATGTCAGTAAAATACCAAGAATTTCTAGAAAATGGTATGGTAGTCTTACTGCAAAGCACCTAACTCTTAAGGGACCTGGTCCCAAGAAGAGAAAAGTAGCTGAAAGAGAATTTGTGATCATTTATTCTAGAATAAAGAATGGGGAGAAATGTAAGGTTGTATCCATGAAAGTTAGAAATAGGTTCTTGAAGAACCAAAAGATGTTAACTAGAAGGATTTTTTATTCAAATATGCTAAAAGAACCTATTATGGTGGAATTAGTTGAGTAAGTTAAACATCAAGATTGGATGCATCTCAAGGAAGGACCTATTCCCACTATTTTTTATGACATAGTCATGGAATTCTACTTCACTTTGGAATTCTCAGAATATAGGATATATCTAACTACACAGGTCTAAGGAAAGGAAATAAAGCTAAATGAGGAAACATTGGGAAGAATTTTGAAAGTTCTTATATATGGGGTTAGAACTTTCTCCAAGCTTAGCAAATGCATCCAAGGTCAAAGGGAAATCTGTAGCTGCAGTGAATAGGAACTCATTCAAGAGTGGGTATCAATTGATTTTTGACTTAGTGAATAAGGTAATTCTTCCTAGGTTACAAAAGAGAATCATTGCCTTAGACACTATTTTGTATGTAATGGAATGCCGTAGTAGCTTTGAATTCATTAATCTACCTTTATTGATGATAGAACACATTCACAAAGTGGTTTTTGGAAAAATAGAAAGCATGGCCTACTTTATGGATATTAGTTGAACAAGATATTTGGTCAATTTGGTATTGTCTATAAAAATGGAACCTAAGGATCTTTGGTTTAAATGACTGGCATGAAAATAGTAGTTAAGACTAAATATGTCAAATCAGGTAGCATTTATCAAAAGGAGCTCAGTAAGGAAATAGAGGAACTAAAGTTCAAATTAACTGTCAAGGATGAAGAAATTAGCAAGCTCCAGGTGGCAATCCAACATCTCTCTAAAAAAAACAATGGGACACTAAAATGCTCAGAACTGAGAATGTTGAACTGAAGAAGATGGTGTCAATCTTAACTGATTTGATCCTTAGCCTAAATGCAGAAATAATGCATCTCAACAACAACCTGACCCAACTCAATCAAAATATTTTTCCCTGTTCCTCACTTGTTAATTCCTCCTAATTCCTGAGGCTTTTTCCTCAAGAACTGTTCATTTATGCACTGCAATAACAGTTATCCTCTACTTATGATTGAATCTTTGCTCTGTGTGTTACATCGAATACCTTTAAATTACAAAGTTGTTCTTCATGTTAGTGTTTCCCCAGTGACCATGAGTTAACTAATTTGTGCTTAATTTACTCTTAGTTTACTATTCTCGCTTTTCAACAATGCAAAAAGAGGGAATACTGAATACATATAGTTAGGGACCAGGTACTAGGTGAATGTAAATGCATGATTATAGGGGAAAGGAAGCATGATATGCTGAATAGATAAATGAAGGAAGTCATATTAACAGAGGGAAGTATGCAAATGCACTAAATAAAAGTTGCATGATAACAGGTAGGAGCAAACAAAATTTTTTGCTGCAAATAACAACAATGGACCAGGTCCATATGTTTCATGAACATGGATGCATGATGATAGGGGAACATTCATCTTCAGAGTGGTAATCACACTGATTTGATAGATTTACTCAGAGTTGTATGGTTGTTTTGACTATATCAAAAAAGGGGGAAATTTTTATATGTAGTTTTGATGATAAGAAGCTAACTACAAGGGACCAGGTACTTGATGTTCATAGTACAATACAGCTAGCACATGTATCTGCATAGTTTTGTCCTGTGTAACAAACGTGTTGGTGCTTCTTGTACCAATTAGGACACCTGGTCTAATGAAATTTAATCCCCAATCATTACCCATCTATAAAACAAAAAAAAGGCTTATTCATCAGTTTGTTTTTGCATAAATCTAAAGAGTGAAAAGAGGCAACAAAAACTCCATTTCCAGATTGCTCAAGCATTGCTCATGTTCTTAACTTTGTAGTATGCTTATAGAGTGAGCGAGTGTTCTAGAGTTCTGATTTGTAGAAGAATTATTCATGCTATAGGAGGAATGTCTTGATTCGTAATTAATCAAGAGTGCTTAATAGAGTTGCCTAAGTTTGATACCAATTAGATTTAATCAGTATAGAGGATCCTTGGTAGATTTGCCAAGATTAGCTTGTAGTAGAGCCATTACAAGAGAAATAAGCTAATAGTTTGGCTGAAATCGAGTTTTTAATCAAGAGGTTAATTATAGTGGATTTCATTGGTGCTTGTGAGGGAAAGTTGTGGTTTTTTCTCCCTTAAGCAAGGAGATATCCACACTAAATCTTGTGTGTTGTTTCTTGCCTGCATTGACTTTAGTTTTCCTCCAATATATTGTTTGATTGCTTGTGATAGACTCTGAGGGACTTGGTCCCTCACTGTGTGTTGCAACCCCTAAGGGTTCTACTGTGCTTCCCCTCTTAATCTAGAATAGTTGTCGTGGCCTGAAAGCCCATACTAAAAATTATGCAAGGTCTTATGGGAACTCTACCCTGCTGTGATTACCATGACTAATCTGAGAGCCATTCATAACCTGAAATGCTACTGAATAGAACCAATGGTCTATAGGGGTGAAGTTAACTTCTGCCTGTAGAATCCTAACTCTCGGATGAAATACCAATTGCGCTATAATGATGGCATGGCCTTTTGACGCCACCCATATAAGTCTCAATACATTCTCCTTCTGTGGCTTTCGCAAAATCAATAACCTGAGATAAGGAAGACCCAGTTGCTATCAGGTGCTCTAATGTCAAAAGGAGTGGCAATGCTAGTCCTCTTATAAATCCACGCACCATGTCTTGTACAGAAGGACATAGCATAGAAATATTCTTAGCCCACTAAAGAAACCTAATCTCGTACTCAAAAACAGATAAAGAACTCTGATGAACACCAATAGACCCAACTTTTGTCTGAAAACTACTCAATGATCCGAATATCATCCCTTACTCAAGATCCTCAGTGTTTCATCTCCAAGAGCTAAAGTAGTCATATTTCTATTGAGCCTAAGCTTGCCCTAAATCCTTTGGCTTACACTGAAGATCTTTGATATTGATCCCTGACTCTCTGGTTTGATACTACGCTGAACCTCTGAAAACATGGGTCAAAGTGTCGTTTGCATCTATCGACCATCTAGCATCATCCATTAGGAACATAATAGAATCAAAGAATATGCTTGAGACGCATACAAATTCGGAGACACGACACCGATTCAAGAAATGAATTTTCAAAGAAAGTCCCTATAGCCTCTCAAACATAGGTTACAGAGGTTTCCACACCAATCCACAGGACTCTACTAAACACTTAGCTCTTGCACTAATACATCGGTGAACCTAGGCTCAGATACCAATTTGTCACGCCCTAATTTCTTAGTTCATGATGGCGCCTACTATATCCCACCAGTAGACAAGCCAAACCTATAGTCTAGAATGGCTAGTAATGGACAACCCAAAGAGATAAAGGAAGGAATGCAGAATAGATGTTATAAAAGATAAAATACATAATATAGTCCCAAAACCCAGTGGTATCAGTACAAGAGATTCTAATATAATAAGAGTACAAAAATAAAATTCCAAGGGAATTACACAATTACAACTCATCTATGAATTAAACATAGAGACTAGTCAAGTACATAAGAGGGAGGAAAGTAATACTCCAAAATTTAAGAGATCACTTTATGTCAACAAACCATGGCTTGTCTGGATGATACACACATCAACGAAGATAACCCATACTATGATATGTAGGCTATAGGAGTGTAGTATGAGTACCAAACACGTGGTAATTATTAGGAAACTGCCAACTGAGCTCCAAAGATAATACAAATATATATAACATATAAAAAGAATGAAAACTGCACCCAAATGCCCAGCAACCACATAAGAAAGCTAATGAGATAATAAGGATAACTATCTTATTCATAACCAAGAAACCTGCATAATAAGACTAAAGAAATATTAATTATGAACTATCTTGTTTCAGCCATACTCAGGAATCTCAACATTATACCTATATCCCTGGCCAATATATGAATAAAGGGTGAAAGAAGGAAATATAATATTATACAATGCCAAGGAATGAATATACAATCTAAATAAATGAAGGAAGGGATATACGGTAATACACTATCTACATTTATCTAGATATACTTATTTATAACTATAAACAAGGTAAGCTCGAAGCTCAACCTAAATCAACAGACTAGTACTTCAAGACCTCATAATCATAGCAGAAACTAGTGCTAGTATACTCAGGGTTTCTAATTCATACGTCTAATCATGAGTTAATCATGCATAATAATGAAATCATATAATATGAGTGATAGTATTATGCCTTAAATCTCGATACCAAACCATTAACCATTTTGACACAAACCAGCCATAACAATGAGCATAGCAATAATAATAACAATAGTAACGACAGTGTGAGTAATCGGCTAGTCAGACAAATAGTACCTATTCGAGCCTAAAATGAACCCTCACCACCCCAATATAAAAAGGTACAATCAATATACAACACATAATAAGGCATATTCATCACCCATATATATACAAACCCTCATAAGGAAGATAGATATAGGTGTATACTGGTGAAAGGCAATGCGCATGCAAAGATGAATGCAACAAAATCCACAATATCATAATAAGTAGCTGGACTCAAACTGGAGAGTATAATTAATATCATAAAATCATCACAACCATTATCATCATAATCATCCTCTGAAATCAAATCGGTCATATAAGATTATCATCATAATCATCCTCTTGCCTGGCTGGGTATATAATCATATCGTCATCATTATCATAACCATTATTTAAATAATGGAACCATAAGCATTAATATATTCAAAAACTACAATCGCACCTTTACATGGATAAACACCTCCCCGATGTCCAACCAATATCATAACACAAACTTGGGCCCCATAATGTGTTCGAAAGAGTTACAACATCATAATCATAGCCTTAGGCCCACGTACGTATCCAAAACTCATATCAATAATCATATTTGTAAGCCATGTCTTATATATTAGCCATAGCATAAGTGTAAGGTATATCATCTCAATAGGCTATCAAGTGTATCTATGAGGCATATCATATCTTTAGGCCATAAATCATCTCTATGAGGCATCTCCATCTAGTAGGCATGATATAAATAAGGCATCTCATATATAGGAGGCATAATATCAATAAGGCATTTAGCATCTAGGAGGCATTATATCAATAAGGCATCTCACATCTAAGAAGAAGAATATAAATAAGGCATAGCTCACAACTATGAGGCATATCATATCTACAAGGCCCGTTATATCTATAGGCCATAAACCATAACTATTTCTATGTCTAAATTATTAAGCATGCCGATGGACCATATTGTAAATTAAGTTTGAAAGCCATGTCATAGAAACAAGCCCTTAATCACAATTCAGGAAAATCATCATCATTCACCAAGTCACGAAGTAACCTGATTCTAAGCTCAGAACTCTAAAATATGTCTATCATGCAAACATAATTCCACAAGAGAAAACACAAGTCTTGGCCTAAGGTGCCCAAAAGAACCCACTCTAATCCTTGAATTCCATATTTAGTCAAATTCTACCCCGGACTAGGCTAAGGTATCTATATTGATTTCTAAATGGTACACAATCCATAAAAATCCTAAGATATCAATTCCATTGAGAAACATGAGCAATTAAGTCAAACTTTACCTATATTATGATTTCAAAATCACTAAAATAGACCAAATAAGGTTAATCATACTAACCACGTTTCCAACACTTAAACCACGTCCCTAACCTAGTATAATATCATAAAAATTCTAAGAATTAGCGCAATACATGAGAAAGATAGTAGGATTCTATAAATATAACAAGTATTTCACCTTACGTCTCTAATCCTTCATCTAATTCCCAAACTTAAATAATAAAAACTAAGTCAAGGTGTTCTACTCGTAATCAATCTTAGCATTCTCATTCACACGCAATATACAATACATATCATCTTACGAAGAAGAGTAGATAGAAGCCTACCTCAAAGTCAAACCATAAATTCTTGAATCATCTACAAAATGACCATCTTCACTCCACGATCTCAAAATGCAGATACACTACCAAAATCATAATCTATACATTATTAGGAGTAAAACACGACCCATATTGTCATATCGTCTCAAATTTTGGGTCAAGAACGGACCTATAGGGCTCGCTACTAGAATACAAAAATTGAAATCATCACGAGGTCCTTTGAAGAACAAGAAAGTTGTCCTCAAATATTGAGCATAAACAAAATGCAATTTAGTCCTCAAATCAACCCTTAATTTTTTAGAACTCAAAGTCCTAATTTCTAAAAATTTGTCAAGAAATTAAAGGAAACTTACCATCAATTCAAAGGGAAATCATAGAATAATGGATAGCCAAGTACCCCAAATCATCTACAAGTTTAATCCCAAGCTTTGCCTCCCCTTTAAGATTTTAGATCTTATGAAATGGGTGAAGAATGAGATAAAATCATGGAAAAGGGGCTTTATATACCCAGACCAGGTATTCAAAAGTCTCTATTATGACTAGACGGTGTGCGATTGCTCTAACTTGGCAATTGCACATCAGGTTGCGATCATTGCCCCCTCCATAATTGCACTATCTTGCCTTCCAAGGGTATTGCGATTGCAATCCTTGTCTGGAAATAGTCGTACACCAGCTAATAGTAGTGTACTTCGAATTTCAAAGTCCTCGTGATCTATTTCAAACCCCGTACATGCAAATAAACTATGTAACCATACTAAATTCAACGTTTTGGACTTACTGGAGCAATTGGATTTCCATCTGGTGTCATTTTAACCAAATATGGGTCCCACACCCAAATTTCTAGGTTCTCAACTTTTTGACCAATAGGTCAGAATGACCCCGGACGCATCAGGACCCAAACCAAAGGTCTACCTAGCCTAAAATCTATATTCTGGAGCTATTAGAGTAGTTAGAATTTTCATCTGAGGTCATTTACTTAGAGTTTCAGTCAAAAACCAAATCCTAACCAGGGAAAGCTCCAAAATAGGGAAATAAGCCTTAAATCCAATTAACTGTTCGATCACTAAACTGATAGTTTTGGTAAGTCATAAATGACATGTAGCCGCTGTGAGAAGTCTCAAAATGCCAAAAATGCATGCAAATCAATGAAATAACTTAGAGGTTCATTATAATTAGTCAACCCAAATAACATCACTAAGAACTCATACTGACCATATTGGGTGAAGGCTATCTTTGGGATATCCTCGGCCTGAATCCTCAACTGAGGGTAAACATATCTTAAATCAATCATAAAAAACATTGTGGCACCCTGAAGCTGGTCAAATAAATCATCAATATGAGACATAGGATGACGGTTCTTCACCATCACCTTTTTAAGCTACCTATAATTAGTACAAGTATGTATGGAACTATTTTTATTCTTTACAAACATTACTAGAGCTCCTTAAGGAGACACACTCCATCTAATAAAATCTTTTACAAAAAGATCCTAAAGATTAGAATTCACCTCTTTAATCTCAGCAGGAGCTATATGGTAAGGTGCCATAGGAATAGGTCAGGTGCCAGGCTTGAGGTCAATAGCAAACTCAATCTCATGGACAGAGGGAATACCAGGTAGGTCGTAGGGAACACATCAAGAAACTCACAAACAATAGAAATAGAGTCAAGCGATGGGATCTCCACACTAGTATCACAAATATGAGCGAGATAAGACTCGTAACCCCTTAAAATAAGCCTCCTAGAACAGACATAAGAAATAATCACAGTCAGCTTACGGATAACTTCTCTTTACCACATTACTAAGGGTATGCTCAGCATGTCTAGGGTAATATTCTTGGCAAGAATATCCATGATTTCTTGATAGTGGGATAACCAGTCCACCTAAAATTACTTTAAAATTTATCATATCCAGAATAATAAGTTCAACATAAGTATCAATAACTCTAACCTTCACAGCACATTATCTAAAAAATTGATCCACTATTAAAGAATCAACCATGGGATTAGAAACGCATAATGGCATAGATAATAAGTCACTAGACAACTCCAACTATGGTGCATAATAAGCAGATATATAAGAATAAGTGGATCCTGGATCAAATAAAGCAAAGTCCGACTAGCGGCATACCAAAATCATACCCTTAACAACAGCATCTAAAGTCTCAGCCTTGGGTGTAGCAAGTACTGCATACAACTGACCACGCCTACCACCTAGCTGGGTACCAAACTGACCTCCTAGACTACCTGCCTGAGAACCTCCTCGAATACCCTTGAAACTAACCCTACAACCTTGAGAACAACCTTTATCTGAAGGATAAACTGCTCTTATAGGGGGACCACTCTAAGATAAAGCAACAATCACCCCACGACTAGGGAAA
Organism: Capsicum baccatum var. pendulum; assembly: GCA_030864225.1. Taxonomy (NCBI): domain Eukaryota; kingdom Viridiplantae; phylum Streptophyta; class Magnoliopsida; order Solanales; family Solanaceae; genus Capsicum; species Capsicum baccatum. Next base: position 141,945,348 of record CM061559.1, read on the forward strand.
TCTTGTAAATAGTGACCAAGATCTCCACAACTATAACATGACATCATAGCCAAACCAAAACCAACAGATCAAGCTGACCAAAAATAATCACCACATCTAGAATGACCATATAATGATCCTTTCGAAGACTGACTACTGCCCTTACTAGGTCTATAACTAGTAATAGTCTAACCTCTATCAGTACTCTAAAGCACATCCTGAATAGGTCGACGTTGCTGAATATAAGGCTGATAAGATGGATACGGAGGATACCTACTCTACAAACTAATACCTCTGGGTAGGGAACTGTAATAGCTACTACTGAATCTAGCCTAAAACCTAGGCTCTTATCACAGCCCTCACGACCTTCACGGTGTATCTCTTTTATCACCCAGTGATCCAATACCTCAGCAAAAGACCTACCCACAATAACTAAACTATGAGTAGACATATGAATTAGGAGTCTCAACTCATTAACAAAGCAGTAAACTCTCTTATACTCAATGTCTAAAATAGAAGTAACATGTCAAGATAACTCATGGAAATGGGCCTTATACACAACAACTGTCATGGTTCCCTTTTCCAACCTCGAGAATTGATCCCTCAAACAATCTCTAAGGCTGCAGGGCATGTACTTCTCCAAGAATATCTTGGTAAACTAAGCCCATGTCAAGGGAGAAGATCCAGCTGGTCTATAATCCATATAACCTCTCCTTTAATATGGAATAGCCAAGTCCAACTAAAGTATGGTGTAACCAACACCACCAGTATCAATATATGCACTAGAAAATCTAGGCAAAGCCAATCTCAAAAATCTACCCAATATATTTTGCTCCTTAGAAGACATAGCAAGCTGAGCAACTATCGGTGCAGGAGAAACCTCAACTATTGGAATAGCAGCTACATGTTGTATCCTTACCTTAGTATTATTCTGATCTATAGACTATGCACCATTATATGGAGCACCACCAACTAAATCAAAAAGTTAAACCAATGCATCTCTAAACAATAAAGAAGAAATAAACCTGGTGGAGTTTGTACTAGTCTCTGGCCCATCACTAGCTGGGGTAGAAGAACCTCTAGCTCAAGATTGGGAATAGGACCTAGGAAGGTGGCCTGTCCTGGCCCCTAGATGGGGACACATCTTGCAATTTTCCACAACATCTAGGTCATCCACCAATAAGAGTAAGACCCCTGGGCTCGCTCTTAGGACCCTCATCTCGTGTAGTGGTAGCACGTGTCCTAGCCATCTACAATAGAATAACATCAAGGGAATACTTATACAAACTAACTCATACTCTTAGCACGATATAAGTGAAAAAAGTGATGAACTCCTAAGAATGTCCCATAGACTTTTGAAGATAGGAAACGAACATCGTCACTCTGATTCGCAGGACTCTACTAGAAACTTGCTCATTATACCAACAATATTACTGATATCTATGCTCTGACACCAATTTTTCATAACCCCATTTATAAGTCATGATGGAACCTGCTCTATCCCACTAGTAGGTAAGCCAAATCGTAACCCAAATCTAAATACAATGGGTTAACTTGGTGGAAAATGGCCAATCATAGGCAAAAATCAATAACACAACTAAAAAATAGATAAAACATTCGACATAGATAGAAATAATCAATACAAGATACCAATACAAGAGCATCTAATAGTATTACATCTTAAAGACTTAGAATAATTGACACTATCTATCTCAATAACAAAAGATGAATACCTAAAGATAGAAGGAAATAGATGACTCCGACTCCAATAACTAACCCTATCTCCAAATATCAACACAGCACGATCAATGATCAATAAGGACAACTAGTACTTGGATCTGCACCAAAAATATACAGAAGTATAGTATGAGTAACAAAACAACGGGTACTCAGTAGGCATCATCGGCCGACTGAGCTAAACATGATACAAATATGATAAAATACAAGATATCATAACTAAGTCAAGGGACAAAAATAAACCTAAATTACCTCTAATATCACTTCACATAATAAGTAATTTCTCTGGAAAAATCATATATCACAAGGAATCAATACATGTCAACATGTCCCTGCATATAAGTAAATAAATCACAATAACAATGTATCACAAGGAATCACAAAAGCAATCACAACATTCGGTCATTTAACCATCATTTGATGATGTACCTACATCCCATAATGCTTTCATCATTTAACAACTATATCATCGATACTCACTAGTTAGCATTTATTAGATAACCATCTCTTATTAACAAATCCTTTTGACTACTAGTCATCATATAACCTCTAGTCATCATTTAACAACTATTCACCACATATCCACTAAACACCATTTATTTTATAACCGTCATTTATCAACTAACATCATTTATTAACTAATCATCCTTTACCAACTTATCCTCATTTATCAACTAGTCATGATTATTCACTTAAATAATATCCATCACTAATCCTAATTTATCACTAATCATCAACTATCACTAATCTTAATTATACCATCTTCTAATTGTTTACCACTTTTGGGCTATATCCAGCATCCGTAATATCAACATGATACCCAATTTTGAATATGATACACACACACACACACATATATATATATATATATATATTTATATATATAATAACTATATTATAATAAATAGTCAAACTCAAATTGGTAGATGTACACATAGGTACATTGGCATAATCATCCTCCGACCTTATCGGGTATTAATGTATTATCATAATCATTCTCCAACCTTTTTGGGTATCAATGCATCATCATAATCATCCTTTGGCCTTGTTGGGTATCAACATATCATCATAATCATCGTCTAGCCTTATTAGTTATAAGAAACATCAACATCATCATTTAAAATTGAAAAAGATATAATCAATGTCAACATCATCTTTTGGAATTGAATCGGGTATATATATATATATATCTAGACTCGAACACATAGACCTATCATCATATTCGATGACATAATCAATAGTATAAGTGCTAATATAGTCAAGTATCATGAATTCTAGTATAATGACTGGATCGCTTCCCATAAAATCAATAAGCATGACTTCTAGAATAATTAATAACACAATTGCTAACATCGTCAATAAGAATGTTTTCTAGCATAATTACTAGCATAACTATTTAGAATAATCATAAGTAATAGAATAGGTAATAACTTATCAATAGCATGGTCAAAGGCTTAGCATTAGCATAATAGATAGCGTATACATGGCATGACCAATATCTTGTTGCAATATGATTCATCTCTCATCATAGCATAAGTGATAGTCAAATATATTAGTTTATGAACGTTACTTCAAATGTCATTATTACCATAACCATCAAGTGTCAAGGTTCAGCAACATTGACTCAAAAGGGCATTCTCTTGGTATTTAATAAGCATATAAGGGTTTCAAGAGATATAATCATAAATCTTTACTTAAGGTGGTTCAAAGAGCCCACTTTTAAATCTGTAAAATATACTCTAAGGTGAATTCTACCCGATACTAGGCTAAGTTATCTAAATCTTAGATGTAAAGGAAGCCACAGTTAGCCCTAAGGTAAAGGTTCTTCCCAATCACAAAGAAACAATAATAACAATAACCTAACCAGTGTAGTCCTACCTCATGGGGTTTGGGGAGGGTAAATTGTTTGCAAATCATACCACTACCTCAAGTGAAGTAGAGAGGTTGTTTCCAATAGACCTCTGGCTCAGGACAGATAATAGTATAACAAACATGAAAACATTAAAGCATATAAACTAAGAAAGTATACAAAATAAACTAATATTGCTTGATAATATATGAAATAATACAACTCCAACACAATACTATTATTAATCTATCCGAAATCATAGACATCACTCAAACACCACAAACAGGTAACTCCAAATGTACACAAAGGAATCATTCCTACTGTTACAGTCATACTCCTACCCACTAACCCTCTACTCTAATCCACATCCTCCACACCTTCCTATCAAGGGTCATGTCCACCATAAGCTGTAACTGCTCCATATCATGCTTAATTGCATCCCTCAAATATTTCCTTGGCCTAACTCTACCCCACCTAAAACTATCCATAGCTAACCTCTCAGACCTCTATATTGGAGCATCCGATCCCTCTTCATCACATGCTTGAACCAACATAACCTCACTTCTTATATATTGTCCTCTACCAAAGCCACTCATATCTTCTCATGAATAAACTCATTCCTAACCCTATCTCTTCTACTAAGGCCACACATCCATCATAATATCCTCATCTCTGCCACCTTCAACTTTTGGATATGGGAGTTCTTAACTGGATAGCACTCTGCTCCATATAACATTATTAGTCGGCTTCTACTTATAGAAATTTTTTGCAAGCTTCAACAGAACCTTTTTATCACACAATACTCCTGAAGAGAGCCTTCATTTCAACTAACCTACACCAATATGATGCGTGACATCCTCGTTAATGGTTAAGCCAAAATACTAAGGCAACCTATTTTAACATAAGAAACATAAGTCAATTTTTTCCTAAGCATGGGTATCTAAAGCATTTTACCTAACTTGAGTGATATAAGGAATTCTCATTATAAACATTAGTAAGTAAGTCCAATCCACCTGAGGCATAGCAAAATGAGTCAAGGGTTTCAACTCTATGGTTTCAAATTAGCCGTAACAGTCCAACAAACTCAAGTCTTGCATTTCATCAATCTAACACCTTAAACCCATCTACAATCTAACATAATATCATAAGAATACTATAAGATAGCTCAATCTAACAAGGAATAAACCTATCTTATCTCAATGCCTAAGAAAGCTCAACGATCCATTAAACCACCGCTTTTCCATTTTGAAAAGCCTCCTCAAGGTTCCAAGCTATCAAAAACACATTTTACCCATCAATACGAGAATAACAATACACATATTGCACTCTTTTGATTTAGATCCTAAAATCACACAAAAACCCTAAGTGGGTCCCAGTTATAGAAATTGTGTTTCCAAATCCAACCTAACATTCTTACATGATTAAGGATTCATTACCCTCAAGAATAGGTAAAATCCAAGCTAAATTTGGAATAAAATCAAGCCCTTAAGATTTTGGTATTTTGAGTAATAAATCAAGAAATTTCATCAAGAAAGAGTTAATTGTTTCCTCAAATTGGAAAATAATCATGAGAATAAATGTTAATCAAGCTCCAAATGTTAATCAAGCTCCCAAGTCACCCACAAGTCTCAATTTTAAGTTATCACACTATTTAGGTTTTTTGGCTCTTAAGAAAGTGATGAACAATGGCCAAAATTGTGGAAAAGGGGTCCTTTTATACCAAGTCCAAATACTCAGGGGTTGTCATCACAACCCCGAGGTTGGCGATTGCACCATCTTTTGTCTTTAACACAAGTCGCAATTGCAACACCGCTATCACACTCATGGTATATCCTATGCTCAAGTGAGTTATGATTATAGTTCAAAGAAAAACTATCGCGGTGCACCAGAAACTAGTAGAGAGACCACGAAAGACCAATAACAAAATCCATATTAATCACTTCCCATTTCCATATGACCAACTCAATTTCTTGAGATAAACCACTAGGCCTCAAATGCTCAACCTTCACTTGTTGACACACCATGCACTTATCCATAAAATTAGCCACATCGTTCTTCATGTTATTCCACCAATAAATCTCTTTGAAATTATGGTACATCATCGTCAAACCACGATAAATATTATATCTCGACTCATGAGCTTCAACCAAGATTCTCTTTTGCAACCCATCTACATCAGGAAAATATAATCTACCTTGGTACCTAGGTGACCTACATCATGCTTGATCTACATAAAAGTTAGATCGAAGACCTATTTCTCTTTCACCTCTGCAACAAGAGATGAATTCACCACCTCTTGCATAATCACACCACTATCCTCAGGGTCTAAGAGATGAAATCTAAGATAATCCAAATAGTGAATATCCTTCACCAAACCTTGCTTCACCTCAACAACATGAGACAAGATCCCTATGGATAACCTGCTAAGAGCATCAGCAACCATATTAGCTTTACCTATATGATAATAAAGACTCATGTCGTAGTCCTTAAATAACTTAAGTTATCTTCTCTACCTAAGATTTATCTCTTTCTGGGTAAACATATATTGCAAACTCTTATGGTCTGAGAAGATGTCAAAATGAACCCCATACAAATAGTGATGCCAAATCTTCAAAGCAAAGATCATTGCCAACAATTCTAAATCATGAGTTGGATAATTCTTCTCATGCATCTTCAATTGCCTAGAAGCATATGCAACCACCCTACCATGTTTCATCAATACACAATCCATTCCCACCTGAAATGCATCACAATAAAGAATGAAACTATCGGTACCCGAAGCAGAGTCAAAATTGGAGTTTAAGTCAACTTATCTTTCAACTTCTAAAAACTACCCTTACGAGAATCAGACCATATAAACTTTACTTTTTTTGAGTCAGATTGGTCAATGACACCGCAATAGAAGATAAACTTTCCACAAACCTTCTAAAATAACTGGCTAAACCCAAGAAGCTTTGAATATCAGTTGGAGTCGAGGGTCTAGGCCATTTCTTAACCATCATAAATTTTTATGGATCCACCATGACCCTTTACTTAAAATAACATAACCCAAACAGGTAACAACATTCAACTAGAACTCACACTTCAAGAATTTTGCATATAATTACTGATCCATAAGGGCCTGTAGCACTATACAAAGGTGATCAGCATGATCCACCTCTCTCTTGGAATACACCAAAATATCATCAATAAAAATATTACAAACAAATTCAAGAACTTACAAAAGACCAGGTTCATAAGATCCATGAATATTGTAGATACATTAGCCAAACCAAATGACATCACCAAAAACTCAAAATGACCATATTGGGTTTGAAAAGACATCTTATAGATATACATCTCCCTAATCTTCAACTGATGGTACCTAGATCGAAGATTAATCTTAGAAAAGTAATAGCACCCTGAAGATGTTCAAAGAGATCATCAATCCTAAGAATCAGATACTTATTCTTTATGGTCACCCTATTCAATTGGTGATAATCTATACACATCCATAAGGACCCTACTTTTTTATATATGAAGAGAATTGGAGAACCCTAAGGAGAGACACTAGGAAGGATAAAACCTTTATCTTAAAGATCTTTCAACTACTTCTTAAGTTTTTTCAACTCAAACCAGATCTATTTTATAAGGAGGGATAAAGATAGGAAAGTGTCCAAAAGAAGATCAATCCTAAAATCTATTTTCGTATCGGGAGGAACACCGGGAAGATCGTCGAAAAACACTACAACAAACTCACAAACCATAAGGACAAATTACAAAGAAGGACTCTCTGAATTACAATCTTTAACATGCACTAAATAGTATAGACACTCCATGGAAATCAATTTCCAGGCTATAAGATAAGATATAAACCTTCCCTTGGGCACTAGGGAACTACCTTCCCATTTAATCACTGGCTTATTTAAAAATTGGAAACTAACCCTTTGGGTCTGATAATCAAGATATGCATAGCACGAGTGCAACTAATACATCCCCAAAATCACATCAAAGTCTAACATGTCTATTTCAATTAGGTCCTCTAATGTCTCCCTACCACAAATGGATACCACATAACCCTTATAGACTCTTCTATCCATAATAGAGTAACCCATCAGGGTAAACACAAAAAAGTGATCAGGAATACACTCAGAATCAAAATCAAAATGAATAGCCATAAAAGAAGCCACATAAGAAAGAGTAGATCTGGGATTAAGCAAATAATATATATCATAAGAGAAGAGTTTTAGCATACCGATAACAATATTTGTTTGTTTACCTTTTCAATTGATTAGTTGTTATGTGTTTGACCTGCACTTCGTGTTGTTAACCTATAATAAGAGGTTGCAAACTTGAGTTAACCTTATATCCCTTATCATCTTTGATAAAGTGAATAAGGGTGAGAAGTAGTGTTTAATAATAATTTGATGATTATCATTTGATAGTAGTTCTTAGACATAAGACTACTAAATTAAGGTATTAGGTAGGTAATGAAGTAATACTTTTGAGGTATTTGAAAGAACCCACTTATAGTGTTTAATGATTTATTGAAAGATTATCATTAAAATATAATACCTACCCCACTCATAGTTATTAATAGAACTTATGCAAATATCCAATAACCCATGCATGTGCCAATATTCATAAAAGCATAATCCCAAGTATCTTTACTTCTTGATTTCATACTCTAGAACTAACTCTTGCAAGCTAATAGTTAATACTATTTGTTTTTCAATAGATGAATAGGAAAAATTTATTTATTTTCATATATAATAAAAAAATATAACTCAAATAAAAAATAATTATATATTAAAAAAATATTTGATTTAATATGATAAAATTATTACTTGATTAAAAAAATACTTATATCTGTTAGTGATAAGGAAGATGGTTTGTTATTATGGTGGTAGTGGCGGTAATGATTGATGTTAGTGATTATTAATGTTGGTGGTGATAGTAGTGATGATAGAGATATTTGGTGTTGAAGCGACTATTTTGATGGTGGCGATTGGTAGTGAAGTGAAGTTGGTTGATGTTAGTAGTTGAAAGTGTTAATTGTGATAACTTAAAAATGAATGCATGATGGTTGTCAATATGTTAGGTTTAGTTGGAGATGTTGTTATCTATGATTGTGGAGATGATTATTAGTATAGATGTAATGTAGCAATGATGGTGGTTGAAGCGGTGGTAGAAGTGACAACATCGGTGACAATGGTGGTGGTGGCCGAAGAATGTATGGATGTTGATGATATGTTGTGCTAGTTAGCAGTCGCGCGAGTTGTAATACATGAGTTGGTTAGTAGTTGGTAATTGTTGATAGTGGTTAATAATAGTGGTGGTGTTGACATTGGCATTGGCGTTAACGGTGGTGATAGAAGTAGATATAATTAAAATAATAGATGTGGTAGAAATAGTAGCAGATAAAAATAGTGGTTAGTAGAAATTATGATTGTGAATGGTGGTTGTGATGGTGGAGGTGGGAGATGATGGTGGTGGGTGGCCGCAAGGTAGTGGTTAACAATGGTGGTGGTAGAGGTGGTTAGTGGTGGTGACTGATAATTATGGATAGATTGGAGGTGAATATTTTCAACACAAGAATACCTCTTAACGTTTAACACTTATTTCTAGATGTGAATGATTAAGACCTATTAAGAGCCAAAATCTTAATGAAAACAAATGCACTTACTGGTCTGAAGTTTGAAAGATTCAGATTCAGGCCTCTATTAAGTGCAAGCAAATAAGGCCTAAGTACCTCATGTTTCATACTCATACTACAATTTTTCATCTTTTTCCCTAATGCAGATCCTAGTAAAAGTCATCATTGATGACGACACCCTCGATCTAAGTTGTTGACTGGAGATTGGGGTGAGCTTTCAAGGTTTAGAGTTAATCCTTCTCCTTTAGTTTAAGTGCTAGTATTAGTTTGTGTATTTGTAGGATTCTTTATTTATTGTGGCACCTATCTTATATTCCTTGTGTATAGTGCCTCTTATACTGGCCTTACCAGGCCTTTGGGGATCCTTTTTGTGTATTTTTTCCCTTTCTCTTCTTTTTTATGACATGCTTGTATATTTTTCCCTAATAGATGCTTTAAATTACTATTTTATCCTTATTTCTCTCTCGTCAACCTATTATCCCATTACTCATTATTCCAAGCTATGGTTTTGGCTTACCTATAAGTGGGTTAAATTAGGTTCCATTATAATTTTACCTTAGCCATGCCTAGCATATCCTTAGTTTTATGGTTGGGTGCTTATAGTTTCACACCGACGAGGATTATTTCTTATATTTGGAATAGAATAGTGGTGTCAAAAGGGTGTATGGCTTATCTTGCATATGTTTGAGATAATAGTATCAAGAGTCCTCTGTGTGATTTTGTTTCTTTAGTGCGTAAGTTCATGGATGCCCTTACTACGACCTACCTGACCTTACTTTTGTGCGTTATATATACTTTGTTATTAATATTCAGCCAGGCATCCATCCCATTTCTATTGAACCTTAGTGTATGGCTCCTCCCGAGATAAAGGAGAAGAATGTCCAGCTTCAGGATCTTCTAGGTATAAGATTTATTAGACCAAATGTCTGGTCTAGGGGGATCCTATTCTATTTGTGAAGAAGAAAGATGGTTCTATGTGTATGTATATCGATAAAAGGTAGCTGAAATAGGTGACAATAAAGAACAAGTATCTTATGCCACTAGAATAACCCTCACGGTCATTTTCTGTGTCGTCATACATTTTTGGTGTCTAGAGATTTTCTACAACTGACCCAAGTTATTTATGACCTGCTGGGACTGATAGTTTTGTTCCTAGATGGTTTATTTGAGAATTTTAGTAATATCAAATATATTGTGGAATATTTAATGTAAATTGGCATTTGGTAGATGTATAATCTATTACCCTTCTAAAATATTTTTAACTTGTGTAAAAAATTCTTTAGTTATGATATAATTATATTACTTTGTAATAGTTTTTATAGTCTATTAACATTTTAAGTGGAGATAGTGAATTAAGAAATGTTAAAACATTATTATTACTATATAATATAGGTTTTATTAGAAATAAGTTACTATTAATTATGGTATATTCAAAATATTATATTTATTCTTCCATGAACCTATGCAATACCTTAATATATTTATAATAGGACATTTTAATAAGGTGATAGCAAATCCCTTTCCATGTGGAAGGAAAGGGAAGTTACAACAAATGATATTAAGTGGTGTTATACCATAATTTGCATAAGATTAGTGGGCAATTAAGTAGTGGGGTAGGTATTTAAGCAATTGTATTAGCTAAATTCATGGAAAATCACTTAGAATTGTAATATTTACCTTGTTATCCACACACATCATATTCTGCTTTGTATAAGGCATATCAACTTATGTTTTTAGGAAAAATATTACTTGTTTTAAATTTCCAAAAAGAAATCAAGTTATTCAAGATAGGGTTTAGTGGCACTATCCGGAGGCTTCACATAAAGATAATTTATCTTTGGCATCCAAGTAATCTAGGGTTACCCTACCTTTAGATTGAGTTTATTTATGGTAATTGTGTACTATTATTCTAGTTTTGGAGAAATACTTGTAGTTTGATGACACGACCCAAATCGGAGCCTTGTGGTAATGGGCATCCCAAGTCCAACCAGGACCGGGGACCACCCCCGTTACCCAATCCAACCTCCAAACATGTACCCTGAGTCGTATGAATTATGAACATATAACAAGATAAAGTTTTGTATATCATAAGAATTTAAGATAGGTCTATAAGCATGACCAACCCAAACAAGTCCAACCATCTAATACCCAACCAATAACCATACCAAAACAATAAACAAGTACAAGTCCATAACATAATAGGATGGAACAATCATAAATAAAGTCAAATGGTATCAGCCCACTACCAATGCCAATACTAAGGATGACACCACTGCAGACACTGCCCATACCAACCCTTCGTAGTTTCATAAAGCCTCTAACCGAAAGTAAGGCAATATCCAGTTGGGACATACCCCCAACCATAGCCAAAACCAATGTCTATGAAATAATCATAGTATGTAAAGATATCCATGATATGAAATGGATCCTTCCGGATTATGGAAGATCACCACATTAATCCAACAGCTTCACGAATTTGATCACTGAGCAGGAGTTTTTTGCATCGTATGGAGATAAAGGCACCCAAAGATGGGTTAGCGGGTGAATGTAAGCATGCACTCACGATAAGGATAAAATAATGCCAACATGTAAAACCAAGTAAACCAACCATATGCATTGACAACCATACATACATATAAATATAACCATGCTGGGAAGGGAACCGGGTTTAGCATGCCATTAAAACCATTAACTTGGGTATGTGTAACTTAACCATCCTAGAACCACCTATGAGCTATATAGGTCTAGTGTAATCCCCTGAACGGGCCTTAATGCGTGTATCTTCATGAACCTTAGATACCATAGGAATAGGGGATTCCTAAGTGCCCTTTGGTCTCCATGATACATATGTACAAGGGTACTTAGAGGATTACCGTGTACCCTGTAAGTATCATATATTGGTCGCCATGAACAATTCTCATGTCGGCAAATATGAGTTTCCAGTGTCCATTCATTAGACTCACACCTTCACGGTTAGCTATCACACCCCGCCATTATTGCCCAATTAAAACCATTACCACACAACCAAACCTCCACTTTCATTTATTATTAATCGGGGATATAAGTAGTGGTATCATCACACTAAGTATAGCTTGCAAGCAATGTCCTTAGCCATCCTTTTTAAGATAAGGGATTCCCATGTACCCATAGATTACATTATCAAGTTGACTTGGAGGAATCCCATGTACCCCACAAGTTATCATTAATAATAAGTTTGCTTGGGGGATTCCCTTGTTCCTCACAAGGCTTTCAATTGGACCAACCAAAATAACCAAGACCTTACTACTTATCAATTTCAAACTATTTAAACCACTTATACCACATGGGGTTGCATTACCGAGTTATACCATGCAATAGTTCAATGAAAGTCCAACAATTTAACCAAAAACATTATCATAGGCATTTTATCAAACATGTTGAGGGCATAGTGTTTCCAAAGCCAAAACCAAGTACCACTAAAACCATTCCCATGCAACCAATTTTTCAAACCATCATTATAATATGAAAACAATAAGTAAAAGACTTGGGAAAACCATAACAAACCAATGTAACCAAAAACCCAACATATATTTGAGAAACCCAAAACCATAAAATATTTATGCCATAAAAACAATTCATAAAACATGCCTTTAGTTAGAACTAACAATGAGGGAGGAGAAAATGACTTAGATTGAGAAGAAGATAAGAAAAAATCACCCCTATGATCCTCAATTGATCACCTTGAAAGAAACCCTAGCTTTTGCTTAACCCAAGAGCCTTGAGAATTTTGAGAGAGTTTCTAAGTGTTTAAGATTATAGGGAAATGATGTGCCAAGAGTTATAAAAGTCATGGGGTACTAATAGGTTAAGAGGAGAAATGTCCAGATTACCCCCAAATTAAACTGTATAAAATCCCCATAGGAAGGTACGACCACCCTACCTAAATAGTACCCTAGGGTGCGAGTGGTACCTTAACTCATACCTTGGGCCTTACCTTGGACCCCCATACTGACTAACATACGAACACACATGGACCAACTCGTATCTTAACATATGAGTAGTACCCCACAACTCGTACCTTGGACAAAATGCACTAGACTAGACATAAGGCATCATACGATCTAGCCACACACGAATCATACCTTAACAAATGACTAGTAAGGAGTCCATTCGTACCTTAGAGAGTAACCAATCCAAACTATAATGGTCACCCTATGAACAAGACCTGACCAGTCGTACCCCATCATATGACTAGTACCCCCTAGTTGTATGATGTTCAGAAGCCAAAAACTCAGGAAATCTTCTATGGACCAAAACCTAGGATGTTTCCGTCTTCCCCACTAGGATCATTCATCCCTGAATGACGGATGAGGTAATACAAGCACGAATAACACCCAATCGTAACCATTCCAACCTTTAACTAAGTTAGAAAACAAAGATATGATCAAGAACATATACCTTTCACATGAATATCCACAGCATAAAACAAGTAAGAATACTTGGACTTTATGTCCTCTTCCGTTTCCCAAGTAGCTTCTTCCACCTTGTGATTCCGCCATAAAACCTTAACCGAAGCTACATCCTTGGTCCACACTGGGCAAACCTATTGATCCAAGATTTTATTTGGGAACTCCTCATAAGACAGAGAATCTGATATACCCAATCTATCCAAAGGAAAGACCGATGAAGGATCACATATACACTTTCTTAACATAGATACATGAAATACCAAATGATTGGAGCTCAAAATAAGAAGGCAACTCCAATTCATACACAATAATACCAAACCTCCTTAATACCATATAAGGACCAACATACTGGGAACTGAGCTTTCCTTTCATCCCAAACCACATTACTCTCTTCATGGAAGATGCCTTTAGGAATACCCTATCCCTAACCTCAAATGCCAAGTCCCTATGCCTTACATCTGCATATGACTTTTCGTAACTTTGGGCATCCTTAAGCCTATCCCGAATCACTTTTACCTTTTTGATAACTTGTAAAACCAAATTTGGGCCAAACGTATCCACCTCATTAAGCTTGAACTCCCAATAGGAGATCTATACCTCCTACCATACAACGCCTCAAAAGGAGCCATCCCAATGTTAGAATTATAGCTATTATTGTAAGAAAACTTTACAAGAGGTAGATGCTCAACCCAATTACCATCATAAATAATCACACATGCACAAAGTATATCTTCAAATGTATGAATAGTCCTTTCTGCTTGCCCATCCATCTACGGGTAAAAATAAATACTCAGAGTAACCTTAGTACCCAACCCCTTTTAAAACGGCTGCCAAAAGTGAGATCAAAACTGCATACCACGGTCGGAGATAATTGGAAAAGGTACCCCATGCATCTTCACAATCTCATAAAGATATAACCTCACATAATTCTCAGTCACAAAGTTAGTCCTTACTGGCAAGAAGTGAGCCGACTTGTCATCCTATCCACGATGACCCAAACCAAATTAAATTGATTTTAAGATTAAGGAAGACTGAAAAAGAAATCCATGTTGATCACTACCCTTTTCTATTTGGGCAAATCAATCTCCTAATACAAACCCCTAGGCCTCATGTGCTCTATTTTAACTTATTGGCACACTAGACACTTGGCCAGAAAATTGCTCAGTTGTGGCACCCAAGCGCACATTCAAGTGTAGTGGTCTCACAAAGTAATACATTGTCCTTAAATAAAATTAAATATCGATACCTCAGAGACTAGTTTTAACAACTATCCTATTGTAGCTTGACTATTAAGATTAAATTAGCGCAAACATAAACAATAGAGTTTTGATAGTTATAAACTAAATGTAAAGTAAACAATGCGTGAATGTAAAGACTTGAGTAAAACAATGGATGAAAACCCAAAACTGAAGCACTAAGAACAATCATACTATGCTAATGAACTTCATCAGTTAGATATCTTATATTGGTTATTGATTCATGAGGTTGATCTTATGATCATAGTCTCCCGACCTCTAACTGCCTATCTAACTTAGACCCACAACTACATCTGTAAGCAGGGATGTAAGAACTAAGCTAAATGTATTCATCTTGTAGTGAATCAAGTAAGGTATCTAGTTATATCCCTATCCTAGATTCTAATTCAAATCCCCTAGTTTTATAAAGGAATAAGAACCCTACACTATTTATCCTCATGTTCGATCTTCCTATTCCCCCTCCCAAGATCACAAGGTCAATAATATATGTATTATAAGGATAGAAAATCCTTAAAATAATGATAACAAGGGTAAAACAAACAACCAAATATGATTAATAAATAAAACCAAATCAATTTGTAGAAATCCTAGTCATGTTCTTGGCTTTCACCCCGTAAAGGGGAGTTTATCCACTAATCTACGTAACCATCATCCAAATAATTAAATACATAATTAAATACATTCTAAAGATAAAGTAAAGAGAAATAAACCCTAATTAAAGTGTGTATCATCCCCTCCTTAATGCTCTAAGACATCCAAAGTATCAAAAATATGTTTAAATTCATATATTTATAGTAAAGGCAAATTGGTCGTGTGGGAATAGAAAGGGCAATGTGGGCTTTAGACCACTAGAATGGATGGGGTGCCACCTGCCTTAGTCTACCACTATAAGGGGGATCCACCTACTTTATACCATGGGAGTGAAGGAGGCGTCGCCCCTATATCACTTGCTCTTACTGGAAAGGGCCATTTTGACTTTGACCTTTGCCTTCCACCTTTGTTGTCCATCCCAAGCCTTTGGGTGTTATTTCCACTTGAATTTTAGCTTGTTCCTCATCAATATATCAAATTAATTGACTCAACAATATATCAACATAATCAAATCAACAAGAATACTATATCATCAAACACCATACATTAGAGCTCAATGCAACAAACAATCCATAATGATGAACTCGAAACTCAAGCTAAGCCTAGTCTCATCCTATTAATATTTAGTTTATTGAATTGACTCTTGGCTTGACTCAATTACACTTTACACATTACAAACAAGTTGTTCCACTCCTAAATACATAATAATAACATTAGGAACTCATTTGATACATTAGAAACCATCAAGATCAACTAGAACAACACCTTAGCTCAAGCTAGTAAATTAGTTTTCTCGTCTGGACTCTAAATGACCAATTTAAGTCCAAACTTGTTTAAAACACCTTTAAACAGTGTATTCACATACTTAAACACTTGGATTCTTATTTACATCATTATTTACTTATTAAGCGCACGAATTGTCCTCAAAACTTGGCCAAATAATCTAGGATAGCAACACTAAAGTGCATAAAACCACCTTAGAACACTACCCTACACTTAATGCCTTTTTTGTCCTCGAACAACTCCTTACTCTATGTATCATGAGCTGAGGTGAATCTACACTTCTACTATAAGAAAGACACTAAAGCTAGTACTATACCCAAAATGCAAGTTACTACACTACACATATGATGCACACAATTGAAAGTTCAAGAACACTACTCTAAAATATCCTAGCCTCAAGAATTGACTCACCTAGTTGGCAAACTCATGCATATTGCTCAATCAAATACATCATATAATTCACCCAACAATCATCAAACATGTGCCCTCACAATAAGATAACTACCCATAATCACTCACATTAGTTCAATTTATCACAGAATTGGTACACGAATCAGATTACACTCACTCTCACAAGGAATTCACAAGTTACACATAATGAACCATAGGCTTTCCCTTAGTGTAGTACTCTATTAATATCAAAATGTTGAATCTTAGGATCAAATAGGTCTTTAAGGGTTGTAATGTAGGCTAAGGGATGGATAGAAACTATTTTGGCCAAGAATAAGGAATATCTTCCCTAAGCGCTTTAATCCATCACACATGTCATTTAGCTCATCTTAAATAACCACTTTACACCTTTTTTTCTACCCTATTCTTTAGTTTTGCCCCATCTCATTAAGCTCACTTACATACACTATGGTGGTAGTACTATATGTGCAAGTCATTCAATTTTACCCTTTTTTGCACCCACTTTACATTACGCACCCCTATGATAGCTACCCTCAACTTAAGCAATTGTCTTAGATGAGGTGCACAACGTCAAGAAGGACCAGGGCAAAAATAGGTTCATTGTAACATGACTGGTCTAAAAATTGGAATTTCTTTAGCACAAATTTCTCTAACTCCTAACCACGACATAATAATTTTTACACGCCAATAACTATCACTTTAGGGGCTTCAATTTTACCTTTCTCCTACTTAAATTTTCAACTTCTTACTTAATTAGGTTTATACTAAAGCACTTAGGAGCTTTTGGATCAAATTAAGGTCTCTCAAAGTAGGGATTAGGCTACATGTAAGGCTACCAAAGAAATAGGCTAAAGGATCAATAGGGTTAACTAGGATAATGCACAAAGGTAGGTAAAAAAGGTATAAAATGAGGCAATCAAAGAAATGCCTATATCATCTCTTAAACCCATACTCCTTATTTCACTTTGCACACACACTAGGAAAGTTCTATACATCATATGCAATAAGAAATATACCAACACCTTACAAACATATGGCACATGCTCAACTCAAGTAGGATCATCATAGACTCTCAACCAAAATAATAAAATAAATTCAACACTAAGCCAACAAGTACAAAAGTCACAATCATGAGCCTAGGAGTCTCAAAAGTAGTAATTCACACAATCAACATGCTTTTACAACCAAAACACTTGCATCATTTAGTCAAATATAGCATTTAAAAGAATATCCCATACTCATTCCTAACACAAAATATTTTAAATTACTCCTAAAAAAATAGGAATTTCCCCACCCCACACTTAAAAATCTACTTTGTCCCCAAAGTATACCTTAAAAGATAGAGATAGAAATACTCTCTAAGGCCTCTAGTCCTAGATAGTAGTATCTTTATCAATCAAGAGGGTCCAGGGACCCCACACTTAGTTTTTTGCCATGCTCCTTAGCTCAGGTTTTTGGGTAGTCAGGCTTCCCATCAACCTATGACTCAACAAAAATGAAAACTAATGAAGTAAAAACTAAAAATACTAAAAAATAAAACATACCTTAACTTAACTTGGCTTACCTCCCAAGAAGCACCTTAGTCAGTGTCACAGCATAACCCATATCAACTTAACTAGTTTTCTTTATCCTCTTTCTCACACTCAGACGTCATCTTCTTATTCATTTCTGATCTCTTAAGTGTGAACTCTAAAGTTCAGCAGTTTTCTCAACAATAGCCTTTTCAGGCTCATCAATTTGTATCATTTCGGGCTCAGGTATTGGAGGCTTAGGTAGCTCAATGAGAAAGTTTGAAGAGGTCATTTTTGGAATAGAATCCACCACCCTACACTTATCCCCTTCAAAGACAGTAATTATGTACAAATCCTTAAAGTGGGATAATGTTTTAAGCGGTTTGTACACTTTGAAAATTGCCTCCTCGTCATCCAGCCTTATTGTGAGTGCACCTTCTCTCACATCTATCAATGTTTCTTCCATCGTCAAAAATGGACGTTCCAAGATTACTGGCATCTTTTCATACTCTTGAAAATCTAAAAAAGTAAAGTCAGCAGGAATAATATACTTACCAACCTTTATGAGAACAACCTCTATAATTCCTTCGGGATGGGCTAGGGTCCGATCTGCCAATTGAAGTATCACAATGCTCGGTCTCGGCTTCCCCAAGCCTAAGGTATTGAAAAAAGAGTATCAGATCACTCAGTGCATAGACCACCTCACTACTACCAATTTGAATATGGAGAGTAAAACTCTTAGGATATTTGAACTTTTGTGGCATCTTCTACATCACCACAGAGCTACACTCCTCAGTAAGTCCTACTGTCGCCACATCCTACAACTTTACTTTATTAGTGACCACATGCTTCAAGTACTTAGCGTACTTAGGCATTCCCTGCAAAATATCTAAAAGATATAGGTTAATATAAATATCTCTAAACGTGTTAAATAACTTTTTAAATTATACATCCTTTTTTTCCTTTATATCCTTCTGTGGAAATGGTAGTGGTGGTCTCTCCTTCACCTGTTAAAAACCTTTTGTTTTCAAGTACTCATACTTCCTTGAATAGTCAGCAAATTTTTTGGATACTTATGGGGGACTCAACTATGTATCTACCTCCTTAGTTTTCTTTGGAGGTTCTTCATTCGGCTCCTTACCACTCCTTAACGTGATTGCTATTACTTATTTAGGATTTTGTAGTATCACTTGGCAAACCACCTTGAGGCTTGGAATTTAGTGCCTATGCAAACTGATTATTTTGCAACTCCAAGCTCCTTGAAGCTTCTTATTGGCTCTTTATATCTGCAATGTATTGTGCTTTACTAGCCATAATTTGCTTCAACATCTCTTCCACATCGCTAATCTGAGCTAAGGTCTGATTGCCTTGAATTTGTTGTTGTTGGTTGTTCCATTGTTGATTTGGTGGTTGAGTCTGCCACTTTAGATTGTAGGCATTCCTATAGTATGGCATATTTCCCACAAACATAACTGACTCGAGATTTCCAGTACACATAGTCATTGAATGCCCCTATTACCATAGACCTTAAACCAACCTACAGTCTATTGAATTGTATTAACTGTGGTTGTAGGTTGTATAACCCCCAACTTCATATTGCTTATCTGATTTTGCAAAGCAGCAATTTGGCCAGATATAAAAGTAAATTGGTCCACCTCCAACACACCTGCAACCTTCTTGGTAGCATTTCGTGAGTCAGAATCCCACTCAGGATTCCCTTGATCAATCCGATTCAACAAAGTATATAGCTCATCATAAGTCAACTCCAAAGCTTTACCACCTACAGCGAATCTAGAAAAAATTTCATGTTATGATCAAATTCCTCAATAAATGTGTGAGTTAATACCTCATTGGACAGTTTATGATGTGGATAGTCCTAAAGTAGAGCTTTGAACCACTCCCAAGCATGATATAAATTCTCATTTGGCTTCTGTTTGAAGTATATAATCTGAATGTGCAATCTTGTAGTCTTTCTAGACAAAAAAAATTAGATGATTGAGAAACCAGGCATGTCTTGCCACAAATACCTCATTACCTCAGGCATGTCAAAACCAAAGCCAAAGTTAGCTTAGCCTTCAACTTCTCTCCTCACAGGCATCTGACTAAAAAAACGTTACCTTCTTCTGAGTCAACATAGTCATTGGGGCAGCTATCATCGAGAAACTTTCCACAAACTGCCTATAATACCCAGCCAAAACCAATAAGTTCCAAACATTGGTTGGAGTCATAGGTCTAAACCACTTTTTAACCACAGCAACCTTTCGACGATCCACCATGATCCCTTCACTAGAAATAATATGACCAAGAAAAGTCACAGCATTCAATCAAAACTCACACTTGGAGAATTTAGCATATAATCATTTCTCCTTCAAGGTTTGCAACACCACATGGAGGTGATTGGCATGATCCACCTCACTTATAAAATACACTAGAATGTCATTAATGAACATAATGAAAAATAGATCCAAAAACTACTTGAAAACCTTATTCATCAAATCCATAAATGTTGGCGGGGCATCAGTCAAACCAAATGACATAACGAGGAATTCAAAGTGCCCATATCGAGTACAAAAAGTCGTCTTAAGTAAATCTACCTCCTTAATCTTAAGGTGATGATACCGAGACCAAAGATCTATCTTAGAAAAAAATTTGGCACCTTGCAACTGATCAAACAAGTCACCTATCCTTGGAAGAGGATATTTGTTCTTAACCGTCACTTTTTTCAACTACTGATAGTCAATGCACATCCGAAGGGAACCATTCTTCTTTCACATTAATAGCACTGATGCACCCCATGGGAATACACTAGGATAAATAAAACCCTTTTTCCAAGAGATCCTTAAGTTGCTCCTTGAGTTTGATCAACTCAACCGAAGACATTCTATGAGTATTAATAGATATTGGATAAGTGTCCAAAATCAAATCAATCTGAAACTTAATCTCCCTATCTGAAGGAACATCAAAAAGATCATTTGAAAAGATCTCAGTAAACTCATTCACCACCGGAATCGAATGTAGAGAAGGACCTTATGAGTTAGAATCTTTAACTCAAACTAGATAATAAAGATACCTTTTGGAGATCAATCTCCGAGCTCTAAGATAAGAAATAAACCTCCCCCTAGGAGCTAGCAAACCACTCTCCCACTGAATAACTGATTAACCAGGGAACCTAAAGGAAACCTTATGTGTCCAACAATATAAGGACACATAACAAAAATGTAACAAATTTATCCCCAGAATAACGTCAAAATCCACCATATCAAGTTCAGATAAATCCACCAAAGTCTTTCTACTACCAACAGATATCACACACACCTTATAGATTATTTTAGGAACCACAGAGTCACCTATCGGGGTAGAAATAGAAAAAGGATCTGAATAATCTTGGGATCAAAACCAAAATACACAGCCACAAATAGGGTCACATAAAAGAAAGTGGACCCCGAATCAAGCGAACAATACATGTCATGAGAAAATAGGTGTAATGTACCAGTCATGACATCAAGTAATGGCTCAGATTCCTATCGAATAGCAAGAGTGCATAACATATTTTGACCTGCGCCAGTACCAAAAGTACAAAAAGATGCAAAAGCAGCAACCCTTGGTGCAAGAGCAGAAGATAAAGCAAATAAAACCTTTCTCGCTCCCAAAGCACTCTTACCAACCAAAATATTTTTGAGCATATGGCCTGGCTGACCATATTTGAAACACTTATCCCTCCCCTCATCATAGAAGCCCCTATGAAACTTAACACAAAATTGACAAGGAGGGCATAATGAGGCCGACTAAGCCCTGCTTACCTAATATTGGGCACCCTGTGCCCAAAAATTATCACTGCCCTACTAACGCCTATTACCCAACTATTTTGAGTAAGTAGCACTAGCTATAGAGAAGGAACTAGAACTCCCCCACTTCTTCTTTGAACACTTACCGCCATCCCGACCACCTTTGTATTTCCCGCCACCTTATTCAGAAGATCTGAACTTCTTACCAGGTCTTTCCCAAATTTGGCCTGCTTTTCCTTTTTTTCCTCCATTTGTTGCATATGAACCACCAACCTATAAATATTTATATCCCTAATCAGCAATGCAGTCTTACTTTCAAGGATCAAATCCCAAGATAGTCTAGAAGTAAACTTTCTCATCCTTGCCCTCATATCAGACACCAATTCCAAAGCATACCTTGACAGCTGATGAAATTTTAAGGCATATTCCTTGACAGACATTTTCCCTGGTCTTAGATTAACAAATTCCTCTACATTGGCTTTCTTCAACTCTTAAGGAAAGAAGTGATCCAAAAAATCATTAGAGAAAGTCTCCCATAAAGTCGACTTCCCAATATCATCTCTCGTTCTATCCCATTCCTCATACCATTGTTATGCTACATCCTTAAGCTAATAAGCAGCAAAATTCACCCGTTCCACATTTGTGGCCTGCATTATCCTAAAAATTTTCACCATATCATCCAAGAAACACTGAGGATCCTCCTCCACCTTCACACTAGTAATAGTAGGAGGATTTATCTCCATAAATTGGCAAACCCTTATGGCCTCAATAGATAAAACACCAGATGCATCCCGCTCATCTTGAGTAGCAACCAACTGAGCAATAACATGAATTGATTGATGAAATTCTACATTAATCACCTCATCCTTAGAAGGACTAGTAGCAATCGATAAAACTATAGAAATATCAAGGATGGGACCCATATACCGGGTAAGGATCCCCTGAGTAGTACATGTCCCATCAATATTATCCCCAGTTAGGACAAAAGAGTGACCTTGAATCTCAGATTATCGAGGCATGATCAGAAACTCAAATAAACCAGAATTAGCAAGATTCGAGGACTTAAACTCCAAGCTTCAAAACAGAATACCAAGAAAGTGAAACATTCTTAAATGTCTTGTATCCTCTCCCTTATGAGTATGGCATACTACGCACCCTTAAAAGAGACTCTACTTGATATGGCTTTGTGGACTCCAAATTTACCATGAACCTAAAGCTCTGATACCAACTGAATGCGACCCAAACCAGGGCCTTATCATAATGGGCATCCCAAGTCCATCCGGGACCAGGGACTACCCGTGTTTTCTAACCCAACCTCTAAATATGTGTACCCTGAGTTGGATGAATGCCGAACATATAACAAGATCGTATTTGTTTGGATTTCATACTCTAGGATAGGTCTAAAACCATGACAAACCCAAACAAGTCCAACTATCCATTACCAACCAACAACCATAACTAAACCAATATAAAAATCAAGTTCCTATCCATAACATAACATAAAAGGATGGAACAATTATAAATTTGATTCAACGGTATCAGCCCAAATACTAATGCCAATAATAAGGCTGACACTAATATCGATACTTGTAATTCCAATCCAAAGTAGTCACATAAATCCTTTATCCAAAAGAAAAATAATATCCAATTGGGACAAGCCCCCAACCATAGCCAAAACAAATATCCATAAAATGACTAAAGTATGTAAGAATATCAATGACATAAAATAGAGACTTTTGGAATATGGAAGCTAACCACTTTAATCCAATATCTGATCGTGAATTTCAGTGCTAAGCAAAAGGAGTAGAATAGTCGGTTCCTATATTGTGTGGGGATATAACTGCTCAAAGAAGGGTTAGCAGGTGAACGCTAGCCTAAACTTAGTATAAGGATAAAATAATGCCATCCAATAAAACCAAGTAAACCAACTATATGCACACAACTATACATATATATATAGCTATGTATGGAAAGGGAACCTGGTTTAGCATGCATTTAAAACTATTAACCTAGGTATGTGTACCTTAATCATCCTAGAACTACCCACGGGCTTTATTGGTCCTGTGTAACCCTATAAATGGGCCTCGCTGTGTGTAGCCGTATGAACCAGAGATACCATAAGAGTATGAGATTCCCAAGTACCCTTCACTTTCCATGATTCATATCTACAGTGTACTTAGAGGATTCCCATGTACCTCATAGTATGATATGTGGTCTCTATGACCAACCCTTATGTTGGTAAATATGAGTTTCCAGTGTTCGTCCATTGGACTTGCATATTCATGGTTAGATCTCACACCCACCATTATTACCCAGTTAAAACCATTACTGTCCAACTAAATCATTATTCCATTTTGATTAGCCAAGTCTATAATTAGCAGTATCGTCATACCGACTACAGCTTGTAAGCAATGTCCTTAGCCAACCTTTTTATGTAAAGGTATTCCCATTTACCCATTGATTACATTATTAAGTTAACTTGGGGAAATCCTATGAACCCCACAAATATTCCATTATTAAGTTTTCTTGGGGGAATCCTATGTACCCTACAAAATATTCATTAATATTTTACTTGGGGGATTCCCTTGTAACCCATAGGAAGATTAATTAACCATGACCATCAAACCTTACCAATTAACTATTCCAAACCATTAAACCATTTATACCATTTAGGGTTCCATTACCAAACTATGTCATGCAATAGTTCCATTAAAAGTCTAATACTATAGTAAAAGCATTATCAAAGGCATTTTATCAAACATATTAGGGGCATAGTGTTTCCAAACCAAATCCAAGTACCAATTTACCATTCCCATACGACCAATGTCCAAACCACCATTAAAGTATGTATAAACATAATTTAAAAGTGGGAAAAACCAAAACCAAACATTTAATACCAGAACCCCAAAATATAATTAAAAACCTAAAACCATGCAATAATTTTTCCATAAAAACATTGTATAAAACTTGCCTTTAGTTGGAACTAATAATGAGGGAGGAGTACATGCCTTAGATTATGAAGATGATGGAGAGAAATCACTTGTACAAGCCCCAAATTAATCCTTTAGATTAAAACCTATCCTTCATTTACCCAAGAGCCTTAGAGAGAATTAGAGAGTGTTTCTCATTGTTTAAGCTTAGAAGAATAGGGTAAATGATGTTCCGATGAGTTATAAATCATGATACCTTAAGTGGTTAAGTAGGAAAATGTCCAGATTACCCCCACTTAAATAGCATGAAATCCCCTCTATAGGGTATGACCATCCCATACCAATCGTATCCACCAATATGAGTGGTACCTACTACTCGTACCCTAGGCCTCCCACTAGGATCCAACACTGTCCAACATACGACTTACCTAAACCAGGTAATATTCAAGCATACAACTAGTACCCATAAATCGTATCCTTAGCAGAATATAATCAAAGGAAGTTTGAACACTGCTTACCATATGAGTCTATGGTATGACTTGTACCTAACCATATGACTAGTACCACCAAGTCATACCCATTCCAGAAACCAATTCACCCAACCAACCAACACTAGTTAGCATATGATCAGCCCATACCAACTATACCCCACCATACGACTGGTACCCATATGTCGTATCTTATCCAGAAACTAGAAATCCAGGAAATTTTCTAAGGTTTCAAATCCCAGGGTGTTTTAATAATACGATGGAATAATCATAAATATAGTTAAATAGTATCAGGCCCAATACCAATGCCAATACTAAGGCTAACACCACTACTGACATCGCCCATACCAACCCATATTAGTTCTATAAATCCTCAAACCGAAAGTAAAATAATATTCGATTGGGACATGCTCCCAACCATAGCCAAAACCTATGTTTATAAAATAACCAGAGTATGTAAAGATATCCATGATATAAAATAGATCATTTTATAATATTGAAGCTCAGCACTTCAATCTAATAGTTGATCTTAAATTCAATCACTGGGCAGGAGTAGTAGAATAGTCAGTTTCTGTATTGCATGGGGATACAGCCGCCCGAAGATGGGTTAGCAGCTGAATGCTAGCATGCACTCAGGATAAGAATAAAATAATTCCAATCTTTAAAACCAAGTAAACCAACCATATGCATTCACAACCATACATATATATATATAACCATGCTAGGAAAAGTAACCAAGTTTAGCATGCCATTAAAACTATTAACCTAGGTATGATTATCTTAACCATCCTAGAACCACCCACATGCTATATTGGTCTAGTATAACCCCCTAAATATTCCTCGATTCGTGTAGCCACATGAATTGGAGATACCATAAGAGTAGGGCATTCTTGAGTATCTTTTGATCTCCACCATACATATCTACAGTATACTTAGAGGATTCCCATGTACATCATAGTATAACATATAGCTGCTATGACCATCCCTCATGTTGGTTAACATGACATTCTGGTGACCGTCCATAGTATTCACACCTTTACTTTAGCTATCACACTCTACTATTATTGCCTAATTAAAACCATTACCACACAACTAAACCACTAATTCTATTTATTATTAACTAAGGTTATAAGTAGTGGTATTATTATACTGAATATAGCTAGCAAGCAATGTCCTTAGCCATCCTTTTTAGATAAGGAATTCCCATGTACCCATAAATTACATTATCAAGTTGACTTGGGGAAATCTAATGTACCCCATAAGTGATCACTATTAATAAGTTTGTTTGGGGGATTCCCTTTTACCCCAAAAGGATTTTAATTAGATCAACCATAACCACCAAGACCTTACCACTTAACCATTTCAAACCATTTACATCATTTAGGCTTCCATTACCAAGTTATACCATAAAAGTCCAACAATTTAACAAAAAACATGCTCATAGGCATTTTATCAAAAATATTGAGGGAATATTGTTTCCAAAGGCAAAACCAAGTACCAATTAACCATTCTCATGCAACCAATTATTCAAGCCACTGTTATAATATGGAAACCATGAGTAAAATACATAGGAAAACCATAACCAACCATTATAATCAAAACCCCAACATATATTTGAGAAACTCAAAACCATGCAATATCTATGTGAAGAAAACAATTTATAAATTATGCCTTTAGTTGGAAATAACAATGAGGGGGGAGTACATGCCTTAGATTGAGAAGAAGATGAGAATAAATCACCCCTATAAGGCTCAATTGATCACCTCAAAGGAAACCCTAGATTTTGCTTAACCTAAGATCCTTGAGAGAGTTTTTGAGTGTTTAAGGTGAGAATATTAGGGTAAATAATATCCCAAGAGTGATGTAAGTCCTGGGGTCATAATAGGTTAAGAGCGGAAATATTCAGATTACCCCCAACTTAAACTACATAAAATCCCCAAAGAATGGTACAACCACTGTAATGCCCCAAATCTGGTACCCAGAATGCTATACAGTGCTCATAACCCCGAAGGACCACAAGCCAACCCATGACTAATATTTGTACTTAAGCACTGTATAATATAATGTATAAATGCAGAATAAGAGGTTGAAAGGCCATAAGGTTCAAAACTGAAGACTAATAATAATACTGAATATGGTATAACAATGCCAAAATAACTAAAATAACTGAAATAACTGAAAATACTGAAGTTTGAATATCTAGTCTGAAAGCCTCTAAACTGTCTGAATAAGGAGTTGATGGGACATATCCCCAACTAACTCCAACTGTTGAAGTAAACTAAGTATTAAAATAGTGAAATGATAAAGCATCCACAAATGATGAGGACTCATTGTTAATCTACTACTGCTGACTAAGACCTGAGCTGCTAAATCCGATCAGGAACCTGAGTGTCTAAACCTATGGTATGAAACACCATAGTATAAAATAAAGTATGTGTCAATATATGAGAATTTATCGGTACACAAGTGAGATAAGGATGAATGTATGGAGTTCATATGCATAAATTATAGATGACTGATCACATGAACATGAACATGACTACATGAGAATACATGCATAAATACGTGAACTATAACTAAAATCATGATAATACTGAATTTGGATACTGATAACATAAGTTTCGTATTAACTGGGAGACTGTGTCTGACAGTCCTTATTCTAAAGGAACTAGCTGAGTTTCGTACTGAAATGGGTAACTGTATCTGACAGTCCTAAATTTGAAGAACTATCTGAGTTCTTTTACTGAGACTGAGACTGTGGGAAATAGTTATCTAACCGACATGCACCAAATAATGCAACATAACTGAGTTGAGGTCCAATCTGTAACCCCAATTGGAAGGGTGTCAATACCACACCACTTGTAAGGACAAGCTGTGAATGACCCTCATCTGATAGGTACTTTAAAGAGAATGGTGGGAGCCTTATCTAACAGGTTAAGCCATCTCATCTACCCTTATCTAGCAGGTTTGATGTCTCAACCAATGTTGGCTATGTAGTTTTGAAACTCAAGGACTACTTCTAAGAATCACACCCTCTACTGGTAGGTGAGTTCCCATCCTTGGATTCACTCGGTGCTGAGTCTTACTCTTAAATGAATAGACACTAAACTGATTATACTGAGATAAACTGGACTGAGTTTATTGAGTTCCGTGGACTGATGGAATACTACTAAATTCTATTAACTGACTAAGTTCATGAGATTATTGAATTTTCCTGAGTCATCTAACTGACTGAATTCTATCAAGTACTGAAACTGACTGAGGATACTACTAATCATAGCGTGACTGAGATTATCATGAAACTGACACCACCTCTAGGAACATTGCTAAATTGTCGAGAATAAATACCCCCAGGACTCGATGGCATAGATGTAAATCATGGCACAAGTTCAAAAGCACAACAATGGCTATATCGAGTCATAATCCATTGATTAAGACATTTCATCAAATACTTGACATGTATCAACTTGTACATGAATGGGGATTTCACATTAACATACTATAATGGCACTTTTTCCTTCACATAGGCATTTTATTAAACACATAGGGAGCATACTTTGGTTAGACCATCATTAATATATCTAATTGTCATGATTTCATATATCAATTTACAATTTCAAGGGTTTATCATGAATATTATGCAAAACATCAGATACTAGGATCAATCATTGGGAACATGTAATTTAAAACATGAATCAAAACCCAACAACAACATGAAAATCAATTTCAATTCAACTAAATCATGAACATTCATAAATATGAAATCTTTGGATTTTGAAAAGAGATTTTTGAGCTTCATGGGTGAAAGGGACCCATGAATCAACACTTGACATACCTTGATTGTATGTTTCTTGAAGTTCTTGGAGAGATTCTTGGAATTGGATTTGATTTCTTAAAAGCTAGGGTTTTGTTTTTTGGGAGAGAATGTTCGTGATTTGGGGAAAACGTGAGCAAATAATAATTTAAAACATTTTTAGGGATTAAATCCTACACCTGGACGTGTTAAAACCTTGGGAAAATACCAATTTATCCCTGAAAAAAATATTTAATTTTTGTCAAAATTTCCCGATTTGGAAGGCTAGTGCGATGCGGCACTATCGCATCGTGTCACTGGAAATTTCCAACTAGGAACTGGGCTAACAGAGCGACGCGATGGAATCTCATTGGTACACTAGAAAAAGGACAATTCTAAATTTAAGCCATGGCGTGATGCGCCATAATAACAGAGGTTCACTGGATTTTTGACGGTTGCCATTTTGGCATGCTCCGCGACACATTGATGGCTCAGGTGGCACATTGTCTTACTAAAATGGCTCAAACGCTTTGCCTGGGTGTCAGATTTGGGCGAATTTGGTATTGATGGAAAGCTTATTCAATTTCCCATACAACAAAAAGTCAAAATCTTGAAAAATACATATGTATAAAATTGGATTAATCTTTTAAAAAAAGTATTTAACATTTTTTGGATGATTTTAGGTTAGGTAGAAGTACGGGGTATTACAATATCTCCCCCTTGGGAATATTTATCCTCGAATGAGACTAATTGTGATGGGAGAAATAATAATCTGAAGTACATACTAAACATGAACAACTAAAACATGAATGCATGACTGACATTACTGAGATTCATATAGAGCATACATATCTGATGCATTATTTTATAACTGAGTTGATATATGAATGCATGACTGAGAGTACTGATAAGTTGATCATGCATATTTGATGTGTGAATACATGAATAAATTAACTCATGAATACATAAATGAGATTTTCGATAATTGAGTTTCTCATAAGGAGAATGTATGTCTGATGCATGAACATATGATTGAATATGCAATGGTAAATGGATACCAAGTTTCAAGTGTGAATCTAAGCATGAAACTGGTTTTTAACTGGAATTTAAATATAAAACTGAATAAGCTTTAAGGAAATCAATTACCTTGGGCTGAGTCTGAGTTTGCGGAGAAGAGGTGAGGATACTTGGCCCGCATGTTTGCTTCTGCTTCCCAAGTAGCTACCTTAACGAATTGGTTCCTCTAAAGAATTTTGACTAGTAAGACTTCTTTGTTCCTCTGTCTGTAGGTCTGATAGTCAAGGATTTCAACTAGAGTTTCCTCATAAGAGATATTGTTCTAGATATCTATGCCCTCAACAGGGACTACAACTGCTGGATCACCTATGCACTTCTTTAGCAAGGAGACGTGAAAGAATTAATGAACTGAAGATAGATCTGAAGGCAACTGAAGCTCCTAAGCTACTTTACAAAAGCGACTGTGAATTTTGAAGGGATCCATATATCGGGCACTAAGCTTTCCCTTCTTGTTGAAACTCTTCACTCCCTTCATGGGAAAGATTTTCAAGTACACATGATCACCAATCTCGAACTCGAGATCTTTTCTGCACACATATGCATAAGACTTCTGTCGGCTCTGAGAAGCCCGAAGTCTTTCTCTGATCAACTAAACTTTCTCTAAGGTACCATATACTAAGTCAAGCCCTTCTACAGCGGCCTCACCCACTTCAAACTAACCGATCAAAGATTTGTATTTCCTATCGTAGCGAGCTTTGAATGGAGCCATCTGAATACTAGAATGATAGTTGTTGTTGTATGCAAACTCAATCAAAGGCAAGTGGTCATCCCAACTACCCTTGAAATCAATTACACATGCCCTTAGAATATCTTCAAGGTTTGATTGGTCCTTTCTGTTTGACCATCTGTCTAAGGATGGAAGGCTGCACTGAGGTAGACTCGGGTACCAAGACCTTTTTAGAACACTTTCCAAAAATGAGAGGTGAACTGGGTACCTCTATCTGAGATAATAGACAACGGAGCACCATGAAATTTGACCAACTCTCTGATAGAGAGTTTGGCATAATCCTCGACTGAATAAGAGGTATGAACTAGAAGAAAATGAGTTGATTTGGTTATTCTATCTACAATGACCCTGACTGAATCATGCTGATAATGAGTACAAGGCAAACCCATTACGAAGTCTATGTTCACTTCTTCCCACTTCTAAGTGGGAATATTGAACTCCTGCATAGACCCATAGGCTTCTAATGCTCAATATTAACTTGCTAACATGTTGAGCACTTAGCCACAAACTCTGCAATATCTCTCTTAATCTCACTCCACTAATAAATCTCCCCCAAATCGCAATACATCTTAATGTCCCCTGGATGAATCGAGTAATGCACCATGAGCTTCTGCAAGAATTTATTGCCTCAATTCATCTACACCTGGCACACAGAGATAACCCTGACAATGCAACACACTATCTCCCCCTTGGGAGAAAACCTAAACCTTCTAATCCTTGACTGATTCCTTTAACTTAACTAGATTGGGATCCCTATCCTGTTTTTCCTTGACCTTGGAAACTAGAGATGATTCTAAAATACTCTGAACCCATATATTACCCTCTACTAAATCAACTAGGCGGACACCTATCCTGAGAGTTGATGAACTTCTTAAGCTAACTTCTTCTTACTGTCCTCAACATGAGCAACTTTACCCATAGTCAGTCTATTGAGAGTGTCGGCCACTATATTGGCCTTGCCTGGATGGTAAAGGACACTCATGTCATAATCTTTTAAGAGCTCTAACCACATTCTCTGATGGAGATTGAGATATTCTTGGGAGAATAACTACTGAAGGCTTTTATGATCGATGAACACATCTACATGAACACCATATAGTTAATGCCTCCAAATCTTTATGGCAAATACTACGGCTGCTAACTCAAGATCATGAGTCGATAATTCTTCTCATAGGTTTTAAGTTGTCTGGAGGCGTAGGCTATGACCTTACCATTCTACATGAGGACACAACCCAAACCTACTCTCGAAGAATCAAAGTATACTACAAACCTATTTAGACCATCTGGAAGAGCCAAAATAGGAGATAAGGTAAGTCGACTCTTCAACTCCTAAAAAATTTTCTTGCAATGATTTGACCATTGAAACTTGACTTTCTTCTAAGTCAACCTGGACATAGGGGATGCAATAGAATAAAATCCCTCAACAAACTGTCTGTAACAGCTAGCACAACCTAAGAAACTCCTGATATCTGCTGGAGAGATAGGGCGAGGCCAGTTTCTTACTACTTTAATCTTTTGAGGATCAACTCTAATTCCATCACCGAAATTAATATGACCAACGAATACTACTAACCTTGGCCAGAATTCACACTTACTAAATTTGGCGAACAACTGATGGGATCTAAGAGTCTAAAGTACAATTCTGAGATGGTCTGTATGATCACGCTCACTATGGGAATAGTCAAGGATGTCATATATAAATACTATAATGGATATTTCCATGTATTACTTGAACACATGGTTTATGAATTCCATGAAAGCTATTGGGGAATTGGTAACACCAAAGGACATGATACGGAATTCAAAGTGACCATACCGAGTTTGAAAAGCTATTTTTGGAATGTCACATTCTCTGACTTTGATCTGATGATAGCTTGATCTAAGGTCTATCTTAGATAAATAGTTGGCACCCTAAAGTTGGCTAAACAATTCATCAATTTGGAGAAGTGGATACTTGTTCTTGACTGTAACCTTATTGAGTTGATGGTAGTTAATATTCTGAGAGAACCATCTTTCTTGCGCACGAATAAGACAGGTTCACCCCATAAAGACATATTGGATCTGATGAATCCCTTATCTAGAAGATCATTCAATAGTTTTTTTAATTCTTTGATTTCTGCTGGTGCCATTCTATATCGCGGGATAGATATGGGCTGAGTGTCTAGAAGAAGATCAATATCAAAGTCTATTTCCCTTTTGGGAGGAATTCCTAGAAGATATTTGGGAAATACATCTGAATAATCTTTCACTACTGGGACTGATTTGAGACTGGGAGTTTTGGAACTAGTGTCCTTAACTTGAACAAGATGATAGACACATCCCTTAGATATCATTTTTCGTGCCCGAAGGTAGGAAACAAGCTGACCTCTGAAAGCTAGAGTACTACTCCTCTACTCTAGAACGGGTTTATTTAGAAACTAAAACTAGATAATTCTATTTCTACAATCGATTGTGGAATAGCAGGAATGAAGTCAATCCCTGTCGAGAATAACATCAAAATCAGTCATCTCTAATTCGACTAGGTCTACTGAAGTGACTTTCTAAGAAATCATAATCAGACAATTCCTGTATACCCATCAGGCTATGATGGTTTTACCCACTGAGGTAGAGACTGATAAGGGCTTTGCTAGGATTTCAGGACTAACTCTAAAATCAACTTCTATATAAGGAGTAACAAAAGACAAAGAAGCTCCTGGATCTAGCAAATCATATACATACAAGTGAAAGATCTGTAATGTACCAGTAACTACATCAGGAGAATTTTTCTGATCCTGTCAAAACTGAAGAACATAGAGTTGATTTGGACATTGCCCATTAGTAGCACTGGAAGTGGCACCCTATTGATTTAGGCGACTGGACTGGGCTGAGAAATAGTTATGCTGACCCTGAGGACCTGGGTGTGGACAATCTATGACTCTGTGTCCTGTCTTGCCACATCTAAAGCAAACATCGCTACCAGCTCTAAAAGTGCCCTAATGGTTCTTGCCACATGTCTGACAAATAGGATGGGTGTGAGAACTACTAACACTGCCCTAAGACTTAGAGCCTAGTGTCTTATCTCTGTTACCATCCTTGAGGTTAGGAGCTAGAGCACTGGCTGGGGAAGGATCTAGAATGGATGACATAGGATGGAACTGAGAATGATTCCCTCCTTCAGACTTAGGCTGAGCAAAGTTGAAACTACCTATCCTTGCTCTCTAATTTTGCTTCTCTCTCATCTTAATCTTCTACTACTCTATCTGTTAAGCATGGATCATAAGCATGTCTATGTCCATCTCACTAATTGGCATTGCAGATCTGCACTCATTAACCACGCTATCATTTACCCTAGACACAAACTTACTCATCTTGGCTCTGCTATCCACCACTATATGAGGAGTATATCTAGCTAGTTGAGTAAACTTAAGAGAATACTCCTTCACCATCATATTTTCTTGCCTGAGGTTGATAAACTCTAACACCTTAGCTTCTCTCAGCCCTAGGGAAAAGAATATATCAAGAAAGGTCATGGCAAACTCCTCCCACTCAATAGGCCCTACATCTATAGTCCTCTCGGCTATCCACTGTTTGAACCATATATGAGCTATATCCTACAATTGATATATAGCTAGCTCAGCACTCTCAATAGATGACACCCCCATGATGTTTGTAACCTTTAAAACCTGGTCAAGGAATTCCAAAGGGTCCTCGTCTGTCTTAAACCCAAAAAAAAATGAAGAATTCATTCGGGTGAAGTCCTAAATCCTAGATGCAGCAGTATTGGCCACTGGGTTGGCAGTAACGATAGTTGGCCGTCTATTCTTAGTAGCAACTGAGTTAGTAAGAGTAGTGAATACAGCTTTGAACTCTGCATGAGAAACTTGTTCATCCAAGGGATCTGTTTGGACGAGCTAAGGGGCTGATTGATTCTCGTTTCTTCTTTTAGGAGGCATGTTCTGTAAACGAAGAGGGAGAAACGGATTATACTGGGAGTTAAATTTGATCTCATTCTCACTGGCACAACATAAATACTACAAGAAGGGAAACTCTTCCTAAAACATCTTATAGCCTCTTGTACATAAATATGGCGTGCAATACACCTATGTTCAAGACTCTACTAGATATGGCTTTCAGACTTTCTAGGACACTATTGAACCTTAGGCTCTGAAACCAAGTTTGTAATGCCTCGAATCGGGTACCCAAAATGCAATGCGGTGCTCATGACCCCAAAGGACCACATGCTAATCCATTACTAATATCTTTAGCTTAGCACTACATAATAAACTGTATAAATGTAGAATAAAAGGCTGAAAGGTCATAAGGTTCAAAACTGAAGACTAATAATAATACTAAATGTGGTATAATAATACCAAAACAACTGAAATAACTAAAATTACTGAAGTTTGAATATCTAGTCTAAAAGCCTCTAAATTTTCTGAATAAGGAGTTGATGGGATATGTCCCCAACTAACTCCAACTGCTGAAGTAAACTAAGCACTGAAATACTGAAAAGACAAAGCATTCTCTAAAGATGAGGACTCACTACTAATCTACTGTTGTTGACTAAAACCGAGCTGCTAAGTACGATCAGGAACCTAAGCGTCCAAACTTATGGTATAAAACACCATAGAACAAAAGAAAGTATACATCAGTACGTGGGAATGTACTCGTACGAATGGGGTTCATATGCATGAACTATAGCTGACTGATAACATGAACATGAACATGACTGCGTAAGAATACATGCATGAATACATGAACTGTAACTGAAATCATGATAATACTGAATCTAGATAC
Organism: Capsicum baccatum var. pendulum; assembly: GCA_030864225.1. Taxonomy (NCBI): domain Eukaryota; kingdom Viridiplantae; phylum Streptophyta; class Magnoliopsida; order Solanales; family Solanaceae; genus Capsicum; species Capsicum baccatum. The sequence goes on from CM061559.1 coordinate 141,981,124, forward strand.
TGATATCATGAGTTCCATATTAACTGAGTGACTGTGTCTGACAGTCCTTATTCTAATGGAACAAGCTGAGTTCCGTACCAAAGTGGGTAATTGTATCTGATAGTCCTGAATTTAAAGAACTACTTAAGTTCTTTTACTGAGACTAAGACTGAGACTGAGACTTTGGGAAATAGTTATCTAATCAACATGCCCCGAATAAAGCAATATAGCTGAGTTGGGGTCCAATATGTAACCCCAATGGAAGGGTATCAATACCGCGCCACTGGTAAGGACAAGCTGTGAGTGGCCCTCATCTGACAGGTACACTAAAGAGAATAGTGGGACCCATATCTAACAGGTTAAGCCACCTTATCTACCCTCGTCTAGCAGGTTTGATGTCTCAACCTACACTGGCTGTGTACTTTTGGAATGCAAAGACTGCTTCTAAGAATCACGCCCTCTACTGGTAGGTGAGTTCCCATCCTTGGGTTCACTCGGTGCTGAATCTTACTCCCAACTAAATAGACACCGAACTGACTATACTGAGATAAACTGGACTGAGTTCTGTGAACTAACAAAATACTACTAATTCTGTTAACTGACTAAGTTCATGAGATTACTGAATTTTCCTGAGTCATGTAACTGACTGAATTCTATCGAGTACTGAAACTAACTGAGGATACTACTAATCATGGTGTGACTGAGATTATCATAAAACTGACACCGGCTCTAGGCACACAGGTAAATTGTTGGGTATAAATACCCCCAGGACTCGATGGTATAGACGTACATGATTGCATCAAACACTTGACATGCATCAACTTGTACATGAATGGGGATTTCACATTAACATACTATAATGGTACTTTTTCCATCACATAGGCATTTAATCAAACATATGGGAAGCATACTTTGGTTACACCCTCATCAATGCATCTAACTATCATGATTGCATAAATCAATTTGCAATTTGAAGGGTTTATCGTGAATATTATGCAAAACATCACATACTTGGATCAATCATTGGAACTTGTAATTTAAAACATGAATCAAAACCCAACAAAAACTTGAACATAAATTTCAATTAAACGAAATCATGAACGTTCATAAATACAAAATCTTTGGATTTTGAGAGGAGATTCTTGAGCTTTATGGGTGAAAGGGACCCATGAATCAATACTTTACATACCTTGATTGTAAGTTTCTTGAAGTTTTTGGAGAGATTCTTGGAATTGGCTTTGATTTCTTGAAAGCTAGGTTTTTGTTTCTTAGGAGAGAACGTTCTTGATTTGGAAAAAAAGTGAAAAAATAATAATTTAAAACATTTTTAGGGATTAAATCCCGCACCAGGACGTGTTAAAACCTTGAAAAAATACCAATTTATCCCTGGAAAAAATATTTAATTTTTGTCAAAATTTCCCGATTTGACAGGCTGGTGTTATCGCGCCGTGTCACTAGAAATTGCCAAATGGGAACTGGGTTGATGGCGCGACGTGGTGGAATCGTGTTGGTACACTACAAAAAGGACTATTATAAATTTGAGCCTTGGTGCGACGCACCATAATCACGGGGGTTTACTGGATTTTGATAATTGCCATTTTGGCAAGCTCCGTGAGGCGTTGATGGCTCAGGTGGCACACAGTCTTACTAAAATGACTCTAACTCTTCTCCCGGATGTCGGATTAGGGAAAATTTGGTATTGATGGAAATCTTATTCAATTTCCCACACAACAAAAAGTCAAAATCTTCAAAATTCCACATGTATAAAAGTGGATTCATTTTTTAAAGAAATTCTTTAATATCTTGGGGATGATTTTAAGGTAGGTAGAAGTATGGGGTATTACAACCACCTTCCCCAAGCCATACCCTAGGATATGAGCGGTACCTTAACTCCTACATTTGTCCTAAACTTAGACCCCCATACTGACCAACATACGACCACACATGGACCAACTTGTATTTTAACATACGAGTAGTACCCTGTAATGCCCCAAATCTGGTACCCAGAATGCTACATGGTGCTCATGACCCCGAAGGACTACAAACTAATCCATGACTGATATTTGTACCTGAATACTGTATAACATCAAGTAAAATACAGAAATAATAGATTGAAACATGTCATAAGGTTCAAATTGCTTAAAGCATAATATCTGAGAGTACGGTATATCAACACCAAAAAATGAACTAAAATAAACTTTCTGAACATATTGTAGTCTAGAAGCCTCTAAATAGTCTAAAAATTGTGGAGTTGATGGGTCATGTCCCCAACTAACTCTGAACTACAAAAGTAATAAAGTAATAAAATAATCATGCTATCCTCAAATGATGAGGACTCACTACTAGTCTAGCTGCTGAATGTCTAATCTACTGAGGATGCTTTGGAGCTCATACTTCTGAAATTATGGTATAAAAACCATTGCATAAATACGTCAGTTCGATTGAATATACTGGTATGCAAGTGAGGTAGGCTGAATGCAAAGGGTTCAAATGCATAAACAATGTTAACTGATTATATAACATGAACATGAGAATACATGTATAAATAAGTAACTGTAACTAAATTCGTGATGATACTGACTACTAAGTCTGAATACTAATAACATGAGTTACTGGTAACTGATATAACTGATACTGAGCAACTGTATCTGGCAGTCCTAAGTTTTATAGAACTATCTGAGTTCTATTATTAAGACTGAGACTAAAACTATAATTGTGGGAAGTAGTCATATTACCGACATGCCCCAAATAAATCAATATAGCTGAGTTGGGGTCCAATTTGTAATTCCAATTAGAAAGGTATCAATATCGCACCACCGATAAGGACAAGATGTGAGTGACCCTCAACTGGCAGGTAATCAAATGAGAACGGTGGGAACCCTTAACTAGCAGGTAAGCCACTGCATCAACCCTCAATTGGCAGGTTAGATGTCTCAACCTACACTGGTTATGTAGTTCTGGAATGCAAGGATTGCTTTTAAGAGTCACACTCTCTACTGGCAAGTGAGTTCCCATCCTTGGGTTCACTCTGTGCTAAATCCTACTCCAATCTAAATAGACACTAAACATGATTAACTGAGCTGAACTGGCCTGAGTTAACTGAGTTCCATTGACTGACAGAAAACTACTGAGATTACTGAATTACTGAGCTTTCCTGAGTCATATGACTGATTGATTTCTATTGACCATAGCTTGACTGAGAGTATCTTGAAAATATGACACTTGCTCTAGGCACACAGCTAAATTGTCGGGTATAAGTACCCCTACGATTCGATAGAAAGAAACTAACAAGGCATGATATTTTTTAATACGTGACCAACAATCCATAATACAATAAGTTGGGGATTTCATGAAGTATATGATTATCATAATCTTGTACATGGTAGGAATGCATATAATCAATGTCATAATTTCATAATCTAACATCATGACCATTCCAACAAATATCTACATTCCACCACAATAGCATGGAAGTCATTTGAACATAAGGGTAAAACATACATTTATCATATGGGTCACAATTGAGCCATACTACATAATTTCTCTCCTCTTAGGCATTTTATCAAAAATCAGACATGCACAATTTAGGGCATAGGTTAAATCATCAAATTACACACCATAAACAACTCAATTCATGGATTTCAACTTGCATTTGAACGTAGTTTCATGAAAAACACGTAAAGATTCTAACTTAGGAATCATACAACAAGATAAACATGGTTACAAAACAACCCACAACAAAAACATCATGATTTATAATTTGAAATAGGGTTCTTGAGCTTTATGGATGAAACTAATTCATAAATCAACACTATTCATACCTTGGATGGAAGATTCTTGAAAAAATTGGTGAAATTCATGAAATTGGATCCTCAGTTGAAAACTCTAAGCTTTTTCTTGATGGATTTGAGAGAGAAACCACTATAATTTGGGTGAAATAGGGATGAATTACGTGTTTGTGACTTATAAAGGGGTGGGAAATTGACCTTTTTAGCCTTGAGGATGCGGTCATTTAATGACTAAAAATTGGGTGCCGACGCTACAAGCGACGCGGCGCGTTGATGGCTACAACGCGATACTCAATGCGTCATGCCATGATCACGTCGAGCCTCAGAAGTTTTAGCTCTAGCAGCCTACACAAATACTGACCAACACGATTGGCGATGCAGCGCGCCAAGATCACATTGGTCCACTATTTTGGGACTCCAAACATAATCTAAATATGTTCTAAAAAATCCAAAACTCTCTGGGAACACCTATTGACCTTCCTGATCATGAATTAATGAAAATACAGGCCATTAAAGGACATTAAGATGGTGATATGATATTGCCAACTTTCAAAGGACAAAATAGACTACGTCTGGGAACTTGGTTAGAATTTTCTATGTCTACGACCCCTTGACAAGCTTAAAGGACTGAATTAAGCTCTAAAGTTTTGTGGGGTCTAATAATATCTCCCCCTTGAGAACATTCATCCTCGAATAAGACTGACTGAGAGGGGAGAAAAGATAAACTGGTGTACATACTGAACATGAGCAACTGAAACATGATTCCAAGGATGACATGACTGATAACTGAATACACCATACTGAGCATGCATATTTGATGAATGTGTAACTGATTGATGAATGCATGACTGAGTGTTCTGATGAACTGAGTTTTTCACAATGAGAATACATATCTGATGCATAATTATATGATTGAACTGATACATGAATGCATGACTGAATATGCAATGTATTTAATACCAAGTTTATGATGGAATTCTAAACATGAACTGGATACCAAGTTGTAACTGAAATTTGAACATGAAACTTAAAAGCTTAAGAAGAACTATTCCTTAAGCTAGATTTGAGTTAGCGGAGAAGGGTTGAGGGAACTTGGTTTGAATGTCTGCCTCTACTTCTCAAGTAGCTCTCTCAGCGGACTAATTCTACCAAAGAACTTTCACTAGAGGGACTTTTTTATTCCTCGATCTACGAGTCTGATAGTCAAGAATTTCGACTGGAATCTCTTCATAAGAGAGGCCGTTCTGAACATCTATGCTTTGAATAGGGACTACAACTATTGGGTCACCTATGCACTTCTTAAGTAAAGAGACATGGAAGACTGGATGAACTGAGGCTAGATTTGACGGCAATTTGAGGTCATAAGCTACCTTGTCAAAGCGACTGAGAATTTTGAAAGGACCGACATATCGGGGACTGAGCTTTCCCTTCTTACCGAACTGCTTTGCTCTTTTCATGGACAGATCTTTAGATAAACATAATCAACAATCTCAAACTCAAGATCCTTTTTGTGCACATCTGTAAAAGACTTCCGCCGTCTCTGGGCAGCCCAGAGTCTTTCTCTGATCAACTAGACTTTTTCTAAGGCATCGAATACTAAGTTAGGCTATAGGACTGCGGACTCACTAACTTTGAACCAATAGATTAGAGATCTACATCTCCTACCATAGAGAGCTTTAAATGAAGCCATCTGAATACTGCAATGATAGTTGTTGTTGTATGCAAACTTAATCAAAGGCAAGTGGTCATCCAAACTACCCTTGAAATCAATTTCACACGCCCTTAGCATATCTTTTAAAGTCTTAATGGTCCTTTCTGCTTGGCCCCCTATTTGAGGATGGAAGGTTGTACTTAGATGAACTTGGGTACCAAGACCCTTTTAGAATGATTTTCAAAAATGATAGATAAACTGGTACCTCTGTCTGAGATAATAGCTAATGGAACACCATGCAATCTGGCCAACTCTTTAATGTAGAGTTTGGCATAATCCTCAGTCGAATAAGAGGTATGGACTGGAAGAAAATAAGCTGATTTAGTCATCCTATCTATAATGACCCAAATTGAATCATGCAGATGACGAGTACCAGGCAAACTTATCATGAAGTCCATGTTCACTTCTTCCCACTTCCAAGTAGGAATATTTAACTCCTGCATGGTCCTACTAGGTTTCTAATATTCTATCTTAACCTGCTCACATGTAGAGCACTTAGCTAAAAACTTTGCAATATCTCTCTTCATCCCACTCCACTAATAGATCTCCTTCAAGTCGCGCTACTTCTTAATGTCCCCTAAATGAGTAGCGTAGCACGCACCATGAGCTTCTGTAAGAATTCATTGCCTCAAGTCATATCTACCTGGTACACAAAGATGACCTTAATAATGCAAAACACCTTCTCTCCCTTGGGAGAAAACCTCTACTTTCTAATACTTGACTGACTTTTTCAACTTGACAAGACTGGATCTCTATCCTGATTTTATTTCACCTTGAAAACTAAAGATCATTCTGAACTATTCCAAATCCATATATTAACCTCTGCTGAATCAACTAGGAGGTACACCTAGTCGGGAAAGCTGATGAACTTCCTGAGCTATCATCTTCTTAATGCTCTCAACATGAGCAACACTATCTATAGAAAGTCTACTGAGAGTGTCGGCCACTATATTGGCCTTTCCCAAATGATAAAGGACGCTCATGTCATAATATTTCAAGAGATCTAACCACCTTATATGATGAAGATTGAGATATTTCTAAGAAAAGACATAATGAAGGATCTTATGATCTATGAACACATCTACATGCACCCCATAAAAGTAATGCCTCCAAATCTGTAAGGCAAATATTGTGGCTGCTAACTCAAGATCATGAGTCGGATAATTCTTCTCATGGGGTTTAAGTTGTCTATAGGAATAGGCTATGACCTTACCATATTGCATAAGGACACAACCAAAACCTACTCTGGAGGCATCACAATACACCATAAAACAATCTGAACCATCTGGAAGAGCTAAGACTAGAGCAGAGGTGAGTCATGTCTTTAACACCTGAAAACTCTTTTCACAAGGATCTGAACACTAAAAATTAACTTTTTTCTAAGTCAATCTGGACGTAGGGGGTGAAATCGAAGAGAATCCCTTAATAAACCGTCCAAAATAGCCAGCCAAACCCAAGAAACTCCTAATATCTGATGGTGAGACAGGTATGGGCCAGTTTCTTACTGCTTTGATCCTTTGAGAATCAACCCTAATGCTATCATCGAAAATGATATGACCAAGTAATGCTACTTACCTTAGGCAAAATTTGCACTTACTGAATTTTATGAACAACTGATGATCTCTGAGAGTCTGAAGCACGATTCTAAGATGGTCTGCATGATCACGCTCACTATGGGAATAGACAAGGATATCATCTATGAAGACTATGATGAAAATGTCTAAGTAATTCTTGAACAAACGGTTCATCAAGTCCATGAAAACTGTTGGGGCGCTGGTAAGACCAAAAGACATGACTAGAAATTCGAAGTGACCATACCGAGTATGGAAAATTGTTTTTGGGATGTCACATTCTCTGACTCTGAGCTGATGATAGCCTGATCTGAGTTCTATCTTAGAGAAATAGTTGGCACCCTAAAGTTGGTCAAATAAGTCATCAATTGTAGGAAGTGGATACTTGTTCTTGACCATGACTTAATTGAGCTGACGGTAATCAACGCACATTCTGAGAGAATCGTCTTTCTTTTGCATGAATAAGGCTGGTGCACCCTACAGTAAAATACTGGCTCTTATGAATCCCTTATCTAAGAGGTTTTTTAACTGTTCTTTTAATTCTCTGATTTCTACTTGTGCCATTCTATATGGTATAATAGATATAGGTTGAGTATCTGGAAGAAGATCAATGCCAAAGTCTATTTCCCTTTTGAAAGAAATTCCTAGAAGATCTTCGGGAAAGACATTTGAATATTCATTCATGACAGGGACTGATTCAAGGTTAGGAGTTTTAGAACTAGAGTCCTTAACATGAACAAGGTGATAGACACATCCCTTAGATTTTATTTTCCATACCCTAAGGTAGGAAATAAACTGACCTCTCAAAGCTAAAGTATTACCCCTCCACTCTATTATAGGTTCATTTGGAAACTAAAACTAGACAATTATGTTTCTGTAGTCGATGTGGCATAGAAGGAATGAAGTCAGTCCATGCTGAGAATGACATCAAATATAGTCACCTCTAATTCGACTAAATCTACTGAGGTAACTTTCTAAAATATCATAACCAGATAGTTCCTGTTTATCCATCGGGCTATGATGGTTTTACCCACTAGGGTAGAGACTGAGAAGGGCTCTGCTAGAATCTCAGGACTGACTTCAAAAATAACTGCTATATAAGGATTAATGAAAGACAAGGAAGCTCCTGGACCTAGCAAAGCATAAACATATAAGTGAAAAATCTGTAATGTACCAGTAACCATATTAGGAGAATTTTCCTGATATTACCGGGACTAGAGAGCTTAAAGTTTGTATACGCATTGCCTACTAGTAATACTGGAAGTGGAACCCTACTGATTTGGGCGATCGGACTGAGCTGAGGAATGATTCTGCAGACTCTGGGAACCTATCTGAGGATAATCTCTGACTCTATGGCCTGGCTTGCCACATCTCAAACAAATATCACTGCTAGCTCTCCAAATACCCTGATGGTGTTGGCCACAAGTCTGACAAAGAGGATTATTTTGAGCATTGTTAACGCTCCCCTGAGACATAGAGCCTAGCGCCTTATCTCTATTACCATCCCTAAACTTAGGAGCTAGAGAACTGGCTGAAAAAGGAGCTGGAACTGATATCATAGGACGAAATTGAGAATGGTTTCCTCTCTCTGACTTAGGCTAAGCAAAGTTAAAACTACCTGTCCTTGCTCTCTTATTCTGCTTCTTCCTCATCTTAATCCTTTGCTCTTCTGTCTGTTGAGAATGAGTCATTAGCCTGGCTATGTTTATGTAACTATTCAACATTGCGGACCTGCACTCATTAACGATATTATCATTCACCAAAGAAACAAACTTACTCATCTTTGCCCTCCTATCTACAACCACATGAGGAGCATATTTGGCTAATTGAGAAAACTTAAGAGAATTCTCTTTCACCATCATGTTTCCCTTCCTTATATTGATAAATTTTAACACCTTAGCTTCTCTCAGCTCTAAGGGAAAAAATCTATCTAAGAATGTGGTGACAAACTCCTCCCATTCTATGGATCCTGCATCAACTAACCTTTCTGACTTCCACTTCTTGAACCAAGTGTGAGTAACATCCAGCAACTGATATGTAGATAGATTAACACTCTCAATATCTTACACCCCCATGATGTCTATAACCTTCTGAACCTAGTCAAGGAATTCCTGAGGATCCTTTTCTGACTTAGACCCAAAAAAGAATAGAAGATTCATTCAGGTGAAGTTCCAAATCCTGGCTGCAGCTGAATTAGACACTGAGTTGGACGGAATGATAGCTGGTCATTCATTTTGAGCAGCAACTGACTGAGCAAAAGTAGTGAATGCAGCTCTAAACTCTGCATGAGAGACATGCTCGCCCAAAGGATCTTCGGGCTGATTGATTCCCAGTTCTCTTCTAGGGAGGCATATTCTATAAATTGAAGAGAAAGGGATTAAACTAAGAGATTAACTAAATATTATGCTCACTGGCATGACATGAATACTAAAAAATTGGAAACTATTCCTAAATATCTTATAGCCTCCTACACATAAGTATGGTGCGCAACACACCCATGTACAAGACTCTACTAGATACGGCTTTCGGACTTCCTAGGATATTGTTGAACTTTAGTCTTTGATACCAAGTTTGTAACGACCCGGATCTGGTACCTGAAAATCTATACGGTGCTCATGACCCCGAAGGACCACAAGCTAACCCATGACTGATATTTCTACCTGAATACTATATAACATCATGTAAAATGTAGAAATAATAGACTAAAACATGCCATAATATTCAAAGTAGATAAAACATAATATTTGAGAGTATGGTATATCAATACCAAAACATGAACTGAATAAACTGTCTGAACATACTGTAGTCTGGAAATCTCTACACTGTCTAAAAATTGTAGAGTTGATGGGATATGGCCCCAACTAACTCTGAACTACTAAAATAATAAAGTAATAAGATAATTATGTTATCCTTAAATAATGAGGACTTACTGCTAGTCTGGCTGCTAAAAGTCTAATCTACTAAGAATGTTCTGGAGCTTGTACTTTCAAAACTATGGTATAAAATATCATAGCATAAATGCATCAGTATGATTAGAAGTACTAGTATGCAAGTGAGGTAGGCTAAATTCAAAGGGTTCAAATGCATGAACAATGCTAACTAACTGTAAAACATGAACGTGAGAATACATGCATAAATAAGTGACTGTAACTAAATTCGTGATGATAATAACTACTAAGTATGAATGCTCATAAAATGAGTTACTGGTAACTGATATAACTAATACTGTGCGACTGTGTCTGATAGTCCTGAGTTCTATAGAATTATCTGAGTTCTATTACTGAGACTGAAACTGAAACTATAATTATGGGAAGTAGTCATCTAACTGACATGCCTCTAAATAAAGCAATATAGCTGTGTTGGATTCCAATTTGTAACCCCAATTAGAAGGGTGTTAATACCGCACCACCAATAAGGACAAGCTGTGAGTGACCCTCAACTGGAAGGTACTCAAATGAGAACGGTGGGAACCCTCAACTGGCAGGTAAGCCACCTCATCAACCCTCAACTGGCAGTTTAGATATCTCAACCTATGATGGCTACGTAGTTCTGGAATACAAGGATTACTTCTAGGAATCACACCCTTACTGGAAGGTGAGTTCCCATCCTTGGGTTCACTCGTGCTAAATCCCACTCCCATCTGAATAGACACTGACCATGATTAACTGAGTTAAACTGGACTGAGTTAACTGAGTTTTGTTAACTGATAGAAAACTACTGAGATTATTAAATTACTGTGCTTTCTTAGTCACATGACTGACTGAGTTCTATCGACCATGGCTTGACTGAGATTATCTTAAAAGCATGACACTGGCTCTAGGAACATAGCTAAATTGTCGAGTACAAGTACCCCCAAGACTCGATAGAAGGAAACTGACAAGTCATGACATTCTTGAATACGTGACCAACAATCCATAATACAATAAGTTGGGGATTTCATGAAGTACATGGTTATCATAAAATTGTACATTGTAGGAATGCATATAATCAATGTCATAATTGCATAATTTCATACTCCAACATCATGAGCATTCCAACAAACATCTACATTGCACCACAATAGCATGGGAGTTATTTTAAAATAAGGGTAAAACATACATTTATCATATGGGTCACAATTGAGCTATAATACACAATTTCTATCCTCTTAGGCATTTTATCAAACACCATACATGCATAATTTAGGACATAGGTGAAATCACCAAATTACACATCATAAACAACTCAATTCATGGATTTCAACTTGCATGCTAACGTAGTTTCATGAAAAACACGTAAAGATTCTAACTTAGAATCGTCCATCAAGATAAACATGGTTACAAAATAACCCACAACATAAACATCAAGATTTATAATTTGAAATAGGGTTCTTGAGCTTTATGGATGAAAGGAATCCATAAATCAACACTATGTATACCTTGGATGAAAGATTCTTGAAAACAAATGGTGAAATTCTGGAAATTGGATCCTCAGTTGAAAACCCTAAGCTTGTTCTTGATGGATTTGAGAGAGAAACCACTATAATCTGGGTGAAATAGGGCTGAATTATGTGTTTATGACTTATATAGGGGTGGAAATTAACCTTTTTGCCCTTGAGAACGCGGTCATTTAATGGCTAATATCTGGGTGCCGACGCTACAAGTGATGCAACGCGTTGATGGCTACGATGCGATACTCGACGCATTATTCTATGATCGCATTCAGCCTCAGAAGTTTTGGCTCTGGCAGCTTACACAAATACTGACCAACGCGATTGGCAATACGGTGCGCCAAGATCGCATTGGTTCACTATTTTGGGACTCTGAACATGAGCGAAATATGTTCTAAAACATCCAAAACTTTTCTGAAAACACCTATTGACCTTCCTGATTATGAATTAATAAAAATACAGGCCATTAAAGGACTTTAAAATGGTGAGATAAGATTGCCAACTTTTGAAGGCCAAAATAGGCTAAGTTTGGAAATTGGTTAGAATTTTCTAAGTCTGGAATCCCTTGACAAGCTTAAAGGACTGAATTAAGCTCTGAATTTCTGCGGGGTGTTACAACCCCACAATTTGTATCTTGGGTAGAATGCACTAGACTAGACAAAAGTCATCATACGAACTAGCTACATATGACTCAAACCGTAAAAAATGACTAGTAAGGGTCCATTCGTACCTTATCCAAAAACCAATCCAAACTACACTGGTCACCATTCGACCAAGACCCTACCAAGCGTACTCCATTATACGACTAGCAAGCCCTAGTCGTATGATGTCCAAAAGCCAAAAACTTATGAAATTTTCTATGGACCAAAATCCAGGATGTTTCATTTGCATACCATTTGATATATACACCATGCCTTATTTATCCGATTAGAACCCCATTCTAGAAAATTTTGGTATCTTATCTCTAAGTATGATCTAGAATTTGTCACTCTAGGATGTGGAATTAAGTTATGAAATCTTGAATTTTTCTCTTTTTAATTAATATATATGAATGGTTATTTAAATGTATTTTAGTTTTGGCATAGGTTCAGCATGTACTTTATTTATTTCATGGTTTCTGAATTTTTGTACCAATTTGGCATTGGTTATGGTATATTTTGGATTTTAATATTATAGTTGGGTACGGTTATTATTCCAATTTGAGTCCGACATTTGGGTATGGTGATTTTGGAGTTTTGATATTGATTGTTGTTGTTCTGAGAGTTGTGTTTCCACTGAATTCTCGTTTGAGTCCGACATTTGATTATGAGTTCTATTATATATCATATATATGGCCTTTCATTATTACCCACTATTTTTTATTTAAATTTGTCATAAGGCCTGTTGTTATTATCCACCTCTACCAGTTCAAGCCAGACATTTGGCCTCTCGTTACTACCCATTGGTGTTGGTTCAAGACCGGTACATATCTAGATGACTACTATAATTTCTTGGGATCATCTTAGTTATGAATTATTTATGTTTAATTTCTTTAATTACTTATTGTGTGTCCCACTGAATTATAGGGGTACGATTGGGTTAATTATCTTTTTCAGTGTACCTAGAGGGCTTATGGGGGCCACTTAGGTTATGTTTGATTTGTCTTTTATTACTATGCTATTTATTTTCTCTATCCCTTATATTTAGTCTTTTATTCCATTTGTATAGTTGGTAGTTGTTTTACCTTTCTATCCCTGTTTACTGTTGACTTAGGATACACCCTCACATTTTAGTTATACTTTTCCTATATTGAGTTCAATCGGTTGATTATGCCTATTGAGTACCCATTGCTTTGGTACTTATACTATACTTCTGCATTTTTCCCAGATGTAGATCTGAGTACTAGCAGACAGCGTTGACATGGTTCCCATATTTTGCTTCTAATTTGGAGTAGGGTGATCTTACTGATGTTTGAGGGTAATCCTCCTCTATCCCTTTCAGTTAGTCTTTTGTACTCAATACTACTTTTATATATTGTGTACATTGTGGATTCTATCTAGTACTCTGGGTATTTTTAGTAGTGACTCTAGTATCAACCTTACTAGGTCTTGGGAGGGACTCATTTGTATATTTGGTCCTTTTTTCTTCTCTCATTTTTAATATATTATTAACGTTTCATTTTTCATTATTAGTTATCAGTACTACTGTTATCATTATACATGATCATTTTTTATTTTCTTTCTGTTAGCTCATTACCTATTATTCCAAGCTATGGCTTGGCTTACGAACTAGTGGGATAAGGTAGGCACCATTATGACTTGAGAAATCAAGTCATGACAACCACGTATCAATGATCTGTATGACTATCTACAAGGTGCAGTCATACTGTCTAAGATTACCTTGAGATCTAGATACTATGAATTGAGGAATCGGATGGAGGACATCCCTAAGTCAGCCTTTATGACTTGTTATAGCCATTAGCCATTACGAGTTCCTGGTGATGTCTTTTAGGTTGAAAAATGCCCCAGGAACATTTATGGACTTGATGAACTTTACATTTAGGCCATAGTTAGACTCCTAGTGATTACTTTTTACATGAAATCTTTGTTTACTCAAGGAGTGGGGAGGAGCATGAGCAAGATTTGAGGATTGTACTCCACACTTTGAGAGATCAGCGACTTTATGCCAAATTCTCAAACTGCAAGTTCTAGAATAAGTATGCATCATTCAAGGGACATGCGGTGTTGAGGTTCATAGCTTTACTAGGTTAGTAAGATACTATAAATATATATTCAAGGTATTATCGTCTATCAAAAGCACTTATGCCTAGATTGACTAGGAAGGAGGTCCCATTTTAGTGTCTAAAAAGTGTGAGGTAAGCTTTCTGAAGCTCAAGATCTTACTCACTTCTGCTTATATTCTGACTTTTCTAAATGAGGCAAAGGGTTTACAGTATAATGTAAAGCTTCAGTTATTGATTTTAGTTGTATTTTGATGCAGAAGGATCGTGTTACAGCATATTTTTTGTGTCATAACCCAATTTATGTGCCATGATGGCACCTACTTAATCCTGCCAATAGGTAATCTAATTCGTAACCCCGAGCTAAACGCAATGGGTTAAGTTGGTGGAAAATGCCTAATTATAGGCAAAAATCAACAGTGAACTGATAAATAGATAAAACATTTGACACAGATAGAAATAATCAATATAATATACCATCCCAAGACTTGGTAGAGCTAGTACAAGAGCATGTAATAATACCACTTAGAGACTTAGAATAGTCGACAACATTTGTCTTGATAACAAAAGACTAAATATCTAAAGATAGAAGGAAATAGATGACTCCGATTCCAAGAGCTGGCCCTATCTCTAGAATATAGTATAAGTACCAAAACAATGGATATTCAGTAGGCATCATCGACCGACTAAGATAAATCATGATATAAGTATGATAAAATTCAAGATATCATAACTAAGCCAAGATACAGAACTAAACTTGAATCACCTCTAATATCATTGCACATAATAAGTAAATTCAAGAGAAATAATAATATATCACAAGGAATCAACACATGCCAACATCGTTGTGCGATATAAGTAAATAAATCAGAATAATAACACATCACAAGGAATCACACAAGCAATCACAACAACAAAATTGGCTCCCATACGTAAATTGGTATGGAAAGTAAATAACACATCACAGACTCCCATATTCCTAGAAAGTAAACTCAAAGATAGAATAAATCAACCATTCATTGCTTACAAATAACCAACTCGTTATTCAACTTTCATTCCATAATTTACCAACATTCAGTCATTTAACCATCATTTGAAAATGTACCCACATTCCATAATAGTACCATCATTTAACAACCTTATCATTGATACTCACTAGTCATTATTTATTATCTAACTATCTCTTATTAACTAATCCATTTGATTACTAGTCATCATATAACCTATTGTCATCATTTAAAACTATTCACCACATATCCACTAATCTTCATTTATTTGATAACCATTATTTATCAACTAGCATCATTTATTAACTAATTATCCTTTACGAACTAATCCTCGTTTATCAACTAGTTATGATTAGTCACTTAAACAATATCCACCACTAATCCTTATTTATCACTAATCATCAACTATCACTAATCTTCAATTATATCAGCTTCTAATCGTTTACCACTTTTGAGCTATATTCGACAACCTTAATATCAACATCATACCTAAAATTGCAAATGCATATATATATACTCATATCATAATAATTAGACGGACTTGAACTGGTAGATGTATATAAAGGTACATCAGTATAATCATCCTCCGATCTTGATGGGTATCAATGTATCATCATAATGACCCTCTGGCATTATCGGGTATCAATGCTTTATCATAATAATTCTTTGGTCTTTTTGGGTATCAATGCATCGTCATAATCTTCCTCCAGCCTTGCCGGGTATAAATAACATCAACATTATTTTTTGAAATTGAACCAGGTATAATCAATATTAATATCATCTTCTAGAATTGAATCGGGTTTGTCTATATATACATACATACATATATATAGTAAATATCCAGACTCGAACCCGTAGCCCCATCATCATAGTAGGTGGCATAATCAATAGCATAAGTGTTAATATAGTCAAGTATCATGAATTCTAGCATAATGATAGCATAACTTCCCATAAAATCAATAAGAAAAATTTCTACCATAATTAATAACACAATTGTTAATATCATCAATAAGAATGATTTCTAACATGATTACTAGCATGATTGTTTAGCATGATCATAATCATAAGTAATCAAAGAGCCCACTTCTAAATCCTCAAAATATACTTCTAAGGTAAATTCTACCTCGGACTAGGCTATGTTATCTAAATCCACTCTTAGATATATATCAAGCAATAATTATCCTAAGGTAAAGGTTCTTCCCAATCACAATGGTTAAACCAAAATAGTAACTTAGGAAACCTCTTTTAATGTAAGAATCCAAAGCCAATCGTGCCCCAAGCATAGTTGTCTAAAGAATTTTTATCTAACTTAAGTGATCTAAGACATTCTCATGCTAAACATGAGTAATGAAGTCCAATCCACCTAAGTCATAATGAAACAAGTCAAGCATTTCAACTCTACGATTTCAAATTATCCTAAACGGTCCAACTAACCCAAGTATTGCATTTCATCTATCCAACACCTAAACCTCATCCTAAATCTAACACAATATCATAAGAATACTCTTGTATAGCTTAATCTAATAAGGGATAAATCTTGCCTACCTCGACACTGAAGAAAGCTCAAGGATCCCCTAAACCACCGCTTTACCCTTCTGAGAAGCCTCCTCAAGGTGCTAAGCTACCAAAACACATTCTACTCATCAACACGGTAATAACAATACACATATTACACCATTATGCTTTGGGTCCAAAAATCACACAAAAAACCCATATGGGTCCCGCTTATAGAAATCGATTTTCTGAAACCAACCTAATATTCTTACATGCTCAACAAAAAATTACCCTCAAATGGGTGAAAACCAAGCTAAATTGAAGCTCAAATCAAGCCCTCAATATTTTGGGGTTTCGAGCAATAAATCAAGAAATTCCACCAAAAAAGAGTGAATTCTTACCTCAAATCGGAAGATAATCATGAAAATAAATTTTAATCAAGATCTCAAGTATCCCACAAGTTTCAATAGTAAGTTATCACACTATTTAGGCTTTCTGGCTCTCAAGAAAGTGATGAAGAATGGCCAAAATCATAAAAGGTGATCCTTTTATAACCAGTCCAGGTATCGAGAGTCACTATCACAACCCTAAGGTTAGAGATTGCACTATCTTATGTCTACCACAAAAGTCGCGATTGTGATACCCCTATCATGATTGTGGTATATCCTATGATTGAGCGAGTTGCAATCGCAGTCTAAAGAGCCACTATTGTAGTGCACCAGATTTTTCCAAGTCCAAAATGGAATTCAATCAGTTTCTTGAGATTCTTTTGAGATCCCATATATGAAAATGAACTATGTAACCATACCAAATTTAGCCTTTTGGATGCGATGGGCACTCAGAGTTTCCATCCAAGGCCATATCGACCAAATATGGGTCCCACACCCATATTTTATTTTCATAACTTTTCGAACAATAGATTGATATGAGCTCGGGTACCTCAAGACCCAAACCAAAGGTCCACCTAGCCTAAAATCAAAACTTTAGAGCTGCTAGCACAGTCAAAATTTTCATACGAGATTGTTTAGCTAAATTTTTGTCTGATGGCTATTTGGAACCAGTGAAGACTTTAAAACGGAGAATCGGCTCTAAAAATTCAAATAAACTATCTGATAACCCAACTGTAAATACCATCAAGTCATAAATGAATTAGGGAAGCTATAGAAAATCTTTAACGGTGAAAATAAGTAAAAATATAGAAAATAACCTAAAAGTCATTACACTTTGATACAGTTGAAGTGTGTGAGAACAACCCCCACTTATGACTTAGAGTTGGTGGTGTTAGTTTATGTGCTTAAGATTGTAAGGTATTACCTTTATGATACTCATCATGAGATTTTCATCGATCATTATGGTCCTTAATACATTCTAACGTAGAAGGATATCGATTCGAGATAGTGTAGGTGGTTTGAGTTATTAAGGACTATGATCTCTATATTTTATACCATGAGGGAAAGGAGAATATGATGGAGGATGCCTTGAGACATAAGCCGATGAGAATAGGGAGATTTGTCTTCCTTGCAGTTTTGGAGCGATATTCGACCTTGAATATTTCATCTTTATCCAATAGGTTGATTCAGTGTGATATTTTAGACCCAGTAGGATTCTTACTAGTGTTTATGCAGGGTCTATTTTTCTAGAGTATAATTGAGATTGATAATTAAAGGATAGTGGGATGTGTGGTATTCAAGAACATGTGGGAAGGGTCAAGGCATGGAGGGCCACCTGACACGACCCAAAGCAAGGTCTTGTTGTGATGGGTATCTCAAGTCCTACAAGTGTCACACCCTTTTTTCGCCCATAGGTTGTTTGAGTCGAAGGTTTTTTCCAATTAAAGTGACGGTTTTGAATATGGATTATTTTATTTATAGAGTCATCACTTGGAATTGAGTTATGGTATTCCAAGTCACTATATTGAATTCCAAATTTAAAGGAAATGACTCTTTATTGGTCTGCGAAAAAAGAAGACTAGGTAAGGAAACATGTTGACCGAAGGGAAGGTATGAGGTACCCCTTGAGTCCCGTAATTCAAGCGTTGTTACTTTTATCAACTTATACTTAGCTTTAACTATTTTTATATCTTATGTTTGAAGACCTTGATTCGCGAATTTTTAATATACTAAAAACTTGTCTATTTATTCCTAAATTAAGCCGATATGAGTTAATTTTAAAACGATCTTTACTGAAGTGCAATATTACATCCTCGAATTATTTTAAATGTTTCAGAAAGATGCGTACACCTCATTTTTAATCAAGACAAATATATTAAACGTGTCTAAAGCTTATCTAGCGTTAAAAGGCATTCGTTCGTCTCTTGTAAACTTGAGATAATTTTATTTTATTTATTTTTATCTCATTTTTGCTCTTTTTGCTTTTAAAATTCGCAATGAGTTTTGGATTAGTCCGCAACTCGCGTCGCTCCCTCACAAATGAGTTTTCCCTCACAATGAGTTTTGGATTAGTCCATAACTCAAAATTCATAAGACATCAATAATAGATTTTTCAAGTAAGGAAAATATTAATTAATTTTTCTATCATATATTTTAGGATGTCTAGTAGAAAGAAAATATTAATTAATTCTCCTACCATATTTTAGGAGTCTCATATATTTTAGAAGGTCTAGTTAATATAATAAAAAATAATTAAATAATAAATTTTTAAAAAGATAGTGCAAAATAATTTTATCTAAAACAAAATCTTTTAATGAAGGGTAAAAAGTTCAAATCACTTTTGTAAAGGAATATAGCAGCATATGTGAAAAAATAATTATGAGATATATTTATCCTACAAAAGAAAGCAATAGTAAAAAGTAAAAATAATTGAATTGAGAGTTAAAGTTCCGACAACATAATCATAAATTATACAAAAAAAAAAAAAAAACATCAACAATATAATCAAAACAATTATTAGAGAAGAGAGAAACACGAAGGGAGAAGAAGAGCAGGAGTATTATCTTAATATGTATTCTTATAAAAATTAACATGAGCAAGAAAATTGTAGCTATGATGCTAAATTTAAGGAATATTACTCATTAAAAAATATGTATATAATATATTTTATAGAATTTGAATCTTACTTAAATCATAAAAAAGAGTCTGAATATGCAAAAGTGTAATATAACTTGGAGTCTTAAAATATTTTATTCAATTTTATTTGAAGAATGAATGATTTTTTTGGTAGAATCCTTTGAGGACTTTGATTGAGGACATCAAGGATTCAATTTTGAATTGGATCAATTAGTTCGGAAAGACCAAATAAATTTTTAAATTAGTATCAAAAAACCAACTAACTATGTTATTAAATCCTCAAAATCCTAGGTAAAATATTATAATATTTCTTATATCTCTTCCGTGCATGTCTAAAAATAACTTTTACCATATATTTTTCTTTTTTTTCATATATTTTAGAATTTTTTAATTTATTGAAAAAATATATTTTTTCCTTTTATCATATATTTTAGGACTCTTTTTTTTTAAAATATTATAAATATAATGATAGAATAAGTGAAAAAAATAAGTAAAACATACGTGTATTATGAATTTAATACTATATAATTCATGTGTTTTACTATGGAAAGAATTAATAAAAGGTAAAATTCTAATTAGCTTCAAGCTCCTAAATTTTAGCTATACAATTTAAATAAGGAAAAATTTTATATATAATTTTAAATTATTATTTATTAAAGTATTAAAATATATAGTAAAATGACGATTTTGTCTAAAGCGAAGACTTTTAATAAAGGACAAAAAGTTCAAATCACTTTTTTAAAGTTGTTCACACTTTTAATATATTATAGATATAGATATAGATGTGTATAAGAGATAAAGAATGGACCTCATATAAATAATCATCTTTGTATATTAAATAATACACGAGATTATTTAAACAAGTTCGTTCATACATTGATTCACAATAAAATTTATAACAAATAATACAAGATTGAAAAAGAACTTATGTGACAAACTAAATTGAATATTAAGCCGAAAATGTTGTCACCGAAAACTCGAACGAAACTCCTAACTCTAAACCCAACTCTTCTTCTTTCTACTTTGATTTTCTTTCTTTCTGTATGCATGTCTTTCTCCCCTTTTTTTTTACATTTTTTGTTCCATGTTTTCTTTTTCTTTCTCCTGTTCGTTCTTCTGTGTTGCATGGTAGATTCTTTATTTTTTTGTAAATGTCGTTTTTTTAGTCCTTTGTCTATGTGTTGTAGTGTGTTATATATAGGGTTGTGATGTGGGAGGTTAAGGGAGTTGAGGGGTAGAGGAAAAGGTGGGGGTGGTTGGGATAGTTTTCTTTAGGATAACAAGAAAGATTTTTCTATTTATTTAAAATATATAAAATAAAAAATAAAATAATAATAATAATAACTAATTAATTTTTATATTTAATAAAAATATAATAAAAGTTTACAAAAAATAAAAATATATATATAATTAAGTGAGTAATAAAACCACAAGCTTGTTTATTAAAATTAAAGGAAAATATATATTTTTTGAATTTTCGTATTATAAAAAAAATAAAACTAAAAATAAAATAGAAAATAAAATTATTTCAAAAATGTAACTTTATTTATTTATTTATTATCCTCTAAATTTTATACAAAAATAAATAAAATAAGAGTTTAATAAATATCAAATAAAAATATAAATATTTAATACCAAAAAATAGGTAAAAACTCGGGGAGGGTAAAAAATCACGTGTCTATATTTTTTCCCACTTTGTGTGAAATATTGAAGAGTTTTCATACAAATACATAAACAAAAAAATGATTTTTGAAACTTCAATTATTCAAAAGAATAGAAAAAAAAAAAGATGTGATCGAGTCCTGGTTTTGTACCACCTATATATCCTGGGTAATAAGAAAATCAAGTCATGTGTAGTTCAAAGAGAGAAAATGGTGAGACAATGAGTTAGGGGTCGAGTCAGGTTCCGTCGAGTCTTCGGTTCACGATATTCTTCTTTTACATTGAAATGAATAACAAAAAATAAAATGAAGATACAAGTGAAAAATCATATCTATGCTGCTTTCTGAAATCTTGACTTAAATCTTTGTGACTTCTCAAATGGTAAGATAGTCGTTATTCTGAGTTGAACTTGAAACACGAAATGTTCCTCCTTATTAGCTTTTGGCATTAGGGGGAAACTTGACATTTGATTTATTCTTCATATTTTCTTCTGGCTTAGACTTGAAAATCTTCACCCTATTCTTTAGGCGGGTTCCTGACTTGCAACTGATAATATTCACCCTATTTTTCAGGTGGGCTCCTGATTTACAACTGATAATGTTCACCTTATTCTTCAGGTGGTCTCCTGACTTGCTATTTCTTCACCCTGTTCTTCAGGCGAATTCCTTACTTGTTATTTCTTCACCCTGTTCTTCAGGCGGACTCCTGACTTGCTATTTCTTCAACCTGTTCTTCAGGCGGGCTCCTGGCTTGTTATTTCTTTACCCTGTTCTTCAGGCGAGCTCCTGAACTCAAAATAAAGGTGAACTAGAAAAGAAAAGTTCCATTATTCAAGAGGGTCCTGAGCAAAGAGTAAAATTCCAATTATCCAAGAGGGTCCTGAGCAGAAAGTAAAGTCCAATAAACACGAAACAAATTTTTGCCCCCAATTTGTACTAAAAAATTTTGTGAGTGTCATCAAATCATAACTTTTGAAAAGTACAGTAAATAGGGTGACTCAATGCCCTACTAAAGAAATGTGTATCTTCAGAGTAAAACTAATGACCAAAATTATGAAGTGCGTCTCCTAACACATGGAACTTAAATTACTCAGACAAGGAAGTGTGTCTCTTAGGGTTTAAATGAAATTACTCAACTAGAAAGTGCATCTTCTAGGAGTGAAGATTCAAGTTAGGAAGTTCATCACCTAACAAATAAAACTTAAATAATCCAGCTAAGAAAGTGTGTCTCCTTAAATAAAATGACTCGACTATAAAATACGTCTTCTAGGAGAAAAGATTCAAGTTAGTAAGTGCGTCACCTAACAAATAAAACTTAAATTACCCAAATAAAAAAGTGTGTTTCCTAGGGGTTAAATGAAATGACTGGACTAGAAAGTGCGTCTTCCAAGAGTGAAGGTTCAAGTTAGGAAGTGTATTACCTAACAAATAAAAATTTAAATTACCTTGAAAAGAAAGAGTATTTCCTAAGGGTTAAACAAAATCACTCAACTAGAAAGTGCATCTTCTAGGAGTGAAAGTTCAAGTTAGGAAATGAGTTACCTAACAAATGAAACTTAAATTACCCAGAGAAGGAAGTGTGTCTCATAGGAGTTAAATAAAATGACTTGACTAGAAAGTGTGTCTTCTAGTTGTGAAGGCTCAAGTTAGGAAGTGTGTTATCTATCAAATGAAAAACATAAATTACCCAGAAAAGGAAGTGTATCTCCTAGGGGTTAAATGAAATGACTCAACTAGAAAGTGTGTATTCTAGGAGTGAAGGTTTAAGTTAGGAAGTGTGTTACCTAACAAATAAAAAACTTAAATTATCCAGATAAGGAAATGCGTCTCCTAGGGGTTAAATAAAATAAATCGATTAGAAAGTGCGTCTTGTAGGTGTGAAGGTTCAAGTTAGGAAGTGCATTACCTAATAAATGGAAACTTAAATTACCCAGACAAGAAAATGTGTCTGCTAAGGGTTAAATGAAAGGACTTGACTAAAAAGTGCATCTTTTAGGAGTAAAGGTTCAAGTTAGGAAGTGCATCACCTAACATATGAAACTTAAATTACCCAGACAAGGAAGTGCGTCTCCTAGGGGTTAAATAATATAAGTTAACTAGAAAGTGTGTCTTATAGTAGTGAAGGTTCAAGTAAGGAAGTGTGTTACCTAAAAAATGAAAACTTAAATTACCCAGACAAGGAAGTGCGTTTCCTAAGGGTTAAATGAAATGACTCAACCAAAAAGTGTGTCTTCTGGGAGTGAAGATTCAAGTGAGGAAGTGTGTTACCTAACAAATGAAAACTTAAATTACCCAGACAAGAAAGTGTGTCACCTAGGGGTTAAATGAAATAACTCAACTAGAAAGTGTGTTTTCTAGAAGTGAAGGTTCAAGTTAGGAAGAGCATTACCTAGCAAATAAAAACTTAAATTACCCAGACAAAGAAGTGTGTCTCCTTGGGGTTAAATGAAAGGACTCGACTAGAAAGTACGTCTTCTAGGAGTAAAGATTCAAGTTAGGAAGTGTGTCACCTAACAAATGAGAACTTAAATTACTCAGAAAAAGAAGTGCGTCTCCTAGGGGTTACATGAAATAACTCGACTAGAATGTGCATCTTCTAGGAGTGAAGATTCAAGTTAGGAAGTGTGCTACCTAACAAATAAAAACTTAAATTACCCAGACAAGGAAGTGTGTCTCCTAGGGGTTAAATGAAATGACTCAACTAGAAAGTGTGTCACCTAACAAATGAAAATTTAAATTACCCCAACAAGGAAGTGCATCTCCTAAAGGTTAAATAAAATGACTCAACTAGAAAGTTCATCTTCTAGAAGTAATGGTTCAAGGTAGGAAGTATTTTACCTAACAAATGAAACTTGAAATGTCCAGATTAGGAAGTGTATCCCCTAGGGGCATGGTATGATGAGTTTTCACCACGATTGCGATTACTAATCATGTGAAGCAATATTTCCTCTTGCATTTGCAAAAGTGAGGAATTGCACCTTTTGATATTTAAAATTCAAATCCTTTGATTTAAAGATAACATATGTTCTTATTTCATATAACGAAAACTTATGAGTTTTTATAGAAAAAAAAATCCGGTGATTGATTTGTTGCTTTAGATTTTGACGTGACTGCTCTTGCACTTGTCATTCTCTGTTTCATTTCAGATCATTGATAGGTATCATTGATTTCTCATACTTTGGACCTCAAATTCTAGCTACTTAAAGTATTTGACTCAAATTGTATTTCCCTTGCATAATGCCTATGGGTTTGTCAGGTCACAAGCATTCCTAAGTACCTTGCTTTATTTCTTGAAACAAGTTATCTTTCTATGTCGGCCCTTTGTCTTACTTTTCACGATTGAAGAAGTTGGTAGCAAGTTTTGAAGTCCTTTCTCACTTGACTTGATGTGAATTCGACTCAAAAAATACGCAAAAGATGACAATGATTTTTCTTTTAAGGACGAAGATACTAAAATCAAAAATACGAAGAAAAGAAAAAAAGCAATAGGCATTTTTTTTGTAAAACGACAAAAGAAAAAACTTATCTGGGTGTAGTAGCCGATTCCAGCGATTATGACATGCATTTTTAATTAAACTACCTGATCTACCCATACTAATCATTACAAGGTTTGCCTACTTATTAAATTTGAAATGGAGACATTCTTGAATATGCTCCTTCTAGATCACAATCCTTCTTCGGCTAGTGGCACCTTAGTGAATTTTCGACAACGAGCCTCTCTCATTTTCATTTCTTTCTTAACTCACCATCGTATTATGGTGTCCATGATTGTTTTAACCCATAATACTTTCTCATTTTTATTGATCTCACATCTTACTATCGCCTTATGGTGCCCAAGAGGATTTTCACCAATAAGACTCTTATTTTTTTTTTTTTAGAAAAACGATGCCCAAAATATGAAACATCATGTACCTATAACATTTTTAGCCTTAACATTCTTAAAGATTGATCTGTAGATCTTTCTTTGGCTATAACTTGGCTTTTGTATAGGGTTAAAAAGAAAGAGCGGCATAAGGCTCAAAAATTTACATGACACTAGGTAAAGCATACAACTTTTGGAATCAACTCTTAAGGAATTTTTTATTTATTTTATTTTTTTCATACTGGGTAACTTGAATTTCAATAGGTTGGACCGAACCCTAGAGTAGGGCTGCTTACGTATCTTGTCGTAGTAAGAATCAGGTCAAACGTAGTTCAAGCATCTTACTCTTTGCTCTTTTTTTTCATCTAAATTTGGCTCATTTTTTATTTTTTACTTGATTTTTCTCTTTTTGAGACTTTTTTCAACTCTATTTTTTTTCTTGACACTCTTTCTGACTCTATTTCTTTTTCTTGAATTTTTGTTTTCCTTTTTTTTTTTCTTTGACTTTTTATTTTCAGGCTCTATTTTGATTTCAAAAGAGGTGTGTGAAAGAAAATAACATTAAAGCTCAAAGGAGGTAACAAAGGATCACACAACATTTAGATAGAAGAATAAAATGCCTTCGTCATATCAATCCTTAAAAATGCAAGTACATAATATGCAATTTGAGAATGAAACATGAAGATCATATGCATCTTTTCAACATTGACCGTGACTAAGTACATGCACGTCTGTCACTTCTTTCATGCTTGTAAAACATACAAGCCTACTTGTGTTGTACTTTCCTCACAACAAATGACTCTCTCTTTTTTTAGCTAACTTTATTTTGCTTTTCCTGACAATAAAAACTATATATCCTCTGGTTGATTTTATTCAAAAATGCTTGAGTTGAACCTTCTCATTGAAGACCAAGTACTTTTCTTATTTTCAAAGTGATTGCCTCAAAATAGTGTTGTACTTTCCTCACAACAAATGACTCTCCTTTTTTTAGCTAACTTTCTTTTGCTTTTCCTGAAAATAGAAACTATATATCCTCGGTTGATTTCATTAAAATGCTTGAGTTGAACCTTCTCATTGAATACCAAGTTATTTTCTTATTTGCAAAGTGATTGCCTCAAAACATTCAAGTGAGGATGTAACTAGGTCCCCAAAAACCTCAATATTTTACTTATTTTTCTTACATGTTTTTTTTCAACTCTAGGTTCTTGATCAAATGTTTCAGCATTAGATTGAATTTTAAGATCTGACTGAAAATTCAACATGTATAGAAAATCACTAGAATTGCCACAGAAGAAAAAATGTGTATAGAGAAAAAAAATTAAAAAAAAAAACAAAATATATTTAAATTAGAAAAACAAAAGGGAAAAAATTAGATGACAGAAAAGATAGAAGATTTGAACACAAAATAAGAAAATAAGACAACATAGATCCAAAACTACAACCCTTAAATTATTCGGGTAACAAAAGAAAAATAAAACAAACTACCAAAACTCCCTCCTCGTGGAGAGCAAAATAACTTCTGAATTACCAAGCTTGACATTTGGCCATTGATTTGCACTTCAGTATTAATGGGGCCTCCACAATCATTACTACATCATCTATTTTTCTTCTTGACCCAAAAAGTATCTTGAATCATTCTGGATTTTCACTGTCAAACTCTCTCCAAATTAAGCCATTAGCAGTTCCTCTTTTACTCTGTTCCACTTAGTTTATTACACAACCTTTTCAGATGAGCCAAAGGATCACCACGTCCCTCGTACATGTCCAACTTTGATATTTTGTACTCTAGGCACAAGTGAACTTTGTGAAACATGTACGAATCCTTGTAAGAAACATTTTTTCCTCTTCCACTACTTACATGTTTCTCATATTTTGCTCCAAACTTCTTATTTCCCTGGCTATTTCTTCTTATTCCTCAGTTCTAATAGTTTATTCCACCTCATCTCAGTCCTTATACCATTTTCTGTGGATTATCTTGCCTTTTATTTGGACCTGGTGTTGTATGGATGATATGCTAAGTTAGCCACAAACCAACCGCCTTAATACTATTTTGATTGTGGAGATAACGAATATGTCAAGGCTTTACATTTTCAAAACTTTTTCTTATGAATATCACCGGACCCGATAAGGGTTTCCTAAGTATATCATCAATGTGAGAATCAGGTGTGCATAGTTCGTGAAACTAACAAAATATTTTTCTTTCTCTCTGGTTTTTCTTAAGCGAGGACACTTATTTAGACCAACTCTACCAAGAATTTTACAAAGATAGGCCTTCATATAATATCAACCATAGACTTGGAAGAAAATACAACTAAGTACGCTAGAGAAAGAAATAAAATAACTTAGAAAAAAAAATTATTTTACGCATGTTGTTGTGCAAAATTCAGCCTCATGACCCCTACAAGTTTAGGGTTGTTAAGATTTATATATTTTTTATTTTTTATTTTGTAAAAACTTGGCCTCATGATCCCTAAAGATTCAGGGCTATTAAGATATATATATATATATATATATATATATATATATATATATATATATATTTCCCAATAAATCTATGAATAATTTTTTGAAAGATAGGATCGTATCCTGGAAAGGACTTTCTATGTATCCTACTAAAGAGTGAGAATTAGACCCTCGTAGTTCATGAAGGACTTAAAAACTATATATATTTTTTAATTTTTGTGAAAAATTTCGTTAAATTTGAAGACAAAATACTCTCTTATGTTTCACTACGTCTCTTGAAGCCGGTCAACAATTAAATGGCCTTCCAAATAATTGTCAAAGATCATGTAGGATGCGCATGTTAGTCATTATAAAGTGGGTCATTTGTCCTAGACAGACCCGGCTCCTGTGTCGAGTCCCACTAAGTCAAATGCACATGATACAAATAAAGCGAAACCTAATAGGGATAACCAGATTTTGAGTTT
Source organism: Capsicum baccatum var. pendulum (assembly GCA_030864225.1). Lineage (NCBI taxonomy): Eukaryota > Viridiplantae > Streptophyta > Magnoliopsida > Solanales > Solanaceae > Capsicum > Capsicum baccatum. Next base: position 142,009,298 of record CM061559.1, read on the forward strand.
TCAGTTCTTCTAAGTTTAGCATCATAGGGCAGGTGTCTAAACTGGCTTACCCGAGTGGACATTCAAGTCGAGAAGGGACAACTTGTTCGGTAGCAGTGCTACTCCACTTTCGTTGTCGATCCGATCCCCACCTAAAATGTGTGACTAATAATTCTTCACCAGGTGTCTTGACACTCTGACTATCTCAAAAAGAAGTTAGAATGCATACTCTGCATTCCTTCTATCCTATTTCAGAGACTCAAAAGGGGTGCGCTAGATAAAACGGTTTATAATACAGTTCAACAATATCAAAGCGTTAAATGAGCAACAAGTAGCACATTAGGCCAACAAACACAGTATAAAAAATAATTTAAGTAAGTAAAAGTCAATACTAATAGCTCGAATTTTGGTTAGTCGCCAGAGATTCACACTCTTTTTTGCTCATAGGTTGTTTAAGTTGAAGGGTTTTTTCAATTAATGTGATGGTTTTGAATAAGAATTATTTTATTTACAGAGTCGCCACTTGGAATTGAGTTATGGTGTTCCAAGTCACCTTATTGAATCCCTAATCAAAAGGAAATGACTCTTTGTTGGTCTACAAAAATAAAAGACCGGGTAAGAAATTCTATTGACCGAAGGAAAGGTATGAGGCACCCCTCAAGTCCCGTGGTTCAAGCATGGTTGCTTTTATCAACTTATACTTAGCTTTAACTATTTTGATAACTTATGTTTGAAGACCTTGATTCGCTTATTTTTAATATAATAAAAACTTATCTATTTATTCCTGAATTAAGCCGAAATAAGTTAATTTTACAACGAACTTTAATGAAGTGCAATATTGCATCCTCAAATTATTTTTAACGTCTCATAAAGATGCGTACACCGCATTTTAATCGAGACAAATATATTAAACATGCCTAAAGCTTATCTAGCATTAAAAGGCATTCGTTAGTCTCTTGTAAACTTGAGATAATTTTATTTTATTTATTTTTATCTCATTTTTGCTCTTTTTTCTTTTAAAATTCGCAATGAGTTTTGGATTAGTCCGCAACTAACCTCGCTCCCTCACAAATGGGTTTTTTCACTCTTTTCTAGTGTTGAATAAATTCGCAACTCATCCCACTCATCTCACCTTAGTTAATTTATTAGGCCTTTAACAACAAATTAGACGTGGGAAAGTTTTTAGAACGGGAGAACCAATTCGACAACTATTACGACAGCTCAAAATATCACGATAACATTTCAAAATTTTGTGAATTATTTACTTAGAAAAGAACCTACAACAAATAACATGCATATTTTCTAACATTAACATGAAACAATATTCTGTCAATTAAAGAACCAAGTAAACTTATTCAAATTTTACAATCGTATTAAATTCCAAATCTAAAAATTCTTTATCTTTTTTTTTAATTTAAACCTCACATATATTTTGGGAACAACATAACTTACCTACCAGATATACCTCCCTTAATAAATGACACCCAAATATAACAATTAATTAAAGAAAATAAATATAGTGAACCAAAGTTCCCGCAATCATCACCATAGATAGATTGGAACCATAGTTAATAAATAAGTAAACTAAGTTTAAGAAGGCAAGAATGATGATAACCTCAAAAATTATATAATTTTCGTAAACCCAAACACGATTGAATCAATGCATGAAAATAATATAGGCTCAACAATTCTAACATATAAGCATGTATATACTATTGTATTATATATGCGTAAAAGAGATAAAGAATGGACCTCACATAAATAATTATTTATGTATATTAAATAATACACGAGATTATTTAAATAAGTTCGTTCATTCTTTGATTCACAATAAAATTTATAACAAATAATACAGAATTGGAAAAGAATCTGTATGACAAACTAGATTGAATATTAAGCCAAAAATGTTGTCACCTAAAACTCGAACGATACTCCTAACTCTAAACCCAACTCTTCTTCTCTCTACTTTGATTTTCTTTCTTTCTGTATGCGTATGTCTTTCTCCCTTTTTTTTTTTACTTTTTTTTGTTTCAAATTTTCTTTCTTTCTCTTGTTCATTCTTGTGTGTTGTATTATAGATTTTTTTTTTGTTTTGTAAATGTTGTTTTTACAGTCCTCTGTCCGTGTGTTGTAGTGTGTGTATATATAGGGGTGTGATGTGGGAGGTTTAGGGAGTTGAGGGAATTGAGGAAAAGGTGGGGGAGGTTGGAATAGTTTTCTTTAGGATAAGAAGAAAGATTTTTTTTATTTATTTAAAATATATAAAATAAAAAATAATAATAATAATAATAATAAAATAATAATATTATCTAATTAATTTTTATATTTAAGATAAATACAATAAAAGTTTACAAAAGTAAAAAAATAAATATAATTAAGTGAGTAATAAAACCACTAGCTTGTTTATTAAAATTAAAGGAAAATATATATTTTTTGAATTTTCGTATTATAAAAAACTAAACTAAAAACAAAATAAAAATTAAATTATCCCAAAAGATATAACTTTATTTATTTGTTTATTTTCCTCTAAAATTTATAAAAATAAAATAAAATAAGGGTTGAATAAATATCGAATAAAAATATAAATATTTAATACCGAAAATAGGTTAAAACTCGGAGAGGGTCAAAAATTACGTGTCTACAATAAGAATTGGAGAGTATCCCCAACACCCCAAACCGACACCCATGTCGGATGAATTCTTAACATATAACAAGATAGTGTGCAATAGCTTAAGAAAGTTTTATTGCATGTCCATAACCAACCACCGACGACCGGCCAAATAACCAACCGATATCGCCCAATAACCACAGTACTTCAAACAAAGACTTCTAAACAGTGAACCAAAACTGAATATCAATAAAGTGTGGGTACATTCTTCCGACTATAACCAAAAATAGTATCCAATAGTCTATAACTAAAAAGAAAAACATAATCCTGAAATAGAGCCTTCCGGAGCATGAAAGCTCACCATTTCAAGTCGACTCTCGATCAATCCACGATCACTCAGCAGAAGGAGTAAAAGTTTGGCCAATTATTGCAAAGCATGTGGACATAGTATCCAAAAATAATTAGCGGGGAGAACGCTAGCATTTAACTTAGGGATAAATATGAAATAATGTCGTCAATTCAAACCAAGTCAACCAATCCATAATAACCGTATACAAATACATAAATATATATATATATATATATATATATATATATATATATATATATATATATATTTCATGTCGAGATAGGGAACAAGGTTTAGCATGCCCTTAAGACCTTAACCTGAATTGTATAGCTCAACCATCATATAATAGTACCCAAGGGCTATATGGGCCCCAGCTCTCACCCCCTAGTTGGGCCCCAGTGTATGTAGTTGCACGAACCAGAGAATAATCTCATATATACACACACCAGGGACTCAAACATCCCAACATATTCTAAGGTGACTTAAGCACCCGATCATATAATGATTTATGGGGGACTCGATACCCCCAAATTATGAAATAGTAATAAGGGGGACTGGAACCTCTCTGGTCAACTTGCCCCCGCGTCGACAAATGCAATTTTCAGTGTCGGTCATCTGAACCTCCACTTTCATGACTCAGCTACACAACCCTTTTAGAGCCCAATTAAAATAAGTATCACACATTCGCATTCATTTAACCACATTCCACATTAAGGTATCATCATACAAACTACACTTGCAAGGTGACAACAATATGCCAACACAATTCTCATGAACTTGAAGAAAACAACTCCCTTTTTTCATTAATACAAGGTGGGAGACACCGACTTTATTTGTTCATTAAATCATACCATTGTATTTTAAATACCTCTTTATATCATGCAATAGTTCAAGACTAGTTCAATTTCATAAATTCCCACAGTTCTCATAATTAAAACCAATTTCACATTATGGGGTTGGGGACATAACCACTTCAAAAGTCACAAGTTTGGGAAAATCACAATTCCTTAGTTTATTCACCATACTCATGCACCCATAAGTTCTAAAATATAATTAAAGCACGAAAATCATATATAAACAATGAGAAACATTGCTTAGTTCATAAACATTCAAAAACCCTAACCCTTATTTCAAAACCAACATAAAAATCCCATGAATAATACTTTAAAACACATGATTTTAAAAACTTAATAATGAGGGAAGAGTATTATGTCTTTAATAGTAAGATGTATAGAGAGAAATCACCTTTGAAAGCCCTAATTAATCATACTCTTGAAAACCCTAACTGTTCTTGACCTTGAGAGATTAGGTGTATTGAGAAGTTACTTTGATATGTTTTTGAGTGCTAATAACACCCTAAAGGGGTTATAAGACATGGGTTTCAAGTTGGGTAAGATGAGAAATGTCCAGGATGCCGTTAACTTAAAAGCTGAAAAAGTGTCACCTTTGACTGTGAGTCAACACTTAACTCGTAACCACTCACAATACCACTAAGGCAACATCCACTGCTGACCTTATGACTCAGGCATAGGAATAATAATTGGAGCCTACGACTCGTAGGCTCCAGTCGTAGTCAACACAAAACCCAAATTAGGACTTACACTGGACACTCTGTAATTACACCTAACGAATCCCAATATATCTTTATAGTTCTTAGTGAGCTACTTGTACTCAGATCAGAATCAAGCTTCTTACTAATTTGGTTATGACTCATCCCAACAACTCGTCAGGAAACCCTACGACTCATAAGATCCAGTCGTAACTAAGACAGTGAGCTCAAAGCTCAAGAAATTTTCAAGGTCCAAAATTTGGGGTGTTTCAATTCTCCTTTACTTAGGTTATTTATCCTCGAATGATAGATCAAGGAAATTGCTATCATGATTTAACTTCATATACCCTACTCTTACCTTTAACAAAGATAGAAAATGAAGATGCCAAGGAAATCAGTCTTTTCTTTAACAAAGTCAGAAAGATGTTAAGAATAAAACATACCTTAAGAACAATAATCTGGAGGGGAAAACAAGAATGGAAACTTGGACTTCATGTACTCTTCGGCTTCCCAATTAGCCTCTTCAAACTTGTGGTTCCTCCATAGAACCTTTACCAAAGATACTTCCTTCATCTGCAACCGACGAACTTGTTGATCCAAAATTTCAATAGGGACTTTCTCATACGATAAGGAATCCAAAATAACCACCTTCTCCAAAGGAACAACCATCGAAGAATAACCCATGCACTTTCTCAACATCGAGACATTAAAAATTGTATGAATGAAACTCAAACTACAAGGAAATTCTAACTCATATGCAACTGTAATACCCCGTACTTCTACCCAGCTTAAATTCATCCCAGAAATATTAAAGACTTGTTTCAAAGATGAATCCACTTTTATGCATGTGGTATTTTCAAGATTTCCACTTCTTTTCATGTGGTAAATTCAATAAGCTTTCCATTGATACCAAATTCGCTCAAATCCGCCACTCGAACGAAGAGTTAGAGCCTTTTTATAAGACAATGTATCACTTGAGCCATCAACATGGACTCCATACAAGTAGTGTCACAAGATCTTCAATGCAAACACCACAACCAACAACTCCATGTCAACAGTCGAATAATTCCTCTCATCACCTTTCAACTGCCTAGATTATTAGGCCACTACCCTAACATGTTGCATCAATACGCAACCAAGTCTCACACGGGATGCATCACAATAAACTTCAAATCAATTATTGCCTTCAGGCAGAGTCAAAACTAAAATAAAAGTCAACTTATCTTTCAGCTTCTTGAAACTACCCTCACAAGCATCAGACTACAAGAAATTCACCTTCTTCTGGGTCAACTTAGTTAGTGAGGCAGCTATAGTTGGGAAACTCTCCATGAATCTCCTATAGTGACCGGCTAAACCTAAGAAGCTCCAAATATCGCTTAGAGTCGTGGGCCTAGGACACTTCTTAACCACTGCAACTTTCTGCAGATTTACCATAATCCCTTCAGTAGAAATGACATGACCCAAAACAGTAACGAATTTCAACCAGAACTCGCACTTCAAAAACTTATCATACAAATGTTGATCTTCAAGGTTTGCAATGCGATATGAAGATGGTCAGTGTGATCTGCCTCACTCTTAAAGTATACCAGAATATTATCTATAAACAAGATAAAGAACAAATGCAGAAACTGATAGAAGACCTTATTCATGAAGTCCTTGAATGATGTCGGGGCACTATTCAAACTAAAATACAAGACTAGGAACTGATAATGACCATATCGGGTTTGAAAGGCAGGCTTAGGGATATCCACCTCTCTAAACTTCATCTCATGATAACCAAACCTAAGATCAATCTTAGAGAAATATCAACACCCTGAATATGGTCAAACAAATTATCAATCTGCAAAAGAGGATACTTATTCTTCATTGTAACCTTATTCAACTGACGGTAATTGATGCACATCCGAAGGAAACCATCCTTCTTACGCACGAACAAAATAGGAGCACCCTACGAAGACACACTAGGATGGATAAAACCCTTGTCAAGTATGTATTTTAACTACTCCTTAAGCTTTTTCAACTCGGTTGAAGCCATTCTATAAGGAGGGGTGGAAATAGGATGAGTATCCAAAACAAGGTCAATCCCAAAATCAATCTCCCTATTGGGAGAGATACTAGGAATATCATTAGGAAAAAACTTGGGGAATTCATTAAACATGGGAATGGATTGTAAGGAAGGAACCTCCAAGTTAAAATGTTTAACTCGTACCAAATGACAAAGACATCCCTTAAAAATCAACTTTCGAGCTCTAAGATATGATATGAATCTTTCCTTAGGCACTAAAGAACCCCTTTCCCACTCAATGACCAGCTCATTAGGAAAGTTAAACATGACCTTATAGGTTTGTCAATCTAACAAGGCATAGCACAAGTAGAACCAGTCCATCCCCAATATGACATCAAAATCAACTATGTCTAACTCTATCAGATCTACCAGAGTTTCTCTGCCACCAATAGATACCATACAACCCCTATAGACTCTTTTAGCAACCACAGAGTCACCCACCAGGGTAGAAATAGAAAAGGGACCAGGGATACATTCAGGATCAAAATCAAAATATATAGTCACAAATAGGGTCACATAAGAAATAGTAGATCCCATATCAAGCAAGAAAAGAGTTAAAATATGCCACTGACGACAACGAGAGATGACTTAGAGTCCTGGCGGATAGCAAGAGTGTACAAGCAATTTTGGCCAGTACCGGTACTAGTAGTAGAAGCAACACCCTTTGGTGCAGGAGCTAATAAAATGGCAACAGGAATCTTATTTTTCCCTGAAGCATCATTAAAAGAAAATACCTCTACAAGTGACCAATCTGACCAATTTAAAATACTTGTTCCTTCCCTCTTCACAAAACACATGGTTTGCATGCGCACAAAATCTACATGAAGGATATGATAGAGTGAACTGAGCCCCACTAGCCTGAGATTGGGAATCATATGCCTTAAACCTACTATTATACTGAGAATGATGATCACCCAATTGCTTCGAATTGGGAGCACTAGTCGTAGAGTAGGAACCAGTACTCCCCAACTTCTTTTTAGATTAATTTTCACCCTTTATCAAAAGATCTACACTTCTTACTCTTTTTTCCCTGTCTTTGCTTGCTTTTTTTCTCCTCAACCTGCTGTATATACACAGCCAATCTGGAGATATTTATATCTTTGTTCAACAAGGCTATCGTACTCTCTAGAATCAAATCATGGGACAACCCAGAAGAAAATTTCCTCATTCTATCCCTCATGCTAAATACTAACTCAGGAGCATACCAGAACAACTAATGAAATTTCAAGGCATACTCCTTGACCATTATCCTACCTTGCTTTAGATTAACAATTTTTTCGACTTTTGCCTCCCTCAACTCTTGAGAAAAGAAGAAGTTTAGGAAAAAACTAGAGAAATCATCCCACAATGCGGATTTGGCATCATCTCCCTTAGACTATTCCCAATACTCATACCATTGGTATGCTACATTCTTCAATTGATAGTCAACAAATTCTACACCCTCCACATTTATAGCATATATAACCTAAAATATCTTTTCCATCTCATTTATAAAACCTTGAGAATCCTCCTCAACCTCAACACTAGTAAAAGTTGGAAAACTCAACCTCATAAATTGACCAACCGTTGTGGCCTCAAAAGATGGAGTAACAGAATCTACATGCTTAGACTAAGAAGCTACCAACCGATCCAACATATGAATAGACTAACTAAATTCCTTATTTGACACATCAACCTAATGAGCTAAAGAAGGACTAAAGGGGACTAGTGGAACTCTAGAAGGGTAATAAAAAACTGGACCCCTAGACTGGGTCTATACCCCATAAGTAGGATGTGTCTAATCACTATTGTCCTTAAGTGGGACAAAGGAGTTTCCATGTGTTTCAGATCATCTGGGAGGCATGATCTGAAAAATGAACAAATTAGAATTAGAGGAGATTTAAGACCTTAGGATATATAGCTTGAAATAGAACAACAAGAAAGGAAATTATTCCTAATGTCTTGTAGCCTCACCCTTATAAGTGTGGAATGCTACACACCCATAAATAAGACTCTATTTGATATGGCTTTATTGGACACCCAATGACACCAAACATAGGCTTTGATATGACCCTGACATGACCCAAACTAGGGCCTTTTCGTAACGGGTATCTCAAGTCCAACAAGGACTGGAGACCATCCCCAACACGTCAAACTGTAGGCCATCTTACACCCATGTCAGATGAATTTTAAATATATAATAAGATAGCATGCAATAGCTTAAGAAAATTTTAATGCATATCCATAACCAACCCCCGATGACCATCCAAATGATAAATCGACACCGCCTAATAACCATAGTAGTCCAAACAAAGCCTTCTAAATAGTAAACCAAGTTGAATCTCAATAAAGTGTCGAGATATGCCCCGACTACAACAAAAAATAGTATCTAATAGTCTATAATGAAAAAAAAATATAATCCATAAATGGAGCCTTTTGAAGCAAGACAGCTCACCACTTCAAGTAGAATCTCGATCAATCCATGATCACTGAGTAGGAAGAGTAGAAGTATGGTCAATTCCTGCATCGCATGGGGATACAACATCCAAAAATGATTATCGGGGTGAACGCTAGCATGTAACTAAGGGATAAAGATAAAATAATACCTTCAATTCAAACTAAGTCAACCAATACACAATAATTGTATACAAATACATAAATATATATATATATATATATTTCATGTTGGGATAGGGAACAAAGTTTAGCATGTCCTTTAAAACCTTAACGTGGATTGTGTAGCTCAACCATCATATAATAGTACCTATAGGCTATATGGCCCCACCCCCTGGTCAGGCCCTAGTATGTGTAGCCGCACGAATTGTAGAATAATCTCATATATATGCACATGAGGGACTCAAACCTCCAAATATATACTAAGGAGACTTAACCACCCAATCATATAATGATTTACGGAGGACTCGATACTCCCTAATCATGAAATTGTAATATGGGGGACTCGAACCTCCCCTAGTCAACTTGACCCCCGCATCGACAAATGCGATTTTTGGTATTGGTCACCCGGACCTCCACTTTTATGACTCATATACACAACCCTTATTAAAGATTAATTAAAATAAGTATCACACATTCCCAGTCAATTAAACATATTCCACATTAAAGCATACATTGTTGGTATCGTCATACCAACTACACTTGCAAGGTAATAATAACATGCAAAATAATTCTCACTAACTTGGAGAAAACAAATCCCTTTATTAATTAATACAAGGTGGGAGACACTGACTCACTTTGTTCATTAAATCATACCATTGTATTACAAATGCCTCTTTATATCATCCAATAGTTCAAGAACTAGTACAATTTTACAAATTTCTACAGTTCTCATATTTAAAACCAATTTCACATTATAGGGTTGGGAACATAACCACTTCAAAAGTCATAAGTGTAGAAAAATTACAATTCCTTAGTTAATTCATCATACCCACAATTTCAAAACCATAATGAATGCATAAAAATTATATATAAACCATGAGAAGCATTGTTTGATTCATAACCCCCAACTCTTATTTTAAAACCAACATAAACATCTCATGAATAATACTTTAAAACACATGTTTTTACAAAATTAACAATAATGTAAGATTAACATGCCCTAAATAGTAAGATGTACGGAGAGAAATCACCCTTAAAAGTTCTATTCAATCATCCTTTTAAAAACCCTAAGTGTTTTTAACCTTAATAGATTGGGAGTATTAAGAAGTTACTTTGATATATTTCTAAGTGATAATGACATCCTAAATAGGTTATAATACATGGGTTTCAAGTTGAGTGAGAGGGGAAATTTCCAGGATGCCCTTAACTTAAAAGCTGAAAAAGTGTCGCCTTTGACTACAAGTCAACCCTTGACTTATAACCACTACTTATGACTCGTCACTAAGATTCATACCCAAAGTAGTAGCACCAAGGAAGCATACATTGTTGACTTTATGACTCAGCCACAAAAATTGTAATAGGAGTCTACGACTCATAGAGTCAAGTCGTAGTCAACATAGAACCTAAATTGAGACTTACACTAGACACCCTACGATTACACCTAATGAATCGTACCATATATTTACAGCTCTTAGTGAGCCACTCATACTCAGAGCAAAATTAAGCCAAAACTTACTAATTTTGGTTATGACTCATCCCAATAACTCGTCAAGACATCCTACGACTCATAGGGTCCAGTCATAACCAGGGCAGTGAGCTCAAAGCTCAAGAAATTTTCAAGGGCCAAAATTTAGTGTGTTTTACCACCTTAGTCTCTGAGGGAATATTAAGGTTTTATGGTTGTATTTGTGTGTTAAGTATAGGATGTTTGATTTAATTAATACTCTAGAAAGCCTATTGCTCTAAATACTTTATTGAATTGAGGAGAGATAATATATATAGAAACTTAAGGCAGCATTATTGGTTATGCAATATGAGAAGATATATGTAAAATTGGTGACTCGATGTTAATGTTGTCAGTATATGAAGTTCGAGCACTTGAGACCTAGTGGTCTACTGCAAAGACTACCTATTCTTGATTGGAATTTAAAGTGGATTACCATGGATTTAATGTGTGGTCTACCTCATACTTATTGTGGCTAATAGCATTTGGGTCATCGTAGATCAATTGACCAAGTCTACTTATTTTCTACTTGTTTAGTCTTCCAATAATATCGAGAGGTTGGCTTAGATCTATATTGGAGAGGTGGTTCATATTTAGAGAGAGACCATGTCTACTATTTTTTATAGAGGTTCCTAGTTTACCTCTAGCTTTTGGAGAGCATTTTTGTAGGATTTGGGTTCTCAGGTCAACTTTTCATCCCCAGACTTATTGTCAAATAGAGTAGACTATTTAGCTTTTGGTGGACATGCTTTGATCTTGTGACATGAATTTTGGAGGTTAGTGGGAGAAAATTTTAGTCTTAGCATAATTTTCCTATAATAATAGCTACCACTCGCATATTTAGATAGCATCATTTGAGGCATTATATAGTAGGAAGTGTTGATCTCCTAATAGTTGGTTAGATATTAAAATATAAGGCTATAAGGTATTGATTTGCATCGACAGTCTTTGGGCAGAGTTTGGGTTATGCAGGATAGGCTACGAGTAGCTCAGAGTAAGCAGAAACGTTATGCTTAATGTAGGCTTCAAGCATTGAGGTTTAGAGTTGGTGATCAGGTTTTCCTTTGAATATCACCCATAAGAAGTATGATGAGGTTTGGGAAGATGGTAAAGCTTATCCCCAGGTTTATAAGGCCATTTGAGATTTTTTTAGAGAGTTTGGGAGGTAGCTTATGAGTTATCCTTGCCTCCAGCCTTTTTAGCTATTCACCTATTTATTTATGTGTTGATGCTTTGGTGCTATATTCAAGATAGGTCTCATTTGATCCAGTGGGACTCTATTCAGTTGGATGATAGGTTGACCTTCGTATAGGATCCAATGACTATTCTAGCCAAAGATGTTAGATGGTTGCATTCCTGGGATGTTTTGTGGTAAAAATGTAATGGATATATCAACCAATTGAGTAGGATACCTAGGATGAGTATGATATGCTGACTCGGTATCCTTACTTGTATGAGACTCCAGGTAATTCTTAGCTCTTAACTTTTGCAGACAAAAGTACTTTTAGTAATGATGTTTTAATGACTTTCCATGTCATTTTCCATTTTTCATGCATTTTTTGAGTTTAGAGCATTTTTATAGCTGCCCTAAGTCATTTATCATTTGTTAGGCCTGAGAGTTAGGTTCCTCGGTAGTTTATTTGGTTTATAAAAATTTACCTATTTAGGAGTTCTTGAGGTTGAGAAAATGCTCTCAAATCAAAACTCCATGTACACGGCCTTGTATGGTAATTATGACGGTTCCATTAGCTTCGAAATATGGATTTTAAGATAGGAGGACCTTTGGTTTGGGTCTCGAGGGGCTTTAGCAGCCAAAGCTGATGTTATATATATCTTCCTCATTTTGTTTTTCAGCACCACTTTTCCTAAGTACATACTCCATTGGTGATAGTAGGAGCTCAAATCTAATGGGGAAACCTTGAAACGAAGTTTAGAATAGCTAGGGGACGTTTAAGTAATCATTTTCCCCTCATTAGCTCGTAAGTACCCAACTTAAATCCCATCAATTCTGTTGTTCAATTCTTGTTTTCTTAGAACTTTTTGGACTAATTTAGGCTCAAAATCAGGGGTTGCCTAATTTTGAGCACCAGTTAATTATATGCAGTTTCAGTTTTTGGACTCCACTAGCGGGGTTCATGGGTGATTTTTAGTCTAATTTTTAGTCCAAAGTATAAATTAGAAATATGAGAATCAATGATCTTGTCTTGAAGCCTAGATTATTATCTTATCGTATGGAAGCGTTCGGAGGATTCTTAAAAGGGAAAAGCTCAGATATAGAGGCCTTTAAGTTTTTTTCGGCAGCATCCAGGTAGGCTAGGCTTAATTTCTTTAGACTTTTCTATTTTATGGTATTAGTATGGCGTTAGGCTAGTTCTTTGTGTGTTATTATGGTTCGGATAGTTGTTTATTCAATTTTTATCAGCTTGGCCTATTAGGGGGACTTTAGGATAGATTTCAACTTTGAATTACCTTCAATGGATAATTACTTCTCTTTTAGGTCTTGACTTAGCATACTTAGTGCCTTCGTTTGGAATTTAGGATCCTTAGTCTAGGTTTGGGTGGATGTTTGCCTTAGGTTAGGTTTTCGAGGTTTGTAGTTGACTTGATCGCTCCTTCTAAGATAAAGTGTCATAGAAAAATGCATGTCCTAAAGTAAAAAGCTGTAAAACACCTAGGTGGGATATTTATCAAAACTAGATCGACTTGCTTACTATATTATGGTGGTTGACTTGGTATTCTTGACATTTTAGCCTTTGGGGCCTTAGACTATAATTTTTAACTTATTAGATTTAATAAATCTTTAAGGAATTGGGTCTTCTAAAATTGGAAAAACGACTAGGTAGACTTGGTTTTAGTATGATCTCTAGCTTGTTGCCTCATTTTACAGATTTAGTTCTGATTTGAGCTCGGTACCTGGTTTTATTTATTATTAGTTATTAGTTTTGGTACGAGCCCGACACATAGTTTTACCGAGTATTATCTAATAGCCTGGCTTGAGTTCGATATTTATTATTACTAATATATGGCTGGAAATCTGATATGAGATTGATATGATTTATGGTTATGGCTGGAGGAAGAATATATGATATGTTTGCCGCACATCTTGGATCATTTTTACTCTCCTTACTATTAACGATGCCATTGAGTTGAGCTATTGATAACACAAAGGTTGGGAATCCCAAAACTAGAGTATTAACTTAAAAAAATGTGGAAGCAAAACTAAGAAACAAATTGAAAATACTAAAAAAGAATCGAAAAGATAGAGATTTGACAAGATCCAAGTAACAACGAATTGGTTATAGATGAACCAAATGCCTTTACTTGAGAATTTATGAAGTACAGATTTTACCACTTCATGAGTAAAATTAGACAACAATTAGTAAGATTACTAATCGCCTTTTAAGAATACCAAGAAGTAACTAAAGATATCAAAAACAGAAGTTATCTTACTACCTTAAACTGTGAACTAGTTGGGTTGAAAATTAATATTAAAGTAATCTGCCACAAAGGATCTAAAGAACTTCCAGTGTATTAATATTCTTCAAAAATTGACTTATAAAGAAATTAGAAAAACCTTTATATAGTAGTAAAGACGGGTTGGTCAAGGATAACGTTAAATGAAATGACACTTCCTAGGGCCTAGAAGACTACCACACTCATTATCATATGCATTGAGCATAGAAGAAAACAAATATTAAACAGCATAAAAGGTTTCCACATATAAAAACCTAGGAAGTCAACATAGAAATTAACAACTCTTAAATATAATTTTAGAAATTAATTAAAAATTATTGAAGTATCTTCTCCATTATAGGGTAGATTTGAGCCCAATTCTATCTCATTTTTGGACTTTAATTTGGCATCCAAATAGATGTAATACTTGGATAAAATGTCTTTATTGGGCTTGAGATATTCTTCCATTACAAGACACTTTTTAATTACCAATTTCAGCCCTTTAAGCTTGTCTTCAAATTTTTTTTTTTGGGATCTTGTCGTGGATCTTCTTGAAACTTCCAAATCTTTCTTAGTTCATGATGAGATTCCATGGATGCTATCACTCTCCCCTTCTTAAAAATGATTTGTTCTCGAATCTTGACATTGATTATAAGTACTCCTTCTTTGGATTTGAGCCTTCGTAGTTGCTATCATTCTCCCTCATTTAAAGAAGATTTGTCCCCAAATCTTGACTAATTCCTGCAACCAACATGATAATCACAATCAGTAGTAGGTAAATAAAGAAAGTAGAACAAGCATTTGGTAAAACTAACACAAGGTAGTGATGATGCAGCCATTTAAACCATTTTACTCTTTTATGCACAAACTCCCATTTTACATATCAATGCACTACATCATCCAATAGAACAATCTAAGCACCAACATAACAACCATTTAACCTATTTTACTCTTTTATGCGCAAACTCCCATTTTACATATCAATGCACTACATCATCCAATAGAACAATATAAGCATCAAGATAAGAACTAAAAACACAATTCATAAGCTCCTTAGATAAGAGAGGATTATTACCTAGACCAAAATCATACGAATACCAAAAAAACATACCGCATTTGCTCTTGCTAAATAATTTAACTTCACTATTAGGTATACCATAGTCATATATGGATCAAAAGCAATTTCCTTGATAAGTGGCTTGGAATGAACTTGATATTTACTAGGATGATCAAGTTTGTGAGCATTGTCTACAATCCTTTCAATGACTTCAAATGGACCATATTCTCTTAAAAAAAATTTGAATCTTCTTTTGGTGGGAAACCTTTGAATCCTAAACAATACGCTAATATGATATAGCTGAGAACCATATAATCACATAAAGAGTATCTCTGCAAACAAAGCAACTTAGCTCATAAAAATTTCACAAACATTAGGTGAGTACAAGAAGCCAATAGAACTAAAGAACTTGAATTTTAGATTATAGTTGGCTTCTTCTATTTGTTCGTTCTTAAGAATACCTACAAAATAAGAAGAAGAAGAAGAAGAAGAAAGATTAGTAAGCTCACTCAAACTCTCTTATTTTTCCTTCTCCTCAACTTTTTTATCTTTTTCTTTTCCTTCTTGTTATTTTCTTTCTCTCTTTCCTTATTTTTTTCTTCTCTCTATTTTTTTGGAGTAGGAACTTCAATAGGAGAAGTTGCACATAAGAAAGAGCTACCCTCTTGTTCACAACTTGACTCCTCCCCTTAAAAGATTACATACTTCATAATCTTATTAGAAAGAGTAGAATGATCTCTTTTGGGGCTAACTTTCTATAGAGACTATGTTATAGAATGATTACGCCTCAATTTCTTTTTCAAATCGCCCCAGTTCAAAAATAGTCAATTAAATTTCACGCAATGAGTCATTATAATCAGCCACTACTTTTTGTAATTCCTAGGACAAGGCTCTTGTGGCAAACTCCAATTTCTCAAACTCCCAAAAATAGTTACAAGCAAATATATGATCCATGTGATATTCTCATTGAAGGTAAGTTTCTTTTTCAGCATACATGCATAATTTTGGTAGCATTAGATGTATAGTACTCCATTTGGTCAATCATTCATAATCATATATTCTTGAAAAAAACATAATTATGTAAAACAAAGACTCTAATAATGTACCATTCAATCTTTGGATTTTTCCTAAATTATTCTCACCCGCTCTTGCCTTTTTCCTCTAAAATAATCTTTGAAAAAATAATTTGTGGATTTATAATTAAATCATACTCAAATAAATAGCTTAGTAGTAAATTAAGGAATTTTGGGACACAAGAAAAAAAAGTGAGGAACCTATCCTAGAAAGAATAAGATTTCGTTGAAAAAAGACTCAAACAAAAGGAAAGAATTTCAGAACAAGATAAAGGTCTAGGATCCACTCTTATTATGTTTTATCAAAAATTCTTTTGTATGAAGAAAATTTATTGGAGAGCAACAAAAAAAAAACTCCTCCGTTTCAAAAAGAATGACCTACTTTCCTTTTTAGTCTATTTCAAAAAGAATGATTCCTTTCCTTTTTTGGCAATACTTTACTTTCAACTTTCCACATAACATGTTTATGACCACAAGATTAAAGGGCATTTTAGTACATTTGACACAACTTTAATTTAAGCCCACAAAATTCAAAAGTCTTCTTTATTTTCTTAAACTTTATGTCAAGTCAAAATAGGTCATTCTTTTTTAAACGGATGGAGTGTTATTTTCTTTTCTTTTTTTTGAAGTTACTATTCAAGCTACAGTACTTTCTTTTTTTTTTGAAATTTTTTTGATCTTTTGTTAAAGAAATTGTCAAAATTATCAAGGACAGAATTTTGATAGAATTTTTCTCACACCACTTGATAACATGGAGGTTGAAAATCTCAAAACTAGAGTATTAACTTAAAAGAAATGCATAAGCAAAACCAATAAACAAACTAAAAATACTAAATAGGAATTAAGAAGATAGAGATTTGACAAGATCCAAGTAACAACGAATTAGTTATATGAACCAAACACCTTTACTTGAGAATCAAGTATGGATGTTGACTGCTTCATGAGTGACATTAAAAAATAATTAGTAAGAATACTAATTGTCTTCTAAAAATATCAAGAAGTAACCAAAGATATCAAACAAAGAAGTTATCTTACTAGCTTAAACTATGAACTTGTTGGGTTGAAGATAAATCTTAAAATAATCTGCCATAAAGGATCAAAACAACTCTCAATATATTAAAATTCTTCAAAAAATAATTTATAAAGAAATAAACATCCTTTTATATAGTAGTAAAGAAGGGATCGGTCAAGGATAACATCAAACGAAATGACACTTCCTAGGTCCTAGAAGACTAACACACTCATTACTGTATGGAGTCAACATAGAAGAACCAAATACTAAAGGGCATAAAAGGTTGCTACACACAAAGACCTAAATAGTCAACATACAAATTGACAACTTAAATATAATTCTAGAAACTAATTAAAAAATATTATAGTATTTTCTCTATTTTGGGGCAGATTCGAGCTTAATTTCATCTCATCTTGAACTTTAATTTGGGCCTCTAAATTAATGTAAGATGTGGAGAAAATGTATTTATTGGGCTTGAGATTTTTCTCCATTACAAGACAGCTTTTAATTACTAATTCCAGTCTATTAAGTTTGTCTTCAAATTTCTTTGTTTGAAATCTTGTCATGGATCCTCTTGAAACATCCAAATCTTCCTTAGTTGATGTTGATATTCCATGAATGCTATCAGTGTTGACCAAGATCTGAGTGAGGTTTCAGCATCCGGATATGATCATTCTTATTCTATTTTAGTAGTACTCTTTTTGTATATTTGAAGACTACTTTATATATTTTGACTCCTGTCTAGTATTTCTTGCGTATAGTGGCTCCTAAATTGGTTTTACCAGGTCTTGGGGCCTCCTTTTTGTGTATTTTTTCCCCTTTACTTCTCTTTGTATGTCATGATTGTATATTTCTCCCTTGCAGTTGCTTTATATTTCTCTCATTTTTGTCTATTAGCTTGTTACTCATCATTCTGAGCTATGGTTTTGACTTATCTACTGATGGATTAAAGTAGGTACCATGATGACCTGATTTTTTGGGTCATGATCTCTTTCTCAACTTTCATCTCAACTACTCAAGTTGTTCAATCATATCATTCATATGATTGAAACATGCTTAATTAATGAATTCACAATCAACTTGGATTCAATATAAGTCTTAAATAACTAGTATCTTTGTTTTTTGAATCCAAATTCTAATGTTTTCACTAGAGTACAGAATTCATGGAAGCAAATTTGATGCATTTGGTTAGAACACATTCTTCGAAGTATTTCTGATAAATTTCCCTAGCATCATCCTCAAATAGGATTGTTTTGTCAAGCTTATCGATCTGATCAAGTAGTTTTTCATGCATGAGAATAATTCTCAAGTTTAAGTACCAACCACCAAAGTTTGGTCATACCAACTTATTGGCATCGAGTATTTTATGTATGAAATAGCATATATATATATATATATATATATACATACATACATGCATGCATGCATGCATGCATGCATACATATATATTGAGTAAAATAAAATACAAAAGTAAAACAATATTCAAGAAGATGTTACATGCATCATAAAGAAGTGGGCTTTTATCTAAATGATATTTTTCTTAATTACCATTTGCCCTCATTATGGAGTAAGAAATCTAAATTTAGTAGGTTAACGATATATATATATATATACCCGAGTAGAGGTGATTTCTCACACATACTTTAAAGATAGGTACTCTTACCAATTGTATCTCCATATAACTTCCTTAAATAGCTCTATGTCAAACAGCCCCTGATAGTCAGGCCGTTTCTATTAGTATATTTGAGTTCAACTATCATGAGAAAAAGAATCAATTAAATTTTATATTCCCTAGGTAGTTCGGGTGATAGCATAAAAATCAAATAATTTTTATGTCCATGTATGTAATGTAATAAATAATTTTAATTTATTTTTGCATTACAAGCATCCTAGTAGTTAGGTCATTTCTTGTAAACAAGAAATAGATAGAAGTATTTACTTCCATGGATAGCTATAAAATAACTTATATTCTATAATATAAGCATTCAAATTTTAGTAGGAGAAAATTGCTATTAAAACAGCTTTTAATAATCATGGTGATCAAATCAATTATAACCTGTGAATTTTGTTTATGTTGCTTACATGCATATTCCCTAATTTCACTTTCATCCAATGTAATAAATAATTCAAAATTACATAAGTACGAGCATGAAATACATAGACAAAATTCAACACGCTATGAACTTATATATCCTATATTCATACATATCTCATATATCATAATTTATATCATATAAAAATATATTCATACAAAATAATACCAATAATTAACATCTTATTAACCAATAAAAATATTAATAAAGTTCAATAAACCTTAATGAATTAACCTCGTATCTAATACATAATTCTCAACTTATGTGTGAACTTTATGGTTAATTTGTCATATGCATCTATATATACTTATATTCATTAAAAAAATACATCAAATTTACTATAGTTGAACTCTTCAAATATAATATGTAAGACGAGTTTAGTGATTAATTTCTATACAAAGGATCATGGCTATGATACCACTGTAGTGTTACAGGGCATTCATAACACGCAATGGAAGACAAAAAACAACCCTAGACAAATCTACATATGTTTAAAATTTACTTACATCCAAAGAATAGATTTTAAGACAAATTTGGTGATGATAGTCGTATTTAAGATTTCTTAGATAGTATGAAGACTTTATGTGTATTCACACCGAGACTAATCTTTGCTATCAACTCCTTGATTAAAGAAACTTGTGAACAAATTCGATTATGGATATTGTGTTGAAATATTTCTCAAAAATCTCAACCCATGCTAAATGAAACATGAAAACACTTTTCTTATCAATTATATTTTCTATCTTTATTTAATGTAGTACTTACACATTTTCAGTAAAATATTTTTTTTTCTCATAAGAACATTTTTCATGAATAGAA
The DNA here is from genome assembly GCA_030864225.1 of Capsicum baccatum var. pendulum. Taxonomy (NCBI): domain Eukaryota; kingdom Viridiplantae; phylum Streptophyta; class Magnoliopsida; order Solanales; family Solanaceae; genus Capsicum; species Capsicum baccatum. The sequence continues at coordinate 142,029,455 of CM061559.1, forward strand.
AACCTTTTTCTCATAATCAATTTCTACCAGCTTTAATTTGCCCATCACCCTTTATATAGAATTATCTATGATTCTTTTTCCTATTTGGTTGGAAATAAATTACTTGGGTAACATTTTAATACCATAATTAAATTTTTATGAAAAAGTTTTCAATGGAATTATTGAATCCACTTCCTAATTGGACATACAAATCCTTTTCAACTTTTTCTTATGTCTATTGGAAAATACATAACTTATATGCCCATTCCTAATGGGTATTGCAAGAAGTCCAATTTTCCTTATAAATCAACTTTCGATTTCAATTCTTTCAAGAAATGTGTATGTACTACGGTGTATCTAAGTGGACTTAGATGTGAAACCCATTTCAAGTTGATTTACGCATCATTAATACTTTTATTTTTTCATAAATAGGTTAGGATGATTCTTAAAATTACGCCACATGAATTACTATGTACACAAATTTAAATAATAATATTACAAATGTAAATAAAGTGATTTATCATTTTAATTAATAATTTATTATTATTAAAATTTGAAAAAATTACAAAAAAAAAAAATGCAACTAGTAATGTTACACTATAGAATATAGCTCACTCTATATTACATTATCAAATATGACTCAATTGTATATAAAAAAAAAAGTTACTTTATATCCTTAGCCAAATTATTACTCTCTCACACACACATCTCCGATCTTTCATCTTACAAAATAGGGAGTTGATATGTCCTTTCATTTATGTAATGCTCCTTTGCTTAATTATTGAAAAAATGGCTCCGTACATGAGAACTAACTACTACTAACTAAAGTAGCATGCCTAAATTAGTTTATGTTGCTTTTAGCTGGATATAAGATTACAAAAATATGAACTATTTGGTAGTTGTTTCTTTCATTTTTGAAAGTTATTTACTAGTTTGGTTAATCATCATTAATTAGTCTTGTGTTTCTTTGATTATGTACCTGTGAAACAAATGAAAAGGAAGCCAAAGCTTTTACTATTTCATTTTATCTATTTTCCTTCTGCTTTATCAGTTAACTAAGATTTTGTAGTAATCCGTCATCATTCAACACGTCTAGTTGGTTTACGATTATCTTACAATCTTACTAATCTCTCTAGAATTATGTATTTAATGATTTGTACTTCTGCTAACAAGAAATGATTTGGACAGACTTCTTATTTCATGGTTCATACTACTATTAGCAAACGAGGTTAAATTCTTTTTGAATAAAGGAAAAAGATAAAGTCAATTTTTTTGCATAATACTGCATATGAGTATATATGCACCTCATATAATTTTGTATAAGACTTTATATTCCTTGTACATATACAATTACATAATTATACAAATATATACATATGTATATATAATTTTAAATAATGTATCTGCATTGTATAAGTGTGTGTAAAGTGTAGAGGAAGAATAAAATCACTTATAAAAAATGATTGTATTGCATATACAATAATATAAAATACAGTATGCAGATCGCTACAATAATATACAATACATTACATAAATATATACACTGTTGTACCAAAAAACAGGCTTAATCTTCTTCCTAAAATTCAAGCATCAAATACATTCAAGAGCACCTCAAAACTGCACCAAATCATTCAAAATTTGACATTTGGACTCTTCAATATATAATCAATCTTTCGTAACTATACCTACTCGAGACAGATCTTATTTACGAAAATATTGAAACCTCGAATTGTAGAGGAAAAAACTCGAAACAATGCTTAGACATTATTTCTATATGGTGTGTGTGTGATCTTAGATATTGTATTTACATTGTATAAGTGTGTATAAAATAGTTAGGAAGAAGAAAATCACCTAAATAGAAAAACTATCATTGCATATAATATTTTATAGCATTTGTATATGAATATATTATACACCATTTTAAATTTTGCATAATGTTATATATATAATTATTCAGAAATATATATAATTATACAAATATGTACATGTGTATATACAATGTTTAAACAGTATATCTATATTGTATGAGTATGTATAAAATGGAGAGGAAGATGAAAATCACCTAAATAAAAAGATTGTATTGTATATGCAATAATATATAATATAGTATACAAATGTTTATAAAAGAACAGACTTCATCTTCTTCTACGAATTCCAACACCAATTCATGCAAAAACACCTTAAAACTACACCAACTCATCCAAAGTTTCAGATTTGGGCTCCTCAATACATAACCAATCTTTTTTAACCATACCCACTCAAAATCAAACCTATTTATGAAAATTTAAAATTGAAGCTCGAATGGCTGAAAATAAATCGCAACAATGTTGAATTTTTTCAATAACTTCTTACGTAAACAAATTTTTTGAGTTGCATTGTACATATTTTGAGTTGAATAAGAAGGAATATGAAGCTTTTTTGAGAGATTTTGGAGCTGAAAATCAGGTAAGAAAGAAGATTAAATTTTGAAGGAAAAGCCACTTTACCCTATGTAACCAATAAAAAGGTTAGTTTACAGATTTGGGCCTATTTGATTTTGGGCTATGAAATTTAATGTAACTTTTGGGCTAATGTACATCTGTAAAATGTACTTTCTGTAATTTTTTCTTAAAATTTGCATTGCCAGAATCATGTATTAGTCGGTTGAGCTATAAAAGGAACTACAGTATCTAGGAAACATATTAAAATTATCCTAATAGGACGCAAGCATTATAATTAAATTAATGAGATAAATTTGACATGAAAATAAATTAATATTGATAGATATTTTAACAATAAATATATTTCAAAATTCTTATTTGAATTAGATAATAATAGGTTAGGATGATTCCTAAAATAAAGCCAAATGAATTATTATGTACATAAATTTAAATAATAATATTTCAAATGTAAATAAATTAATGTATCATTTTAATTAATAATTATTGTGCTTTGAAATCTGCGAGAATACAAATAATCAATTCACTAATTTTATGACACCCCATTGTGATCTTATTATAATTTTTAAAGTTAGTATTGCTACATAAGGAACGTTTATGCGTAATAGTGATTTTTATAATTAAATTAATTATATTAAATTAGGTATCAATAATTTACTATAATCAAATTGGTTATATTATATTGAGGCAAAAAATAGTTAATACTGATAGTTATTTTAACAAAAAATAAATTCTAAAATTCGCAATTGAATTTATCTAATAATAAATTCAGATAATTTCTGTAGAAGTCACTTGAATTATAATGTACGTCCATTCAACCAATAATATTCAAATTTAACTAATTTAATCTAGGATTTTAAATAATAATAATTGTGATGTGAGATCAATGAAGATTCAACTAATCAATTAGTTGATTTTATGCAATCAATTGTGATTTTATTATGATTTTTGAAATTTGAAATAATATACAAGGAAATTTTTTTTTGTGGAGATTTATATCAAGGCTAAAACTAATTAAGATTGACTCATATTTTTACAGTAAAATATTTCACAAAACTTCCTAAAAATACGTCATTTGATTATGGTGAACGTATAATTTAAATATTAGTTTAGCCGCACGTGCCTCGCACGTGTAACTTTTGATTATTTAAAATTAGATGATTTTGTCTATTGCTAAGATTTTTAATGAAACCACAAGGGTTGGAGTGGTGGTTCAGCACCTCACCCCTTGAGCAAGAGATTAGGGTTCGATCACCACCTTTGGTGAATGAAAAACACTCTGTGGCCAGTTCCCTACCGCTTAGTGCGTTGACTGTAGGAACGGAGGATTAGTATCACGGCTGTCGGCTGTGAGGATACCTTGAGAAATTAAAAATAAAAAAAAAATTTAATGAAGTGCAAAAAGTTCAAATCACTTATCAAAGATCTTTCACACTTTAATAAAATAACGTAAACATAACATATATTTTATTGTAAGCATATACATTTTACCACCAACTTTTCTTTTGTCATGTTGTACCTCTTTTTCTTGTTCTAGAGACTAAGAGAGACTCGTCGATTTGAACCATATTTGTAGTACGACTAAGTTTTTTATATTTTTTCTATATTGAAAATCTTTCCTTATTTCTAAAGTTAAACCAATAGAATATCTTTGATTACTTACTTAAAGCTTTTACAAATTTGATATTTCTTATATTTTTCTAGATTTTTCAAATCTTATTAAAATTAATTTTAGTTGATTTAGAATTATTAAACTAATGAAAAAGGTATTAATTATCATTAATTCTAATGACTTCTAATAAGGAAAGGTTTACTATAATTATTTAATTAATTTTCAAATTCTTAACATTAGAAAAATAGTATAAAGATAATTTTATCTAAAACACAAACTTTTAATGAAGGGCAAAAGTTCCAAATAATATTTCTAATACCTTCACACTTAATTTAGTACGCATGCTTTGCACGGGTGTTCAGATCAATTACAATTTTTTATCTATTACATATTATAAGTCTTACAAAGAGGAAAGTAACAGAAGTAATAAAAAAATCTATTGAAGAAAAAATTCAAACTTAATTCCAAAAATATCCTATGTAAGGTGAGAAATTGATTTTTCTCAATTATAAGAAATTGACTCAAGATTATGACCATCTTTATATTAATGAATAAGTAGAAAATATATTATTATTATTATTATTATTATTATTATTATTATTATTATTATTATTATTATTATTATTATTTACACGGCAATAACATATCTCCTTGCATGAAGATTTAACTCTAAAATTTATCACTGTTTTAATTTATAAAGAATTATTCCGTTATTCAAAACAAACATTCACAAAAATAATAAATTAATCAAAGTTAACCTAACTTATCAATTCAAAGCTTTAAAGTAAAGAAACATGAACTTACATACTCTTGATCCAGGGATCTAAGAAGCTTCAACTCCAGATCTCTACATCTATTTCAAATAAAACAACAAATAATTTAGTATCAAAATAAATCAAATCACAAAAACAACAATAACAAATATAGTGTTATTTCACAAGTGGAGTTTGTGATACTTATAATTGTATTTAGATTATGAGATATAGAGATGTTATGTTGATGTATCATACCTAGATAACTCAATAGGAATCATTTCTGCATAAGTTGTTAATTGACATATATTTATTCAGTAAGTCTATCAAAATTATATAAGAAGATGACTTAAGTTAAATTTTTTTAGATAAATTCTGCTTAAGTTGTTAATTGACGTATATTTGTTCAGTAAGTTCATTTAATTGTCATTGTAAGATTATCTAAAATAAACTGCGAATAAGAGTTTTAATCATAATTATATAAATAATTTATATTAAATTACACAAAAGATCAAACTAAAAGAAATAAAAATTTTAAGAAAATATACCTAATAAGACATTTATTTATCTGAGCCTTTATCGTAAGTAGGATATCAAAACACTTATCAGATTTGGAATTGAGTCTCCAAATCATATTGACAAATTCAAAGGTCTCAAATCAATACAGGTGGTAGTGGAATAATTGAAGTCCCTCCGCCCTTAATCAGATGTCGATAATTTTTCAACTTCAATGCAACAAAAAAAATTTCTTATAAACAACACTAATTAAATAAAGAAAGATATTTAAAATCAATTTACCTTTAAACTTTTGTTCATCAATCACGTTGATATTATCATCATCATCCGTCTTCAAAATACCTACAAAATCGATACAAAATAAATCAAATAATATAATATAATTTTTGAAAGGAAAAAAAATTCTAAATCAAACAACCAAAACAACCTAAAATAAAAAAACAAAGTATGTTCACCAAAAGTACGTAACAAATATACATGGACTAGGAATTTTAGATGAAATAAAATTGAACATATTGAACGCATGACTTTTTTAATCAACTTTTTATTCTTTCCAAGTTTAAATAGTATTTTTATGGTAATCCTTGTTTAATTTTTTTCTTTATCATGTATTTTAGGACTCTGTAATTATTACCTTCTAATATTTTTACCTTATATGCTATGATGGTTTAAATAAGGAAAATTTGACAAAATTTAATATTATTTACCTTTCATGTTTTTTTTTTCCTTTTGCGTAATATTTTTCACCTTCCTAATATGATTTTTCTTTCCTTTTAGTTGTATGATTTTTGTTTTTTTTTTGTTACTCTAATTTCTTTTTCTTCTCTTACAATTGTGGTTAATTCCAAACAATTAAATATAAAAAAATAGTAAAAATATAATTTTATCTAAAGTAGATATTTTTAATAAAGGGCAAAAGATTCAATTTTAGTATCAAAATAAATCAAATCACAAAAACAACAATAACAAATATAGTGTTATTTCACAAGTGAAGTTTGTGATACTTATAATTGTATTTAGATTATGAGATATAGAGATGTTATGTTGATGTATCTTACCTAGATAACTCAACAGGAATCATTTCTGCATAAGTTGTTAATTGACATACATTTATTCAGTAAGTCTATCAACATTACACAAGAAGATGACCTAAGTTAAATTTTTTTAGATAAATTCTACTTAAGTTGTTAATTGACGTATATTTGTTCAGTAAATTCATTTAATTGTCATTGTAAGATTATATTAAAAAACTGCGAATAAGAGCTTTAATCATAATTATATAAATAATTTATATTAAATTACACAAAAGATCAGACTAAAAAAATAAAATTCTTAAAAAAATATACCTAATAAGACATTTATTTATCTTAGCCTTTATCGTATGTAGGATATCAAAGCACTTCTCGGATTTGGAATTGAGCCTCCAAATCATATTGACAAATTCAAAGGTCTCAAATCAATACAGGTGGTAGTGGAATAATTGAAGTCCCTCCACCCTTAATCAGATGTCGATAATTTTTCAACTTCAATGCAACAAAAGAATTTCTTATACACAACACTAATTAAATAAAGAAAGACATTTAAAATTAATTTACCTTTAAACTTTTGTTCATCAATCACGTTGATATTATCATCATCATCCGTCTTCAAGATACCTACAAAATCAATACAAAATAAATCTAATATTATAATATAATTTTTGAAAGGAAAAAAATATTCTAAACCAAACAACCAAGAACAACCTAAAATAAAAAATAAAGTATGTTCGCCAAAAGTACGTAATAAATATACATTGACTAAGAATTTTAGATGAAATAAAATTGAACATATTGCACGCATGAATTTTTTAATCAACTTTTTATTCTTTCCAAGTTTAGATAGTATCTTTTATGGTAATCATTGTTTAATTTTTATCTTTATCATGTATGTTAGGACTCTGTAGTTATTACCTTCTAATATTTTCACCTTATATTTTTTCATATCATATGTTTTAATTATTAATTTTTAAAATATTTATTATATTTTAGATAAGGAAAATTCGACAAAATTTAATATTGTTTACCTTTCATGTTTTTTTTCCTTTTGCGTAATATTTTTCGCCTTCCTAATGTGATCTTTCTTTCCTTTTAGTTGTATGATTTTTGTTCATTTTGTTACTCTAATTTCTTTTTTTCCTCTTACAATTTTGGTTAATTTCAAACTATTAAATATAAAAAAAATATTAAAAAGATAATTTTATCTAAAGTAGAGATTTTTAATGAAGGGCAAAAAGTTCAAATTACTTTTCTAAGGGTCTTTACACTTTTAATATATTATACATTAAGTAAACCTATTTATTGAAAAAACTTTTATAATTAAACGCGGTAATTAATTTTTATATTTTATTTCTGGTAAATTATGAGTAATTTAAAGGAAAGTTAATTACAAGAGATTCTAGGAGAAGTTATCAATAAGATGAAGAGGAACAATAATAAGAAAATTATTTAAAGTTTTATTTTAGCTTCTCTTTTCTCTTATTGATAGTTTTTTCTTAATTAAATAAAATTAGTATTTAAATAAGATGAGGTAATGAAATATAAGGTTAAGCCAAGTGGCATATTGAAAAAAAAAATTAATTGATATTCTTTAATATTTATCCAAATTACAACTATGTTACTGAAAAATAAATATTTTAATTTCAAAATCAAATAAGTTACGTGTTACTAATAAATTGAAATATTTGTAATTTTATAACATAAGAAATAATTATATGACAATAAATATTCATGATATCTTCACAATTAAGTAAGGAATCAAGGGATCATACCAAGGATAGAAATTACGAAAATAATCAATTATAAAATAAACCAACACGTATTTATAGAAAATATTATTGTAATCAAAGTGCCACTTCAGAGTACAAAATGTATTTTCATATGAAGAATATTGTATCTATGGAATAGGAACCTTATAATCTTTTTCAAATATAAATTGTATTTTAATAAATTGTATGAGTTTTTAATTTGAATCAAAATGAAAATTTGACTTCATATATATACATACATAAATATTGTTATGCTTTCTTTTTATTTTCTTTTAGTTATTGATCATTAACTTTATTTTTATTTCTAAAGTTCTTCATTATGAATATGTAGAAATAAGATTGTCGATATTTTTCTAAACATTAACTTTGATTTTCTTCCTGAATTTCAAGTTTTAAATATCAAGTTTTTGTGTAGTAAGATATCAAGACATGTTAATGAAATGTTAGCACTAATTTTTGAAATTCAATAGGGGGAGTGAATTAAAAAAAAATTGTGAGTCGACTATTGGCTCCTCACAGCCGACTCTACTGCAGATCAATAAACTTCACAAAATAGATTAGGTTTAAAATAATCAAGCAAATAAATAATCAAATTTAAAGTAAATATACAGAGATTTATTGTGGTTCGGAACACCAATATGGTATCTACTTCTAGTCCCCTTAGGTTTCAATGTTTCTTTAGATCGTTCAATGTCGAGCTCGAGTACAGTGATGAAAAATGAGTTCTGAAGACTTATTTTGTTCTTCAAATATTATGACACAACTTCAATTTGTGTTACAAAGTTTAATCGATCTTACTCTTTATATAGTAATTGTAATATAAGAGTTACAAAGCTTCGTGAGACTAAGATTGAGAGACACTTTGAGATTCTTCTTTGAAGTTGTGTAACCTTTGTCTATCTTTAGTCTTTTTTTTTTTTATAGTTTTCGACTGCTACTCTTCATGAGGAAACCCAAGATATTTCTTCTCAATTAAGGGTTTGAATTGATTCCTTGATTAAGGAATGTAGCCATATGATATGTCCATACACGGATTTTACTCACGTCCATATCAGATATATCAGTGATCTTTTCTTCCTTTTAGTCTTGTAGTGATTGATGTTTTTCCATATTTGTTTGTGATTTTTTCCTTATTTTACTTCATTGTGATTGATCTGATTTGCCGCGATTTCGGGACTGGGATTCTCCTTCCATTTGTTTTCACTTTGATTGATTCTCTTGGATTCTTCGAATCATGATTTGATGTCCTTTCATTCCTGGTGCTGGCTTCCTTACTTGATTCCTTCATCCTTCTATCATTAGCAGTTTTTCAATATCCTAAAAAAATCCATTCATTAGTTTGTCATTATTAAAACGTAAATTTAGCAGGCTAACAATTTCAAGTACGAGGAGGTCGAACAATACATTCATCACTTAACATAGGTTTGAAATAATGAAATTATTTGTCGAAAATTATTTGCATTATCCATAATGTTTCTTTCTTGAGAAAAATAAGTTTGTTAGATTGATTAGTTCTTTATACAAATACAAATTTATATTGTTATAATATAATTCCTTACTTATAGATTTTTGGGATCTTGCATAATTATGATATAAAGACGATAGACTTTCTTGATTGTTTCTTTAATTCTTTGAACATCAGATTTTATGTAAGGACTTGATTCTATGAATTTTCTCTTTTTATTTTTTGACTATTTTGCACCACTCCATGGATATTATGTGTTGTTTCCAAAGTGTAGAGATGGTTGGCATGATTTTCGATGTGATCCAAAACAATTTCTATGTGTGTAATTTTTAAAGGTTAGAAAGGCCTTATAGTTGACTTCGATCATTATTTGTTATTCTATGTGTCGGATGAAAAAATGGACTACGCCAGTAGATCCGGAACATCAATATTGGATTAGTAAAATGGTTAATTCAATTTTATGTCTTTTGATTATCATTTCAACTCTTGGTTAAAAATTAGTGAAATTAGGTCTCGGAGGTCAATTTTATGAAAGCAATCTCTTTTTGAAAATTCAATGTCGTCATTAAGTTCGAAACATCAAATTTATTTTAGTAGCATATTATGTTTTTCTTCACAAAATTTTAAACGAATCTCGAGGGATTGATCGACGACTTTGCAACAAAGTTGTTGATGCAGCTAAATCTGGTCCAACCGGTTTAGCGGCCTTTGCACCGTAGTTTGGGCAACTACCTTTAAAATAGACACTTGACCGCTTCAACAATCGTCGTTTTAGAAGTAGGGGGCCGCTTTAGTGGCACAACGTAATTGGGATAGACCGCTAAAGTGGTCAGTCCGTACTTAAGCAGTGACTGCTTAAGCGGTCATTTGATCGCTTTAACCGTCATAGCTAGGAGGATATAAAAATCCTCCTTGATATTTCTTCCATTTTTAAGACTTTGAGCTTCGGTTAAGAGATTTTTGAATCACTTCTTCCATTTTTAATCTTGGATAAGCACAAAATCAATATTTCAATTATTTTACTTTGATAATGACATTTAAAATCCTTTTAAATCATGATTGCAAATTGAGAATCAGAGATTTTTGGCCCGAAAGGCCTAAGTGGTATTTCTTCGATATAAACTCCATTTTAAACCCATTTTTACTTGGGTTTTCTCCCATGAATTTCTTTAATCATGGGTAAGGTTTTTATAAATGAAAATTATAATTTTACCCTTTCATTTCAGAAACTTATTTGGAGGTCCGTTTTGACCCCGACTTAAGAATAAGCAATATGGATATCGTTGGCTTTGTTTTAATGCGTACATTTTACATTTATATTTTTTAGTTTATTTTGAGGTCGTTTGAGAGGGGAAAGCTCTGCGTCGAAGGACTTAAGGCTTGGTTTTTTATGTTGAGAGGTAGGTTTTGACTTAACTTTCTTTAGACTGGTTGGGAAGTTAATACATATTTGTATATATATATATATATATATATATATATATATATATATTTATAAGCATGCTATGGGTATGGGTCGTAATCATGGAAAACCATATCCTAATAATATTATTGTTGTTGTGTGCCCATGTGGGGGGCTTGTATTGTTGTTTTTGGTAACTTAAGGTGATAATTATTGGGTATTACCCGTGTGGGGGCTTTGTTTGATATTGTTGGTTTTGCAAATGCATTAATTGCTTTCTTTCTGAAAAAATTACCCAAGTTGGGGTATTATGTAATAAGGATGCCTTACATGCATAGTTATTCCAATGGTACATTGTTTATATTAAATCATGGATGGTTGACATATTGAGTAGATTTTGAGCTCACACATGTGTATATTGAATGGATTTGAGATCTTCATACTAGTTTGGTTGTGAGCATTACATCTCCATATCACACTTACATTCATGAGACATTGGTTCGATTGAGGAAACAATGTTGAAAAAAATGAGATACTTTTACAAAACCCTCTATCGTAGCCTACGAGTCAGAGAGGAGATACAGATGTTGTGCTTAGGATTGAGTATTGAGAAAGTATATGAGTTATGAAACCCCCATGGATCCTACTAAGAAGTGTTGGGGCTCGGTAGATGTATACAGAGGTTATACGATACCCTCAATAATATTATATAATCATCATAGCATGTTGTGCTTATGTGCTTTATTTTATGCATACCAATTACCAAACTTAAACCGAAACTCATAGTATTTATATCATCACCAATTGCCCTCCCTAAATTGGAACTCATATATCGATATCATAATCAATGTCCCAAAAGAATCACTAATAAGGGTATAACATGCATAAATAGGTCAACAAATTCTAACACAAGTCTTGGACAAATGTGGATCGAAGGGGCCCACTTCTAGTCCTCAAAACCTATTAGTAGGAAAATTCTACTCCGTACTAGGCTAAGGTGTCTAAATTCATTTCTAGATGTTAAATAAGCCCTAATTAGCCCTAAGATAGCAATTTCTCATAAGACATGAGCAACTAAGTTAATTACTCCTAAAATTATGATTTTAAGATAGCCTAAACAGTCTAGTTAAGTCAAATATCATCAATCATACCTCTAACACCTAAATCTTATCCCCTATCTAGCATATTATTATAAATCCAAAGAATAAATATATAAATTGATTTTACCCAAGCTCCAAAATAACCTAGAATTGATTCTCCTAAGTTTTCCCACTTGTTAGGGTTCGCAATTTTAGAGAATGGTTAAAATTGAGTAGTTATATCCCTCCAGGCCTATATGTGTCACTTAAGCAGACACCGGGTCACTTAAGCGACTATTGCTTAAGTGACCTAGTGTCGTTTATGCGATACTGGGCACTAATGCAAACTATCATTTACACAACCTTTTGTTGCTTAAGTGTCACGCATCAAACTAGGGCCTGGCCATGATGGGTATCTTAAGTCCCACGTGGATCGGAGATCACCCCCTGCACCTAACCAAACCAAACACAACACACCCCAATATCGGGTGAATTCCGAACATATAACAAGATAGCATGTAACAATCTTAAGAAAGTTCAAAACAATTCTATAACCACCAACCGACGACCGACCAAACAATCGACCAACACCGCCCAATAACCACAGTAGTTCAAACAAAGTCTTCTAAACAAGGAACCAAAAGTGAATATCAATAAAGTATCGGTACATGTCCCTGACTATAACCAAGAAAAGTCTAAATGATCTGAGATATAGGAGGTAAAAACATAAAATATAGACTTCCAATGTATGAAAGCTCACCACTTTAATGCCAACTCAAGAGCCGATCCTAAATCCTAATCACTGAGCAGAGTATAACACCTTGGGTTTTGACTCTTAGAAAATTTCCTGGAATTCTGGTCTCTAGACCCAATATGACTCATGGGTATGAGTCATATAATCGGGTACAAATGGTATGGTCCTGTTGTATGCTGGCCCAATGTTGGTTGGTGGGATGGATTTGGGTTACTGGAATGGATACGACTTAGGGGTACGAGTCATATTGGTGGATATTATTTGGTTCCTTATCTTAATATTAGACATGGTTACTTAGGTCAGATCTAAGTACGAGTGGCTCATCGTGATCCGTAAACCAGGGTAAGAGTCGTACCATGGACTCGTATGGTGGACAGTGTGTTAATCATCCTTGGGTTTAATCTTTCAGGGGTACAGATGAAGGGTACGGATCATATGCTTTGGATACGACTTAGTTGGATGAGTTGTATATTGGACAGTGTTGGATCCAAAGGTTAAGGCTAGGATACGAGTGAAGGTTACCAATCCTATTGGAGGGTATAACTCGTGTGGGTCAGTCGTACCCCTGGGACGGGATTTTGTGCAACTTAAGTGGAGGTATTCTGGATATTTTACAACTTATACTAATAAGGTCCCACGACTTCTAACCTACTTGGGTGGTTATTTACCCTATTATTTCATTCATTAACACTTAGAAACTTTTTAAAACACTCTATAATTCTCTCAAAAGCTTTTGGGCAAGGAAATTTCGGGTTTCAACTAGAGGATTAATTTAGGGATTGTCTTGGTGATTTCTTTCCATCATCATCTTGGTTTAAGGCATGTTCTCTTACCTTATTGTTAATTCCATCTAGAAGCATGATTTTATGAATGTTTTTATGACTTCATTGAGTGTATGATTTTGATTTTCAAATATGAATTGGGGGTTCTGATATTAAATGGTTGGTTATGGTTTTCCATGGTTTTAATTAGGGTTGTACATAGGTCGGGTTGATTTGGTTTTCTGTTGGAAAAAATAAATCAATTGTGTCGGTTTATTAAAACTATAAACCAAATCAAACCAACATAAAATTAGTTTTTTCAGTTTAGGTTTTAGTCGGTTCTTTCAATTTTTTCAATTTTTCTTGGTTTTTTTATAATCTTTATTTTTTACAATTATATTGTGATTGAAGTTTAGATCAAGTATTTCACTCATGTACTAATGAAAACCCATAATTATGAAAAATTGAGGAGCGAAAAACTCTCTTGAAACTAAAAAATAAGATGAAGAGTGAAAAATTTAGGTTTTAAGTTTATATTGAATTTTGGATCATTTTATCAGTAATTAATGGATAAATATTACAACTTAAAGGCACAAATATGTATATATATATATAAAGTAGATTATAATTAATATTTTATGTATAAGAAGTTAAATTTTATATATATATATATATATATATATATATATATATATATTATGTTGGTTTGATTTGGGTTCGGTTTGAATTTTTTTTAGTTAACACCAAATCAAAACAAGAATGGTCGGGTTTTTTTTTTCAAATGCCAAACCAACCAAACCAAACCATAAGTCAGTTTTTTTCCTTGGTTTGGTTTGGTTCTTCGGTTTGGTTTGACTTGATGGTTTGGTCTGTACACCCCTAGTTTTAATTATGCTTTATGTGCATTAATGTTGGTTTTGGATAATTGGATTGCATGGGAATGGATTAATGGTAATTAGAATTAGTTTTGGTTATACTATGCCCCCAATGTGTTTGACAAAATGCCTATAATAATTTTTTGTTGCATTGGGTACTTTTAATAAAACTCTTGCTTGTTTTAAAACTTGGTAAAGGAATTATGCATGGTTCAAATGGCTTGGAAAGGTAAATGGCTAAATAGTTATGCTTGTGGGGGACATGGAATCCCCCAAGTGGTTTAATATGGCAAATGGAAGGGCACTTGGAAGTCTCCTTAAACCTATTTATGGTTGGCTATGGTTAGTACTTGTAGGTATGGTTGGTATGATGATACCACCACTAAATGGCCTTGGTCAATAAATGATAAATGGATAGGTTATTTGCTTAGAAATGGTTTTAATTGGTAAATAATGGCGGTATGTATAGCAACACTGTGGAAAGTAGAGATCCCGGCGGGGACCAAAACTGGAAACTCATATTTACCGATGTAAGGTTGGTCTTGCTGACCGTGTACATGATGTCATACTTTATATTTGAGGGATGTACTAGTCATCCCAGGTTTTCTTCCTTGGTCACGCGGCTACACACACTGGGCCCTTTCAGCAGGGGAGCTGAACCCATATAGCCCGTAGGTGGTTTAGGATAGCAAAGCTACACAACCCAAGTAAAGGTTTTAATGGCATGCTAAACCCGATTCCCCTTTTCCGGTATGGTTATATATATATATATGTATGGTTGTGTGCATATGAATGGTGTTACTTGGCTTTATAAATGGAATTATTTTATCCTTATCCTTAGATCAAACTAGCGTTCACCCGCTAACACGTTTACTGGCGGCTATATACCCATGCTATGTAAGAACTGGCCATTCTACTCCTACTACATAGTGATTGACTCGGGAATCAGCATTTGGATTAAAGTGTTGAGCTTTCATCCTTTTGGAAGGCTTCATTTTATGTTATGGATACTTCTAGACACTTTGATTTTATTTTGGATATTAGTTTTGGACAAGGTTGGGGGCATGTCTCAACCAAATTTTTTTACTCTTTTAGTTAGAGGCTTTGTGGTACTGCTATAGGTTAGAATGTACGGGATCTGTATTGGTGTTGACCTTGGCATTGGAATAGGCTGGTGGGCTGACATCATTGGACATAATTTCTCACTATTCCATCGTATTTTATTTTGAGATTAATTATATTATGTTTTGAAACTTATTTAGTTATGGTCTGGTTTATGACCTTTGGAATGGTTGGAACAATTGGGCGGTTGGTGTGGGATGGTTGGACTCGGTTGGGCCGGTCGTGATTGTGATCCTATCCCAGAGTCTTCATGTGAGTTGTTACACTATCTTGTTATATGCTCAAAATTCAGCCAACTCAGGGCAGGTGTTTGGAGGTTGGGTTGGGTAACGGGGGTAGTCTCCGATCCTGGTCGGACCTGTAACGCCTATTATGAAAAGGCCCCCAGGAGGTTCGTGTCAAGGAGTCATAGAAGTATGGCTAAATTCGACATCGCATGGGGATATAGCATTCTAAGATGGTTAGCGGGGTGAACGCTAGCATGTAACTCGAGGATTAGGATAATATGATGATAGGATCAGCAGTTCAAAATCATTCAAAACTAATGCACATAATCAAATGCATAAACATATATATATATATATATATATATATATATATATCACATGCCGAGATAGGGAGCAAGGCTTGACAAGAATTTTAAAATTTTAACTTTTATTGTGTAGCTCAACCATATATGGGCCCCAGTTCTCACCCTCTGGCCGGGCCCTAGTGCGTGTAGCCGCAAGAATCGGAGAATAATCTCATATATATGCATGCGGGATTCGAACCTCCAAATCATATATTAAGTTATCTTAAGCACCCGATCATATGATGATTTATGGGGGACTCAAATGATATAAGCATAAAATGCACAAGAACTGCAAGGTCTTGTCAATGGTTCAAGCTTGGGATTATCAAAGGATCAAGCCTCGAATTTACAAGTGCTTGAAGACCTTTTGGAACCATTACAAAGCATTGTCCAAATTGAAGAGAGAAGGAGAGATTTTTATATCACATAGGCACCTTAACTAAGGGAATTGTGGTCTTTTGAGACTCCTCTTTTACACTCCAAAGGAGCACCCTTCATTAAAGGTATTTTAGTCTTTGTGTGTAAAAACTATAAATAGACAATTAGGCCTTTACTTTTTATTAGACTTGATGAATTAATTGAGTATTAATCAAATTGTATTTTCTTTCCTTAGTGTAGAGCTTGAAAAATCCATCTTAGTGTAGGTCTTGGAAAAGACATTGAAACTAGGGTCATCTTTGAGTGTGGAATCACTCTAGTTGACATTTTGGCAAGAAAGGTTGGGTGCTTGAGGAGTTGATCCCTTTGTGTCCACCTAAGAATGAAGTGTTATCCATCAATGGTGAGGTGTGTTTAAGTGTTTAATATATACTTAGGTACGGATCATTAGGGTTGGTGTATGTTTCATTACTATCTTTCATTTAATGCAATTTTCTTATTGTTTCTACTTCATCTCCTCTTTATTTAGTTGCTGATTTTTGCTCCTTTAGTCTTAAATTTTGGTTATAGCTTTGTTTTAGCTATCATTTGGTATCAGAGCCATGTATTAGAGTTTTTCCCACAACTCTAAGCCTTGGATCTAAGAAAATCTTCACAAAAAAAAGAGTCTAGAATCAAAAAAATCACAAAAAAAGTTTAATTTTGTTTTTGGTAGTGGTAGATCCGAAAAATCAAACCTAGATCGACTAAAGTTTATTTGTTTTGTTGGTTTCTAGAGATAGATCCTTGCTTCGTAGCACTCAAGGAGTCTAGATCTAAGTTTAGAGCAAGATTCAGTTGATTTTGAGCTATTTCACTATTGTTGAGGTGTGTTTGAAGCTTTTTGAGGTGGGATCTCATTTTGAACATCTTCTTTGTGGCGTTTTGAGGCTGATTTATTGTTGATTGTGCTTGGTTTGGCAAAGAGAACCTAGATCTAAAATAAAAATTGAAATTAGGATTCATTTGCCTTGTGGTCAAACTTTGGTCAACTCTTGAATATTCATATTGTTCTTTACCATTTTCATATATTGTTGAAGAAGAATATTCAAAAGGGGTGTTAGATCCACAAAAAAAAAAGAGTGTGAAAAAGTTGTTTGTACAAAAGAATATTCCAAGAATAGTCAAGTCTTCCAAAAGAAGAAGAGACAAAGGGAATATTCAAAGTACAATTGAAAGTAAAAGTGGGGGAACCATTGATTTCAAATCCATTTGAACTTACAAAAAAGGCTCCAACCCTCCATTTTTACTCAAATTTCATCAATACACTCTCATTAGTGGGTATTTCACTGAAACACAAAGTAATTTTTTGTGTGCTTTTCTCGTTTATAAGTCATAGTAACTTATTGGCTCAAGTCCATACATCATTTTTATTTGAGTAATATCAAACAAAAATCAATTCAAGACTAAAGTAGATTCATCACACTTTCACTTGCCAAGTATATGCGAAGATTTCAACACTTGTGAGATCAAGTGATAGTTGAGACCCGAGTGTGAGAGTGGTGAGACTTTCTTTGAACTAACTTGTTTGTTCATTTTGTAGGTCTTTCCTTTGCTGTTTTTTCTTGTTTTTAGGTACTTTGACCATGAAATCTGAGGGTAATACTCCCCAAGTCTTGGGAAATGATGTCTTGGGAATTTTGTTGGCTCGATTTGATGCCTTATCCCATGAATTGAAGGGTGAGTTGGGAACTATGAGAGGTTATGTAGGATTAATGAAGGGTGACGTGATTATAATGAAAGCGGTAATTGATAGACTTTGTCCACCAAAGCCTCCACAAAACCCAAGCTACCAAGTTCAAAGTCCCCAAACCCGAGAGGTCCAAAGACCATTACACCCACAATTGAACCAAGTCCAACAAAAAGGGATTGGTACTCAAATGCTACCTCAAAATCCAAAGTACCAAGTTTCAAACTCACTTGACCAAAGGATTTACCCTTCACAAGTCCAAACACCTCAAGTCCAAAGATCCTATACTTCACATAATCCAATAACTCCTTTCCAAAAGTTAGAATCCGAGGAGAATGAGTCCAAGCCTTAATATGGAGAGATTATTGATGTTAAGATACAAGAAAAGTGTGAAGAAAAGAGGGTAAGAGAAAGGGAAACCATGGGTAGTGAAGTTTGAATGGGAAAGAAATGCTTGAGTGTGGATCTTGTCCAAAAAGAATCCTTATTACTCACTAACATAAATACTTCTATTTTGCCTAGTATTTTCTCTTCTCATGTGCAGGTTCAAGACCCTAGAAGTTCCAAGGAGAAGCCCAAGGAAGTTCCCTTCAAGCCCTTGGCCGAAAGTCCTAATTTTAGGATAATTGATGAAGAAGTGAGTCCAAAGGGAAACCTTGACATATTCCCTTGTAATGTTGAGCATGAAGGTTTCCCTAATGCAAAATCAAGTGAAGAACACACTTTCCATGATGTACAAGGTAACAAAGTTATTCTCTACACTCCTAGAAACTTGAAGTGTGGTGATATGGCTAGTAGTGGCCAAAGTAGAGTAGTTTCAGATTTACTTAGTGTAGAAGTGTATGAATCTTCCTTTTGTGTTGCTTTTGGTTTTATTAGGTTGCATAAGGACCAAGCTCTTGTTGTGAGTATGCAAGCACTAGTTGATCCTTTGGATGACAAAATCAATTTTTTTCATAAGAATGATTTGTGTCCATCTAGTGCTAGCACTTATAACTTGAATAAGGTTCCATTACCAAGTGAAAAGAGTATTCACACACTATTTGGACATAGTGAAAAACAAGTGGGCTGCCCTAGTACAAATCAAGGTAAAATTGGTACACTCCACACTCTCTTAAGTTTAAAATGTTATGATGTGGCTATTAGTAGCTAAGGTGATGTGAATTTAGGTTTACATAGTGTAGAAGTACATGCTTCTTTTCTTGGTAGTTCTCTTGTTGTGTATAATGATTAATGTGCTCCTACGAATAACTCACTACTTGAACATATGAATGATATGCTTGAAATCTCTCAAGTAGGTTTTGATGTTTGTAATATTGATCTAGATAATGAGTATGGTCCTTTGAACTTGTTTGATGAAATCCATGATATTAGTATTGTTCATAGTCACCATGTGTATGTCAAAGTTGTGAGAAATGCCTTGGTTATTGTGGGTTTGATTCTCTAGTAAAAGGAACGGCTAACCTCGGCTTAGATCACAGACTGAGGAAAAAAAGAAGTTCCTTAAGTCAAGGTTCATTGGTGAAATCAGTTCGTTGAGGGAGCTACTTCGGAAGAAATTGTAGATATGCAAATGAAGTATCCTTACCTCTTCTCCGCAAACTCAGATTCAGCTTAAGGTAACATTCTTCCTTAGCTTTTCTTAGTTCCATGTTCAGTTACAGTCATAAACATGGTATTCTTTACTGTTGCATATCGTCTTCATGAGAATCATGCATTCTTGCACCAGTTCAGCCATGTACTCATGTATCATATATGCATGTTCGACATGAAAACTCAACTTTTCAGTAGTTTCAATCATGTATTCCATGCATCAGATATGCATGTTCAGTGTGTGAACTAAGTCTTTCAGTATTTCTCAACTTAATCAGTCTCATTCGAGGATGAATGTTCCCAAGGGGAGATATTGTAATACCCCGTATTTCCCTAGCTTAACTTAACTCTTGTACATGAGTTATCATATATAAATTTTCTTAAATACTCAGTATTTTTAAGTTTATAGCATACCATTCCATAGGAAATTCAGTCAGCTTACCAACGATATAAAATTTGCCCAAATCCGATACCCGGGTGAAGAGTTATAGCAATATTTGTAAAACAGTGTACCGCCTGGTACATCAATGCGTCGCGGAGGCATGCCCAATGACAATTGTCAAAAATCAGTGAACCAACATGATAATCCCGTATCTCAATGAACTTCCAGGTCCCAATAGTCAGTTTCCATTGGTATAGCGCGATTTCACCGCATCGCGCCAAAGGCCAAAATAGCATTCATCATTTTCCAGTGTGGCAATGCGATCCCACCGCATCGCACCACTAGCATTATTTCAATTGTCAATTTCCAGTGGCCCAGCGTGATAGCGTCGTGTCCCACCAGGGCTCAAAATTGGGTTTTTCAGTAACAAATTTTACATTATTCCCAGGGTTAGTTTGGTATTTTTCCATGACCCAAATCAGCCTTTAACACAAAATATTCCCCTAATTAACTTAGTTACATCATTATTCACTCATTCTTCCCCAAATTAAAAGCATTCTCTCTCAAAGGGCAAAACCCTAGCTTCAAGAAATTAAGAACAAACTCAAGAATTCCTCCTAGAAACTTCAAGAATTAATATTCCCAGGTATGCTTGGTGTTCATCTATGGGTTTCTTTCACCCATAGAGTCCAAGAATCCATTTTTAAAACCACAAGTTTATAGAATCGTGATTTCCATGCTTGAAATTTACTGTACTCATGTTCATGATAGTAATTGGGTTTCAATTCATGATTAATCATAAGTCTCCATGAAATTAAAGTAATTTATGTGATGAATTATATGAATTGCATATTAAGCCCTTGAATTTGCAATTGAGTATTGTATTCCTCATGTTTATGTGTTGACCATTATCATGAGAAATAACCCATGCTCCCCAAGTGTTTGTTAAAATGCCTATGTGAAGAAAATAGTGAAATCATGACATGTCGTTATGTTGTCCCAATC
Organism: Capsicum baccatum var. pendulum; assembly: GCA_030864225.1. Taxonomy (NCBI): domain Eukaryota; kingdom Viridiplantae; phylum Streptophyta; class Magnoliopsida; order Solanales; family Solanaceae; genus Capsicum; species Capsicum baccatum. Next base: position 142,050,671 of record CM061559.1, read on the forward strand.
ATGGACAAGTTTATGCCCTATGAGTGTTTGATAAAATGTCTCTATGGATGAATTATGAACAAGTGGTCATCGTTATGCTTTTCAAGATCATGTTGTGCTTTACTTTTCTTGCTATCGAGTACTGGAGTTATCTAATACCCAAAAATCTTAGCTATTTATCTAGAGCTACAGTAGTTACAGAATAGTCTCAGTAGGGTCACGATTAGTAGTACTCAGTCAGTTACAAATCTCAGTGAAACTCAGTATCAATCTAGTTCAATTCAGTATAATAATCAGTGTCCTTCAGATGGGAGTAGGATTCAGCACCGAGTGAACTCAAGAATAGGGGCTTACCTGTTAGTAGAGGGTGTGACCCTTAGAAGAAATCCTTTCTTTCAAGAACTACATAGCCAGCGTAGGTTGAGACATAAACCTGTCATTTGAGGATTGATGAGGTGTTTCTACCTACCAGTTGAGGGTACCACATTCTCATTAGAGTACCTACCAGATGAGGGCAACTCTTCAGTTGTCTTTACCCGTGGAACAGTACTAACACCCTTCCAACTGGGGTTATAGGTTGGACTCCAGTTATCTTATTTGGGGCATGTCGGTTAGATGATTACTTCCCATAGTTTCAGTTTCAGTCTCAGTATAGAACTCAGTTCAGTTCTATAGAATTAGGACTGTCAGACACAGTCACCTAATTTTCAGATATTCAATTATCAGAACTCTGTACTCAGCTTCAGTAAAAGCTCAGTTACAATATACACGTATATGCACAGTATTGCATACTAGGTAATTACAGCAGTTTTAGTTATCCATGTACTCTCATATCCAGTTACTCTGTACCATTCAGTCAGTTGTTGTTCATGCATATGAACCCTTGCATTCAACCTTACCTCATCTAGCATACCAGTATATTCCACATTCTGATGCATATTTTCTCTTACGCTATGATGTCTCATATCATAGGTTTGGATGCTTAGATTCTCGACCACGCTTAGACAAATTCTGTTAGCAGTAGCAGATTCAGTAGTGAGCCCTCATCCATCAAGGATATGCTTTTATTTCAGTATTTTAGTTTATCATTATTTCTGTAATTGGAGTTCATTGGGAGTTTGTCCCATCAACTCCATATTTAGATAGTTCAGTTAGAGGTTTTTTAGACTAGACTAGTTCAGGCTGTATTCAGTTTTCAGATATTAATTCAGTACTTTGCTTATCAATATTCAGATTATGAACCTTATGGCATTTCAGCCTATTTTTTCATATTATTTTATTATTACTATTTAATGCTCATAGCAGGTACAAGTCATGGGTTAGCTTGTGGTCCTTTGGGGTCGTAAGCATCGTATGGCATCTAGGGTACATACTCGGGGCATTACACAGCCATAATTAAAACATGAAAATCATATTTAACCCATGAGAAACATTGTTCAATTCATAAACATTCAAAAAAACCTTTGTTTCAAAATTGACATAAATATCTCATGAACAACACTTTAAACACATGCTTTTAACAAATTAACAATGAGGGAAGAGTAGTATGCCTTAAAGACCAAGAAATTTGGAGAGAAATTGGCCCTTAGCCCTTAGATGACCAACTTGATGAAACCCTAGCTTGACTATCTTGAGGGAATTTAGAAAGACTTTTGAAGTATTTGAGAAGATAATTTATTTGTTCCTAATTGCTAATGACACCCTAAAGGTGTTATAAGACATGGATTTTAATTTGGATAAGAGGGAAAATGTCCAGAATGCCCTTATCATAAAATCTAAAAAAGTGTCGCCCTTTGACTATGGGTCAACCCATGACTCATAGCCACTCTTTATGACTCATCACCAAGAGTCGTAATCAAGATAGTCTCTAGGCCCCACACACATTATTGACCCTATGAATCAACTGGTACAACTCGTAATGGGACCCTATGACTCGTAGGGTCCATTCGTAGTCAACACAGAACCCAATTGGGTGAACACTGGACATCCTATGATTTGCACCCAACGACTCATAACAAGTCCTCGTGACTTGTATGTTAAGTCGTACCCAATACAAAAACACAAACATCAATCACTAGACACCTTACAACTATGGTCACCTGACCCGTCAAGACACCCTACGACTCGTTAGGTGAGTCATTGCTAAAACAGAGAGCTCAAAACTTTAAAAAATTTCAAGGACCAAAAACCTAAGTTATTACATTGAGATACCATCACTTAAGCGCCAAAGGAATCACTTATCGATACCTGCTAGGTTTAGCCAAGTCACTTAACCGACTGACGTGCTCCTTAAGAGGCTCATGGTGTGCTTAAGCAATGCACCAGCACCAGCTGAGACTTGGAATTTTTCAAGTCTCTGCCAACCCCTTGGAATTCATTCGGAACCTTGTATACGCAAACTAACTATGCTATCCTATCAAATCTATTGTTCCTGACTCAATAGCACAGTCAAAATTTTTATTCGAGGTCGTTTTGATGTAAAGTGGGTCCCACACCTACTTACCATTTTTCTTAACTTTCGACCAAAAGCCAAAAATGATCTAGGAGACTTGAGACCCAAACCAAGGGTCCTTTTATCCTAAAATCAACATCATGAAGATGTTGCAACAATTAATTTACATTAGAGGTTATTTGACTAAATTTTTAGCCCAGTAGCCAATTTGAACCAACGAAGACTTCAAAATAGGGAATTCGCTCTAAAAAACAAATAAACTTCGTGGTAACCAAAATGTTAGTTCCAGTAAGTCATAAATAGGAATGATCTAAATAACAAAAATGAGTTGAAATTAGAAAATGACCTAGAGGGTCATTTTAATAGCCACAACTAAAATAACTTTCGTCTTCAAAGGTAAAGAATTAGGATGTACCTGAAGCCTCGAACAGGTAAAGATACTGGGTCTACATATCGCTCTTAATCTCTCTAGTAGCTTCTCTACTAGGTGGTTCCTCCACTGAACCTTAACTATTGGAATCTCTCTAGTCCGAAACCACATGACATTGTTGGCCAATATGAGCACAGGCTCTTCCACTAAGGTCAACCACTCATCCAACTAAATTAAGTCCCATATAAGCATATGAGAAGGGTCAGGAATGTATCACTGCAACATGGAAACATGGAAAACTGGATGGACAGCAGAAAAATCATGGAGTAAGGCTAACTTATAAGCCACCTTACCAATTGTGCGAAGAATCTCAAAGGGTCTAATATATTTAGTTCTATTCTTGCCTTTCCTCTCGAACCTCATCACACCCTTCATGGTTGATACATACAAGAATGCCCAATCACTAACCCCAAATCTCAAGGCATAAAATCTATGATTTGTATAAGCCTTTTCCCTACTCTAAACTTCCCTCAAACTGTCTTGAATAAACCTAAACTATCTAATGGCTCCTAAAGCAAGTCTTTACCACGGGGCCTAATCTCAAAAGTCTTAAACTATCTAATCAGGGAATAACATTGCCTACCATATAAAGCCTCAAAAGGTGCCATCTCAATACTCGAATGATAGATATTATTATAAGTGACCAAAGCTAAGTGTTGCTCTCACTTACCTCCGAAATCCATAACACAGACTCGAAGCATATACTCAAGAACCTAAATGTTTGCTCCCACTGCCCGTCAGTCTAAGAATGGAAGGCCATACTAAGATTCTCCTCAATACCCTACTCCTCCTGAAAGCTATCCAAAATATAGAAGTGAACACCAAACCCTGGTTTGAAATTATAGATATAGGCACACCATGCAAATAGACTATCTCAATTACATAGATATGAGCCAACCTATCGACGTTGAGGGACATCAAACTGGAATGAAATGTGCATACTTGGTCAACCAATCTATAATGATCCAAATACTATTAAAACTATAAGAATTACGAGGCAAACCACTAATAAAGTCCATGGTAATCCATTCCCATTTTCGCTTGAGAATGGGCAACCTCTAAATCAAGCCACCAGGTCTCTGATGCTCGACCTTCACCTGCTAACAACATATGCAATGAGCTATAAAGTTTAACACATCTCTCTTTATACCATTCCTCCAATAATATTATGTAAGATCTCTATACATCTTAGTTGTACCTGAGTGAATAGAATATATGGAGCTGTGAGCCTCATGCAAAATTGAGTCATCAACCCGCTAAATACAAATGCGGCTATAAAATCTTAAGACATCTTTCGAATCTATGGTAGCTCTCTTAGACTCACCACTCAAAACCTAATCAAGAATAATGAAAATCCTTTTATCCTCAGAATAATGACTCTGAATCTGCTCAAATAGTAAAAACCTTGCCTCAACACTAGCAAAAATCCTCCTAGGGTCTAAAATATCAAGTCACACCCTCAAGTTGGCTAAGGACTGAATATACCATGCCAACATGCTCTGAGAAACTAAAATGAAAGCCAAGATACCCATACTCACCGCCTTTCAACTCAAGGCATCCACTACCACATTTGCCTTGCCAAATGATACAAGATAGAGATGTTATAATTTTAAGAGACTCCAGCCATCTATGATACCTATAATTTATCTCTCTCTGGTTCATAAGATGATAAAGACTACAATGACCTGAGAAAATCTCACAATAGACATCATACAAATAATGCCTCCAAATCTTAAGTGCAAAAACTATCACCGCCAACTCCAAATCATGAGTGAGGTAGTTGAGCTTGTGCACCTTCAACATTCTCTATGCATATGCAATACTTGACCCTGCCACATTAACACATAACCCAAATTGACACCAAAAACATCACATTACATAATGAATCCCTCACCTTAATCAGAAAAAACCAAGATAAGAGTTGAAGTAAGAAATACCTTAAGTTTTTCAAAGCTTGACTCACACTCCTTGGACCATTAAAAATAAACCCTTTTCGAGTCAATCTAGTCATCGGTGCTGCAATAGTAGCAAAACTCTCAATGATAGATCTGTCCCAATCATGAATAGTCTCAATCTTCACTAGGTATACCATAATCCCATCCTTAGACACCACATTCCAAGGGATGCCACCGATTCAAGCCAAAACTCATACTTAGAGAATTTGGCAAAAATCATATGATCTCTCAAATTCTAGAGCATAATCCTCAAGTGTCGCATATTTTCCTCTCTACTCCTCGAATATACAAGGATGTCATCGATGAACACAATCACAAAAAAATCCAAATAAGGCCTGAACACTCAGTTCATCAAATCCATAAATATGGTTGGGGCATTAGTCGACCCAAAAGACATCACTTGGAACTCATAATGACCTTAACGGGTCCTACAGGTTGTATTTGGTATATCCTTATCCCGAATCCTTAGCTAATGGTAACTGAACCTTAAATCAATCTTAGAGAACACCATTACTCTCTAAAGCTGGTCAAATAAATCATCAATGCGAGGTCTAGGATATTGGTTCTTCTTCGTCACCTTATTAAGCTGCTTATAATCAATATGCATACGCATGGAACCATTTTTCTTATTTACAAAGAACATATAATCTCCCCAAGAAGACAGACTCGATCTAATGAAACCCTTACTAAAAAGATACTAAAGTTGAGAATTTAGCTCCTTAAGCTCTATAAGATCCATACGGCAAGGTGCCAAAGGAAAAGGTTGGGTTCCTTTCCCAAGATCAATAAAAAACTCAATATCTTGCTTAGGAGGAAGACCAGGTAGATCGGTAGGGTAAGCATTAGGAAACTTATGAACTATAGGGACAGAGTCAAGCATTGGACTCTTCACACTAACATCACAAATATAAGAGATACAAGACTTTCAACCCCTACAAATTATCTTCCTAGCATGAATATAAGAAATAATCACTGCTCGCTCATGGCTAACTACTCTCTATAACATAATCGAGGATATGCCCAAATAGCTAAGGTAACGGTCTAGGCAAAACAATCTAGGATTGCATAATAGTAAGTTAACCAGTCTTCCTAGAATTACATTACCATGTCTAATATAATAAGATCAGGATGAGTATCAACCTCTCAAATAGTGATAACACATGGTCTAAAAACTCAATCCACTATGAAAGAATCACCCACGAGAGTAAATACACATAATTAAATGGATAATGAATCCCAAGATAACTCTAACCATGGCGTAGAATAAGAAGACACATAAGAATAAGTGGATCCCATAGAGAATAAAGCAAAATCAATTGATGGTACACCATGATCGTACCTATGATAATAATATCCAAGACTCAAACTCGGGTCTAGCAGGTACTACATATAACTTACCATGCCCGCTATCTAGATTTTCTCCTGACTGATTTCATGTCCTACCCACCTGAGAACCTCTAATATCATCTTGGGGACTACCCCTATGACTATACATACCACCTCTAGCTAGGAGTAGAACTGCCTGAATTGTTGAAATCCTTTGAGCTGAAGGAGCTATTTCTCTGCAACTGGGTCACTCTCTTGACAATTAACCAAAATCTCTACAACCATAATATGCCCAGGTGCAGCACTGAATCTAGAAAATTTGACTGACCTGGAATAACCACCACGACTAGTATAACCAAAAGACGAACCTCTTAAAAAACTAACCACTACCCAGGCAAGGATGATCACTGAGATTAGATTGGCCTCCATTGATAATCTAAAGAGTGACTTGAATGGGCCTACTAGACTGACCCTAATATTGATATGGCTAGCGCAGAGGATACCTACCCTTTGAACCACTACCTCTTAATTGTAAGCCACTATATTTCCCACTAAAATAACCCTGATAATGCGACCTCTTATCACTACCCCCTTGAGCCTTGTGATTCATGTCTTCCAAACCTGAGCATAATCGGAAACCTGAGCATGATCAAAAACCTTAGCAAAATACCTACCCACAACAACTAAGCTCTATTGTAGATATACAAAAAGGAAGTCTTAATTCTCAAACAATACAATAAACCCTCTTATACTTGTTAGTCAGAATAGAATTAGCATGCCTATCCAACTCATAAAATTGAGCCTCATACTCCACTAAAGTTTTGGAGCCCTGCTCCAACCTCAATAATTGAACTTTTAAACGATCTCAAAGAATGGGAGGCATATACTTCTCCAAGAAAATTTCAAAGAACTGAGTCCATGTAAATTGGAAAGATCCAAATGGCCTGGAATCAAAATAAACTCTCCACCAATGCCGATCTTCCAAGTGCAACTAAAAAGTAGTGTAATCCATACCACAAGTCTCAATTAGGCCTAAATTATGGAGCCTATCCTCACAAGAAATTAAGAACTCATATGCATCCTTACTCGATACACAAGAAAGCCTAGGTAGAGACAATCTCAAGATCCTACTGAACATCTCCTTAATAGATATAATAGTGTGGGCAACCAACCATTGGTTGAGCAACTATCAACGGGGAAACTATCAACTAGGCAACCATTGGCAGAGGAGGGACCTCAATTTTAGGTTCCTCACCTACAGGTTATATCCTTGTCTCAGTACTAGTATGATCTATAGACTACGCACCATCAGAGGGTTCACCACCAACCAATCCCAAAATCTTAAAAGCATCCCTAAGCAAAAGAAAAAATAAACATCGATAGATCCTAGGCTGGTCCTTGGCCCACCACTAGTTGGGACGAAAGAATCTCTAGCTTGGGGGTAGGAATAAGGTCTAATGAAGGCCCCTTATCCTGGCCGATGGACAAACACATCCTTGGGTTGTTCATAATATCTAGGTAATCTACGAATAATGATAGGATTCCTAGGCTCAATTTTGGGACCCTCATCTCATATAGCAATAGCACGTGTCCTAGCTTTCAAAGAAAGAGTGAAACCAAAAAATACTTTGGAAACCAATTCATACTCTTAGCAAAAAATAAGTGAAGGAAGTAAAGAACTATTAAGAATTTCCCATATCGTCCCAAAGATAAGAAATAAATATTATTACTTCGATCCGCAGGACTCTACTAGATATTTGCTCTTGTACCAATAATATCAGTGGAACCTAGTCTCTCATGCCAATTTTTTATGAACCAATTTAAAACTCATTATGGCACCTATTTTATCCTACCAGTAGGTAATCCTAACCATAGCTCAAAGTTACATACAATGGGCTAACTTGGTGAAAATGGCCAAAAAGTTGGAAATCAGCATTTAAGGAGTTAAAACAATAATGAAACAGCCATAATAGTCTAATAAGTAGATAAAAGGGAAACAATCATCTCAATAATTAGTAATGTCAGTACGAGGCTAATACAAATAAACTATAAGTACTGAATAGTCAAATATAATCTGTTTAAAATTGATTGACTAGACATGGCTAAATATAAGGAAAAAAGAAAACTCCAACTTCAAAATCTCACTCTATCTCTGAAATCAACTCAGCATGATTGTCGAATAAACGACGGCTACTAGTACCCAAATCAATACCAAAATAGTACAAAAGTATAGTATGAGTATCAAAACCACAGTTACTTAGTAGGCATCATTGGCTGACTAAGCTAAATCATGATATAAATATGATAAGATACAAGATAATCATAATTAAGTCAAGGTAAATGGGAAAACCTATAAATACACTCCAACACCATTATGTATAAGTAAATAAATATGAAAAAGTGACAAGAATATCACACAACTATAACTACAAAATTAGCCCTTATAAGCCAATAAGTATGGAAATTAAATAACCAAACATAGGACCCCATAAGCCCAGAGGGTATAATTAAGAGAAGTAACCAATGAAAGATATATAACTCTATAAACTATCAGTTATAACCATCAAATATCCATACTAAATCATAACATTCCCAACTTCTAATGCCAAACTCAAACAAGAACTCATATCATCATGATTATCATCATACCATCCTAAAAAATATCAATAATATAACATTATTTGTTGGACTTGAACCAGAACTCATAGTGTCAATATCATCACTAATTATCAGACTTGAACCAAAACTTATAGTATCAATATCACACCAATTTCCTGAGTTGAACAAGAACTCATACGTCAATATCGTCATCAATGTCCTAAAGGAATCACTAATAAGATTATAACATACGTAAATAGGTCTACAAATGCTAACATAAGTCTTGACCTAAGGTGGATCAAGGGCACCCACTTCTAGTCCCCAACATTTATTTTTAGGCAAATATTACCCTAAACTAGGCTAAGGTATCTAAATTTATTTCAAAATGTTAAATAAACCTTAATTAGCCCTAAGATGGAAATTTCTCCTAAGACATGAGCAACTAAGTCAATTATGCATAAAATTATGATTTCAAGATAGCCTAAATAGTCTAGCTAAGCCAAATATTATCAATCATACCTCCAACACCCAAATATATCCCCTATCTAGCATATTATTATAATCACACTATGAAATAGCTTAATCTATGATGAGGGTAAACCTAGCCTACATGGACACCAAAGAAAAGCCTAAAGAGTCCACTAAACCACCAATTTTCCTTTTTGAGAAGCTTCCCCGAGATGATATGCTATCAAAATTAAAATCTACTTATCAAAATGAGAATAGTGATACCCATATTTTACTATTGTTCTTTGGGTTCAAAATGACATAAAAATCTCATATGGGGCCTATTACGCAATCGCACTTTCAAAATCAACTCAATATCCCTCTATGCTTAAGGATTACTTACCCACAAAATAGGTGAATTCTTAGCTCTAATGGTGATACAATCAAGACTCCAAGATTCTATGAATTTTAGGAAAAAACAAAAGATTCTATCTAGAAATTAATGAAAGCTTACCATAAATTTCAAATAATAAATGCATAAATTGATTTGACCCAAGATCCAAAATCATCCACAGTTGATTCTCCTAAGTTTTCCCACTTTTAGGGTTTACAATTTTAAGGAATGGTTGAAGAATAGTGAAAACTGAAGTAAGTGGGGTATTTATACCCTTATCAGGCACAGAGGTGTTGCCTAAAAAGCACTGGGTTGCTTAACTGTCTATCGCTTAAGCGACCTAGTGTCGCTTATACCATACTGGGCACTAAAGCCAACTATTGCTTAAGATTCCTTTGGCTACTTAAGTGACCACCATTTAAGTACAAAAGGCATCGCTTAAGAGATACCTACTGGGTTTAGCCAGGTCACTTAAGCGACTAGCATATTGCATAACCGACATTCACATAAGCACTAACAATGATACATCAGCACTACCAAAGATTTGGAATTTTAAAAGTCACCGCCAATCCCTTGGGCATCATTTGAAACACCATATACGCAAATGAAATTTCTTACCCTATAAAATTTAACATTCCATGCAAGGTCATTTCAACAAAAAATAGGTCCTACACCCACTTATCATTTTTCTTAACTTCTGGCCAAAAGTCCAAAATGAGTCAAAGAGCCTCCAGATCTAAACCAATGGTTCCTCCTAGCCTAAAACCAATTATTTAGAGCTATTGGAATAGTCAAAATTTATATTTGAGGTTTTTCAACTAATATTTTTGCCTGGTAGATAATTTAAACCAGTGAAGACTTCAAAATAGAAAAATAGCTCTAAAAAACAAACGAACTATTCGATGACCGAAATGTCACTTCCAGAAGTCATAAATAAATTAGGAAGCTATAAGAAAGATCTAAAAGGAAAAACTGAGCAAAAGTATAGAAATAACCTAGAGGATCATTACATTGAGTTTGGCCATATGGCCAAGATTTCCCCCATTGTGTTTTTAGGCCTACTCTTATATCAATAGTGAGAGGTAACCCTAAAGTGGTAGAGGTGCTACCAAAGGTATGAGAATTATAGGTGGTGGTACCCATGGTGGTGGTTGTGGAGTTGCTCAGTTTGGTAGAAAACATGGTCCATGATATGTTATACCCGCAAACCTGACTGAGGCTTTCGATATTATTATCACAGGTATCATCCCTATTTATTTTAGATATGCAGCTATGTTATTTGATTTGGGTTTGATGTTTTCCTATATGGCTTCATATTTTTCTTGGGGTTTTGATACCACTTGTAAGTCTCTTGCCATGCCTATTCATATGTCTTTCCTCATAGTAGACTCTGTATTAGTATATCGAGTGCATCGATCTTATGTGTGACTTTCATAGGCATAAGACTTGGGTAGATCTGATTATTTTAGATATGATAGATTTTGTTGTCATCTTGGGTATAGATTGGTTAGCTCCCTATCATGTTATTCCAGATTATTTTATTAAGACTGTGACTTTATCTTTGCCAGGTATGCCAAGGATAGCTAGGAATGGTATAGTTCATTCGATTCCAATGAGATTTATATCATTTTTTGTGCTTACTTGGTAGAGAGAGGATATTTGTCTTACTTGGTGTTATTTGTGATACTAGTGTTGCTTCACCATCTCCTTTGGATTCTATTGGCATTGTCCATGAGTTCATGGATATTTTTCTATGGATTTTCTAGGTATGTCTCTGTACCATGATATTAACTTTGCTATTAATGTAGAGTCGAGCATGAAGCCTATTTATATTGCTCTTTATAGGATATCCCCAGCAGGGTTAAAGAAATTAAAAAATTAGTTACAAAAATTATTAGATAAGGAATTTATCTAACCTAGTGTATCACTTTGGGGTGAACTTGTCTTGTTAGTAAAGAAAAAAAGTAGGTCTATGTGTATTAATTATTGACAGTTGAACAAGGTGATGGATCAGAATAAGTATCCTCTTCTTCATATTGATGATTTGTTTGATCAGTTTTAGGGTGCTTCGGTGTTTTAAAAGATTGTACTTGAGGCTCGGGTATCACTAGTTAAGAATTATAGCTTTTTATATTCCGAAGACATCTTTTTTGACATGATACGATCATTATGAGTTCTTGATTATTTCCTTCAAGTTGACCAATGCCTCAACCGTGTTCATGGAGTTGAAACCTGGTGTTTTGACCAAATCTTGACTCTTTTATAATTGTATTCATTAATGATATCTTGGTTTACTCTAAGAGTGAGGCCAACCATGAGGAGCATTTGTAGAATGTACTTCAAAGATTGAGACATGAGAAGTTGTATGCTAAGTTCTCCAAGTATGAGTTTTGGTTGGAGTTTATCTCATTATTGGGTCAAGTTATGACCAAAGATGGTATCATGGTCGATCCAATCAAGATGCAACAGTTCGTGATTGGCTAGACCAACTTCTCCTACCAAGATTCAGAGTTTTATTGGTTTAGAAGACTACTCTTAATGTTTTGTTGTGGGTTTTTCATCTATTATGGCTTTCTTAACCAAGTTGACTCAGAAGAAGATTTCCTTTTAGTAGTCAGATGCTTCTACGGTGAGCTTCCAAGAGCTTAAAGATTTATTAATTTCAGCTCCTATCTTGACTTTGCCCAAGGAGGTCATAGGTTTTACCTTCTTTTGTGATGTTTTTGGTGTTGGTTTAGGTGTTATGTTAATATAGAAGGGTAAGGTGATTGCTTATGCTTCTCGTCAGTTGAAGCCTCATGAGAAGAATTACCCTTTCCATAATTTAGAGTTATGCACAGTTGTATTTCTTTGAAGTTGTAGAGACACTATTTGTATGGAATCCATTGTGAGATCTTCTTGGATCACCATAGACTTCAATATTTATTAATTCAGCAAGATCTTAATATAAGGAAGCGTCATTGACTTGAGTTGCTTAAGGATTATGATCTTGCTATTCTTTATTATTAGGGCAAGGCTAAGGTGGTTGTGGATGCCTAGAGCTGAAAGTCAACTAGTATAGGTAACTTGGTGTATCTGTTGACCCAAAAGAGGCTTTTGGGCTTAGAGTTTCAGTCCTTAGCTAACCATATGTTTTAGCATTTGTAGAAGCTAGATATTTTTTTATGGAGAATATTCGGGCTCATCAGTTTGATTATGATGTTTTGAGATTAATTTGGGATAAAGTGTTGAGTGGGGAGGCTAAGAAAGCCTTACTTGATTCTAATGGTATTTTAAGGATGAAGTCGAGTGGGTAATTTATTAAGGTTGATCTTGGAGGAGGCTTATTGTTATAGGTACTCCATTCATTTAGAAGTGACCAAGATGTATCATGATTTAAGATAACACTACTGGTGGGGTGGTATAAGGAAGGATGTAGCATATTTTGTAGCTCATTACCTATGTTGTCTTCAGGTAAAGTTTAAGCATTTGAGTCCTTGTAGTTTGCTTCAGAGGTTACCCATTCTCGAATGGAAGTGGAAATGGATCACTATGGACTCATTACTAGGTTGCCTCATACTACTCATGGTTCTAATAGTTTTGAGTCATTGTGGATTGATTGACCAAATCTGCTCAATTTATTCCTATTTAGGTTTCCTTCAATGCTAAGAAGTTGGCCTGTATATGTTCATGAGATAATTTGTCTCCGTGGTGTACCAGTGTCTATTATCTTAGGTAGGGGTTCAGTTTTTACTCCTCACTTCTAAAAAACTATTCAGGAGGAGTTGGCTACCCGTGTTGATCTTAGGACCGCATTTCACCCCAGATCTATGGTCAGTTAGAGCGGACCATTCATGTTTTGGACGATATTCTTTTCTTATGTTTTATAGACTTTATAGGTCAGTGGAGCATCATTTAACCTTGCCGGAGTTTGTGTATAATAATAGCTACCATTCAAGTATCAAGATGGCACCATTTGAGGTTTTATATTGTAGGCATTATTGCTATCTGATTGGTTGGTTTGAGATTTTTGTGATTAGATCTCAAGGTACAGATTTTCTTCATAAGTCCTTGGATAGAGTTTGGGTCATTCAAGATATACTTCGAGAGGCTTAGAGTAGGCAAAAGCGTTATGTATATCATAAACTTCATTCCTTGAGATTTAGTCTTGGTGATAGAGTGTTCTTTCCTGTATCGCCCATGAAGAGCGTGATGACATTTGGAAAGAGAAGCAAGCTTAGCCCCAAGTATATCAGGTTCTTTGAAATTATTTGGATTATTAGGGATGAGTTAGAACTACCCTCAGATTTTTTAGCTGTTCATCCAATTTTTCATGTATCAATACGATGACATCATATTTCGGATGAGTCTCATGTCATTCGTCCGAACATGATCCAGTTAGATGAGAGGTTATCCTTTGTTGAGGAGCCAATCTCTATTATAGCCTGATATGTTAAGCGATTGTGCTCTTGATGTCCTTTGGTGGAGACACCGATCTGTAGATGAGGATACTTGAGAAGTGGAGTCCGACATGCATAGCAGTTATCCCCAGCTTTCTGTTGATTCAGGAATTTCTATTACCTTTAGTTCAAGGACGAACTAGATTCTTAGTGCTGGATATTATAAGGACTTGATTCTATGAACTTTTCCTTTTTATGTGTGTTAACTATTTTTCCCATCCTCATAGTTGCTATCTATTTTTTTGAGGTGTAGGGATGGTTGGCATGATTCTTAATGCGATCTGAAATAAATTGTGTGAGTTGGTGGTTTTTAGAGGTTAGAAAGGCATTATAGTTGACTTCAGTTCATAGTTGTTGTTTGATATGTCGGATGGCGGAACAAACTACATTAGTAGTTTTGGAGTGTCGATTTTGTGTTTCTAGTGTGGTTGGTTTAATTTTATGCCTTTTGGATCTCATTTCGACCATTAATTCATAAATTAGTGAATTTGAGTGTCTCGGGCAAATTTTGTGAAAATAATCTCTTTTTAAAACTCTAATGTCGTCATTGAGTCTAAAACATTGAATTAATTCTAGTAGCATATTTTTTTTCCTTCATGGGATTTTGAATAAATCTTGAGGGGTTGATGGACAACTTTGCAACTAACCAAAGTTCTTGATACAGCTACCAATATGGTGCATCAATTTTAGTGATGAAGGGACTGCTAAAGCGGTAGCTACTTAAGTGGCCTATGCACCGCTTTAGCGGACCCTGCCAGTCTGGGAAACTACCACTAAAGTGGACACTTGACCACTTTAGTGGACGCCACTTTAATGGTCACCGCTTTGCCGGTAGGAGACCGCCTTAGCAGCCCAATGCAATTGGCTGGACCGCTAAAGCAGTCAACCATGCTTTAGCGGTCATAGCTAGGAGAATATAAAAATCCTCCTCCTCAATTTTTCTTCCAATTTTTGAGACTTTGAGCTACAGGTTAAGAGATTTTTGGACAACTTCTTACATTTTCAAGCTTGGATATGCTCCAAATCACTATTTTAATTATTTTACTTAGATTATGTCATCTGGAATCCTTTTAAATTGTGATTTCAAATTTAGAATTAGGGATTTTTGGATCGGAAGGCCTAAATGGTATTTCTTCAATTTAAACCCTATTTCTATCCCATTTTGACTTGGGTTTTCTCCTATGGCTTTTTTAATCATGGGTAAAGTTTTTATAAAAATTTTGATTTTACCCTTTTATTTTGAAAATTTGTTTTAACCTCGACTTGAAAATAAGAAATATGAGCATTATTGGATTTGTTTTAATGCGTAGATTCTATATTTGTATATTTTATTTCATTTTGAGGTCGTTCAAGAGAGAAAATGTCTACACTGAAGGTCTTAAGGAATGGGTTTTTATGTCGTGAGGTAGGTTATGGCTTAAGTTTCTTCACACTAGGCTGGGTAGTTAATATATATATATAAAATCATATCATGTATATGGGTAGTAATCATGGAAAATGTATCTTAATGATATTATTGTTGTTGTGTGCCTGTGTAGGGGCTTGTATTATTGTTGTTGGTGCCTTGAGATGGTAATTACTAGGTGTTGTCTTAGTAGGGTCTTTATCTGATATTGTTGGTCTTTCATATGCATTGATTGCTTTTTTTTAGTAGAATTACCCAAGTTGGGGGATTATGTGATATTAGGATGCCTTAGATGCATATTTATTCCATTGGTACATTGTTGATATTAAATCCTAGATGATTGACATATTGAGTAGATTTTGAGCTCACTCATATGTATATTGAATGAATTTGAGATCTTCATACTGGTTTAGTTGAGAGCATTACATCCTTATATCACACTTACATTCATGATACATTGGTACGATTGAGCAAACACTAATTTTGACAGAAAAGAGATTTTTATAAAACTCTTTGTCGTAGCCCACGAGTCAGAGATGAGATATGGATGTTGAGATTGGGATTGAGTATTGAGAAAGTATATGGATTGAATGTCACGATCCGATTTATGAGTCATGATGGCACCTACTGACAAACAATAGTAGGTAAGATAAAAACATAACCCAGAGCTAACGCAATGGGTTAATTCAATTGGAAATACCAACATAGGCAAAATTCAAGAACTCAAATTATAATTAGGCAAGGTGTTCTAAATAAATAAATAGCCAATCAAGATACCAATCCCACGATCAGGTAGAGTTAGTATAAGAGCATCTAGCAATCATAGTATACAACCCAAGTATATAGAATAGTCAATACATCTATCTTAAAATAAAAGACTGAATAATAAAGATAGAAGGAAATAGCAGACTCAAACTCCAAGAGCTCACCCTATCTATGGAAATCAATCACCTTACGTAAAACAATCTACAATGGAAACTAGATCTGCACCCAAAAAGGTATAGAAATATAGATGAGTACTAAAATAAGGGGTACCCAGTAGGCATCATCAGCCTATTTGAGCTAAATCATGATATAGGAATGATAAAATGCAAGATAACATAACTAAGTCAAGGTACAAAATTGAACATGAATCATCTCCATCATCACTGTACATGAATAGTGCATAAATCGAGATACTAATGATAACATAACGTAAAAAATCAAGAACAAGCAAACATAACTACTAAATTGGTTCCCATACACCAATTGGTCTAGAATAATAAAGAACTCATCACAGCCTTTGATATGACTGGTGATTACACTCAAGAGAAGAATAGTCTAAGTATGCATCATTTATAAGCCTCATCATCATTTAATAGTCATTCCATAATTTTTGTTATTCAGCACTATGCCATCACCTATCAACACGCCAATATATTCCATAATTCACAAATTACCAATTAGCGACCAATTGTCCACTAAGCACCATTTATTTACTTGTCACCCCATTACAATTATACATCACTTTATCATTTCAACAATAGTAAATACCAAAACTCGACCCGATAATATATATATAGACAATACCCAAAATTGAACCATTATAATATAAGCAATACTTGGATTTGAACCGATCTTAATATATACATCATAACCATCATAAGTTGTATCATCAATAGTATAACAATCGCATGACCAATAGGTTTCAATCCTCACAATTACCAACATAACCATCAAGTTTTAAGATTCACCACTATTACCTCAATATGCATTCCCACAAGCCCCAATAGTGTGAAGGACCACCAAAGGTAACATCCATCATATCCTAAAGTGGGTTAAGGCTCCACTTCTAGTCCTCGAGTTCCATTTTTAGGTAAATTTCTACCCGAACTAGGCTTAAGATATCTAAATCCACTTTTAGATGTCAACAAGCCTCAATTAGCCCTACGATATGGAATTCACCTAAAATAAGAACAACTAGGTCAATTATGCCTAATTAGAGTAATCTAAAACGTCCTCATACTGAACATGAAGAATGAAGTCTACTTCACCGAAAGCACAAGGGAACAATCTAAATGCTTCAAGCTTATGGTATCCAACTAGCCTAAATCCCTTAACAAACCTGAAGTCTTGCATTCCATCAATCAACACCTAAAACCCATCCTAAATACAACACAATATCATAAATATATTATGAAGTAGCTTAATCTAACAAGGGTTTAAACCTATCCTACCTCGACATCAAAGAAAGCTCAACGAACTGCTAAACCTTTACTTTTACCTTATGAGAAGCCTCACCAAGATGCCAAGCTATCAAAAATACATTCTACTCATAAATACAAGAACATCGATAACCATATTACACCACTGTTCTTCATCCAAAAATGATATCAAAACTCCATATGGGTCTCAGTTATGGAAATCATATTTTCGATACCAACCTAACGTTCATACATATTAAGAAATCATAACCCTCAAGAATGAGTGAAAACCAAGCTAATTTGGGGCCTAAATCAAGCCCTAAAGGTTTTGGGGTTTTGAGAATTAAGTTAAGAAATTTAACCAGAAAAGGGTGAATTCTTACCTTGAATCTAGTGAAAATCACTAAAATAGATGTTAATCAGCTCCCAAGTCACCTACAAGTCTCAATTTTAAGAGTTCTCACTCTTTAGGGTTTTTTCTCTCAAGGTATGGACGAAGAATGGGCTAATTTATGACATAAGAGGTCTATCTATACCCCATCTAGGAAATCAGATATCGCTAACGCGACCAGCAGTGTGCGATCGCACCATTTTGGCAATTGCACCAGCAGACATGATGGCCACTCCTCTACTGTGATTGCATCATCTCCTCTGCCAAGTATACCACAATCGCAGCCCATGGCTGGTGATCGCTGTTGCACTATATAGCAGTTGAGACTTGGAAACAAGTCTCCGCCAACCTCTTGGGATTGATTCTGAATCCCTATGTGTAAACAAACTTTGTAATTACACTAAATTCGATGTTTCAGAGGCGATGACACAATTGGATTTTCCATCCGAGGTCATTTCAACCAAATGTGGGTCCCATGCCAAATTTTCAATTTCTACAACTTCTAATCAATAGGTTGAAATGAGTTCAAGTGCATCAGGACCCAAACCAGAGGTCTACCTAGCCTAAGATTGGTATTTCAGAGTTGCTGCGCAGTCAGAATTTACATACGAGATCATTTTATTGAAGTTTTATCCCAGTGGCCATTTAGAACCAGCAAAGACTTCTAAATAAGGAATTGGTTCTAAAAACCAAACGAACTACTCGATAATCGAACTGTCAGTCCTAGCAAGTCATAAATGACTTGAGGCGGCTATGAAAAATATCTAACGGTGAAAATAAGCAAAAATATAGAAAATAACCTAAAGGGTCATTATAATATCCACTACTAAAGGAAATTTTGTCCCCAAAAGTTAAAGATTAGGATATACCTAAAGTATTAAAGAGGTGAGGATACTAGTCCCACATCTCGCTCTCGATCTCCCAAGTAGCCTCCTCCATTGGGTTGTGCCTCTACTGAACTTAACTAAATGAATCTCTCTAGTGCACAATCGCTTCACATCACTAGACAATATAAGTACAAGCTTTACTGTAAAGGTCAAATGCTCACCCAAATAGATTGAGTCCCATTTAAGCACATGAGATAGATCAAAAATATATCACCGCAACATAGAGACATGAAAACTGGATGAACAACAAAAAAATCTATAGGTAGATCTAACTCATAAGCCACCTCACCAGCTACATGAAGAAACTCAAAAGGGCCAATATACCCAGGACTGACCTTTCCCTTCCTTCCAAACCTCATTACACCCTTTATAGGCGATACATGAAGGAATTCACGATCACCAATTCCAAATATAAAGGCAAAAAGACTACAATCTATATAGGCCTTTTTTTCTACTCTGAGCCGCTCTCAACCTATCTTGAATCACCCTGAATCTATACAATGACTCTTGAAGTAGATTAGTACCACGAGGCCAATCTCGAAAGTCTCACACCATCCAATCGAAGAACGATATCTCCTACCATACAAAGCCTCAAAAGGCATCATCTCAATACTCGAATGATAGTTGTTATTATATGCAAAGTTTTTCAAGGCTAAGTGCTCCTCCCACTGGCCCTCAAAATAAATAACACAGATTCGAAGTATGTCTGTAAGGACCTGAATAATCCACTCAGACTGGCCATTGGTCTTTGGATAAAAGGTTGTACTAAGATCCACTTGAGTGCCTAACTCTTCCGAAAAGGCTCTCCAAAATCTCGAAGTGAACACAAAACCATAATTTGAAATAATAACAATGGGCACACTATGCAATCAGACTATCTCCCGAACATAGATATGGGCTAAACTCTCAGCACTAAAGGACATCTGAGTAGGAATGAAATATGCTAACTTGGTCAAACAATCTGTAATAACCCAAATACCATCGGAACTATGGGATATATGAGGCAAACCACTAACAAATTCCATGGCAATCTGTTCCCATTTCCACTCAGGACTAGGTAACCTTTGAGTCAAATCACCTAGTCATTGATACTCGACCTTTACTTGTTAATAGAATAGGTAATGAGCAACAAAGTCTGTCATATCTTTCTTCATACCACTCCACCAATAATGTTATCTTAAATATCTACACATATTGGTCGTGCTGGGGTGAATAGAATATCTAGAGCTATGAGCCTTATGCAAAATCAACTGAACCAACGCATCGATCTTTGGAACACAAATATGACCATCAAATCTTAAAACACCTTTTGAATCTATGATGATCCTCTCAAACTCACCACTCAACACCACGAAGGAAGTAAAGCTTGCTATCCTCAAATTTGAGATCTTAAATCTGCTCAAATATTGAAGAACTTTCCTCCACACTAGCCAAAATCCTTCTACGGTCCAAATTATCAAGGTAAACCATCAAGTTAGCTAAGGATTAAATATCACGTGCCAACGGCCTCTGAAAAACTAAAATACAAGCCAAGATACCCATACTCATGCCTTTCAACTCAATGCATTCAGTACTATATTTGCCTTTCCTAGATTATACAAGATGGAAATATCATAGTCCTTAAGCAACTCCATTCAGTGACACTGTCTAACATTAAGCTCCCTTTAGATTATAAGATATTAGTGACTGCGATGATTCATGAAAATCTCATAATTCACACCACAAATGTAATGCCTCCAAATCTAAAGTGCAAAAACTACAATCTCCTACTCCAAATCATGAGTAGGGTAGTTGCGCTATTGGACCTTAGGTTATCTAGAAGCATAAGTAATAACACGACCCTACTGCATTAATACACAACCCAAACCAATACTAGATGCATCATAAAACACGGTAAATCCCTCACCCTCAACAGGAAGAGCTAAAATAGAAGCTAAAGTAAGAAAATCCTTGAGCTTTCCAAAGCTCAAATCACACTTCTCGAAACATTAGAAAGGAACATCATTCTGAGTCAACCTATTCATAGAAGATGAAATAGTAGTAAAACCCTCGATGAAGCCTCTATAATAACCTGTCAAAGTATTGAAGCTATGAACCTCAATCAGAGATATAGCTCTATCCCAATCACGAATCACCTCAATCTTGGTTAGTTCTACCATAATCCCATTCTTAGACACCTCATGCCCAAGGAATATTACCGACTCAAGCCAAAACTTACACTTGTAGAACATAGTAAAAAGCACATGATCCCTTAAAGTCTAGAGCACGGTCCTCAAATATTATGCATACTTCTCTCAACTTCTTAAATACATAAAGATGTCATCAATGAATACAATCATAAAAGAATCCAAATAAGGTCCAAATACTCAATTTATAAAATCCATGAACGCGGCTGCAGAATTAGTCAACCCAAATGACATCACTATAAACTCATAATGACTATAACGGGTCCTAAAAGGCTATATCTAAAATATCCTCAGCTCAAATCCTCAATTGATGGTAACCAGATCTCAAATCAATCTTAGAAAACATGGCTGCACCCCAAAGTTGGTCCAATAAATTATCAATGCAAGGCATAGGATGATAATTCTTAATCGTCACCTTATTAAGCTGCCTATAATAATACACATATACATAGACCCATCTTTATTCTTCACAAAAAAAATAGGAGCACCCTAAGAAGACACACTCGGTCTAATAAAACCGTTACCAAGAAGATCTTAAAGCTAAGAATTCAACTTCTTAAGGTTGGCAGGATCCATATGGTAAGGTTCCATAGAAATAGGTCAGGAGCTAGGGTCGAGATAAATAGTAAACTTTATCTTAAGGACAGGGGAAATACAAGGAAGTTTGTCCAAGAACAACTCAAGAACTCACAGACAACAGGAATAGAGTCAAGCAATGGACTCTCCATACTAGTATCACAAATATAAGCGAGATCAGACTCACAACCCCTCAAAATAAGCCTTCTAGCATGAACATAAAAAATAATCCTCGTCGGTTCATGGATAACAACTCTCTACCACATAATTAGGAGTAAATCGAGCATGGCTAAGATAAAAGTCTTGGAAAAATAATCCATGATTGTATAATAGTCAAAAAACCAGTCCATGCCCAGAATTATATCAAAATGTACCATATCTAGAATAAAAAGATCAACATAATTATCAACATCGCGAACAGTCACAACACATAATTTGAATACTTGAACCACTACTAAAGAATCACCTATGAGAGTAGATACATGTAATGAAAAAGATAATAAATCATAACACAACTCCAACTATGGTGCATAATAAGAAGAAATATAAGAATAAGTGGATCCTAGATATAACACTCTGGGTTTTGACCCTTAGAAAATTACCTAGAATTCTGGTCTTTGGACCCAATATGACTCAAGGGTATGAGCGATATATTGGGGTAAAGATGCTAAGGTCCAGTCGTATACTGACTAGTGTTGGGTGGTGGGATAGATTTTGGTTACTAGAATAAGTACAGCTTAGGGGTACGAGTTGTATTGGCGCTTACAGATAGTTTGGTTCCTTAATTTAATCAATACTTGGTTACATGGGTTAGATCATAGTATGAGTGGCTCATCGTGATCCATAAGCCAAGGTATGAGTCATACCATATGGTGTATAATGTTTGAATCTTTCTTGAGCTTAAATCTGGCTAAGGTACGAATCGTATGTAGTTAATACGACTTAGTTGGATGAGTTGTATGCTGGACAATGTTGAATTAAAGGGTTGACTTTAGTATACAAGTAAAGGATACCAATCATATTGGAGGGTCCGACTCATATGGGTCTGTCGTACTCCTGTGATGGGATTTTGGTGCAACATAAGTGGGGGTATTCTAGATATTTCCCCACTTCCTAATAAGGTCCCACGACTTCTAACCTACTTAGGAGGTTATTTGCCCGACTATTCCATTCATTAATACTTAGAAACTTTTCTAAAACACTCCATAATTCTCTCAAGAGCTTTTGGCAAGGGAAGCTAGGGTTTTACCTAAATGATCAATTTAGGGCTTGTCTTGGTGATTTCTTTCTGTCATTATCTTAATTTAAGGCATGTTCTCTTCCCTCATTGTTAATTTTATCTAAAGACATATTTTTTATAAATGTTTTCATTACTTTCATTGATTGTATGACTATGGTTTTCAAATATGATTTGGGGGCTTTGATGTTAAATAATTGGTTATGGTTTTTCATGGTTTTAAATATGTTTGTATATGCATTAATGTTGGTTTTGATAACTGTATTACATTGGAATGGTTTAATGACAATTGGAATTGGTTTTGGTCATATTATGCCCCTAATGTGTCGGACAAAATGCTTATAAAGATATGTTTATTGCATTGACTACTTCTAATAGAACTCTTGCTTGTTTTAAAACTTGGTAAAGGAATTATACATGGTTTAAATGGCTTGGAATGGTAAATTGATAATATTTATGCTTGAGTGGCACATGGAATCCCCCAAGTGGTTTAACATGGTAAATAGAAGGGCACTTAAAAGTCCCCTTAAAAATCTATATGGTTGGCTATGGATAATACTTGTAAGTAAGGATTGGTATGATAATACCAATATTAATGGTCTTAGTTAATAAATGCATAATGGTTTGATTATTTGGAAATTGTCTTTAATTGGGCAATAATGGCGGGATGTGTAGCAAAGTTATGGAAGGTGGAGGTCCCAAGGGGACCAAAATTAGAAAATCAAATTTTTCAATATGAGTTTAGTATTGGTGACTGTGTGCATGATTTCAAACTATACTTAGGAGATGTACTAGTCATCCCAAGGTTTTTTTCCCTGGTCGTATGGCTATACACACTGAGGCCTTTTCAATAAGGAGAGCTGAACTCATATAGCCCATGAGTGGTTTAGGATGACAAAGCTACACAGTGCAGGTAAAGGGTTTAAAGGCATGCTAAACCTGGTCCCTTGTCCTAGCATGATTATATATAAATATATATGTATGGTTGTATGTATATGAATGGTTTTACTTGGTTTTATAAATAGCATTATTTTATCTTACCCAGAGATCATGCTAGCAGTTACTCACTAACCCCATTTACTAGAGGTTGCATACCTACGCTATGCAGGAACCAGTCATTCTACTTCTCTTACATAGTTATTGACTTGGAGATCAGTATTTAGACTAATGTGGTGAGCTTCCATCCTTTCAGGAAGCTCCATTTCATATTATAGATATTTCTAGACACTTTGATTTTATTTTAGATATTGGTTTTGGCTATGGTTGGGGGCATGTCCCAACCAAATTTCATTACTCTTTTGGGTAGAGGATTTATGTTACTTATATGGGTTGGAATGGGTGGGATCGGTATTGATGTCAACATTGGCATTGGAATAAGCTCAAGGGCAGATAGAATTGAATGATATTATTAGTTGTTCTATCGTATTTCATTTTGAGATTAATTATATTATATTTTGGTACATCCTTGGTTATGGCCTGGTTTATGGCCCTTGATTTTGTATGGTTTGGTTTGGTTGGATTATTGGTATGGAATGATTGGACTCGATTGGGTCGGTCACAGTTGTGATCTATTCCCAGAGTCTTTATATGAGCTATTACACTGTCTTGTTATATGCTTAAAATTTATCCAACTCATGGTAGGCGGCTGGAGGTTAGGCTGGGTAATGGGAGTGGTCTCTGGTCTTAGTCAGACTTAGGATGACCATTACGACAAGGCCTCATGGTGGGTCATGTCAAGTTGGTATGCTCCTAATTTAGGGGCTGGCATGTGGTCAAAGGTAAGGAAGTTTTCTTCTGGGTTGAATTAGGATTTGATTTTGGAGAGCAAGACTTCCTTGGTGGTTAAAGGTAGAGAATGAGAAGAGAAAAAAGGTAGAGTTTGGAGATAAGCAGGGTAAGAGAAGTAGGTTTCCTGACTAGGGATGTGCTTAGTCTCAGGGTGGTCGAGATAGTGGAAAACGGCAGAAAAAAGTAGGGGAGTTCTGGTTTCTACTCTTCTGCTAGTGCTCCTTACCAGTCGGGAAATAGGCGTCATCATAGTGGTGATAATTTTCAAGTGTTGGGTATCCAATCTCAAGCAAGCGGAGCTTAGTCAGTTTCTTCATACTCTTTTTATCAGTTCTATGGTTGTACTCATTGGGGTTATTGCAATAAAGAAAAGGACAAATGATTCAACTGTGTTCAGGTAAGCCATTGGCTTAGGGATTATATGATTAATAAGGTTGCCACGAGGGCGAATAAGATTCTTGTGGCTTTATCTTCTGAACCTGTATCTACTTTTGTTAATACTCCTGGTTCTAGTATTGGTCAGAATAGGTTGTATGCTCTAGTGTCTTGACAGGAATTTGAGGCATCGCCTAATGTCATTACTGGTGTGTTACAACTTTTCTTTCATGACGTATATTGTTTGTTTGGTTCAGGGTCCACTCTCTTCTATGTGACTCCTTATGTGGCTGTATTATTTGGTTTCAATCCAGAAGTTATTTTAGATCCTTTTTCTATTTCTACCCCAATAAGTGACTCATTATTACTAAGAGAGTCTATAGAGGGTGTGGTATTTATTGGTGGCAAGCAGACCTTTGTGGAACTATTTAAGTTGGATATGGTGAATTTTAATATCATTCTGGGTATGGTTTGGTTGTACTCTTGTTATGCATCCTTGGATTGTCGGACCCATAAGGTTATATTTAGATTCCCTGGTAAACTGGTTATAGGATAATGTGAAGCTGCATAGGGTGCCTATTTTGATTATTTTAAATCATGGCATGCTGCTTATATCTCACTTCAGGTGATCTTTACAGAGAGAGTTTGGGACCAAGGTGAGTCTGAGTACTATTTTCCATTCAAAGATGGATGGGCAATCAGAGAGAACTATTCAAACATTAGAGGATATGCTTTGGTCCTGTGTGATTGATTATGGTGGTAATTTGATTGAGCATCTACCTTTGGTGGAGTTTTCTTACAACAATAGCTATTATTCTGGTATTGGTATAGACCCTTTTGAGGCATTGTATGTTAGGAGGTGTAGATCTCTTATTGGTTGGTTTGATCTTGGTGAGATATCCTAACATACAATGCCTCAAAAGGTTGGGTAATGTTTTTCCTCAAGATATCTCCCTTTAAGGGAGTAATGCAGTTTTGCAAGAAAGAGAAGCTCAGTCCCTGGTATGTGGGTCCTTATGAGATTTTGCGGAGAATTGGTAATGTTGCGTATTAGCTGGAGTTGCCTTCTAGCTTGAACTTGGTTCATCTGGTCTTTCATGTTTCCATAATGAGGAAGTGCATTGGTTATCCTTCTTCAGTTGTTCCTTTGAAAGGATTGGGTCTCACAGATCCCTGGTCTTATGAAGAGGTCCCAGTTGAGATCTTGGATAGGCAGGTATGTCAGTTGTAGACCTAAGATGTGGCTTCAGCTAAGGTTCTTTGGTGAACCCATAAGGTGGAATAAGATACATGGGAAGCGGAGGAGGATATGAAGTCAAAATATCCGCATTTATTTTCTGCTCCTGGGATTTGTGCGGAAGGTATGTGTCTTCAACACATCTTTATTTTATGAGTTTATTAAAGAAAAGAATAATATCTATCTTTTTGTTTTTAAACTTTGTTAAAGATTAGGAATATACATATTTGATAATGTAGATGACTCATGCGTGTGGTTACCACTGCCTTGTTCGTCATTCGGGGATGAATTTTTCTAGTGAGGGAGACTATAACACCCTGGGTTTTAAACCTTAGAAAATTTCCTAAAATTTTGGTCTTTGGACCCAATACAACTCGAGGGTACGAGTCGTATGTTGGGGTACAGATGGTAAGGTCGAGTCGTATACTGACCAGTGTTGGTTGGTGGGATGGATTTTGGTTACTAGAATAAATACAACTTAGGGATACGAGTCGTATTAGTGCTTACGGATCATTTGGTTCCTTAATTTAATCAAGACTTGGTTATATGGGTTGGATCAGAGTACAAGTGGCTCACCGTGAGCCATAAGCCAGGGTACGAGTTATACCATGGACTCGTATGGTGTATGGTGTAAAGTGTCTGAATCTTTCTTAAGCTTAATTATGGCTAAGGTATAGATGAGGGTACAGATTGTATGTTGTCAATACAACTTGGTTGGATGAGTCGTATGTTACATAGTGTTGGATCCAAGAGTTGAGGCTAATATACAAATAGAGGGTACAACTCGTGAGGGTCAGTCGTACCACTGTGATGGGATTTTGGTACAACTTAAGTAGGGATATTCTGGATAGTTCCCCACTTCCTAATAAGGTCCCACGACTTTTAACCTACTTGAGAGGTTATTTACCCTATTATTCTATTTATTAACACTTAGAAACTATTCTAAAACACTCCATAATTCTCTCAAGAGCATTTGGGCAAGGAAAGCTAGGGTTTCAACTAAAGGATCAATTTGGGGCTTGTCTTGGTGATTTCTTTTCGTCATCATCTTGGTTTAAGGAATGTTCTCTTCCCTCATTGTTAATTTTATCTAAAGGCATGGTTTTTATGAATGTTTTCATGACTTCATTGATTGTACAATTTTTCTTTTCAAATATGATTTGGGGGTTTTGATATTAAATGGTTTGTTATGGTTTGTTATGGTTTTTCATGGTTTTAATTATGCTTTTATATGCACTAATGGTGGTTTTGGATAATTGGATTGCATGGAAATGGTTTAATGGTAATTGGAATTGGTTTTGGTCATATTATGCCCCCAATGTGTTTGACAAAATGCTTATAAAGATATGTTAATTGCATTGACTACTTCTAATGGAAATCTTGCTTGTTTTAAAACTTGGTAAAGGAATTATGCATGGTTTAAATGGCTTGGAATGGTAAATGTCTAATGGTTAAGCTTGAGGGGCATATGGAATCCCCCAAGTGGTTTAACATGGTAAATGGAAGGGCACTTGAAAGTCCCCTTAAACCTCTATATGGTTGGCTATGGAAAATACTTCCAAGTAAGGATTGGTATGATGATACCAATATTAATGGCGTTGGTTAATAAATGGATAATGGTTTGGTTATTTGTTAATTGGTTTTAATTGGACAATAATGACGAGACGTGTAGAAAAGCCGTGAAAGGTGGAGATCCCAGGGGGACCAAAACTGGAAACTCATATTTGCCGATATCAGGTTGGTCTTAGCGACCGTGTGCATGATGTCACACTGTATTTGGGGGATTTACTAGCCATCCCAAGGTTTTATTCCCTAGTTGTATGTCTACAGTACTGGTCCCTTTCAACAGGGGAAGCTGAACCCATATATCCTGTGGGTGGTTTAGGATGGCAAAGCTACAAATGCAGGTAAAGATTTTAAAAGGATGTTAAACCTGGTCCCCTTTACCGGCATGGTTACACACACACACATACACACATATATATATGTATGGTTGTGTGATTATGGATGGTTTTACTTGGTTGTATGAATGGGATTATTTTATCCTTACCCTGAGATCATGCTAGCGGTCACTCGCTAACCTCGTCTACTGGTTGTTGTATACCCATGCTATGTAGGAACCTACTGTTCTACTCCTCCCATGTAGTGATTAACTAGGGGATCAGCATTTGGACTGAAGTAGTGAGCTTCCATCCTTTCAGAAGGCTCTATTTAATGTTATGGATATTTCTAGATACTGAGATTTTATTTTGGATATTGGTTTTGGCTATGGTTGGGGGCATGTCCCAACCAGATTTCATTACTCTTTGGTTAGAGGATTTATTGTACTTCTATGGGTTGGAATGGGTGGGATCGATATTTGTAACACCCCGATTTGCTAAACCAAAATGCTACACGGTGCTCATGACCCCGAAGGACCACAAGCTAACCCATGACTGATATCTGTACCTGTATACTACATAAAATACTGAATAATGCAGAAACATGCACTAAAAGGCCATAAGGTTCAATACTAAACATAACTTGGATGAGATAACATTTGTGGGGTAATACAATACCCAAAACAAAACTGTAAACACTGAAGTCTGAAACATAATAGTCTGCATCTAGTCTAAAAGCCTCTACTGTCTGAATAATCTGAATAAGAAGTTGATAGGACATGTCCCCAACTAACTCCAACTAATAACTAATCAATGAAATAGTGGAGAAATAATCATGTCCTCGAAGGATGAGGACTCACTTCTATTCTGACGGCTAAGACTGGAATCTACTGCTGATCTAGAACTCTTGTCTCTGAACCTATGGTGTAACATAAAAACAAAGCACCATAGTGCAAATGCGTCAGTACAATGGAATATATTGAGTATACATGTAAGGTAGGCTAATACAATGGTTAACATGCATGAATAATGCTAGCTGACTGTCTAACATGAATTTGAGAATGCATACATAAATACGTAACAGTAACTGACACTGTGATATCGTGATTACTAAATCTGAATAATGATGACATGACATACTAATAACTGGTATAACTGATAGCATAAATAGTTGTATCTGAATATAACTGATAACATGGGTGACTGCATCTGACCGTCCTAAATCTGATGGAACTATCTGAGTTTCTTACTGTATCTGAGTCAACTGTACCTAACAGTCTTGAATCTGAAGAACTATCTAAGTTATTTTACTGAGACTGGCATTGAAACTGTGGGAGGTAGTATTTAACCGACATGCCCCTGATACGCCATTATAGCTGAGTTGGGGTCCAATCTGTAACCCCAATTGGAAGGGTGTCAATACCGCGCCACTGGTAAGAACAAGCTGTGGGTGACCCTTATCTGATAGTGTCCCCAAAAAAGAATGGTGGGGCCCTTATCTGAAAATGCTTATCCACCTCATCAACCCTCATCGGACAGTGTTGATGTCTCAACCTATGTTGGCTACATAGTTCTGGAATGCATGGATGACTTCTAAGGATTACACCCTCATCTGATAGTGTGTATCCCCATCCTTGGGTTCACTCGGTGCTAATTCCTACTCCCATCTAAATGGACACTGAACATGATTTAATGAACTGAACATGAGCTGAGTTACTGAATTCCGTTAACTAACAAAATACTACTGATATATGACAACTGACTGAGTCATGAGATCATGGAGATATTTCCTAAGTCATAAGACTATCTGAAGTCTAAGGATTCATAGGTTGACTGAGAGTATCGTGAAAACATGACATAGCTCTAGGTACATAGCTAAAGTTTCGGGTACAAGTACCCCTAGGACTCGATGGAAGAAAACTAACAAAGCATGACTTAGTTGAATACATAATAATCATCATAATATATTTACTGAAGCATTTCATCAAACATGTGATAGGCATAAGCTCGTGAGTATATGGGGATTTCATGATATCATGCTAATTAGACATTTTCCCTTCATATAGGCATTCAACCAAACACATAGTAGGCATAGAATGTGTAAACAACATCATACAACAATTAACTGTCATGATTCAATTCCAATTTAATCATTCAAGGGTTTAGTCCTAGGGTTTCATGAACCTATACCGTTACAAATCAACCCATATGGAATTTAACACTCATTCATGGAATACAATTCAATTACTCATTATTAACATGAACAAAATCAGCCCAATCATGAACTTCATAAGAAAATCCATAACTTGAATTTAGAAAAGGGATTCTTGGGCTTCATGGATAAAAGGAGTCCATGAATGAACACTATGCATACCTTAGTTCGTGAATTCATGAAGATTGATGGTGAAACCTTCTTGAATTAGAATTCCCAAAAGAAAGCCTAGCTTGTTCTTGAGAGAAACTTGAGAGAAAATAGTATATTTTGGGTGAAGAATAGCTAAATCATGTGTTATTAGGTTTAAGTAGGGGTAGGAAATTGACCCTTTTAACCCTAGATGCGTCATTTAATTTCAGTAAAATATTCCCGAACTGGGCCCCTGGATCGACGCAGCGTTATAGTGCCGTGTCACTAGAAATTGATAATTGGAAAATTAAGGGATGGCGTGATGCGGAGCCATCACGTTGCCCCTTCCTTTGTGACCTGGAGCTTTGGCGCGACGCGGGGGAAATCGCATTGAGACACTGGAAAAAGAAAAATTCTGATTTGAGTGATGGTGCAACGTGCCATAATCGCAAAAACCTACTGGAAATTGCCAAATGCAATTTCCTCTTGTGGCGCGGTGCACCACTGACTAATATGGCGTTGTTTTATGATGGAAACTTGAATTAGTCATAACTTCTTATCCGGTTATCGGATTTAAGCGAATCATATATCGATGGAAAGCTTATTGGATTTTTCACATGATGGAAAGTGAAAATCATAAAAAAATACCATATGTATAAAGATAAATTCATATTTCAAAGGAATTCTAACATCCTTAAGATGATTTCCAGCTAACAAAAGACACGGGTATTACAATATCTCCACCTTGAGGACATTCGTACTCGAATAAGACTGACTGTGAGGGGAAATAATAAGCTGAATATGAACTAAACATGGATAACTTGAACATGATCTCATGACTGACAAGCTGAACATAACATACTGAACATGCATATCTTATGCATGTGTAACTGATTTATGAATGCATGACTGAATGTTTCGAGGAACTAAGTTTCTCATAATAAGAATGCATTTTTGATGCATAATTATATAACTAAGCTGATAAATGAATGCATGACTGAATATGCAATGGTACTTGATACCAAGTTTAACTGGGAACATAAAAATGAAACTGAATACCAAGTTTGTGATGAACGTTGATCATGAAACTGAGTAAGCTTAAGGAGAACTGTTACCTTGAGCTTTATCTGAGTTGGCAGAGAAGAGGTGAGGATACTTGGTATGCATGTCTGCTTCTGCTTCCTAAGTAGCTCCCTCGAAAAACTAATTTCGCTAAAGAACTTTAACTAGAGGGACTTCTTTGTTCCTCAATCTACGAGTATGATAGTCTAAGATTTCGACTGGAATCTCTTCATAAGAGAGACTGTTCTGAAAATCAATGCTCTGAATAGGGACTATGACTGGTGGGCCACCTATACACTTCTTGAGCAAAGAGACATGGAATACTGGATGAACTGAGGCTAGATCTGAAGGAAATTCGAGCTCATAAGCTACCTTGCCGAAACGACTGAGAATCTTGAAGGGACCGACATATCGGGGACTGAGCTTACCCTTCTTGCCGAATCTCTTCACTCTCTTCATGGGAGAGATATTTATATAGACATGATCACCAACCTCAAACTAGAGATCTTTTCTACGAACATCTGTATAAGACTTTTGTCGAATCTGAGCAACCCGGAGTCTTTCTCTAATTAACTGGACTTTTTCTAAGTCATCAAATACTAAGTCAGGACCTACAACTGAAGCCTCACTGACTTTGAACCAAACAATTAGAGATCGATATATCCTACCATAGAGAGCTTCGAATAGAGCCATCTGAATACTAGAATGATAGTTGATATTGTATGCAAACTCAATCGAAGGTAAGTGGTCATCCCAACTTCCCTTGAAATCAATTGCACATGCCCTTAGCATATCTTCTAAAGTCTGAATGGTCCTTTCTGCTTAACCATCTGAGGATTGAAGGCTATACTGAGATAAACCTGGGTACCAAAACCCTTTCGGAATGCTTTCCAAAAATAAAAGGTGAACTGGGTACCTCTATCAGAGATAATGGACAACGAAACACCGTGCAATCTGACAACCTCCTTGATATAGAGTTTGGCGTAATCCTCGGCTGAATAAGAGGTATGAACTGGAAGGAAATGAGCTAATTTGGTTATTCTATTTACAATGACCCAGACTGAATCATGCTGATCACGAGTTTGCGAGGCAAACCCATCACGAAGTTCATGTTCATAACTTTCTACTTCCAAGTAGGAATACTGAACTCCTGCAAGGACCCAATAGGCTTATGATGCTCTATATTAACTTGCTAACATGTAGAGAACTTATCCACTAACTCTACAATGTATCTCTTCATTCCACTCCACCAATATATTTCCCGTAAGTCACGGTACATCTTTGTAGTCCCTGGATGAATAGAGTAGCTTGCACCATGCGCTTCTGCAAGAATTCACTGGATTAAGTCATCTACACCTGGAACATAGAGATGACCCTGACAAAGAAAGACACCATCTCCCCCTTGGGAGAAAACCTCTACTTT
Organism: Capsicum baccatum var. pendulum; assembly: GCA_030864225.1. Classification (NCBI taxonomy): domain Eukaryota; kingdom Viridiplantae; phylum Streptophyta; class Magnoliopsida; order Solanales; family Solanaceae; genus Capsicum; species Capsicum baccatum. The sequence goes on from CM061559.1 coordinate 142,083,665, forward strand.
CTAATCCTGAACTGACTCTTTCAACTTGACAAGGCTGGGATCTCTATCTTTCTTTTCTTTCACCTCGAAAACTAGAGATATTTCTGAACTACTATGAACACATACACTACCCTATGAAGAATCGACTAAGAGAACGCCTAGTCTGGAAAGCTGATGGAATTCTTGAGCTAAATTCTTCATACTATCCTCCACATAAGAAACACTACCCATGGATAGCCTACTAAGAGCGTTGGCCACTACGTTGGCCTTTCCCGAATGATAGAGAACACTCATGTCATAGTTTTTTAAGAGCTCTAACCACCTTCTCTGATAAAGATTGAGATCTTTTTGAGAAAAAACATACTGAAGACTCTTGTGATCTATGAATACATCTACATAAACTCCGTAGAGATAATGCCTCCAAATCTTCAAGGCAAAGACTACGGCTGCTAACTCAAGATCATGAGTAGGATAATTCCTCTCATGGGGTTTAAGCTGTCTGGAGGCGTAGACTATGACCTCACCACGCTGCATGAGGACACAACCTAACCCTACTCTGGATGCATCACATTATACAACAAACCCATTTGAACCATCTGGAAGAGCTAAGACTGGTGCTGAGGTAAGTCCAGTCTTCAACTCCTGAAAACTCTTCTCACAAGGGTCTAACCACTAAAACTTAACTTTCTTCTGAGTCAATCTGGACATAGGGGATGCAATAGATGAAAATCCTTCAACAAACCATCTGTAATAGCCATCCAAACCCAAGAAACTCCTGATATCTGATGGAGAGATAGGTTTTTTCCAATTTCTTACTGCTTTGATCTTTTGAGGATCAAATCTTATACCATCACTGGAAATAATGTGACCAAGTAATACTACTGACCTTAGCCAAAATTTGGACTTAATGAATTTGGAGAATAGCTGATAATCTCTAAGAGTCTGAAGTACTATTCTGAGATAGTTTGCATTATCGCGCTCAGTGTAGTCTGCATTATCGCGCTCAGTGCGGGAATAGACCAAAATATCATCTATAAAGACTATGACAAATATGTCCAAGCACTGCTTGAACACGCGGTTCATCAAGTCCATGAAAGTTGATGGGGCATTGGTAAGACAAAATGAATTCAAAGTGACCATACCGAGTACGGAAAATTATTTTCAGAATGTCACTTTCTTTAACTCTGAGTTGATGATAGCCGGATCTGAGGTCTATCTTAGAGAAATAGCTGGCACCCTGAAGTTGGTCAAATAATTCATCGATTTTGGGAAGAGGATACTTGTTCTTGACTGTGACCTTATTGAGATAACCGTAATCAATGCACATTTTGAGAGAATCGTCTTTCTTGTGCACGAATAATACTGGAGCGCCTCATGGGGAAATGCTGGGCATGATGAATCCCTTATCTAAGAGATCCTTCAACTGTTCTTTTAATTCTCTGAGTTCTGCTGCTGACATTCTGTATGGTAGAATAGAGATAGGTTGAGTATCTAGAAGAAAATCAATGTCGAAGTCTATTTCCCTTTCAGGAGGCATTCCTGGAAGATCTTTGGGAAAGGCATCTGAATATTCATTCTCTACTGGGACTGATTCAAGGCTGGGAGTTTTAGAACTAGTGTCCTTAACTTAAACAAAATGATAGGCAGATTTCTTAGATATTATTTTCCTTGCCCGAAGGTAAGAAACAAGCTGACCCCTAAAAGCGAAAACACTACCCTTCCACTCAAGACGGGTTTATTTGGAAACTAAAACTGGACTATTCTATTTTTGTAGTTGACTGTGGCATAGCAGGAATGAAGCCAATCCATGCCGAGAATGACATCAAAACTAGTCATCTCTAATTCGACTAAGTTTACTGAAGTGACATTCTGAAATATCATAACCGGGCAGTTCCTGCATAACCGTCAGGCTATGATAGTTTGTCCCACTGGGGTAGAGACTGAGAAGGTCTCTACTAGAATTTTGGGACTGATTTCAAAATAAACTACTATATAGGGAGTAACAAAAGACAAAGAAGCTTTTGGATCTAGTAAAACAAAAACGTACACATGAAAGATCTATAACGTACCAGTAACTACATCAGGAGAATTTTATTGATCTTGTTGGGTCTGAAGAGCATATAGTCTATTTGGCCGTTGCTTGCTAGTATTACTAGTGGTGGCACCCTACTGATTCGGGCAACTAGACTGAGCTGAGAAGAGAAGATAACTCTGATAACCTGACTGAGGGCAGTCTCTAACTCTATGGCCTGGTTTTCCACAATCGAAATAGACATCGCTACCAGCTCTGCAAGTACCATTATAGTTCTTACCACAAGTCTGACAAAGGGGATTAGTTTGGGAATTGTTGACACTGCCCTGAGACTTAGATCCTAGCACTTTATCTCTGAACTTAGGAGTTGGAGCACTGGCTGAAGAAGGAGCTAGAACTGATGACTTAGGATGAAACTGAGAACAATTTCCTCCTTCTGATTTAGGCTGACTAAAATTGAACCTACCTATCCTAGCTTTCTTATTCTGTTTTTCCCTCTTCTTAATCTTCTGCTCCTCTATCTACTGAGCATGGTTCATAAGTCTGGCTAAAGTCATGTCACTATTTAGCATGGCGGATCTGCACGCATTAACCACACTATCATTTACCCCTGAAGCGAACTTACTCTTCTTAGCTCTGCCGTCTGTAACCACATGAGGGGCATATCTAGATAATTGAGTAAAGTTTACAGAATACTCTTTCACCGTTATATTGTGTTGCCTAAGGTTGATAAATTCTAGCACCTTAGTCTTTCTAAGCTCTTGGGGAAAGAATCTGTCTAAGAATGCAGTGACAAACTCCTCCCACTTTATAGGACCTGTATCATATGACCTTTTTGACTTCCACTGTTTAAACCACGTATGAGCCACATCCTGTAACTGGTATGTGGCTAACTCAGCACTCTTAACAGTAGTCACCCCCATGATGCCTGTCAGTTTCTGAACATAATAAATGAATTCTTGAGGGTTTTCATCTACTTTAGACCTATGGAAAGACATAGAATTCATTCGAGTGAAGTCCTAAATCCTACTTTAAACCTTAGGCTCTGATACAAAGTTTGTAACACCCCGATTTCCTAAATTGGAAGGCTACACGATGCTCATAACCTTGAAGGACACAAGCTAACCCATGACTAATATCTGTACCTATATACTGTATAAAATATTGAATAATATGGAAACACGCACTGAAAGGTCATAAGGTTCAATACTGAACATAACATAGATGAGATAAAATTTGTGGGGTAATACAATACCCAAAACAAAACTGCAAATACTAAAGTTTGAAACATAATAGTCTGCATCTAGTCTGAAATCCTCTACTGTCTGAATAATCTGAATAAGGAGTTGATGATACATGTATCAAACTAACTCAAACTAATAACTAATCAATGAAATAGTGGAGAAATAATCATGTCCTCGAAGGATAAGGACTCACTTCTATTCTGACTGCTGAGACAGGAATCTACTGCTGATCTGGAACTCGTGTCTCTAAACCTATGGTGTAATATAAAAAAAACCATAGTAAAAATACGTCAGTACAATGGAATGTATTGAGTATACATGTGAGGTAGGCTAATGCAAGGGTTAACATACATGAAGAATGCTAGCTGACTGTCTAACATGAATGCGAGAATCCATACATAAATACGTAATTGTAACTAACACTGTGATATCGTGATTACTGAATCTGAATATTGATGACATGACATACTAATAACTAATATAATTGATAGCATAAATAGTTGTATCTGAATGTAACTGAAAACATGGGTGACTGTATCGACAGTCCTAAATCTGATGGAACTATCTGAGTTTCTTACTGTATCTGATAGTCTTAAATCTGAAGAACTATCTGAGTTCTTTTACTGAGACTGCTACTAAAATTATGGGAGGTATTATTTAACCGACATTCCCCTGATACGCCATTATGGCTGAGTTGGGGTCAAATCTATAACCTGAATTGGAAGGGTGTCAATACCGCGCCACTGGTAAGGACAAGCTGTGGGCGACCCTTATCTGATAGTGTCACCAAAAGAGAACGGTGGGGACCTTATCTAACAGTGCTTTTCCACCTCATCAACCCTCATTAGACAGTGTTGATGTCTCAACCTATGCTGGCTACATAGTTCTAGAATGCAAGGATGACTTCTAAGGATCACACCCTCATCTGATAGTGTGTGTTCCCATCCTTGGGTTCACTCGGTGCTAATTCCTACTCCCATCTGAATGGACACTGAACATGATTTACTGAACTGAACATGAGCTGAGTTACTGAATTTTATTGACTGAAAAAATACTACTGATATCTGACAACTGACTGAGTCATGATATCATGGAGATATTTCTTGAGTCATAAGACTATCTAAAGTCTAAGGATTCATAGATTGCCTGAGAGTATCGTGAAAATATGACATGGATCTAGGTACACAGCTAATATTTTGGGTACAAGTACCCCCAGGACTCGATGGAAGGAAACTAACCAAGCATGACTTACTTGAATACCTAATAATCATCATAATACACTCACTAAAGCCTTTCATCAAACATGTGATAAGCATAAGTTTGTACGTACATGGGGATTTCATGATATTATTCTAATTAGACACTTTCCCTTCATCTATGCATTCAACCAAACACATAGTAGGCATAGAATGTGTAAACAACATCATACAACAATTAACTGTCGTGATTCAATTCCAATGTAATTATTCAAGGGTTTAGTCCTAGGGTTTCATGAACCTATGCCGTTGAAAATCAACCCATATGGAATTTAACACTCATTCATGAAATACAATTCAATTACTCATTATCAATATGAACAAAAGCAGCCCAATCATAAACTTCATAAGAAAATCCATAACTTGAATTTAGAAAAAGGATTATTGGGCTTCATGAATGAAAGAAATCCATGAATGAACACTGTACATACCTTAGTTCATGATTTTATGATGATTGATGGTGAAACCTTCTTAAATTTGAATCCCCAATAGAAACCCTAGCTTGTTCTTGAGAGAAACTTGAGAGAAAATAGTATATTTTGGGTAAAGAATAGCTAAATCATGTGTTATTGGGTTTAAATAGGGGTAGGAAATTGACCCTTTTAACCCTAGATGCGTCATTTAATTTCAGTAAAAATTTTCCAAATTGGGCCCCTGGCGCGACACGGCGTTATCGTGTCATGTCACTAGAAATTGAGGGATGGCGCGATGCAGATACATCGTGTTGCCCCTTCTTTCATGACCTAGAGCTTTGGCGCAACACAAGGGAAATCACGTTGAGACACTGAAAAAAGGACAATTCTAAATTTGAGTACTAGCGCGATGTGTCATAATCGCGGATACCTACTGGAAATTGCCAAATGTAATTTCCTCTTGTGGCGCGGCGAGCCACTGACTAATATGGTGTTGTTTTACAATGGGAACTTGAAATAGTCATAACTTCTTACCCCGGTTATCGAATTTAAGAGAATCATATATCGATGGAAGGCTTATTGAATTTTCCACATGATGGAAACTGAAAATCATAAAAAATACCACATGTATAAAGATAAATTCATATTTCAAAGGAATTCTAACATCCTTAATATGATTTCTAGCTAAGAAAAGGCACAGGTATTACAGTATTGATGTCGGCTTTGGCATTGGAATAAGCTGAAGGGCTGACATCATTGGATGATATTGTTGGTTATTCCATCCTATTTAATTTTGAAATTAATTATAATATGTTTTGGTACGTCCTTGGTCATGGCCTAGTTTTTGGCCCTTGTTTTGCTATGGTTTGATATGGTTGGATTATTGGTATGGGATGGTTGGACTCAGTTAGGTCGGTTATAGTTTTGATCTATTCCGAGAGTCTATATGCAAGTTGTTACACTATCTTGTTACATGCTCGAAATTCAACCAACTCAAGGCAGGTAGTTGGAGGTTGAGTTGGGTAACGGGAAAGGTCTCCGATCCTGATCAAACTTAGGATGCCAATTACAATAAGGCCCCAGGGTTGGTCATGTCACCATATCAAATAAAGCAAGGACCGACTGGCAGCATACCAAAATCATACCTGTAATAACAGCAGCTAAAGTCTCAGCCTCGGGTCTAGCATATACTGCATACAAATGACCTTCCCACCACCTAGCTGGACACCTGACTGCCTCCTGTCCTGCCTATTTGAGAACCTCTTCGAGTACCTTAGGAACCACCCCTGTGACCATGAGAACCACCTCTAGTTGAGGGATGAACTACTCTAATAGGGAAAGCACCCTATGCCAAAACAATAATCGCCCTATAATTAGGGCAGTCATACACCAAATGATCAAAACAGCCACAATTAAAATATGCTCATGAAGCTGGACCAAAACTAACTAATTCGACAATCCCAAAATAACCACCACGACTAGAATACCCAAAAGATGGACCCCTTAAAGACTGACCACTACCTTGGCCAGGGAGATCACTAACACTAGACTGACCCCCATCAGTAATCTAAAGAGCTGCCTGAACCGATCGACTAGGATAACTTTAAGGCTGATAGGATGGATATAAACAATACCCGTCATGAGAACTACTACCTCTGAATTGATGAACTACTACATCTCCCACTGAAACTGCCCTAAAATCGATGACTCTTATTATTGGCCCTTGGGGCTCACGATGTATCTACTTCATCACCCTAGCATGATCTACAACCTCAGCAAAAGACCTACCCATAATAACTAAACTCTGAGTAGACATAATAATGGGATGTCTCAACCCTCTAACAAAGCAACTAACTATCTTATACTCAGTGTCCAGAATAAAAGTTGTATGCCTAGCTAAATCATAAAAATAAGCCTCATACTCTGCCACTGTCATCGAACCCTGCTCCAATCTAGAAAATTAATCCTTAAAGTGATCTCTAAGGCTGTGAGGCATATACTTTTCCATGAAAATCTTAAAAAACTATGTCTAAGACAAAGGAGAAGATCAAGCTATATAGAATCCAAATACCCTCTCTACCAATGATGAGAAAATAAGTCCAATTGAAATATGGTGTAATCCATCCACACAGCAAGTTACAACAAGGCCCAAATTATGGAGCTTATACTCACAAGCAATCAAAAACTCTTATGCATCCTCACCTAGAGCACTAGAAAATCTAGGTGGAGCCAATCTCAAGAATCTACCCAACATCTTCTACTCCTCAGAAGACGTAGCAGGCTGGGTAACTATCGGCTGAGCAACTACTATCTACACAACTACTGGTGCATGAGGAACCTCAACTCTAAGAGCCACAACTACAGGCTACGCCCCCACCTCAGTACCACTTTGATCAATAGACTGTGCACCATCATACGACACACCACCAACTAAACCTAAAAGTTAAACCAATGCATCTCTAAGAAATGAAGAAGAAATAAATCCTGGTGGGGCCTGGGCTGGTCCCTATCCTACTGCTAGTTATGGCAGAAGAATCTCTAGCTCAGGAGTGGAATAGGGTTTGGGGAAAGCATCCTATCCTGCCTCTAGTTGAGGACACATCACGTGGTTATCCACAACCTCTAGGTCGTCCACAAACAGGAATAGGATCACTAGGCTCGATCTCGGGACCTTCATCTCGCATAGTTATAGCATGTGTCCTGGCCATTTACAAAAAGAGTAAAGTAAAAAGAATACTTCCACCAACTAACTCAGACTCTTCGCATGATATGAATGAAAGAGGTTCAGAACTCCTAAGAATATCCCATAGCCTCCCAAAGATAGGAAATGGATGGCATCATTCTGATTCATAGGACTCTACTAGACACTTGTTATTGTATCAACAATATCGATAAAACCTAGTCTCTGATACCAATTGTGATCCAATTTATGAGTCATAATGCACCTACTAATAACTGATCGTAGGTAATCCAAAATCATAACCCAGAGCTAACGTAATAGGTTAATTCGGTAGGAAAACCGACACAAGTAAAATTCAAGAACACAAATTATAAATAGGCAAGGTGTTCTAAATAGATAAATAGTCAAACAAGATATCAATCTCACGACTTGGTAGAGTCAATATAAGAGTATCTAGAAATTATAACATACAACCCAAGTATCTAGAATAGTCAATACTTCTATCTTGAAACAAAAGACTGAATAATAAAGATAGAAAGAAATGGTGGACTTAAACTTTAAGAGTTCACTCTATCTCTAGAAACAATCACCTCACAAAAAATGATCAATGATGGCAACTAGTACTCGGATATACACCCGAAAAAGTACATAAGTGTAGTATGAGTACTAAAACAATAGGTACTCATTAGGCATCATCGGCCGACTAAGCTAAATCATGATATAAGAATGACAGAATGCACGATAACATAACTAAGTCAAGGTATAGAATCGAACTTGAATCATCTCCATCATCACTATACATGCATAGTGCATAAACTTAGATAATAATGATAACATAATGTAAAGAATCAAGCACAATCAAACATAACAACAAAATTGGCTCCCATATGTCAATTGGTGCAGAGAAATTAAAAACTCATCACAGTCTCCCATACGACTGGAGAGTACACTCAAGAGAAGAATAGTATAAGTATGCATCATTTTACAACTAGCCATCATCATCATTTAACCATCGTTCCATAATTTTCGTCATTCGGCACTATGCCTTCACCTAGAAAGTCACCAATATTATTCCATAAGTCATAAATTACCAATTAGCAACCAATTTTCCACTAAGCATCGTTTATTCACTAGTCACTCTTAACAATTATACATTACTTTAGCATTTAATCATGTCATAGTAAATACCCGTACTTAAACTGGTAATACATATATAGACAATACCCAAAATTAAACTGGTTATAATATAAGCAATACCAGAAATTGAATCAATCAAATATAATCAATACCCAGAATTGAACCAGTCATAATATAATCAATACCAGAAATTGAATCGGTCATAATATATACATAATCATCATCACAAGTTATATCATCAATAGAATAACCAATCACATGATTAATATGTTCCAATCCTCATAATTACCAACATAATCATCAAGTGTCAAGATTCATCACTATTACCTCAATACACATTCCCACGAGCCCTTATAGTGTGACGATTCACAAAAGCTAAAATGTGTCATAGCCTAAAGTGGTTAAGAGTCCACTTCTAATCCTCGAGTTCCATTCTTACGCAAATTTCTACCTGAGCTAGGCTTAAGGTATCTAAATCCACTTTTAGATGTTAGCAAGCATCAATTAGGCCTAAGATTGGAAATTCACATAAAACATGAACAACTAGGTCAATTATGCCTAATTAGAGTAATCTAAGATGTCCTTATGCTAAACATGAAGAATGAAGTCTAATTCACCTAAAGCACAAAGGAACAAGCTAAGTGTTTCAAGATTACGGTATCCAACTAACCTAAACGTCTCAACTAACCCCAAGTCTTGCATTCCATAAATCAACACCTAATACCCACCCCAAATCCAATGCAATATCCCAAATATATTACGAAGTAGCTCAATCTAACAAGGTTTTAAACCTAGTCTACCTCGACACTAAAGAAAGCTCAACGAACCATTAAAACTTCACTTTTTCCTTCCGAAAAGCCTCCTCAAGATGCCAAGATATCAAAAATACATTCTACTTATCAATACAAGAATATGTATACCCATATTGCACCATTGTGCTTTGGGTCTAAAAATGACATCAAAACTCCAGGTGGGTCCTATTTACGAAAATCATGTTTTTGAGACCAACCCAATATTCATACATAATCAAGGAATCATAAACCTCAAGAATAGATGAAAACCAAGCTAATTTGGGGCTAAAAATTAAGCTCTAAAGGTTTTGGGGTTTTGAGAATTAAATCAAGAAATTTTACAAAAAATAGGATGAATTCTTACCTTTAATCCGATGAAAATTATGAAAATAGATGTTAATTAAGCTCCCAAGTCACCCACAAGTCTTAATTTTAAGGGTTATCACTCGTTAGGTTTTTGCCTCTCAAGGTATGAATAAAGAATGGGCTAATTCTGACATAAGGGGTTCATTTATATCTCATCCAGGTAATCAGATATTGCTATTGCAACTAGCAGTGTACAATCACACCATTTTGGCGACTGCACACGTAGTCGTGATTGCATCATCTCCTCTTCCAAGGGTACCGCAATCATGGCCCTTGACTTGTGATTATCGCTACACCAGATAGTAGTTGAGACTTGAAAACTTTTCCAAGTCTCCGCCAACCACTCGAGATTCATTCTAAATCCTGTATGCACAAACAAACTATGTAATCATACTAAATTCAACATTTTAGACGTGATGGCATAATTGAATTTTTCATTTGAGGTAGTTTCAATCAAATGTGGGTCCCACACTTAAATTTTAGTTTCTTCAACTTCTGACCAATAGGTCAAAAGTTCGAGTACATCGAGACCCAAACCAAAGGTCCACCTAACCTAAAATCGATATTCCAGATTTGCTGGTGCATTTAAAATTTACATATGAGATCATTTTACTAAAGTTTTTGCCTGGTGACTGTTTGAAACCAGTGAAGACTTCTAAACAGGGGATTGGCTCTAAAAATCAAATGAATTATCCGATAACCAAATTATCAGTCCCACCAAGTCCTGATGCATCTATGAAAAATCTCTAACAAAAAAAAAGTGAAAATATAGAAAATAACCTGAAGGGTCATTAAAGCGATCGCCCAATGGGTTCAACCTGAAAGCGTTGAGGCTCGGTAGGTGTATACGGAGGTTATGCGATAACCTCAATTATATTAGATCATCACCATTATCATCATCTAGAATTTCATACATTACACATCTTCAATGTTGTGCTTCTATATTTTATTCGATGTATACCTATTTTGTTTCTTTTGCATACCTGTCTTCTTATTTACGTGTTATTTTAGTACTGTTAGTGGAGACGGTGTGAGCTACCATTTAAGCTACCGTTTGAGACAGTTTTGGATTGTAGGTGGCGTACTCATAGTATGTATTTATATACCTTATTTTCTACTTTGCTCAGTCGGCTTATGATACCTACTGAGTACAAGTGAACTATACTCACTCCTACTGTGCTCTTTCGGTACAGATCCAGGTTTGAATGCGTTGCACAAAAGCTGAGATTACAAGTTGGTTATTGATACTTTTGAGGTAGTGGAAGCTTTATGCTTTCAGAGTCTACCTCAGACCTCATCCTATCCAGTTGACATCTTTATTTTGTATTCAGAGACAGACTTGTAGTTTTTTAGATTTAAGTTGTATTTTACTCTAGTTCTGAGTTGTATTTAGATTGTCTTACATTGGCACACCTGTTTTTGGGATGATTTATGATATTTCTATTATTCACAAATCTCTATTATTCAAACGTTCGCTATTATTATACATGTATGTTTTGACTTTGCTTCAAAAGTTTTGCCTTGGAAATTGTGTTGTGATTTCTTATTACTTATCAGTTTAAATGATTTGCTTACTTGTCAAGGCTTAGCCGCGATAAGTGTCATTATGATCTTAATTTTTGGGTCACGACATTTCGGTAGAATGTGAGAGCAAACATGTTGATAAAATGTCATTATTGGTTCAAATATGAGTTCAGTAAAAGAAGACATGCATTATGAGGTTATATACTGTATTCACAACATATTCTTGAAACAAGAAAATCATTTGTAGAAAATGATTTTACACAATATTCATTTTTCTTGAGAAACAATAATCTGATAAGTTTTTAAGTTTCTCTATTTAAATATAAAAATAATTTATTATTGTAGAATTAACTGATGTGTACAACAATAAAAATTTTGAATAAAAGTAAGCTATTGAAAAGTAAATTTCATCATTGTTAGATTATAAACTTTTTTGATAAACTAGTATCACTACATAATGAGGTCTATAAACATATATGATAAAGATAAATATAAGAAAAATGACTAGGACATCGACTGATTGCTTTTATTAATCAGGATTTTAATTTTCCTTCATATTAATTTGGTAAATTTGTAGATCTAAACTATTTTTTATTTATATTTTTGTTATGATTTTTTTCTTTAAATACTATCCACTCATCGGCTGTTACTAATATTATTCTATATATAATAGGGGAAAAGGATAAATTTTACCTCTCTATTTTAAAAAATTGACTAAATATACCCTTCGTCATACTTTGGGGGTCAAATTTACCCTCGTTGTCATATATTGGAGCCAAATTTACCCCGCTACTTTAAAAAATTGATCAAATATAACTTTCATCATATTATGCGGACAAATTTGCCCTTGATGTCATTCTTTGGGGCCAAATTTATCCTCATTAAAAAAATTTTTGCATGTACCATTCTTTTAACAGAAAAGCTCAAATCAATATTCAATTGGCTATTTTTAAAAAATAAAAAACACCATAATCTAACTTGCCCGATCCGACACACAAAAACATACACAAACAAATATACCCCTCCCTCAGTTCTGTTGGTCGAATTTTTTCAATGAACAAATATACTTCTCTTTCAATGTGCAATGCTTGTACTTGTTTACAAATAAACAAAAAATAAAATGAAATGAGATAACGTAGAAGGATGAAATTGGAAAAATGTCTATTGCAAATTCTGGTCATGCTCCAATTATGTTTAAATTTTAAAATTGTGTGTGCAATTCTATGTGCATCTAGATTTTAGAATCAGTGGATAAGTTTTCTAAGCAAATGACATGATGAAAAATTTATGTAGATCCAAATTGTACATAAATATATAATAATGAAGAAATGTCATGGTTGGCATATAATGAGACCTATTAACTACATCATGTAGAGAAATACCCAATAGGCCTAATCTGTTGGATTTGATCGTTGAATGTCATTTTTCATGAGCTCTGTATTGATGTAGATCCATGAACTGATGGAGGGATATATTTGTTTGTATTTGCACTAATGCAGATCTATTTTTCATGAGCTATACACTGATAAATATCCCATGACTTAATCTCGTAGGAAGAATTTGACCAACAAAACTGAAAGAGGTATATTTATTTGTCTTTTTGTGGCTCGAGTTTGGTTGGGCAAGTTAGATTGAGGTGTGTTTTATTATTTTAAAAAATGGGGTGTATAACGTTGATTTGGACTTTTATATTATACTAGGTACTTTTAAATATTTAAGAATAGTAATTTATTTATTTTCCTAATATTTAATACTTTCAAACCAACTAAAATTGTATATTAATTGTTTCTTTTGTAATTTGTTTTAATTGATTTAGAACTCTTAAAGATAATAATTTTTCTTAGGTTAAATAAAGAATTAATTAATTTCTTAATGTTTATGAGTGATTGCAAGTTTACCTAATTATATAGGAAAAATCAATTGTTTTTTGAACTAAAAAAATTAGTAAAAAACGACAGCTTTCTTTGGGGTAAGAAAAGTCAATTATTTTGGGACTTAAAAAGTAAGTTAAAAAAAGAAACGACAACTCTCCAAACTTTAATCTAAGGAAGATTTTATTTTGGAACTTTTAATATATAAAATTATTAAAATTATAGAGAGAGAGAGATAAAAATATTTTTTTATTATTTTTCTCAAATTATTTTTTTTTTTAATATTGGCTCATCAAATATATAGACTCCAAAAATATATGTAATTTGTGTAATTTAAGACTTTCAAACTGCCTAATATTGTATTTAATTTTTTCTTATTAAAGACTCCTATATATCTACAATCTATACCATATTAAAAGTGGGAAGGAGCTTAGAAATATTCTTTGAACTTTTTGCCCTTCACTAAAAGTTTTTGTTTTAGTTAAAATCATCTTTTCACTATTTCTTTAATATTAAGAATTGAATATTAATTAATATTTTATAGCAAACCTTTCCTTATTAGAAGTCATCAGAATTAATGACAATTACTACCCTTTTCATTAGCGTAAGAATTCTAAATCAACTAAATTTGATTTTAAGAAGATTTGAAACATCTCGAAATAAATATGAAAGCATTAGAATAAGAAAAATATAATAAGTATTAAATTTTTAAAAGTTTCAAGTAAGTAATCAAAGATTTTCTAAAGATTCAACTTTCAATATAAGGAAAAAATTTAAATACAGAAAAAATAAAAAAGTTAATAATAATACAAATATGGTTCAAATCGATGCATCTCTCTTAGCCTCTAGCACAAAGAATAATAGGTACTACATGACAAATGCAAAAGTGATGATCCAGTAACCACTTAAAATTTCTAGTGGTAAAATATATATATATATATACTTACAATAAAATATATATTATGATTATATTATTATATTAAAGTGTAAAGAATCTTTGAGAGGTGAATTAAACTTTTTGCGCTTCATTAAAAACTTTTGCAATAGGCAAAATAGTCTAATTTTAAAAAATTAAAAATTACACGTCCGGGACATGTGCGGTTAAACTAGTATATTAAAAGTGAAAAGAGCCTTAAAAAGTGATTCGAACTTCTTTACCTTCTTTATAAGTTTTTTCTTTACACAAAATCATTTTTTCACTATTTTTTTCAAATTATTGTTATTTTATTATGGCAAAATGACCTTCTGTACTCCTATACTATGTCAGTTTTGTAAGTTAGACACTTCTACTTACATATTTGTCATCTGGACCCTTGAACCCGTTAAAAAATAATATTTTGCACCCTTTGACCGTTGACCTCGCCTATGTGGCATTGAAATAGTGATTAGGACAAGGAGAGTGTAGTCACTCGCCTAGGGGTGTGAGTGGGGGTCAATTTTTTGCCAATTTTACATTAAAATAATTTTAAAAAAATAAAATTAAAAAAAATAATGAAGGATCTTTTTTTTTCTCCATCTTTTTAAAAAAAAAAATTAAATATAAAAATAATAATTTAAAAAAAAAAAAAAAAAACTTCTCCACTCCACCTCAGCCCATCCCCACCCCCACCCAGCCCCACCCCACCTCCAACCCCTTCTATAAAATAATTTAAAAAAAAAATATTGAAATTAAAAATAAAATAAAAAAACTCTTTTTTTCCTCCATCTTTTTTAATTTAAAAATATTTTTAAAAATTTAAAAATAATATTTATATATATATATATATATATATATATATATATATATATATATATTTAAATAAACCCTTCCCCACTACAATCCAGCCCGTCCCCACCCCACCCCAGCCCCTTCTGGCCCCTCCACCCCACCCCAACACCCGTCCAACCCTTCCCCACCCCCACCCCCACCCCCACCCCCCCGCCCCAGCCTGTCCCCAACCCCTCACACCCCATCAGCCCCGTCCATCCCTTCCCCACCCCCACCCCAGCCCGTCCCCAACCCCCCACACCCCACCATCCCCTCCCCACCCCACCCCCATCCCCCACACCCCTCCCAACCTCATCCCCACCCCACCCCCAGCCCCCATACCCCACCCCAACACTCTTCCAGCCCCTCCCCCCACACACGTTCACTTTTTATTTTTTATTTTAATTTTTCCTCTCAATTCAATTCTTTTATTTTTTTAATTAAAATTTAAATTTAAAATATTTTTATTTTTTTCGATTAAAATTTAAATTTAAATTGAAAGTGAGTGATAGTGAATATTGAAAAAAATAGTGAATTTCGCTTGAAAAAAATTAAAATTTTTGTGAATTTGTTAAAAATATTCAAATTTTAAAATAAAAATTTATTATGTTTGTATATATGAATTTATAGTTAAAAATTTAAATTAGTTGTAGAAGAATTTTAATTATTTGAAATTGATTTGATGTTTAATTTGTGAGCAAAAATAAAAACATGATTATTCAAATTTTTCTACAATTTATAAATTTTTTTTATTTAATTAAATTAATTTTAATATTTAATTTGTTATGTAGCATTTTAAAAATGACTTGGAATTTAATGTAATTATTTTTAAATGATGTGGCAGCTGACGTGACAGACGTCTCAGGCGTGGCAGCTGACGTGGGGAAGAGTGTGTTACACTCACCAAAAACGGGTTTAAAATGTTGTTTTTAATGGATTCAGTGGTCCAGATGACAAACATGTAAGTAGAAGTGTCCAACTTACAAAATCGACATAGTATAGGAGTCCAAAAGGTCATTTTGCCTTTTATTATTATTAATAAGAGGACTTTGAAATTAATTAAGGTCCTTATTGAAGTTAGGAAAGAAATCATAATATTTAATAGTCCTAAATCAATTAAAAATTTATCTTATATATAATTTATTTATTTTTTACACAAAAAAACATATGGAGGAACAAAAAAAAAAGAAACTAAACCTAAAATCAAAAAAGGCCACAAAGGCTAATTTATTAAATAAAGATAAAATAAAGGAAAAATTACAGTTTATAGGTAAAAATCTTTTATAATTACATGGTATGAGTAATTTTTTAAATAATTACAATTCATAGGTAATTGTTAGTTAAAATTCAGTTTTATATGGGCTCATTTATACAAATATAATTTCTAATGTATATAACAAAGGCAAATTAATTTTTCTCTCTTATAATTAATATTTTATTCTCACTCTTACCTGATTGGAGTAAGATGCGTATTTTTGATATTTTATTTTTTCTCTATCTCTCTATTCTATTGGCTAAAGAAACGACAACAACGCGCATATCAAAACACAAGATGATTGAAGATATGTTCTTCAACTTTTTTTTCCTTAATTTTCTCTCAAAATTACATATAGTCTCCTTGATTTTACATTGAAGAAACAATAACCTTGGCAACATTATAATACACAATTCTTCAAAAGATCTTCTTCAACTTTTTTCTCCTTATTTTGAGCTCAAAATCAATCTAATATCGCAAAATATCATCTTTGATTTTTCTTTGAAAAATTATTTTGACGGATTTATCACCTCATAAAATCAGTTTATGATATTTACTGAAGATTTGAGGTAATCTTTTAGTATTTTTGTTATTAGATTGAATTTCTTTTTTATTTTTGTATATATTATGTTAGTGAGGTAATTTTTTTATATTTTTGATAAAATATATTAGAATTATTGAAGATTTGAGGTAATCTTTTAATATTTTTCATATTAGATTGAATTTCTTTTTGATATTTATTGAAGATTTGAGGCAATCTCTTCGTATTTTTGATATCAGATTGAATTTCTTTTTGATTTTCTTTTTTATATATTATTCATTTGAGTCTATAAATTTCTTCGTTGTTCATCTATTTTCATATTTTTTAGGGTTTTAAGTTATCAGTTACACTTTTGTTTCTATATACTTATATTCATATACTTTTTTGGTAGAACATATGTATATAAAGTTTGCTGGACATGTATGTGAATTTTATCGTATGAAGAAAAGTATATACATATTCTACAAAAATGTATGTATATAAAGTTTGCATTTGGATATATGTATATGCAGTGTTGCATATATGTATATATAGTGAATTTACACATATACTTTTTGTGTAATAATGCATACATATACAGTTTTAGAGTACATATATGTATATAAAGTTTGTGTATATATAGAGTGCATATATGTACATACAGTTTGCATATTTATATAAAGAGTGAACTTGTAAAAATATGTTTGGCTTGAATAGCATTTGAAAGTTTTTGTGTCTATGCTTTTGGATAGTATTTCTGAGAGCATTTGCTGGACATGCTGCGATAACAAACTAACTTTTCTTTGTGATGCAATTATTTCATATATTTTTGGGATAAAAATGTGCTTGATTAATAATAGATTTGATTAGTATTTTATTTAGTTCAGTGTGCATATATATATATGCATACAATTTAAGGACAAAATCATATTAGTACGAGTACATATTCATATATACAATATACAAATCTTTAATTTTGTTCGATTCATATATACATATATTTAATATCATCACAAACACATATTTTTCATTTCAATTTACTAATTGCTTCCCAAAAATATGAATATGCGGAGATTTGTGGAGTATTTTTTACTGCATATACAGAGTATATTAGCCATGAAAAAAGTGTACCATCAGGAGTGTTTGACGTTGAAGTTTTTACGCACTCGGTATGCTGTCCTTTTATGACGTCACGGGACTCAGAAGATTGAGAAAAATGTCATGAGTGATGATGAGAGTTCGAACAGGCCAATGAGACCACAGTTTGGTTATAATAATACAAAAGTGATTGTTATTTCATAGACAGTTTAATTGTTATTATTAGAATACCTTATCAATTTTTTTTTTTTGGTATAGCAATCTGTTTTATAATTCAGTTTTTGATATAGCAAGTTGATTTAGAATTTAATTATGGTATAAGAAGGTATTTTTGAAGCTGATTTATTGTAACAGTAATATGACTTGGTTAATTTTTTTTTGAAACATCACAGTATTTATACAAAGTTGTTTTGATATATATACAATTTTTTTATTTCAACTAACATTAGTCACATATAATGAATGCTTTTTTAAAAAATTTTGTGTTCTTCACCAATATTATCGTATGATGAAAATATATAGAAAGTCTGTGTATTTGTACTTTTATACAATGTGCAGAAAGTTCTGAATGTATATATTTATGTTCATATACAGTATTCACATGAATATATACTTATATTCAAATAAAAAGGGTAGCTACCTAGATACATAATACACATACATATATTCATAATACACTTTATATTCTTATATTAACATACAATAATATAAATATAAAAAAAAATACATTTCAACTTATATACAAATTAACTAAATACTTCATATTACCATGTAATATGTATCAACCAGTGAATAGAATTTTTTATAATGAATAACAAATATTTGTATAAATAAATTGTAAACACGTATAACAGAAAAATAAAATATCAAAATACACAAAAACGTATGCATTTAATACTTTCAAATCATATACTTATACAAATACAATTACATATACAAATGTCTAAACATTAAGAAAACTTATGCAAATATACTTACATATACAAATATACAACAACAACAACAACAACAAACCCAGTGTATTCCCACCTAGTGGGGTCTGGGGGGGTAAGATGTACGCAGTCCATACCTCTACCTCTGAAGAAGTAGAAAGGCTGTTTCCGATAAACCCCGGCTCAAGACAGTCGCCACACTACATATACAAATATACAAACATACATATACTTGTACAAGTATACAAACGTGTACAAATATACAAATACGCTGACTTACACAATTTTAAATAAATTTTACTTATCGGTTTACATTTGACTTTATCGTATTGAATTGAAATTTGTATCTGATTGAGTACGACGTCATTACCGGCTTCAAAATAGTTTTCTTCGTATACACTTGATCAATCAAAACTTTATTATGATTTGGTCCAGAAAAATTTGCTTGAAATTACTTATTTATAGCAATTACTTCAATTTGTTCAATAGGACCTGCATCAATTTGGTCATTTGTATCATCAATATCTACTTCAATTAGATTTTCAAACATTTAATGATTTGTGAGGAAAAACACAAATTAGTTTTATTATACACTTAGTAATCAAAAATATAAAAATCCAATAATCAGAACGAATTCATAATCGTAATAGTTATTCGAATTCAGAAAACATATACAAATTCGAGAATGAATTCAAAAACATATTTTTCAGAAAAAAAATTATTTCATGAATTTTCTTTTACATATTTTTGAATAGAGATTTACCTGTTATCAATTGTATGAATTGAAATCTTCTACTGCTTATTCAAATCTTAAGAAAATATTTTTTCTCCATTTTTGGCAGATCTCTAAAAATAAGATTTAATGTTTAGTTATGAAGGAGAAATATGTGGACAGTTGGAGGAATTTAAGGAAATTGATTGTATTGGAGAAATTTAAGAAAATTGATTGCATTTAACATTCCTTGTTTATCTCTAATTGTTGTTGGGTTGCTTTCAAATTTTCTTTTTTATCTCCTATTTCAGTTAGATTATTTTTCATCTGATTTGTATAATTCTTATAGATATACAAATAACTATTAACTACTTTTGCCTATAATTTGTAATTATTGAAACTTTCACTAGGAAGTTAGTTATAGGTCTTATACTTTGCCTATATGTGAATTTTTGCCTTAAATAAATACAAATTTGAATCGACAAAGGACATCAAAAATATTGGGAGCAAGAAAGTAAAATTAAATCTAAAATTTCTTCTAAATTGATAATATTTTCTTTCTACAACAATATGTGCACAATGTATTTCTCAAATAAGTTCTTTCTTTGTTATGGTTGTTCACAAATTTATTTGTGATATGAGGTCAACTTTCTAAAATTTTAGTTCTTGATGCTTACAATATTGATCATATCTATGATTAAGAAAAAAAATCTTTTAATTAGAGGTAAATTTTCTAAAATTTTAGTATGTTTTGACATTTATAATAATAAATTATCATATATTTGTGATAGACAATTATTGATTACAAAGTTCTTAGTGAGATATCGATAGTAGCTATTATTGCAGACACATTTTTCAGTGATTTGATGTAAATTTTTTAAAATTATAATATGCTCACAAAAATAAATTATCATGTATTTTTTATAGACAATTACTATTGAGATATCAAAGTACGTTTGTAAAACAGATAAACATATAATTTCAATTATAGGATAGACTGATGTATTTCACCAACTATTGTAGAGATTTACTTCATCAAATAAACCTTATTATATATAAGGTATTAAGGACAATACATGCTTCCCACATGGACTTTAATTGCGTGACATCCACACACTCATAAAAAGGTTAGCAAATTGTGTAACTATTATCAAAATTTAAAGAGTATTACCACGATTAGAAGTGACAAATTATAGTTGATGTCAAAGTCTTACAAGTTGGGTAGAAAATATTACAATTTATGTTGTATTAACTATGTTGAAAATACTATTTTAAAGAATAAAAAAAATAAAAAGACGATTTTATGTACTGCAGAGTATTTTAACGAAGGACAAAAAGTTCGAACGACATTTCTAAAATCCTTCAGACTTTTAATATAGTATAGATATAGATGAAGAGTACATGTGAAAAATTTCTTAACGAGGACAAATTTGACCACAAAGGTATGACATCAAGGGTAAATTTGACTCCAAAATACGACGACGGAATACTTAGCCAATTTTTCAAAGTAGGGGGTAAACTTGACCCCAAAGTATGATGAGAGTAAATTTAATTTTAAAATATGATGAACATATATATAGCCAATTTTTCAAAGTAAAGAGAAGTAAATTTGATCCTTTTCGCTTTTTTTTTTTTATATAGTTTTGGAACCACAACAATCCGGCATGCTTTTTTAGCCCATCCAACAAGATAGTTAAGTTGAACATTTGTACGCCAACAAAAAATAACAAATAGAATTAAAGCAGCACCAAATCATACCAATTCGGCATGACCTGTAAATAATTTGATAAAATAAATGAAATTAAGATGATAACGAATCATATGTATGTGGCATAACTTTATAATTTGCTATTGGGCGATTGAAATTAAAACTAATGGGATGTCTTGAGTGAAACCGTAAAACAACGGACGTCATAATTATAACATTTCAAAGTTAGGAGTGAATAAGCCAGAATCCTAGATTTGAAGGTTTTACGAGAAAATGCTATGCATATCACTTTAGCATATTAATTGAAGGGAAGCACTACTTAAAACATATCTCACAACCTTTGCTCAATATTCATAGTTGGATCCAAAGGGTTCATAGGATATTTAAACAAGAAAAAATGTCATCAAAACTTAAAATCATTTCTGTACAAGTATAAAATACCCTATTTGCAAAAAGGAGGAACCATCTACAACTGTTGGATGGAAGAAAAATAAAAAGGGCAGAAGGTAGTCCATATATGCGGGGAAAATTAAACATATCTATCACACCATGAGAACATAATTTACAAGGCTCATTGCAGAAAGTCCAAAAGCTTATCATCAAACCGACTACCATATACTTTGCATGCAAAGCAATTGGGACTTAAAGGTGTGTGGATATCATTTGGGAAGCGAAGCAGATTATATTTCTCCAATGGATGAATTAATTACATGTGGAGAGAAAGTAAAAAGAAAGATATCCATGGGCAAATACAAAGAATCATACAGATCCAGTCCAAGGTTTGCCCAGCAATGTTCATCTGTCTCTTAAAAACAATTCCTCTGCCTTGAGCAATAAAGAAAGTATAGATCACTCCGCTGATTTTCCTTTGGGTTCAAATATATTATACCATTTTGATAGTAAATGATCAACTAATTAGCTTTCTGAGTCTCTTTTCAGCCAGACTGGCAAACTTGTTCTGTGGTTCCAGAACAAGTGCATGTCTGATATCTGCAATATTAAAATCCACTGTAAATTAATAGATGCCCACATCTTGCCAGGACGCACCATCCGACCTAAAATTGAAATCTGTACAATTGCACACGTGTCTTCAACAAATATAGTTCAAATTTAACATGAAAAGATAATATGGCAACATACCCGGTAATCCCACAGAGGTAGGGTGTTGTACGCAGACCTTGCCCCTACTTGGGATGTAAAGAGGTGGTTTCCGATAGACCCTCGTCTCAATGAAAAGCAAAACAAAGCAATTTGGGAAAAGAAATAACAGAAGTGAAAGAGCCACGACAAATACTGAAGACGGCATGAAAAGATAATATGGAAAGCAAGTGACAAATTTAGAATCAACGGAATATTCCCCAAAAGATATTTGCATCAATCGGAAAGTGATCATATAAAACTACACGAGGTAGAGGTAGACCGAAGAAATACTGGAGGAAGGTGATTACGCATGATATGGAGCAGTTACAGCTTATGGAGCTTATGGAGGACATGACCCTTGATACGAAGGTGTGGAGGACGCGGATTAGGGTAGAGGGTTAGGGGGTCGAAGTGCGTCGGTAACAATAGGGGAATGTTCTTTATTTGTGGCTGAAGTTTCTTGTTCGTGGTGTTGAGTGAAATCTGTAATTTCGGTTAGATAGTTTTTAGTATTATCTTGTGGCTGCAGTATCATCTTGTTACTAGCAATGTTAGTGTATTTTGCATACTATACTAGTTTATATGCATTTATATTTTGTGTTCGTTATACTATTATCGATCCTAAGTCGGGGGTCTATCGGAAACAACCGCTCTACTTTACCTGAGGTAGTGGTATAATCTGCGTACACTCTATCCTCCCCAAATCCCACTATGTGGGAATACACTGAGTTGGGTATGTTGTTGTTGTTGCATATCCATATGTACGTATGAGTATGAGCCAAACACAATTGTTGTGATTGCACTTACAACTACTTAGCTCCCCACCTGCTAGGGTCCGCTGCTATTTAGATCTGCCCGGTGACACACAAGGCATTGATAATGAAATAGCAGCCAAACGAGAAAACTCGACCCCCTCCCCCTTCCAAGTACTGTAGTCCAAATCAATATGAAGCTTCCAACTTTTAAAACTAACATGAGATGAGTAAATTAAATTTGGTAAATTATTTTTTTGTCATTAGTTTTTGGAAAGGTCTTAGTCATAGGGAGATATCAATTTTGAGCAAATTCTGTGCAATTAAAAATTTTATTCCTACCAAAATGAGATCAATAAAAGGTATCTGAAGAAAACTGAAGATAAAATTGCACTTGTACCGTGGAAAGAAACAAATGAACAGGAAAGATGCACTGTGCAACAGACAGACTCGCCGTAGACACGTAAAATTTATTGGATCAATTTTATATAAAATTTGAATTTGATCCATATTTCATTGGGTCTAAAATTATTTTGGATTTAAAAAAAGAGAAAAGGACATGGAATGATCATTTTAAAAAAAAAAAAAATGACCCATAATTGAAAAAGTGGACATACTGTAGCCAATCGGCTAAAGTAATTCCCTCTTTTAGCCATTTGGCCCAATTGGGCACATGCAGTCTCTATACTCAATTGATACACTTTTATACCAATTTGATACACTTTTAGAATGCATGTAGAAACTATATAGAGCCGTATAAAATATGTATCTAAATAATAATTGTAGTTAAAAATTATATAGAATGTGTATAAAAATGATATAATTATTATATAGAATATGTATATATATAAAAATTGTATCATTATTATATATAAATGTATATTTTTAACAATTATATTATATAGTTACTCTTTTGGTTTATTGTATCAAACTATGGAGGTGAAACACATCGTCTATTGTCTAAAACACAATCATTTTGGTTCTTATAAGAAAACAGTTCGAGAAGGTTCAATTGGTCGAGATGGATTTCTAGATTCACAGATTTATCAACATCACCCTAATTTGTCGTTTAATCTTTCTAGGACCTTTTGGATGCTCTAAATCAACTTGAAGGAGGATTGAAGGACAAGATCAAAAAATTGAGTTCGTACGATAAGTACAAGTAGGAAGTCCTACTCGGCAATCTTGATTGGTCCCTGATGCATAAAGACCCTCACTTTTGGAAGAAAAATATAAACTATTTCGAGGAGAATGGATTTCAGGTAATGCCTACAGCATCACACATTCCTTCGTACAGCTTAAACACCATAACATACCATTACCGATGTGCCTTTCTATGAGAAAAACGACAATCTCGTAGATCGCGTAACTGCTCAACCAAACTTGTTAGCCTGATATCAGTCGAAATATTCAGTAGAGTGGTTCAGTGTTTATAAAGTGAAAAGCACAAAAAATGACAAGGCCATAGGAGCGAAAAAGCAAGAAGTGAAGCGTACACTTCTGTTAATAAAAACGCACTATTGTGGCTATTTACTGAATTTTTAAATTTAGGCGCTAGTTTTGTGAAATTATTTTAGTTTTAGGTGTTATTTTTATTCTTTCTCCTTAAAAAAATAATAAGCCCATTTTATTCCTCATCAAGGCCCATCTCACCTTGAAACCCAAACTCATCAAGTGTCGTGGCATCCCAGTCAAATCCAAGACCAATGAGACGCCGCCACATGTCAAGTGTCCCAAATGACATGTTTTCAGTCAATCATTAAGCAACTAGGCCTACCCCCTACAACTATAAATAGGGGGTAACATAACATTCTAAAATGAAAAAAAACGGGATTCGAAAAAAAGGATTCTGCAAGCATTGGAGAAAGCTCTGCAATGACTACACAGCTCTTCAAAGAATTGACTAACGGAGTTCTGCCCGAAGATCAACTCGACAAGACGAAGTGTTATCTAACATTTCTAGAGATCCAAACGCATTTTTTAGGAGGTTCAAATCATCCTACATTCGAAAAACATGCTACGGAAGGCCCTCGAATCACGAAAAAAGCTTAGGAGAAAAGAATCAAGAGAACAACAGAATTGTACTCACAAAATTCATTTAAATAACATTATTCTTTTTTGTTTATTTTATTTTTGCTTGCAGTTAATTTTCAGCACTACAAAAATTTATGCGAACAAATTTTGGCACACCCAGTGGGACCAGTTTTGTTCTTCATCCCTTCCTTCTACAAATTGAAAACTCACAAACTCAACTACTACAATGGACTTAAGACAAATCAATGAAGTTTCATGCAAGAAGTTAAATACTGTCACGTCTACTAAGATCACACTTTTTAGCTCCATCAACGCTTGTGCTTTGGATGGATCCTAATACTTCACCTTTTTGGAGATGACGAAAAAGAGAATCTCAAATTTCGACTGTAACTACAACCCCTGAGGGCAACATTGCATCTATGTTATCAGATGAACAGTCTGAAACTGTCTGCAACTTTGGAGAATCTGAAGACTTAATAAATTCTCCAACTTCAATGAAAATCAACACCTTCATGGTTGATGCAATTGGCATGGATGAGAAGTTTGCAATGATGGAGCAAACCATTGAAGCCTTGAAGAAGTCTGTTGATGAGAAAGATCATCAAATCGCTCGACTTATAATTCTGATACTCCTACGTATCGTGACGCTGAACAAAGATGGAAAAAAACTAGCGAACCAAGATTAGAAGGCCGTTTTTTTAGCGATATCTGGGACGATTCGGATGCAATCTGATTGTGGTTTTCGCGTGAGACGTAGATCTACGAGTCTAGTTTCCAACGCAAACAACAGCTCTTGATTTTGATGTTCATAAATCAAGATATAAGAGTTTTCGTGAGACTACACAAAACAAGTAAAAAGTGAAAACAAAACTGATGGTCTGATTTTGAAACGATACCTGGGCAAATCTGGAGATAAATTGAGCGTGGTTTTCACGTAGAACGTAGCCTCACGAGTCTACTTTCGAGTCTACTCCCTATGTCAATATTATCAATCTGGATAGCACCACGTACGTGGTCCTTGAGAAGAATGGAATGCTCTCACTCGAAGCCTCTTTATCGTCGAGCCCTATGGATGAGATGCACCACTCGCTTGCTTTGCAAGAATGGACTGCAGACACTCAGAACTTCATCATCACAAGGTCACAAGAATGACACCAAGCACATGCTCACTGAAGCTAAAATAGGGAACTTTCAGCGTCGTCAAGGATGAAATCAGATCATTCCAAGTCAGTTTCTTATCAAGCAGTAAGAAAGTAATGCACCAAATGGTTCAACATCAATCCTGTCGACTTTTTATGGTATGACATCAAGACCATTTGCATAAACCTGCACAAAAAAAATGAAGATGGAACACATCTACCGTGTTGACCGGATGAAGCTTCTGGGTTCTATGCGGATTGATGTCAACTTCAATCAGGCAATAAGTGCCGATATCAAACGCACGATGCTTCGATTTGGCATGATCAACATTGAGAGAAACACATCAATTTAGTTCAACATGGATGATATCGATGTCGATTAGCATGAATTTGATTTTCAACCATTGATCTTCTATGCCGAAATGCAAGGAGTTTTCTATTCCAAGATTTAAGAAAATAGGCACAAATTTTCTTGCCAAGGATAGAAAAGAGTTGCTCTGAGTGTCCGTTTTCAAGCTCGCCAAATCCTCAAGAAAATGGGTGAAGCACCTAGTTGTTGCTCATTGAAAACTGCGACTCGAAAAATGATGCCTCAAGTGGTTCCTGACCAATCATCTAGACAATGTTTGTATATGCTTGGTGTGATATCGACCCCACTTGCATTTTTTCATGAACCTACAAAATTTGATTTTTGGATATGACGCAGCAATACAAGTCTAGTCTCTCCAGAACTAAGTCGATCAACATTTGGACATTCCTACAGTCAGATATGATTTTTACTCTGCAAGTGTTTGAAGTTGAAAATCTGGAAACACTCCATGTACTTTTTTGGTCAATGTTGCGAGGAGGTTGTATACTTTGTGTGACGTCCACCAATGCTGCCAAAAAAGTTGAGGTACACCAGCAGTGTTTTCCAAATACATGGTCACAAAGAAGCCAAGAGATGTCTTTGCAAGGGCTACGGATTTCAAAAGATTATGGTTAATGTGATTTCATAACATCTCCTTATGTAGAGGCTCCTATGAAGAATTTTCAGTTTGTGTATAAGGAATGTTGTGGTGAAATTAGAAGATGAGAATTTGGGAATTTCAAATTGCCAATCAGTTGAAAAATTACCATATTGAGGAGATTTCTTTGGAGGTGACTTTAATTCTTTCTTGAAATCAAAAGGAAAATTGATATTTTTTTCCTTTGATACAAAAAGATCAAGTCAACTTTTTTACTTCATACATGCAATATGTCAAGTGAGGGGATTGTATTGATCCTTTTAATTCAAATACATTGAGAGGGTCACATTGTTGTGCAAGTAAAAACTACTTAAATAAATATTAAGGTGGTGATTTCTCATGTTCATACTTGTCCAAGACGAGTCAAAAAAAAAATCAAGTTGGTCAGTTTTTTTAACTCTTGAAATATTATCGAGTTTGTACTCGATTGTGGACGAAAAATGAGGATCACCACAAATAAATTGTTGGTTGCTTTGACGAAGACTTCACGACATGAAAGTTCCTGGAGGAAACTTTAGTTAGACCACTCGCAAGTATTGATCTAACTAGGATGCATTGATGAGAAACAAATACCTTTGAAGTCACGAGAATGAAAACACATTCATGAGTACGTCAAGTCTCACCGCCAAGTTTCGGCAAGCCTACACGTCGACCAACCTTGAAGTAGGGGGCATCTGTAGACACGTAAAATTTATTGGATCAAATTTATATAAAATTTGAATTTGATCCATATTTTATTGGGTCAAATTATTTTAGGTTTAAAAAAATAATAAGACCATTTTATTCCTCATCAAGGTCCATCTCACCTTGAACTCCAAACTCATCAAGTGATGTGGCATCTTAGTCAAATCTAAGACCAATGAGACGCCGCCATATGTACAAATGATGTGAAAATCTCATTCAAATTCAACAACCAGTCAAAAAATACCAAGTGTCCCAAATGACATGTTTTCGGCCAATCACAAGCAACTAGACCTACCCTCTACAACTATAAATAGGGGGTAACACAACATTCTAAAAGGAAAAAAAAAAAAAAGAAAACGGGATTCAAAAAAGAGGATTCTGCAAGCATTGGAGAAAGCTCTGCATTGACTACAAAAGGTCTGCATTGACTACACAGCTCTTAAAAGAATTGACTAACGGAGTTCTGCCCGAAGATCAACTCGACAAGACGAAGTGTTGTCTGACATTCCTGGAGATCCAAACACATTTCTAGGAGGTTCAAATCATCTACATTCGAGAAACACGCTATGGAAGGCCCTCGAATCAAGAAAAAAACTTAAGAGAGAAGAATCAAGAGAACAACAAAATTGTACTCACAAGATTCATTTAAATAAAATTATTCTTTTTTATTTATTTTATTTTTGCTTACAATTAATTTTCAGCACTACGAAAATTTATTGCAAACACTCGCATATAACACCATAACCTCACCTTGAAGAGCCTCTTTATAGAAGAAAAGGGACTCCCTGGCAGTTCCCCGCCTCATATAAGCCTTAACATTCTGTACACAAAAATAAAAATTCCACCCAGTCAGAATATATTAGGGTCATAAAATGGAAATTGAATGCATGGGAGACGGGCATCTGTACTACCATGCATCAAATAGTGGACCTAAGATACAAGAGGAAAAAGGTAGAATAATATGAGTCTAAGCGACACGAGAAACTGTAATTGTCACCATTGAACAAAACAAAGAGAAATGGTACAGCATTCACAATATCTTACACAACTAAAACAAATTTGCTTGACAGGAGTTGCCACCCACAACTCATTTAATAGTAAAGGTACTAGAAAATTCATGTGTTTTCTGCTAAACTATCTAGTATCTTCATGTTATGCTTAGATTACTGCATAATACCCACACAGAACAAACCGCCAGATAGCAAATAAGAACAGAGGGAAAAAAGAGTTTCTTCAGAACTAAGAACTAACACTCGTGTAAACGAAGTTTCTCCTGATACCTTTTTATCAAGTGAAATTGCTGTAGTACAGTCCTCTTCAGCTTGTTGGAAGCTGCAAGTTAGATCACTCTGTAAAAGACAAATTCGAACAGACAGTACAGAAAAAGTAGCACTAGTATCATAATTTTTCATCATACCATCCCAATTCTAGGTAAGCAGCTGCCCGGTTGCAATAGTATGTGGCGTTGTCATTCAATTTAATTGCTTCTGTGTAGTAGCTTACAGCCTTGTACCACTGCCTGCCTTTAAATGCAGCATTTCCCTACATAGAATTCATCTAATTACCATGATAAATTAGAAGAGCATATTAATGACAGCCCATAACTTTCACAACATGGTAAAATGAAGGCGAAATGACTATCAGGCACGACATTCCTTTATTTCTCATTGGTTAAGTTTCAAGAAGACTAAAACAGAGCATTTAAAAAATGGAAAAGAAACATATATACCCTCGAATTATGATACATATATACCCTCGAATTATGATAAATGATATGTATATACTCTCCATCATATTTTGAGTACACATATGCCCCTACCATTAATGAATGGTACGTATATACCCCTCACACTAACGGTAGGGGCATGTGTACCCAAAGTATGACGGAAGGTATATACGTATCATTTATCATAGTTCGGGGGGTATATTTGTCCCTTTTCTATTTTTATTTTTTTATTTCAAACTATTAACCTAAACCCTCTACCCCACCCAATAAACCCACTACCCGACGCGGTCCCAATTAAAGTCAGAGAGATGCCTATCTAACAGACGCATTTTTCTCATCCCTATAACGATATGCACACACAATACGGTAACACTTACTACTATCAATTTCAAAAGAAAAAGAAAATTAACCCATAATACCCAAAAACAACATCAAATAAATTGAACCCCTCATGTTTCAATTTGCAGCGAAATTCCGTAGGGAAAACACTACCCACCATCGATCAACACCACATAGCCACCGTATCCGTCGAACCAAAAACACCCCACTGACGAACCATCGTCGCACCCCTAGCTCCGGCCACCTCCAACCTAATCTCCACGCCCTCCAACCAATAAACACCAACTAGTAGCAACAATCCGCAATTTGATGGGATTCACCTTTAAGAAAAAATAGAGGGAGTATCGCGTTTGGAACAAAAAATAGAGGTTGGATCGAGTTGGTTTGAACTTGGTTTCGATAGGTTTGTAGGGTCGGATAGTCAGTTTGGGTTAATTATTTGGGATAAAAAAAACTAAAACAAAAAAGGGACAAATATACTCCCGAACTATGATAAATGGTTTGTATATACCCTCCGTCATATTTTGGGTACCACATAGTGTGAGGGACATATACGTACCATTTTATTAACGGTAAGGACATGTATGAATTTAAAGTATGACGGAGGTATATACGTACCATTATGGTATTATAGTTCAAGGGTATATTTGTCCCTTTTCATTTAAAAAAAGATTAACATAATTGCATCTACCGTTACTTAAGACTGAACTCAAAATCTGTAGTAGATACTGTGAGCCTTGCTTGCAAAATTTGCTACAATTATGGTATTAACATGCCAGTAGCATTTGAGTAGAAACTAAATATTACTGGTGTGTACCTTATTAGCTGCCTCTTCTTTTGGAGGAGAGACCAGGCAAGAGCGATGTGGTGGAAGTGCAAAAATCCGGTAAAAATGCGATTAAAAAAAATGAGAGAGCATTCTGATTCTCGGTCTTCCCAAAGAAGGTAAGATAACAAGAAGCAAGGAAGATTACAATGCGGAAAAAAAAAGAAGAAAATTCCAAATGTTTAATCGGACATCCAAATTGAATAATAATACTTTCAGTTTCAAGAGCCCCATATTTGCTCCTCATCACAGATAATATTGAATCTTCGATGCTTGCCGGTAAAAGGCTGTAATAACTAATAAGGAACTGGGAATTCAACTATCAGGTCTTTGCAGCCTTTCAGATTAGGATACAGAATAGTGTGATTCCACAAGAGACCTAGTAAACCAAATTAAAAATCTGAAAAATAATCATGTCAAATAAGACTAAGAAGTTGATTTTAGCATTAAAAGAAGAAATGGAGAATGAAACCTTTTCTTTCAAAAGCTCAGATTCATCAATGCTACCATTGGTATCTTGTAATGGAGATGCGCTGGATTGTACGCTTACTTCCTCTTGAAGAGATGAATACATATCCAAGAAAGTGTCGAGTAGAAACTTATCCGTTCCGTGAGATGCAATAAATGACAGGGAGATAGGATAGTTATCATGTTCTCCCAAAGGAATGGCAGCCTGACATTCAAAACATGGAACAGAATGTCCACTGTGAAATCACTAAAATATGGAAAGAAAACAGAAGTATGGGGAAGACCAAGTACTACTTGAGCTTGAATTCTGCAACATGGAATTACCTGACAACATCCTGACATACTGGCAATGCCCAATAAAGCAAATGTTCTATCATGAACTTCAGCAGATAAACCTTGCCTTGACTTTAGTTTTAATGGAGGATCTGCAGTAGATGGAAGAACCAATATGCCATCGTTCTTCAAACAAAATGAAGTGAATTCTTAAGATACAATTACCATTAAAGGATACCACAAATAATGTATTCGATGCTGGAGATCTTATGAAAGTGACTGAGAAAGAAAGGAAATTGCAACTGGCAATAGATTGTGCAAGAATCTTAAACACAATTTACTGCCACTAAATCTGTCCGTATGGAGTGGACAAAACTGGCATTCAAACATATATTCAATATCTGATGCAGTCAAGCAGGGGAATCAGGGATCTGAATCAGATAGTACATTGATAGTAGTCGAATGATAGTATAACTCATTATTGGAACTTGCATAAAATTTTCTTAGAGTTAAAAACAATACATCAATGTATAGCTTTAACAGGCCATTTCACTATTTAAAAAAAAATTCTTACATGCCATATGAGATGCAGATATAATAATGCGGGGATCAAGGATGGAACTATAGTACATTTGAATTGTAATACCCGGCACATATTCTTGGGATTACAAAAAGGAAATAACTAACAAGGTGGGGGCCACTGATATCACCATTCCTGCAATATATATCCTAAATTGGAGGGATACAACAAAATAAGGACAACCTAACTGACATGAGTTTTACGTATCCTTTTTGTTCTGCTCAACAACCAAAGACCCACAACCAATACTATATGCACTACGACTTTTAACAGCCAATCAAATGCCCCCTAATTTGTTTGTGTTTTATATGTATGCCAAATATTTAGGATAACCCAAAAAACAAACATGTTACATTAAAACGGGATGCAGGACGAGAAATTTTTGAAATGGCAAATGACATCGTGAACTTTTCAAAACTGTTCCCTCGAAAATTGTACCAAAGTTGTGAAAATTTAAGTGGCATTGATTGACATGAGAAAAAGATAATGGTAGCCGCCACCAATGGAGTGGTAATCCAAACACCCCACCCCCGCAGAAGAAAAAGGAGACTACGTCATTTTTTAGTTAGGGCTGTGGAAAAGTACCTTCAGAAGGTTCTTCATAGCAACTCGCATCTCGGTCCTCACTCTGTATAGTACTTTGATGTTCTCCGGAGCCGATGTAACTGCTGCAGCAATGTAATTGGATACTTGAGAATCCAACCTCGGTTTCACAGCCTTCATCCATTCTTCATAATTTGTCTTAAACTCATAGCTGATGAAAATTAAGCATCAGCGATGATGGTCAGAGGAAATCATTGCATCAACCAAATCAGAATTCTGACCAAGATAGGATTAAGATGGAAAAACCAGAGATAGCACATATGTAGTTGTTGAGCGTGTTTCATAAATCAAGTTTAGAAAATCATGGGAAATAATACACTAAAAGGGTATTGCCACAGTGAACCATGTAATCTTTCTCAGGAAAGGCAACAAAAGTAGATGG
This sequence comes from Capsicum baccatum var. pendulum, assembly GCA_030864225.1. Lineage (NCBI taxonomy): Eukaryota > Viridiplantae > Streptophyta > Magnoliopsida > Solanales > Solanaceae > Capsicum > Capsicum baccatum. The sequence goes on from CM061559.1 coordinate 142,116,883, forward strand.
TAGTAATGCCCCTCTTTATTCAAACAGAAATCCAGTTAAGCATTCTCCCACCACTACAACCTATCATCCACAATCAGCAGCAGCTTGCACATGGCTATCGGTGCTTTACTACTAGAAGGACAAAATACAGCAGTGTAACTATCAATTAACCAGTCAACTGTTAACTTCCAAACCATTTGCATTTTTGACAGGTTACCAAATGTGGCGAATGATGGAACACTTTAAATCAATGAAAATGCCAGTTAACGGTTGAAAGTCTCAAGGTGGAAGTGGATTAATGAAACATCAGTGCCAGTGCTAGACTTCTCGGTATATTGAACAGAGAAAAGCAGAAAATCCTACTACACTCGCTAGATGGACATATAGCTTAACAGAAGAACAATTTAGATAGGATCAAAAAAGTGGTTTTAGATAACGAAACCATTCAGCTCTCAATTCCAGTAGTCCCTCTATGTCAAATACTCCAGAAATGAGTTTAGGCATCATGTAATGCGTAGGAGTATCAGATAATTTACATTTTACATTTTACTATGAAACGGATTGAAAGTTTTCAATAAACTAGACACTATTTCTTGAACCAAGAATGAGAGTAGTAGTTTTCTATAAGTAAACCAATATTTTAGTAAAGACAAGAAAAAGCACCAACTCCAATTAAACAACAACAAACCCAGTGTATTCCCACCAAGTGGGGTCTGGGGAGGGTAGAGTGTACGCAGTCCATACCGCTACCTCCAGAGAAGTAGAGAGGCCGTTTCCGATAGACCCCCGGCACCAACTCCAATAGATAGGCAGAAATTTTGACTCAACACTGAAGGAGAGAAACAAGCTTCAAAGATCTGACAAAGGGATGTATTTAGCATTTTCACAGCTTTAAATGGAACAGCTTCCCGTGGATTTACAAAACTCTAGATGAGATTTCCAGCACCCCAGAAACGCGCAAACAAAGAACTTCTGAGAAACAAACTATCTCCATACAGGTAGAAGCCAGGAGGGTAGAGGAGATGTGAGACAGAAGCAGATGATCTTGTCAACAACAACGACCTGTATTCGAAGCACAGCACAGCAGCTTGATATTTTGAGGATACCTATCTAAGATTCCTCACGTAAACGAACACTCATTTCCCTCAAGATGGTCCAACACAATGTAGGAGGCCATAACTAAAGCGCAGCCAAATGAATATAGAAGGTAGGAAGAGCTTACAGAAAGAGATTGGAGATTTCAGTGCAGAGAGATTCTTGTGAAGAGGGAGTCCAGTACGACACTCCAGAATCTCTGAAACCAATTCCTTTTTTCTTTTTTTTTCTTTTTTTGGAGAATGGTAACATTTCATTAAATACATCAGCACAAAGTTTGTGCTGATAAAAGAAAGAATACAATCTCCAGACGAAACAAAACATAAAACTCCCCCATAATCAATAAAAATTTACAAGGATAAGATGACTTCGAGTATGGTTTTACTATCATTTACAACATCCTTCACTCCAAAAATGAAAGAGTGATAAACAATTCAACTTTATTCTTTCTATGGAGTTCTTTAACAACGACAACAGCATACTCAGTGTAGTCCCACAAAGTGGGGTCTAGGGAGGGTAGAGTGTATGCAGACCTTACCTCAACCTATGAGTGAGGTAGAGAGGAGGTTTCCGATAGACCCCCGGATCAAAACAAAAGCAGACTAGAAAAAGATGTAATGGAAGTACAAGACACCATAGATAGTAACAAAAATAATAGATAGTAGTAGAACGGTACTACAACAAAATAATACTACACTCGAACTACATGAAAGAAAACATAGTAACAGAAATTGAAAAACAAGAAACTAAAAGAGTAGCCCTACGACTGCAAGTAACGACAACAGGACAATGCACTCCTAGCTACTAGTATGGACGCATTCCTACCTACTAGTGTGGACGCACTCCTACCTACTGACCTTTGGTAAGTTGCGACTGCGCCATATCCTGTCTAATCACTCTCCCAATACTTCTTGGTCTACCTCTACCTCTTCCGAATCCATCCATAGTCAACCTTTCACACCTCCGCACTGGGGAATCCGTGCATCTCCTCATCACATGATTGAACTATCTCAACCTCGCTTCCTGCATCTTGTCTTCCACCGAAGTCACTCCCACATGCCACGTATATCCTCATTTTTTATCCTATCTCTCCTAGTATATTCACACATCCATCAAAACATTCTAATCTCCACCACTTACATCTTCTAAATCTGAGAGTTTTTGACTGGCCTACACTCTGTCCCATACAACAAAGTTGGTCTAGTTACCACTTTGTAGAACCTGCCTTTAAGTTTAGGTGGCACCTTCTTATCACACAAGACTCCAAATGTGAGCCTCTATTTTATCCACCCTGCTCCAATACGGTGAATGACATCCATGTCAATCTCTTCAGGGGGTAATAGACCCAAGATACTTAAAACTAACTCTTTTTTGGATTGCATGTATCAAACCTCACTTCCACATCAGTCTCATGCGTCACGTCACATCTTTATGGTGTTCTTTGTATTCTCAAAAAACATGGAATTTATTTTCTTCCAAAATGTTCATCAACTCCAAATGCATGTTGGAACATGGTTTGCCACCATTTTTTTGGTTAATAACACCAACTCCACAGGTAAAGTTGATGCAATGTGACCAAGAGGTCACGGATTCAAGCCTTGGAAACGTTTCCAACCTCTGATAGAATGCAAGGTAAGGTTGTGTACAATACACCCTTGTGGCAGGGCCTTCCCCGGACCCTTCATAGTAGGAGCTTTAGTGCACCGGGCTACCCTTTAATACCACCAACTACATTCCAGACGCTCAAAAGGTCTATCGTCTTCTTTGGCATAGACCAATCATCTTAACCAATTCTGGTGCATACTAAATTATAAACCACTAAGAGGCCGTTTAGTACAATGTATTAGGAGAAATAGTCCATGCATTATGTATGGTATTATTTAGTACTATGTTTGATAGGAATTTTGAGACTACGTATGACTAATACATAGTATTAGTTATACAGCCTATTTGGTATTATAGGGTGTATAACTAATACCTTCTATTTGGTGGTATTAGTAATGTCAATTTTCTGCTGAATGCCTCTCAATATTGAGAGTCTTGTCATTAAATAGAAAATATTCAATGATTACATCCCTGAAAATCTGTCTTCCTATCCCTAAAGATCAGTTTTTCTATCCTTCTAAATCCGTTATTCTATCCTACCAGATTTGCTCTTACTAAAGTCATTATTATTCTCTTTAACTACAAATCAAATCTATGTAATTACACTAATATACAACAATATATGATTACATTAATATACAATATTTACATCATGCTAACATCCCCCTTAAATTGATGCTGGTAGATCAAGAAGCATCAATTTGCCGACGAGAAACTGATGTTGTCGTGCCATTGATTTTGTAAATGCATCAGCTATTTGAAGATCACTGGACACGTGCGGAAGAGTAATGACACCTTTATCTACAGCTTCTCGTATATAATGACAGTATACTTCAATGCGTTTGGTCCGCTCATTATAAATCGGATTAGTAGCAATCTGAATAGCACTTGTATTGTCAGCATGGAGAGGAGTAGGATTACATTGAGGAACTCCAATCTCAGCAAGTAGTCCACGAAGCCACACAATCTCGGAGCAAGCAATAGACATTGCTCGATATTCAGCCTCTGTTGAAGATTTTGACACGCGGTCTTGCTTCTTACTCTTCCAAGATATCAAAGACTCTCCAAGAAACATGCACCAACCAGTAACCGAACGACGAGTGTCAGAACATCCCGCCCAATCAGAATCACTAAAAGCATTAAGACGAATAGGCGAACCACTAAGAAAGAATAATCCACGATTAGATGTTCCTCGGAGGTATCAAATGATGCGACGGACAACCACCAAATGAAGATGACGGGAAGCTTGCATGAACTGACTAACTTGTTGAACTGCAAAAGAGATATTAGGCCTGGTAATAGTAAGGTAATTTAAGCTCCCAACTAATTGTCGAAATATAGTTGGATCAGGAAGAAGATCGCCTTCCTCCCGGCGATACTTTACATTCAATTCTAATGGAGTATCCACAGAGGAGGAATCCTGAAGACCTACCAAAGAAATCAACTTGGGTATATTTGTGTTGATTTAGAAACACACCGAATGAATCACGATGAACTTCAAAACCCAAGAAATACGTAAGAGTACCAAGATCTTTCATATGAAAAGAATCCTTAAGTTGTTGTTGCAGGCTAGTGATTAGTGAAGAATCAGTTCCTGTAATAATAATGTCATCAACATATACCAAAAGAAGAACACAACCTGTGGATGTTTTCCGAAGAAACAAAGATGAGTCATAGTTGCTCTGCTCAAAAGAGAATTGTAGCAAAGTAGACCAAAATTTGTCAAACCAAGCTCTGGGAGCTTGTTTTAAACCATACAAAGACCGCTTCAACTTGCATACATCTGATGTAGGCAATGAGAACATACCTGGTGGAGGTTTCATATAAATATCCTCTTTGAGATCACCATGAAGAAAAGCATTTTTGACATCCATTTGATGAAGAGTCCAGTTTTGTGAAGCAGCAATGGCAACAATAATTCTCACCGTCGTCTTTTTTGCTACCGGTGCTAAAGTCTCTTCATAGTTCACACCATACTTCTACTTGTTACCATGAACAACCAATCGAGCTTTGTACCGATCAAGAGTTCCATCAGAATGAAATTTAATTGAATAAACCCATTTACATCCAATTGGATGGACATTTGAAGGACATGAAACAATATCCCATGTGTCATTTTCTTTGAGAGCCAAAAGTTCTTCCTCCTTCTGCCAAGATTCATGCTTAGAAGCTTGTGAGTAACAAGTTGGAACAAAAATGGTGGATAAAGTAGATGAAAAGCCATACCAATTAGGAGTACGAGATACTCTCGTAGATCGTCGAGTGGGCTCAAGAGGAGCAGGCCTTGAAGAATTCTCAGATTCTAGTTGTGGTGCAGTTTCAGGTGGCGGATCAATATCAGGAGGGGGTAAAGTTGGCCGCCGACATTCGTACACAAATCCGGGTTTGAACCTCTTAAAAGAAGATGACAAACTTCAAAAGTAGGAAGAAGAAGAGAAGCAGGAGATGACTCAACATGAGTAGGAAAAAAATACTGATTCTCAAAGAAAACAATATTTCTAGAAACATGAAATTTATTAGAACATGGATCATAACAGAGAAAACCTTTCTATGAAGTACTACAACCCATAAAAACACATTTAGTAGACTGAACAGAAAGTTTATTATGCTGAGAAGGAGGAAGATGCACAAAACAAATACAACCAAATGTATGAAAATTATCATAGCTTGGATTTTTGTGATAAAGACGAAAATATGGAGACTCAAGAGTTAACACTTTAGATGGCAGCCTGTTAATTAAATAGACAGCAGTAGACAAAGCTTCAACCCAATATTTAGATGGGACAGAGGACTCAATCAATAAAGTACGAGTGACATCTAAAAGATGACGATTTTTACGCTCAGCGACCCCATTGTGTTGTGGTGTATATGGACAAGAGCGTTGTGAGACAATTCCTTTGTCAAGCAAAAAATTTTTGAATTCATTTGACATATATTCTCCACCAGAATCAGATCTTAATAATATGATACAAGTAGAAAATTGAGTCTCAATGTAAGCAAAACATATCTTGAACATGGAAAATACTTCAGATTTGGTACTTAGGAAATACACCCACTTAAATCGACTATAATCATCTATGAATGTCACAAAGTACTTGAACTGAGCATGAGAAACAATTGGTGAAATACCCCAAACATCACTATGAACAACATCAAAACACTTTGTAGCACGATTACCCAAATTAGGAAAAGGAAGAATTTTACTTTTGCCTAATTTACAAGTAGAACAATCAAATGAAGCAGGGGAAAATTGATTTTTACTTCCTAATAAACCAGAATTTGATAAATGAGACAACACAACAGAATTTGGATGTCCTAGATGCTTATGCCAAAGCTCAGTCTTATTAGCCGTAGAAGTACAAGCAAAAGATATAACAGGAGGAATGGAAAATTGTATAGAAAACAATCTTCCAACTTTAGGCCCCTTCGCGATTATCGTCCCCGACACCTGATCCTGCACAAGACAACCATTACGAGAAAAATTTACATCACAATTGTCATCAACCAATTGTCCAACTGAAATAAGACTAGTTGAGAGCTTCGGTGAAACAAAAACATTCTTGAAAGTTGGAACAATATCACCAACCTTGGTAATGGGTAAATTACTACCATTAGCAACCTGTATTTGTGATGAACCTTGATACTTACGAGCATTTTTTAGTATGCTTGTTGAGTTGGTTATATGATTGGAAGCACCAGAATCAACAATTCAAAAATTAGATTTAACATCAATACCTTGTAATCCCAATGCTGAAAAGGCTGATACGATCACTTGTTGTACCATTTCAGGAGTAAGAACTTGTCCTGAAGGTCCTGAAGATGAGTTCTCAAGAGTGTAACCATTTATTGCTGCATGAAAATTATTTACCTTACGATTCTGAGGGCGTGTGGGACACTCTTTGATAATGTGTCCTTGTTGTTTACAATAATTACAAAACTTCTGGCCACAATTTCTAGCAATATGGTCATATTCCTTGCAATTGTAGCATTGAGTTCTATTCATATCCCTACTCATACCTTTACCTTGAGCAGCAAATGCAATAGCGACATCATTTCCTCTTCTGAAAGCATTTTGTGTGACATAACGCAGGTCTTCACAAAGCAATTCCCTAAAACAAACATCCAGGGAGGGAGGCGGGTCACGATTTATCAAGTTAGAGCGAACACTCTCAAACTCAGAGCGTAACTTCATCAAAAATTAATCTCGCTTGCTTTGCTCATGAACTTGCTGAATTACAGAGAGAGATTCGGAAGGTATTTTGGCATAAACAATATCTGTAAATTCAGCCCATAAGTTCTGAAATCCAGAATAGTAATCCTGAATAGAAAGAACTCCTTGAGAGTAATTAGCAATTTCATACTCTAAGTGAAAGCGTCAGGCACTATTATCTTGGTTGTAAACCTTTTGTAAATAATCTCACATGGCCTTAGCTATCTTGTAAGGCCTGAGATTAGAAACAATAAGAGGGTCAATTGACCCTAAAAGCCATGTCATCACCCGACTATCTTTAATCTTCCATTCACCTAACTTTGTAGGATCAGTAGGAGCAGGATCGACTCCATCTATATGGCCCCATAGTTCTTTTCCGGTGACAAATAACTGAAACTGAAACTCCCATGACAAAATTCTTTCCAGTGATCGTTAACTGAATGATTCAAACTGATATGAACTCATAATTATGAAAACTAGAAACACTAACTCAAAAAGAACAACCAAAATGACCAAGATCAAAGTCCTAGGTGTTAATTGTCGAGGAACAATCAACAAAAACCCAAATTTTCAAAATAAATTTTGAAAGAACCACAAATGAACTCTATGAAACAAGACAGCCAAGAAAAGGCTCTAATACCATGTCAATTTTCTGCTGAATGCCTCTCAATATTGAGAGTCTTGTCATTAAATAGAAAATATTCAATCCCTAATACCATCCCTAAAGATCCGTCTTCCTATCCCTAAAGATCAGTTTTTCTATCCCTCTAAATCCGCTATTCTATCCCACTAAATCTGCTCTTACTAAAGTCACTGTTATTCTCCTTAACTACTAAATCAAATCTATGTAATTACACTAATATATAACAATATATAATTACATTAATATACAATATTTACATCATGCTAACAAGTAATATATAGGATTTAATACCATAATATTAATATATGTAAAGACAAAAATACCCTTCAAAACCTTATCATTTTGTTTATTTTCTAGGATATATGTATATATTTGTACTAGTAAATTTATTTAAATAAATTAGCTTCAAATTTTATTATTTAGAGAGAGTTTCCGCTGCTAAATAAAATCCAAGACCAATCAATACAAAGTGGCCTCCTGAAGCTTAAGTTGATGCTCACGATTAATAAAGTTTTTTTGGGGTAAACAATTTTCTCACTTAAAAATATTGATATCAATACAAATCAATTTTCACTTAAATTGATATCAATACCCAGATGCAGGATATTGGCCTCCTGATGTGGTTATTAATACTTGAAGCTTAAATTTTTTTTAGGGTAAATAATTGTTCCCAATCAATTTTCACTTTAAAATTATTTGATATTGAGAGTAAATAATTTTCATCTTAATACCCTCCAATAATTTAAGTGACAACATCTAAAAAAAACGTTTTTAAGAATAAATAATAAGGATTTACGAATAAAATACACAAATCTATAGAATGTTGAGGGTATTTTTTGTAAACAAATGATAACTTTTAAGGAAATATAGCAATGCATACTATTTTTAATAATCAAACCAAACACTGAATAAGAAATAGATAAAAGGGCCAAATTTACCCCTCTACTCTGAAAAATTGGCTAAATACTATTCATCATATTTGGGCCAAATTTACCCTCGCTATCATACTTTGGGGCCAAATTTATTCTCGCTGTTAAGAAACTTTTCACTTGTACCCAACCTTTAACAGAAAATCCCAAATCAACATTAAATACCCCATTTGTTAAAAATAAAACACACCCTAGCCTAACCCGCCTCACCCGACCAACAAAAAGACGCAAATAAATATACCCCCCACCCAGTTTTGTTGGTCGAATTTTCCCAACAAATATACTTCTCTTTCAATGTGCAGCGCTAGTAGGGTGTTTACAAATGAACAAAAAGTAAATGGAATGGGATAATGCAGAAGCATAGAACTAGAGAAAATGTCTAGTACAAACTCTATTCATGCTCCAGTTATGTTCAAATTCCACAATTTGATATGCATTTCTATGTGCATCTAGATTCTAGAATCAATGGATAAATTTTCTGAGCAAATGACATGATGAAAAATTTGTGTAGATTCAAACTAAATATAGACATAAGAATGAAGAGATGGCATGATTGACACTAAATATAGAGACATAAGAATGAAGAGATGGCATGATTGACACATAAGGAGACCTCTTAACTCAATCATCCAAAAAAATATTCAGTGGGCCTAATGTGTTTAATTTGACCGCTAAGTGCCTTTTTACATGAGCTCTACACTGATGCGGATCCATGAATTGAGAGGGGGTATATTTGTTTGTGTATGCACTAATGCAGATCCATTTTTTATGAGCTATGCACGGATAAATATCCAATGACCTATTCTCGTTGGAAAAATTTGACCAACAGGGTTGTAGAAGGGGTATATTTGTTTGTCTTTTTTGTGGGTCGGGTTAGATTAGTGTGTGTTTTAATTTTAAAAAATGAGGCACTTAAATTGATTCGGGCTTCTCTATTAAAAAGGGTACAAGTGAAAATTTTCTTAACAGCGAGGGTAAATTTGACCACAAAATATGACAGCGCAAGTAAATTTGACATCAAAGTATGTCAAAGGGTATATTTAACCAATTTTCCAAAGTAGAGGGGTAAACTTGACCCTTTTTCCTAAGAAATAAGCCCTACACAACTAATCTCAGCATTACTAATACACCCTATTCACTGCTATTTTTATACACTCTACTAAACGACCCCCAAGATATTACACATAGCACATAGCAGGACACATTGTCAGACAAGAAACGTGAAAGTAGAAAGCATAATAGTAGTAGTTTAAAAGTCAAATCACTTTCTGGTAAGAAGATCAGCCTAGTCCAATATTCAAAGCATGGCATGTGCTGACCTTTGAAGAAGAAACATCACAGACGAGAGAGCTCCCAGAGTAGACATCCCATTCTGCTGGATGGTTGATTGGTCAATGAAACCTTTTAAGCTGGGTACATTTGATGCAATATACTGCCCAAGGTTCAGATGTCTGGGTGTCTGGTCTGCGCAAATACAAAGAAAAAAAAAAGAGAGAGAGAGAGAGAGAAGTAATATAAGTGTACCAGCATCTGGCACCCAAATGAGTGCGTCGAAGAATTATGATACAAATTAGGAGGAAAAAGAAAACGTAAACTGCAACTTACATCCTGGTAATTTTTCTATTACTTTGGTGACAACATACACTGTCTTCTGCTTCGGCACCATACACAGCTGAAAAAGATCATCAGCTATAACAAAGCATCTTGTCCTCTTAGGTTCAACAGATGGCATATGAAGTAACACATGTCCAACTCGATGCAGCACAGATGGATCACGAGCTAACCATCCTGCAAAAGGGATTGCACCATAAAGAATAGATAACTGATTTAACGCCTAGCAGGAACACCTAAAATGCCCAAAGAGACATTCTGTCTGTTTACAATACAAGCCATCTTAAATTCAGTTAATCGAAATTCAGAAGTTAAAACTTTTTATCTCTACCATCAATAAATTTTGCCAGGGCAATTATAAGTTATGATACTACCCAAATAGGCCTCGCTCATGGATATCTGCGCAACTCCTCACATTGCTTTTCAGAATTTCCTTATTGTATCAACAAGTCGTGGGACATATCTTTGTTTTCAGTGTCTTTGAATGCTTGGTGTTTTTGCTTATTAACAAATGAAATACCTATGGTCTAGTACATTACGAATCGTCCATTCTCAGTTCTTTTTAATGAATGATCTGATCGCAATTTCGATAATGGAATTCAAAGGGGTCAAATATAAAAGATACTCTAAATCATAGAGCTGTAACAAATATATCATAGCCAACATTTATCGGTATACTAGTACATAACAAATTGTCCATTCTCAGTTCTTTTTAGAATGATCTGATTGCAATTTCGATAATGGAATTCAAAGGGATCAGATATAAAAGAAACTCTAAATCATATAACTGTAACAAATATATCATAACCAACATTTATCGGTATACAAGTTTGACTGACCTGTAAACATGATATAATATGCTTCTTACTGCAATAGGCCCCCAACCCTCTTCTGTTCATGCATTTTTACTTTAAATAATATGTCTGTAGCTAAAATGTCTAGTATAGAAAGTCAGAAGCGGCACATAGTTGCAAACTTGCAATTTCTCTCTGGGCACCAGTATGTACGAGTCCCACTTCAGCATATTTGTTTCATTCAGCTAATCCTGTGCTATCATGTGGCCAATTGACAAATAGATGGAGCACATTTATGTAGACAAAATAGTGATAAGTTGGACAATGTTGCGAAGAAATCTCAAAAAGACGCAACATCGGAGAACGCAAAACTAGTTGTCTAGCATGTGGCTAAAGATAGGTAAGAAATCTCGGAAATTCTGAAGGTTCACCTAACACGAAAAGATTTTTCTTTTATTGGTAAAGTAAAAGTATTATTGATGCAAGAAAAATTGCATAAAGGAAATGTTGTTTAGAGGTGTACTGATATTTGGTCAAAAACAGCAGTATTTGAGTATTAAGTACCTCATATTTTAGTACTTTATTCGGGTATGTAGTGTGAATCACAATGTTTTGAACCTTAATGAGCTATTTTAATGTGTAGGGGACATTTAGAGTAAAAGGACGAAACGCGTACGATGTTGGAGAGAAATGACCAAATTAGGACACAACCTGCGCAATAACGCTGTGCACCTCTTGAGGAACACACAACGGTGATCACGCCTTTGGTCGAGCATCGCATTAGTAAAGCACTGGAGCGGCCACAGGGTACACTGCAAGTTGCACCCCCAAAGAGCAGGTGCAAGGGATTTTGGCCTGGTCATCTGGCCAGGCGCACAGGCGCATGCCTGTGGCCTGTGCACGCCTCAAACCCCATAGCCCGCAGAGGAAATATCCAACTTCATTAGAAAAAAGGCAACTTCATCCTATATTTTTCCACTACATATTAATGCTTCAAAAACATATCTTTTTTAGGAGATTTGAACAATGAAGGCACAGAAACAGCTAGGACATCTTGAGACCATGGAGTGATTGAGTTTTTCTTCTTTAATTTGTTCTTAGTAGTTTTATGACTTTTAATATTCATAGTATTGTCACCATGACTATGTGGGGAATGTTTTTTTTTTCTTAGCTAAAGGTTTATGGTGCTACATAAATGCCTATGTGAAGTTTAAATTGAATTATCGGTTTTATCATATTGATTTATTTATTCAATTCTTTTTTTTAATAACCGTGGTGTCCGGACCAACTTTGTGCACCTTGACTAATTCCACGGGATACCTGCCACCTCCCACCAACAACAAGTACCAGGTAACTCTGTCCACTAAGGCTAGAACAGATGGGAAGAAATCACCTAGTGTTTGTCTCGGTTGGGAATTGAACCTGAGACCTCATGGTACTCAACCCAACTTCATTGAACCAGTAAGGCCACACCCTTGGGTGCTTGTTTATTTATTTGTTAGATCACCAATTGAATACTATGAATCATGACTTGAATACAGAAGTGAGAATTCTTGATTGTAATAGAAATTAACAGTGCATATCCTTGAACCTAGGCATTAGATAATGGATTCACAATTAGAATAGGTATATACTTAATCACCTTGCTTAATCACATTTACAGGAATCACTGCATCCATGTTAGTTCTAATTTCATAGGAATATAGGTGTTAACCCACTATTAAATTATTTGTTTTATTCCCCGAAACTTAACCCACTGTTAAATTACTTGTTCTATTCCCCCGCCCCCCTTTTTTTTTGAGAAAGATAACTTTTTATCTATATATCCACAGGTGTACTACATCAAAAATGTGCAGTCCCCCTTCCAAAAGTATTACAGAAACTATTTGATTCCTATTTGTACTTTTTGTTACAAATAGTCTAGAACATCAAAAATATCTTTTGTTTGTCCTAACACTTTCTGTTCACACCATAAATAATAAAGAGCTAAACAATTCATCTTAAAATTCTGTAAATTGTTCTGTTTGCCCTCAAAACACCTTTGATTTCTTTTTCCCATACTGTCCACCATATACATGCTGGGACAATCTTCCATCTCTCCTCCTTTTCTGTAGTATTTCCCACTCTGATCCAACACTTGAGAACACCTTCAATGTTCCTTGGTTTTACCCAAGTAAACTTCCTTAGGCTGGTGAATATCCTCCAAAGTGTCAGGACCTGACTAACTAAACTAATGATCAGTTGATAATTCGCGAAAGAGAAACCAACAATTGGGACAATTTTCTGTTTTCTATTATCAAAATAGAACTTAAAATGACAAGGAAATGGAAATAAACTGAAAGTTAAACATAAGAAGTGGAGGAATCCATTGATAGCTCGAAGATCTGCAATGGAAGTAGAGAGAGATTTCAGAAGAAGGAGAGAATTTGGAGAAGCAGCAGCAGAAAAAATGGGGAAGGAAATACCATAATGATTGCTGCCTTTTCTCTCTCCTGTTTGTTATGTTTATAACCACCAGGAGGCTGAGTTGGCGACTGCTGAGCTGGCATGATCAGGGCCTTTGGTCTTCATTAAACGAGAACTAATCGTGGCCGTCCCTTCTCTTTTTTATTATTGCTACACTGCTAACTAACTTAACTAAAATTTAAAAGGTTTAAAAGAGCAAGTTCATGACACAAAGCTGATCCGCCCAATTGCAATGTAAAAAGAGATGGTTAACTGTCTCGGCGTTCCCCACATAAATAGCATCTAGAACATAGTGGGAAACCACTTTTCTTCATATTTTCTTGTGTTAGCACTGCTTCCTTAGCCAACAACCAGGAGAAAAAATTGACTTTGTAAGGGATTTTGACCCTCCATATCATCTTACATGGCCAGAGTTAGAGTTCTTCTCCTATTTGCAAGATGATGAGATCTTTGTATGCAGAGTTTACACTGAAAACCCTTTATTGCCAATCTTCCAAACTGTTGTGTCCTCTTCCCCTGTTAGATTGTTAAACGATTCCATAGTATTGTAGAAAGCACTTATCCTCTCTGATACAAGCATGAAGAGCACAAAAGAGTACAAGGCATTGTCAAAGGTTTAAGCTTCGGAATTGGCAAGTGTTTGGAGCTTTTTAAAGCCTTGATCAAGTGAGGAAAGAAGGAGGAGTTCCAACATCTCATAGGCGCCTCCCACTAAGGGCAAAGTGGACTTTATACACTACATTCCAACACTCAAGAGGCGCCCCTTTCTAGCCCTCATTAAGGGCATTTGAGTCTTTTGTTATGTAATAGTATAAATAGACATTTTAGCTTCTATTCTCTTTAGTTTTGACATAATGAATTGAGTGACTTTTTAGCTTGTAATTGTAGTCTTAGCTTGTAGTCTTCACCTTCTCCTTAAGAGAGAGAAATCGAAACTTAAAGGTTCTATGCAAGTGAGGTGGTTCTTCACTTGTGTTGACCATTTGGCAAGAAAGGTGGGTTTTGAGGAGTGTGAATTCCCTTGGTCCACCTAAGAATGAAGTGTTATCCATCCACGGTGAAGTGTGTCTAGTTGTTTGATACACAATTAGGTGCTAATCATTCAAGGTGGTGTATGTTTCATTATCTATCTTTACATTTATGCAATCTTCGTTTTCATCTCCTTTCTATGTGTTGTTTTCCTTCTATTGTGGTTGCTGATTTTTGTTCATTGAGTCCTTAATTTCGATTTTTAGCTTTGTTCTTGTATCATTTGATATCAAAGCCTTGGTTAAGGTTGTTCCTACATCCCTAAATCTTGGTTTTTAGTGTCCTTATTAAGAAAATCTCACAAAAAAGAGTCAAAATCCAAAAATCTCAAAAAATTGTGTGTTGTCTTGTTGTTTGTAGTAGATCCGTGAGTTACAAATTAGATCTACTAAATTTTATTGTGTTTTGTTGGTTTCAAGTGTTAGATTCTTGTTCTCTAGCACTTAAAGTATCTAGATCTAAGTTTGAAACAAGATTTGGTTGTGTTTGAGTTAAGATCCACCATTGTTGTGGCGTTTTGAAGCTTTTGTGAAGTGGGTAACGTGTGAACTTGTGGTATTGTGGATGTTTGTGGCTGATTTGTTGGTATTTGAGCTTGTCTTGGCAAAGGGAACCTAGATCTAAAAGAAAAATTGAATTTAGGGTTCATTTGTCTTGTGGTCAAACTTGGGTCAACTCTTGAATATTAATGTTGTTCTTCTTCATCTTCATAGATTGTTGAAGAAGAATATTCAAGGAGGTTGTTTGATCTTAAAAAAGGAGGAAAGAGAGTGTACTAGTTGTTCAAGGCAATTTCAAGAAGCTTCCTAGTCTTGCCAAAAGAAGAAAACAACAAAGACAAAAGGAATCTTCAAGTACAATTGCAAGGACAAGGGGGGGCCATTCATTTCAAATCTATTTTGAAGCTTGAAAAGGATTCAAACTTGTATATTTTTCCCTCCAAACGAATTCTCTTCCTTCCCTAAGTGTTGTTTGGCCGAGACAAGAATTTGAGAATTGAAAAATTTGAAAGGTAACGTCCAATCACAAGCTGCCACGTCATCACTTTGGTGACCAAACAAATTGAGTTCAAATTTAGATTTCCTAGTTTCGAATTGTTGTTTCTAGTTTCAATTTTGTTTATTCTATCACTAATTAGCAAACTAGTAAGTACCTACTAGGTTGATAATTAGTCTCGAGTCTGTTTTGTTCGTGTCTTCGCTTTTTGTGTGTTTTTCTAGTTTTTAAGTCGTAGTAGTTTGTTGGTTCAAGTCCGTGCATCATTTTATTTGAGTCTTATCAAACAAAAATCGATTCCGGACCAAGGCTTATTCACCTCTCAATTCACTTGCCAAGTATTGCCAAGTTTTCAACACTTGTGAGACCAAGTGTGAGGTGAGATCCGAGTGTGAGTGCGGTGAGGCTTTTGAACTAACGTGTTTGCTCATTTTGTCGGTTCTCTTTTTTGCTGTTTTCTGGCTTTTGTTAGGTACATTTGAGATGGAATCCGAGGGCAACACATCTCAACCCTTGGGTAATGATGTTTTGGGAGCCTTGATGGCTCGGTTTGAGGCCCTTGCCCTAGATATGAAGGGTGATATGGATGCTATAAGTGCAATGGTGACTTTGAAGGGTGGTGTGATTAGAATGAAAGCGGGGGTTGATAGACTGTGATAGACTATGTCCACCAAACCCTCCACAAGTTCAAACCCCTCAAAACCAAAGATCCTACACTCCCCCAAATCCAAGGCCACCAATTCAAATCCTCCTTCAACCAAACCCGATTTCCCCCATCCAAACTTCCCAAAACCGAATTCCCTCCATCCAAGTAGAAGAAGAGGAAGAGTTAGAACCCAAGGAAAGTAAGGCCAAGCCTTAAGATAGAGAGGAAATGGATGGTGAGGTACAAGAAGAATGTGAGAAAAGAAAGAAGGAAAGGGAAGGGGAGGTCTCGGAATGTGACCTTGAAAAGGGAAAAGCAAACTTGATTGTGGGACTTGCCCACAAGTGTGCCTTGTTACTTGCTAACCCAAAACCTAGCATTTTGCCTAGCTTTGATTCTTCTTATGCGCAGGTACTTGTGAGGTGTTGGAAGTGTAGTTTTAGTTCATGCTCATTATTTTTTAATGTTGATGCTATCCACCTCCATGGTACCCTTTATATGTCAAGTGTGAACAACCAAGGATTAATGATATGAGTGTGGTACTAATGGTGATTCCTTGTGATCTCAGTTTTTCTTGATATAGATGTGCATGTTTCTCCCATTGTTAGCTCTCTTAATGTGTATAATGAAACATGTGCTCCTAAGGATAGCTCACTACTTGATCATGAGTATAGTGTGATTGAAAACCTTCAAGTTAGTGAAGATGCTTATAATGTAAGTCTTGATGATGAATATGGTCCTTTGATTTTGTTTGATGAAGACCTTGATAGTAGTAGGGTCCATAGTGATCATGTTCATAGGAATGTGGTTAGTGATGGTATGTGTTTGTTTCGGATTATATTCTTCACTCCTTGATGTTTGCCTTGGTCGTGTCCTTTGTGATGTTTGTGGTCGATGTTTCTTACTCATAACAAAGGATGGTTAGGTGTATTCCAAGAGTGTACCCCTTTGGCCTAATTATATAACTTGTGGTGCTAATGCTAACCCTCGTACCATGAGGAATGTGTGCTTGTTTTTCCTCTCTTTGATTTTCCAAGGTGCAAATTTGAGGACAAATTCCTTTCAAGATGGAGAGGATGATACAAGCATGAAGAGCACAAAAGAGTACAAGGCATTGTCAAAGGTTTAAGCTTCAGAATTGACAAGTGTTTGGAGCCTTTTAAAGCCTTGATCAAGTGAGGAAAGGAGGAGTTCCAACATCTCATAGGCGCCTCCCACTAAGGGCAAAGTGGACTTTATACACTACATTCCAACACTCAAGAGGCGCCCTTTTCTAGCCCTCATTAAGGGCATTTGAGTCTTTTGTTATGTAATAGTGTAAATAGACATTTTAGCTTCTATTCTCTTTAGTTTTGACTGTGTCAGGGTCGGGGTTCGAAACGCTCCTCCAGCGAAGCTGGGGTGAGGGCGCGTAGGTCAGGCCCGGAGTGGTCCCCCTCCCCGACACCTACGGAGTAGGTATGAACCGGGTCGTCCCCCCTTCTCTTTAGTTTTGACATAATGAATTGAGTGACTTTTTAGATTGTAATTGTAGTCTTAGCTTGTAGTCTTCTCCTTCTCCTTAGGAGAGAGAAACCGAAACTTAAAGGTTCTATACAAGTGAGGTGGTTCTTCACTTGTGTTGACTATTTGGCAAGAAAGGTGGGTTTTGAGGAGTGTGAATTCCCTTGGTCCACCAACAAATGAAGTCGTATCCATCCACGGTGAAGTGTGTCTAGTTGTTTGATACACAATTAGGTGCTAATTATTCAAGGTGGTGTATGTTTCATTATCTATCTTTACATTTATGCAATCTTCTTCTTCATCTCCTTTCTATGTGTTGTTTTCCTTCTAGTGTGGTTGCTGATTTTTGTTCATTTAGTCCTTAATTTCGGTTTTAGCCTTGTTCTTGTATCACTCTCCATCTCCCAATCATTTAAATTTCTTCTAAGCTGCAAATTCCATCCCTGTCCTGTCCTGTCCACATTTCAGATACAGTGGCTTCTTGTTGTAGGTTTAGGATGTGAATGTCTGGGTAAAGTTGTTTCAGGGGCCTCTGATCTATCCAATTGTCATCCCAAAATGATACTTTTTGACCATTCCCTACTTTGAAACTAATCCTGGATAAGACTAGTGGCTAAAGATTCCTAATGGATCTCCAAATGCCGCATCTGTATGGAGTAACCACCATCTTTGTTATCCACCTATCCTCCATGTCATATTTTTCCTTGATTACCACTTCCATAGTGTATTTTTCCCTGTAACAAATTTCCAAAGCCATTTCATCATTAGGCTCCTATTTTGCATTTTCATATCCTGATCCCCATTCCTCCTCCTTTCTTGTTTTTTGTTACCACCTCCCATTTGACTAAGTAAAATTTCTTATTGTCTTCATTCCCTTCCCTTGCCAGAGAAAGTTTCTTCTTAGGACATCTATCCTCTTTATCACATTGTTTGGTGCTGAAAAAGCAGACAGCATATATGTTGGAAGTGCATCAAGCACACTATTAATCATAGTCAATCTACCTCCTAAGAAGAGGTATTGACTCTTCCAGTGGGTAAGCTTCTTCTCACATTTTTCAATTATCCTATTCCAAATCCCTTTAGACTTGCTTTTGGCTCCTAGAGGCATGCCTAAATATATGGTTGGCAGCTCACCTACTCTGCCACCCAAAATTGCTGCCAAATTGTCCACCTCTGCCACTTTATTTATAGGATAAATGAAGCCCTTTCCCCAGTTTATGTGTAAACCAGAAACTGCTTCAAATATGATGAAAATCACCCCTTAGGAACAACATTTGGTCCTTACCTGCTTCGCAAAAGACTAAGAGTGTCATCTACATATTGTAGATGAATTATTTCCAGGTTCTATTCCCCTTTGGAAAAAAAAGCTTTAAAACACCCCAAAAAATGCTTTACTAGTTAGTTTTTATTCCATTTAATAGTTAATTAATAATCCCCCAATAGTATATTCTGTTTTTGAGTAGTTTTAGGATAAATCGGTGAAAGAAGAAAGCTTGGTTTTGAATTTGAAGGTGTACTATGAGACTTGTTTGATACCAACAGAGCCTAAGGCTACATAAGCAAGGTAGGCCAAGCACCCCTTCGACACTAACCTCCTAACCTAAACATAAGAAATGGTCCCTGTTGGTGCATGACTATCAGAACCTTGCCACACGACCGGGGATATGCCAAGCATGGCTAAGACAACGGTCTTGGCGAAGCAATCCGAGATAGCATGATAAGGGGATAACTAGTCCATGCCTAGAATAGCATCAAAATTTACCATATCAAGCACAAAAAGGTCTGCCCAAGTGTCATACTCCCAAAAAGTCATCATACAAAATTTATAAACCCGATCCACTACTAAAGAATCACCTGTGGGAGTAACTACACACAAAGGAACAGGCAAAGGCTCAATAGACAACCCCAAACGACAAGCAAAGTATGCAGACACATATGAATATGTAGAACCCAGATTAAATAAGACAGAGGCTAGGTGACGACAAACTGAAATTGTACTTGTGATCATGACATTTGATGCCTCCGCCTCTGGCCTACCAGGATAGGCATACAACTGTCCACGCCTACCATCGGACTGAGTACCCAAACCACCATTTTCCCTACCCGGCTGAGCACCCCTGGGAACCACCCCAACTACCCTGAGCACCACAACCTCTGGCCGGTGGCTAAGGTATTGTGTACATGATATTCATCTCATATTGCATTTCGTGACATCCATTCGTACTTATCTATTTATTTTATGCATTGCTTGTAATTAGTATTGTTTGTTGCTTGTATCCACCATGCTTATAGGGGCGGGTCCACCATGCTTATAGGGGTCGATTGGGTTATATTGCTTGTGTCTGTGCCTTCTAGACTTATAGGGGCCTGATTAGTTTTTAGATAACTTATTATTATGTGTTTGGTGGTAACTTACTTACATTTCTAGTAATCTTATAGATTTGAACTATTATCCCTTTTCTGGCCTTACTATACTTAACCTTCGCTTATATTTGCATTTTATTATATCTTATCTAGCTCAGTCGCGCTATGATGCCTACTGGGTACCTCGAGTTTTGGTACTCGTACTACACTTCTACATCTTTTTCCCACTTTTTCCTGATTCCTGATGCAGATCCTAGTACGAGCCATCGCCGCTGACATTTTTCTCGTGCGGAGCATTTTGATTGAAGACTTAGGGTGAGCTCTTAACGATCGAAGTTGATCCATCTTCTACTTTTGGACTAGTCTTTATTTTGTATATTCACAGACCATTCGATACATACTGTATCTATTAAGTACTTCTTGTATATGTAGTGTCTCTTGCATCGACTGATACTAGGTTTTGAGTGTTATTTTTGTATATTTTGTTCCTTCACTATCTTGTATATATGCATGGGCACTTTCTTTATGTTTGGCCTCTATATCTTGTGTACTTCTCTCTCTTATTAGTCCGTTACTTGTCGTTCCGAGCTATGGATTTGCCTTACCTACGAGTGGTTTATAGTAGGTGTCATCATGACCTAGATTTTTGAGCCATGATAGTGGATTAAACAATGTTGTGAATTGAAATATCATGAGGACCTTGAAATTATTAAATAGCATGTCTTGTGACGTTTACACTCGATTTCTAAACTCCTAGGTTTGGTTTACTTGTGTGCTTCAAAAATATATTTCTTAGAGTTGCTAGTACTAGCTTTGATTAAGAGCTGAAATAGAGCCATCCTTTTTTTTCTAAATCATGTACCACGTGTGAAATGAGTTTTTAATATGTTCTATGCACTGCATTTAAATCGAGAGTTTGCCCGGAATGAGAATTGAAGTGATTCTTAAGTGTTGCTTAATTTAAAAATGATTATAAGCTTTCTTTGACTCGTCTCTTATTTTCTAGCTTATCATAATGTCGATTGCCCCTAATCAGCCCCTTTAAGCATGTGTCCTTTTATTTGTAAGCTATGTTACTGGCCTTGACCTATTTGTCGAATCACTATTTTTTGCATATCTTGCTTCCTTAAGCACTTGTAATACACACTTAACCAAACAACCATAGGAGGAAAGAGACGGTCGAGGTGTGAAATGGACCAACGATAAGGTGCAACAACATAATACACAGCGTAATCCCACAAGTGGTGTCTGGGGAGAGGGTAGTATGTACGCAAACCTTACCCTTACCTTTGTGAGCTAGAGTTGTTGTTTTCAATAGACCCTCAGCTCAAAAGGAAAGGTTGTTTCCAATGGTGAGGTACAAGTTATGAAAATTTCCTCTCACCCTTTGCGTCAATTCACATGTCTATGAAACTGTCTTGTCTCGCAAACTAGTCCCAATTCGCACACAGTTCTTTCTTTCATCACTCTGAAGTTAGCATGGCTTGGTTCTTCAAAGACAATCTTGTTTCATCCCTCAATAGTGTCCAAATATATGAAAACTTGTGGTCCTTACATTTCAGGTACATCCAAGAGAAAATAAAAAAGGGACTTCACAAAAAGTGAGAGAACTAAGAATCCAATCATAAGGTCTGGCTCTAAAAAAATTGGCGTGACAATGTTGCACCAAAAACTCAGCAGGCATATACATACAGTTGAGCTTAAGCTTAACAACAATGTCTTTCTTGCCTTCGAAAAACTTGGGCATTTCTTTCCTTCCAAATCACCCACCATACAGGGATTCCATGTTTTAAAAGAAGATTTGATCAAACCTTTTTATAAGAAATTTAGAGATAATAATATTCTTACCTGTTCAAAAAGAGAAATTCAGAGACAAAACTTAAGATCGTAATGCTTTTTTGATAGAGAAAGGTTTTCAAGCAGTTGTGTATTTATACGAAAAATTCTTATTTCCTTTAATTCATAATATTTTTTTACTCCTGAGGAAGCTATGTAATTTTACATTGTGTCAGATACTAAATTAAGTTGTTGATAGTTCCCTTGCACTTAAATATGTACCTACTAAATCAAGACATTCCATTAGGTTGCCGTGTCAATTAGTTTTGTGGTCGTGAAAATATCAGGAATTGGAATTGTTCATGTCAATTAGTTTTGTGGTCGTGGAAATATCAGGAATTGGAATTGTAGATTGCCATGTCATTTAATTTTGTTGTCATAAAAAGTATCAAAAATTGGAGTCGGAACGGGCCTTAAATGGTAAAGAAGGAAACAAGTAAAAGTTACTTTTTATCCCATTAAGCATTAAAAAGAAACTGCTCATCTTTTGTTTCTCCTTTTTCTGGTGTTGTTCTAATATGAAAAAAAGTGAAGAACTTGCTATTTTCCTGGTTCCACTAATGCATTTTGCAACAAGGCCTTCTCTGCTATTACCCTGGTTCCACTAACGCATTTTGCAACAAGGCCTTCTCCATGGGGCGTTTTTCTACCTCTGGATTAAATGTTTACTTAACAATGGCAGACATAGTTATACAGAATTTGGCCTCTACATACATTTTTTGCATTAGTCACAAAGCAAATACTGTGGTAACAGTCTAGAGAAAGCAAAATCATGCATACCAATACAGTCCAAACTTTGCGATACAGGAAGAACACCAATAGTTGATACGGCCCCATGTGACGACCTAAACCCAAAGACACCACAAAATGCTGCTGGTACTCTAATGCACCCAGTCGTATCAGTACCTGCAATAGATCAGCTTCTGTAACCATCTAACATTCTGAATCCAAAGTCAATTTTTATTACAAATTAATACCATTCCTGTTTAGTTAAACAGAAACCTGCCAACCACTTAAAAGTTAAATCTCCAATTCCATCATTTTCATACTTCGCAGATATATAAGATAAGGAAAACACAATTCAATGTTAAATTTATCCAAAAGAGGGAGATAAAAAGGAAAGAGGAGAGAAAAAGGGAGGCAACAAATAGGAGGCCTAGACTATAGCAGGAATAAATATAGTATCTTTTTTTCAAAATGGTGGTATCCGAACCAACTTACATGCACCTCGACTATTCTACCGGATACCTGTTACCTCCTACCAGGTACCGCGTACAACTTTTGCCACCAAGGCATAGCAGATGGAAAGAATCACCGAGTGTTGTTTTTTTCCCAGGATTTGAACCGGAGATATCATGGTTCTTTTCTCACATCACTGACTACTAAGCCACATGCAAACACTCTTGGTGACTACAACATGAATATCTTCAACAATTCTAACATTTTGTGAATACAGTAACTTCATCATCTTCATACTTCAAACCATTATAAAAAATTTGAACAGACACATGAAACAAAAGAAGAGAAAATTTTAAATCAGAGACTTTCAATAACTGCAATTTAAATAGGGAAACCATACCTAAAGCAAAATCAACAAGTTCAGCTGCAACAGCAACAGCTGAACCACTGGCTGAGCCACCTGGAATATGAGATGGCAATTTTGGATTTAATGGAGTACCATAACACCCATTCTCTCCGGTAATCCTGAAACATTTCAACAGAGACATAATTCCCTTTGCTGAACTCGCATTTCTTCAAACACAAACTGTCTTCGTCAGCCAAAAGAAACATAGAGGGAGGAACAAGAGTGTGGCTGTTAGAATAGGAATAGGAATATGATTTGTATGTAATGGAGAAGGATTGTCATGTAGTGTCTATAAATAAGGCTTAGCTGCACAATTCAATAATATTTTTCTCCTATTTCTCACACTAGCAATAGGTAATAGCTGGTAGAATATGAGTAGGAATAGGAATAGCATATAGAATCCTACTTGGAAAAGGATAGTAACGTAGTATCCTATTAGGAAAAGGATTATAACATAGCATCCTATTAGGAAAAGGATTGGAATGTAGTGTCTATAAATAGAGTCTTAGTGAAATAATATAGTTACAATAATTCAATAATATTTTTCTCTTATATTTTCTCACATGGTATCAGAGCTTCCACGATCTTGGTAAAGAATCAAAGAGTTTACGCTACCGGTGGGCGACTATAATCCATATATGCCGCCCGTTTGGCCAATGATTATGTTACCAAAAGTTGGGTCATTGACTCACTGTGTATCTTCTTAGTGACTATTTTCTCATATATTTGCGTAGCACTATGCATCTGTCCGGTGACTACTTTTTCATATCTATTTTTCTTAGCACCGTGCTTCTTTTCGGTGACTATTTTCTCATATCTGATTTGCATAGCACCGTGCACCTGTCCGGTGACTACTTTTTCATATCTATTTTTCTTAGCACCGTGCTTCTTTTCGGTGACTATTTTCTCATATCTGATTTGCGTAGCACCGTGCATCTTTCCGGACTACTTCTCATATTTGAGTTGCATAGCAACGTGCATCTTCCGTACGTCTTTCCGATGACTCCTAGATCTAATTTATGTGGGGTCGTGCCATCATTCTGACCCTACCCATATAATTTCTCTTTTTCAGAGGGATCGTGCCATCATTCCGACCCTTCCCATATAATTTCTCTTTTTCAGTAGGGTTGTGCCATCGTTCCGACCCTACCCATATAATTTCTTTTTCAGTAGGGTCGTGCCATCATTCCGACCCTGCCCTTCTCTTTTCCAGTAGGATCGTGCCGTCATTCCGACCCTACCCATATTTCTCTTTTTCAGTAGGGTGTGTCATCATTCCGACCCTGTCTATATAATTCTTTTTCCTCAGATTGTAATCACTTTTCAGCCATCAAATCTAATAATCCGGCATGTGAGCATGTTTCGGATAAGTTTCCGGTGACATTCTTGTTCAAGATCTACTCGTCTCTTGATTTCGAGATGATTCATAGATTTTATACCAATTTCCAATAAATTTCTAGTGACAAATCAACTTTCTAGCGATGTTTACTACTTTTTGGATCACTTCTTTAGTTTGTTCCTTTTCAATTAAGGTTTCCCAGATGTCCAGAGCAGTCCTTATCAGTTCTCTTGAAGATATCTTCACCAAGTCCCTCACCCATCCTCGTGTTAATCATATCCATAACAAGCTTGGTACATATGTCTTCTATGCACCAGCTTGAGGGGAGTGTAGAATATGAGTAGGAATAGGAATAGCATATACAATCCTACTTGGAAAAGGATTGTAACGTAGTATCCTATTAGGAAAAGGATTGTAACGTAGTATCCTATTAGGAAAAGGATTGGAATGTAGTATCCTATTAGGAAAAGGATTGGAATGTAGCGTCTATAAATAGAGCCTTAATGTAATAATGTAGTTTTTTTTTTTTTTGGTTAAAATGTAATAATGTAGTTACAATAATTCAATAATATTTTTCTCTTATATTTTCTCACAATAGCGATGCATATAGTTGAAAATCATACTACTTTTGTCCCAACTTTTTACATTGCAGCAAGGTTTGAACCTATGATATGTGCATAACTCACACATTACTTGTTGTGCTCTTATCGCTAGAGACCAAAGCCCCGAGGCCACATCCTTCCCAAATTTGAAACTTGAAACTTGTTGTCTTGTTGAACTACTTTTCAAGACTGGGTTAATGCTTATTCCAGTAGATATTAGAGTGTATAAATTTTCAAAAAAAAAAAAAAAATAGTGTATAAGAATTAACAGTTAATGTCCGTGTACAATTAATATGTGCATACATATGAAATTAGTGTGATATAGGAAATTAATGCCAAAGAATACATAGAATAAGGGAAGTACCCAAGTCCAAATTCGTCCATGATGGTCTTGCCAACACAAGTAGAACCATTCTTGAGAAGCGCAGTCACAAGCATGGCCGTCTTTGTAGCGACCTCATGCGTCTGTTTCCAGTCTGGACTACCGAAACCCGTCACATATTCCTTCACATCAATACTGTAACAGGAAAAAAAAGAAATAAGATACAGAAAGCAAGCACAACATCATTTGAAGAGAGGAGCGCGACAAACTTGTCACTGATGGCAAATGTGAGGGCAGAAAGGGAAAGTGGAGCAGCTGGAGGAGGTGGTTGAGGAAACGGAAGCAACTCTATCCGCTGAATAAAAGCGCCATAGTCTTGTTTGATTGAGTTTCTGCCTTTCAATCGTCGCCGTTTAACCTCAGTCAGGATTAATATTCCGGCGACACCGACGCCGATCATAACCCACACTTTGGGGTTCGATGCATTCAGCTTCGGTACTAGTGTCATCACTGGTCAGGGTTTTGCAAGGGTTTAAGCAACAGGGGAAATGGTGGTGGTATTTATTTTTGGGGTTTTTTTCAAAGTCAAGGACATAGAAATGGGTTTAAGAGCCTAGTCTCGTCCTACAACTTTCCAGATAAAATTAAGTCGACAAGAAAGTGTTTAAATTAAAAATAGTGATAATTTTGACCGGTTAAAGTTAATTTAAATTGTAATTAAATTAATTGGGATATAATATGTAATTTTTAAAAAATTTTAAATTTTTTAAAATGTTCTCCAACTTCAAATTTCAAATTTTAGAGTTCTCTTTTATTATCTTTCAATTTTTCTTCTTCTTTTTCTTTCTCCCTATTTGCTTTTTATTTTTTTCTTTCTCTTTAAATTTTCCTCTTCTTCCATCTTTTCTTCTACTTTTTCTTTCTCTTTTCATTTCATTCTTCCTTTTCTAATTTTCATGGACTATTTTAAAAAACAAAAAGTTTAAAAATATATTTTTTGATTTCTTTTAAAAATGAATGAAGAAGTAATTTAGTTGCAACTACGAGAGTTGCTTCAGCAACTACGAGAGTTGCTTCAGCAACTACGGTAATTGGTGCAACAACTACTATTAGTTTTTGTGTTACAACAATCATCGAAGTTACTGTAGCAAATATCGAATTACGGCAGCAACTATCGAAATTGATACAGGAACTATAGAAGTTGTTGCAGCAACTTTTTGAAATTGTTGCAGGAACTATAAAAGTTGTTGCAGCAACTATAGAAGTTGTTGCAACAATTTCGACTGTTGCTGCAGCATCTTCACTACTTACTTAATTTCTGAAAAAAGATGTGATTGGAGGAGGAGCCCACGAAAAAGTGATATTTGTGGTAAAATAAAGGTGGTGGTGCTGGTGGTGATGCCGAATGAGAAGATGACATTTATTGTGGTGTTGATAGCGATAGTGGTAGGGGAGAAAGAAGAAAAATAGGCAATAGTTATGTAGAGGAAGGAAAAATGGTGAATCTGGAATAGGTGGCAATGGTAGTGATAGTAATAGTGGAGGAAGAGAAGGTGGCGGTAGCGGGCGGCAACAAAAAGGGTGAGGGGGAGGAGTGGTGGTGATGGTGTAGAGATTTTTGTATAAATATGGATTAGGGATCTTTGTGTAAATAATAAAACTTAAAGATTTTAAAATTAGTGTCATTAACACTAATCTTAAAATTGTCACCTCTACTCAATATTTAAGACTTGTGTCACTCTTTTTTAGTTTTAAAACTTTTTTGTCACCCTTAATTAATTTGCCCAACTTTCCACGTGACTCTGCGCATTTCTTACACGCACGGAATCTTCCTTTTTCCACGGTGAACAAGAAAACATTCCATAAAAGCATTTATCGGTGAAGAGTTTACAATCTACGCTTATATGTCCACTTAAAACAAGTACTATTAATTAAACTAGTATAAATAAATCTATATCCATAATCTATAATATATAGATTTTTTTACCCTTCATTAAAAGTTTTTTCTTTAGATAAAATCATTTTTTACTAATTTTTTAATATTTAAAAATAAATATTTAATTATATTTTCTTAAATTTGGAGCTTTTTTCTCTACTTTCTAGCATAGGAGTCACTACCAAAAGGTTACCCAAAATAGAATTGAACCTAGGGTTTGAACCTTTAATTTAGAAGTATTATACGAAATAATGTTGCCCACTTTCTAGGTTTTTTCCTATATATCTTGCAATATCATCTTCCATCATATTCTTTCTATATACTCGTGCATGTTTTTTTTACCTTATATACTCTCTCTATTATATAAAAATGTTGAGATAGAGAGATGTGTAATTTCTTATATTTTTTTGGTATTAGATTGATTCTGAAGAAAGGTCATATCAATGGATAAGATTTCTTATCTTCTTGGATCCACCATTAAAATAGCTATCACAGCATAGGTTTGTTTTCTAAAATTTTAGTATGTTCTTGAGGTTTATAATAAATAAATTATCACGTATTCTTGATAGATAATTGCAAATTGAGAATTAGATGTTGATATTCGTGCCTACTTCACCACAGCTAAATATCCATTCCATCTTCATTAATAGCTGATCATAATAGCCTTAGGACTCTTTAATTTATATACATGTGTATTCATATTTTCTTGCTTTGTTTTTGTTTGTGGGTCTGCAATCCCTGTAGAATGTAGACATGTCTGATTTTGAAGATTATTTTTTTTTGAAACTTTGTATATAGTTGAGTTTTATATTATCATCAGCTGAGGGCTAATTAATGAGAATGAAATGGCACTAGAAAAAAGATTCAATGGATCCATATGTCAATAACATTATCATCAGAATCATGGAAGTTAAGGTAAATTTGCACCTTCTGTGAATATATAAAACTCAATCTATTTGAAATATGGCTACACCTATGTTACTCGAAAGAGGGGTATCATCAACAAAACATATCCATGCTTTCTTTTTGTTCAGTGTCCTCCTTCTGATAAGTTTTTCATCTTATTTTAACTCTCAATAATTGATATAATTATATTGTAGTTGATGCACCCAGATATAATGTCTGCAATTATCTAACATAATTATGTTATATTATGCGTGGATAAATATTATTTATGTTTTGCTTATAATTGTGCTTATTCTCCCTACTTTTTTTCTCTAATAATACTACATATGTGTATTGTGGTTTGCCTTTATTTTTATTATGAAAATATAAGAAACACAGTTGTTTGAGAATATAGTTTCAGAATCAAGAGATTTCAATTTATACAAATTGATTTGAAAGAATACGATGGGAAGGAGAGTTAGCAATACTGCAAGTTCTTTTGCATTAAATTCTTACTCTTAGATAAACAAGAAGTTTAATGTTAGAAAAACTTTAAGCATTTTGAGTTCTTTTTATGCTTGGAAGTTCTTTTTATTATTATTATTCTTATTATTACGGAACACATAAGCAGGATCCTAAATTTATTGAGTTTTTTTATTGACACTTTAACTAGGTCATGGTGTTATTGAACCTCTAAACCTTTCATAAAAAATGTCTATTAAGCATGTTTTCATATGACCGTAGAAAAAATGAAGCAAGAGGAGTTTACACATGGATGACATGATAAATACGCTAATAAGATAAAGAAAACTGACTTCTGCTCGCAAATAATCCAACCAAAAAAGTCAAAAGCTTTAGTGCCAAATATAATGTATTTTTTAAATTTTCTAATCGCTATAGGCTTTCTTCTTTCCCGAAAAAGACCCCTATTTCCTTCAAAAAAAAAAACCAACATTCAAAATTAATGTATCATTCTATTAAGTAATATTTTTAGAATTAAACAAATAATAACTTTTATGATCACCCTCTCAAAAAAGTTGATACATAATGAATAATTCAATAATTAATAATTTGTTCACACAATAATAATGTACGCATAATAATTGGGTATTATATATATATATATATATATATATATTAATTAACGCGATATACAGTGCAAAGCACGTACAATTAACTAGTATATTTAAATATTATTTTTTATCATTTTATATTTGGGTGTCTCATTCAAACATGTTAAATTATATTATATCAAAAGGGTCAAATTTACCCCTTTACTTAAGTTTAATAGCTAAGTTTATACTTCGTCATACTATGGGGTCATATTTGCCTTACCGTTAACAAAGTATTCACTAGTGCCCCTTAATTTAACGAAATGATCCAAATGACGATAAATTATCCATTTTTAAAGATAAAACCCATTTCCTATTCTAATTAATCCGCCCGGCCCAAATTAACCAAAATGGACCTAAGGAGAAGAGAAGTTTTCTTCAATGTTGTTCAAAACTTGAGAGAACATCACAAATTTGGGATTGTAACAGAGTTGATGAACTCAAAAAAAATGTACACATCATTCTATTTGTTTTTTTTTCAACATTTGTTTTCTTTTTCTTGAAAAAAACTTTTTCCTTATAAAAAAATGCAATACGAAGACAATAGGCAGGCAAACACTTTTCAGGTTGCTCATGGTATCAGGAAATTATTAGCATTTCGAAGTTGGTCGATCAAAGAAGCTGTAAGGAATGGAGCAGACTAATGTGACACCTATCTTTCTAATGAGCACCAAGGACACTGAGCTTCGTTTACAAAAAGACATCTTTAAGGTGTATTTTTCTCCAACAGTTATCCTTTACTGTATTCAGTGTCTTTGCTGGACAGGGAAAGATTCAGTAAGTTCACAAAAAAGGAGGTGGGAGGAAGAGCATTGCCAGATTTAAGTGAGTATAACTTAACATACACTTCATTACATAAAGTTACGTTTAACATAGAATGATGTGTACGTCTTCTTTGAGTTCATCAACTCTATTAAAATCTCAAGTTTGTGATGTTCTCTCAAGTTTTGAAGAACATAGAAAAAAAATCTCTCTTCTCCTTGGGTCCATTTTGGTTAATTTGGATCGGGTAGGTTAATTAGAATAAGAAATGAATTTTATCATCAAAAATGGATAATTTGTTGTAATTTGGATCATTCCATTAAATTAAGGGGCACAAGTGAATACTTTACTAACGGCAAGGAAAAATATGACCTCATAGTATGACGGAGGGTAAACTTAACTATTAAACTTAAGTAGAGGGGGTAAACTTGACACTTTTTCCTAAAAAAAAATTCAACTATCATGTTATTTTTAATAAAATACAAAAAATAATAATATTTATTTTACCTCAACTCACCCCACCTCCCACCTCCACCTCCATCTCCACACTCCAACACCCTCAATTTAATATATATATATATATATATATATATATATATATATATATATATATATATATATATATATATATAAAACTTTGTTCTACTTCCCTTCCCTCTAACATGCCTCTACTCCAACCATCCTCCCCCACCCGAATCCCCCCACATCTTAACTAATTAAATCTATACAAAAAAAATCATATAATTATTAAAAAAAATTATATTCATTGTTACTATATTATTCATAATTTAAAGATGATAGATTGTTAGTATTCCTCCTCCCGTCCCCTCTCCTTACATCTTTATTCAAATTTATATGAATAAAAATAATCATGTAATTGCAAAAAAAAAAAGCTTTTATATTTTAGATTTTTCATTATATTGTTTACAATTTAAAGAATTTTAATGAAATACTAATGTAAAAATAGTAACACAATTTCGCATTCCCCTCGCCCACCCTAAAAAAAGATTAATTTTATCTTTAATATTTCTAAATATCTAATGCTGTCAAATTCAAATATTTTCAATCTTATAAATTCAAATAATATCATATTGATTTTTTGAGAAAAAATTCGTCGATGATGGTCTTGCCAACACAAGTAGAACCATTCTCAAGAAATGCAGTCACAAGCATGGTTGTCTTTGTAGTGACCTCATGTTGTTGTTGTTGTTGATGTTGTTGTTGTTGTTTCTGTTATTGTTGTTGTTATTGTTGTTGATGGTGTTGTTGTTGTTATTGTTATTATTATTGTTGTTGCTATTGTTGTTTGTGTTGTTGTTGCTACTGTTATTGTTATTGTTGCTGTTGTTGTTGTTGCTATTGTTGTTATTGGTGGTGGTGTTGCTTCTGTTGTTGTTGGTATTACCGTTATTGTTATTGTTGTTGCTGTTACTGTTGTTGTTGCTGTTATTATTGTTGTTGTTGCTGCTGCTATTTCTATTTTTGTTGTTGTTATTGTTGTTGATACTATTGGTGTTGTTGGTGCAACCGTTGTTGTTGTTGGTGGTGGTGTTATTATTGTTGTTTTTGTTGCTGTTATTGTTGTTGTTGTTCTTGTTCTTGTTAAACGTATGCACTGACATTATGATTTCTATTATTATTTATTTATATAAATTATTATTATGGTATGAAATAATTATAATTTATTTAATACTTTTCAACTATGGGTTCCCAACTTTAAGATAATGAAATTCTTTTTTTTTAATGCTTCTAAAATCTTAATATTTTTAAATTAAAATATTTAATATTATTTAATTCAAAAAATTTATTACAATACTATCAAGTTTTGTCCTAAAAATTCTCACATGGCTTTTTAATATCTTGTCACTTGCCTTTTTGTCTTGCTTTTAGTTTTGATTTTATATATATATATATATATATATATATATATATATATATATATATATATATATATATATATAGAGAGAGAGAGAGAGAGAGAGAGAGAGAGAGAGAGAGAGAGAGATTGTTCCCATATTATCTTTTCAATTTATTTTTAAAGTATTCACACTAAGTTTTCAAAAGTGAATTAACAAAATTACATTTTTATCTATGAGTTTTTAATATACGTGTAAAAAGAAAAATGATCTATAAAACTGAGTGAGTAATTTTATGAAGTAGTACATGATTTTATTAAATAATATTAATATTATCAGAACAAAGATAATAAATATGCATGACATGTACTTTATCTATTCAACAATACTTATCTACTATTAATTTAATACATACCTTAAAAATAACAAATAATGGGATGATTTTACTTTAACTCTCTTTGAATTTTATTAATTTAACAATTTGAGAAATATATTAAGTGATGAATTTTATTTAATAGCAAGGATAAAATGGGTAGAAAAAGATAAATTATCCATTAGTTTTTCTAACTACACAAGCATTGCTGAACTTTTATTTTTAGTAAATGAACAAATAAAAATAAATCAAGGGAGTATAATTTTTTTGGATTATCATATATACATGACTTGTTTGTCAATGTCGAGATAATTCAATAACGTCTCAACTTATCAAGATAAATGATAATAGTTTAATTAGCCCCCCTCCCCCCTCCCCCTCTCTCTCTCTCTATATATGTATGTGTGTGTGTACTTTTTTATTGTATAAATATAAACCTGTAATAAAGCGTATCACACCAAGTACTTTGTAGACAATATTGTATGTTCGATTAAGGAATGCTAAGACGAAGATTTGAAGCAAATATTAAAACTAAACTTTGGACATCGAACAATTATGTTTATGGAATAATGAAAAAGTAACTGGCATTTTAATTTAACATATTTACGTTAAATGGAGCTTTTTGTACCACAAAATAAAGTTTGGAAACAACTTTAACCTCTAATTTAAATCAAAAGCATTTTACAATAGCTATTACAAAATTTAGCTCAACAACTTCCCAAAACCTAATCTAAATACGTACAAGAGCTCCAAATACATGAATGATGAATCAAGACACAACTCCATGTAAGAGCAGAAAATCAGAAGTTGTTGAGGAATAATCTCTGGCGCATTATAGAAACTTCAACTGACCTACATGCATATCTATATCCTCAATAGAAGGTATAGTAAATATAGTATCATTACAAACACAAGTAATAATAGGTATCATCGGTCTACAAGGGTGTTGTGTCCAAACGCACACGTGTATGTACATGGTCATACAAGTAATATACAATTGAGAGTCCAGATATCATATCCACAGAGACTTGTCAATCAACTATTTTTCTAAATTAAACTAATTCTTTCTATTTATTCAAGAAATAAATCCCAAAATATGTATTTATGGATTAACTAAACTAAAAAAAAAAAGTAACTAATGAACAATTAAACAAGAGAAGAAAAGATTTTAAGCAATCAATGAATAAATTATTCTAGGATAATATTGCTAACAATCATGTAGAGTATCACTTTCATCAATTTATTTGATTATTTAGTGTTGATTCACGAGATTGATTATATGAGACATGATCTTCTGAGCTTCTAATCGTTTATTCGAATGAACCTCACAACTAAATCTTTGAGCGAGAATATGATAACCCAACACTACAACAAATTTGATTACTAACAACGAACTATTTCATCACCTAAACATCATATTTCATCACAAAAAATATTTCGTTACAAAAAAAAATTATCAGTCATTCGTCCCAAAGCATCGGTCGCTAAATGTATTCAAAGACAACTTAGTGTTTGGTCACTAAATATGAATATATTAACTGCGAATTATTTTTTGGTCCCAAATTCATAATTTTTATGACAAACTTATTCGTCAAAAAAGAACAAAAATATGTAGTTGATAGTTTCTTTTCGTCACTAAAAGGGTTCAAAAAATATGTAGTTGATAGTTTCTTTTCGTCACTAAAAGGGTTCATTAGTATCGACAAAATCACATTGTCACTAACTTTCTTATTTAATTAATGATAGCTTTAATTGTCTCTGAAATTATCTGTTGTCGCAGTTGAATGAAGGGAAGTTCATCACTGAAGACTATCTTTTATATGAAAAGATATTTCGTCCCTAGTTATATAAATTGGCGATAATTTTCCTTTCATAAAAATGCTTATATTTTGTAGTTGAAACCTATCATTTCATCACTAAAAATTATTTTTTACTAACAAAATTGTCACCAATAACAATTGCTATAAAATTTAAATTGTAGTCAAAAGAAAAAACTATACTCCTATTATCAGAAGACTGTCTTGGGACAAAGACTCTTTGTCACGAAGATAGTGAATTTGGCATGAACTAATATCTCTTGCCAAAAAAATGAGATTATCTTGACAAATAAACATGGGCTAAGCCCTAGAAACATGGGCTTTACAAATGAGGTGATCGTCTCTATCTCAAAATAAAAGCAATAACGTCAATCCTCATACACCAGATTCACAGGCTAAGCCCAAAAAGTCTCTCACAAAACCCTAAAAAAGATCTAAATAGGTGATTAATTTCTATAAGGAAAACCTCGAAGAGAAAATTGCAACATAAAACTACTTGTGGAGAAATCAGTTATTACCTAATATGAAAGAGAAACAAATGGTGGAGCAAAGAAAGAGATCCATTAATGGATTCGCCATCAACACCACTAGAGCTATAAAGAACAGGGAAACACCAAATGAGAATCAATACATGAAGCTAACAATGGACATGAGCTCTAGAACTCACCGAAGACGATAAGATTGCTGGATAAAGAGCGAGGATTTAAGGTTAGAGAATGCAACTCCATCAACAGATGTTTTAGTTTCTAACTCAAGCATAGGCATCACTGGAAGGGTAACATATTTTATCTAGAACAATCTTTTAGTTGAGCTAGTTTATATATGTCATTCAAATTTTATATTTTGTTGTCTTTAAGCTTTGTTTTTTCTTTCATTTTCAGACAATGTTCTCACCCAGGTCATATTAAACTATATAAAAAGAGTAGTATGATTCTTTTCTAAAAGGATACACTCAAATATATAACATATGAGCATCCCAAAATATTGTAGGAAATGAAGAAAATTGGGTCATAATATTCAAAATTATTGGGTTCTGAAATAGTAAAATGCTAAGAAGATTGAAGATGAACATGCCGAAGATGTGCTAAATGATGAAAAAGTGTTTTATCAAAATGCTAACAAACATACCATTAAAAAACTTTGGATCAAAATATCCA
Source organism: Capsicum baccatum var. pendulum (assembly GCA_030864225.1). NCBI lineage: Eukaryota > Viridiplantae > Streptophyta > Magnoliopsida > Solanales > Solanaceae > Capsicum > Capsicum baccatum. Next base: position 142,152,335 of record CM061559.1, read on the forward strand.
ACAACAAGATATTAAAGTTATGAGGGAACAAATAACATCCAATAGATTAATGAAATAGTGATACATAAGGAGTACAAGGTGAATATTGATTTTCAAGAACAAAGGACACAACTTGATACCAACAAAGATACTAATACAAAAAGATACATGAAGATCAAAATTGTAGGGATAAAATTGAATACGTCTATTGAAGTCATCAGGAAAAAAAGAAGAAAAAGAAGACCAAAATGTTTAAAAAGTTGCCTAAACTGAAAAACATAGTGCGTTGCAAGACTGCTATACCTCAAAATACTAAAATGAAGGTAAAAAAGTTCGCGAGTCACCCTAAAACAACAAAATATTCTATTTTCAGGTAATGTCGTAAAAGAATTTTTGAATGAGCTAGCAGATAAATTCAAGAGACCATCAACTCATCAACACCAAGATGTTTCTATATTTGACTCTATTGCACGATAAATACAAAATAAATCAGAAGAGGTATTATACCAAAGTTACGACAAGCTATGTTGCTCAGACTCTTCAAAAAATGACAACGGAAGCGTGTTGAATTTTTTCAAAGTAGTGTAATTTTGGAGAATTCAAAATGGATGCGACATTGAAAGTGAACAGTTTGCGAAATTTAGAGACAAGAAACTCACCCCCAAATTCAATCAAAACAACCATGTACTATCCGAAACAATGATTTACATATTGAGATTGAGGATTTCCTCCGATCCAGAATCAATTGCAATAAGAGGTACAATCATCTGATGCAGAAAAAACAAGAGGAAACCAAAATTAGGGGCAAAAATAGAACAAGGAAAAAGAGAAAAATCGTGGAGAGGAAAGGGACTTCACATGAAAAAAATTACTACAATGAGGCACACAACTTTATACAGAAACACAAAGACACTAACAACTCTACCAAAAGAGGTAGAAGCAAAAACAAAAAAAAGAAGATATACTAGAAACAAGGAAATTTCTTTAAGAAAAGAGAATTACTCACTACAATGGTTGAGTTCCATGATTATTACTCGTTATTTGTGAGAGGCTAATCAAGTAACCGACTTTTTTACAAAACTAACTTCTGATTGTGGAAGAAAATTCTTTTTCTCCTCTTATCATCAACTCCCAGGAGAAGTTAAAGGTTTAAGTCAGTTGGATGAAAGATGATTTCCTTCCATATTATTAAGATATGAGAAATGCAACTTTTTTGTTAACTAAGAAGTTTTTTGTGTATTGGAAAGGATATTGTATAAAATTTTCTAAAAGACAAAATCTCATAAAGAAAAGAAATAAAAATTTTAATTAATAGACAACAAAAATAACAATTTTTTTTTTGTATTTAGTCATACCTTACTATAATGGTTATTTCACGTAAAAATTATTTCATCTCCCTTCCAGCTTTTCTGTAGATAGTAGAACTAAGGAACTATAATATAGATACCTCAAGGAAAGTGAAAAAGCCTCAAAATCATATTAACCAGACATATCTAGAAATCATGTAAGAAACTATTTGCCACTATCATAACTATCATTATGGTCGATTAAAAAAAAATTCTATAAAACAACTCAATTATATTCTAACAAGAAAGAAGAATAAAGATCTGGATAGCAAAAAGAAAAAGGAAAAAAAACAAAAAATCAATTTCAAACACACATTATTTATGAAAAAAAACAAGAAAAGTTGAAGATAAAAGAGAAAATCTACATAAAAAATTACCTGCAATCCTTGAAGAAGAGACCCACAACTGTTTGTGGTCGATAAAGACATCAGAAAAACGATTAGAGTGAAACAAACCTCTAATTTTTTCCATTAAGCGTGTTTTAGACCAAGTTAAAACTTAATTCTAAACAATAATAAAATAATCAAGACAAACTTGAAACTAGAAAAAATTAACGAACTATAAGCAAGAAACAAATGAAACTAGAGAGAAGAAACTTACAAATTCAAGTTTTTTAGGTTGAGTGAAAGCTATAGTCCGACAATGAAATTAGAAAACCTAAAAGTGAAGCTAAAAGAGGGAAGAACTCTCGTAAAAAGAAACAGTCGAGGGAATATTGTTGCTTTATTTTTGTGTGAAATTGAAAATTATATTGACAAAATTTTCTCGGAAACAAGCTAATGACCCATTTGCCTTGAAAACGTAAAATTATATCTACTTTGTTTGGTATTTTTAAGTTAAATAAAGTTGGAGTTGTATTTAACCACAGTATTTTAAAATGGGATATCTTTGAAGTTTAAAAATATAAGCATTAAAAATAAATTTTAAAATTTAGAGTTTTGTGAAAATAAAATTATTTTATAAAAATACAAAATTATGATTTTTTTGAAAAACAAAAAACCTAAAAAGTGCAAAAGAAAGTGAATCCATAGTGAAAACACCTCAGGATTAATCCATAGTGAAAACACCTCAAAATCTAAATATTGGGAAAAATGTATTTCAAAAAATTTATGCCAAATATGCATTCAGAATAAGGTGAAAATATATTTCAAAATATTGTGAATAATATTCATGACAAAACGCCTACTAAATAGTAAGTAGGGCTTTGAATATAAACATTTGTTTGGAAAAATTTAGTACTCAAAAAATAATTGAAATTGTGTTTAGACATAAATAGAGTCATTTTTGAATTTTTAAAATTTATTTGAAAAGTTACTTTATAATTAGAATAATGTAATTACTTGAATATTGTTACACAATATAGTATATTCAAATCTTTCTACAATAACAGTATTTGTTCGCAAAGTTCATAGTTATTATACAGAGGTGTTATACATGTATAGAGGCATTTGATGTTTAAATCTCATTTTGTTGTTGTAAATAAAAATATAAAAAATTATTTATTTGTACTTTTGATTTTATAAATGAAAACAAAATACTTGTCGAATTTAAAATCCCGATTGATATTCACATTTCATTATTGAAAGGACTAATACGTTACTAAAAAAATTCATAACTAGATATATCATATTACCAAAGAATTAAACCTAAGGAACATATATATGTTGAATTAATGAAAAGATTAAATATTTCAATTTTGATGTAAGAATTTTATAATTGTAGGCTGTTTCGTAAATTCTTATCTCTAAATGACAATCTATCACTTAAATTGACCAAGATTTTTGTCCAAACTTTTAGCAAAAAAGGATTCTTATATATTATGTTGCCTAAAGTACAACAGTTGAAAAACTTAAAAAAGCTTACAACTTAGTTTAATGATGATTATCATAAATGTTTTAATATTTTATTTATACAAACATAATATATTTTTTATAAAATATTAATTACTATATAATAGTTGAGTATGTTATTTTAGAGAGGTACAAAGAGTATACTATTATAATAAATGTCATTATTGTTATAAGTATAATGTCGTTATAAAGAAGTAAATATAAAATAAAAAATTAGTTTTGGAGACAACTAGGCGGATATAGAGAAATATCATTATAACAAAGGACCGTTATATGTAGAGATATCTATCCGTAATTATAATGATCTATTTGTTTGTCATAACATAATTACAACATAATTATAAAAGTACTATTTTGTTGTGCAAATGTAATTTAAGACGAACTAAAGCGAGCTGAGCAATATCTCCGGGGGGGGGGGGGCATAGCTTTGAAATTAAAGGCCTGGATTTGGTAGAATTCAAATCGAGGCACAGGCAAATCTAGATGGCATATTTTTATAATTTTTTAATTTAAAAAATTGCTTCATTTTAATAAAACCAACCAAATTTGTCAATTTTTGAAGTTTTTTCCCACCAATTAACTGATGGACCCGATCGATTTGTTATGAAGCGCTTGATATTTTCTTGAGTGATCACATGTAATAATTAACAATCGCTAGCAAAAAAAATAAAGATAAGAATATAAAAACACAAGTATGGGATAAAATATTAACAATAGAAGAAATCTATAATTATGAGCTAACATCAAAAGATATACTTTTAGGAATGCCGTTTTTAGATAAATTATACCCATATATAATAACTAGAACAGATTGGTGGTTTACAACACTATGTAAACAGAAAGTAAGAGCAAAAAGAGTTATTAATAAAATAAGAAAGAAAACTGATTGGATAAAAGGAAGTGAAAAAATTACACAAAAATTAGAAAATATAAAAATTACTAAAGATACAATAGAATTGGTCGTATTTTCAATAAATAAAAAGGAAATAACTATATTTTCAATAAATAAGATAGAAATAATTAAGAAAAAATTAGAACAATTATATAGTGAAGATCCATTAAAAGGATGGGAAAAACATAAAACCACTATAAAAATTGAATTAATAGATAAAAATAGCATAATAACCCCAAAACCATTAACATATAATTTTGATGATTTAAAAGAATTTAAAATGCATATAGAAGAATTATTAGAAAAACAATATATACAAAAATGTAATAGTAAACATAATAACCCAGCATTTATAGTAAATAAACATAGTGAACAAAAAAGAGGAAAAAGTAGGATGGTTATTGATTATAGAAATTTAAATACAAAAACAATGACTTATAATTACCCAATACCAAACAAGATATTAAAAATAAGGCAAATACAAGGATATAATTATTGATGTAAATTTGATTGTAAATCAGAATTTTACCATCTAAAGTTAGAAGAATTATGTCGTTGTGATGAACAATTTTTTCATAGCAAATTTTAAATTATTCAACTACAAATTTTAAGTCATTGCTATTTAACACATTGCGTATTTTGTGATAAATATTTTGTCACTAAATCATAGGTTGATTAGAGGCAACAAAGTGATTGTCACTAATTATTTATATTATTCGTGATAAAATTATGGTCACAACTTAATATAAAATTTTGTGATTAAAGCTTACTTTATTTAACTACAAATTCTAATTTGTCATTATTGCAACAACGTGTTTTTGTGATGAAATATTTTTCGTGCCTAAAATTTAACTAATATATGACAAAAGATGATTTGTCACAAATTGAATAAATTATTAGTGACAAAATAATATATCATGGATAGCCTAAAATTTGTGGCTAAAATTACCCAATAAATGGCGCAAACTCAATTTTTGGTGGGAAATATTAGGGGACAATTTTTTTGGCATGAAATTTTATATTTTGTCACTAAGAACATGTATCAGAGGTATTTAATGGAGAAACCTAAATTTTTTCATAAGAAATAAACAATTAATGACAAATTTTATATCGTAGCTAACAATTTGGTTGCTAAATATCATATTTGTTGTAGTGAATTAAGAGACAAAATATGTCGCTTAAGCAATACTTGTTGGGGTTTGGCAGATCTCTTAAGCGATCAAAGGCATCACTAAAGTGATGCACCAATTGAGACTTAGAGAAATTATAAGTCTCCGCCAATCTCTCAGGATTCATTTGGGATCCCGTATATACAAATAAACTATACTACCCTAGCAAATTTGACGTTCTGGACTCAATGGCATAATTTAAAGTTTTATTCGAGGTTGTTTTGATAAAAAATGAGTCCCACACCTACTTGTCATTTTCTTAACTATCGACCAATAACCCAAAATGAGTCCGAGAGCCTCGGAAATCAAACCAAGGGTCTACCTAACCTAAAATTGACGTTTCAGAGCTACTGGAATAGTTAAAATTGGCATACGAGATTGTTTAGCTGAAGGTTTTTCCTAGTAGCCAATTTGAACCAATGAAGGCTTCAAAACAAGGGATTGGCTTTGAAACCAAACGAACTTCTTGGTAACCAAACTGTCAGTTCCAGCAAGTCATAATGACTTGGGGCAGCTATAGGAAAGCTCTAAACGACGAAAATGAATGGAAATACAAAAAAATACTTGGAGGGTCATCACGCCAAGACCAATTCACAACTTAATAAGAATTAATAAGTCATATTTATCAAATTCAAGTATTCATTTTAGAAGTGCATATTCAATCAAATGGAGTCCAAACTCTAGTTTAATAATCATAAATTCATTCACTAATCGAATCCTCCTTTATTTCTACTAAGACCAGTGATTCTGCTGTTATTTAGTAACTCTTAATTTTAAGTCATTACTAGGTCCAACATTCTACTCTTTTTTTCAAACATACAACTTACAATTCTAACTTTAGTCACAAACCTTTACACATCTTACTTCTTGACCTTTAGCCTAACTTGACTTTTGATTCCCATGTGATGATACCGTATTTCCCTCACAGAAACAATACTTCTAATAATATTACAATAGGAGTACCACACATTCAAGATGTGTCCATCCTTAGTTAACCCTTTTATAGTATTTAGGCTGAATTATTAAATTATAAGATCACACAATCTCCTTATCATCATCTATTCACATAATTCACATTACAATCCACCATGGAGTCACACAAACACAAAATACCCATCAAGAATTATATATTAATATAACAACACATAATTAGGTCTTTAGTGCATTAATTTTATGTTTTAATCATCCACACTCCGTGACCACAAGCCGAAGCATGATTTCTCCCTTAAAATCTATATTATGTATAAAATTTCTAACTACAGTCTACAACTATAAATCATAACCTACCTAAGTGCCAAGCTGCTACAACAAGTAGGATATACCATGAATTATCTTCCTTCTTCTTCTTCATATTTTTGAAGAATAAATCATCTAATAAACAATAATTCTAAGATTAATTAATCAACTACTCTTAAAAAGAAATACTTTTTTGGATATCCAAACCCATTAGTTCTACCCTTTAATCTACTAAAAATCTTATATTTTTGAATAGTTTGATTAGTTTCTAGTCCCAAGGACATAATATATTAATACTAACTTAAATTCAAGGGATTTTAGCCTATTAATTCACTTTACTCTTGAAAATTCCATCTAGGTAACTTTACACCTCCACTATGATCAATCTAATATTATTCTAAGGATTTTAGAATCAAGCGAGTGTTTGATTAATGGAAAAATATATATCAATGGAAGAAATTGATTGAAAACTAAAGAAATTGCCTCTCTAGGGATGGGGAGTGAATATCTGAGTTTTGGAACTGAAACCCATCAAAAATAATCTTATAAATTGCCTTCATCCTGCTATAACAGCCTGAACCAACTACAACATCCTTAGTTTTTCAGCACAAACAATCTTTAATAAAATAATAATAACTTGTTAATCAAGAAGTGGTTTAACAAATGGTCAGTTGTGTTTGAAAGAAAACCTAGAGATGCTTAATTTTATCAGTATTGCGCCTTATAACACCTTATATTCTATGAGGAGTGATTATTTAATGTTGACCCTAGTTTAAACTTATCTCAAAACTAAATCAGTAAGGATACTTCCAATATAACTTTGTGTTAGGGATATTTTATGGCCTTAATTCATATCTAATGTACTCCCATACTAGAGAATTAATCCTAACACCTACAAAGAATGAGATTCTTAGTCTTCATCACCGATATTTTCAGCAATAATAGAATGGTTCGTTACACCACTCCACTATATATTAAGTTCAATCATACTGCCACTAGTTCTAAATCACGGGTGGTGTAGTTCTACTCGTGTTTCTTTACTCACCTAGAAGAATATACAATTGATTTTTTACGTTGTCTTTTAGATCCTATAAAATTTTCTAACAAATTTTAACTATTCCAAGTAATTTATAAGGGAACCAATGAACTTTTACATGTTATTAGTTGCACATAATATTAAGTACATGAAAACTCACCTTGTAATTTCGCAGAAAGTGAGTAGTAGCCACTTTGACTTATCAAGTTAGGTTTCTCCATGCTAACAAATTTCTCACAATGGTATAACAAGTGAGGGTGCTCAAACCCCTTTCCATGTAAGGAAACCAATAAGAAAAATAGCATATAATCAATTATCCAGCCCTTTAGTTGAGTTATGATTTCTCTATTGGGGGTATACATCAAATGAACTTTGTAGTAGCTTTATTTAGTTAACTCCATACATATGCATAATGAACTATCTTTATTTTGTACGAATGATAGAGGTACATCCTAGGATTATACACTGGTCAATTTATCTTCTATGAATGTGATATTTTGATTACCCTCTTTATTCATGTTTCTATTAATATTGGTTATCGAAATTCATCTAGATACCAAAATTATTTCTCCTTCTAACAAAAGTTTAAAGATTTGTTTGGGGAGTGTTTCTGGTGTGCCTTTTCAAATGGTTAGGATTAAAGAGTTAATCTCTCTCTCTATTTTTGTCACATGCTTCATAAATTCTCTATAATAATGGCCCAACCTAATTTTTTCTTCTAATACACATATACATCATCTTATTATACTATCAAGGAATTTTACTTAACTTGTATCTCCATTCTGTGGCATTCAAATATCGTTCTCCTTTATTTTATATATTATAAAAAACTCTCCTACTATTGAATAATCAAAACTATGCCTTTTTCTATTATGAATATTCCAACAAATCATAACTTATATCTAATCCCTACATTTTTAACCTTAAGCATTTGTTGTATTCTATTACATAACCAAAACATAGATCAACAAGGTACTATTACACATAAACTTTTATATGAATCAATCAAAACACTAATCCTCTAAGTTTTCTAACCATAAATGGATGACACATTTTAACCTATTTAGGGTGATCATATGTACATATCTTATAATTTTAATTACTAATATACCTGGGATGATGAGTAAGTATTTGGACCGTACTGACTAACTAAGTGTATCTCTAGCCAATATAATTGTTGTATATTCACTTACTGGACTATGCTACTACCACAACCTTTACCTAATACAAAGCTTATTCAACAATCTCCATTTCCTATACATGCCCTAAAAAATCTATGTATGTTACTAACTAAGTGTTGAGTGTCTTCTATAGGATCAGAACCTATAACCACTAGATGAGACATATTTAAGAAAACCTCAGACTCATGAACTGATGACATCCTCCTAAGAAGTTATATAGGGAAATATTGTAGCCCATCTTTGTGATTAGGTAATTATTTACTATGTAACACATTAATAATCCTACTATATCCTTCTTAAATAAGCCTCAATAATATAAGTTGTACAAATGAAGTTGTAGATGCAAGTAACACAGAAAATTCTACAGTCTTTCTCTAAATTTTTATAACATGAGACCTTTCTCTAAGAAAATATTGGCGTTATCACTTTGCTCTATTTCATCTTAATGGTAGTAGGCATAATTTAGAAGACACATATTATAGATAATTAGTAATAGACTTCTTAACAAAGATCTATCGCATAATCTAGATTGTAAATGGACACATTTCCTAAATGTCTAAGAAGTCCTCGAATTATAAATGTGGTGCATAATACATTCAGAAGTAAGGCTCTATTAGACACAACCTTATAGACTCCTTAGGATGACCTACTCTGATACCACTTCTATCATACCTCTAATTCCATTGAGATTGAGAGGCACATGATACCCAAAAGGCCTAGAGAACTAAATTGTAATAAATGATTAACGTGCATATATCTATGATAATTAAAAATCTTTAAAAAGTATAGGTAAGATACAAAAATAAAAATACAAACACATATAGGTCTAAAATAGATGTACATGACTTGGTTGTAAGGGCCTTAATTACTAAAATATAAGACCCAACTGGGCTTTTATTTAACATTAATCTATAAAGCCTCTAAAAGAGGGACAATTTAGTTTAGGTTAGGATAGGCACCCGTCATACCCTTAACTATAATATAAAATTATGTGCTAAAAATTTTACAAGCCCCCGAATCAACCTGGAGCTTACCAAAGGTCATTGAGTATTCTATGCTTTTATTAGAGAGATATACTAGCTGGAGTACATGTTCCTAAAGCATGATATATAGTGCCCTTTATGAGGAAAATCAGTATGAAAAAATGTACTGACTCTGTAGGACATAAAGTAACCATAGGTAAAACAAGATCTCAAAAGAACTCAAGTACAAATGTATATATAAGGATAAGAGAACACCTTGGCTTATACTTTGAAATCATGTACATTGCATTCATTTCCTTACTTTAATCTTATTTTCTTTATAAATATTGTAAGCTATGTGTGTCACAACCTAATTTTATGAGTGATAATGACACCTACATTACCCTACTAGTAGGCATGCCAAATTGTAGCTCAAAACTATAAGTTATAGGCTAATTAGTGGAAAATAGCATAAATATCGAAATTATGCAAGTAATTAAATTACAAGACATAAATCATAAGAACTATAGCATAAAATGAAGGGAAATAGATAGAAGAGTAATATTATCCCACACCTAGTAAGATTGGTATAAGAGCCTCTAACAAAAAGAATATGAGTACTATCCAAGTCAATATATAATAGTCTTAAAAATAGCAAGATCATACAAAAAAAAGATGTTGAGAAGGTCAACTCTGGCTCAAAGATCTCACCCTATCTCTGAACTCTGACTCGCACAATCACAGTGTCAACAGCAGTAGCTAGTACTTAGATCTACACCAAAATGGTACGGAAGTGTAGTTTGAGTACCAAGGCCATGGTTACTCAGAAGATATCATTGGCCGACTAAGCTAAAACATAATATAAATACAATAAAATGCAAGATAAATAAGCTAAGTCTAAGGAAAATGGAAAACCTAGAATAATTCTACAAATACTAAAGGTAAACAATCAAAATAAATAATAATAATAATAATAAAGAAAACATAACTATCTTTAACATAACTAAGCCCCACGAGCCTAGAAGATTCAACCAAAGTAAAGAACCTAACTCGGTCCTCTATAAGATAGTTGGATTCAATCAAGATATAATTAAGTAAGTGTACACACTACCCATATCTTGAAATTATAATCGTGGATCTTTTTATACCATAAACACCAGACTCGAATCAGTTACATAACTGTTATAAGTAACCTCTCAATACCGAACTTATACTAAGAATATTATCATGAACACTGCACTTGAACCAGAGAAATATCATCATCAATGTTGAACTTGAACCAATAATAAATATCATAATTTGCTAGACTTGAACCTGTCTTACCATATCTCAAGTTCATACCTAGAGTAAGCCATAATGTACCAAATCCTCTCCGGGCTCAAGAACATAAATAGAATAACACATAAAGGTCCATCGAGTCTACAGGAAGCTAATAGTAGACTAAGTCTAAGGTGGATTGGAGGGGCCCACTTCTAACCCTGAAAATCCATTCTAAGGCAAATTGTACCCCAAACTTGGTTAGGATGTCAAATCCCATTAAAAGATACTAAATATCCCTATTGCATACTAGGATAGTAATTCAACCTAAAGAACAACTAGTTAAGTCAGCTATACCTAATTACTATCCCTTAATTGGCTAAGTAATCTAATATACCCAAAGAGTACCTCCAAAACCTAATTCCCAACCCAAAACTAGGATATTGTCACATCGATACTAAAATAAAGCTCAATGTAAGATAGAGGTAAGCCTAGCCTACTTAGTCATCGAAGAAAGCACAATAAATTTTCTAAACTAGAGATTTTTCCTTCTGAAAAGCTTCTTCATGATGTCAGATGATCAAATGGTAATCTATGCATTAATATTAGAATGACAGTACCTATATTAAACTATTATGCTTCAGGTCCAAAATAAGCCAAAATCCTATGCGTGGTCCACTTGTCGAATCTCACTTTCGAAACCACCAACACGTTCCTCTATGTACAGGATCATTTACCATAAAAATGGATAAATTCTTAGCTCAGATGATACTAAAATCAACCTAAAAAGAATCTATGGATAAGGAATTAAACCATAAATTAGACAGAAAATTACTTGGATTTCAATGAGAAAATGATTATTTCGAGCTCACAAACACCCCACAATCTCCTAATGATCAGTCTCTTAATTTCCCATAGACTCTAGGGCTTTTAAATCTTAAGATTTGTGAGAAAATAATGAAAAATCATGTGAGAGAAATTTAATGCGCTCCCAAGTGTCGCTTAAGCGGTCAGTACTAAAACGGTCCATAATCATTTACGCGATCCTTGCCTTAGGTTGACTTCTGCTTAACTGGGACGAACGTTGCTTAAGCGGACAGGCCTTCACTAAAGCGATTAGGCTAGACCAGACTTGGTCACTTAAGCGACCACTTGGCCACTTAAGTAGCCTTATCATAAGCGACCAAAGGCCCACTTAAGAGGATGCACCACCTAAGTCCATACACTGAAACACCTAGGCTTTGGACCCTTAGAGAATTCACTTAGTTTGAGGGTTCTGGAATTGGTATGACTAAGGGTACTAATCGTACCCTTTGGATATGAGTTGGTGACCCCCATCTCGTACCCTAGACAATATGGTTGGGGTTACACACTATCCTAGGTACAAGATAGACTCCCCATGGTCATATATTAGGGTACGAGTCGGACCAAACTAATTTTTATGGAGTGTTGTCTTAATATAGTGCATACTATTTGGGTACGATTTGTGAGTACGGTTTAGGGTACCAATTGTACCCTTTGGACGTGAGTATGGGGTGTGTAGTTGTACCTTAAATAGTGTAGGGGTCCTAGGTAAAGCCTAGGGTATGATTTAGGGTACCACTCATACCTTAGGGTACAGTTGACTTAAGTGAGGCGTACCCCTCTGCGGGTTCAGTTTCCAACATTTAGCTAAGGGCTCTATGGTCATTTCCTATCCCAAAACCCTTAAGTCCCCTTACTATGTAAGTGTGTGTGGCCTTCTATAACATATTTTTAGTGGATCAAACATCCTAAATACACTCCCAATCACATCTTTGAATATTTGGAGGCTAGGGTTTCAAAGGTGGTCATCTAGAGACAAAAAGAAGTCAAATTTCTTGGTGGATCATCTTGTTTAAGGCATGTAACTCTATCCCTTGTTAAATAACAAAAAAACATGTATTTTACACATGGATAAATAATTGAAATTGGTGATTTTGAATTCAAATGATAAGGATTTTGTTGCCTAATGATGAATAATATTTGTTCTTGCTTAGACTTGTATTTATACATATTATTAGTGATGATTTACATATGTGGGTGCTTGTTGTTTGGGTTTTAACAAATAGGTCTTGACTAACCCTAATATTGATGAATTCTACTATGAATTTGGCATTGATAAAAGGTATGCACACATGGTGTTTGTGAAAATATCTAAGTGAAAAGACTTGTCACATGTTGATGATGTTTTGAACTAGGGAAATGGCCTAATAAGTATGAATGGTTAATAAATGGTATGGTAAATATAATGTTAGCCATGTTATAGTTAAATTATGACCTTGTTGGTTTGATGGCAAAAAAGGATTAAAGTCCCTAAACATGAAATTAATTGGTGCTTGAACTAAAGTGCGGTATAAGATTGTTAATAAGGAATGAATAGCTTAGAAGGGTCTTGCTGACCATACATTGAATTAAATGATGAATTAAAATAATGCATTGTCTTATTAAAGTGTTTGCTGGATAAATGGTCCCATAAAGACCTTGTGGTCATATATGGTATTTATTTGGTTAAAATGGGTTAAAGCCTTAAGTGGGAATATTATGGTTGTGGTGTATGGATAACGGGTTAGAGTCCCAATGTCGACTAATAATTGTCATAATGGCTTGTTGTTAAAGTCCCCTACCTATTAAGTGGCTTGAGATTAGAGTTTCCTTGCCTAACAATATTGCTTGCGGTTAAAGTCCTTTGCTTGATAAAATTGCGTATGGTTTGAGTCCCTCGCCAAATGAGCTCACTTGTGGTTAAATTCCCTAATCTAATACGACTTGAGGTTAGAGTCCTATACCTAATGAAAAGTCATGGGGTTTGAGTCCCTTGCCTAACAAAGACGTATGTGGGTAAAGTACCTTGTCTAATGAACACATATGTGGGTAAAGTCCCTTGCCCAATAAAAATATGAGTACGGTTAAAGTCCATTACTAAATGATAAATATTTGAATCTATAAGGGTAGAAGGTCAGAGTCCTCCACCTCATAACATGCGAATGAGTACATCGAGAATATTTGCTAAGCCTTGTTTCCTTGTGGCACTTTACAAATGTGTTGTATGTATTTCTATATGTATCATTATGTATGTTAATGTGATTGAAATTGATGTAATAATTTGGCTTTAAATAATGATGCTATTTTGTCCTTATCCTTGAGTTACATGCTAGTGTTCCAACCGCTAACCATCTCTGGATGTTATGTCCCCACGCGACATAGGGTCCAAAGCATTTTCTTCTCTTTTTGCATAGTGATAGGTGTTCGGGCAGTTCGTGTATTGATATTGAAGTGGTGAGCTTCTATTTTTTGGAAGGGATACATTTCATAGTCTCTTATCTTTGGTCGTATATATATATTTAGACTTGGTTTGGCTATTGTCAAGGGCTTGTCCCGACATATATATAGACATCGGATTTTCGTAGAGGCATTGTGGATGACTATAAACTTGGGTATTTTGGTAGTATGTCTATGTAAATAAAATATTTAGACATTTTCTAAGTTATGATTATAAGATATGTCTCCGCTACCTTGATTATATAGTCAGAGTTCACCCAATATTTGTGGATTTATGTGATGGTTTAGTTGGATTAGTGGGGCGATCTGCGGCCCATGTTGGGCTTAAGATGCCCATATGACAAGGCCTAATTTCGATTCATGTCAAGTTGGTATAAGATCCTAGGTTCATGGTCAGTTGGGTGTCCACAATGCCGTGTCAAGTAGAGTCCCTTTTATGGGTACGAGACATTTAGGAATTTTTCCATTTCCCGTGATTCAATATCAAGCTATAGAGTCTAAGGTCTTGGATTCCTCTGATTTCTATTTGCTTATCTTTTAGATAATGACTCTAAGGAGATCTGAGACTCCGACAAACTTTTCTAAGGGCCCTATGGATAGAGTTTGTTTAACTTTCGGGGTTCAAACCCAGGCTAGAGTTATGACATCTGACCATCCTTATAGGTTTCTACCTCTCTCACCAACCTCGACTATGAGAGTGACCCTTCTATTCCATCAGCTCAAGAAGATGCTACTAATGCTGAATTTCGTCGCTCTATCGACCTCTTGATTTAATTAGGAGCCTCTTAATTGGAGTGTGGTGCTTCAGCTACTGTCTCTTCTAAGGCCTCAAGAGTTGGCCAATTTATGAGGTTGAACCCTTCTATGTTCATGGGTATGAAGGTTGAGGAGGCTCCTCAAGGCTTCGTTCATGAAATAGATAAGATTTTCTGAATCATGCATTCTTTGAATGTTGAGAAAGTTGATTTTGCTTTCTACCAATTGAAATATGTAGTGTGGGAATTATCTAGAGGTATGGATTTTAGTCCTGCCATTTGGGAGGATTTCTCTGAGGCTTTCTTGGATGACTTCTTTCGTCGAGTTAAGAGAATCAAAGCAAAAGAGCTTGTGAACTTGAAGAAAGAGAGGATGTTCGTTCAGGAGTATGCCTTAAAGTTCCATCAGTTATCTAGATATGCTCTCGAGATGGTTTCTAGCATGAGGGATAGAATGTATAAGTTTGTTTTGGGATTGTCCTATGAGTTAGTGCTTGAGAGCAAGGCAACTTTGTTGATTAAAAACATGGATATTTCTAGATTAATTGTGTACATACAATAGGTGGTAGAGGAGAAAAAAACAAGTTGAGTTTAGTGAAATATAAGGGATGAAATTTAAATCTCCTGAGCATAGTGATGGAGGTGGTGGTAAGTGGCCTAGAAAGAAGTGGGGTAGTTTGAGTTCTTTCTCCTTAGTTAATACTCCTTACCCAGGCAATCGTCAGTCTCAGTTTGGTGGTGGGTTTCGAGCACTAGGTGCCTAATCTCAGACTAGTGGGGCTCAGTCAGTTTCATCCTACCCACCTTGTAGATTCTGTGGTTAGTCTCATCATGGTCAGTGTGAGAAGAGGTAGAATAGATATTTTAGATGTGGTCAGATTGTGCACATACAATGAGAGTGCCCCTCTTTAACAGATTTTTGGGCTAATAGGGCCCCTATTGCTACTTCATCTACTCCCGTACTGAACGGTGTTATTTTTGCTTCTACCTCTATTTTTGGTACCGATGCTGGCCAAAATTATTTGTATTCACTTGCTACTCACCAAGATTCTGAGGCGTCACCTGATGTTATCATGGGTATGTTGAAACTTTTCTCTCCTGATGTGTACTGTTTGATTGATCTAGGGTCTACCTTATCTTATGTTACCCCATTTGTGGCTGTGCATCTTAGTTTTGGTCCTGAGAGTCTGTCGGTTCCTTTTTCTGTTCTACCCTGGTAGGAGACTCAGTGGTTGTTAAAGTGATCTATAGAGGGTGTGTGGTATTTATTAGTGGTAAAGAAGCTCTTGTAGACTTGATAAAGTTAGACTTGGTTGATTTTGATATTATTCTAGAGATGAATTGGTTGCATTCGTGTTTTGCTTGCTTAGATTGTCGGACCCATAGGGTTATGTTTAAATTCCCTAATGAATCAGTCATTGTATAGAAAAGGGGTTCTTCAGTGCCTAAAAGAAGTTTATTTGATAGATTAAAGCCCAAAAGTTTATCTCAAAAGAGTGTTTGTATCACTTGGTCTAAGTTACAAATTCAAACTAGAAAGGTCCTTCTCTAGAATCCATTCTCGTGGTTAATGAGTTTTTTGAGGTTTTCCCTGATGACCTTCCCGGTATTTATCCCATTAGAGAAATCGATTTTGGGATTGATCTTGTTTCGAACATTCGTTCGATTTCTATCCCTCCTTATAGAATGGCTCCAACGGAGCTCATAGAGCTTAATGAGCAATTGAAAGACCTTTTAGATAAAGGTTTCATCCATCCCAGTGTTTCTCCTTGGGTGTTCCTATATTATTTGTGCGCAAGAAAGATGGTTCCCTTCGTATGTGCATCGATTATTGTTAGTTGCATAATATGATCATAGAGAATAATTATCCTCTTCCTAGGATCGATGATTTATTTGATCAACTTCAAGGTGAGAAGTGTTTCTCTGAGATTGATCTTAGGTCGGGTTATCACCAACTTAAGATTAGGGAGGTGGATATCCCTAAGACCACTTTTAAAACTCGGTAGGGTCACTATGAGTTTCTAGTCGTGTCTTTTGGGTTGACCAATTCCCCGACAACATTCGTGGATTTGATGAATAGAGTTTTATTCATTCATAGAGTTATTTGTCATTGTCTTTATTGATGATATGTTGGTCTATTCTAAGAGTGAAGTGGATCATTTCGATCACCTTCATGCCGTATTGCAAACTTTAAAGGATCATCATTTGTATGACAAGTTCTCTAAGTGTTAGTTTTAGTTGAAAGTTGTGACCTTTCTTTGTCTTGTTTGCTCTAGTGAAGGAATGGTTGATCACCAAAAGGTTGTGGCATTTAGGACGTGTCTTAGACATGCGACTCCAACTGATATTTGCAGCTTCTTAGGTTTAGCCGTGTACTATAAGAGATTTGTGGAGTATTTTTGGACCATAGTTTCCCCATTGACTAAGTTGACCTAGAAAAAGGTCAAGTTCTTATTGTTAGATGCGTGTGAGGGTAGTTTCGAGAAGTTGAAAGATAAATTAACTTTGGCTCTGGTATTGACCTTGTTGAGGGTAATAATGGTTTGTAGTGTATTTTGATGCTTCTCATTTTGGGCTTGGTTGTGTGTTGATGAAATATGGTAGGGTGGTGCCTATGATTCTAGGCAATTGAAAGTTTATGAGAAGAACTACCTTACTCACAACTTGGAATTGTTAGCCATGGTTTTGCTTTAAGGATTTGTTGACATTACCTCTATGGAGTTCGTGTTGATATCTTTTTCGATCATAAGAGTCTTCAGTATGTGTTTACTCATAAGGAGTTAAATCTCAGGAAAAGGAGGTGGATTGAGTTTTTGAAAGACTATGATATGAGTCTTCATTACCATTCGGGTAAAGATAATATTATCGCCGATGCTCTTAGCCAACTATCCATTACAAGTTTAGCCCATGTGGATGAGGATAAGTGGGAATTAGTGAAGGACATTCACCGTTTGGCTAATCTTGGAGTTCGTCTCGTGGACTTCGAATATGGTGGTGTATTTGTGCATTCGGTATCTTAATCTTCTCTTGTTGTTGAGATAAAGAAAAAATAAGTTTTAGATCTCGATTTGATGAGGATCAAGGATAATATGGTCCAATAAAAGTTTGTTCACGAGTTTCCGAAATGAATCTCGGTATTCTATTATATATCATGATCTTAGAGAGTTCTATTGGTACGGTAATATAAAGTGTGATGTGGCTAGTTATGTGGCTAAGTGTATGGTGTGTCAATAAGTGAAAGTTGAGCACATGAGGCCTAGAGGCTTGCATTAAGAGGTTGCCTTGCCCGAGTGGAAGTGAGAGGCAATTAATATGGATTTCGTTACCATTCTTCCCCGGTCTCGAAATCAATGTGATTCTATTTTGGTCACTGTGGATAGGATGACCAAGTCCGCTCACTTTTTTTGGTGAGGACTAATTATTCGACGAAGGATTATGCTTAGTTGTATCTTGCGAAGATTGTTAAATAGCATTGTACTCTTATTTCTATTATTTTGGATCGTGGTAATCTATTTTCATCTCACTTTTGGAAGCTATTCCAAAAATGTTTAGAGACTAAGGTGTGCCTTAATACCACTTTCCACCTACAGATGGATGGAGAAGTGGAGAGGACCATGCAAACATTGGAAGATATATTGTGTGCTTGTGCGATTGATTATGGTGGTAATTGGTATGACCACTTGCCTTTGATTAAATTCGATTATAACAATAGTTACCATTTAAACATTAGTATGGTGCCTTTTGAGGCATTGTATGGTAGAAGATGTCATTCTCCTATTGGATGGTATGAAGTTGGTATGGGTAAGTTGCTTGGCCTTGATTTAGTTCACCAAGACTTAGAGAAGGTGAAGGTGATTTGTGATAGATTAAAAATCGCTTAAAGTTGTCAAAAGTTCTATGCATATGTGAGACATAAGGATTTAGAGTTTAATGTTAACGATTGGATATTTTTGAAGGTATCTCCCATGAAGGGAGTGATGTGATTTGGTAAGAAGGGGAAACTTAGCCCTCGGTATATTGGTCCCTACTTGATTTTAATGAGGGTTGGAAATTTTGCCTATAAGTTGGAGTTACCTTCTAGTGTGAACTCCATTCACCTGGTTTTCCATGTCTCTATATTGCAGAAATGTGTGGGTGATCCTTTATTGGTTGTCTCATTGGAGGATGTTGGTATTTTAGACTTCTTGTCCTTTGAGGAGGTCCCAGTGAGGATCTTGGATCGGCAAGTTCGCAGGTTTTGAATGAAAGATATGGCTTTGGTGAAGGTTTTATGGAGGAACCAAAAGTCCAAGGAAGCTACTTGGGAGGTTGAAAAGGATATGAAGTCCAAGTATCCGCATTTATTTTCATTTCGGAAACTCGTGGTTGAGGTATGTGTTAACCTTTTTGCCTTGACTTATGTATTTGTTAGACTATGGGTTAAAGTTCCCAATGCTTTGAGATGATTTATGTCCTTGATATATAATGGTTCAAGTCCCTAAGTTTTGAATCGAACAATTGTCTTTGATATATAATGGGTTTATGTCCCATAGTAAATGAGATGAATGGTTGATTGATAATAATTGTGATATGTGTTGAATCCTTGTTGTGTGCCTTGTATTCTAATTGTTAAAAGGTTGGTTGATGTGTAATAACTTGTGTTTATGCTTGCCTTACCCATCATTCACGGTGAATGATCCAAGGGGGGAGAATTGAAACACCTCGACTTTGGACCCTTAGAGAATTCCCTTGCTTTGAGGGTTCTGGACTTGGTACGACTAAGGGTACTAGTCGTACCCTTTGGATATGAGTTAGTGACCCCTCTCTCTTACCCTAGGCAGTGTAGTATGGGTTACACACTTTCCTAGGTATGAGTTAGCCTCCTTATGGTCGTACATTAGGGTACGATTCGTACCAAGCTGAGTCATATGAAGTGTTTTCTTCATCTAGTGCACACTGTTGTGGGTACGATCTGTGAGTACGGTTTAGGGTACCAATCATACCCTTTGGATGAGAGTCTATGGTGTGTAGTCATACGTCGGGTAGTGTATGGGTCCTAGGTTAATCCTAGGGTACGAGTTAGGGTACCACTCGTACTCTAGGGTACGATTGACTTAAGTGAATCGTACCCCCCTGCAGGTTCATTTTCTAGCTTTTAGTTAAGGGCTCTATGGTTATTTCCCACCCTAAAACCCTTAATTCCCCTCACTATATAAGTGTGTGTGGCCTCTATAAACAAATTTTGAGTGGATCAAACATCCTAAATGCTCTCTTAATCACATCTTTGAAGATTTGGAGGCTAGGGTTTCAAGGGTGGTCATCTAGAGGCAAAGATGAGTCAAATTTCTTGGCGGATCATCTTGTTTAAGGCATGTAACTCTATTCTTTGTTAATAACTCAAAACCATGTATTTTACACATGGATTAATAATTGAAAATGGTGATTTTGAATTCAAATGATAAGTGTTTTGTTGCCTAATGATGAATAATGTTGTTCTTGCTTAGACTTGTATTGATACATGTTATTGGTGATGATTACATATGTGGGTGCTTGTTGTTTGGGGTTTAACATATAGTCGATCCAAACTATTAAATATCTTCTGATTTCCCCCGATTCAATTGAGGGATTGAATTGATTATAGAAATATGAGTTTAATTAGTCGATTTATTAGTGACCAAGGAAAAATATTATCCAGACGCGTGAATAGATTGAAAGAAAAAATAATACCTACAGCAGAAAGACTCATCAGTTATTTCTTTAATTGTTCGCAACATGCCAATATTGGCACTAATGGTACGTAAATGGTCTTGAGCAACCCTAATATTGATGAATTCTACCATGAATTTGTCCTTGATAAAAGTTATGCACACAGGGTGTTTGTAAAAATATCTAAGTGAAATGACTAGTTACATGTTGATGATGTTTTGAACTAGGGCGATGGCCTAATGAGAATGAATGGTTAATAAATTCTATGGTAAAGATAATGTTAGCCATGTAGTGGGTTAAATTATGACCTTGTTGGTTTTATGGCAAAAAAAGGTTAAAGTCCCTAAACATGAAATTAAATGGTGCTTGAACTAAAGCGCGGTATGAGATTGTTAATAAGGAATTAATGGCCGGTAAAGGTCTTGATGACCATACATTGAATTGAATGATGAATTGAAATAAGGCATTGGCTTATCAAAGTGTTTGATGGATGAATGGTCCCATGAAGACTTTGTGGTCATATATGGTTTTGATTTGGTTAAAATGGGTTAAAGTCCTTAAGTGGGAATTGGATGGTTGTAGTGTATGGACAATGGTTTAGAGTCCCAATGTCAACTAATGATAATCGCGACAACTTGTGGTTAATGTCCCTTGCCTACTAAGTGTCTTGAGGTTAGAGTCCCTTGCCTAATCATAATTCCCGCAGTTAAATTCCCTTGCTTAATAAAATGCGTGTGGTTAAAGTCCCTCGCTAAATGAGCTCATTTATGGTTAAAGTACCTTATCTAATACGACTTGAGGTTAGAGTCCCTTGCCTAATGAAAATGCATGAGGTTAGAGTCCCATGCTTATCAAAATGGCATGAGGTTAGAGTCCCTTGCCTAACAAAGACATGCGTGGGTAAAGTCCCTTGTCTAATGAACATGTATGTGGGTAAAGTCCCTTGCCCAGTGTAAATGTTAGTGCAGTTAAAGTCCATTACCTAATGAGAAATGTTTGAATCTATACGGCTTGAGATGCTAATACGACAAGGCCGATTTCGGGTTGTGTCATGCACTAGCTGAAACTTGGAATTTTTCAAGTTTTCCCTGACCCCTCGGGGTTTAATTAGAATCTTATTAACACAAATGATCTGTGATACCTAATAAAAATTGATGTTCCAAACTTATTGGCGCCATCAAAATATCCATTCGAGCTCATTTCAACAAAATATAGGCACCACACCCAAGGGCCATTTTTATCCAATCCCGACTAATAGCCTAAAATGAGTCCAGAAGCCTTGGGACCGAACCAACGGTCCCCATAGCCTAAAATGATTGTTTCAGAGCTGATGGGACTATTAGAATTGGAATACGAGGTTATTAACCTTTTGTTTTTGCCTGAAAGCCAATTTTTACTAGCGAAGACTTCATAACTGGGAATTGGCCTTAAAATCCAACAAACTTCTTAGTAACTGAACTGTCAACTCCTACAAGCAACAAATAATTTAGGGAAGCTAAAGGAAAGATGCAAGCAACGATAATATATGGAAGAGCAAGAAATGACATAGAGGGTCATTATAATATCCACCAATATAAAATTTTTTCTGCCAAAGTAAAGGGTTAGAATATACCTAAGGGCTTGGATATGTGGGGATTCTGGGCTGCATCTCACTCTTTATCTCCCAAGTTACCTTCTCCACTAGGAGGTGTCTCTTCTAAACCTTAACTAGTGGAATCTCCATTGAGCGCAAACATCTGACATCCCTAACTAATATAAACATTGGCTCCTTCACGAAGGTCAATCTCTCATCCAACTGAGTCGAGTCCCACTAAAGTACATGAGACTCATCGAGGATGTAACATCGCAACATGGAAACCTAGAAAACTAAATGAACAATGGAAAAATTTTGGGCAAGTCTAATCATAATCCACATCTCCAATTGTGCGAAGGATCTAAAAAGGTCCAATGTAGATTGGGATGAGCTTGCCTTTCCTCCATACCTCATCACGCCTTCATTTGTGATACTCGAAGGAATACCCAGTATCCAACTCCAAACCACAAGGCATAATGTTGACGATCTGTACAAGCCTTCTGCCTACTCTGAGATGCCCTCATCCTATCATGAATAACCCTGACTCTATCGAACGACTCCTGAAACTAGTTAGTACCATGGGGTCTAACCTTAGAGGTCTTGAACAAACCTATCGGAGATCGACAGTGCCTACCATACAATTACTCAAATAGTGCCATCTTAATACTCAAATGGTAGCTATCATTATATGATAACTCCACTAATGCTAAGTGTTGCTCTCACTGACCTTCAAAATCCATACACAGGCGAGGTGCATATCTTCAAGAACCTGAATAGTTTGCTCTAACTGCCCGTCGCTCTGAGGGTAAAAAGCAGTGCTAAGATCCACTTGAGTACCTAACTTTTCCTGAAAAGCTCTCCAAAAGATAGAAATGAATACAAAGTCCTAGTATAAAATAATTTATATAGGTATTCCATGAAGTTGAACAATTTTACGAACATAGCTATGGGCTAACCTCTCAGTACTAAAGGACATCTGAATAAAGGAAATGTGCCTATTTGGTCAACCAATCTAGAATGACCCATATACCGTTAGAACCATGAGAGGTGAAAAAAAACCACTAACAAAGTCCAGGGTGATCCACTCCTACTTCTACTCTGAAATTGAAAATCTCTGAATGGGCCACAAGGACTCTAATGCTCGATCTTCACCTGCTGACAATACAGGCAATGAGCCACAAAGTTTGCCACATCGCTTTTTATGCCACTCTACTTATAGTGTTGCCTCAAATCCCTACAAATCTTAGTTGCCCCTAGGATGAATGGAGTATCTGGAGATTTGAGCCTCACACAATATCAATTGAATTAATTCACCAAACCTTGAAAAATAAAGGCGACTAACATACCTCAGAATACCCTCAGAATCCATGGTAGCCCTCTTTTACCCACCACTCAACACCTGTCAAGGATGATACAGAGTCTCATATATTCTAATTGGCAACTCTGAATCTACTTAAATATGATAGACCTGCTTCGACACTAGGAAAGATCCATCTAGAGTCCAAAAAATCAAGTTGCACCATCAATTTGGCAAAGTATTAGATGTCCTACACCAATAGACTCTCAAAAACAAAAATTAAAGCCAAGATACCCGTAGTTACCACCTTTTTTGCTCAAGGCATCTACAACCATATTTGCTTTGTCTGAATGGCATAAAATAGAGATGTCATAATCCTTAAGCAACTCCATCCGTCTACGCTACCTAGAATTAAGCTCTCTCTGAGTCAAAAGATGTTGAAGGCTATGATGATTGATGTAGATCTCACAATGCATGCAATATAGATAATGCCAAAAATCTTAAGCACTAAAACTACCGTCACCAACTCTAAATCACGAGAGAGGTAGTTGCGCACGTGCACCTTGAGCTGTGTCAACTCATAAGTAATAACTCGACACTGCTATATTTACACACAACCCAAAACAACACCAGAATTATCACAATATATGGTAAATCCCTCGCCCTCAATAAGAAGAGCCAATATAGATGATGAAGTTATAAAAGCCTTGAGCTTTCGCAAGCTCGACTAACATTTCTCAGACCACTTGAAAGGAACCTCCTTCTGGGTCAATCTGGTCATCGGCGTTGCGATAGTTGCGAAACCTCAACAAATTGCCTATAGTAACAAGCCAAACCAATGAAGCTATGAACCTCAGATGGAGATGTAGGCATAGTTTAATCACGAATAGCCTCCATCTTCGCTGGGTCCACCATAACTCCATCCTAGATACCAACATGTCCTACAGATGTCACTGACTTAGGCTAGAATTCCCACTTTAAGAACTTGGAAAAAATCCTATGATCTCTGTAAGCCTGTAGCACATCCTCAATTATTGCATATGCTCCTCCATACTCCTTGAATACATAAGAATATCACCGATAAGCACAATCATGAAGGAATCCAAATAAATCTTGTATACACGATTCATCAAATACATAAATGTCGGTGGGCATTGGTCAACCTAAAAGACTTTACCAGGAGCTCATAATGACCATAGCGTGTCTTGAAGGCTATTTTTGGGATGTCCTCAGCCCAAATCCTCAACTGATGGTAATCGGATCTCAATTTAATATTAGAGGACACCATTGTTCCTTAAATCTAGTCAAATAAGGTATTAATGTGAGAAATATGATACCTATTCTTCACCATCACCATATTAATTTGTCTATAATCAATGCACATATACAAGGAACTAGCTTTCTTCTTTGCAAACAAGACGAGCATCCTAAGGCAACATATTTGGTCTAATGAAATCCTTACCCAGAACTATTCTGAAGCTGATAATTTGACTACTTAAGCTCAATAAGAGTAATTCAATAAGGTTTTGTAGAAATATGTCGGGTGCCTGACTCAAGATAAATAATAAGCTCAATATCGAGCCATAGATATTAGCGAGTTAGACTCAAAATCAGAAGACTCACACTATAGGAACAGAGTCAAGCAAGAGACAATCCACACTAACATCACGAATATTAGCGAGATAAGACTCATAACCCCTCGATATAAGTCTCCTATCATGAACATAAGAAATAATCCCATCAGCTCTCGGCTAATATATCCTTACTATACAATCGAGGATATGCTTGAAATGGCTTAGGTAGTTGTCTTGGAAAAAAATCAAAGGTCGCATGATAGGTGATACCCAACCCATACCTAGAATTACATTGAAATCCATCATATCTCATACGATAAGATTAGATTGAGTATCAAACTCTCAAACAATCACAACACATGATCTATAAACCCGATCAATTCTAAAGATTCATCCACAAGAGTAATACACATAATGTCATAGATAAAGAATACCAGCATACCTCTAACTTCATGCATAATAAGTAGACACATAATGTCACAACCCGAATCAGGGCCTGGCCGTGACGAGCATTTTGAACCATGAAGGCCCGAAACACCCCTATCTGTTTGGTAATCATGCACCTAATTCATATGATCAAAGTAATGTAGAAGAAACACAGTAATTTTGAAACATGGTCATAAATATGAAAGAAATAATAATGGGGAGATAAGGTTCCCCCAATATCAATCAACCTCTAAATAACTGTTTGTGAAAATCTCTAACAAATGACTGAGTAGAGTAACCATATATAAACTGAGAAAAGGCCCCAAGTAGACCCCAAAACTGAATATAACATAAAAGTACTACAAGACATAAGACCTTCCAAAACATAGAAGGCTCACCACTTGTCTTTGCAACTCTGAATGATCTACTGATTCTCTTGACCCCTAGACTGGGCCTCTGAACCTGAGAGGTTGGAGAGGAGAGGGGGTCAGTACAAAAGTACTGGCACGTAGAGATATCAAAACAAAACATAATATCTTTATAAAATATAGTTGAGAGCCATTATAAAGCAATTTCGTATCAAATCATTTGAAAAAACATGGGCGTAATGCAATAGTTTCTCAACAACAATGAAATGCAACTAAGCTAGGTGGAATACCTTACATAATTTACACCAATTGCCTAACCTAGGTTTCCACTGAGATTAGAGTATAAGTGAAAGAGAGACACACAAGACCCCGAAGCATGGTGGCTCGACCCACTGGTAGTGCCTAAGATCACTTAGCCCGGGCTCCTACCTATAGTCCCAGTTTGGGAATGACATAAAGTCAAGTACACAAGATCACTTAGCCTGGTACCAAATCTCCGTGTCGGCAAACACATTTTCCAGCGATGAGCCCTTACACTCAAATGCCTTCTTCGGGCATCCACCTATCTCATGTAAAATCAATGCATTCGAATTTCATCTGATTCAATCACATATCATATTCTGTCAGGTATCGTTATACCCAACTTGCAAGTCATCAATATCATTTCCACATATGCATTATCATGTAAAAATCAAGGTGCTTCATCATTTACAAGTTGTGAACAATATTTATTTCAAATTCATGCTCTCTTTTGTTGGTCACAATATGATATGGGGTATCAAGACATTATCATGGCAATTTGAAAGAAATTTATCATTCATATTTATCAAACTTCCATGGAAAATCTCAAATCACATATGCATGGTTTCAACCATTGAAGTATATAGGTAAACAATTCCCGTGACATAAAGAAAGATGACTTAGAAATCATATTGAAAGCAAGTTATTAGCATTTGATTGAAAACCCCTATTTAAAAGCATGCATGTTCATAAAAACTACACCCATGGGATTTTAGGATAACCCCACGTACCTCTATTTCCAAGGATAATAGATGTTTCTTGAAGTTTACGGATTGGTGATTCCAAATATGTAATTATCTTTGAAAACCTATGATCGAATCTTGAACTATTTGGGTTTTTATTTTGTAATCCTAAGGAGAATCTTTGAGCACTTTTGATGAATGAAGGTGTATTTTGTGGTCCTTGGAATTGAATTTTGTGTTTTAGGGCTAAGTGAGGGTGGAAAAGGACCATTTTGCCCTAAAAATGATATATTTAAGTTACTTGAATTCTTTACATAGGCGCCGCCCATACCATTGCCTATGTTTACATAGGCGCCGCCTAGGGTATCGCTTATGTTTAAATAGGCACCGCCTAGGCTATCGCCTATGCTTTTCAGTGGCCATGGACGATTGGTTAGGCGACGCATATAAATTTGAAAGGCCATAACTTCTTTCTCGAGTGTCAGATTTTAGCAAAATTGGTATCATTGGAAAGATAACTTGAAGACCTATCATTTGACACATAGTAGCCTCCCTAATTTGACATATACAGAGAGTTATGGTCGATGGAAGCTGACATACTTTATCATGTCCACTAAAACTTAGGTAATCGAAATTGTTTCAACTGGTCCTTGAGTTGAAAGACCTCTATGGTCTAAATTCAAGCTTGAATGGATTCACATACTACACAATTAATTGACATGCCATATTGGCATAGGATTTTATTGCTTTGGGATTTATCAACATATCGGATCATGGTCTATATTGTAGCCCAAAATGTGGGGTGTTACATTATCCCCCCCTTAGGATCATTCATCCCCAAATGATGATGCGGGACACAGACAGACACAATTTTAAGCATAATAAAGCACTAGAAAAGTTGAGATAGGAATAGTACCTTCTGTCTTATCCTCGATCAAAGCAAATAAATTAGGATATCTAATTCTCATGTCATCTTCTGACTCCCAAGTTGCTTCTTTGACTTTTTGATTCCTCCACAGTACCTTTACTGAGGCTATCTCTTTGCTCCTCATCTTTTGAACTTGGCGATCTAAAATCTCAATGGGCTCTTCTTCGTAAGACAAGGAGTCTGTCACTTTGATACCCTCTACTGGCAATACCAGAGAATGATCTCCAATGTATTTCTTCAACATGGATACATGGAATACCGGATGAACTAAACCTAAACTTACAGGCAATTCTAGCTTATAAGCAACTGTACCAATCTTTTTTAGAATCTGATATGGCCCCATATAGCGAGGGCTCAATTTACCCCTTTTTCCAAACCGTATAACTCCTTTCATAGGAGAAACCTTGAGAAACACCCAATCACCAAATTCAAACTCTAGTTCTCTTCTCCAAACATCGGCATAGGACTTCTGATGAATTTGAGCAGTTTTGGGTCGTTCTCTAATGATCTTCACTTTCTCCATTGCCTGATGAACAAGATCAGGCCCATGCAACTGAGTTCGCCTACTTCATACCATCCTATCGGAGAGCTACATCTCCTCCCATACAAAGAGTCAAAAGAAGCCATCTTGATGCTGGCATGGTAACTATTATCGTAAGCAAATTCAACCAGTGGTAGGTGATCTACCCAACTACCATTGAAATCATTGACGCATGCCCTCAACATATCTTTGAGGGTCTAAATGGCACGCTCAGCTTGCCCAGAGGGTGGAAAGCTGTGCTCAAATTCATTTGTGTACCTAAACCCTTCTGAAAAGATCTCCAGAACTGAGATGAAAACTGCGTACCTCTATCGGATATAATGGACACTGGTGCCCCATGCAACCGAACTATCTTGTCAATGTAAATCTTAGCATAACCCTCTCCCATATAATTAGTCTTCACAGGCAAAAAGTTGTTGACTTTGTCAACCGATCTACAATCACCCATATACAATCATATTGGTTTCGGGATCTCGGAAGTCCTGTAATGAAGTCTATGTTTATTATCTCCCACTTCCATAAAGGCAGGGCTATCTCTTGGGAAGTACCACCTGGCCTCATGTGTTCTACCTTCACTTGTTGACAGTTCAAACACTTGGACACAAAATCAGCTACATCCCGTTTCATGTTATTCCACCAATACAAGGTTTTCAGATCATGGTACATCTTAGTAGAGCCTGGGTGAATGACATACCTCGAAGTATGCGCCTCATCAAGGATTCTTTCTCGCAGTCCATCAACATCCGAAATGCGCAACCTACTTTGAAATCTTAGAATACAATCTCCACCAATTTCAAACGACATAACCTTTTGTTGACCCACATCTTTATTGATTTACATCAAGGTAGGATCTTCAACCTGCTTCTCCTTAATTTCAGCACAAAGGGATGACTTAGCTAACTCATGAACAATTACCCCTCCATACTTGGAATCTAAGAGTCGCACTCCCAGATTTTCAAGGCAGTGAATATCCTTCACCATCTCTTTCTTTCCTTTTTCTACATGAGAAAGGCTGCCCATAGACAACCCGCTGAGGGCGTCGGCTACAACATTTGCCTTGCCCAGATGGTAATGCAGACTCATATCATAGTCTTTCAAAAGCTCCATCCAACGCCTCTGCCTGAGGTTTAATTCTTTCTGTGAGAAAACATACTGCAAACTCTTATGGTTAGTATAAATATCAACATGCACTCCATAGAGATAGTGCCTCCAGATTCTAAGTGCAAAGACCACGGCTGCTAACTCCAAGTCATGAGTGGGGTAATTGCACTCATGCACCTTTAACTACCTAGATGCATAAGCTATTACCTTACCACGCTGCATTAATACACAACCAAGTCCCACACGGGATGCATCACAATAAACCACAAAATCATCTACACCCTCGGAAAGGGTCAAAACAATAGCAGTAGTCAACTTGTCCTTTAACTTCTCAAAATTGTTTTCACACAAGTCCGACCACGCAAACTTCATCTTTTTCTGAGCCAGTTTAGTAAGCGGAGCAGCTATAGAAGAAAAACTCTCTACGAACCTTCTGTAATACCCCTCCAAACCCAAAAAGCTCCGAATATCGATTGGAGTCGTGGGTCTGGGCTATTTTCTCACTGCTTTAACTTTCTGGGGATCCATTCTTATCCCGTCACTGGACACAATATGCCTAGGAAGGCTATATTATCTAACCAGAATTCACACTTAGAAAATTTGGCATACAGCTGATTATCCTTAAGGGTCTGAAGAATAATTTGGAGGTGATTGGCATGATCCTCTTTACTCTTAGAATAGATCAGAATATCATCAATAAATACAATGACAAACAAGTCAAGAAACTGACGGAACACTTTATTCATAAGATCCATGAAGGCTGCAGGGGCAGTAGT
This sequence comes from Capsicum baccatum var. pendulum, assembly GCA_030864225.1. Taxonomy (NCBI): domain Eukaryota; kingdom Viridiplantae; phylum Streptophyta; class Magnoliopsida; order Solanales; family Solanaceae; genus Capsicum; species Capsicum baccatum. Next base: position 142,182,550 of record CM061559.1, read on the forward strand.
CAACCCGAAGGACATTACTAGAAATTCGTAGTGACCATATCGGGTTCAGAAGGCTATCTTGGGTATGTCTGACTCCCTAACTTTCAACTAATGATAACCCGAAGGAAGGTCTATTTTTGAAAAACATTTGGCACCCTGAAGCTGGTAAAAAAGGTCGTCAATGCTAGGAAGAGGTTATTTATTTTTAATTGTGACCTTATTCAACTGACGGTAGTCTATGCATATCCAAAGAGACCCATCCTTCTTGTGCACGAAGAGCACGGGTGCACCTCATGGGGAAACACTAGGACGAATAAAACCTTTGTCTAGGAGGTCTACAAGCTGTTCCTTTAACTCCTTTAGTTCCGCGGGAGCCATTCTATATGGCGGAATAGAAATAGGATGAGTGTCTGGCAATACATCAATGCCAAAATCTATATCCCTATCAGGGGGTATCCCTTGGAGATCTTCGGGAAAAATTTCTTGGAATTCATTCACTACAGGGACTGACTGCACAGGAAGGTTTTCAACTTTTGAATCTTTTACTCGGATTAGATGATACATACAATCTTTGGAGATAAGCTTTCGAGCTCTAAGATAAGAGATAAAGTGACCTCTAGGTTCCACAAAAATCCCTGCCCATACAATTGGTGTCTCATTCGGGAAAGAAAAAGTGACCTTTCGAGTTCTGCAATCAAGGGTGGCTTAACATAAATGGAGCCAGTCCATCCCAAGGATGGCATCAAAATCTATCATATCCAGTTCTATAAGGTCTGCCACAGTTTCCCTACTATGAATATACACGACACAATTTCTATACACCCTTTTAGAAACAACAGAATCACCTATAGGAGTAGAAACAGAGAAGGGTTCTACAATAACTTCGGGGCTCAAACCCGAAACCAATAGCCACATAAGGGGTCACATAAGATAAAGTAAACTCGGGATCAAGCAATACATAAATATCACGAGAAAAGATTTATAACATACCGGTGACAACATCTGGTCAAGCTTCCACCTCCTGGCGGTTAGTTAAAGAATATAACCGATTGCGACCACTCCCGTCAGCTGAAGGAGCACTCTTAGGAAGAGGAGCTATGGAGGTGGCTTGGGACTTAGCCTTCCTACATTTCCTCCAGCAGAAGGATAATCTCTTTGAAGGTGACCCACTTTGCCACAGTATAGTAGTTTCTCCCCTCAAACCAACACTTCCCTAGATGATTCCTTCTGCAAACCTCGCACCGCAGATAAGTACGACGCTGCTGGGCCACACTGCCCTGAGACTATGTACCTAGAGATTTGGATCCATGAGGAGTCTGAAAACTCTAAGTTTGTCTATCTGTCGGTGGTCTGGGTGCTGGGGCGCTGGCTGCTGACTGTGCATTATTCCAAATCTTCTTCGACCACTTAATACCCCAGTTACCACTCTGCAGCTGACTCTGGTGTTGGTTTACAGATCTAGCTCTCTTAGCCTATCTATCTTTCTCTCTAGATTCAGCAATTTGTTTCTTCTTCTCTTCCACCTACTGCATAAGAACGGTCAGTCGAGCAAAGTCTAACTCTTTATTCAACATAGCCCCATGGCACTCAAGTACCAGGTTATCAGCAAGGCCAGATGCAAATTTCCTCATCCGAGTTCTCATATTACTAGTCAAATCTGGTGTATAGCAGGATAGTTTATTAAACTTCAAAGTGTACTCCTGGACACTCATACTGCCCTGTTTTAGATTCATAAACTCTTCCGCTTTGGTCTCCCTCAACTCCAGAGGAAATAATTGATCAAGGAAAGCTTCCACAAATTTTCCCTAAACTGTGGGCTCAACACTTTCACCTTTTGCATCTTCCTAGTCGGCATACCACTGATTCGCAATGTCCTTGAGCTGATAGGTTGCTAGGTCCACCCCTTCAACCTCATCCACATGCATCACCTTAAAGATCTTTTCCATCTCATCCACCAACACCTGTGGATCTTCCTCCACCTTGGTGCCAGTGAACTTAGGTGGGTTCATCTTCATGAAATGTCTGACTCTAGTAGCCTCAGACGTAACAGATGTAGACCCAACATCTTCTGATCGTTGAGCCTTGTTAGCTATCAACTGTGTCAGCATATGAATGGACCGTCTGAATTATGTATTTGAAATATCTGCCTAAGCAGTTGGGGGATGGTTGGCATTAGTCTGCGGAGCCCGAGGTGGACTGCTTGGGACTGGAGGGACTCCCGGAGTAGGGAAAAATTCTGAAGTGTGAGCCCTGTTACGGGTCCGCATCCCATGGGTGGGACGGACCTCATCTGCCTGAGTATTCTGATCGATGATACGACATGGAGGCATAACTGTGTTTCTGAAACACAAGTGATCATTGATTAGGGGACAGTTCAGACTCTAAAGCACGAACTAAATCACAAAGAAGGGAAATATTTCCTAATTGCCTAGTAGCCCCCTGCTTATAAATGTGGTGCGTTACACACCCATAAACAGGACTCTACCCGACGCGATTTCGCAGATACCCTGGGATCATGAGCTGTGCTTTGATATCAAGTTTGTCATGACCCAAACCAGGGCCTGGTCGTGATGAGCATTTTAAACCATGGAGGCCCGAAACACCCCTATCTGTCTGGTAATCATGCACCTAATTCATATGATCAAAGTAATGCAGAAAAAACACAATAATTCACAAACATTATCATAAATATGAAAAGAAACAATAATAGAGAGATAAGGTTCCCCCAACATTAATCAACCTCTAAACAACTGTCTGCGAAAATCTCTAACAAATGACGATCAAGTAACCGTATATAAACTGAGAAAAGGCCCCCAGTAGACCCCAAAACTGAATATAAAATAAAAGGACTGCAGGACATAAGACCTTCTGAAACATAGAAAGCTCACCACTTGTCTCTGCAACTTTGTCAGAATGATCTACTGATTCTCTTGACCCCTAGACTGGGCCTCTGAACCTGAGAGGTTGGAGAGGGGAGGGGGTCAGCACAAAAGTACTGGCACGCAGAGATATCAAAACAAAACATAATATCTTTACAAAATATAGTTGAGAGCCATTATAAAGCAATTTCGTATCAAATCATTTGAAAACACATGGGCATAATGCAATAGTTTCTAAACAACAATGAAATACAACTGAGCTAGGTGGAATACCCTACATAATTTACACCAACTGTCTAACCTCGGTTTCCACCAATATTAGAGTATAAGTGAAGGAGAGACACACAAGACCACGAAGCATGGTGTCTCGACCCACTGGTAGTGCCCAAGATCACCTACCCTGGGCTCCTACCTATAGTCCCAATTTGGGAATGACATAAAGTCAAGTACACAAGATCACTTAGCCTGGTACCAAATCTCCGTGTCAGTTACACTCAAATGCCTTCTTGGGGCATCCACCTATCTCATGTAAAATCAATGCATTCAAATTTTATTTGATTCAATCACATATCATATTCTGTAAGGTATCGTCATACCCGACTTGCAAGTCATTAATATCACTTCCACATATGCATTATCATGTAAAAATCAAGGTGCTTCATCATTTACAAGTGGTGAACAATATTTATTTCAAATTTATGCTCTCTTTTGTTGGTCACAATATGATATGGGGTATCAAGACATTATCATGGGAATTTGAAAGAAATTTATCATTCATATTTATCAAACTTCCATGGAAAATCTCAAATCACATATGCATGGTTTCAACCATTGAAGTATATAGGCAAACAATTCCCATGACATAAAAAAAATGACTTAGAAATCATATTGAAAGCAAGTTATTAGCATTTGATTGAAAATCCACATTTAAAATCATGCTTGTTCATAAAAACTACAACCATGAGATTTTAGGATAACCTTATGTACCTCTATTTCCAAGGATAATAGATGTTTCTTGAAGCTTGTGGATTGGTGATTCCAAATATGTAAATATCTTTGAAAACCTACGGTCGAATCTTGAACTATTTGGGTTTTTATTTTGTAATCCTAAGGAGAATCTTTGAGCACTTTTGATGAATGCAGGTGTATTTTGGGGTCCTTGGAATTGAATTTCGTGTTTTAGGGCTAAGTGAGGGTGGAAAAGGACCATTTTGCCCCAAAAACGGAATGTTTAAGTCACTTGAATTCTTTACATTGGCGCCACCCATCCCATTTCCTATGTTTACATAGGCGCCGCCTAGGCTATTGCCTATGTTTACATAGGCACCGCCTAGGCTATCGCCTATGCTTTCCAATGGCCATGGGCGATTGGTTAGGCGACACATATTACTTTGAAAGGCCATAACTTTTTGCTCGGGTGTTGGATTTTAGCAAAATTGGTATCGTTGGAAAGCTAACTCGTAAACCTATCATTTGACACATAGTAGGCTCCCTAATTCGACATATAAAGAGAGTTATGGTCGATGGAAGCTGACATACTTTACCACGTCTACTAAAACTTAGTCCATCGAAATTGTTTCAACTCGTCCTTGAGTTGAAGTACCTCTATGGTCTAAATTTAAGCTTGAATGGATTCACATACTACACAATTAATTGACATGCCGTATTGGCATAGGATTTTATATCTTTGGGATTTATCAACACATCGGAATCATGTTCTATATTGTAGCCCGAAATGCGAGGTGTTACACATATGAATAAGTGGATCCCTGATCAAATAAAGCAAAGCCTACTTATGGCACACTGAGAACTCACTTATAATAACAACATCCGAAGTATCTACCTCTACTGCACCAAGTACAACATATAAGTGGCCTCGGTTGCCACCTAGCTAGGTGCTTAACTGATCACCCATCCTACCTACCTGAGGACCTTCTCAAGAGCCCTAGGTACCACCCAAAGACCCTACATACCCCCTCTAGCTAGAGGTGACACTGTCCTAATCAACATAACACTCTAAGCTACAGGTATAACTTCCTCACACCGCGGACACTTTTTAGAGAAACGGGCGAAGGCCCCACAGTCATAACATGCCCTAGGAGCTATATTGTAACCAAAAGATTTGGCTGACCTAGAATAACCACCACAGTTAGAAAGCACAAAATATAAACCTTTCAAAGGATGACCACCACTCTGGACAAGATAATCACTGTAACTAGGTTGCCTCCACTAGTAATATAAAGTACAACATAAATGGGCCTACTATACTGACCTTGATACTACCTCTAAACTATGAGCCACACTGGATCACACTAAACTACCCAGATAATACGACCTGTTATCGCTGCCCCCTTGGGCCATGTGATACATCTCCTTCATAATTTGGTCATGATCAGAAACCTCAGTAGAAGATTTTCAAGCAGCAACTAAACTCTGTGTAGCCATGCAAGAAGGTGGTCTTAATCCCTGAACAAAACATTGAATCTGCACATACTTGATCAGTAAGGTAGAGGTAGCATTCCTATCCAACTCATGATATCGGGCTTTATACTCCAAGATAATAATAGAACCCTATCCCAATATCGAGAATAGATCTCTAGTCTACGAGGCACATATTTCTCTAAGAAAAATTTGGAGAACTGAGTTCATGTAAACGTGTCATGACCCAATTTGCGAGTCAGGATGACACCTACTCTATCCCGCCAGTAGGTATGCCAAAATATAACTCGGATCTAAATATAATCGGTCAACTTGGTGGAAAATGATCAATAATAGATGAAAATAGACAATTGAAATCTACGAACTTGCCTATCCAATATTTCAGTCGGGACTTTCTCATAGGATAAGGAATCCAAAACATGAACATACTCAATAAGAACTATCAAGGAAGGATCACCTACACGCTTTTTCTACATGGACACATGAAAAATAGGATGAATCGAGGCTAAACTTATGGGAAAATCTAACTCATACACCACGTTCTTAATTTTTCTTAAAATTTGATACGAACCAATGTAAAGGGGAATGAGCTTCCCCTTCTTTCCAAATCTCATGACTCTTTTCATTAGAGACACCTTTAAGAATACCCAATCATTTTCTTTAAAATCCAACTCTCTTTGCCTCATATCTGCATAAGACTTTTGGTGACTTTGAGCAGTCTTAAGTCTATCTCTAATCATTGTCACCTTTTCCATCGCTTGGTGAACCAAGTTAGGATCAAATAACCTAGTCTCTCCTACTCAAACCACCTAATAGGAGACCTACACCTCCTACCATAAAGAGCCTCAAAAGGATCCATTTGAACGCTAGAATGATAACTGTTATTGTAAGAAAACTCAATAAGAGGCAAATAATTAACCCAACTATCCTTAAAGTCAATCACAAAGGTCCTTAGCATATTATCCAAAGTATTGATAGTACACTCTACTTCCCCATCTATTTGAGGGTGGAAGTGATACTAAGGCTCACCTTTGTACCAAAACCTTTCTAAAACAAATGCCAGAAGTGAGAATAAAATTGCGTACCTCAGTCTGAAATAATGGACACTGGTGCACCATGCAACTTCACAATCTCCCAAATGTACAACTTAGCATAATCCTTTCCTGAGTAGTTAGTCCTCTCGGCAAAACGTGAGCTGACTTAGTCATTCTATCCACAATGATCCAAATAGAATCATACTGATTGCGAGATCGCGTAAGACCAATAATGAAATCCATATTGATTTTCTCCCACTTCCACATGGGCAACTCTATCTCTTAATACATACCACCAAGCCTCAAATGTTTAACCTTGAATTACTGAGAGCATACCCAGAGAACATTAAAGCTCAAGCACAACCAGACATTAACTCTTTGGAATTCTGATATTCGTAGTAGCAATGTTGATGTCAACTTGTATGGTTCCCACCCTTTTTACATGGATGTAAGGTCTCATCCTGGGTTGGGGACCCGTCACGGAGTCTTGCTGTTCAATAGCAATGGTATGGACATTGTATATGCTGGTGACAGAATTACCCACTACGCCTCAAATACATATTGCGTACCAATCCATATTGATTATTTTCTTTTCATATTATTCCACTAGTAGATTTCCTTCAAGTCATGATACATCTTAGTTAAACCCGGATGAACTATATATTTAGACTTAGGGGTGTACAGATCAAATCGTTAAGTCAAACCAAACTGAAAAACCAAACCAAAAGAAAAAAGCTGACTTATGGTTTGGTTTGGTGTTTGAAAAAAAAACCCAACCATTCTTGGATTGGTTTGGTGTTAACAAAAAAAAAGTCAAACCGAACCCAAATCAAATCGACATAATATATATATATATATAAATATATTTACATGTGTGTGTGTATATATATGTGTGTGTGTGTGTATATATATATATGCATGTATATAATTTAACTTTTTATATATAAAATATTAATTATAATCTATTTTTTAAATATTTTTTTAATTAGTTTTATTAATTTTCAATATTTAGAAAGTAGATGTATATATATATATATATATGTATATATATATATATTCATATTTGGGCCTTTAAGTTGTAATATTTATCCATTAATTGCTAATAAATGATCCAAAATCCAATAGAAACTTAAAACCTAAACTTTTCACTCTTCATCTTATTTTTTAGTTTCAAGAGAGTTTTTTGCTCTTCAATTTTTCATAGTTATGGTTTTTCATTAGCACATGAGAGAAAACATACTTGATCTAAACTTCAATCACAATATAATTGTAAAAAATAAATATTATTAAAAAAATTTGAGAAAAATTGAAAAAACCAAAACAATCGAAAGAACCAACTAAAACCTAAACCGAAAAAACCGATTTTATGTTGGTTTGATTTGGTTTATAGTTTTAATAAACTGACATAATTGTTTTTTTTTTCAATAGAAAACAAAACCAACCCAACCTATGTACACTCCTATTTGGACTTATGAGCCTCAGTCAAAACCCTTTCCCACAACTCATTAACATAAGGAACACATAACCTACCTTGATACTTCAAGATGCCAGCTCCCCCAATCTCAAAATCCATAACCTTTTGCTGACCCACATCATCCTTAATTTGCATAAGTATGGGATCCAAAACCTATTTTTCTTTCACCTCAACACCAAGAGATAATTTGACCACTTTTTGGAGAATCACTTCCCTATCCTTCGAGTCCAAAAGACAAATTTCGAAGCTAGCCAACTGGTGAATTTCCTTTACCAATCCTCTTTTCTCCTCATCAACATGAGATAAGCTCTCCATGGGCAGCCTTCTAAGAGCATCAGCAACAACATTAGCTTTACTTGGAATCCCTAAACAATTCGAGCCACCACACCGGCTTGAGATTCAATTTCTTCTGCGTAAACACATACTGCAAGCTCCTATGATTTGAATAGATATCTACATACACTCCATACGTATAATGCCACCAGATGTTTAGGTCAAAGACCACAACCTTTAACTTTAGATCGTGAGTTGAGTAATTCTTCTCATGAACCTTAAACTACTTAGAAGCATTGGCAATGACCTTACTATGTTGCATTAAAAAACAACCCAGTCCCACATGGGACTCATCACTAAACACAACAAAACCATCAGTACCCTTGGGCAGGGTCAAAACTGGAGCAGAAGTCAACTTATCCTTCAACTTCTCAAAACTACCCTCACATGCATCGGACCATAAAAACTTAACCTTTTTCTGAGTGAACTTCATCAACAGAGCAGCAATAGATGAGAATCTCTCCACAAACCTCCTATAATACCCAGCCCAGCCAAGCTTGAGAAGCTCTTAATGTTGGTTCGAGTCATAGGCCTAGGCCATTTCTTAACTACCTCAACTTTCTATGGATGCACTTTGATCCCCTCACTGGAAACAACATGCCCAAAAAAATCACAACATTAGCCAAAATTCATACTTAGAAAATTTGGCATATAATTTTTGGTCCTTTAGAGTCTGCAACATAATTCAAAGGAGATTGGCATGATCGTCATCACTCTTAGAGTACACAAGGATGTCATCAATGAATACAAGAACAAATAAATCTGGGAACTTCCTAAAAACTCGATTCATAAGACCCACAAATGCAGACAAAGCATTAGTCAACCCATGTAATATAACCAAAAACTCACAGTGACCATCCTGAATTTCGATAACTGTCTTGTGAATATCAACACCCTTAATTTTAAATTGATAAAGACTAAACGGAGATCAATTTTAGAGATACACCTAACAGCCTAAAGCTGATAAAAAATATCATCAATCCTAGGAAGAGGATACTTATTCTTCACTGTAACCTTATTCAATTGATGATAGTCTATACACATTCGAGAGACCTATCTTTCTTTCACACAAAAAGTATAAGAGCACCCCATGGAGAGACACTAGGATGAATGAACCCTTTATCAATAATGTCTTTCAACTGCACCTTTAGCTCCTTTAATTCAGTTAGAGCCATCCTATAAGGAGGATTGGAAATTACACGAGTATCCGAAGAAGATCAATCCCAAATCTATTTCCCTGTCAGGAGGAATTTCAAGAAGATCATCGGGAAATACTTCAAGAAATTCATTAACCACAGGGATAGATTTCAAAGAGGGACTTTCAGATTTAGAATCCTTAACCCAAACTAGATGATACAGACACCCTTAGAAAATTAACTTCTGATCTCTATGATGGGAAATAAACCTCTAACACAACCCAAACTAGGGCCTTGTCGTAATGGGCATCCCAAGTCCAACCAGGACCAAGGACCACCATCGTTACCCAACCCAACCACCAAATATATATACCCTAAGTTGAATGAATTTCGAACATAAAACACGATAACATCGATTACAATTCCAAACTCTGGGATAGGTCTATAATCGTGACCAACCCAAATAAGTCCAACCATCCAATACCAACAAACAACCATAACCAAACTAATATAAAAATTATGTTCATGTCCATAACATAACATAACATAACATAAAAGGATGGAAAAATCATAAATTCAGTCAAATGGTATCAGCACCAATACCAATGCCAATACTAAGGCTGACACCAATACCTACACCGTCCATTCCAACCCATAGTAGTTCCACAAAGCCTCTAACAAAAAAAAATAATATCCAATTGGGACATGTCCCCAACCATAGCCAAAACTAATATCCATAAAATGACCAAGGTATGTACCCATGATGTGAAATGGAGCCTTCTGGAATAAAAAAGATCATCACTTCAATCCAATAGTTGGTCCCAAATTTGATCACTAAGTAGAAGGAGCAGAATTGCGGATTTCTATATCACATGGGGATACAGCCGCCTAAAGAAGGGTTAGTGGGTGAATGCTAGCAAGTACTCAGGATAAGGGTAAAATAATTCCAACCTTTAAAACCAGGTAAACCAACCATATGCATTCATAACCATACATACATACATATGTACATATATATATATATATATATATATATATATATATATATATAACCATACAGGGAAGAGGGAATCAGGTTTAACATGTATTTAAAACTATTAACCTGGGTATGTGTAGCTTAACCATCCTAGAACCACGGGTCTCGATGTGTGTAGCCTCATAAATCGGAGATACCATATGAGTAGGGGATTCCCAAGTATGCTTCACTTTCTATGATACATATATATGATTATAACTTAGGGGATTCCCATGTACCCCATATGATCATCATGACCAAATTTTCATACCTACAAACATGAGTTTCCAATGTCTGTCCATTGGAATCACACCTTCACGGCTAACTATAACACCCCACTATTATTGCCTAATTAAAACCATTAACATATAACCAATACTACCATTTCATTTGTTATTAACCAAGGCTATAATGGTATCTTCTTATTAACTATAATTTGCAAACAATGTCCTTAGCCAATATTTCAAAGATTAAGTGATTCCCTTGTAACCATAGGTTTCATTATCAAGTTGTCTTGGGGGAGTCCCGCGTACCCCACAAGTTTTTTATAATTAGGTTCACTTGGGGGATTCCCTTGTACCCCACAAAGAATGTTTAATTAACCATAACCATTACCACCAAGACCTTACCATTTAACCATTCCAAACCATTGAAATTATTTATGCCATTTAGGGTTCCATGACCAAGTTATACCGTGCAATTGGTCCATTAAAAGTCTAACAATATAGTAAAAGTATTTTCATAGGCATTTTATCAAACAAGTGGGGGCATAGTGTTTCCAAAACCGAAACCAATTACCAATTAACCATTCCCATGCAACCAATTGTCAAAACCACCATCAAAGCATGTAAATTCATAATTAAAACATGGGAAAACAATAAACAAGCATTTATAACCAAAACCCCCAACATATGATTGAAAACCCAAAACCATACAACAATTATGCCATGAAAACAATTCATAAAATATGCCTTTAGTTGGAAATAACATTGATAAAGAAGTATGTTGCCTTAGATTACAAAGAAGATGGAGAGAAATCACCCGTAAAAAGCCCAAAATTTATCCTCTAGATGAAACCCTAGCCTTTCATTACCCAAGAGCCTTAAATAGAATTTGAGAGAGTTTCTAAGTGTTTAAGATTAGAATATTAGGGTAAATAATGTCCTAAAAGAGTTATAAGTCGTGGGGACTTAAGAGGTTAAATAGGGAAATATCCAGATTACCCTCACTTAAATGTATAAAATCTCGCAGGAGGGAATGACCACCCCGTACTAGTCGTACCCTACTATACGAGTGGTACCCATCACTCATATCCTAGGCCTCTACTTGGACCCCAACACTGCCTAACATACAACCATTCAAGCCAAGTTGTATCCAATTATACGACCTATACCTTTGATCCGTACCTACCACAGAATGGAAATCAAAGAGGATTTGGACACTGTCCACCATACGAGTGAATGGTACGACTTGTACCATATCTTATAACTCATGGTGAGCAACTCTTCCTCAAGTCCAAGTTAAGTTACCAAGTTTCAGATTAAGCGATGGAAAATCCAAACCATGTAAACTGTCACCCACCATATGACTCATACCCACACCATAAACTAATCCAACCTACCAGCCAACACTAGTTTACATACGACCAAGATCATACCAATCGTATCCCGTCATACGACTAGTACCCCCTAGTCGTATGATGTCCAAAATCTAGAAATCCAAGAAATTTTCTAAGGTTCCAAAAAACCCATGGTGTTTCAACCTCCCTTTGGGTATTAAAGAACTCCACTTCTATTTAATCACTCTTTATTAAGAAAGTGAAAACTGACCCTTCGGGTTTTATAATCCAGAGAAACATAGCATGAATGAAGCCTATCTATATCAAAATCCACTATATCAAGCTCTATCAAATCCACCAATGTCATTTTATGATAGATGGACACTACACAACCCTTATAGATTTTTCTAGCAACTATAGATTCACCCATCGGAGTATACATAGAAAAGGGTTTGAAAATATTTTTAGGACCCAAACCAAAATGCACAGCCACATAAGGGGTTATTTAATAAATGGTAGAATCCAAATCAAGCAAATAATAAACATCATGAGAAAGGAGCTATAACATATCAGTAACAATATCTGAGGATGCCTCAGATTCTTAACAAGTAGAAATTGCATACAGATAATTCTGGCTAGTGACGATACTAGAAGTAGTTCTCTTTGGGGTAGAAGCTAAAGAAGTGGAAATCAAAGCTTTATTAGCGCTAGTGGAAACCCTGGCTGAAGGGCAATCTCACTGCATATGACCAAGCTGACCATAATTATAGCACAAATTTCTCCACTCCTTATAATATCCATGATGAAGATGCCTACAAAAATGGTAAGAAGGGTAAGGCGAGGCTGACTGAGATCTACTAGCCTGAGACTGGGCACCCTGTGCCTTAGGACTACTACTAGGCTAAAAATAACGGTCACCTGAAGGCTTAGGATAAGAAGCGCTAGCAGTCGAAAATGATTTTCCTTAATTTTTCTTTTTAGTCTACTATCTACCATCTCTCCCACTATTATGCTGACCTATACCCCGCTCTGAATATCTAAACTTCTCATTTTTTCTCTCTCTTATATTTGCCAGGTCTTTTTCTCATCCTCAACCCACTGCATATAAACCACCAACCTGGAGATGTTTATATCATTATTCAACATTGCAGGCTTACAATCCAGCATCAAATCATGAGAAAAACTAGAAGCAAACTTCCTCATTCAAGACCTCATATTAGACACTAACTCTAGAGCATAGCGAGCCAACTGCTGAAACTTCAAAGCATACTCTTTGACATTTATCTTACCCTACTTCAAATTAACATACTCTTTAGCCTTAGCTTTTCTCAACTCTTAAGGAAAGAAGTGATTAAGAAAAGCATTCAAAAATTCATCCCACACTGCCTGTTGAGAACCATCACCCCTTGTCACTTCCCATTTCTCTTACCACTAGTAAGTAATATCTTTCAACTATAGGAAACAAACTCCACACCCTTCAAATTGGTAGCATGCATCTCCCTACAGATTTTTTCCATCTCATCAATGAAGCCCTGTGGATCCTTCTCAACCTCAGAGACTATAAAGATTGGGGGATTCGACCTCATAAATTGACCAACTCGAGTGACCACAGATGAATGAAAAATAGAACAAACATGATCAAACTGATGAGACTGTAAGCCCACCAACTAAGTAAGCATAAGAATAGACTTAAGGAACTCCGTATTAGAGATATCTCCCAGAGACAACACATCATAAGTATTACCAACCCAAAAGCTCGAGGAGAACTAGTAGGGCCTAGTGAAACTCCATATGGGATGACACAATCAGGAGCAGGGACCCTAGACCAGGTCAGCACTTCATAAATAGGGAGAGTTCACTCCACATTATCCTCAGGTAGAACAGAAGTTCTAGCAGAGTTTTTACAAATATTAGATATTTGGGGAGGAATGGCCTAAAATATGAGGAATCTAGGAGTTCGAGAAGTTTCATAACACTAGACTCTATAGCTCGAAATAGAACATAAGAAAGGGAAATATTCCTAAATGCCTTGTAGCCTTCCCTTATAAGTGTGGTGTGCTACATACCTATAAAAAGGACTCTACTCGACACTACTTTGTGGACACCCAATGATCCTAAACCTTGCTCTGATACCAAGCTTGTCATGACCCAAACTAGGGCCTGGATGTGATAGGTATCTCTAGAACACCAAGGATCAGAGACCACCCCCTTAACCTAACCTAACCTTAAGAGCACAATAATAACAATAAAGTGGAAGAAAATCCAGATAGTAATAAAATATAAATAAGTCAAATTATAGTTCTAAGAGTCAAAACCAATAATCGGACCCACACTTGTCCATAATAGCCTCTAAATCTAGAATAACAACTAAGTCAGAACATGCCCCCTACTATGACAAAAAAAAAAGAATCCAATAATACTAAGTCAATAAGGAAAGAGTAATGAAATGATAAGGCCTTTCGAAGGTTAGAGGCTCACCACTTCACGACAACTTAACAGACGTGCTCAACCACCTAACACTATACAGGACCAATAGAAAAATCTTGAAACCCAACATCATGAAATAGTATAACATCTTAGGACCGTCAATAGGATAAGTACTGGCATGTAACTCATGGAAAGTGATAAAGTAATTCCATATCCAAATTAGTCAAAACCACATCCACACATTCATATATGTATATATATACATATAGGATGCCGAAATAGGGAAAAAGATCATAAATATAAGAGTTTAAAAATTTAACATAAATTGTGTAGCTTGATCCATCCTAAAGGCACCCATGGGCTGTATGGGTTCAACTTTCTCTGCTAAAAGGGCCACTATGCGTATTAGCCATATGAACTGAGGAAAAACTAAATTCACCAAGTCAATAGTCATCCCAAAATATATACATTAAGTATGCATCAAGAACAAGTCATATAGACCCCCAAAGCCGGCAAACGTGGTTTCTAGTGTTCATTCCCCTAGGACTTACACCTTCATGGTAAGCTACACAATTCTCTTTAAGCGTAAATTAAAACAATTTACACATAAACCAAACCATTAACCCAGGAGTCATTTATTAAGGCATTTACCACTAGGTATAGTGGTATCATCATAACAATTTGCTTGAGATCTAATTTAATTATTCTAAATCAATTCACACAATCAAATTGGACTCTTAAGTTCCATTAAATGTCAAAATCTGAGGCCACCAAGGCCATTGAAAACCCTATTCATATCCATTTATCCTTTAATGAAATGAAATGGATTCAAAACAAGTTAAACCATACATTTATCTATATTTAAAACATGACTTTAAGGTGAGTTGAGGTTAATGCCTTTTGTAAGAAAAAAATCATCCAATTTGGCGAAACCCATGTCCCACTTTCCAATCACTTAAACAATGCATCAATTAAGTCCTAAAACTATCAATTTAAAGCATGCATAGTCTTATATAGTAGGGTGCAATTGATTAAGTCTGTATTGTTTGGGGTTCAATCACTTTAATTTTTATGCTCCCCAAGAAGGTAATGAATATGATCATTGCATTGTGTAGATTATTCCTCTGGACTGGTGCAATTTTGGTGTCCAAGAAAGCTCTTATTACTTGGTACAAGATGTGTCTTTCTGAGGCTGCAGGTGGACTGAACATTATAGACTTAGAATTATGGAATAAAGTTATAGTTACAAAGCATCTATGGGCTTTATCAATAAAGAACGATTCAATGTAGATAAGGCGAGTTTGTAGTGTGTACATCAAGAATAGAGGATTTGAAACTCTCATAATACCCAAGACTGCATCTTGGGTAGTTAGAAAGTTGTTGGATACTAGGGAACTTATTATAAGGATACCAATAGTGTAAGGTGACCTTATGAGTTGCTTAATGCAACTTGACATTTTGATGCATTTAGCATAAAAATGATGTATAAGCACATAAGGCCATATTATCCAAGGGTTCCCTGGAAAAACATGATACTTCAACCATAGTTACATCCCAAATTTAAATTTATACTCTGGCTAGCATCCCATGAATGACTGGCCATTGTGGATAGGTTAATAAAGATGGAAACCCAAGTACCTCAAACTTATGTGTTTTGTGGGCTTGCTGATCAAGTATTTGAGCACTTGGTTTTTGGATGCCAGTATGTGAGGACATTGTGGACAAGATTTCTTAGATAGTTGGGCTATCAAAAAGCACTGGACCAGGAAAATAGAAATATAGTGGCTATGCAAAGGATTAAGAAGGAATACAGAGCACTGACAAATTATCGCTTGCATTTTTGGCATGATGATGTACCTGATTTGGCGAGATAAAAATATCATCAGATTTCAACAAGGCACCACCTCTCGAGATGGAATATGTAAGAGGTGGATCAACACATATAAATTAATGGCAGAAAGATCAAAACCTGGCACATTAAATTACAAGTGTTATAGAACTGCCCCTAGGAAATACTAGAGTAGATTGAATATTTATTTAGTTGGTGTGTATAGGTTTGTATGAGTTAGATTATTAGAGAAGTGAATGGTCAAGAAATTTTGTTTTGGTAAAACAAAAATTATTGTTGCCCCAAAAAAGTATGAATAATCAATTTAAAATAAGGACAAGTAATTCAATTAGTAACAACTAAAACCCCTCGACTCAATTTGAAAACCCATAATTAAATAAACAAAATCCATTCAATTTATGTAAAAATGTAAAATTAGAGTTTATGAAAGATAAACATGCCTAAAATACACAAGAAATTAAAGTTGATTCAGAGTTTGGAGTTTGGATGATGAATTCACTATAAAACCCTTGTATGTTCTTGAGTTTTAAGTTTGAGAGAGAAAAAAAATGATTTAATCTTTGAAAACTGAAGGGAATGGGGTTATTTTATGTTATAAGGTCGTAAAGGGGTTAAAAAGACCAAAAGCCCCTTATCCTAAGTGTAAAAAACAAAAACTAAACGAATTTAAAATAGCAGCGTGGCATGCCAATAATACAGAGGTTGGCCTCCATGCCATACCGATATAATGGAGGTTAGCCTCTATGCCATGCCATATCGTGGAGGTTAACATCTGTGACATGGACTTATCATGGACCCTCACGGCCTCTGGGTACCAAAATAACCCCGAACCCTTTCAAAAAATCCAAAACTTTCCAAAAACACCCTTTTAACACCCCTAAAAATAATTCACGTAAAATATTGACATTACGAATGTGGGAGGGTCAATAAAATGATCAAAATTTTAAGGGGTCCTACACATTTGTAAATGATATATTTAGTTCTCTTAATCTTATAGTTATAAAAGCACTATCTAATTATTAATTAGGAACTAATTGGTCCAAGAAATTGAAATAACTAGTTTTGATTTGAAAGTTCTAATATTTAGAATTATTCATTTCTTTGATATAATTTATGATTGTTGTGTGTTTTTGAGTCAAGTTTTGGATACCATGCTTGAAAGGTTGAATTTTATGGGATTTCATAATTCTTGGCTCTATCACAAATGTGTGTATTTTCGAAAGTGCTATATAATTTATTTGGAAACTTAGTTTTCTTGGTATGGATACTAATTCCTCTCTATGATTTGTAAAGTTTGAATTTGAAGTTGATTTCTTTTCAACAAGGACAAAATGTCGCAAGTTAGAAAAACACTTATTGCCCGAATAAATTTCAACTTAACATCATGAGCTTGGAGTGTTTCAACGGAGTGTGAAAGACAACGATCAATAATATCAAAGATTAACACTATATTTTAGGACCCTTTTTGGTCACAGTATGATGCACATTTAGTCAAGGGTATTTGTTTTATTTCAATTTTATCTAACCCTAGTATTATATATAGAATATGGTGTAGATTATTTAGAGGTAGACTGCAATTTTAAGAAAATTCTCTTGGTGAGATTTGTGGATTTTATACCTTATTATCTTCATTGGATCTCTATTGAATATCTTTTGGTAAGATTATTCATGTATAAGTTAAATTATCTTCTTTCTTGAATTAATCATGTGTTTGTTATTTCAAATTAGGGATTCACAAATCTACATGTGATGCTCTCTTATTTACTTCCGTTATGGGATTATTCCTTATTTCTTCTCTTTATCCCCTCAATTTCTTGATTATATCTTGTATCTTTTTATCTTTTATCTTTTATCTCATTTTACATCATAGGTATACATATTTGGAGAATGCAGTTCGATCAAGAGTAAGAATAGGACCTTACATTCTATAGTCTCTATCAAAAGTTAGTACCTTTGTCTTACTTCTAAGAAAATAAACAACGCTCACATGACATGTCAGTCCACTCTCCTAAATTTTTTTAAATCTATTGGTTTCTCTCCTTATTGTTTAGAAATGTCGTCTCTAATTCTCGAGGTGACATGTGTCCTTTCAAACTCAAAAGACAATCTCATCCCTCTATTCGTTTTAAGTACCTATATACTCTTAGTCAATTTCCAACAAATTTTTCAAAATTAAAAAACCCTCGCGTGTCTTTTAGTTCCCCACTTTTGTTCTTTATGACCGCTCACAAAATATTCATCACATCAGTTTCTTTCAACATGTCTTCTAAACAAATGATCATTGATTTAACATTCGATCCTATCTCAACTTCTTCATCCCTAATCTAACCTACAAAAGAAACCCTAGCTTTTGATATTTCCTTGCCAAATAAAGTCTCTCAAAATACTTAAAAAAGTCTATGAAAAGATATCTGAAGACATAATAAAAACAAATACTGAGAATCAAGAACCTAAACTTCAAGTCGAAAAGATGTGACATGTCTTTCTATCGAATGAGAAAGAAATTAAAACTATGCACTCTATTGGTGATAATTCTACCATGAAATAACCTGGTATTTATTTTGATCCCTCCGATGTGAAAACTATTGATTGGAAGAAAATGTGGAAGAATAAAATGTTATGGGAAAAATTGTTGAAAAGGATTGTTCTAATGATAGTTAGATATCTACTCAGGATATTCAACTAGCAGAAAACCTCAGCATTGCGAAGGAAAATGAGAATCTGAGTGCTTAAAATGAACATACTAAAGAGAAGGAAACTTTTCAAGAAAAGTGTGCTGAAGAATAGTCAAAATATGGATTCTCAACTAAATCATCACCTCCTAAATCGGATGGTACTCAGATGTCTCAAATTTTATTTGAGATTATTGATTGTGCATCTATGTTGGCTCCATTGAATATGGTAATAATGATGAAAATCAATCACCTGTTGTTGTATTGAAAAAATCCCATATCTCTACTATCAAAACTATGAGAGACTGTAAAAAGGGAGCAAGTCACACTACCAGGTCAATAATGAACAAGGAAATGGATTGTCACGATCTAATTTCACGTGTTATGATGGTACCTACTTTACCCCACCTGTAGGTAAGCCAAACCGTATCCTTGAGCAATAAGCAATGGGATAGTTGGTGGAAAATAGCATAAATGCCGAAAATATACAAATAAAAAAAATACAAGCGATAGAAATAAAGATGATAGTATAATGACAGAAGATAAATAAAGGATGAGTAATAACATCCTATGAACAAGTAGAGTTAATACAAAAGCCACTAGTCCAAATGAATACGAGTATTATCGTAGTCAAATATACATCAGTCATGAAAATAAAAAGACTATCAAAATACAAAAGATAAGAAAAGGTCAACTCCAGCTTTGAGAGCTCACCCTATCTATGAACTCAGACTAGCACAATCACAACATCAATGGCAGTAGATAGTACTCAAATCTACAATAAAAAGGTATAGAGGTATAGAGTGAATACCAAAGCCATATGTACTCAATAGGCATCATCGACTAGTTGAGCCAAATTAGAATATAAATATAATAAAATATAAGATAAATAAGTTAAGTCAAGGATAGGCATCAAACCTAGAATAATGCTCCAAATACTAAAAGTAATAACTTGAATGACATTATTAAAGAAAAACATAACTATCTCTACATAACTTGCCCTCATAAGCCAGAAGGTGCAAATAATGTAAATAACCAACACGATCCCCCATAATCTAGAAGGCTGCATTCAAGGGAAGTAATAATCATAATTATGTTAATTAACCATGTATCCAGATCATAAATATGGATCCTTCCATATCATAATACATAATGGTAATAATAATCTCATAATGCCAGACTTGAATCTAAACTACTATATCATATGTCAGACTTGAACCAGAACTAGTATTGTCAATAATGTCGGAATTGAACCAGTCTTAATGTCATAAATTGCCATACTTGAACCAAAACTCATATCATTAATAATGCCAAGATTGAACTGGTCTCATTATTTCCCAAACTTCAATATAGAATGAACCATCATATATCTAAAAACAACTTGGATAAGAAAGTAAATAGGATAATGTAACACGTCTATTGAGTCTACAAGGAGCTGATAGTAATCTTGGCCTAAGATGGGCTGGGGGCCCACATCTAACCTCAAAATTAATTCCAAGGCAAGTTCTACCATGAAGTAGGCTAAGGTATCTAATTTTACTAATATATATATATATTAAATAAGACTCTTGAGTCCTTAGATAGCAATTCTACCCAAAGAATGAATTATTGAGTTAATTACACCTAATTACGACATCTAAATCAGCTAAACCATCCAATTCATATTAAATGCAATTAAAAGTCCTATTCCTAACCCATATCTAGAACAGTATCATATAGATACTATAATTTAACCCAATCTATGAAAAATATAAGCCTAACCTACCTGGAAACCAAAAAAATTCCAGTGAAGTCTACAAAATTGATGATTTTTCCTTTCGAGAAGCTTCCCATCGATGCCATACTACTACGATGGTAATCTACTGATCAATACAAGAAAAAAGTATCAATATTGCATTTTTATATTGTAGGTCCAAAATCATGTTAAAATCCCATGTAGGGCCCACTTACAGAATCACACTTTCAAAATTGATGACACATCCCCAATGCTCAAGGAACATTTAACCTGATGAATGGGCAATTTCTAATCTCAAATGATACCATAATCTACTCAACAAAAACCTAGAGATTTTAGGAATAAATTAAAGAATTAACCAAGGATTAAAGGGAAGTTTACCAAGATTTTGATGAAAAAATGATTATTCTGAGCTCACAACTACCCCAACATTTCTTAATAATCACTCTTCAAATTTCCTACATTTTTAGGGCTTTTAAGCTTTGAACTTGTGGAAAATGGGGAGAAAATTAGGTAAGAGGCAATTTAATACCCTTCAGGTCCCTCTTAAGTATCCACTTGACAAATTTAGCGGTCACTGCTAAAGCGGTCCATGGATCTCTTATGCGATCCCCAACCTAGGCCCAACCACCACTTAAGCGGTCAGGATGTCGCTTAAGCAATGTCCGCTTAAGTGATTGCCATCACTAAAGAGGTTTGAATTGGTTGGCCTTGGCTGCTTAAATGATCTCTTGGCTGCTAAAGCCGCCTTCACTTAAGCGAACAAAGGTCCGCTTAAGCAAATGCACCAGCTGCAACTTGGAATTTTTTTCAAGTTTTTGTCGACCCCTTAGAATTCATTTAAAATCCCATGAACGCAAATGAACTATGCTACCCTATAAAATTTGATATTCTGGACTCAATGGAATAATCAAAATTTCTATTCGAGGTCGTTTTGATGAAAAGTAGGCCCCACATACAAGGGCTATTTTTATCAAATTCCAACCCATAGCCCAAAATTAGTTTAGAATCCTTGCGACCCAAACCAAAGATCCCCTACCCTAAAATTGACTTTTTGGACCTGATAAAACTATTAGAATTATCATACTAGGTCATTCGATTAAAGCTTACGTCCTATAGCCAATCCTTACCTGCGAAGACTTTGAAGTAAGGAATTGTCTCCAAAAACTAAATAAACTGCCCCGTAACAAAATTGTCAGCTGTAGCAAGTCACAAATGACTTGGGGGCAGCTATAGAAAATCTCTAATGGGAAAAAATGTGTGAAAATGACCTAGAGGGTCATTATAATATCCACTACTAAAAGAACTTTTGTTCACAAAAGTAAAGGGTTTGGATGTACGCAAAGGCTCAAACAAGTAAGGATATTGGGTCCTCATCTCGCTCTCGATCTCCCAAGTAGCCTCCTCTACTAGAAGGTGTCTCCACTAGACCTTAACTACTGGAATATCTCAAGAGCATAATTACTTGACATCCCAGGCTAATATGAACACCGGATCCTTTACAAAGGTCAATCTCTTATCCAAATGAACCGAGTCCCACCGACGCACATGAGACTCAACGGGAATTTAATACTGTAGCATAGAAACATGGATGAATAGTAGCAAAATCTGGGGCAACGCTAACTCATAAGCTATATCCCCAACTATAAAGGATCTCAAAAGATCCAATGTATCTAGGAATGAGCTTTCCTTTTCTCAAAACCTCACCAAGCCCTTCATGGAAGATAATAAAAAAAATACCCTATCACCAACTCTAAATCTCAAGGTACAAAGTCTATGATCTTCATAAACCTTTATCCTACTCTGAGCTGCCCTCAACCTATCCTTAATCACCCTGACTCAGTCCAATAAACCCTAAAGGAAGTCTATACCATGGTGCCTAACCTTAGAGGTCTCAGACCATCCAATCGAATATCAACAATGTTTACCATAAAATTCCTCAAACAGTGCCATCTCAATAATCAAATGGTAGGTATTATTATACGAGTGATAACTATTATTATATGTAAACTCTGCCAAAGTTAAGTGTTACTCCCACTGACCTTAAGAACCCATAACTCCAGCTCAGAACATCCCTTGAGAACCTGCATAGTCCACTTTGACTCTCCATCGGTATGAGGGTGCAAAGTTGTGCTATGATCCTCCTAAGTACCTAACACCTCCAGAAAAGATCTTTAGAAGCTAAAAGCAAATATTAAGCCCAGACTAAATTAATAGACATAGGCACTCTGTGCAAACAAACTATTTCACAAACATAGATACGAGCTAACCTCTCAACACAAAAGGATATCTAAATAAGAATTAAATGCGATGATTTAGTCAATAGATCTACAATAACCTAAATACCATCAGAACCATGGGAGGTATGAGTCATGCCACTAGCAAAATCTATGGTGATATGATCCCATTTTAACTCAGGAATGGGCAATCTTTGAATCTGGCCACTAGGTCTCTGAGGCTCAGTCTTCACCTAATGAAAATATAGGTAATAAGCTACAAAGTCTACCACATCTCTCTTCATGCCACTCTACCAATAGTGTTGCCTTAAATATCTATATATCTTTGCTTTACTAGGGTGAATAGAATATTTAGAGTTTTGATCCTCACGCAATATCAACTGAATCAAGTCACCAATTTTTAAAACACAAAAGCGGACATCATACCTCAGAATACCCTCCGAACTATGGTAGACCTCCTAGACTAACCATTCAACACTTGATCATAGATGATACAAAGTATCATATCCTTGCACTAACGACTCTAAATCTTCTCAAATAAGGAGACCTCACCTCAACGCTAATAGGAATCCTCCTATGATTAGAAATATCAAGTCATACCATCAAGTTGGCTAAGGACGAGATATCTCACACCAATGGTCTTTGAGAAGCTAAAATATAAGCCAAGATACCCATACTTACTGCCTTCCAGCTCAAGGCATCAGCTACCATATTTGCCTTGCTCAGATGGTATAAAATAGAGATGTTATAATCATTAAGAAACTCCATCCATATATAATGCCTAATTAAGCTCTCTTTAGGTTATAAGATGATGAAGACTATGGTGATCAGTGCATATCTCATAATTCATACCATACAAATAATGCCTCTAAATCGTAAGTGTAAAATTTATCGCTGCTAACTCCAAATCATAAGTAGGGTAGTTACGCTCATGCACCTTCAGCTTTCACAATTCATAAGCAATAAATCGGCCTTGCTTCATCAACACATAACCCAGAATAACATTAAAAGTATCACCATATATAATAATCCCTCATCCTTCATAGAAAGAGCCAACATAAGAGCTGAAGTGAGAAAACTCTTGAGCTATTGGAAGCTCGACTAAGAAACCTTATTTTGGGTCAATCTGGTCATCAACGCTACAATAGTAGTAAAACACTCGAATAATCTCCTATAGTAACTATCCAAACTAATGAAGCTGCAAATCTTAGATGGAGATGCAGGCCTAGTCAAATCATGAATAGCTTCAATCTTTTCTTGGTCCACTATAATCCAATCCTTATACACCACATGTCCTAAGAATATGACTGAATCAAGCCAGAACTTGCACTTTGAGATTTGGAAAAAAGACATCACCTAAAAATCATGATGACCATAATGAGTCTTAAAGGCTATCTTTGTGTTTTCCTAAGATCGAATCTTTAACTGATGGTAACTGGATCTCATGTCAATCTTAGAGAACACCATTGCTCTCTAAAGCTGGTCAAATAAGTCATTAATGCGATAAAAAGGGTACCTATTCCTTATCATCACCCTATTAAGATTTCTATAGTCAATACTTATTTATAGGGAACTAAAACACCCCAAACTTTGGCCCTTGCAAAATTTCCTGAGTTTGGAACCTTCTGTGCATCATACAACTTATACCATACTACTCGTATGGTGTGGATACGAGTCTAGGACCCTAGTCGTATGTTGGTCAGTGTCACATTGGCCAAGTTCTGTTCTTGATACGAGAAGACTCCATATGAGTTATATGTACATGGTATGAGAAGTATAGTACCAAACCATATTTTTTCCAATGTCTAACCTTGATGTTCTACCTAGGGTACGATTTTAAGGGTACTAGTCATATAGTTGGGGAATGAGTTAGGATAAAGAGTCGTATATTGGATAAAATATAATGTTCAATATTCTTATTAAGGTAGGATAGAAGGTACCACTTGTATGATGTGGGTACGATTGGAGGGTTCCAACTACACCTTCTTGCATGTCTTTTATAGCTTTTAAGCTGAGGGTATTTTAGAAATTTCCCACCCCAAGCCCTTAAGACCCCACATCTTATAAAACTATTTTGTCTCTCATTGTTTACTTTGGAAGATCAAAACACTCAAAAAATCTCTAGAAACCTCTCAAGGAGATTGGGCTAGGGTTTTCTCAAGGTGGTCATCTAGAGGCTTAAGGATTAAAATCTCTCTGTGAATTTTTGTAACTCAGGCAAGTGACTTTTCCTTCATTGTTAGTTCATAAAAATCATGTGTTTTGAACATAGTTCTTGAATCATAAATGGTGGTTTTAAATTTCATGGTTGAGGGTTTGAAAACATGTTGTTGAGTATTGTTCTCTCATGATTTCACTTGTGTTCATACATATTTTTATGATAGTTTTGCACATGTGGGTGCATGGAAATTATGGTTTACTAAATAGGTCATGGTTAACCATAACATGATAGTTTTTGACTTGAATAATGATTTGATAATGGTATGCCCTCAACCTATTTGTGAAAATGTTTATGAAAAGAATCTTTTTACATGATGAATTATCTTTTGAACTAATTCTTGGTATAAGAATATGAGTGAAGGATGAATGATTTTGTAAAGGTCTTGATGACCATAGATTTAATTGAATTGTGTTTCAAACTAAGGCATTGGACTAGTAATATAAATGGTTTCATGAAGGCCTTGTTGGCTATATGTTAATTTGAATTGTAACCTTAGTGGTTTAAATGGATAAATGGGTTTGAGTTCCTAAATGTTGAATTGAATTGATGTCCTTGTATAGATAATGGGTTCGAGTCCTAATATGAATGATAATGGTTATAGCATGTTATACGCTTAGAAGTGGGGTTGGTATGACGATACCAACGGGATGCCTTTGGTAAGTAAATGGACTACTGATTGTGTGTATGAGTAAAGAATATTTTTTGTGGGCTTTAAAGTAGGATGCATAGCCAGGCTGTAAAAGTGGAGTTTGAAGGACTAACATTGGAAATCGCGCTAGCTGATGGGGGTGTCTATATGACTGAGAGGTTTGATTCCCTCGAATGGATATATGAATGGGAGGTTTGAGTCTCCCATATTATATACATTGGTGCTTAAGTCACCTTGATTATGCTGTGAGGTTTGAGTTTCTCATAAAGGTATATACGATTATGGATATTCCCTGGTTTTTGCGGCTACACGCACTGGGGGCCTTTCAACTAGGGGAGAGTTGCACTCATATAACTCGTGGGTGCCTTGTTATATGATGGTTATGATACATAACCTATGTTAATGTTATCATAGTTCATGCTAAGCCTTGTTCCCTATCCTGGCATGATATATATATATATATATATATGTATGTATACATATGATTGCATATGATTATTTGAATTAGTTTTATTGATGGCATTATTTTATTACCCTATCCCTAAGTTACATTCTAGTACTCCAACCACTAGCCATCTTTAGACATTATATCCCCACGCAATATAGGGACCAAATATTCTTATTCTTTTTTTCTTGCACAGTGACCAGGTGTTCAAGTAGTTCATGAGTTAACATTGAAGGGATGAGCTTCCATAGTTCGAAAGGTATTCATTTCATGGTATTTTTACTCTATGTCATAGACTTTGTTAGACTTGGATTTTGGATATTGTAGGGGCATGTCCCAATATTTTATTGAATTTGGATTGTAGAGGCTTTATGGATTACTGTGGACTTGGGTGTGTTGGTTTAGTATGTTATGGTGATGAATGGTTTATACATTTTATTAGCTATTGTTAGTCATATTTCACATATCTTGTTATATGTTTGGGATTCATCTGACACTTGTGGTTAATATATTGGTTATGTTAGGTGAAGGGGTTGATCTTCGATCCAAGTGGGCTCTTTTGAGTCATGACAAAGTTGGTATTAACACCTAGGTTCATGGTCAATTGGGTGTCCACAAAGCCGTGTCAAGCTGAGTTTCTTTTATGGGTGTGTAGCATGCCACACTTATAAGAGAGAGGTTTTGAGATATTTAAGAATATTTCCCTTTCTTGTTGTCTTAATTTTGAGCTATAGAGTCTAACATCTTGGATTTTTTTGATTTCTTTTTGCTCTTCTTTCAGATTATGCCTCCAAGAAGATCTGATATTTATGCAAACTCTTCTATCCAGTTGGAGGACAATGTGGATGGATCTTGTCCAACTTTTGGGGTCCAGACCTAGTCAAGGGTTGCTGTAAGACTTCCCTCATAGGGTTTCACATGTCCCTATTACTCCTACTCCTGAGGGTGGCACTTATACTCAGTTACCTCCCAAGAAGATTACTGATACTGAGTTTCATTGCTTCATTACCCCATTGACTCAGTAGTGGCATATCAATCACAACAGTTTGGTTTTGCTGGTATTGTTATGGGTTTGTCTGAGGCCACTAGAATTGGCTAATTTATGAGGTTGCATTTTATGAAATTTACTCATATAAAGGTTGAGTATGACCTTGAAGCTTTATTTATTAGATAGATAAGATCTTTTGGATTATGTATGCTTCAGGGGTTAAGGGTGTAGAGTTTTCTACCTACCAATAAAGGATATGGTATACTAGTGGTATAAAGAGTTGGAATATTTAAGAGGTAAGGATGCTAATTATATCGTGTGGGATGATTTCTCTAGTACATTTTTGGACCGCTTCTTTCCTAAAGAGTTGAGAGAGGCAAAGACAGAAGAATTTGTTAACTTAAAGCAAGGAAGAGTGACAATCAAGGAGTATGCCTTAAAATTCAATCAGTTGCCCCGGTATACTCCTAAATTGGTATCTAATATGAGGGCTTGAATAAGGAAGTTTGCTTCAGGATTATCTCATAAGCTGATTCTTGAGAGTAAGGCTACCTAGTTGATCAAGGACATGGACATCTCCAGAGTGGTTGTATATATACAACAAGTCAAATAAGAGAAAAAGAGCTAGGCTGAGATTGGTGAGAGGTAGAGTAAGAGGTCTCGGTTTTTAGAACAAAGTGGGGGCAACAACAGTGTAGAAAGTGGCCTAAGAGAAAGAATTGGGAAGTTTTAACTCTATTTCAATGGCGAGTTCTCCCTACCTAAAGCCATCGAGAGATAAATTTTTTTAGAGTGGTGATTCTTCTAGGGCACAAGGTACCAAAACTCAAGCCAGTGGGGCCCAATCAACATTGTCCTACTCTTTTTGTAGATTCTGCGGTTGGAATTATCATGGTCAGTGTGAGAAGAGGAGGAACTGATGTTTAATGTGTGGTTCGATTTATCATGTACAGCGGGATTGTCACTCTAGAGTTACTTCTGGGGTAGATAAGGTTTCTATTGTCTCTTTTTTTAGCTCCTGCACCAAAGGGTGCTGCTTCTGGCTTTAGATTGGTTGGAACCGCCTATATTCTCTCACTACTCGTCAGGAGTTTAGGGAATCTCTAGATATTGTTACTGGTAAGTTGAAACTCTTTTCCCATGATGTGTACCATTTACTTAATCCAGGGTTCTCTCTCTTATATGACCCTATTTATGGCTGTGCATTTTGGTTTTGGTCCAGAGTGCTTATCAAAATATTTTTCTATTTCTATCCTGGTAAGAGACTCTATAGTTGTTAGAAGGTTCTATAGAGGGTGTGTGGTATCTGTTGTTAGTAGAGAAACCCTGGTGGACTGATAGAGTTAGACATAGTTTTTTTTGATGTTATTCTGGGGATGGACTGGTTACACTCTTGCTATACTACCTTAGATTGTTGGACCCATAAGGTCATGTTTAAATTCCCTAATGAGCCAATCATTGAGTGAGAGTATGGTTCCCTTGATCCTAAGGGAAGGTTTATATCATATCTTAGAGCTCAAAGATTAATTTCCAAGGGGTGTCTCTACCATCTGGTCTGAGTTAAAGGTTCTACCTCAGAGGGTCCTTCTTACCATTCTGTTCCTATGGTAAATGATATTCCTGAGGCCTTCCCTGAGGACCTTCCTGGTGTCCCTCCTCAAAGGGAGGTTAATTTTGGTATTGATCTCATTTTGGACACTCGTCCAATTTCTATTCCCCCCATATATAATATCACTAGCTGAGTTGAAGGAGCTTAAAGAACAATTGAAAGACCTCTTAGATGAAGGTTTCATCCATCCTAGTGTGTCCCTATGGGGTGCACCAGTGTTATTCATGTTGAAGAAGGATGGTTCCTTTCGAATGTGTGTTGATTACCGATAATTGAACAACGTGACGATAAAGAATACGTATCTCTTTTCTAGGATTGACGACCTCTTTGATTAGCTTTATGGTGCCAAATTCTTCTCTAAGATCGATCTTTGATCCGGGTATTATAAGTTAAAGATTTGGTAAGTAGATATCTGTAAGACAACTTTTCATACTTGGTATGGGCATTTTGAGTTCTTGGTTATGTCTTTTAGGTTGACCTATTCCTCTACGACATTCATGGATTTGATGAATAGGGTTTTCTATCCGTTTTTATATTTATTTGTGATTGTCTTTATTGATGACATCTTGGTGTACTCTAACAGCGAGATGGATTATGCCGATCACCTCCGTATTGTGTTGTAGACCTTGAAAGATCAACAATTAATGCTATGTTCTCCAAATATGAATTCTGGTTAAATGCCGCAACTTTTTTGGGTCATGTTGTGTCTAGTGAAGGGATTATGATGGATCCTCAAAAAGTTTCCATGGTTAAGAAGTGGACTAGGATCATGACTCCAATCTATATCCGGAGCTTCTTGGGTCTAGCGGGTTATTATAGGAGGTTCGTAGAGAGTTTTTCTTCTATTTCTGCTCCCCTGAACAAACTGACTCAGAAAAAGGTAGAGTTCTTGTGTTCTGATGCTTGTGAGGGGATTTTTAAGAAGCTTAAGGTTAATCTAACTTTGTCTTTGGTTTTGACTTTGCTTGAAGGCACTGATGGGTTTGTGGTCTATTGTGATGCATCCCAAGTTGGTTTGGGTTGTGTGTTGATACAACAGAGTAAGGTGGCCACTTATGCCCGTAGACAGTTAAATGTCCATAGAGAAACTATCCAATTCATGACTTGGAAGTATTAGCTGTGGTATTTATGTTGAAAATCTAGCATCACTATTTGTATGGGGTACATGTTGATACTTTTTCTAATCATAAGAGCCTGCAGTATGTGTTTACCCAAAAGGATCTTAATCTAAGGCAAAAGAGGCGGCTTGAGTTGCTAAAGGATTATGATATGAGTCTTCACTACCATCCAAGTAAGGCTAATGTGGTTGTTGATGCTTTTAGTAGGTTGTCCCTAGGCATCTTGTCATATGTGGATAAGGATAAACGGTAATTGGTGAAGGATATTCATCGTGTGGCTAACCTTGTAGTTTGTCTCTTAGACTCTGAGGATGGTGGTGTGTTTGTTCCACAGGTAGTGCAATTGTCTCTTGGTTCAAAAATATAGGAAAACAGTTGTTAGATCCTCTTTTGATGAAGATCAAGAATGTATGGGTAAGCAGAAGGTAATGGCATTCGAGATCGATAGTGATGGTATCTTGACGTACCAAGGAAGGTTGTGTGTCTCAGATGTGGATGGGTTGCAAAGTAGGATTTTGGTCGAGGCCTATGAGTCGTGGTATAGGGTTCATCCCGGTTAAACAAAGATGTACCATGATCTTAAAGAGATATATTAGTGGAATGGAATAAAACAGGATGTAGCCACCTTTGTAGCTGAGTATATGGTATGTCAGCAAGTAAAAGTAGAGCACTTAAGGACTAGTGGGCTACTTCAAGAGATTGAATTGCCGATGTGGAAATGGGAAATAATTAATATGGATTTCGTCACTGGCCTTCCATGGTCGCGGAATTAGTGTGACTCCATTTGGGTCATTGTGGATAGGATGGCTAAGTCCGCTCACTTCTTGCCCATGAGGACTACCTATTCTGCCAAAGATTATGAGAAGTTGTTCCTTCAGGAGGTTGTAAAGTTGTATGGTGCGCCTGTCTCGATTATTTTAGACCGTGGTACCCAGTTCTCATCGTATTTTTGGTGCTCTTTTCAGCGTTGTTTGGGGACTAAAGGGAGTCTTAGTACAACTTTTCACTAGCAGTCGGATGGGCAAGACAAGAGGACTATTCATAGTTTGGAAGATATGTTGCGAGCCTGTGTGATTGACTATGGTGGCAGTTCGACCATTTGCCTTTGATTGAATTTGCTTATAACAATAGTTACCACTCTAGCATTGGCATGGCTCCGTTTGAGGCTTTGTATGGTAGGAGATATAGATCTCCTATTGGGTGGTTCGAGGTGGGTGAAGTGGAAATGTTTGGCCCAAATTTAGTTCATCAAACTCTAGAGAAGGTGCACGTAATTTGGGATAGGTTTAAGACCGCTCAAAGTTGCCAAAAGTCCTATTCGAACGTAAGGAGAAGGGATTTAGAGTTTGAGGTAGGAGATTGGGTGTTCTTGAAGATGCCTCCCATGAAGGAGTAATGCAATTTGGGAAGAAGAGAAAGCTTTGCCCCCGATATATTGGCCCGTATGTGGTTTTGAGGAGGGTTGGTAATGTTGCGTATGAGTTGGAATTGCCCTCTAGCATGAGTTTCATTCATCCAGTATTCCATTTGTCTATGTTGCGAAAATGTGTGGGTTATTCTTCGTTAGTTGTTCCCTTGGAGGACAATGGTATTTCAGACTCTTTATACTATGAGGAGGTCCCGATGAGGATCTTGGATCGGCAAGTTCGCTAGTTTCAAATGAAAAACATGGCTTCGGTGAAGGTTCTATGGCAGAACCAAAAGTCTGAGGAAGCTACTTGGGAGGCCAAGGAGGACACGAAGTCCAAGTATCCATTCCTATTTCCAATTCTGAAAATTCATGCTTGAGGTATATGTTCTTCTTATCATCTTGTCTTCTAACTTAGTTAAAGGTTAGAGTATAAGCGTGTGGGGACAAATTCGTACTTGTATTGCCTCATCCCATTATTCGAGGACGAATGATCCTAAGTGGGGAGACTGAAACACCCCAAACATTGGCTCTTGCAAAATTTCCTAAGTCTTGAACCTTTTGTGCATCATACGACTTACACCATATCACTTGTATGGTGTGGATATGATTATAGGACCCTAGTCATATGTTGGTTAGTGTCACATTAGCTAAGTTCTGTTCTTGATACGAGAAGACTACATACGAGTCATATGTACATGGTACGAGAAGTATAATCCCAAACCGTATGTTGTCCAGTGTCTAACCGTGATGTTATGCCTAGGGTATAGTTTGAGGGTACTAGTCATATGGTTGGGGTAAGAGTTTGGATAAGGAGTCATATTTGGTGACACGACCCGAACCTAGGCCTTGTTGTAATGGGCATCCCAAGTCCAACCAGGACCAGAGACCGCCCATATTACCCAACCCAATCTCCGCACTTGTACCCTGAGTCGGATGAACTCCGAAAGTATAACAAGATAGAGTCTATTACAATTCTAGACTCTAGGATAGGTCCATGACCGCGACTAACCCAAACAAGTCCAACCATCCATTATCCAATCAATAACCAAAACCAAAACAAAACCTTAAACCAATCCATATATCCCATACCAAATGAGTTCCAATATAAATACATATATAATCCTAAAATATAAAAGGATGGATCAATCATAAATACAGTAAAACGGTATCATACCCAATGCTAATGCCAATACTAAGGTTGACACCACTGTTGACACCGTCCATACCAACCTATAGTAGTTCTACAAAGCCTCTAACTGAAAGCAAATCAATATCTGGTTGGGACATGCCCCCAACCATAGCCAAAACCAATGTCTATGAAATAACCAAAGTATGTAAAAGCATCCATGATATGAAATGGAGCATTTCAAAATGTGGAAGCTTACTATTTTAATCTAACCGAACTGATTCCAAATTTGATCACTAAGTAGGAGAAGTAGAATGGCTGGTTTCTATATTGTGTGGGGATACAATCGCCCGAAGACGGGTTAGCAGGTGAATGCTAGCAAGTACTCAGGATAAGGATAAAATAATTCCAACTTTTAAAATCAAGTAAACCAACCATATGCATTCACAACCATACATACATGTATATATATAACACCATGCTGGGAAAGGGAACTAGTTTTAGCATGCCAATAAAACCATTAACATGGGTATGTGTAGCTTAATCGTTCGAGAACCACCCACGGGCTATATGGGTCCATTATAACTCCCTAAATGGGCCCCGATGCGTGTAGCTGCATAAACCATAGATACCATAGGAGTAGGGGATTCCCGAGTACCCTTTGCACTCTATGCCACATATGTACAAGTGTACTTAGGGGATTCCTGTGTACCCCGTAAGTATCATATATGGTCGTCACAACCAATCCTCATGTCAAAAAAAATGAGTTTCCAGTGTCCGTCAATTGGACTCACACCTTTATGGTTAGCTATCACACCCTGCCATTATTGCCTAATTAAAACCATTACCATACAACTAAACCACCATTTCATTTATTATTAACCAAGGCTATAAGAAGTGGTATCGTCATACCAACTATAGCTTGCAACCAATGTCCTTACCCATCCTTTTTAAGACAAGGGATTCCTATGTACCCATAGATTACATTAGCAAGTTGACTTGGGGGGAATCCCTTGTACCCCACAAGTGATCATAATTGTGTTTGTTTTGGGTACTCCCCTGTAACCCACAAGTCATTCAATTTGACCAACCATAGCCACTAAGGCCTTTCCATGTAACCATTTCAAACCATTTATACCATTTAGGGTTCCATTACCAAGTTATACCAAGCAATAGTTCAATGAAAGTCCAACAATTTAACCAAAAACATTCTCATAGGCATTTTATCAAACATGTTAGGGCATAGTATTTCCAAATCCAAAACCAAGTACCAATTAACCAATCCATGCAACCAAATGTTCAAACTACCATAATAATATGAAAACCATAATTAAAAGATTTGGGAAAACCATAACCAACCATTGTAACCAAAACCCCCAATATATATTTGAAAACCCAAAACCATACAACATTTATGCCATGAAAACAATTCATAAAAACATGTCTTTAGTTGAACTAACAATGAGGGGGGGAGTAACATGCCTTAGATTACGAAAATGATGGAGAGAAATCACCCTTGTAATCCCAAAATTGATCTTTTTGAAGAAACCCTATCCTTCATTGATTCCAAAAGCCTTGAGAGAATTTGATAGTGTTTAAGAGAGTTTGAGAGATTGAAAATAGGTTAATGAATCCCCCAAAAGGTGTTTTTTGTTGTGGTGTCATAATCGATTAAGAAGGGAAGTTCCTAGATTACCCTCAACTTAAAATGCATAAAATTCCCCCAGGAGGGTACAACTCTACCATACCATCCATACCATATCATACGAGTGGTACCCACCACTCATACCCTAGGCATCCCTTAGACCCCCTACACTAACCAACATACAACCACCAAGCTCCATTCGTATCCAAGCGTATGACACGTACCATGAATTCGTACCATAGGAATAATTAAAAGGGGTTGACACTATCTAACATACAAGTTAGACTATACCACTCGTACCCTATGTCATAGATCATGGTGAGTCACTCGTACTCAGATACAATTTAAGTTACTAAATTTTAGATTAAGAAAAGAAAAACTGAACCCTAAGACCCGTCACCCATCATATGACTCGTACCTATTCTAGAACCTCAACCACCCAACACTGGACAAAGCCTAGAAAATTTTGAAGGACCAAAATGCAGGGTGTTTCAGTCTCCCCCACTAAGACCATTCATCCCTAAATGGAGGGAAAGGTAGTATAAGCACGAATCACACCCAATCATAACCATTCCAAACTTTAACTAAGTTAGAAAACAAAGATGTAAAGAAATCAATCTTCCTTTAAACAAGTTAGAAAATCAGTATGTGATCAAGAACACATACCTTCTGCATGAATATTTGGAGTAGAAAATAAATATGGATACTTAGACTTCCTGTCCTATTCCACTTCCCAAGTAACTTCTTCCACCTTGTGGTTCCACCATAGAACCTTATTCAAAGCTGCATTCTTGGTACACAACTTCCAAACCAGCAGATCTATCATCTCAACTGGGATCTCATCATAAGACAGAATTTGAGATACCCAATCCCTCCAAAGGAATAACCAATGAAAAATCACCTATACACTTTATCAACATAGAGACATGGAATACCGGATGAATGGATCTCAAACTAGAAGGCAACTCCAATTCGTATGTCACATTACCAACCCTCCTCAAAACCACATAAGGACAAACATACCGGGGACTAAGCTTCCCATTTTTCCCAAACTTCATTACTCCCTTCATGGGAGACACCTTTAGGAATACCCTATCCCCAACCGCAAACTCTAAGTCTTTAAGCCTTACATCCACATAGGACTTTTATCGACTTTGGGTAGCCTTAAGCCTATCTCGAATCACCTTTACCTTCTCCATAGCCTGATAAGCTGAATCTGGGCTAAACATATTTGCCTCACCAAGAACAACCCACCCAATAGGAGATATACACCTCCTACCATACAATGCCTTAAAAGGGGCCATTCCAATGCTAGAATGATAACTGTTATTGATAGCAAACTTTACCAGAGGTAGATGCTCAATCCAACCACCACCATAATCAATAACATATGCACAAAGAATATCATCCAATGTTTTAACAGTCCTCTATGCTTTCCTATCCATCTACAGGTGAAAATCAGTACTCAGAAAAACCTTATTACCCAACCCCTCTAAAACGACTGGCAAAAGTGAGATGAAAACTATGTACCATGATCATAGATAATTGAAACAGGTATACCATGCATCTTGAAAATATCATAAATATACAACCTCGCATAATCCTCAGTAAAAAATTTAGTCCTCACTGGTAAGAAGTGAGCCGACTTTATCATCTTATCCACGATGACTCAAACTGAATTAAATTGATTTTGAGATCGAGGAAGATCGGTAAATAAATATATGTTGATCACCTCCTATTTCTATTTTGGCAATTTAGTTTCTTGATAAAAGCCTTTAAGCCTCATGTGCTCAACTTTCACTTATTGACACACCATGTATTTTGCCACAAAATTTGCCGTATCC
The DNA here is from genome assembly GCA_030864225.1 of Capsicum baccatum var. pendulum. NCBI lineage: Eukaryota > Viridiplantae > Streptophyta > Magnoliopsida > Solanales > Solanaceae > Capsicum > Capsicum baccatum. Next base: position 142,218,373 of record CM061559.1, read on the forward strand.
TTTTTCATGCCATTCTACCAATACATCTACTTGAGATCATGATACATTTTTATCAAACTGGGATGAACAACATAGAACAATTCATGCACCTCAGACAATAATCTTTCTCGCAAATCATCGACATCAAGAACACATAACCTCTCTTTGTACCGCAAGGTACCATCACCTTTTATCCACGGACATCACCTTTAATCTTTGATACATATGTAATCAGACAAACGGACTTATGTTGGTGTGAATTGAATTCATCCAAGTGTGTGTGCAATAGAAATGTAATTAAGGGCCTAAAACACACCAAAAATCAGCCACTACATTGCACTATAGGGGCGCCTCTCACTTTAGGGACATTTTGGACATTTTGATTTCTGTTTGTAATACACTATATAAAGAATATATTAGGGTTTCTTTACTTAGTGTTTGCATATTGAATATTGTATAACACACTTGAACACATAAGTTCTCTTTCTTTTGAGACTTGGCCGAAACTAGGTACAACATTAGTGTGGATTCACTTTTGTTGTTTGTTTGCGTGGAACTTAGGGTGCTTGAATAATTGAGGTCCCTCTTATGCCTCCTTGAAGAGTTTAGGTGTTACTACTATCATTGTTTAGGGTATTTGGGTGTGACATACACTTAGGTTCTTAGTCTTGGTAGTAGTGTATGTCTATCTATCTATCATTTCCTTTGTTGTAACCTTATACCTTTTTGTGCCTTGTAATCTTGTAATACATGGATTGTTTTTATTACATTGTTGTTCTTCGTTTTTTTCTTCATCTATTGTTGATAATATTAGTTTGTGGTGGCTGTCTTAGTGTTGAATCAAGAGATTATATCTCATTATTGTGTTGCTTTGTTGAATCTAAGTGTGGTCATCAAAGAGGTCCACGATTTTCTTGACTAGTGGACTGATTTAGTGTTTGTTTTTGTGTTCTCCTTGTAATTCTTGTATCATTTAGTATCAGAGATTGGATTGATCTTGTTCTAAAAAGATCAAATCTTAGGTTTTCTTGTTAAAAAAAGAAAATAAAAAAAAAAGAGCTGAAGTGTTATTGTGTTCTTGGCCAAATCTGGATCTTATTGTTGTGTTGGCCAAAAACTTATTTGTGTGTCTAGATTTTGTAGTCATTTTGTTGTTTAGAGTGTTTATAGTGTTTGTTTCTTTCTCACTAACACTAAAAAAATGTTCAAATCTAAGCTTGAACTTAAACTTGTTAATGTTGTTGATGTGAACAAAGTGTGGCCGATTTGATGTTGTTGTCATTCTAAGCCTTGACCGTGTTGAAGTCCTTGTTGTTGTAGAATTGGGTGTTGGAATTTGTTGTTACTCTTGGAGAATATTGTTGTTGTTCTTGGTATTGTTATTGTGTTCTTGTTGTTATTCACCCTTTTTATCTCTTGTTAAAACAGAAAAGTGAACATTAGATCTACAAAAGGTGAAAGTTCAAGTTGTAGTACTTGTTGGTGAAGGACTTGATCACATCACTCATAAGACTTGACAACCACTTTCACCTACTTTCCTTGATTTAAGGACCTTGTTTTAAGGAAAAAGTACGAAGAAGTCAAGTCTTGTCTTGAATTTGAACAAAAAGGCTCCAAGACCATATTTCCCTCCATTAACCAAATCCACCAATTCCAAATTATAATTGATATAGACTTGAATTTGGAGAGTAAAATTTTGATAAAACCGAGGCCAATAGTGGATTGCCACATCACTAAATTACTGTTCATTCAATATTTTTAAGTTTAAATTTTTAGATTTCTTAGTTTCATTTTATTGATTCTTAGTTTCTTTGTTGGTTCGAACACTAATTGACGACCTAGTAATCTCCTACTAGCTTGTCAGTTAGTTTTTGTGCTCATTTGTTTGTGTTAGCGTTATTTGTGAATGTTTTTGTCATTTTGATTCGTTGATAGTTCTTGGATATCATTCTACAATATTTGTTTGAGTTTCAAATAAAAAATCCAATTCGGACTAGAGTAGACTTAATCCTCGACTCCTCACAGATTCCTTAGCTGGCTTACAACACTTGTGAAACCACGAGTAAGGTAATCGAAGTGTGTGAGTGTGATGAGGTTTTGAACTAATTGTTTGCTGTTTTTGTAGGTAATTTTTATTAGGTACTTGCAATGGAAGGGTCCACATCTCAAACCGTGGACAATAGTACTCTTGACACTATGAAAGCCTCTCTTGAGGCTATCACCCGAACACTTGATAGATTGAGCACAAAAGTTGAAACCATGAGAGGGGATTTGTCAAAAATAAAGGGAGATATGTCTACCATGAGTGGGAGATTAGAACGGGTAGAAATTCAAAGAAGTTCCCGACCTTTAACTCCTTAAAACACTTCCACTACAATCTCCCCTGAAATGTTACACCAAGTGATCAATCTACCAAGACCACCACCAAATTCCTTCCAAAACCGCGAGTATGATAGACCAACCCACCCTCCACATCACCAAGTAGAACATGACGGATTTGGAACCCAAATTCCACCAAAATCTAACCCTCTACTCAACCAAAGACCTTACTTTCAAATCCAAACTCCATTGAACCAAAGGCCTTACTATCCTTCAAATCTAAATCCACTTAATCCAAATCCACCAAGCCATGTTAAGGGTTATGGTAGGAAGGAAAAGCATGGGTGTTATAGAGATTATGGTAATGTTCACTTGAGGGAAGAAGAGGTGAGGGGTAGGAAAGTTGAGTTAGGCTATGAGGATAGGGGTGGTCACCAAACCCGATAGCTTGGCCTCAATTCCATCAAAGTTAGTCTTCTGATCTTCAAGGGTGAGAGTGATCCCAAGGAATATCTTTCTTGGGAGTCATCTTGTGATAGGATATTCTAAGTGAATGATCTAACCGAAGAGAAGAAGAGTTGTTATGCAGTCACTCACTTTGAGGGGTATGCAAACACTTGGTGGGAGTATATGAAGAGGTTTGGTGATGTGTTGATTGCCGGGAAGCCACCTCCATGGTTTAGATGAGGTACCATATGTGTCAAAGGTACATACCCGAGGGATACAAACAAGAACTTCTTTCCAAGTTGTACAACTTAAGGAAAGGAAATAAAGTATCATGGCATACTATGACAAGTTTCAACAATTGATGTTGAAGGTTGACCATCGAGAAGAAAAAGTGGCCATGACATTATATGATTAAAAATTGGGTTGAATAGGGACATAGATTCTTGGATGACGCTTCACAAATTTGACACGATTGATGGCATTTTTCAAGCGGTCTTGGAAATTAAAAGGGAGATCTCGGCCTCCAAATCCAAGAATCACCAACAACCTTCCTCAGATTGACACCAACATCAATAACACTCATCAATTACCAACCAAACCGATAACAAGGTTTTTCCAAACCGAAACCAAGGCTGCCCAAAGGTATCCTCCAAGAAACAAAGGTAAACCAAATTCTACTTCTCGTCCTAAGGGATTTCAATGTTTTAAATGTCAAGGGTGGGGGAAAAAGGCTAGTGAATGCCCAAATCAAAGAAATGTAATCCTTAGGGAGGGAAGATAATATTACCTTGGTAAGGAGGTAGGACTTGAATTGAATAAGGGTGATGAAAAATCTCAAGATGGAGAGCTTAAGGCCGAGGTGGAAATTGATGAAGTTGGGGAAGATGCTTGGTCGATTAATGAAAACTGTGTAGTGCATTTGTATATGGATAGGAGAGTAATTCTTAGTTATGGTTTAGAAGAAGAATTCGAGAGTGAGGAAGGTGAATAAGAAGAGGAGCCGAGAGTCAAAGTTGTGGGATTTTCCCACAAAGAACCTTTGTGGCTTACCAACCAAGATGCTCACTTTGCTTATCATCTATTCTTCTTATGTGCAGGTTGTAGAACATGTAAGTCCAAGGATCATGCTTACTGATCTCATGGAACCATTGGTTGAACATCATAACCTTGGGAGGAGCCATGAAAGAAGATTCAAATAGGAGAGCTTGCGGGTGATGATTGCTTGAATTTGTGGACAAATTCCTCTCAAGATGGAGAGGATCATACAAGTGCGATCATGCAGATGGAATAATGTGGATTTGAATTGAATTTGTCCAAGTGTTTGTGCAAGATAATTATAATTAATGGCCTAAAACACACCAAAAATCAGCCACTACATTGCACTAGAGGGGCGTCTCTCACTTAAGGGACATTTTGAATTCTATTTGTAATACACTATATAAGGAACATATTAGGGTTTCTTTACTTAGGTTTTGCATATTGAATATTGTATTAGACACTTGAACACACAAGTTCTCTTACTTTTGAGACTTGGATGAAACTAGGTACAACATTAGTGTGGATTCACTTTTGTTGTTTGTTTGCTTGGAACTTGGGGTGCTTGAATGATTGAGGTACCTCTTGTGACTCCTTGAAGAGTGTAGGTGTTATACTATCACTGTTAAAGGTCTTTGGGTGTGACATACACTTAGTTTCTTAGTCTTGGTAGTAGTGTATGTCTATCTATCTATCATTTCCTTTGTTGTAAACTTGTACCATTTCATGTCTTATAATCTTGTAATCCGTGGGTTGTTGTTATTACATTGTTGTTCTTCCTCTTGTTCTTCATCTATTGTTGATAATATTAGTTTGTGGTGGCTGTCTTAGTGTTGAATCAAGAGCTTATATCTCGTTATTGTGTTGCTTTGTTGAATCCGAGTGTGGTCATCAAAGAGGTCCACGGTTTTCTTGACTATTGGACTGATTTGGTGTTTGTTTTCGTGTTCTCCTTGTAATTCTTGTATCAATATTCATCAAGATAGGATCTAGAATTTCCTTCTCCTTGATCTCTTCACCAAGAGATGACCGAACCACTTCCTATACCATTATAGCGCCATCCTTGGAGTCCAAGAGATGAACTCTAAGATTTGATAAGTGGTGAATATCTTTCATAAATTCCTGCTTCTCCTTATCCACATGAGCTAAACTCCCCATGGACAACCTGCTTAGAGCATCAACAACAATATTATCCTTACCTGGAGTAAAGACTCATGTCATAATCTTTGAGAAGCTCAAGCCATATACTGTGCCTGAGATTAAGTTCTTTCTAAGTGAACACATTGTAGATTCTTATAATGAGAAAAGATGTCCACATGTACTCCATATAAACAGTATAGTCAAATTTTCAATGCAAACACCATGGCTAAAAGCTTCAAGTCATGAGTAGGATAGTTCCTCTCATGTACCTTCAGCTTCCTAGAAGCATAGGCTATAACCTTACTATGCTGCATCAGAACAGAACCAAGCCCCACCCGATATGTATCACAATAAACCAAAAACCCCTCATTGCCTTCAGGTAAAGTCAAAACCAGAGCCAAAGTTAGCTTATCCTTCAACTTCTCGAAACTACCCTCACAGTAATTCAACCAAGAGAACTTTATCTTCTTTTGAGTCAATTTAGTCAATGGGGCAGCTATCGTCGGGAAACTCTCCTCAAACCTCATATAATACCTAGACGAATCCAAGAAGCTCCAAATATCGTTTGCAGTCGTGGGTCTAGGACATTTTTTAACCATCGCCACCTTTTATGGATCCACCACGATCCCCTTGCTAAAAATAATATATCCCAAAAAAGTGACAGCATTCAACCAGAATTCACATTTCGAGAACTTAGCATACAACTGCTGCTCTTTCAAGGCCTTCAACACCACACGAAGGTGATTGGAATGATCCACCTCACTCTTAGAGTCCACCAAAATGTCAGCAATGAACACAATGACAAAAAGATCCAAAACTGACAGAATACCGTGTTCATTAAATCCATGAATGCCTCTGGGGCATTGATCAAACCAAATGACATAACCAAGAACTCAAAGTGCCCATACATGGTTTAGAAAGTTGTATGAGGGACATCAGTCTCCCTAATCTTAAGATGATGATACCCAGATAGAATATCTATCTTAGAAAAGAATTTGGTACCTTGCAACTAATCAAACAAGTCATTTATCCTTGAAAGAGGATACTAGTTCTTAACAGTCACCTTATTCAACTATCGATAATCAATACATATTTTAAAGGAACCATTCTTCTTATGCATAAATACCAGCGGTGCACCCTATGGGGATACACTAGGATATATGAAACTCTTATCTAAGAAATCCTTAAGTTTCTCCTTGAGTTCCTTCAACTAAGTTGGAGCCAGTCCATAAGAAGGAATAAATATTGGACAAGTGTACGGATCCAAATCTATTCCAAATTTAAGTAAGACCCTAGATCAAGTAAACAATAAACATCCCATGAAAAGAGTTGAAACATACCAGTCATGATATTAGGTGATGCCTCAGACTCCTATCGGATAGTGAGTGCATATAACCAATTACGGCCTATGCTGGTACCAGAAGAAGAAATAGATGTAGAAGTAATACCCTTTCATGTAGGGGTAGATGAAGAGGCAACTGGAACCCTATTTTCTCCCAACACAACCTTACCAACCAGATAATTTCTAAGCATATAGCCTTGTGGACCATATTTGAAACACCTATCCCTCCCCTCATCACAGAATCCCCGGTGTAACCGACCATAGAACATATAAGAAGGATATGATGAAGCCGACTAAGACCTACTGGCCTAAAATTTGGCATCCTTTGCCTTACAGTTATCGCTACCCTGCTGACGCCTATCACCCTACTGCTTGGGATAATGAGCACTAGCTGTGGAGAAAGAACCAGAACTCCTTCACTTTTTATTTTGCCACTTACCACCATCTCAAATACTTTGCTGTTGACTACCACCTTTGTTAGCCCCAATACCAATGCCAACACTAAGGCTGACTCCACTGCCGACAATGCCCAGACCAACCTATAGTAGTTCCATAAAGCCTCTAGCTGAAAGCAAAATAATATTTGGTTGGGATACGCCCCCAACCATAGCCTAAACCAGTGTCTATCAAATAACCAAAGTATGTAAAAATATTCAAGATATAAAATGGAGCTTTTCAGAATATAGAAGCTCACTACTTTAATCCAACCGAGCTAATCCCAAATCGATCACTAAGCAAGAGGAGTAGAATAGCCAGTTCCTACATCACATGGGGATACAGCCGCCCGAAGATGAGTTAACCAGTGAATACTGGCAAGTACTCAGGATAAGGATAAAATAATGAAAACCTTTAAAATTGAGTAAACCAACTATATGCATTCACAACCATACACACATATATATGTATAACCATGCTAGGAAAGAGAATTGAGTTTAGCATGCCATTAAAACAATTAAAATGGATATATGTCGCTTAATCATTCTAGAACCACCCATGGGCTATGTGGGTCCAGTGTAACCTCCTGAATGAGCCCGAATGCATGTAGCCGCATGAGTCGGAGATACAATAGGAGTAGGATATTCTCAAGTACCATTCACTCTCTATGATACATATGTACAAGTTACTTTGGGCATTCTCATGTACCCTGGAAGTATCTGTAATGCCCTGAATCTGTACCCCGGACTCTACACGATGCTTACGACCCCGAAGGACCACAAGCTAACCCATGACTGATATCTACTGTGAGAACTGAATAATCACACAGTAAAAATAATAATATTAAAATAAATGTAGAAATTGGTTTAAGTCGCCATAATGTTCACAACTGAAAAACAAATACTGAATACTAATAGATGAGTACTGAAAACTTAATATCTGTCTAAAATACTCTATTCTGAAAGCCTCTAACTGTCTAAATATGGAGTTGATAGGACAATCCCTCAACTAACTCTATCTACTGAATGTGCTGAACTACTGAAATTTTGAAAGATAACATCATCCTCGAACTATAAAAACTCACCACTAAATCTGCTGCTGATAACCCCGGGTTGCTAAGTGCAGTCAGGAGCCCGTACATCTAAACTTATGATATAAGACATCATAGCACAAAAGAAAAACACGCGTCAGTACTTTAAATGTACTGGTATGATAAGTGAGGTAGGCTGATATACATAGGTTCATATGCATGAACAATAACTGACTGATTAACATGATCATAACAGAATGAAAGTACATGTATGAATATATAAACTATAACTGAGGTCATGATAACACTAAATACTGAGTTGTGAATACTGATTAACTAAAATTTGAGTTTACTAAGACAGTATTACTGATAGCTAAGTGACTGTTTTTGACAGTCCTAATTCTAAAGAACTGATCTAAGTTCTACACTGAGATGGATAACTGTATTTGATAGTTCTAAATTTGCAGAACTGAATTGAGTTCTGTACTGAGACTGAAACTAAAACTAAAATTGTGGGAGCTAGTCATCTAACTGATATGCCCCTCTTCGAATAGATTGGGGTCCAAACTATAACCCCAGTTAGAAGGGTGTCAATACCATGCCATGGGTACTGACTCTGGCTGTGTGGATCCACTATACTGATATGCTGTATTGTCCAAAAGGACTAAGGGTGTCAAGCCTCAACTAACAGGTGACCCCTGCAAGAAAGTTAAGCCTAAACTGATAGGTGACTTCTCATATCCAATGGTGGCTACGTAGTTCTGGAGTACAGGGACTGCTACTAACGACTTTGCCTATCTTACGGGGAAGCCTTCATCCCTGCACACGCTCGGTGTTGAATCTTACTCCCAACTGAATAGACACTAAATTGATTTCTAGATAACACTAAGTTTGACTGAACTGTTATTGATCGCTGTCTAACTGAACTGAGTTTATTGAGTTTCATTAACTGACGAAATACTACTGAGTTCTATTAACTGACTGGGTTTACTTGACGTCTAACTGAATACTGAACTGAAATTGGGACTAATTACTGAGTACTACTATTCGTGACACTACTGAGACCATTCTATAACTACTGTAGCTCTAGGTAAACAACTAGATTTTTAGGTATTAAATACCCCCAGGACTTGATAGCATGAAAAGTAAAGCATACCATAACTTGAAAAGCATAACCATGTACACTTGTTCCTAACTCATTCATAGAGACATTTTATAAAACACTTGTAAGATATAAACTTACACATAAGCTAGCATGACATGATTTTTCCCTTTTAGTTTACATGAGCAATTCATCAAGCACTTGGGGAAACATAATCTATGCACGCGATACTAAGAAACATATAGGCATCATAATTTCAAATCCCAATTTATAATTTCAAGGGTTCAACATGAATTCATATGATACTACAGACATGATAAATAATTTCACAAGAAACTTGTAATAACCCATGGATTAGAAATCCAATTAACATCAAAATTACGAATATATTCCAAATCCAATATGGAATTCACAAAATCATTTAACTTATAGTTTAAAAGTATTTCTTGAACTCCAAGGGTAGAAGGAAAACCTTGGATGAACACTTCACATATGTAGGTACTTGAATTAATGAAGGATGGTAAGTTCTTGAGTCTTGAATTTGAAATCAATGGTCCTAGGGTTTGTTCATGAGAGCAATTTGTGATGAATGAATGAATTTTGCCCTAGGAATGACTTAATTTCATGTTTTTGGGGCCGAATAAGGTGGGAAAATAAGCCAATTACCCTGATGATGTGACTTTTTAATTACTGAAACATACCCAACGACGCTCAGACTGACGACCCACATCGATGGGGTCAACATGATAGCCGGTGCGATGCATTGAGTTCGTATTGGCTTACTGGAATTTGGCACAAGTATCTAAGGAAAATATTTATCGATGCGATGGGCGAAGCAACAGATCGAGATAGCGTCGATCCACTATTTTATATTTCCAAATGTGTCTCAAATGATGTTCAAAAATTCCGAAACTCATTCGAGAACACCTATTGACATTCTTAATCATGAACCAACCTAGAATTTTACATTTTAAGGTCGTAAGGATCGTAAAAATAGGATCTCCAACTTATGAAGGATGAATAAGTTCTAAGTGCAAACACTTAGCTGAAATTTCTAAGTCTGGGACCCCTTTTCTAGCATTAACGGACTGAATTAAGCTTAAAATTTTGCGGGGTCTTATGCTATCTCCCCCTTGGAAACATTTGTCTTCGAATAAGACTGACTAAGCTAAGAATACTGAGAGACTGAACTTGGTTATTGAGCATGCATAACTGAAATATGGTTTCATGATTGAAATTACTGATATATTGAATTTTCTTACTAAACATGCATGACTGAAGCATGACTGAATTCTGGAGACGTTACACATGACTAAGTTATTTCATGAAGATATACATGATATGAGAATTCTATGCAACTAGACTGATATCAAATTCATAAGGGAGATCTGAACATGGAACTGAGTAAGTTCAAGGAAAGACTGTTACCTTAAGCTGAGTTTGAGTTTGTGGAGAAGAGGTGAGGATACTTGGTCTGCATATCTGCTTCTGCTTCCTAAGTAACTCCCTTAACGGACTGATTCCGCCAAAGAACTTTGACTAGAGAGACTTTTTTGTTCCTCAGTTTGCGAATCTGATAATCAAGGATTTTGACTGGAACCTCTTCATAAGAGAGACTGTTCTGAACATCTATACCCTCTATAGGGACTACAACTATTGGGTCACCTATGTATTTCTTTAGCAAAGAAACATGAAACACTGGATGGACTGAAGCTAAGTCTGAAGTCAACTCAAGCTCGTAGGCTACCTTTTCGAAATGGCTAAGAATTCGCTAAGGACCTACATATCAGGGAATGAGCTTTCCCTTCTTGCCAAAAATTTTCACTACTTTCATAGAAGAGATTTTCAAGTACAAAAAATCCCCAATCTCAAACTTGAGATCCCTTCTGTGCACATCGACATATAATTTCTGTTGGCTCTGATCTATCTTAAGCCTTTTCCTAATCAACTAAACTTTCTCTAAGGTATCAAGTACCAAGTCAGGCCCTACCATTACAGCCTCACCCACATCAAACCAACCAATGGGAGATCTACATCTCCTCCCATAGAGCACCTCAAACGGAGCCATCTGAATGCTAGAATGGTAACTGTTATTAGATATAAACTCAATCAAGGGCAAGTGGTCATCCCAACTAACTTTAAAGTCAATGGCACATGCCCTTAGCATATCTTTCAAAGTCTGAATGGTCCTTTCTGCTTGCCCATCTTTCTAAGGATGGAAGGCTGTACTGAGGTGGACTTGGGTACCAAGACCCTTTTGGAAGGCTTTCCAAAAATGAGAGGTAAACTGCATACCTTTATCTGAAATGGTGGATAACAGAACTTCGTGCAATCTGAACAATTCTCTAACATAGAGCTTGGCATAATCCTTGACTGAATAAGAGGTATGGACTAGTAAGAAATGAGCTGACTTGGCATCCTGTCTATGATAACCCATATGGAATCATGTTGATGATGAGTATGAGGCAAGCCCATCACAAAGTCCAAGTTCACTTCTTCCCATTTCTATGTGGGACTACTGAACTCCTACATGGACCCACTAGGCTTCTGTTCTCAATCCTAGCCTGTTGACATGTAAAGCACTTGGCTACAAACTCTACAATGTCTCTCTTCATCCCACTCCACCAATAGACTTTTCTCATGTCGTGGTACATCTTGGTGGCCCCTGGATGAATTGAGTAGCGCGCACCATGTGCTTCTGTGAGAATTTTCTGTCTTAAGTCATCTACACCTGGCACACATAGCCGACCCTAATAATGCAATACACTATCTCCTTCTTGGGAGAAAACCTCTATCTTTTGATCTCTGACTGATTCATTCAACTTAACTAGACTGGGATCCCTATCCTTCTTTTACTTCACCTCGGAAATCAGAGATGATTCTAAACTAGTCTGCAGCCATACACTACCTTCTGCTGAATCACTAAGTGAACACCTAGTCGGGCAAGATGATGAACTTCATGAACTAACTTCTTATTATCATCTTTTACATGAGAAAAACTACCCATAGACATCCTGCTGAGAGCATCAGCCACTACATTGGCTACAGAACACTTATGTCATAGTCTTTTAACAACTCCAACCGCCTTCTCTGATGGAGGTTCAGGTATTTTTGATGGAACATATACTGCAGGATCTTATGGTCAGTGAACACATCAACATGCACTCCATACAAATAGTGCCTCCAAATCTTGAAGGCAAATACTACAACTACTAACTCAAGATCATGAGTGGGATAGTTCTTTTCGTGGAGCTTAAGCTATCTAGAGGAATAGACTATGACCTTACCTCTCTGCATTCAAACATACCCCAAACCAACTCTAAAAGCATCACCGTATACCATAAATCCATTTGAACCATCTGGTAGAGGCAATACTAGGGCTGTTGTAAGTCGAGTCTTTAACTCCTGAAAACTCTTCTCACAAGAATTTGACCACTAGAATTTGACTTTCTTCTGAGTTAATCTGGACATAGGGGATGAAATAGATGAAAATCCCTTAATAAACCATCGGTAATAGCCGACCAAGCCTAAGAAGCTCCTGATATCTGATGAAGAGATGGGTCTGGGATAGTTTCTCACTACTTCGGTCTTTTAGGGATCAACCCTAATGCCATCACTGGAAATGATATGGCCAAGGAAAGCTACTGACCTTAGACAAAATTCTCACTTACTAAATTTGGCGAACAACTAATGGTTTTTGAGAGTCTGTAATACTATTGTGAAATGGTCTACATGATCATGCTCACTACGGGAGTAGACAAGAATGTCATCTATGAAGATTATGACTAACATGTCTAAGGCTTGAACACATAGTTTATCAAGTCCATGAAAGCTACTAGGTCATTGGTAATACCAAATGACATGTCTAAGAATTTGAAGTGACCATACCGAGTTCTGAAGGCTGTTGTCAGAATGTCATATTTTCTGACTCTTAGTTGATGATATCCTGATCTGAGGTCTATCTTAGAAAAGTAACTGGCACCCTAAAGTTGGTCAAATAAGTCATCGATTCTGGGAAGTGGATACTTGTTCTTGACCGTGACTTTATTTAGATGATGGTAGTCAATGCACATTCTGAGAGAACCATCTTTCTTACGCACGAATAGAACTGGTGCACCCCAAGGGGATACACTGGGTCTGATGAATCCCTTATCTAGGCAATCCTTCAACTATTTCTTTAACTCCTTGAGTTCTGCTGGAGCCATTCTGTATGGCGGGATAGAGAAAGGATGAGTATCTGGAAGAAGGTTAATTTTAGAGTCAATTTCCCTTTCAAGAGGAACTTTGGGAAGATCTTTGGGAAACATATCTGGGAATTCACATGCCACTGGTACTGATTCAAGATTAGGGGTATCCGAACTAGTGTCCTAAACTTGAACAAGATAGACATTCCCTTAGATATCACCCTAAGTGCTGAAGTACTACCCCTTCACTATAGGATAGGTTCATTTGGAAACTAAAATTGGACTATTCTATTTTTGCAATGAACTGAGGCATAGCACGAATGAGGCCAATACATATCGATAATGACATCAAAATCTGTCATCTCTAGTTCTAAGTTTGCTAAAGTGACTTTCTGAGATACCATAATTGGACAGTTCCTGTATACCCGTCAGGCTATGGTAGATTTATCCACTGAGGTAGTGACTAAGAAAGGCTATGCTAGGATTTCAGGACTGACTCCGAAGTCAACAGCTATATAAGGATTCACAAAGGATAAAGAATCTCCTGGATATAGTAAAGCATAAACATATAAATGATAAACTTATAATGTACCAGTGACTACATTTGGAGAACTTTTCTGATCCTATCGGGACTAAAGTGCGTATAATCTATTTGGATGCTGACCATTGGTAGCACTGGTAGCGACATCTTGCTAAGTTGGGTGACTAGTTAGAACTGACGATGATGGGACTGGCCCTATTGGTGTAACTTTCTACCTTTCTGAGCAACTACCCAACACTTCCAAATCAGATGGCCTGGCTTGACATACCCGAAACATACCTCACTGCTAGATTTACACTCGCCATCTACCATATTTTTGACGTAGAGGATTCGTATGGGCACTATTAACCCAGCCTTGGAACTTAGAGCCTAGTGCCCTACCCCTATTATCATTTCTAAATTTGGGTACTGGGGCACTGGCTGAAGAAGGTGCTGGGGCTGAATACCTCTAATAAAACTGAGGATGGTTACCACTTTCTAACCTAGGTTGAGCAAAGTTGAAGCTACCTATTCTAGCTCTCTTGTTCTCCCTCTCCTTCTTTTTATTCTTAGCCTCTTCTATTTGCTGAGCATGGAACATGAGCCTGGATATATCCATCTCCTTAATCAGAATTGCAGTGTTACACTTCTTGACCACACTGTTAGAGACACCCATAACAAACTTACTCATCTTAGATCTGCTATCTGCTACCATGTGAGGGGCATATCCAGCTAACTCAGTAAACTTAAGAGAATATTCTTGCACTGTCATGTTTCCCTGCTTCAGATTAATAAAATCCAAAACCTTAGCTTCCCTCAAATCCAGTGGAAAGAACCTATCAAGGAAAGCAGTGCCAAACTTTTCCCATTCTATGGGCCCTGCATCTGCGTCCCTCTCTGCCTTCCACTTCTTGAACCATGAGTGAGCCACATCCTGTAACTGATATACGACCAACTCAGCACTCTCACTTGATGTCTCCCCCATAATATCTTTAACCTTCTACACCTTATCAGGAAATTTCTGTGGGTCTTCATCTGACTTAGACCCGATAAAAGATGGAGGCTTTATTTGGGTGAAGTCCCAAATTCTAGCTACTGCAGTATTGGCCACTGGGTTGGCTAAAACGGTAGCTGGGTGTTCATTTTGGGATGCTATTGAATTGGATAGAGTGGTAAATGCAGCCCTGAATTTTGTATGGGATACATGCTCATCCAGAGGATCTGCCTAAATGGGCTGAGGGGCTGTCTAATTTCCCATTCTTTTTCCGTTCTTCTTGGGAGGCATGTTTTGTAAATGGAAGGAGGAAAAGGATTAGACTGAGAGTTTAATTTGAGCTTATGATCACTCGAACAACATGAATTCTTAAATAAAGGAATCTCTTCCTAAAACATCTCGTAGCCTCCTGTCCATAAATGTGGTGCGCTACACACCCATGCATAAGACTCTACTTGATATGAATTTTAGACTCCCTAGGACTTTGTTAAACCTTAAGCTTTGATACCAAGTTTGTAATGCCCCGATTCTGTACCCCAGACGCTACACGGTGCTTATGACCCCAAAGGACCAAAAGCTAACCCATGACTGATATCTGCTGTGTGCACTGAATAATCACACGATAATAATAATAATACTAAAATAAATGCAGAAATTAGGTTAAAGTCGCCATAAGATTCACAACTGAAAAAAAATTTCTGAATACTGATAGATGAATACTGAAAACTAAATATCTATCTGAAATACTCTATTCTGAAAGCCTCTAACTTTCTGAATATGGAATTGATGGGACAAGATTCTAACTAACTCAATCTACTGAATGTGCTAAACTACTGAAATACTAAAAGATAACATCATCCTCGAACTATGAGGACTCACCATTAAATCTGCTGCTGATAACCCCAGGCTGCTAAGTGCGGTCAGGAGCCTGTGCGTCTGATCCTATGATATAAGATATCATAGCATAAAAAAAAAGTATGTGTCATTACTTTGAATATACTGGTATGCTAAGTGAGGTAGGTTGATATGCATGGGTTCATATCATGAACAATAACTAGCTAAGTAACATGATCATAACTGAATAAGAGTACATGCATAAATACATAAACTACAACCGAGGTCATGATAACACTGAATAATAAGTTCTGAATACTGATTAACTAATATCTGAGTTTACTAAGACAGTATTACTAATAGTTGAATGACTATGTCTGACAGTCTTAATTCTGAAGAACTGATCTGAGTTCTACACTGAGCTGGACGACTGTATCTGACAGTCCTGAATCTGTAGAACTAAAATGAGCTCTGTAATGAGACTGAAACTGAAACTGAAATTATGGGAGCTAGTCATCTAACTGATATACCCCTCTCCGAATGGATTGGGGTCCAACCTGTAACCCCAGTTGGAAGGGTGTCAATATCGTGCTGCAGGTACCAACTCTGGCTGTGTGGATTCACTATACTAATGTACCATATAATCCCGAAGGACTAAGAGTTTCAAGACTGAACTGACGGGTGACTCCTGCGAGAAAGTCAAGCCTAAATTGATAGGTGACTTCTCATATCTTACGCTGGCTACGTAGTTCTGTACTACAGGGACTGCTTCTAACGACTCTGCCTATCTGACGGGGAAGCCATTATCCCTGCACACACTCGGTACTGAATCCTGCTCCCAACTGAATAGACACTGAACTGATTTCTAAACTACTCTAGGCTTGACTGAAATGTTACTGATCATGCTGTCCAACTGAATTGAGTTCATTGGATTCCATTGACTGATGAAATACTACTGAGTTTTGTTAACAGACTGGGTTTACATGAGGTCTGAACTAAATACTGAACTAAAACTGGGGTTGATTACTGAGTACTACTATTCGTGACACTACTGAGACCGTTCTATAACTACTGTAGCTCTATGTAAACAGCTAGATTTTTAGGTATTGAATACCCAAGGACTCTATAGCATGAAAAGTAAAGCATACCATAACTTGAAAAGCATAACCACGTACACTTGTTCCTAACTCATTCATAGAGATATTTTATCAAACACTTGTAAGATATAAACTTACACATAAGCTAGCATGACATGATTTTTCCCCTTTTGTTCACATGAGCAATTCATCAAGAACTTGGGGAAACATAATCTATGCATGTGATACTAAGCAACATGTAGGCATCATAATTTCAAATCCCAATTTACAATTTCAAGGGTTCAACATGAATTCACATGATACTACATACATGATAAATAATTTCACATGAAACTTGTAATAACCCATGGATTAGAAATCCAATTAACATTAAAATCACGAATACATTCAAAATCGAACATGGAATTCACAAAATCATCTAAGTTATAGTTTATAAGAGTTTCTTGGACTCCAAGGGTGGAATAAAACCCTTGGATGAATACTTCACATACCTAGGTACTTGAATTAATGAAGGTTGATGGTGAGTTATTGAGTCTTGAATTTTGAAATAAATGGCCCTAGGGTTTATTCTTGAGAGCAATTTGAGATTTAATGAATGAATTTTGCCCTAGGAATGACTTAATTTTGTGTTTTTAGGGCTGAATAAGGTGGGAAAATAACCCAATTACCCCTGAGGATGCGGCTTTTTAATTACTAAAAAACGTACCCAGCGATGTGCAGACCGATACACCGCATCGATGGGGTCGATGCGATAACCAGTGTGACACATCGAGTTTGCATTGGCTCACTGGAATTTGGCACTGGGAGCTGAGGAAAATATTTATCGATGCGATGGGAAATGTAACACGTTGAGATATCGTCGATCCACTATTTTATATTTCCAAACATGCCTCAAACGATGTTCAAAAATTCTGAAACTCATCCGAGAATACCTATTGACATTCTTGATCATGAACCAACCTAGAATTCAACATTTTAAGGTCGTAAGGAGCATAAAAATAGGATCACTTACTTATGAAGGATAAATATGTTCTAAGTGCAAACACTTAGCTGAAATTTCTAAGTCTGGGACCCCTTTTCTAGCATTAACGAACTGAATTAATCTTAGGATTTTGTGGGGTCTTACAGTATCATATATGGTCGTCATGACAAATCCTCATATCGGCAAACATAAGTTTTTGGTGTCCGTTCATTGGACTTACACCTTCATATTATCTATCACACACCACCATTATTGCCAATAAAAACTATTACCACACAACCAAACCACCATTCCATTTATTACTAACAAAAGCTATAAGTAATGGTATCATCATATTGACTATAGCTTGAAAGCAACGTCCTTAGACATTCTTTTTAAGATAAGGGATTCCCATGTACCCATATATTACATTATCAAGTTGACTTAGGGGAATCCCATGTACCCGACAAGTGATACTTATTGTGTTTTCTTAGGGGATTCCCTTGTACCCTACAAGGCTTTCAATTAGACCATCCATAACCACTATGGCCTTACTATTTAACCATTCCAAATCATTTATACCATTTAGGGTTCCATTACCAAGTTATACCATGCAATAGTTCAATGAAAGTCCAACAATTTAAGCAAAAGCATTCTTATAGGCATTTTATCTAACATGTTGGGGGCATAGTATTTCCAAAGAAAAAACCAAGTACCAATTAACCATTCCCATGCAACCAAATGTTCAAACCACCATAATAATATGAAACCCATAAGTAAAAGACATGGGAAAATAATAACCAACCATTGTAACTAAAACCCCCAATATATATTTGAAGACTCAAAACCATACAACATTTATGCCATTAAAACAATTCATGAAAATCATACAAAACGTCATCTAGAGGCTTAAGGATCGAAATCTCTTCATGAATCTTCATAACTCAGGCATGCGACTCTTCTTTCATTGTTAGTTCATAAAAATCATGTGTTTTGAACATTGTTCTTGAATCATAAATGGTGGTTTTGAAGTTCATAGTTGAGGGTTTGAATATATTTTGTAGAGTATTAATCTCTCATGATTGCACTTATGTTCATGCATATTTTTTATGATGGTTTTGCATACGTGGGTGCATTAAAATTGTGTACTAAATTGGTCATGGTTAACCATAATATGATGGTATTTTACTTGAATAATGGTTTGATAATGGTATGCCCTCAACCTATTTATGAAAATATTTATGAGAAGAATCTTGTTACATGATGAATTGTGTTTTGAACTAATGCTTGGTATAAGAATGTGAATGAAGGATGAATGATTTCGTAAAGGTCTTGATGACCATAGATTGAATTAAAATGTGTTTTTAATGTCAAGACTTGATTTCTGAGTCATGATGGCACCTACCACATCCCATTGGTAGGTAAGCCAATACCGTAACCTAGAGCTAATGCAATGGGTCACCTTGGTAGAAATGTCCAACATGGACCCTATTATTGAAGGTAATATAAACAATGACATTCCACAACTAAAGACAATAGATATTCTAATACCAATCCCATGACCTGATAGTATTAATATAAGACTGTCTAGACTTAACAATAGAATTTTACAATTCCACATCTAAAATGTCTTAAATATTCTCATACATTTGTCTTAAAAACAAAAGATAAATAAAGATAGAGGGGAAAAAGGGAAACTTGAACTCCAAGAGGTCACCCTATCTCCGAATGGTCAACTCGGCATGAACCCGACTCAATGACAGCAACTAGAACCTGGTCTGCACTAAAAAGGTACAGAAGTGCAGTATGAGTACCAAAACATAGAACTCAGTAGGCATCATCGGCTGACTGAGCTAAATGATAATATAAAGATGATATAAGGTAAGACAATACCTTAAAGTACCTTCGAACCTGAACCTTTTTTGATACCATCGAATAAAATAACAAAGCTACTTGGGCAATAGCATAACGTAACATATCTATATGAACCATAACCATCATACAAATGAATAATTATTTTGGAAACGTAAAACCACATATATCAAAGGCAACCATATAATTACCATAATCAACACCAACCATCATTAGCATATAAGCACAAGAAATCACCACGACGTCCCATACCACCGGGAAGAATACGCAAAAGAACACAACAAAGAACTCATCATGGCATCCCATGCCACCGGAGAGTACACCAAAAGAATGCAATGCAAGAACTCATCACAGTGACCCATACCATTGGAGAGTACACCAAAATATTAATCCATCAATATATATCTATCTATCAAGGAATAACCACTCACACATCAACTCACTCAAAACTGTAGGTTCCCGTCTCAACCATGGCCACTTATGGAGGCTTACTATCAACATCAATATCGCAACTTAATCACAATGAAACTGATATTGCCATAGCATAGGTATATGGTTATTCATCTTCAAATTCATTAATAAAATCCATGATTAGTATATATTAGCTAACCTCCAATTCATTTGAACTAATACTTTTGCAAACTTTATAGTTACTAGACATCAATTTAGGAAAAAATACAAGTTACCAAGGCTAATAATGAATCACCCATTACAAGGTCATTCTCTAGCTAGGGTTCTCATGATATGAGTCATTAAGTAAACCACCAAGACATCACATATTAGATGAAAATTTAACTATTTATCATACAATACAAAGTCTATCATCATCAAGCATGTTACAACCCTAGGGACTAGTTTCCATATTTTAAATAAGTAAGATCCACCGACTAGTTAACAAGGCCTCTATTCCTCAAAAGTCATAGACATTTATTAGAGACAACTCATTATTACATAAGCCACTTTACTAGGGGAAATGCCATATCATCGTCATGAATTCTAGTCAAGTAAGTTTACTAGGTGAGACTTTGGTTCTACACAAGATTACACATACCAATTAGCCTTAACCCAATGATAGGCATAAATTAGTTCTCGTTACCAGTTAGGGTCAACAATGGCCATACCTCTCATTTAGTGAATAAGAACAAGGAAATGGTAGCAAATTACCAAGGGAGACATCATGTCTTAAGCACATGAGTGGTCTGTACCCACACTGCCTAACCTCACTATATAACATTTATGTAAATTTTCCCCACACGACATCATAACATCATTACCTCTTTCGGATTCACCAGGTATCATCATAACATCAATATATCCTCCGAATTTACCTAGAAACATCATAACATTACACATCACCCAAAACATCAATATACATACACATACATAGCCAAATCAATGAACATATACAAGTCCATAATAATAGAGTAATAGGGATGTATAAAGACATATCTCATCCTACCTTTCTATTAAGTATCACCACATAATATGAGTATAAGCATTCATATGATATACACATTCTTCACCTTTGCAAGGTTATCTATATCATAATCATGAGATAATTAATCAACTATACTATTATCCAACCATCGACTATATGCATAATCTGACCATCGGGTTTAACCATTATAATCTCAACAATGTAACTTAGACATTTATCAAGTATCTAGGTTTCTAAGGGATTTCATAATTCAAGCTTAAAGTGGGTCAAGTCCCACTCCTAAATCCCAAGAATGCCAAATTCACTATTACAAGACTAACATCTACCCGGATTTTGGGCTAAGTTATCTAAATCACATCATAAGGGCCTATCAATCCTTACTAAGCCTATAGAGGAAATCTTCTTCAAGTATTCTACCTAAGTCAACCCATCACCAAGGTCATTTCCTAACTAAGCAATAACTAGGTCAATATACTCCTAAGGTTAGGGAGCAACATCATTCTTATCTATTAGAGAAACTAGAGTATTCTCATACTATTTATGAAACTATAAGTAGACTATCCAAGGTTCTAGGATAAGGGTGAAGCATCACACTTTGCAAGTTCAATAACCTATAAGAATCCACTAATCCCTAATATCACCATTCAACCATTTATCATCTAAACATCACCTAATCTCACAAGATATCATCAATTATACTACAATCAACTGCAATCTAACTACAAGTAAGCCTAACCTACCTTGAGTCCAAGCAACTCTTAAACCAACAAGCATTTTCTTTCCTTTCCTCGAAGCTTCTTCTTTCACAAGCCAAGCTATCAACAATACAATTTAAATTATACCAAGAATAACAATGCCCATTATGACACCATTATGCCATGGGTTTAAAATGACATCAAACCCCC
Organism: Capsicum baccatum var. pendulum; assembly: GCA_030864225.1. Taxonomy (NCBI): domain Eukaryota; kingdom Viridiplantae; phylum Streptophyta; class Magnoliopsida; order Solanales; family Solanaceae; genus Capsicum; species Capsicum baccatum. The sequence continues at coordinate 142,240,007 of CM061559.1, forward strand.
AAGTGGGTTCCACCTTCGAAAAATGAGTTTTCGAGACTAACCCATTAGTCACATATTATTAGGGAGTTATAACCCTCAAAAAATTAAGCAAGTTCATCATATTTTTGGCTATAATTGAACCTCAATGATTTAGGGGGTTTGGGTCTAGAAATCAACAACTTAACACCAACTAGATGGATTTTTACCTTAGGTTAGTAGCAAGATTCGATTACACAAGTTGTGTAAGCTCCAAATCACTCCATAAGACTCACTTAGAAGATTTCACTCTCCATTAGGGTTTTAGAGTTCAAGAAGGAGGCACAAATGGGCAAACTTTTGGAAAAGCAGCCTTTAAATAGGTTCCACCTAGCCTCGGGTAGTGCGGTCGCGCCCTCTGCCTAGCTACGATCGCACCTTAGCCTCTGCGGTCACGTCATCTCAGTCTATGCAAGGCATGGCAGAAGCTTGGAACTTAGTTTCGAGCTTTGTCCAATGCCTCGAGATATATCCAAGGTCCATTTTGATCAAATAAGATATGTAATCACATAGTTTTTGCTATTTCATACGCATTGGTGAAGTCAGATTTTACATTTAAGGTCGATTTATACATTTTTCACTTAGTGGTCAATTTGGACCAATAAAGGCTTCAAATTGAGAAAGTGGTTTAAGGAACCAAATGAACCTCCAGGTAATCGATCTATTGGTTCCGACAAGTCACTAATGACTTGGAGCGGTTATGGAGAAGCTCTATCGAAAAAATAAGAAAGGATATGGATAATGACCTGAAGGGTCATTACAATATCCACTATTAAGGAACTTTCATCCCTGAAAGTTAAAGACTAGAGAATACCTGAAGCCTCAAACAAGTGAGGATATTGGGCCCGCATCTCACTCTCAATATCCTAAGTAGTGTCCTCTACTGGGCGATGCCTCCACTGAACCTTGACTATCAGAATCTTTCTACTATGCAGTCGCCTCACATTACTAGCCAAAACAAGCACGGGCTCCTCCACAAAGGTCAACGGATCTTCCAACTGGACCTCCGATCTAAGCACATGAGAAGGATTAGGAATATACTTCTACAACATGGAGACATAGAAAACCAAATAAACAATGAAAAGGTCTAAAGGTAAAGCCAACTCATAGGTTACCTCGCCAACTACTCGGAGAATATCAAAAGGACCAATATAATGAGGGATAAGCTTACGTTTCTTCCCAAATCTCATCACACCTCTATAGGTAAAACACGAAGGAACATATGATCACTAATTCCAAATCTCAAGGCATGAAGTCTACAGTTGGCATAGGCCTTCTGCCTACTCTGGGCTGCTCTCAGCCTATCCTGAATCACCCTGACTCAATTCGATGAGTCCTGAAGAAAATTTGTACCACAGGGTCTAACCTTGGAAGTCTCAAACCATCCTATAGAGGAACAACACCTCCTACCATACAAAGCCTAATAAGGCGCCATCTCAATACTCGAATGATAACTTTTGTTGTAGGCGAACTCTATCAATGCTAAGTGTTGATCCCACTGACCTTCAAAATCCATAAAACAGGCTCAAAACTTATCCTTAAGCAATAGAATAGTCCACTCAAACTGACCATCCATCTGCAGATGAACAGCTATACTCAAATCCACTCGAGTACCCAACTCATCCTAAAATGCTCTCCAAAACCTCAAAGTAAACACAAAACCATGATTTGATATAATAGACACAGGGACCCTATGCAAATGAATTATCTCTCGAACATAAATCTGGGCTAATCTCTCAACACTGAAAGTCATATGAATAGGATGGAAATGGGACTAATTGGTCAAATAATCCACAACATCCAAATACTATCGTGACCATGAAAAGTATGAGGCAAGCCACTAATAAAGTCCATGCTGATCTTTTACCATTTCCACTAGGGAATGGGAAATCTTTGAATCAATCCACCTGGATGCTAATGCTCGACCTTAACCTACTGACGACATAAGCAACAAGCTATAAAGTCTAGACATCCCTCTTCAAACTGTCCCACCAGTACAACTGTCTGAAATCTCTATACATCTTGGCTGTACAGGGATGAATAAAATATCTAGAACTATGAGCCTCATGCAGAATTGACTGAATCAATCCATGAAGTCGGGGAACAAAAATACGACCCTGAAATCTTAAGATACCCTCAGAATCCACGATGTGTCTCCCAGACTCACCACTCACTTTCTAATTATGGAGAAGGCACAACTACTATTCTCAAACCGACGGTCATAAATATGCTCAATCATGGAGGACCTCACCTCCACACAAGCCAAAATCCTCGTAGGATCTAAAATATCAAGGCGATCCATCAAATTAGATAAGGATTGGATGTCCCGTGCTAAGGGCCTCTGAGAAATTAAAATACAAGCAAAACTACCCATACTCACTGCCTTGCGACTTAAGGCATCCACCACAATATTTGCCTTACCCCAATGATACAAGTTAGACATATTGTAGTTCTTTAGCAACTCTATCCATCTACGCTGGTGAGCATTAAGTTCTCACTAGGTCATAAGATGCTGGAGACTATGATGATTGGTGAAAATCTCATAATGCACACCAAACAAGTAATGCCTCCAAATCTTGAGCGTGAAAAATGCCGCCAACGACTCTAAATTATGAGTAGGGTAGTTGCACTCATGCACCTTAAGCTGTCTAGAATCATAGGCAATGACACGACCCTGCTACATCAAAACACAACCAAGACGAACACCAGAAGCATAACAAAACATAGTGAATCCTTCTTCCTTAACTGGAAGAGCTAACACTAGGGATAAAGTGAAACAATCCTTGAGCTTTTCAAAGCTCAACTTGCACTCCTCATACCATCGAAAGGAAATTTCCTTCCGAGTCAATCCAGTAATAGGGGGTGATAAGGTAGAAAAACTCTCAGTAAAGCATCTATAATAACCAGCCAACCCAATAAAACTGCAAACCTCAGTCGAAGAAGTAGGCCTAGCACAATCACAAATCAATAAAATATTAGCCGGGTCTACCATAATACCCACCTTGGACACCACGTGTCCAAGAAAAGACACTGACTCAACCCAATACTCGCACTTAAAGAACTTGGCAAAAAGCACATGCTCTCACAAAACCTAGAGCACAACTCTCACATACTGCTTATGCTCTTTATTACTCCTCGAATACACAAGAATATCATCAATGCGCACAATAACAAAGAAATATAGATAAGGTCTGAACACATGGTTCATCAAGTCTATAAATATAGATGGGGCATTAGTCATCCCAAAAAACATCACCAAAAACTCATAATGGCCATAACGGGTCCTAAAGGCTGTCTTCAGGATCCTGAATCCTCAACTGATGATAATCGGGCCTTAAATCTATCTTAGAGAATACAACTGTGCCCTAAAGCTGGTCGAACAAATCATCAATGCATTGTCACCCTGTTAAGATGCCTATAATCAATACACATTCTCATCGAACCATCGTTCTTCTTTACAAACAAAATAGGGGATTCCCACATCAACATACTCAATCTAATGAACCCTTCGCGAAAAAGATCCTAGAGCTGAGAGTTTAGCGTGTTAAGCTCTGTAGGAGCCATATAATAAGGTGCCATAGAAATAGGTTGGGTGCCAGGCTCAAGGTTAATAGAAAACTCAATCTCAAAGTTAGGAGGGATACCAAGCAGATCATCCAAAAATACATCAAGAAATTCACACACAATAGGAACAGAGTCAAACGTCAAACTCTCTACATGGGTATCACAACAAAGGTAAGATAACACTTGCAACCTTTCGATATAAGCTGCCTGGCACAAATATAGGAAATAATCCCCATTGGCTCACATCTAATCCCTTCCTGCAATAGGACAGGGGGTATGCCGGGTATGGCTAAGGTAACGGTCTTGGAGAAATAATCCATGACCACAAGGTAGTGGGATAATCAGTCCATGCCCAGAATAATATCAAAATCCAATGTATTTAGAATAATAAGATCAGCATGAGTATCAATATCACTAACTGTCACAAGCTATGATATGAATACCCGATCCACTACTAAAGAATCACTTACGGTAGTAGATACATACAATGGCACAAATAATAAATCACTAAACAAATCTAATTGTGGTGCATAATAAGAAGATATATAAAAATAAGTAGATCCAGGATTAAATAAAGCAAGAACCGACCTGTGGCATACCAAAATTATACCTGTGACTACAATATTTGAAGCCTCAGCCTTGGGCAGAGCAAGTACTGCATACAACTGACCATGCCCATCACTTGGATGGGCACCTGAACGACTACCTACCCTGCCTGCTTGAGTACCACCTCGAGGACCCTAGTAACCACCTCTATAACCTCGCAAACCATCTATGCCTGTGGGATGAACTGCGCTAATGGGAGTAGCTCCTTGGGCTGAAACAACCATCGCCCCACAACTAGGGCACTCTCTACAGAAATAGCCAGGAAGTCCACAAGTATAACAAAACTCATGAGACGAACTAGAATTCACAAATTTCGCTAATCTGGAATAGCCATCGATCCTAGCATGGCCCATAGATAAATCCCTCACAGATTGATCACACCTTTACTAAGGCATCCACTAGAAATAAGATGATCCCCGTCAGTTATCTAAAGAGCTATCAGTACTGGTCGACTGATCTGATCCTGAGGATGAAAAATAAGATGCGAAGGATGTCCATCATAACGAATACCACTTCTAAATTGGGAACTACTATGGCTCCCATAAAATTTGCTTTGATACTTGGGCCTCTTATCTCGACCCTCATGCTACATGTCTTTTATCACTCTAATATAATTAGCAACCTCAGAAAAGTTTGGGTATTGGGGGTAGTATATGTTCCTGGTTAGGCTTGAGGAACCCACACGACTAGGCCCTAGTTTGGTTCGTGTCAATTGTGCACCACTAACTAAATTCAAGACCTGAACCAATGCGTCCCTGAACAGTGACAAAGAAATAAACCCTGGTAGAGCTTGGGCTAGCCCCTGTCCCACCACTGGCTTAGGTGGAGGAATATCTTGTACGAGAGTAGGAATAGGGTCTGGTTAAGGCTCCATAGCGTGATCTCTAGTTGGGGATGCATATCTTGATTGTCCTTGACCTCGTGACCTCATCTTTAGTAGCAGTAGCATATATCCTAGCCATCTATGAAAAAGTGAAACCAAATAAATATTAAAAACCAACATAATCTCTTATCACGAAAGAAGTGAAGAAAGTGAAGATCTTTTAAGAATTTTCTATAGCCTCTCAAAGATAAGAAATAGATGTCATTGTTCCATTTGTGGGACTCTACTAGACACTTGCTCTGGTACCAATAATACTTGTGAACCCATCTCTGATACTAATTTATCTCGACCAAATTTCATGAGTCATGACGGAGCCTACTTTACCCCAAAAGTAGGTAAGCCAAAGTATAGACCAGAGTTATAAGCAGTGGCTAGTTGGTGGAAATTTGCATAATGCCAGAAATATACAAATAAAAGAAATACAAGCAACAGACATAAGGATAATAGTACCAAGATGGGAGATAAATAAAAGATGAGTAACAAAATCCCAGGACCTAGTAAAGTAAATATAAAAACCACTAATCCAAAAGAATACGAGTACTATTATAGTCACATATACATCAGTTTGGAAAATATAAATACTATCCAAAATACAAAATATGGAGAAAAGGTTAACTCTGACTCTGAGAACTTACCCTATCTTCGAACATCGACTAACACTATCACAACTTCAATGGGGATAGCTAGTACTTGGATCTATATAAAAAAGGTACAAAAATGTAGTATGAGTATCAAAGCCACAGGTACTCAGTAGGCATCATCGACTGACTGAGCCAAATCATAATATAAATATAATAAAATGTAAGATAAATAATCTAAGTCAAGGATAGGGGTAAACCTGGAATAATACCCCAAATACTGAAAGTAAATAACTGGAATGACATTATTAAAGAAAAACATAACTATCTCTACATAACTGGCCCTCATAAGGCAAAAGGTAAAAATAAAGTAAATAACCTAATGGGCCCCCATAAGCTCGAAGGGTGAATTAAAGAGAGGTAGTAACTATAATGATGTTAATTAACCATGTCTCGAGATCATAACTATCAATTCTTCCAAACCATGATACACAATCGTAATAATAATCTCACAATGCTGAACTTAAACTGGAACTAGTATCTTATATGTGGGACTTGAACTAGAACTAATAACGTCAACAATATCGAAATTGAATCGGTCTTAGTGTTATAAATTGTCAGACTTAAACTGAAACTCATATTATTAATAATGAATAAATTTAATTGGTCTCATTATTTCCCATTCTCTATCTAGAATGAACCATCGTATGTTAAAAAACCTTCTCAAATAAGAAAGTAAATAAGATAATGTAATACTTTTATGGATTCTACAAGGAGATGACAGTATTCTTGGGCTAAGGTGGGTCAAAGGGGACCATTTCTAACCCTAAAATCCATTCTAAGGAAAATTCTATTGTGAACTAGGCTAAGGTATCTAATTTTACTAATAAATATTAAATAATCCTCTTGAGCCCTAAGATAGCAATTCTACCCTAAGAATGAGTCATTGAGTCAGTTACTCCTAATTACGACTTTTAAATTGGCTAAATAATCCAATTCATACCAAATGCAGATGCAATTCCTAATTCCCAATCCAAATCTAGAAAAATATCATATAGATACAATAGTTTAACCTAATCTAGGATAAATATAAGCCTAGCCTACCTAGACGTCAGAGAAAGCCCAGTGAAGTTTGCTAAATCGACGATTTCCCCTTTTGAGAAGCTTCCTCTTGATGTCATGCTATCCAAATGGTAATCTAATCATTAATAAGAAAACAATGGTATCCATACTGTATTTTTATGCCATGGTTCCAAAATCACATCAATATTCTATGTGGGGCTCATGTGGAATTACAATTTCAAAATCGACAACATGTCCCCCAATTCTCAAGAAATATTTAATGGGTAATTTATGAGCACAAACGATACCTTAATCTACATAACAAGAATCTAGAGATTTTGAGAATAAATTTAAGAATTCACTAACAATTAAATGAAAGCTTACCAAGATTTTGATGAAAATAATTCTTCTGAGTTTACAACTACCCTAAAATCTCTCAATAATCTCTCTCTTATTTTTACACTCTTTAGGTCTTTTTATATCTTGAACTTGTGTAAAATGGGGAGAAAATTTGGTAAGAGGCAATTTAATGCCCTCCAAGTGCTGCTTAAGTGTCCACTTAACTACTTAAGCGGTCAATGGATCACTTAAATGATCCTTGCCCTGGGCTCGATCTCCGCTTAAGCGGTTAGGAAGTCACTTAAGTGCGTTCGCTTAAGCAATCAGTCCATTGTTAAAGTAGTCTATCTTGGATGGACCTATCCATTTAAGCAACCACTTGTCCACTAAAGCGACCTCTTCTTAAGTAAATGCACCAGCCAAAACTTAGAATTTTTCCAAGTTTCCACCAACACCTCGAGTTTTATTCAAAATATCATTAACGCAAACAAACTATGCTAATTTATCAAATTCAAAATTCTGGACTTAATGGAGCAATCAAAATTTCCATCTGGTGTTGTTTTGATGAAAATTGGGCCCCACACCTAAGGTCCATTTTTATCAAATTTTGACCAATAGCCCAAAATGAGTCTAGAATCCTTAGGAACCGAACAAAGGTCCCTAACCTAAATTCAATGTTCTAGAGTAGATTGAATTGTTATAATTGGCATACGAGGTTGTTAGACTAAAGTTTATGCCTGATAGGAAATCCTTACCAACAAATATCTCAAAATAGTGAATTGGCTCTAACAACCAAATGAACTGCTTAGTAACTGAATATTAGCTTCAGCAAGTGACAAATGACTTGGGGCAGATATTTCAAATCTCTGAATGGTTAAAATGCATAGAAATGCAGAAAATGACCTAGAGGGTCATTACATGGATGCTACTTTTCAAACAAATCATAAGTCAACAATTAAAAAGAAAATGCTAAAAACAGTATTGTGGCAAAGAAGTTCACTTCTTCTAATATAATAGAAGTAAAATAAAGGGACGTGTTTAAAATTGATGATGAAGTTTTGATGCATGGGGATGAATCTACAAGAGGAAAAAACATGGGAATGAAAAAAGGAAAGATCTCTGAATGAACCTCTTTAGCACAACAAATTGTAAAGTCTGTAAAAAATAATTATGAAGAAAGGGCTTGTAGTACCCACCTAAAGACCCCCAGTTTGAATAAAAAAGGATAAATTATACCGTCAAAAGGTATTAAATGGATCTATGTTTGATCCTGAAATTACTTACCTATATGAAATGGATTAAATGATAGCCTTGGTAGAGATGCAAAGGTGGACGCACCTAATTTAAAAACCTGGTGTTTCATATGAAAGATGTTTTGTGACTTTTATATTGATTGTAGCGCCCCATTTTTCTCGCAAAAAGTGGTATTCGACATGAAAACTCTTTTGGAGATATTTAAAGAGTAAAGAGTTACTACCTAACGAATTAAGGTGCCTTAGGGCACCATTCAAGGCTAATTAAGAACCTATTTTATTGTTAAGTCTAGCTCACTAGAAATTCAGGTAAGGGTTCAAATTACCTAGAAAGGATGGTTTTAGGCACCTTTTGAGGTCCACAATTGTGATTCCCGGCTGAATTCATACTTTACGTGGGGATTCTATGCGATAAATAAAGGTTACTTGTTTTACAAACTTAACATTGACTAAGTTATGTAAAAACAAGCCATGTTATTGAATTATTTCTAATTATGAATTATCTAAGTGATGAGCAACACAATAAATAATAAAAGAAAAATATAAGTGAGGAGAAAGAAATGACACAATTTATGGAAAAAATGCTTATATTAAATTAGAGAACCTAAACTACCCCAACCAAAAAACATATAAAGTAAGGAAAGATAAAATGATTCGCGAGATTTGATAAAGAATTATTTTGTTTTAATTTGGATCAGCACCCAGATTATTTATCATTACCCATCCCATTAGCCAGCAGTGGGGTTATTACTAGGTGACGATGTCGTATGTCATACCATCAATACATGTTGGGTTACCATAATCTCCAAATGTCTACCCACCTCCCACCTAGACTTGCAACAGAATACGGGAGATAGAGACTACACCTATAACCCTAACTAATATCACCTACACCTAAAACCCTAACCAATATCGCCGACCACTATTGCCAATATCGCCAGTGGGACTATCCCACCAGATGAAAGCAATAGACGGAAGAGTGAGGAGAGAAATAATAAGGTTCAGAAGGGTATTTTTAGTACAAAATTTGCAGATCTTTTGAAACCTAAAGTAACTGATAATAATAGTATTAGAGTTTCATCTAAACCTATGATAATGCTGCATGGGTAACCTTTGATAATATGGAAGACATAAAAAATATGTAATCTTATCACGCAGGAGAAACTTCAATATGCTATTATCGGTAAATTCTCTAATCACAAGCCCCACATTCACGTTTTGAGAAAAATTATACCAGTTCAATGCAGGATCAAAGGTTAGTGTATGATAGGAGTATTGGCTGCAAGGCATATTCTAATGGGATTAGAAGTGCGAGAAGACTATGTCAATTATTATCTACAACATCCTACTACATTAAATTGACAGATATATATTGGAATATATGAACATTGAAGTGCGAACCATGGTTTAAGCCTGATGTAGAAACAATAATTTGAGTAGCCTAGATCACCATGCCTGACTTACCACCAAATTTCTTTGCCAAATATGCAATATTCTCTATAGCTTCAGCAGTAGGCAAGCCTTTGACAGTAGATATGGCCACTAAAAACCAAATAATACCTAGATGTGCAAGAGTTAAGGTGGAGATAGATTTAGTTGAAAAATCAGTGGATTCAAATCAATGAGGAAAATAATTGTACGGGAGAAATCAAATCCAAGTGGGTACAAATCCAATATGACTACATGCCAAAGTATTGTAAAGATTGTTGTTTGCAGGGACATGATGAAGATAGCTATTGGAACATTCATCCAGAATTATATGATAAGAAGAAGGAAAAAATAGGGAAGAAATAATCAAGAATGAAGGCAAAGAACAAAATAAACAAACAATGGCTAAAAAGAAGGAATAAGTATATGAGAGATAGATATGGACATATTCTGGGGGAGGTGAACAAGGAGAATGAAAAAAATGGAGGTAACCAACTCATTTGATGCTCTAGTAGTTGAGGATGATGGTAACAAAGTTAATAAAGAGGAATTTATGAATTTTGATCATGTTAAAGAAGTGGAGGCAAAGAAAATTAGTACAAAGGATTGGGAAAACAAAAGTTTTGGCAGTAATACAGACCCACAACAATATTCAAAGGGAGTTGAAGATGTACCAATTTCAAAGGATTCAAGCACTAACAAAGATAATACGGGGGACAATTAGGAGAATTTGTTACATAAAGATAACGCTAATCAACAAAGAAGTTCAAAAGGATCAGAGTCAAAACAAAGAAGGTTTTCAAAAGGCAGCAAAAGATATGCAGATACAGATGCATGATAAAATAACAAAGAAATTAATGGTGATAGAAGGGGTGTTACTTTAGATATCCAAATTGAGAACTTAACGAAAAGCTGTAATAAAGATAAGGAGGATTTAGAGGGGACAAACTTGGAAGATAATATCAGTTAAGTGGCTGAAGCAACTGATTTGACACCAAAACAGATAGAGTCGCTGAAAGCAAAGAAAGGAAGAACAAAGAAAAAGAACAAGAATTCCAGTACCAGTTCAGGCATAATGCAGACAAGGAGTCATAACTCTAAAACAAAGTCACGATGAATGCACATAAATGGAACATAAGGTTAGTCAATACACAAAAAGCTTTCACAATAATGATTACTCTACAAAGATGATACCAATTTTACTTTTTGGTCTCATGGAACCATTTTAAGAAAGTCATTACATAGAAGAGTATAGAAGGAGGCTGGGTATGACACATACCGTGGTGAATACATCAGGAAAGATATGGACCTTCATAAATGAGAATATGGAGTATAGCATTAGTAAGGATGAGGAACAACAATTATCATTAAAATTGGAAAATAAAAATGCAGATGTTTCTTTGATAGTTAGATTGGAAAATCAACATGCAAATGTTTCTTTGATAGTTACACTTGTCTATGCAAAATGTACTCCAAGTGAAATAATGATGTTATGGGATTCATTAGCAGAATTAGAGGATTCACATCAACTACCATGGCTGATAGGAGGATATTTTAATATAATAAGAAATGGTGAGGAAAAATTAGGTGGCTTACCTGTTACACTTAATGAAACACAAGATTTTAATCAGTGTATTAATTTGTGTAATATGGAAGAACTTTAATTTAAGGGGAGTAAATACACATGGTAGAATGTAAGAACAAATGAGGATTGCCTTTTCAAAAGGCTGGATAGAATACTGTGTAATGACAGGTTACAATATGTGTTTCAGATGATGGAAGTTGAACACTTAGCTAGGAGTGGTTTTGACCATTCTCACTTATTGATTCAATTTAAAAGGGAAAGAGATCATATTCTTAAAGCCTTTAGGTTTTTGAATTTATGGTTGAAGGAAGAAACTTGTATGGAAGTGATAAAGAAGAATTAGAACACAGACATAGAGGGTAATTTTTTTGTAGTGTTTCATCAGAAACTGAAGAACATAAAAGTAGCTCTCACAAAGTGGAGTAAAGAGAAATTTGGTAATATTTTCCAGGAAATCACAACACTGGAAGATATTATCAAAGTAAGAGAGAAGAAATTTGAAGAGAATCCTAATGGAGCAAATAGAGAAAAGTTGTTTAAGGATCATGCTAAGCCAAACTTGCAAATTAAAAGATAGGAAGATTACTGGAGGCAGAAGGAAGGATTTGAGTGGTTTAAGGATGGGGAGATCAATACCAAGTTCTTCCATACTATTGTTATAGAAAGAAGAAGTAGACTGAGGATTAGCAGGATTTAGAATAAAGAAGGGGAATGGATGAAAGATGCACATGACATAGATAATTCAACTATTCAATTTTTTCAGAAGCAGTTTACAAAGCCGAAGGATGGAATGGATTTTTCTTCGCTATATAAATCACCTGTGCTGATAAATAATGAGCAGAATGAGGAAATTATGAGAATGCCAATAGAAGATGAAATCAAAGAAACAGTAATGGGATTGAATAAAAACAGTGCAAGAGGTCCCGATGGAATGACAAGAGAATTTTTTCAAGATGCATGGGAGATCATTAAGCAGGACATTTAGAGAATGGTCACAACATTCTTTGGTGGATTTCAATTACCCAGGTTAATTACCTATACTAATTTGTTATTATTACCAAAAAAGTTAGTAGTGAACAACTTTTCTGATATGAGGCCTATTCACTTAGTAACTTCGTGAATAAGATCTTTTCAAGAATTATACATGATAGAATTAAGGGTCTACTTTCTCATTTAATAACACCAGAGCAGGCAGGATTTTTGCAAAGGAGGAGCATTGTAGAAAATGTATTGGTGGTACAGGAAATTATTTTAGAAATAAGAAAAAGAGGTAAACCTTCAAACATGGTTATGAAGCTAGACATGATGAAAGCTTATGATAGGGTGGAATGGATTTTTTTAACCAAGGTTTTGAGGAAGATGGGTTTTTTTGATGTTCTCATAGATATGGTGTACAAACTCTTGGAGAATAATTGGTATTCAATCCTTCTTAATAGTCAGCCTAAAGGTTTTTTCAAATCATCAAGAGGATTGAAATAAGGGATCTTCTGTATCCTATATTATTCATAATAACAATAGAAGTATTATCAAGGACTCTGAAGAAGTTGATGCTGTAAAAGGATTTCAAACTATTTGGCATGCCAAGAGAAAGTCCTAAACTAAATCATCTAGATTTTGCTGATGATATAATTATATTATGCAAGGCTAAGGTGAAAGCTCTGCAGATGGTGACTGCAGCACTGGATAGTTATGAAGTGGTGTTAGGACAAAAGATAAACAAAGAGAAGAGTGTAATCTATTTTCACAAAAATATTTCAAATAGAGTTGGAGTAGTGGCAGAGATAGCTACAGGCATATTGAGGAAAGAATACCCCTTCACCTACCTTGGATGAGCTATTTTCTATATGAGGAAAAAGAAATATTACTATCAGCAACTGATGAACAAAATAGCTAGTAAGCTGTAAACTTGGAAAGGAAAGCTTTTGTCATATGGGAAGACCAGTACTGATTAAGCATGTATTGCAAAGCATCCCCATTCACTGTTTATCAATGATGAACCCACCACTTAATGTGATGAAATCCATTCAAAGATCTTTAGCTCAATTTTTCTAGAGTAATAAAATAGGGGAAAAGGGGAGACACTGGGTTAATTGGCAGACAGTGTGCTTACCATAGGAGGAAGAAGGGTTCGGTTTTAGAAGGATAACTGATATTTCTATGGCTTTATTTTGTAAGCTATGGTGGACATTTAGAACTTCAAAGTCTATCTAGAGTGAATACATGCACAACAAGTACTGTAAAAAGGAGCATCCAAAGCTGTTCATGTGGAAAAAAGGTGCAGGTGGCTCACAAGTGTGGAAAAAGATGTTAAGTGATACAGATCTGGTGGAACACTTGATTATTTGGCAATTGAGGAAAGGGAATTCTAATATTTGTCTAGATAACTGGACTTGTTAAGGTGATCTTTACTCTCTGGTGGATGATAGCTATAATGAACATGGAGAGTATCAAACAGTAAAGGATCTTGTTAGGGAAGACAGATGGAGTGAACAGGTGATCAATAATATTTTTTCAGAAGAGATGGATGAGCATATTTTGAGTAAAGTAAAGCCCCCAACAGAAGATGGTAGTAACTTCCCCATTTGGAGCATTGAATCAATGGGGTTGTTTACAGTTAAGTCAGTTTGGCAGTACATCAGGAATAAGGAACATGTAGACACCACATATAAAAGTATTTAGATTAAGGGTCTGCCTTTTAAAATATGATTTTTATGTGGAGATCATGAAAAAGCAGAGTACCAGTGGATAACAATGTAAGATGGTGGGGTGCAGGGACCCTCAAAGTGTTAGTGTTGTGAAGATCCTGCGGTGGAGACACTAGCTCATGTCTTCAGAAGATATTATTATGGTAATAGGACTTGGTCCTACTTTTCTTCTTTTGAAGGTATACCTATTCAAGGTTTGACCCTAAGAGGAACAATTCTAAGATGGTGGAATGCTGTGGTGAAGCAGAGAGAACAACTATTCTTTTCTGCACTACCTAGCATCATTCTGTGGAAGCTATGGAGGAGAAGAAATACGATAAAACATAATAACAAGGACACCACATGGATTCTACAATATAACAAGGAATATGGGGATGCTTTTGAAAGTGAGAAAACCAGCAAACGAGTTCCCCAATGAATGGACAGAAATAATAAAGGAGTTTGATAAGCTAAAGAGCAAGATAAAGGCTACCAGAGTTATATGGGAGGCACCTACAGAAGGATAGGTAAAGTACAACACAGATGGAGCATTCATAGGAGAAGAAGGAGGAAGTTCATACTCATTCTTCTTAAGAGATATGAATGGGGATGTACTATATGCTAAAGGATAACCACTTGAAAATGCAAGAAGAAGAAAATGCTATCCTACAGGCAGCTAAGCATTGCAAACAGACACAATACAACAAAGTGATTATTCAGATGGATTCACTTATCATGCAGAAGGTACTAATATGAGTATGGAAGTGCCCATGGAACATAGCAAATATAGTCAGGCAGATACAACAACTCATGCGAGGCAAGCAAGTGAAATATCAGCATATTTATAGAGTTAGCTGACTATTTTGCAAATTTAGCAATAGATATAGGAGTTTTCGCAATTACAAGCTTTCATCAGCTACAAAAAAGAGGAAAAACATCATTAATAGTGATAAATGGCAGTGTCCATACTTGAGAATTACACCATCTAAAGGATAAAAGGGAAAGGGAGGTCACAACTGAATATTTTACATGCAACATATGTGTATTCCATAGAAGTATCAAAAAGAGTGCATGTACTATCTAGACTAAGCTATTTTAGCCAACAAAAAGGACTTTCAGCATTATGGGAGAGTCTATGGGTCATTTTGAGCTTGATAAACCTGGGAATGAGGATGGTAACCAAATACTCGTGGGTCCAAGCATCCTTATATCTTTTTCCCTACCATATCTGTGAAGCACAAGTAAGTGAAAGCATTAAGGTCAATAATAACAGATTAAGAAAAAGTAGTGGAAGAGAGAATAGGGTTATGTCACTCGGTTATAAAAGCTCATCTCAACTGACTAGATCCCTCATAGGGGTACAAAAAGCATTTCACTTTCCCATCCACCAGAGAACACAACTACAACAAAAGAAGCATAAACAATACAATTAGCTAAAGGTGTTAAAATCAAAACAAATAAAAAGAGGTACCATTTACTTCTGCAAGATGATATCACAAGGAAGTCATGATAATGGAGGCACAACATTGATTACTCAGAGCATCAATCGACAAAAGCTAAAGTTGGTGAAAGAGATCATCATTGCAAAGAGAGAGGTGTAAACAAGATAAAGATTAGGAAACCTAGCACTAATTTAGAAACCCTACTTAGGCTATATGTATTTAAATTGGACTCGGGTTGGGCCGGGTCAGTAAAATAGTACTAGGCTATCTTGTTTAATGGGTTGGTCCATTTATGATTTAATTTTGCTTTTTTATTAATAAAAAACCAAAATTAAACAAAAAAAAACCCCACCTAGGCTGGTTGTTAAACCTTAAGTTTTTCTAAAAAGGAATGGATAAAACTAGAATTCTCTAAACTAGCGTTCTAAAAGGAAAGTAAACTTTATCCATGTCCTTGATCATCAATGCAGACTTTATTTTAAGGATCAACTCACGAGATAGTCCTAAAGCAAACTTTCTTATTCAGGCCCTCATATCATACACCATCTCCAGAGCATACTGAGACAACTAGTGAAACTTCAAGGCATACTCCTTGACCGACATCTTACCCTATTTCAAATTAACAAATTCCTCCCCTTTCATTTCCCTCAACTCCTGAGAAAATAAGCGGTCTAGAAATGTATTAGAGAAAGTCTCCCACAGAGATGAATCATCAACCTCACCCCTTGTCCTATCCCATTTCCCGTACCATTGGTACGCCACATCCTTCAACTAGTAGGCAACAAAATCCACCCCTTCCACATTTGTGGCATACATAACCTTAATATCCTTTATATTTCATTCAGAAAACCCTTAGAATTCTCCTCCACCTTAATACCAGTAAAAGTTGAAGGGCTCATCCTCATGAACTGGCCAACCTTTGTGGCCTCAGAAGATAGAATAACAGATGCACCACGCTCAGTATGAAAAGCTACCAACTGCGAAACCATATGAATCAACTAACGAAACTCTAAATTCGTCATGTTGGCATGATGAGGACTAGATAAAACCGGTGAAACTCCAGGAATATTAGGGACTGGACCCCTAGACCGAGTATGGATCCTATGGGTAGAGCATGTACCATTAACATCATCACCAGTTGGGACAAAGGTGTTTTCGAGTATATCAGATCGTCGAGGCATGATCTAAAAAACGAACAAATATGGATTAGAGAAGATTCCAAGACTTAGATTCCAAGCATAAAAATAGAACACAAAACAAAAACATTCCAAAATGCCTTATAGCCTCTTTCTTATGTGTGTGGCATGCTACAACCCTTAAAAAAGACTCTACTTGACAAGTCGTTATGGACTCCCAATTGACCATAATCCTAGGGCTCTAATATCAACTTGACACAACCAAAATCGTGGTCCTGTCGTGATGAGCATCCCAAGTCCAACTAGGATCGCGGACCACCCCCAATACCCAACCTAACTGATAGCCTATAGAAAGGCTAAACATGAAATGGACAAAAGGTGAAAATCAGCAAGCACACAAAGAGAAAATAGCACACTAGAAAGAGGATGAAGAAGAAGATTGCATAAAAAGTAAATATAGGTAGAAAGACCCTTACTTCTATCAAATGAATAGCACAAGAAGGTGTCTCAAACCTTCAAACAAACCTCACTAATAGAATCTCAAACCTTCCTCTTAGGTGGACCAAAGGACTCACACTTCCTCAATCACACCTTTCTTGCCAAATAACCCAATACAAGTGAAAACCAATTCAAATGCATTCAAGGTTCAAATTTTGATTTTCCTCTCTTAAGGAGAAAGAGAAGACTATAATCTAACATTAAGATTACAATCTAAAAAGTCACTCAATTCATTATCTCAAAAACTAAGGAGAATAAGAGCTAAGGTGTCTATTTATATTATTACAAACAATGACAAAAATACCCTTAATGAAGGGTGCTCCTTTGGAGTGTAAAAAGAAGTCATTAAAAGACAAGAATGCCCTTAATAAACCCCCAAATAAAGGCAGCTTTGGAGTGTATTTCAAAGCTTCTTTTTACACTTTAGCATATACACTCCAATAGATGAACTCATGACATAATCACAAGCTTCCAACTTCATAAACATAGCTTGAAGACCATGTAACTCTTTGGCTTGACTCCTTGTGAAAGGTCTTGTGCTCTTGGTGCTTCTCATGCTTGTATCATCCTCTCTATCTTGAAAGGAATTTATCCTTAAATTCACACCTTGCAAAACACAAGAGAGGGAAAAAAACATACATTCCTCAAGGAAGGAGGGTTAGCATTAGTACCACAAGTTATATAGACAAGCCAATTATGTTCACTTTTGACATACATCCATATATCCTTGGTATTTGTCATGAATAACTTGGAACAAAGAATATAAAGGAAGTGAATAGCTTTAACACCAAAAGGGAATGCACATGAACAGAAGTTACTCCACCTACATCCCAAAGGAGCTCTGGGATCAAATGGAAGTAGAAGACAAAGGTCTAAGCCGAGAGGAGCCATTCCTTTCACTAGTCTATCAAGCCAAGGGGGTACATATTCGAAATACAACCAATAATCCTTTGTTATGATCATGAAATACTTACTATAAGAATCACAAGGACATATTAAGAGAGACATCAAGGAAAACAAAAATGCAATCCGAAACATAACCTTCTCCACCCCAATAGTATACCGGGATCAACTAGAAGAAATAGACAAGAATCTAAGCCGAGGTTAGCCATTCCTCTTACTAGAGAATCAAACCCACAATCACCCAAGGCATTTCTCACAACTTTGAAATACATATGGTCACCATGAACAAGACTAATTTCATGACTTTCATCACTCAAGTTCAAATTACCATACTCATTATCTAGATCAACATTACAAGCACTAACATCTACTTGAGAGATTTCAAGCATATCATTCACATGTTCAAGTAGTGAGTTATTCTTAGGAGCACATTAATTATTATACACAACAAGAGAAATACCAAGAAAAGAAACACGTACTTCTACACTATGTAAACCCGAATTCACATCACCTTGGCTACTAATAGCCACATCACAATATTTTAAACTTAAGGGAGTGTAGAGCGTACCAATTTCATCTTGATTTTTACTAGGGAAACCCACTTGTTTTTCACAATGGCCAACTAGTGTGTGAATACTCTTTTCACTTGGTAATGGAAACTTATTCAGGTTATAAGTGCTAGCACTAGATGAACATAGATCATTCTTACAAAAAGAATCAATTTTGTCATCTAAAGGATCAACTAGTGCTTGCGTACTCATAACAAGAGCTTGGTCCCTATGAAACCTAATAATAGCAATAGCATAAAAAAGGAAGATTCATACTCTCCTACACTAAGAAATTCCAAAACTACTCCACCTTGGCCACTACTAGCTACATCACCATAATTCAAGTTTCTAGGAGTGTAGAGAATAGCTTTGTTACCTTGTAGATCATAGGAAGTGTTTTTTACCTCTTGTTTATCATTAGGGCAGCCTTCATGCTCCTCATTACAAGGGAATAGTTCAAGTTTTCCCTTTAGACTCACTTCTTCATCACTTGTCTCAAAATGGGGACTTTCGGCCAAGGGCTTTAAGGGAACTTCCTTGGGCTTCTCCTCGGGACTTCTAGAGTCTTGAACCTGCACATGAGCAGAGAAAATACTAGGCAAAATGCTAGTATTTGGGTTAGTAAGTAATAAGGATCATTTGTGGACAAGATCCACAATCAAGCATTTCTTTCCCTTTCCAACTTCACTACCCATGATTTCCCTTTCCTTTTCACCTTTTTAACATCCTGCTTATACCTCACCATTCATTTTCTCTCCATCTTGAGGCTTAGCCTCACTCTCCTTGGGTTCTAACTCTCCTATTTCTCCTACTTAGATGGATTGAGTTTGGTTTAGGGAAGTTTGGAGAGAGGGAACCAAATTTAGTTGATGATGGGTTTGGATTTATTACATGGGGCTTTATGGAGTGTAGGATCTTTGGTCAAGTGGGTGTGGGACTTGGTGGTTTGAATTTTTTGGAGGTTTTGGTGGACATAGTCTATCAAACCCCGCTTTAATTCTAATTATGTCACCCCTTATTGATCCCATATAACCGTTCATAGCATATATGTTACTCTTCAAGGCATCATTATCATCATCCATTTTTCGGGCTAAGGCCTCAAGCCGAGCCATCAAGGCTCCAATAGAATCATTTCCCAAAGGTTGGGAAGTAGTAACTTTGGATTCTATAGAAAATGTACCTAAAAGAGCAAAATCAAACAGCAAGCAAAATAACCTACAAAACGAGTAAACAAGTTAGTTCAAAGGCCTCACTTCACTCACACTCAACCTCACCTCACACTTGACCTTACAAGTGTTGGAAAATTGGCAATACTTGGCAAGTTACTTGAGAGGTGAGAAGCTTTGGTCCGGAATCGATCTTTGTTTAAAATGACTCAAATAAAGTGATGCACGAACTTGAACCAACAAAATACTACAACTTTAAAATGAGAAAAGCACACAAAAACCGAAGACATAAAATAAATGAACTCTAGACTAATTACCAACATAGTAGGTACTTACTAGTTTGTTAATTAGTGATAGAATTAACTTAAAAGAAACTTGAATAAAAAATTAGAAACTAGGAAATCTAATTTTAGAGATGAATTTTGGTTGATCACAAGTGATGATGTGGCGCTACGTGGTTGGTTGTCACTTTTAAAATTTTTCAATTTTCCAAAACCTTGTCTCAGCCAAACACTACCCTTTGAAAAGAAGAGTTTTGTATTTGAGGGTGTAAGGATGCAATTTAGAGCTCTTTCAAGCCTTCAATTGAAATGGAAAAGAATTGGTCCCCCCTTGTACTTGCAAGTGTACTTTGTTGTCCCCTTGTCCCCTCCTTCTTTTGGAAGAATGGAATATTCTTTGAATATGCTTTTGGACTAACAATTTTTTCACTCTATTTCTTCCCTCTTTTGGATCAAACAACACTTTTGAATATTCTTCTTCACTAAGATATAAAGACCATGGATGAACAAGATGAATATTCAAGTGTTGACCAAGTTTGACCAATAAGCAAATGAACTCCAAATCTGATTTGTTTTGTAGATCTAGGTTCCTTAGGCCCAAAAAAACTCAACCCACTAAAAATCAGCCACAAAATTCGTTCAAATATCAAGGTCAATTTTGAATCTTAGCTCAAAAGCTTCAAAAACACCATAGCCATGGTGGATCTTAGCTCAAACTCAACCAAACTTCACTTTAAAAGTAGATCTAGACACTTTTAGTGTTAGAGAGCAAGCGTCTAACACTAGAAACTATCCAAACAAGCTAAAAATTAGTAGATCTAACTTCTAAATTTGGATCTACAACAAACACACAAGACAATACTTTTTTTTTGTATTTTCAGATTTTTGACTATTTTTTGTTGAGATTTTCTTAATAAAAACACTAAAACCAAGATTTAGGGATGTTGGAACAACCCTAAACAAGGATTTGATACCAAATGATAGCCTATAGAATGGCTAAATACGAAATGGACACTTAAACGGCAAAAATCAGCAAGGACACAAAGAGAAAACAATACACTAGAAAGGGGATGAAGAAGAAGATTGCATAAAAAGTAAAGATAGGTAGAAAGACCCTTACTTCTCTCAAATTAATAGCACAAGAAGATTTCTCAAACCGTCAAACAAATCTCATCAATAGAAGCTCAAACCTTTCTCTTAGGTGGGCCAAAGGACTCACACTTCCTCAATCACACCTTTCTTGCCAAATAACCCAATACAAGTGAAAACCAATTCAAATGCATTCAAGGTTCAAATATTGGTTTTCCTCTCTTAAGGAGAAGGAGAAGACTACAATCTAACACTAAGATTACAATCTAAAAAGTCACTCAATTCACTATCTCAAAAACTAAGGAAAATAAGAGATAAGGTGTCTATTTATACTATTACAAACAATGATAAAAATACCCTTAATGAAGGGTGCTCCTTTGGGGTGTAAAAAGAAGTCATTAAAAGACAAGAATGCCCTTAATGAACCCCCAAATAGAGGCGGATTTGGAGTGTATTTCAAACCTCCTCTTCACACTTTAGCATATACTCTTCAATAGGTGAACTCATGATACAATCACAAGCTTTCAACTTCATAAACATTGCTTGAAGACCATATAACTCTTTGGCTTGACTCCTTGTGAAAGGTCTTATGCTCTTGGTGCTTCTCATGCTTGTATCACCAACCTCCAAACACATACCATAAGTCGGATGAATTCTGAACATATAACAAGAAAACATACTTGTGGATATACTGACTTTGGGATAGGTCTATTTCTTAAACCAATCTAACCAAGTCAATCCATCTAATAACCAACCAAACCAAAACAATAACCCAATATGTTTATATATATAAATATATATTCCAAAATAAAATAGAACAATCATAAATCAAATAAAGTCATGCGGCATTAGCCCCAATACTAATACCAATGTCAAGGATGACACCACTGCCGATACTTCCCATACCAACCTATAGTAGTCCCATAAAATGTCTAATCAAAAGTAAAACAATATCTGGTTGGGACATGCCCCCAGACATAGCCAAAACCATAGTCTATAAAATGACCAAAGTATGTAAGGATATCCATGACATGAAATGGAACCTTCCGAAATATTAAAACTCACCACTTGAATCCAACATAAGTTGATGTCAAATTAGATCACTGAGCAGGAGTAATAGAATGACCGGTTCTTGTATCTCATGGGAATACAACGCCTGAAGAAGGGTTAGCAGGTGAATGTTAGTATTCACTCAGGATAAGGTTAAAATAATGCCGACCTTTAAAACTAAGTAAACAACCGTATGCATACACAACCATACATATATATATCCGCTCCAAGACAGGAAACTAGATTTAGCATACCTTTAAAATAATTAACCTGGGTATGAGTAGCTTAACCATCCTAGAACCACCCATGGGTTATATGGGTCCAATGTTACCCCCTGAAGCTGCGCGAACTAGAGATACCATAGGAGTAGGGGATTCTCGCGTACCCTTAGCTCTCCATGATACATATACATAAGTGTAGCTTAGGGGATTCCCGTGTACCCCATAAGTATTATATATGTGGTCGCCATGACAAATCCTCATGTCGGAAAATATGAGTTATATTGTTCATCCATTGGACTCACACATTCATGGTTATCTATCACACCCCGCCATTATTACCCAATTCAAATATTAGAACACAACCAACCACCAATTTTATTTATTATTAACCAAGGCTATAAGTAGTGGTATTGTCATACCGATAATAGATTGCAAGCAATGTCCTTAGCCATCCTTTTTAAAAAAGAGATTCTCATGTACCCATAGATTGCATTATTGAGTTGCTTGGGGGATTTCCATGTACCCCACAAGATGATCATTATTAAGTTTGCGGGAGATTCCCATATACCCTACAAGATGATCATTATTACGTTTGCTTGGGGGATTCCTATGTACCCCACAAGTGCATTCAATTAATCCATAACCATGACCATTAATACCTTACCATTTAACTATTAAAGACAATCCAAACCAGTTAGGGTTCCATTACCACTTTATACTATACAAAGTTTCAATAAAAGTTCAACAATATAGTAAAAACATTCTCATAGGCATTTTATCAAACATGTTGAGGGCAAATAGTTTTCAAAACCAACACCAACACCAAGTACCAATTAACCATTTTCAAACTGCCATTAAAACATGAAAACTATAATTAAAACATGGGAAAATCATAACCAAATCATTTATAACCAAAACCCCTAACATATATTCAAAACCCAAAACCATACTACAATTATGCCATAAAAGTCATACATAAAACATGTCTTTAGTTGGAACTAAAAATGAGGGAGGAGTAACATGCCTTAGATTATGAAGATGGTGAAAGAAACCACCCTTGTAAGCCCCAGCAGAGTTGTCATTCTGTTGCACTTCATTTTTTCGCAAAAAAGTGAGATTCGATGTGACAACTCTTTTGAGATATTTAAAATATGAAGAGTCGCCACCTAACGAATTAAGGTGCGTTAGGGTACCATTTTAGGCTAATTAAGAACCTATTTTATTGTTGAGTCTAGTTCACCAAAAATTCAGGTATGGATTCAATTACCTCGAAAGGAATGTATTAGTCACATTTCGAGGACCACAAGTGTGATTTCCGATCAAATTCATACTTTACGTGGGGATTCTACGTGATAAACAACGGTATAAACTTAATATTGACTATGTGATGAAAAAACAAACCATGTTATTGAATTATTTTTAATTATGAATTATCTAAGTGATGAGCAACACAAGAAACAATAAAAGAGAAACACAAGCGAGGAGATAGAAACAACATAATTTATGGCAAAAATGTTAATATTAAATTAGAGAAATGTTAATATTAAACTAGAGAACATGAACTATCCCAAGCAAATAAACATATAAAGTAAAGAAATAAAAAATGATTCGCGAGATTAGACAAAGAATTATTTTATTTTAATTTGGATCAGCACCAAAATTATTTATCATTACCCAACCCATTAGGCAACAACCGAGTTATTACCGGATGAAAATTTCGTATGTTGCATCGTCAATACATGTTAGATTATCATTATCTCCAAATATCTACCCACCCCCATCTAGGCTGGTAGTTAAACTTAAAGATGTTTTAAAAATAAAAGGATAAAATTAGCATTCTCTAAAATGCCTGTCATCCTAACTTATCGTCCAAGGGCATTATACTTTTCTATTTTGAATTTGGGGTCTAGACAAATAAAACTAGTTTTCTTAGTTAGACTTAAAGCACAACAAGCTGAGTATGTTAGACAACAAGTAGCACGTAAAAATCTCGAATACGCCTCTTGGTTAATTAAGAAGTTGGTTAAGGTGAATAACATGCTTAGACAATAATTATTCATTTGTATAATTAGACCTATAGGCATGATATCTAGAAGTGTCAAACAACTATTAATATGTCGAAAATTAATTTACTGAATCCTATAGACATGATACTAAGTGATAAATAATTATTTATTGATGAAAGTAATTGTCAAATCGTTTAACACATTATTGTAAACTTGTTAAAATAAAAGGCATGTCAATGTCTAGAAAGCATATTAGAGAATAATCACAATTAATTTTATTATAAATATGTTGTAAATCAGTACATGTGCTAGAAATTAAATTTAGAGGTATAGAAAAAGGCATGCTAAAATAATTAACGAACGAGAGATCATAATTTTGATTACTGAAAATGTTGTTAATAATTATTGCTGAAAATTCATTAATATGTTGGAGGTTAATTTTGTATGCAGGAAAATTATATTGGAAACAGAATTTTGACATGCTGAAAAATAGTTTTTACATGCTGGAAATAGCTTTAACATGTTGAAAATAATTTGAATATTATACTGAATAGTAAATTTATATGCTGGAAATTAGTTTAATGCTGAAAACTGTTTTCCAATTGTTGAAAATTAATTTATTTAAGGCTGAAAATGAATGTTAATGTGCTGAAAATTGGTAAAAGGTATGTAGTAAAATAAATACAGGCGTTGGACATTAATTCCTATGTTGTCAGTCGAATTAGCACACTAGAACTTGATTTTTTCAATAATTTAATTAAACTCCTAAAGACAGAATTTCTAGGCATCAAAACAGGTTTATTGTTGATCCAACGTTAATGTTTGCCTAAGTGATAATCACATGAGAGAACATAACCCCATCCCCAAGTAATCCTCATAATTTTATTATATTAATGAAATTTTGTATAGATTTTTTACATACCAACAATTAATAAAAGCATAAAATAAACTAATCTACGAATAGGCAACTCCTTCCTAATTTTTGAGCAACTCTTTAAATTACAAACATCTTTAAGGAGACCTGTTTTTCATAAATACAACAAGGGAACAAAATAATACCCCAAAAATGAGTACAAGACACAACATAATGAATCAAAAGTATAACAAACAAACACTAAATAGTCCCTATAGACATATTTTCTAGTATCATATGGTTATCACATAATATATGAAAAACTACATCGATAGGATCTTACCTTAAGCCGCAAAGAAACATAATAAAGAAGATCTTTAAACAAAATAATTGAAATAATAGAATGAAACTGAATGCCTTCTTTAAAATCCAAAATGTCAAAAAACTTTAATTTTTGTTTAGAGAAAAATATAGCTTGTGTTCAGTAATAGATGAAAAGATGTCCTCCCAATGAAAAGGGATGGGGCTTTATATAGTGAGAGTAGTAGGGGATTGAAGGAAACAAAAATCAATCAGTGATACTAGAAAAGGAAAATAAATATTTCCACAATCAATTACCATAAATCAGTATACTAAATCACTAAAGGAGAAAAAAAGCATGCTAATTTACATAATATTCACAATATATAAAAATAAATAAAGGCAGCAACAACAATAAAAAACACATAATTTTCTTGTAATTTTTATCATAAATAGAGCAAATTAACTAATGCATAGATTCTCACTCACACACAAGTCATAAATATTCAAGTAATACTTACTTAAAATGGACTTAATTAAAAAATTGTTTCAATTTCAACAAGTAAACTGAATCAATTAATAGGGTCAACAGTAACAATCAACCTAAAATAAAAATATATCAAATGAGTGAAGCTTCTTTCTATGAATTATAATAATTAATTATAGCAAATCCCATTTATAGTGTAAAATTCAACTCATCATAAGAGAATGAAGAAAAATTATAATACTAAGTCACTAAATTAGGGGAGTGTAGGTAATCACTTGAACAATAATCCCACATAATCATCTCTTCAATAGTAACAACAATCCAGACCAATATGCACAAAATTGTCTATTTCAATTCTTTGTCATGTTAAATTAGGCCTAATGGTAGTTCATAAAATTTAGGACTTTTAATGTGTATCAATCTCGATAGATGAATAAACATGTAATTTGAAGAAAATAAAAGCTGCACACTATCAATCAAGAATCTGGATAAAAAAAGGGAAAAGAGCAGAAGAGAAATGAGGATATTTAGGCAAAAACTTCTATCGAGAAGGCAAACCTATGACGGATTATGTAAATCTGTCATGCATTTAGTATTTTCCGACGATATTTATCGAGAAGTAGTAGTGGTGGTAGCGGTTTGTGGTTGATGTTGTTGTTGTTGCCGCTATTCATTGGCGGGGTGGTTGTTTCATTGGATGAAACAGCGGGAGTGACGGTGGGAAAGAGAGATTGTCAGAAGTCCACATGCGATTATGGTGATATTGTTTTTAGTTAGAGAGAGAAGGAGGGATAATGGGATTCCGTTGATTTGCTCACTGGCTATATGGCTGATTGAAGCGGCTATTGGTGGTAATGGTTATTTGAAGGAGAGGGCATCAACAGTGGTGGAGCCTTATCAGCAACTTGCTGGTAATCACATCCGACAAAGCTGTGGTAGAAAGGAGAAAAAGGGAATAGAAGGGTGATGTCAATTGTCTGGTGACCATTTCCAATGGCGACAATCATTGGTTAGAAAGAGAAGGAGAAGAGAGGAAGAGAGAGTACATAGCCGTTAATTTGGTTGTAGGGTGAAGAAATGGTTTCTCCTTAAGGATTTTATTGTTAAAAATGTGATAAAGATAGATTTAATCTCAGTCGTTGATCGTATGAGATCAGCAATAATGATTAAAATTGAGAGTAGTCAATGGAATTGAAATTGGAGATTAAGATTGGGTCAAATTTAAAATTAATTTTGGGCTAAAATTGACATAAATTGAATATAATTGGGCTAGAAGTTAAAGAGAAAGAGAAAAATTTAAATTGAATTTGGATTGCTATTTAATAAATATAGTAATGACAAAAATAAAAAAATATCGATATTAAAAATAAACTACATATGTAAAATTAATGTTACGTAAAAAAATTATATAAAATTATAATAAAAATAAATTAATAATAATAATATGATAATAATAATAATAACAGACAATATGTTCGTAAATTACGAACGGGCGTATTTACAAAAATAATTTAATAAATATTAATAAAATTATATAAAATATTATATAAAAATATAAAATTACTTGATCAAATAAATTGCATATTTAGAAATCATGAATGTGCCAAGTAGATGTTTATTTGATATCAAAATAATACGTAAAAATATTAACATTTGAAATTAATTATTTTTATTAAAATGACAATGTAAAAGATATATCGGGAGGTCAAAATTGGTGTAAACATTGATTTGCTGATCTCAGAAAAGGAAGAATCTTGTTGTAACTGTGAATGATGTTAAGTTCATCTTTACTAAGTCAGTCCTCGATGAAATCTTCAAATTTCTGTGACCAGAATTAATAATATGGTGGATAAGTTTACATCGATGGGATATCTTGATAAGAATGCTAAATTAAAGAGAACTCTTGGCGGTGTAAGAGTAAAAAAGGAGATGAAATCAGAATTCCAATTATTGTTTGAATTGGTGAACAAAGTTTTGCTTACCAGATCATATGAAAGGTCTATTGCCTCAATTGCAGACTTGTTCCTTATTAAAGTGCCCAATCCTTGTGTCCAAGTGAATATTCCAAGAATAATGATTCAACATATTGTCAGTATATTCGAAGAAACATGACCTTGGGTATAGTTTTCTTCTCTTAAAGATATTTGATCATTATGGGGTAAATCCACCTCGAGAATTATCTGTAAAAAGAAACAAACCTTTGATCTTACTAGTCTAGAGGACTGTCAGTGTGTTCCTAAAAAAAGTGGAGTAGGAACGATTTCTACTGTGTCCAGTCTAATTAATACTTAAAATAACTGGATGAGATGATTGTTCTCCTAGCTGAGAAGGTAGCTGAGATTGTTGTATTGAAGACTCAGATTACTCAAGGAACTGGTGCTGATTTAGGTGCCTCAGTAGATCTAAAAGATCAAAATGATCAACTTGCCATTGAAAATGCAGAGCTCAAGAAGAAGGTAGATGAGCTGACTGTTGTTTTGGGTACACAAATTTGTATGTTAGTTCAAACACTTCATCATAAGATCAAAAATTACCTTTCAATAGAAGTGTGTTAATTAGTATTTTAAAGAAAAGAGATGTAGCAGAATAAAGCCAAGTTCTCCGAATTCACTAAGTGTCCTTAAGGAAACAATTCCACTCAAGTACCCGAGGTTGAGGAAATAATTCCATGAAGTTGTACCCTAGGATGAATCAAAAGGGGTTGAGATTGTCTAACATACAAGTTGGACTATAGCACTCGTACCCTATCTCATGGCTCATGGTGAGCCACTACTCAAATCCAAGTTAAGTTACTAAACTTCAGATTAAGTGAAGGAAAACCCAACCCTATGACCCGTCAACTACCATATGACTCGTACCCACCTAATTCATACCCATTAAAAAACCTCAACCACCCAACTCTGGACAAAACCCAGGAAGTTTCTACGGACCAAAACCCAGGGTGTTTAAGTCTTCCCCACTAGGATCATTCATCCCCGAATGGAGGACAAGGTAGTAAAAGAACAAATCACACCCAATCATAACCATTCCAACCTTTAACTAGGTTAGAAAACAAAGATGTAAGGAAATCAACCTTTCTTTAACCAAGTTAGAAAATAAGGATGTGATCAAGAACACATACCTTCTACATGAATATCCGGAGCAAAAAAAATATGGATACTTGGACTTCATGTCCTCTTCTGCTTCTCAAATAGCTTCTTCCACCTTGTGGTTCTGCCATAGAAACTTAACCAAAGTTGTATCCTGGGTCCACAACTGCTAAACCTACCGATCCAAGATCTCAACTAGGACCTCTTCATAAGATAGAGAATCTGAGATACTCAATCCCTTCAAAGGAAAAATCAATGGGGAATCACCTATACACTTTCTCAATGTAGAGACATGAAATACCGGATGAATGGAGCTCAAACTAGAAGGCAAATCTAATTCACATGCCACATTACTAACCCCCTTCAAAACCACCAAAGGAACAACATAGCGGGGAATGAGCTTCCTCTTTTTCCTAAACTACATCACTTCCTTCATTGGAGACACCTTTAGGAACACCCTATCCGTAATATCAAACTCCAAGTATATATGTATTACATCCATATAGGACTTTTGCTGACTTTGGGCAGCCTTAAGCCAGTCTCAAATCACTTTCACCTCTTCTGTAGGTTAAAAGCAATACTCAGACTAACCTTAATACCCAACCCCTTCTGAAATGATTGCCAATAGTGAGATGAAAATTATGTGCCATGATCAGAGATAATTAAAATAGGTACACCATGCAGCTTGACAATCTCATGAAGATACAACCTCGCATAATCCTCAGTCAAAAGTTAGTCCTCACTAGCTAGAAGTGAGTCAACTTTGTCATCCTATCCACGATGACCCAAACAAAATCAAATTAATTTTGAGATTGAGGAAGACCGATAAATACATCTATGTTTATCACTTCCCACTTCCATTTCGACAATTCAATTTTCTAATATAAGTCTCGAAGACTCATGTGCTCAACTTTCACTTATTGATGCACCATGCATTTGTCCATAAAATTTGCCATATTATTCCTCATGATATTCCACCAGTACCTCTACTTTAGATCATGATATATTTTTGTCAAACCGAGATGAACAACACAACGCAATTCATGTACCTCAGCCAATACCCTTTCTCATAAATCATTGACATTAGGAACACATAACCTCCCTTTGTACCGCAAGGCACAATCACTACTGATCTCAAATAAAATAACCTTTTTCGCACGGACATCATCTTTGATCTTCATCAAGATAGGATCTAGCATTTGCTTCTCCTTGATCTCTGCACCAAGAGATGACCAAACCACTTCCTATACCATCACACCGCCATCCTTGGAGTCCAAGAGGTGAACTCCAAGATTTGATAAGCAATGAATATATTTAACCAATTACCGCTTCCCCGTATCCACATTAGCTAAACTCCCCATGGAAAACCTATTAAGAGCATCAACAATAATATTAGCCTTACCTAGATGGTAGTGATGACTCATGTCATAATCCTTGAGAAGATCAAGTCATATCCTGTGCTTGAGATTAAGTTCTTTTTGAGTGAACACATACTGTAGACTTGTATGATCAGAAAAGATGTCCACATGCACTCCATATAAATAGTGCATCCAGATTTTCAACATAAACACCATGGCTAACAACTCCAAGTCATGAGTAGGATAGTTTCTCTCATGTACCTTCAACTTCCTAGAAGCATAGGCTATCACTTTACCATGATGTATCAGAATACAAAAATCCCCACCCAGGATTTATCACGATAAACCACAACCCCCTCATCACCTTCAAGCAAAGTCAAAATAAGAGCCAAAGTTAGCTTATCCTTCAGCTTCTCGAAATGATACGGGTACGACCATGAGGATGTATGTATGTTAGAATGTGTTGGAACCGTCCAATAAAGCATCTAAGTAAAGTGTGGAGAAGGCCTTGGATCACACCAAAACTGACCCTAAACTTGTACTCCAAGGGCGCCCTTGGTCACATTTCATTAAAGAGACCTTATGGTCATTTTGTCTATTATTTGTAATATACTATAAATAGAATTATGTAGGGTTTTAGTCATTAGTTTTGATGAATATTGAAATTTTTAGACACTTAGACATTTCTCTCTTGTGAGAAAGGTCCCTATGATCAAACATTGTAACTAGGGATTTCAACTTAAGTGTGGAAACACTCATGTTGGATTCAAGCTTGGAAACATTGGATGCTTGGGAGATCGAGGTACCTCTTGTACTATGTAAGATATAGGTGAATTGTAGTGTGTAGTGTTAAGGGTCTAAGAGTGGAATATGCTCTTGGGGTCTTATGATTATGCCTTCATATAGTGTATCTTTCTATCCCTTTGTTTAGTGTAATCTTTTATTGTTGTTTCTTGTGTTATTGAAGTCGTTGGTTATTATTATTGTAATCCTTTTGTTATTCACGTGTTGATGCTGTTTTGGAAGTTATATACATCATTGAATCTTGTATTCTTCTTGTTGGTAGCGAATCCGAGAGTGGTCTCCAAAAAGGTCCTCGAATCCTTAAGATTAGTAGACTGATTTGGAGTGTGTTTCGTGTTCTCCTTGTTTTTCTTGTATAATTTGGTATCAAATACATCTTTGATTTTGTTCTAACAAGATCAATTTGGGCTTAAGAGTTGAATTTTTTTTTTAAAAAAAGTTAAAAACTGAAAATTCCAAAAAAGAGAGCAATCTGTCCATTTTGTGTTCTTGGCCGAAAATTGTGTTTTTGTTGTGTCTTGGATGAGATTTTTACTTGTCTTTGTTGTCTCTAAGTTTTAGTTTTTTAAATCACTAAAACATTGAGTCTATATCTTGAGTTGAGCTTGAATTGTTGCGATTGTTGTTGTGACAAGTTAATGACCGTGTATTGATGTTGTTGTTCTTGGCCGTGTGGTGACCTTTCTTGTGGACTTGGGCTGTACGTTGTTGGTGTTGTTATTTTTCCTTAAAATTTGTTTTATTATTGTTGTTCATCACAATCGTCACCCCTTATTAAGATAAAAACATCACACTAAAGGACTTGGTCGTTTGTTGGAAGTTTGTAGTTAACCTTGTTGTTGTTCTTGGGAGATTGCTGTTGATTTTCTTGGTGATTGTTGAAGTGTTCTTGATGTTCTTCCAAACCTTCATACCTTTTTAAAATAAAGTGAAAGTTAGATAAAAAAAGGTTAAGGAAAAAGTATGAGAACTTTGTTAGTCTTGAGAGACTTACCATCACTCACCAACAAGTCAATCACATCTCAACCACTTTCTCATAAAACAAGGATCCATGTTTTAAGGAGGAGTACAAGTATAGTCCAAGACTTTGAGTATTGAAATTTTAATTTAAGAAGAAGTTCCAAATACTAGTTTGTTTTTCCCTCCATTGAACAAGTTCCACCAAAGTCCAAATTGAAAAATTGACCAAGACTTGAAATTGGACAAAAAAAGTTGTGTGCAACCGAGACGAATACGTGGCTACCACACATCATGTTTTACTGTTCACACAACATATTTAAGATTAAATTTTAGATTTCTTAGTTTCCATTTGTTGTTTCTTAGTTTCAATTTTGTTGGTTCTAATACTAATTGGCAAACTAGTACTTATCTACTAGATTGTTAGTTAGTTTTTGTGTTCATTCATTTGTGTTACGCATTTGTTGTGTGCTTTTCTCTTATGTGAATTCATTGTATCTTGTTGGTTCAATTCCGTAACAAATTCTTCTTGAGTTAACTCAAACAAAAATCAATTTCGGACAAGAGTAGACTCGACCCTCAATCACTCGCGAAGTAAAGCCGGCTTTCAACACTTGTGAAACCAAGTATGAGAAGATCAAGTGTACGAGAGTGTGGTGAGGTTGTTTCGAACTAACTTGTGTTTTGTTTTGTAGGTGTGTTCTTTTTTTTTGGGTACAAAAGGGAACCCGCGGCTTCCACCTCTCAACCCATGGACAATAATGCCACCAATATTATTTTGGCCTACCTTGACACTATGTCCCGAGACCTAGCTATGGCAAATGAAAGGTTGGGTCGTATGGTAGGTCAATGAGAGAAAGTGGGCTGTACGGACACATGTCAAGAGTAAGGCCGTAGCTCATGTGAGCTACGAGGTAAAAATACTTTTCCCTACACTCCTATGAACTTAGAATGTTGTGTTATGGCTAGTAGTGGCCAATTGGATGTAGTTGTAGATTTACCTAGAGTAGAGGTGTTTGAGTCTCCCTATGGGGATACTCTTGGTGATGTTAGGTTACGTGATGACCAAACTCTTGTTGTAAGTACGCAAGCACTAGTTGATCCTTTAGATGACAAAATTGATTCTTCTTGTAAGAATGATTTATGTCCATCTAGTGATAGCCCTTATAACTTGAACAAGGTTCTATTACCAATTAACAAAAGTACTCACATACTAGTTGACCCTTGTTCAAACCAAGGTGAGTCTATGTTGGTACGTGAGTTGTCAACAACAAGTGAGGACATGAATGAAGATCAACTTACTCATGAATGTATTCCACTACTTGAGCATATGTGTGATGTGCTTAAAAATTCTCAGGTTAGTGATGGTGTTTATAGAGTTGATCTTGATGGTGCACGTGACTCTTTGAACATCTTTTGTGGTAAAATCCTTGCTATTAGTTTTGTTCATAGAGATCATGTGTACGGAAATGTTGTAAATGATGGCATATGTCTTTTTAAGGTAGGACTTCTAGGCTGTGTCTCTCTATTTTTGAATGTTAGTCTTCTCTTAAAGGCAAATTCCATGCATGGTTGTGTGAGTGAGACCTTGGATACTTCTCTCATTTGACCCCGAAACCCTCCTAGAATGTGGGAATTTCTACCCTTCCCACTTGATGCTTGGTCAAGACGACAAACAATGTTTGATTGTGGGTGCTAATGAAGGAAGGCAAGGTTCTTCCTTGTCTCTTTTTGTTGATGATGACCTCTTCCTTTGTGTTATTTATACTAAGGTTTTCATGTTCAACACAAAGGGACCATGGTTATACTCCAAGTTTTTACCGTGGGTATACTCCAAGTTTGTCTCACCTTGGCATGGAATGTGATGTGTGTATTTTGATAATCCTAACCCTCATGTCATGAGGATGTTTTTCTTGTTTATCCTTCTTTGATTTTCCAAGGAGAGGATTCGAGGTTGAATTCTTTTTCAAGAAGGGAAGGATAATACGAGTACGACTGTGAGGATGCACGTATGTGAGAATGTGTTGGACCCATCCAATAAAGAGTCCAAGTGAAGTGTGGAGAAAGCCTTGGTTTCCACCAAAACCGACCCTAAAATTGTACTCCAAGGGTGCCCTTGGTTACATTTCATTAAAGGGACCTTTTGGTCATTTTACCTATTATTTGTAATACACTATAAATAGAATAATGTAGGGTTTTAGTCATTAGTTTTGATGAATATTGAAAGTTGTAGACACTTAGACATTTCTCTCTTATGAGAAAGGCCCCTATGGCCAAACATTGTAACTAGGGATTTCAACTTAAGTATGGAATCACTCGTGTTGGATTCAAGCTTGGAAATGTTGGATGCTTGGGTGATCGAGGTCTCTCTTGTGCCACATAAGGGATAGGTGAATTTTTGTGTGTAGTGTTAAGGGTCCAAGAGTGAAATATGCTCTTGGGTTCTTAAGATTATGCTTTCATGTAGTCTATCTTTCTATCCCTTTGTTTAGTGTAATCTTTTGTTGTTGTTTCTTGTGTTGTTGAAACCATTAGTTATTATTATTGTAATCCTCTTGTTCTTCACGCATTGATGCTATTTTGGATGTTATATACATCATAGAATCTTGTATTCTTCTTGTTGGTAGCAAATCCGAGAGTGGTCTCCAAAAAGGTCCTCAGATCCTTAAGATTAGTGGACTGATTTGGAGTGTGTTTTGTGTTCTCCTTGTTTGTCTTGTATCATAAAATTACCCTCACAAGCATCCGACTAAGAGAAATTTACATTCTTCTGAGTAAACTTAGTCAATTGGGCAGCTATCATCAAGAAACTCTCCATAAACCTCCAATAATACCCAGCCAAATCCAAGAAGCTCCAAATATCGATTGGAGTCATAGGTCTAGGACACTTCTTAACCACCGCCATATTTTGTAGATCCACCATGACCCCCTCACTAGGAATAATAAAACCCAGAAAAGTGACATCATTCAACCAGAATTCATATTTTTAAAACTTGCATACAACTACTTTTCTTTCAAGGTTGCAACACCACACGGAGATGATTGGCATGATCCACCTCACTCTTAGAGTACACCAGAATGTCATCAATGAACACAATGACAAAAAGATCAAAAACTGATGAAATATCCTATTCATCAAATCCATGAATACCTCTAGGGCATTGGTCAAACCAAACAACATAACCAAGAACTCAAAGTACCCATAGCGGGTTCGAAAAGATGTCTTAGGGACATTCACCTCCCTAATATTATGTTGACGATAACCAAACTAAATTACCCATACCGAGTTTGAAAAGCTATCTTAGGGACATTTTTCTCCTTAATCTTAAGCCGATGATACCCAGACCAAAGATCTGTCTTAGAAAAGAATATGATATCTTACAACTAATTAAACAATTCATCAATCCTTAGAAGAGGATACTTGTTCTTAACCATCACCTTATTCAACTGCCAATAATCAATATACATTCGAAGGGAACTGTAACACCTCGATTTTTTGAACCAGAATGCTACATGGTGCTTATGACCTTGAAGGACCACAAGCTAACCCATGAATGATATCTGTACCTGTACACTACATAATATACATATAAAATGCGAAAAACATGAACAATAGGCCATAAGGTTCAACTGAATAAAGAAACTATAAAAATAGATATCCATGTGGGTAGCAAATACCTAAAACAACTAAATCTGAAAACCTCTAAGTACTGTCTAAATAAGGAGTTGAAGGAACATGTGTCCAACTAACTATGTAAACTAAAAACTAATTGAATTAATAAATGAATAAATCAAGTAATATCATCCTCGAATAAAAAGGACTCACTGCAACTCAGTGTGCTGAATGCGATTGCTACTACTGGTATGGAAATCGTGTCTCTGAACCTATGGTGTAACATGAAAAGAAAGCAACATAGAGCAAATGCATCAGTACAACTGGAGTATTGAGTATACGAGTGAGGTAGGCTAATGCGAAGGGTTTACATGCATGAATAATACTAACTGACTGACTTATATGAACGTAAGAGTACAAACATACATACATAGTAACTAAGATCGTGAGTACGTGATAGCTAAATCTATACGCTAATACATGGTTAAAAAAATATAGTTCTGATGGCATGAGGGACTGTATCTGACAGTTCTGAATCTGATAGAACTTTCTGAGTTCCGTACTATAACTGAGATTTGACTGTATCTAATAGTCCTAGTACATGGATATCTGAAGAACTGTCTGAGGTTTTTTATTGAGATTGAGTCTGAAACTGTGGGAGGTAGTTGTTTAACCGACATGCCCTATGTATGCTAAAGTATCTGAACTGAGGCCCAATCGCTGTCCTGATTGGAAGGTTGTTAACCACGGGTAAAGACATGCTGTGAGTGATCCTAAAATTTGGCAGTATCCCTAAGAGAACGGCGGATGTCTTCCCCATCAACCCTCAAGCTGGCAGTGTTGATGTCTCAACCTATGCTGGCTACATAGTTGTAGAATGCAAGGATTGCTTCTAAGAATCACACCTTCATATGAAGCAGGTGAGTTCCCATCCTTGGGTTCGATCGATGCTAACTCCTACTCCCATCTGAAGAGACTGAACATGACTTAATTGACTATACATGAATTGGGTTTACTGAATTTCGGTTGACTGACAGAATAATACTAATAACTGACTGAGATCATGAGGTTTCTGAGGTTTCCCGAGTCACATAACTAACTAAATTCTATGGAACATGGCTTGACTAAAGATATCGTAAGAACATAACAAGGCTCTAGGCACACAACTATAGTTTCGGGTACGAATACCCCCAGGACTCGATAGAAGGAAACTGACACACATGACATGACTTGATCACAAGATTTGAGTCCACAATTCATAATATCATAAGTAAGGGATAGTGTACTTCATGAATCTATTCAGCATCTCAAACATGGTAGGGAAAGTATGGATACATTTCATGTACATGTTCTATAATTCTATTATCACACATGCTTCACACCATAACAATAACAACACATAAATAGAATGGAATTCATATTGAGTGTATAGTTAATATGGACTTGTGATTTAGGTATCATAAAATCATGTAAATATGGACTTCTAGCATCCTAGGCATTATAACAAACACCTTGCATGCACACCTTGGACATAGGTTTTCTCAACAAATGTTAATCATCTTGAACCACCCAATTTCATAGGTTTTAACCACAAACATGCATACTTCATAGAAATCATCTTAAAATAATATTCTGAAGTTTAAACAATGGTCATTGACATGAAAAACATCACATAGCAACAAGGAAATCAAAGTTTCTCATTTAAAATCATGGTTTTTGAACTCTATGAACGAAAGGGGTCCATAGATGAACACTACGCATACCTGACTCAAGGTTGTTGATGTTTTTGAACTTGAAGGATTTGAAATCCTTTGATTCTTGAAGAAGACTGAGTCTTGGTCTTGAAGATTTAATTTAGAGAGAAACCCTAGTTGTTTGTAGTGAAAGAATGATGAAAAGTGGATGAAATCGTCTGTAATTGGGTTTATATAGATGAGTGGTAAGTTACCAAAATACCCCTGTTAAAATGACCTAGAAATAAACTGAACGTGGTGTGTGACGGTCTGTTAGACTCTTGGTGGACCATCATTTAGCCCATCAGACGTGGACTAGAAATGGGCTTCACTGGATAAGGGTTGAAAGTATGAGTGACGATCCGTCAAATAACTGGTTGTCCGTTAACTCATCTGTCAAACCTTATCCAGAATGTGGCTCAACTGGCATGGCTTTGACGGTCCAAGTGGTGGTCCATCACTAAGTTGACGGTCCATCAACTTGGCTGTCAAGACTTAACTAGAATGGGGCCCTTCTGCCTTGGAAGTGACGGTCCAAGTGGTAGTCCATCACTATTTTGATGGTTCGCCAACTGGGCCGTCGCACCTGGGCAATTCTGATGGTTCCATGTAAAACGTCCATAACTCTTTCGTCTGATGTCGGATTCGAACGAAATTAGTATCGTTGGAAAGCCAACTCAATTTCCCACATAATAGATAGTGAAAATCTCAAAATTACTGCATGTACAAAAATAGATTTGCATTTCAAAGTAAGTCCTAGGATTCTTGAGATGATTTCTAGCTAGGAAAAGGCACGGGTATTACAATATATCCCCCTTGAGAACATTCATCCTCGAATGAAAATGACTGGGTAGAGAAACAATAATCTGAATATAAATAGCTGGAACATGATCTCATGACTGACAAACTATACATAGCATACTGATCATGCATATCTGATGCATGGATAACTGATACAAGAATACATAACTGAGCAATTTGATCAACTGAGTTTCTCAAGGTGAGAATGCATAGCTGTTGCATGATTAAATACTGTATCGACACATGAACGCATGTCTGAGTATGCAATGGCAATAGATACCAAGTTTATATTGATTGCTGAATGTGAAAATGAATAAGCTTAAGTAGGACTGTTACCTTGAGCTTGATCCGAATTAACGAAGAAAAGGTGAGGGTATTTGGTACGCATATCTGCTTCTGTTTCCCAAGTAACTTCCTCATGAGACTGATGTTTCCAAAGAACTTTGACTAGAGGGACTTCTTTGTTCCTCAATCGATGAGTCTGATAGTCTAAGATTTCAATTGGAATCTCTTCATAAGAGAGGTTGTTCTGAATGTCAATGCTCTGAATAGGGACTACAACTATTGGGTCACCTATGCACTTCTTGAGCAAAGAGACATGAAAGACTGGATGGACTGAGGCTAGATCTGAAGGAATTCGAGCTCATAAGCTACCTTGCTGAAGCGACTGAGAATTCTGAAGGGACCGACATAGCAAGGACTGAGTTTCCCTTTCTTATAGAACCTCTTCACTCCCTTCGTGGGAGAGATATTAAGATAGATGTAATCGTTGACCTCAAACTTGAGATCTTTTCTAAAAACATCTGCAAAAGACTTCTATTGGCTTTGAGCATCCCGAAGTCTCTCCCTAATCAACTAAATTTTCTCTAAGGCATCGAATACCAAGTCAGGACCTATGACTGAGGCCTCACTAACTTCGAACCAACCAATTAGAGATCTACACCTCCTACCATAGAGAGCTTCGAATGGAGCCATCTAAATACTGGAATGATAGATATTGTTGTATGAAAATTCAACCAAAGGCAAGTGGTCATCCCAACTTATTTTGAAATCAACTGCACATGCCCTTAGCATATCTTCAAGAGTTTGAATGGTCCTTTCTGCTTGACCATCTGTCTGAGGCTAAAACACTGTACTGAGATAGAATTGGGTACCAAGACCTTTTTGGAATGCTTTCTAAAAGTGAGAGGTAAACTGGGTACCTCTGTCTGAGATAATAGATGAGGGAACACCATGTAATCTAACCAACTCCCTGATGTAGAGTTTGGTATAATCCTCGACTGAGTAAGAAGTACAAACTGGAAGGAAATGAGCTGACTTAGTCATTCTTTCTATAATGACCCAAACTGAATCATGCTGATGACGAGTGCAAGGCAAACCCATCACGAAGTCTATGTTCACTTCTTCCCACTTTCAAGTAGGAATGGTGAACTCCTGCATGGAGCTACTAGGTTTATGATGCTCTATCTTAACATGCTGACATGTAGATCACTTAGCAACAAACTCTGTAACATCTCTCTTCATCCCACTCCACTAATAGATCTCCCACAAGTTGCGGTACATCTTAGTGAATCCTGGATAAATAGAGTATCACGCACCATATGCTGCTGCAAGAATTCATTGCCTCAAGTCATCTACACCTGGAACGCACAAACGACCCTGACAATGAAGAACACCATCTCCCCCTTGGGAGAAAACCTTAACCTTTTGATTCTGAACTGAATCTTTTAGCTTGAGAAGGCTAGAATCCCTATATTGCTTTTCTTTTACCTCGAAAACTAGAGATAACTCTGAACTACTCTGAACACATACACCACCCTCTGAAGAGTCGACTAAGTAAACGCATAGTCTGGCAAGCTGATGGATTTCCTATGCTATTTTCTTATTGCTATCCTCAACATGAGATATACTACACATGGAGAGTCTACTGAGAGCATCGGCCACAACGTTGGCCTTGACCGAATGGTAAAGGACACTCATATCATAATCCTTCAAAAGCTATAACCACCCTGATGAAGATTGAGATCTTTCTGAGAAAAGACATACTGGAGACTCTTATGATCTATGAAGATGTCTACATGAACTCCGTAAAGATAATGCCTCCAAATCTTTCAGGCAAAGACTACGGCTGCTAGTTTAAGATCATAAGTAGGATAATTCTTATTATGTGGCTTTAATTGTCTGGAGGCGTTGGATATGACCTTACCATGATGCATGAGGACACAAAATAAACATACTCTGGATGCATCACAATATACCATAAAACCGTCTGAACCATCTGGAAGGGTTAGAACTAGAGCTGAGGTGAGTTGAGTCTTCAATTCCTGAAAACTCTTCTCTCATGAATATGACCACTAAAGACCTTCTTCTGAGTCAATCTGGACATAGGAGATGCAATAGAAGAAAATCCCTTGACAAAATATCTGTAATAGCCAACCAAACCCAATAAACTCCTGATATTTGATGGAGAGACAGTGCGATGCCAATTCCTTATTGCTTTAATTTTCTGAGGATCTACTCTAATGCCATCACCGGAGAAAATGTGGCCAAGGAATTCTATTGATCTTAGCTAAAATTCACACTTGCTGAACTTGGCGAATAGTTGATGATCTCTGAGAGTCTGAAGAACAATTCTGAGATGGTCTGAATGATCACGCTCTGTGAGAGAGTTGACCAGAATATCATCTATGAAGACTATGACGAACATGTCCAAGTACTGCTTGGACGCCCAGTTCATCAAGTCCATGAAAGTTGTAGGTGCATTAGTAAGACCAAAGGACATGACTAGAAATTCGAAGAAACCATACCGAGTATGGAAAGTTGTCTTCAGAATGTCACATTCTCTAACTCTGAGCTGATGACAGCCTGATCTGAGGTCTATCTTGGAGAATTAACTGGTGCCCTGAAGTTGGTTGAACAGATCATCTATTCTGGGAAGTGGATACCTGTTCTTGATCGTAACTTTATTGAGCTGACGATAATCGATACACATTCTGAGAGAACTGTCTTTATTGCACACGAATAAGACTGGCACACCCAATAGGGATATACTTAGCCTGATGAATCCCTTATTCAAGAGATCCTTCAACTGATCTTTTAGTTCCTTAAGCTCTGCTAGTGCCATTCTGTATGGCGAAATAGAGATAGGCTGAGTATCTGGGAGAACGTCTATGCTACAATCTATT
Source organism: Capsicum baccatum var. pendulum (assembly GCA_030864225.1). Classification (NCBI taxonomy): domain Eukaryota; kingdom Viridiplantae; phylum Streptophyta; class Magnoliopsida; order Solanales; family Solanaceae; genus Capsicum; species Capsicum baccatum. The sequence continues at coordinate 142,281,524 of CM061559.1, forward strand.
TCTCTTTTGGGAGAAATTCCTGGAAGATCTTTGGGAAAGATATTAGAATATTTATTATCCACTGGGATTGATTTGAGACTAGGAGATTTAGAGCTGGAATCCTTAATATGCACGGGATGATAAACACATCCCTTAGATATCATTCTCCTTGCACGAAGGTAGGAAATAAGCTGACCCCTGAAATATAAAGTACTACCCTGCCACTCTAAGACAAGTTCATTCAAAAATTAGAACTAAACTATTCTGTTTCTGCAGTCGACTATGGCATAGCAGGAATAAAGCCAATCCATGATGAGAATGACATTGAAATCAGTTATCTCTAATTCAACTAAGTCTGCTGAGGTGACTTTATGAAATATCATAACCGGGCAGTTCCTGTACACCCGCCGGGCTATGATGGTTTTACCCACTGGGGTAGACCCAGAAAAAGGCTCTGCTAAAATTTTGGGACTGATTCTGAAATCTCCTGCTATAAAGGGAGTAACAAAAGACAAGGATGCACCTGGATCTAGCAAAGCATAAACATGAACATGCAAAGTATGTAACGTACCAGTAACGATATCAGGAGAATTTTCCTGATCTTGTCGGGTCTGAAGAGCATATAGTCTGTTTGGGCGTTGCCCACTATTAGCACTAGAAGTGGCACCCTACTGATTCGGGTGACCGGACTGAGCTAGGGAATGGAGATGTTTCTGCTGACCTGACTGAGGACAATCCTTGATCTTGTGGCCTATCTTGCCACATCCGAAACAAACATCACTATCAGCTTTGAAAATACCCTTGTGTTTCTTACCACAAGTCTAACATAGGGGATTAGTTTGGGCACTGCTAACACTGGCCTGAGACTTAGAGCCTGGGGCTTTATCTTGGTTACCCTCTCTGAACTTAGGAATTGAAGCACTGGTTATAGAATGAGTTGGAGCTGATGACTTTGGATGAAACTGTGAATGGTTTTCTCCCTCAGATTTGGGTGGAGCAAAACTGAAACTGCCTGATCTTGCTCTCTTATTTTGCCTCTCTCTAGTCTTAACCTTCTGCTCATCTATCTACTGAGCATGGGTCATGAGTCGGGCTAAGGTTATATCACTGTTCAACATCGTAGACCTACACTCATTTACCACACTGTCGTTTACCCCTGACACGAACTTGCTCATCTTAGCCCTATTGTCTGCAACCACTTATGGGGCATATTTTGCTAGCTGAGTAAATCTGGGAGAATACTCCCTAACCGTCATGTTTCCCTACCTGAGGTTGATGAATTCAAGAACTTTGGCTTCCCTCAGCTCTTGGGCAAAGATTTTGTCCTAGAAATCCATGACAAATTCCTTCCACTCAATAGGACCTGCACCATCTACCCTTTCGGATTTCCACTATTTGTACCAAGTGTGAGCCATATCTTATAACTGATATGCGGCTAACTTAGCACTCTAAACTGAAGTAACACCCATGATATCAATGACCTTCTGGACTTGGTCAATGAACTCCTGAGGGTCTTCATCATACTTAGACCTGAAGAAAGATGGAGGGTTCATTCGGGTGAAGTCCCAAATCCTAGCTTCTATGGAATTTGCCACTGGATTGGCCGGAATAGATGGTGCCCATTCATTGTTGGCAGCCACATACTGAGCAAGTGTGGTGAATGTAGACCTAAACTCTGCATGGGAAACATGTTCGCCCAAAGGATGTTCGGGTTGAGGAGCTGGCTGGTTTCTTCTCTTTGGAGGCATATTCTGAAATAAGAGAAGTATGGATTAGACTGAGAGTGTAAATTGAGATTATTATCACTAGCACGACATGAGTACTGAAAGAAGGGAAACTATACCTAAAACATCTTATAGCCACCTTCACATAAATGTGGCACGCAACACACCCATGTACAAGACTCTACTAGATGCGGCTTTCAGACTTCCTAGGACTCTATTGAACCTTAGGTTCTGATACCAATTTTGTAACGCCCCAATTTTCTAAACCAAAATGCTACACGATACTTATGACCCCGAAGGACCACAAGCTAACCCATGAATAATATCTGTACCCGTACACTGCATAATATACTTGAAAAATGCAGAAAACATGAACAACAGGCCATAAGGTTCAACTAAATAAAGAAACTATCAAAATATGACATCCATGTGGGTAGCAAATACCCAAAACAACCGAATCTAAAAACCTCTAAGTACTGTCTGAATAAGGAGTTGAAGGAAAATGTCTCCAACTAACTCCGTAAACTGAAAACTAACTGAATTAATAAATGAATAAATCAAGTAATATCATCCTTGAATGAAGAGGACCCACTGCAACTCTGTGTGCTGAATGCGACTGCTACTACTGGTTTGGAACTCGTGTCTCTGAACCTATGGTGTAACATGAAAAGAAAGCACCATAGCGCAAATGCATCAGTACAATTGGAGTACTAAGTATACGAGTGAGATAGGCTAATGCGAAGGGTTTACATGCATGAATAATGATAACCAATTGACTGATATGAATGTAAGAGTGCAAACATACAAACATAGTAACTGAGATCATGAGTACATGATAGCTAAATCTGTATGATAATACATGGCTAAAAAATGTAGTTCTGATAGCATGAGGGTCTGTATTTGACAGTCCTGAACCTGATGGAACTGTCTGAGTTCCATACTGTAACTGAGATTTGACTGTATCTAACAGTCCTAGTATATGGATATCTGAAGAACTGTTTGAGTTCTTTTACTGAGACTGAGTCTAAAACTATGGGAGGTAGTGGTTTAACCGACATGCCCCATGTATGCTAAAGTAGATAAACTGGGGCCCAATCGCTGCCCTAATTGGAAGGGTGTCAATACCGTGCCACGGGTAAAGATATGTTGTGAGTGACCCTCAAATCTGGTAGTGTCCCCAAAAGAGAATGGCGGATGTCCACCCCAAATCTGGTAGTTCTGGAACGCAAAGATTGCTTTTAAGAATCACACCTTTATCTGAAGCAGGTGAGTTCCCATCCTTGGGTTTGCTCTATGCTAACTCATACTCCCATCTGAAGAGACTGAACATGACTTAATTGACTATACATGAACTACGTTTACTGAATTTCCATTGACTGACGAAATAATACTAATAACTGACTGAGATCATGAGGTTTCTGAGGTTTCCTGAGTCACATGACTGATTGAATTCTATGGAACGTGGCTTGACTGAAGATATCATGACAACATGACATAGCTCTAGGCACACAGCTATAGTTTCAGGTATGAACACCTGCAGGACTCAATAAAAGGAAACTGACACACATGACATGTCTTGATCACAAGATTTGAGTCCACAATTCATAATATCATAAGGGATAGTGTACTTCATGAGTCTATTCAACATCTCAAACATGGTAGGGAAATCATGGATACATTTCGTGTACATGTTCTATAATTCTATTATCACACATGCTTCACAACACAACAATAGCAATACGGAAATAACATGCAATTCATATTGAGTGTATAGCTAATATGGACTTGTCATTTAGGTATCATAAAATCATGTAAATATCAACTTCTAGCATCCTAGGCATTATAAAAAACACCTTACATGCACACCTTGGGCATAGGTTTTCTCAACAAATGTTAATCATCTTGAACCACCCAATTTCATGGGTTTTAACGACAAACATGCATACTTCATGGAAATCATCTTAAAATAATATTCTAATGTTTAAACAATGGTCATTGACATGAGCAACATCACATAGCAACAAAGAAATCAAGGTTTCTCATTTAAATCATGGTTCTTGAACTCTATGAACAAAAGGGTTCCATAGATGAGCACTATACATACCTGACTCAAGGTTCTTGATGTTTTTGAACTAGAAGGATTTGAAATCCTTTGATTCTTGAAGAAGATTGAGTCTTGGTCTTGAAGATTTAATTTAGGGAGAAACCCTAGTTGTTTGTAGTGAAAGAATGATGAAAAGTGGCTGAAATCGGGTGTAATTGGGTTTATATAGATGAGTGGTAAGTTACCAAAATACCCCTATTAAAATGACCTAGAAATAAACTGAACGTGGCATGTGACGGTCCGGCTAATGGTCCGTCAGACTCTTGGTGGACCGTCATTTAGCCCTTCAGACGTGGACCAAAATGGGGTTCACTAGATAAGGGTTAATGGTATGAGTAACGGTCCGTCAAATATCTGGTGGTCCTTCAACTCGTCCGTCACACCTTATCCAAAATGTGGCTCAATTGTCAAGGCTTTGACGGTCCAAGTGGTGGTCCGTCACTAAGTTGATGGTCCGTCAACATGGCCTTCAGGCCTTAACCAGAATAGGGCCCTTCTACCTTGGAAGTGATGGTCCAAGTGGTGGTCCATCACTATTTTGACGGTCCGTCAACTGGGCCGTCGCACCTGGGCAATTCTGACAGTTTCAAGTAAAACGTCCACAACTTCTTCGTCTGATGTCAGATTTGGACGAAATTGGTATTGTTGGAAAGCCAACTCAATTCTCCACGTAATAGAGAGTGAAAATCTCAAAAATACTGCATGTAAAAAACATATTTTCATTTCAAAGTAATTCCTAGCATTTTTGAGATGATTTCTAGCTAGGAAAAGGCACGGGTATTACAGGAACCATCCTTCTTATGCACGAATAACACTGGTGCACCCCATGGGGATACACTAGGATCGATGAAACCCTTATCCAATAGATACTTGAGTTTCTCCTCATGTTCCCTAAACTCAATCGAAGACAATCCATAAGGAGGAATAGATATTGGACAAGTGTCCGGATCCAAATCTATCCCAAATTCAATTTCCCTATTTGGAGGAACCTTATTTTCTCCCGACACAACCTTACTAACCAAACAATCTCTAAGCATATGGCCTGGTTGATTTGAAGCATCTATCGCTTCCCTCATCACAAAATCCCTGATGCAATTGACCATAGAACATACAAGGAGGAAATGATCAAGCTAACTAGACCCCACTAGCCTGAGATTTAGCACCCCATGCCTTAAAGTTATCACTACCCTACTGACACCTATCACCTAACTACTTTGAATAATGAGAACTAGGTATGGAGAAAGAACCAGAACTCCCCTGCTTCTTCTTTGGCCACTTACTACCATCTCGACCACTTTGCTATTGACCACTACCTTGGTTAGCCTCAATACCAATTCCAATACTAAGGCTGACACCACTTCTGACAACCATAGTAGTTCCACAAATCCTCTAACCAAAAGCAAAATAATATTTAGTTGGAACATTCCCCCAACCATAGCCTAAACCAATGTTTATCAAATAACCAAAGTATGTAAAATCATCCATGATATGAAATGGAGCCTTTCAGAATATGGAAGCTCACCACTTCAATCCAATTGAGCTAATCCGAAATTCAATCACTAGGAAGGAGGAGTAGATTGACCGATTCCTGTATCATGTGGGGATACAGTCTCCCAAAGATGGGTTAGTGACTGAATGCTATCAAGTACTCAGGATAAGGAAAAACTAATACCAACCTTTAAAATAGAGTAAACCAACCATATACATTTACAACCATCATATATATATATGTATATATATATATGTATATGTGTATATATATATGTATATGTGTATATATATATGTATATGTGTATATATATATACATGTGTGTATATATATATATACACACACACATGTATATATATATATATGTATATATATTCTAGAACCACCCATGGGCTATATGGGTCTAGTGTAATTCCCTAAACAGGCCCTAATACATATAGCTGAATGAACCAGAGATACCATAGGAGTAAGGGATTCTCCAGTGCCCTTCTCTCTCCATGATACATATATATAAGTGTATATATATATATATATATATATATATATATATATATATATATAAAACCATACTGGGAAAGGGAATCAGGTTTAGCATGCCATTAAAACCATTAACCTGGGTATGTGTAGCTTAACTATTCTAGAACCACCCATGGGCTATATGGGTCTAGTGTAATTCCCTAAACAGGCCCTAATACATATAGCCGAATGAACCAGAGATACCATAGGAGTAAGGGATTCTCCAGTACCCTTCTCTCTCCATGATACATATATATAAATGTACTTAGGAGATTACTGTGTACCCCATAAGTATCATATATGGTCGTTATGACCAACCCTCATGTCAGCAAATATGAGTTTGCAGTGTTTGTTCATTGGACTCATACCTTCACGGTTAGCTATCACACCCCACCATTATTACCCTATTAAAACAATTACCACACAACCAAACCACTGTTCCATTTAATACTAACAAAGGCTATAAGTAGTGGTATCATCATACCAATTATAGCTTGCAAGCAATGTCCTTAGCCATTCTTTTTAAGATGAGGGATTCCCATTTACCCATAGATTATATTATCAAGTTGACTTGGGGGAATCCCATGTACCCTACAAGTGATACTTATTGTGTTTTCTTAGGGGATTCCCTTGTACCCTACAATACTTTCAATTAGACCAACCATAACCATTAAGGCCTTACCATTTAACTATTCCAAACTATTTAAACCATTTAAGGTTCCATTACTAAGTTATACATACAATAATTCAATAAACGTCTAACAATTTAACCAAAAACATTCTCATAGGCATTTTATCAAACATATTGGGGGTATAGTATTTCCAAAGACAAAACCAAGTACCAATTAACAATTCCCATGCAACCAAATGTTCAAACCACCATAATAATATAAAAACCATAAGTAAAAGACATGGGAAAATAATAACCAACCATTGTAACCAAAACCCCCAATATATATTTGAAGACTCAAAACCATACAATATTTATGCCATGAAAACAATACATGAAAATCATACAACAAGTCATTTAGAGGTTTAAGATTGAAATCTCTCCATGAATCTTCGTAACTCAGGAGTGTGACTCTTCCTTCTTTGTTAGTTCATAAAAATCATGTGTTTAAACATTGTTCTTGAATCATAAATGGTGGTTTTGAAGTTCATGGTTGAGGGTTTGAATACATATTATTGAGTATTATTCTCTCATGATTTCACTTCTGTTCATGCATGTTTGTTATGATGGTTTTGCACATGTGGGTTCATGAAAATTGTGATTTACTAAATGGGTCATGGTTAACCATAACATGATGGTTTTTTACTTGAATAATGGTATACCCACAACTTGTTTGTGAAAATATTTATGAGAAGAATCTTGTTACATGATGAATTGTGTTTTGAACTAATGCTTGATATAAGAATGCGAATGAAGTATGAATGATTTTGTAAAGGTTTTGATGACTATAGATTGAATTGAAATGTGTTTTGAACTGAGACATTGGCCTAATAATTTCAATTATTGGTTAGTGGTTTCATGAAGGCCTTGTTGGCTATAAATTAATTTGAATTGTGACCTTAGTGGTTTAAATGGATAAATGGATTCGAGTCCCTAAATATTGAATTAAATTGATGTCTTTAAATAGACAATTGGTTTGAGTCCCAATGTGAATGATAATGGTTATGGCATGTTGTACACTTGCAAGTGGGGTTGGTATGACAATACCAACAAGATGCATTTGGTAAGTAAGTGGACTAATGGTTATGTGTATGTGTAAAGAATATTTTAAATGGGATTTAAAGTGGGATGTGTAGCCAGGTCTTAAAAGTGAAATACGAAGGACCAACACTAAAAATTGCCCTAGCCGGTGCGGGTGTCTATATGACTGGGAGGTTCGAGTCTCCGAATAGATATATGAATGAGAGGTTCGAGTCCCCCATATTATATACATTGGTGCTTAAGTCACTTTGATTATGATGGGAGGTTTGAGTCCCCTATAAAGGCATATATGGATATGGATATTCTCTGGTTTATTCGGTAACATGCACTGGGGCCCTTACAGCTAGGGAAAAGCTAGTCCCATATAGCTCGTGGGTGCCTTGTTATATGACGGTTATGCTACATAGCCCAAGTTAATATTTTCAAAGTTCATGCTAAGCCTTGGTCTCTATTCCTACTCTAAATATATATATATGTATGTATACATGTTATTGCATAGGATAATTTGACTTGGTTTTATTGATGATGTTATTTTATTCCCCTATCCCTGAGTTACATGCTAGCGCTCCAATCACTAACCATATCCAGATGTTGTATCTCCACACAATATAGGGACCAGAGCTTCTTCTTCTTCTTTTCTTGCATAGTGACTAGGTGTTCGAGTGGTTCGTCAGTTGACATTGAAGTGGTGAGCTTCCATAGTTTGGAAGGAATTCATTTTATGATTTTTTTTTCTCTATGCCATAGACTTATTTAGACTTGCATAGTATCACATTTTGCATATCTTGTTATATGTTTAAGATTTATCCAATTCTTGTGGTTGATATGTTGGTTAGGTTATGTAAAGGGAGCGATGTTCAATCCATGTGGGGCTTGAGATACTCATCACGGTCAGGACGTGATTTGGGTCATGACAGGAACCATCTTTCTTCATCATGAACAAGACAGGAGTACCCCAAGGTGACATGCTCAGTCTAATAAAACCCTTACCCAAAATATCCTAAAGTTGAGAATTCAGCTCCTTAAGCTCGGCAAGAGCCATACGATAAGGTGCCATGGAAATAAGTCTGTGCCCAACTTAAGATCAATAATAAACTCAATAGTATGCTCAAGAAACTCACGGACTATAGGAATGGAGTGATTCGAGGGAGTCTCCACACTAAAATCATAAATATAAGTGAGAGAAAACTCAACCCCTCAATATAAGAATCCTAGCCCAAACATAAGAATTAATCCTCATCAACTCATGGCCAATAGATCCCTTCCACACCACCAGGGGTATTCCAAGCATGACTAAGGTAATGGTTATTAAAAAAATAATCCAAGGCTACATAATATGGGGATAACCAGTCCATACCTAGAATTACATCAAAATCCACCATATCTAATACAATAAGATAAACCTAAGTATCAAACTCTCAAATAGTCACAACACATGATCTGTAAATCTGATCCACTACTAAAGAATCACCGATGAGAGTAGATACACATAATGGCACAAATAAAGAATCCCAAGATAACTCTAATTGTGGTCCATAATAAGTAGATACATAAGAATAAGTGGATCATAAATCAAACAAAGAAAAAGCTGATTGATGGCACACTATGATAGTACCTATAATAATAACATAAGAAGACTCTGCCTATGGTCTACCAAGTATGGCATATAAATAATGACCTCACCTGCCACCTGTCTGAGCGCCTGATTGATCTCTCGTCCTATCTTTTTGAGGACCACCAGAAGCACCCTATGGACAACCCCAATGACCCTGTATACCAAATTTAGCTAGGGTGGTACTACCTTAATCATTGTAACATTTTAAGCTACAAGAATATAATGCCTCGAATCTGGTACCCGAGATGCTACACGGTGCTCATGACCCCGAAGGACCACAAGCTAACCTATGACTGATATTTGTACCTATATACTGCATAATATACTATATAAATATGGAAACATAAACGGAAAGGCCATAAGGTTCAAAACTATAACATAACTAATAAATCATAACATATGGGTGGGGTATAAATATCCAAAACAAAATTGTCTAACATGATAGTCTGTAAAGCCTCTAACTAACTGAGCTATCTGAATAAGGAGTTTATGGGACATATCCCCAACTAAATCCACTAATAAATAAATAAATGAGATAATAAAGAGATGGTCATGCACTCGAAGGATGAGGACTCACTGCTACACTGACTGCTGAGACTGGAATACTATTGATGCTCTGGAGCTCGTGTCTCGGAACCTATGGTATAAGACACCATAGCATAAATGCATTAGTACTTTGAATGTACTGGTATGCATGTGAGGTAGGTTCAATGCATGGGGTTAATATGCATGAACAATACTGGCTAACTAACTAATATGAACGTGAGAATACATGCATGAATATGTAGTAACTAGAAATAAGATCATGATAACATAAATTTACTGATAACTAACGTGACTGATAACAAAATTCTGATGACTGGTATAACTGATGACATGAGAAACTGTGTCTGACAGTCCTGAAGCTGATGGAACTAGCTAAGCTCCATACTATTCTGAGATGATTGTATCTAACAGTCCTGAATTCTATAGAACTATCTGAGTTCTATTACTGAGACTAAATAATTGTATCTGATAATCCTGATTCTGTAACTGAAACTGTGGGAAATAGTTATCTAATCAATATGCCCCTAATATGCCATTATGGATGTCTAATCTGTAACCCCAATTGGAAGGGTGTCAATTCCGCACCACTGGTAAGAAAAATCTATGAGTAACCCTCATAGAACAGGTAACTCTAGTGATAACGACGGAAACCCTTAAATAACAGGTTAAGCCAGCTTATCTACCCTTATATAATAGGCTATGATGTCTCAACCTACGTTGGCTACGTAGTTCAGCATCGCAAGGATTGCTTCTAAGAATCACAACCTCATATAATAGGTGAGTTCCCATCCTTGGGTTCACTCGGTGCTAATTCCTACTCCCATTTGAATAGACACTGAACATGGATTACTGAAATTAACTGGACTGAATTGATTGAGTTCCATTGACTGACGGAATAGTACTAAGATTATTGAATTACTGAGATTTCTTGAGTCACATGACTGACTGAGTTCTATGGATCATGGCTTGACTGAGGATATCATGAAAATGTGACACTAAATCTAGGTACAAAGCTATATTTTTTGAGTACAAGTACCCCTAGGACTCGATGGAAGGAAACTGACAAGGCATGACTTTGTTGAATTCATGACCAACATCAACAATCCATAATACAATAAGTTGGGGATTTCATGAAGTACATGGTTATCATAATGTCGTACATGAATGGGGATACATATCAACATACCAATATTTCATCAACTAGTCCCCTAAGTAATGCTTAAAACATTCATAATGCACAACAATATAATAGAATCATTTTGATAATAACAGTAAAGCATGCATTTATCATTTGGATCAAAATTTAGCTATAAGGCATAATTTATATCCTTTTAGGCATTTTATCAAACACCTTTCAGGCATAACTTAAGGCATAGGTGAAATCATCAAATTTCAAAAATCATAAACCACCAAATTCATGGATTTTAATTTATATGCTAATGTAGTTTTCATAATTTCACATGAAGATCCCAACTTGGGAATCAAACTACAACTATCACATAAAATTGAGCAACCCACAACATAGTAACATGGTTTATAATTTAAAATAGGGTTTTTGAGCTTTATGGATGAAAAGAATCCATAAATCAGCACAACATATATGTCATGATATTTCAAGAGCTCTAACCCCCTTTCTGATGAAGATTGAGATCTTTTTGAGAAAAGACCTACTAAAGGCTCTTATGATCTGTGAACATATTTACATGAACACCGTACAAGTAATTCCTCCAAATATTTAAGGTAAAAGCTACGGCTGCTAACTCAAGACCATAAGTAGGATAATTCTTCTCATGGGGTTTAAGATGAATGGAGGCATAGGCTATGACCTTACCATGCTGTATGAGGACACAACCCAAACCTACTCTGGATGCATAACAATAGACTACAAAACCATTTGAACCATCTGGAAGAGCTAAGACTGGAGCTGAGGTGAGTCGAGTCTTCAACTCCTGTAAACTCTTCGCATAAGGATCTGACCACTAAAATTTGACTTTTTTTCTAAGTCAATATGGACATGGGGGATGCAATAGAAGAAAATCCTTGAACAAACCATCTGTAATAGCCAGCCAAACCCCAAAAACTCTTGATTTTTTATGAAGAGACGGGGCGAGGCCAATTTTTACTGCTTTGGTATTTTGAGGATCTAATCTAATCCCATCATCAAAAATGATATGACCAAGGAATTCTATTGTCCTTATCAAAAATTTTCACTTACTAAATTTGGCAAACAAATAATGATTTCTGAGAGTTTGAAGTACAATTCTGAGATGGTCTGCATGATCACGCTCACTACAGGAATACACTAGAATATCATCTATAAAGACTATGATGAACATGTCCAATTACTGCTTAAACACACAGTTTATCAAGTCCATGAAAGCTACTGGGGCATTGGTAAGACCAAAGGATATAACTAAGAATTCAAAGTGAACATACAAAGTACGAAAGGCTATCTTCGGGATGTCATATTCTCAACTCTGAGTTAATGATAGCCTGATCTAAGGTCTATCTTAGAAAAATAGCTGGCACCTTGAAGTTGGTCAAACAAATCAGTGATTTTGGGAAGTGGATACTTGTTATTGACCGTGACTTTATTGAGTTGACAGTAATGAATGCATATTTTGAGAAAACTATCTTTCTTTCGCATGAATAAGACTGGTGCACCCCACAGGGACACATTGGGCCTGATGAATCCCTTATCTAAGCAATCCTTCAACTATTATTTCAATTCTTTGAGTTTTGCAGGTACCATTATATATGGTAGAATAGATATAGGCTAAGTATCTAGAAGAAAATCAATAACGAATTCTATTTCCCTTTTGGGAGGAGTCCCTGGAAGATCTTCGAGAAAGACATCTAAATATTCATTCACGTCTGGGACTAAATCAAGGCAGGGAATTTCCGAACAAGTATCCTTAAATTGAACAAGATGATAGACACATCCCTTAGATATCATTTTTCATGCTCGAAGGTAGGAAACAAGTTGACTTCTGAAGGTGGATACACTACCCTTCCACTCTAGAACGAGTTCATTTAGAAATTGAAACTGCACTATTCTATTTCTACAGTCAATCATGGCATAGAAGGAATGAAGCCAATCCATTCTGAGAATGACATCTAAATAAGTCATCTCTAATTCGACTAAGTCTACTGAAGTGATTTTCTGAAATATCATAAATGGGCAGTTTCTGTATACCTTCTGGGCTAAGATGGTTTTACCCACTGGGGTAGAGACTGAAAAGGGATCTGCTAGAATTTTAGGATTGATTTCGAAATCAACTACTATATAGGGAGTAACAAAATACAAAGAAGCACCTGGATCTAGTAAAGAGTAAACATGCACATGGAAGATCTGCAATATAACAATAACCATATCAGGAGAAGTTTCCTGATCTTGCCAGGACTAGAGAGTATAGAGTCTATTTGGGTGCTGCCCACTAGTAGCACTGGAGGTGGCACCCTGCTGGTTTGGGCTACTAGACTGAGCTGGGTAACGGTTCTACTGACCTTGAGTAGCTGGCTGAGGACAATCTTTGACTCTGTGGCCTGGTTTTCCATATTTGAAATATATACCACTTTAATCTCTGCAAATACCCTAATGGTGCTTGCCACAAGTCTGGAAACCAGGATAGGTGTGGGCACTGCTAACACTGCCCTGAGACTTATAGCCTGGCACTCTATCTCTGTTACCATCCCTGAACTAGGAAATGAAGCACTGGCTAAGGAAAGAGCTGGAACTGAAGACTTAGGTAAAAACTGAGAGCAGTTTCCTCCTTTTGATATTGGCTGAGCAAAGTTGAAACTGTCTGTCTTTGCTATCTTATTCTACTTCTCCCTCATCTTAATATTTTGCTTTTTTATCTGTTGAGCATAATTCATAAGCCTGGATAAAGTCATGTCACTATTCCACATCACAGACTTGCACTCATTGAACATTCTATCGTTTACCCTTAAAACAAATTTAATCATCCTGGCATTGCTGTCTATAACTACATACGGAGAATATCTAACTAATTGTGTAAACTTAAGAGAATACTCTTTCACCATCATGTTGATCTGTTTGAGGTTGATGAATTCTAACACCTTTGTTTCTCTGAGCTCTTGGGAAAAGAATCTATCTAGGAATGTGGTGACAAACTTCTCCCACTCAATAAGCCCTACATTATCTGGCCTTTTTGACTCCCACTGCTTGTACCAAGTGTGAGCAACATCCTACAACTGATAGGCAGCTAGCTCAGCACTCTCACTAGAAGTAACCCCCATGATGTGAGTAACTTTCTGAACCTAATCGATGAGTTCCTGAGGGTCCTCATCTAAATTAGACCCGAGAAAGGATGGAGAATTCATTCGGATGAAGTCTTGAATCCTGGCTACAACAGAATTGTCCACTAGGTTGGCCGAAAGGACAGCTGGTCATTTATTCTGAGCAGTAACTGACTTACGTAGCTCTGAACTCTACATATGTATTAAACTGAGAGTTAAATTTGAGCTCATGCTCACTGGCACAACATGAATACTGAAAGAAGGGAAACTATTCCTAAAACATCTCATAGCCTCCTGTACATAAATGTGTCATACAACACACCCATGCACAAGCCTCTACTAGATGCAACTTTCAGACTTTCTAGGACTCTATTGAACCTTAGGCTCTGATACTAAGTTTGTAACACCCTGAATCTGGTACCCAGGATGCTACACGGTGCTCATGATCCCAAAGGACCATAAGCTAACCCATGACTGATATCTATACCTGTATACTGCATGATATATTGTATAAATATGGAAATATGAACTGAAAGGACATAAGGTTCAAAATTGTAACATAACTGATAAATCATAACATATGGGTGGGGTATAAATACCCAAAACAAAATTGTCTAACATGATAGTCTGAATATGATAGTCTGCAAAGCCTCTAACTGATTGAACTGTCTGAATAAGGAGTTGATGGGATATGTCCCCAACTAACTCTACTATGAAATAAATAAATTAGATAATAAAGAGATGGTCATGTCCTTGAAGGATGAGGACTCACTGCTACTATGACTGCTTAGACTGGAATGCTACTAATGCTTTGGAGCTCGTGTCCCAGAACCTATGGTATAAGACACTATAGCACAAATGCGCCATTACTTTGAATGTACTGGTATGCATGTGAGGTAGGTTGAATGCATAGGGTTCATATACATAAACAATACTAGCTAAATGACTAATATGAATGTGAGAATACATGTATGAATATGTAGTAACTAGATCTGAGATTGTGATAAAATGAATTTACTAATAACTAATATGACTGATAATTAAATTTTGATGACTGATATAACTGATGACATGAGATACTATGTCTGACAGTCCTAAAGCTGATGGAACTAGCTGAGTTTCATATTGTTCTGAGTCAACTATATCTGGCAGTCTTGAATTCTGTAGAACTATCTGAGTTCTATTACTGAGACTGAATGTCTGTATCTGACGATCCTGATTCTATAACTGAAATTGTGGGAAGTAGTTATCTAACCGATATTCCCCTAATACGCCATTATAGCTAAGTTGGGGTCCAATCAGTAACCCCAATTGGAAGGGTGTCAATACCGCGCCACTGGTAAGGACAATCTGTGAGTAACCCTCATATAACAGGTAACTCTAGTGAGAATGGTGGGAACCCTCATATAATAGGTTAATCCACCTTATCTACCCTTAATAACAGGCTATGATGTCTCAACCTACGCTGGCTACATAGTTCTGGAATCCAAGGATTGCTTCTAAGAATCACACCCTTATATAACATGTGAGTTCCCATCCTTGGGTTCACTCGGTGCTAATTCCTACTCCCATTTGAATAAACACTAAACATGGATTACTAAACTTAACTGGACTAAATTGACTGAGTTCCATTGACTAACGAAATAGTACTGAGATTACTGAATTACTGTGATTTCCTGAGTCACATGACTGACTGAGTTCTATGTATCATGGATTCACTGAGGATATCATGAAAACATGGCACTAAGTCTAGGCACACAACTATATTTTTCGGGTACAAGTACCCCCAGGACTAGATGGAGGGAAACTGACAAGGCATGACATTCTTGAATATATGGCCAACATCAACAATCCATAATACAATAAGTTTGGGATTTTAAGAAGTACATGGTTTTCCTAATCTCGTATATGAATGGGAATACATATCAACATACCAATATTTCATCAACTAGTCCCCTAAGTAATCCTTCAAACATTCATAATGTATAACAATATCAACAACAACAACAACAACAAACCCAGTGTATTCCCACATAGTGGGGTCTGGGGGGGGGCAAGATGTATGCAGTCCATACCTCTACCTCTAAAGAAGTAGAAAGGCTGTTTCCGATAGACCCCCAGCTCGAGACACGAGATACTACACAAATATATAGTAAATCATAGAACAAGATGACATAACATAAATACGACACCCATAAGTAATAAAAAACAGAGAAAAGCAAACAGAAACAATATCATAGAAGTCATTTTGATAATAAAGGTAACACATGCATTTATCATTTGGATCACAATTTAGCTATAAGGCATAATTTATACCCTTTTAGGAATTTTATCAAACACCTTTTATGCACAACTTAAGGCAGAGGTGAAATTATCAAATTTCACAAATCATAAACCACCAAATTCATGGATTTCAATTTATATGCTAACTTAGTTTTCATAATTTCACATGAAGATCCCAACTTGGGAATCAAACAACAACCATCACATAAACTTGAGCAACCCACAACATAATAACATGATTCTTAATTTAAAATAGGGTTCTTGAGATTTATGTATGAAATGAATCCATAAATCAACACAAGACATACCTTATCTCTTTGTTTAATGAAGATTGATGGAGAAACTTTCTTGAAATTGACCCCCCCAATTGAAACCCTAACTTGTTCTTGAGAAAAAATTGAGAAAAACTAGTATATTTTGGATGAAAAATGGCTAAATCACGTGTTATTGGTTTTAAATAGGAGTGAGAAATTAACCCATTTAACCCTGGACACATCTTTTTAAAATTGGTGAAAATTTCCCGACCTGGACCCCTAGCGTGATGCGGTGCTATCACACTATGTCACTGGAATTTGACAACTTAGAAATTGGGTGATGGCGCGATGTGGAGCCATTGTATTTCCACTTTGTTTTCGGTGCGCCACTGACTAATATGGCGTTGCTTTACGATGGGAACTTTAAATAGTCATAACTTCTTACCAGGTTATCGTATTTAGGCGAATCTTATATCAACAGAAAACTTATTAAATTTCCCACATAACTAAAAGTAAAAATCTTAAAAATTCCTTATGCAATAAACATCATTCAATTTAGAAATTAATACTAGACATTTTTTAGATAAAATTTGTTAGGAAACTTTGGGGTATTATAATATCTCCCCCTTGGGAACATTCGTCCTCGAATAAGACTGACTGAGAGGAGAGAAACGATAAGCCAAAGTACATACTGAACATGAACACTGCTACATGACTATATAACTGACATTCCTAAGATTTATACTGATCATGCATATCTGATGCATGATTTTATGACTGAGATGATACATGAATGCATGACTGAGAGTACCAATAAGCTGATCACACATATCTGATGCATGAATACATGATAGAACCAATTATATGAATGATATTTCTAATAACTGAGTCTTCTCACAAGGAGAATGCATGTCTGATGCATGAACAAATGACTAATTTGATGCATGAACATATAACTGAATATGCAATGGTACTTAGTAACAAGTTTAAAAAATGGAATTCTAAACATGAGACTAATGCCAAGTCATAACTGAAATATGGACATGAATATTGAAAAGCTTAAGGAGAACTGTTACCTTGAGCCAAATATGAGTTAGCGAAAAGAGGTGAGGATACTTGGTACACATGTCTATTTCTGCTTCGCAAGTAGCTCCCTCAATGGACTGGTTCCTCCAAAGAAGTTTAACCAGAGAGACTTCTTTGTTCCTCAGTCTATGAGTTTGATAATCTAGGATTTCGACTGAAATCTCTTCATAAGAGAGGCTATTTTGAACATCGATACTCTGAATAGGGACTATAACTGTTGGGTCACCTATACACTTCTTGAGCAAGGAGACATGGAAGACTCAATGTAATGAGGCTAGATCTGAAGGTAACTCTAGCTCATAAGCTACCTTGCCGAAGCGACTGAGAATTTTAAAGGGGCTGACATATTAGGGACTAAGTTTTCCCTTCTTACCGAACCTCGTTGCTTCCTTTATAGGAGATATCTATAGATAGACATAGTTATTAATCTTGAACTCGAGATCCTTTCTATGAACATCTATATAAGACTTCTATTGGCTCTGAGCAGCTCGAAGTCTTTCTCTGACCAACTGGACTTTTTCTAAGGCATCAAATACTAAGTCAGGCCCTATAACTGAGGCCTCACTAACTTTAAACCAACCGATTGGAGATCTGTAGCTCCTACCATAGAGAGCTTCTAATGGAGCCATCTTAATATTGGAATAATAGCTATTGTTGTATGCAAACTCAATCAAATGCAAGTGGTCATCCCAACTCCCCTTGAAATCAAGTGCACATGCCCTTAGCATATCTTCTAGGGTTTGAATGGTCCTTTCTGCTTGACCATCTGTCTGAGGATGAAAGGTTGTACTGAGATGAACTTGGGTACCAAGAACCTTTTGGAACAATTTCCAAAAATGAGGGGTGAACTGGATACCTCTGTTTGAGACAATCAACATGGAACACCATGTAATCTGACCAACTCCCTGATATAGAGTTTGGCATAATCCTCGGCTGAATAGGAGGTATGGACTAGAAGAAAATGAGATGATTTTGTCATTCTATCTACAATGATCCAAACTAAATCATGCTGATGACGAGTTTGAGGCAAACCCATCACAAAGTTTATGCTCACTTCTTCCCACTTCTAAGTAGGAATATTGAACTCTTGCATGGACCCACTAGGCTTCTGATACTCTATCTGGACCTACTGATATGTAGAGAACTTAGCCATAAACTTTGCTATATCTCTCTTCATCCCACTCCACCAATATATCTACCACAAGTCACGATATATCTTTGTGGCCCTTGGATGAATAGAGTAGCATGCACCATGCGCTTTTACAAGAATTAGCTAACTTAAGTCATCTACAGCAGGAACATACAGAGGAACCTGACAATGCAGAACATCATCTCCCTTTTGGGTGAAAACCTCCACTTTCTGATCCTTAATTGACTCTTTCAACTTGACTAAACTGGGATCTCTATTTTGCTTTTCTTTCACGTCAGAAACTATAGATGACTCTGAACTAATCTGAACCCATGTATCACCCTCCTATATATCGACTAAGTGAATGCCTAGTCTGGAAAACTGATGGACTTCCTGAGCTAACTTTTTCTTACTATTCTCAACATGAGCAACACTACCATAGACAATCTAGTGAGAGCATCGGCCACTAAATTGGACTTTCTCGGATGATAAAGAACACGCATGTCATAATCTTTCAAGATCTCTAACCACCTTTTCTAATGAAGATTGAGATCTTTCTAAGAAAATACATACTGAAGTCTCTTGATCTATGAACATATCTACATAAACACCGTACAAGTAATGCCTCCAAATCTTTAAGGTAAAAACTACAGCAGCTAACTCATGATCATGATAGGATAATTCTTGTTATAGGGTTTAAGCTGTCTGGAAGCGTAGGCTATGAACTTACCATGCTGCATGAGGACACAACCCAAACTTACTTTGGATGCATAACAATAAACTATGAAACCATCTGAACAATCTGGAAGAGCTAAGACTGGAGTTGAGGTGAGTCGAGTCTTCAACTCCTAAAAACTCTTCTCGTATGGATCTGACCACTAAAACTTTACTTTCTTTTGAGTCATTCTAATTATGAGGGATGCAATAGAAGAAAATCCCTCAACAAACCATTTGTAATAGCCAGCCAAACCCAAGAAACTCCTGATGTTCGATGGAGAGACAAGGTGAGGACAATTTTTATTGTTTTTTTCTTTTGAGGATCTACTCTAATGCCATCACTGGAAATGATATGACCAAGGAATGCTACTGGCCTTAGCCAAAATTCACACTTACTAAATTTGGTGAACAAATGATGATTTCTAAGAGTCTTAAGTACAATTCTGAGATGGTCTGCATAATCATGCTCACTACAAAATAGACCAGAATATTATCTATAAAGACTATGATGAACATGTCCAAGTACTGTTTGAACACATAGTTCATCAAGTCCATGAAAGCTACTGAGACATTGGTAAGACCAAAGGACATGACTAAGAATTTTAAGTGACTATACCTAGTAAGCAAAGCTGTCTTTGGGATGTCACATTCTCTGACTCTGAGCAGATGATAGCCTGATCTAAGTTTTATCTTAGAAAAATAGTTGGCACCTTGAAGTTGGTCAAACAAGTCATTGATTCTATGAAATGGATATTTATTATTGACTATGACTTTATTGATTTGACGGTAATCAATGCACATTCTGAGAGAACTATCTTTCTTTTGTACAAATAAGACTGGTTCACCCCACGGGGACACATTAGGCCTAATGAATCCCTTATCTAAGAGATCCTTCAACTGTTCTTTCAATTCTTTGAGTTCTGCAGGTGCCATTATATATGGAGGAATAGATATAGGCTGAGTATCTGGAGGCATGTAAGCAAGTTGAGGTGGGTGATTTTGTCATCTCCCAAAAAATGAGACAAAGAAGTATAATGTAGTAGAGGTCAAAGAGGAGTCATTTCTTGAGTATTGGGTGGTATAATGAAGGCACATATGTGAAATTGTCTCATAGAAAAGAGTGGTGTTACTTGAGGACAAGCAAAGTTTTAAGTTGGGGTTGTTGATGGGTGGTGATTTTACCACTCATTTGCACCAAAAATTTATGCACTGCCATGTTTTGTATTAGAAAATAAGACATCAATATGATTTAAATGCACTAATATCCAGATTTTGCAGGTATCTAGTTGAGAAGGTAAAATGGTGTGGATTAAAGCTCAAGAAGGGATCAAATGAAAGAAAATGTAGTACAGCTAGAGACCTGAAGCAGTTTTGCCTCAGTTATCATGACCACGGTCCTCAAGCCACAGTCGCGGTCAGTCAAGATGGTCAGGATAATGTGATCATAGAGGATAATTGAGGTCACTTAGCCATGGTCGTGGTCAAACCTTTGAGATTGTGGTTCAGGGAGAATATGACCTAGGGCAGTTTTATTAAATTGCATAGACGAATTCCAAACCATATATAGGTAAAAACCCTTTCTTCTTTGGATATTGCTTACCTCATAAACATTTTTTAATTAAAAGCAAGAAACCCTAATTGGGAAAGTGTGTAACTAAGTGTGGAGGCTTTATTTTTTAGTAATTTTGTGAAGAATGAATGCTTTGGATAATCCTTATGGTATATCTCTGTTTACTTTCTTCATGAGTATCCAAGTAATTTAGTCTTGGGATTATGCTGAACTATAGTATAATTGTGTGTTGATGTTGTTGTGTTTGCATGAGTTTTAGTTGTAGAGTATGGATTCCACTATTATTTGAATTTATGACTTGGAATTTGTGGCTGAAAACCCCAAATTTCCAAATGGGTTTATGTAACGCCCCGAATCTGGATGAAAACCCATGACTTATATTTGTACCTATATACTGCATAATATACTATATTTGTACCTATTTGTACCTAAAACCCATGAAAACCCCAAGCTAACCCATGACTTATATTTGTACCTATATACTGCATAATATACTATATAGTATGAAAACATAAACTAAAAGGCCATAAGTTTCAAAACTATAACATAAGATCTAATAAATCATAATATATGGATGGGGTATAATATACCCAAAACAACTGAAATAACTAATTAATCATGTAGTCTGAAAAGCCTCTAACTAACTGAACTGTCTGGATAAGGAGTTGATGGGACATGTCCCTAACTAACTCCAACTAACAAATTAATTAATGAGATAATAAAAGAATGATCATATCCTCGAAAGATGAGGACGCACTGCTAACTCTGACTGCTGAGACTAGAATACTACTGATGCTCTAGAGCTCATGATTCTGAACCTATGGTATAAGACACCATAGCACAAATGCATCAGTACTTTGAATGTACTAGTATGCATATGAGGTAGGTTGAATGCATGGGGTTCATATGCATGAACAATACTGGGTAACTGACTATATGAATGCAAGAATACATGTATGAATAACAGTAACTATATCTGAGATCATGATAACATGAATTTACTGATAACTAACATGACTAATGACTGAGTTCTGATAACTGATGTAACTGATAACATGAGTGATTATATCTGACAGTCCTGAATCTGATGGAATTAGC
Source organism: Capsicum baccatum var. pendulum (assembly GCA_030864225.1). Classification (NCBI taxonomy): domain Eukaryota; kingdom Viridiplantae; phylum Streptophyta; class Magnoliopsida; order Solanales; family Solanaceae; genus Capsicum; species Capsicum baccatum. The sequence goes on from CM061559.1 coordinate 142,303,608, forward strand.
TGAGCTCCGTACTATTCTGAGTTGATTATATCTGACTTTCCTGAACCTGGAGAACTATCTGAGTTTTTTTACTGATACTGAAACTATGGGAATTAGTTATCTAGCCGACATGCCCCAAATTATACATTATAGTTGAATTGGGGTCCAATCTATGCCCTGATTGGAAGGGTGTCAATACTGCGCCACTGGAAAGGACAATTTGTGAGTGACCCTCATATAATAGGTAACTCTAGTGAGAACAGTGGAAACCCTCATATGACAGGTTAAGCTACCTCATCTACCCTTATATAGAAGTCTATGATGTCTCAACCTATACTGGCAACATAGTTTTGGAATGCAAGAATTGCTTCTAAGAATCACACCCTCATATAACAAGTAAGTTATCCTTGGGTTCACTCGGTGCTAATTTTTACTCCCATCTGAATAGACACTGAACATGATTAACTGAACTGACTGGACTAAGTTAACAAAGTTCCATTAACTGAAGGAATATTATTGAGGTCTGATAATTGACTGAGATTTACTGAAGTTACTAAATTTTCCTAAGTCATGAGACTGATTGAATTCTACTAAACATGGCTTAACTGGGAGTATCTTGAGAACATGACATAGGCTCTATCCATACAACTAAATTTTTGGGTACAAGTACCCCCAGGACGCGATGGAAAGAAACTGACAAAGCATGACTTTCTTGAATACATGACCAACATCACAATCCCTAATTCATTTATTAAGGTATTTCATCAAATAATTGATATGCATAAACTTGTACATAAATGGGGATTTTATACTATCATACTAGTAGGAATTTTTTTCTTCACATAGGCATTTAATCAAACATATGGTGAGCATAGTATATGTAGACAACATCACACAACAAGTAAACATCATGATTTAACTCTAATTTCACCATTCAAAGGTTTAATCATGGATTCATATGAAACTACACCTTTAATAATCAATTCCACTTACGATTTATCACTAAACATGGAATAGAATTCAATTGGTCATTATCAACATGAACAAAACTAACCCAACATGAAATTCATAAAAAAATCCATACACTTGAACTTTGAAAAGAGATTCTTGGGCTTCATGGACGAAAGGAGTCCATGAATGAACACTATGCATACTTGGGTGAGTGATTTCTTGAAGATCTGTAGAGGAAAACTTTAATTCTTGTCTTGGAATTAAGCACCTAAGGTTTCTTGTTCTTGGGGATTGATCCTTGAGAGAAACCCTATTTTATTGTTGTAGAAGGATAATGAACTTATGAGCTATGGATGGGTATAATTAAGGGTTAAATCAGGTGGAAAAAGAACCAAATACGCTTTTAAAAATGGCTTTAAAATAACTAAACGGGATGTGCAATAGCTCGTGCGATGGTCCATCGCTGGCTTGATGGTCCATCATTTCGACCGTTGTAGGTAGACCAGGATAGGGACTCGCTACCTAAGTAGCGACAGCTTGGGCGATGGTCCATCGCAAGTTCGACTGTTCGTTAACCTATCCATTGCACCTATCCAGAAGGTGGCCTCACTACCTTGGCTGTGATGGTCCGTCACTAAGTCAACGGTCTGTCAACCTAGCCATCGTACCTAGGCGATTCTAACAGCTTTGAGTAAAACATCCATAACTTTTTACTCTGATACTAGATTTGGATGAAATTATTATCGTTGGAAAGCTAATTCAATTTTCCACATGATAAAAAGTGAAAATCTTAAAAATTCCATGTGCACAAAAATGGATTCATATTTCAAAGTATATTTCTAACATTCTTGAGATGATTTCAAGCAAGGAAAAAGTATGGGGCATTACAATATCTCCCCTTGAGAACATTCGTCCTCGAATGAGACTGAAAGAGAGGGGAGAAGATAAAATAAAGTACATACTGAATATAAATAACTGGAACATGACTAACATGACTGATAACTGAACATGCATATCTGATGCATACATAACTGATTCATGAATGCATGACTGAGTGTTCTGATGAACTAAGTTTCTCACAATGAGAATGCATGTCGGATACATAATTATATAACTAAACTGATACATGAATGCATGACTGAATATGCAATGGTATTTGATACCAAATTTATAATGGGATTCTGAACATAAAAAGAATACCAAGCTTGTAACTAAAATCTGAACATGAAACTGAAAAGCTTAAGGAGAGTTGTTACCTTGATCTTGATCTGAGTTGGCCATAAAGAGGTAAGGATACTTGGTATGCATGTCTGCTTCTATTACCCAAGTAGCTCCCTCGATGGACTGATTTTGCCAAAGAACTTTAACTAGAGGGACTTCTTTGTTCCTCAGTCTACGAGTCTGATATTCTAGGATTTCGACTGGAATCTCTTCATAAAAGAGGTTGTTCTAAATATCTATGCTCTGAATAGGGACTACAACTATTGGATCACCTATGCACTTCTTGAGCAGAGAGACATGGAAGACTGGATGAACTGAGGCTAGATTTGAAGGCAACTTGAGCTCATAGGCTACCTTGCCAAGACGACTGAGAATTTTGAAGGGATCAACATATCGGGGACTGAGATTTCCCTTCTTTTTGAATCTCTTCACTCCCTTCATGGGAGAGATCTTTAGATAAACATAGTCACCAATCTCAAAATCAAGAACCTTTCTGCGAATATCTGTATAAGACTTTTGTCGGATCTGAGCAGCTTAGAGTCTTTCTCTGATCAACTGGACTTTCTCTAAGGCATTGAATACCAAGTCAGGTCCTATAACCGAGGCCTCACTAACTTTGAACCAACCAACTAGAGATCTGCATCTCCTACCATAGAGATCTTTGAATGGATCCATCCAAATACTGGAATGATAGATAATGTTGTATGCAAACTAAATCAAAAGCAAGTGATCATCCCAACTACCCTTAAAATTAATTGCACACGCCCTTAGCATATATTTTAGGGTCTGAGTGGTCCTTTCTACTTGACCATATGTCTGAGGATGGAAGGTTGTACTAAGATGAATTTGTTTACCAAGACCCTTTTGGAATTCTTTCTAGAAATGAGAGGTGAACTGAGTACCACTATCTGAAATAATAGATAGTAGAACACCATGCAATCTGACCAATTCTCTGATGTAGAGTTTGGCGTAATCCTCAGTTGAATAATAGGTGTGCACTGGAAGAAAATGAGCTGATTTGGTCATCTTGTCGACAATAACCCAAACTAAATCATGCTGATGATAGGTACGAGACAACCCATCATGAAGTCCATGTTCATAACTTCCCACTTCCAAGTAGGAATACTAAACTCCTACATGGACCCACTAGGTTTCTGATGCTCTATCTTAACCTGCTGACATGTAGAGCACTTAGCCATAAACTCTGCAACATCTCTCTTTATCCCACTCCACCAATAGATTTCCTACAAATTGCGGTGCATCTTTATGGCCCCTGGATGAATAGAGTAGCGTGCACCATGTGCTTCTGCAAGAATTTGCTGCCTTAAGTCATCTATACCTGGAACACAAAGACGACCCTGATAACGCAGAACACCATTTCCTCCTTGGTATAAAACCTCTAGTTTTGAATCCTTGACTGACTCTTTCAACTTAAATAAACTGAGGTCTTTATCTTTCTTTTCTTTCACCTCAAAATCTAGAGATGGTTCTAAACTACTCTGAACCCATATGTCACCCTCTTCTATATCGACTAAGAAAACCCCCAGTCTGGCAAGATGATGGATTTCCTAAGCTAAATTCTTCTTACTGTCCTCAACATGAGCAATACTACCCATAGATAGTTTACTGAGAGCGTCGGCCACAACGTTGGCCTTGTTTGGATGATAAAGAACACTCATTTTATAATATTTTAAGAGATCTAAACATCTTCTCTAATGAAGATTGAGATATTTTTGAGAAAATACATACTAAAGGCTCTTATGATCTATGAACACCTCTACACGAACACCGTATAAATAATGCCTCCAAACCTTCAGAAAAATACTACGACTGCTAACTTAAGATCATGAGTAGGATAATTCTTCTCATGGGGTTTAAGATGTCTGGAGGCGTAGTCTATGACCTTACCATGCTACATGAGGAAACAATCCAAACCTACTCTAGATACATCACAATACACTACGAACCCATTTGAACCCTCTAGAAGAGCTAGGACTGGAGATGAGGTGAGTCGAGTCTTCAACTCTTAAAAACTTTTCTCGCAAGGATCTGACCACTGAAATTTGACTTTATTCTGAGGTCAATCTGGACATAGGGGATGTATATAAGAAAATCCCTCAACAAACTCTCTGTAATATCCAACCAAACCTAAAAAACTCCTGATGTCTGATGGAGAGATAAGGTAAGGCCAGCTTCTTACTGCTTCGGTCTTTTGAGGATCTACTCTAATGCCATCACCAAAAATGATATGACCAAGGAATACTACTGAATTTGGCCAAAACTCGCACTTACTAAATTTGGCGAATAACGGATGATCTTTAAGTGTCTGAAGTATGATTCTGAGATAGTCTACATGATCACGCTTACTACGGGAATAGACCAGAATATCATCTATGAAGACTATGAAGAACATGGCTAAATACTGCTTAAACACACGGTTCATCAAGTCCATGAAAGCAACTGGGGAATTAGTAAGACTAAAGGACATGACTAGGAATTCAAAGTGACCATACCGAGTACAAAAGGCTATTTTTGGAATGTCACATTCTCTAACTCTGAGCTGATGGTAGCTCGATCTGAGGTCTATCTTAGAGAAATAGCTGGCACCCTGAAGTTGGTCAAACAAGTCATCAATTCTAGGGAGAGGATACTTGTTCTTGACTGTGACTTTATTGAGCTGATGGAAATCAATACACATTCTGAGAGAACCATCTTTCTTTCGCACGAATAAGACTGGTGTGCCCCACAGGGATATACTAGGTTTAATGAATCCCTTATCTGAGAGATCCTTTAAATGCTCTTTTAATTCTCTGAGTTCTATAGGTGCCATTTTGTATGGCAGAATAGATATAGGCTGAGTATCTAGAAGAAGATCAATGTCAAAGTCTATTTTCCTTTTGGGAGGAATTCCTAAAAGATCTTCGGGAAAGACATCTAAATATTCACTTACTACTGGGACTAATTCAAGACAGGGAGTTTTGGAACTTATGTCCTTAACTCGAACAAGATGATAGACACATCCCTTAGATATCATTTTCCTTGCCCGAAAGTAGGAAATAAGCTGACCTCTGAAAGCTGAAGTACTACCCTTCCACTCAAGGAAGGGTTCATTCAAAAACTAGAACTGGACTATTCTATTTCTGCATTCAATTGTGGCATAGCAGGAATGAAAACAATCCATGCCGAGAATGACATCAAAATCAGTCATCTCTAATTTGACTAAGTCTACTGAAGTGACTTTTTGAAATATCATAACTGGGCAGTTCCTATATACCCGTCGGGCTATGATGGTTTTACACACTAGGGTAGAGACTAAAAAGTGCTCTACTAAAATTTTAGGGCTGATTTCGAAATCGCCTGCTATATAGGGAGTAACAAAAGACAAAGAAGCTCCTGGATCTAGCAAAAAGGTAAACATACACATGATAGATCTATACCGTACCAGTAACCATATTAGGAGAATTTTCCTAATTTTGTCAGGACTGAAAAGCATAAATTTTATTTGGGCGCTGCCCACTAGTAGCTGTAGAGGTGGCACCCTACTAGTTTAGGTGACTAGACTTAGCTGAGAAATGGTTCTGTTAACCCTGAGGACCTGGCTGAGAATAGTCTCTGACTCTATGGCCTAGCTTTCTATACCCGAAATAAATACCACTACCAACTCTACATATACCCTGATAGTGCTTGCCATAAGTCTGGCAAAGAGGATAGGAGCGGGCACTGCTAACACTGCCCTGAGACTTAAAGCTTGTTGCTCTATATTTGTTACCATCCCTGAACTTAGGAGCTGGAGCACTAGATGAACAGGGAGCTGGAAATGATGACTTAGGATAAAACTAAGAACGGTTTCCACCTTCTGATTTGGGCTGAACAAAGTTAAAACTACCTTTCCTTGCTCTCTTATTCTGCTTCTCCCTCATCTTAATATTTTGATGTTTTATCTGCTGAGCATGAGCCATAAGCCTAGCTAAAGTCATTTCACTATTCAATATTGAAGATCTATACTCGTTGACCACACTGTCATTCACCCCAGAAACAAACTTACTTATCTTGTCCCTGTTGTCTACAACCACATGAGGGGCATATCTGGCTAATTGACTAAACTTAAGAGAATACTCTTTCACCATTATGTTACCCTGCCTGATGTTGATGAATTCTAACACCTTAGCCTCTCTTATCTCTTGGGAAAAGAATCTATCAAAAAATACGATAACAAACTCCTCCCACTCAATAGGCCCTACATCATCTGGCCTTTCTGACTTCCACTACTTATACCAAGTGTGAGAAATATCCTGCAACTGATATGTATCTAGCTCATCACTCTCACTAGGATTAACCCCCATAATGTCTGTAACCTTCTGAACCTGATCGAAGAATTCCTAAGGTCCTCATCTGACTTAGACCTGAGAAAAGATGGAGGATTCATTTAGGTAAAGTCTCGAATCCTGGCTGTAGCTGAATTTACCACTGGGTTGGCTGGAATGATAGCTGGTTATTCATTCTGACCAGCAACTGACTGAGCAAGAGTAGTGAATACAGCTTTGAACTCTGCATAAGAAATATGTTCGCCCAAAGGTACATTAGGCTGAGGGGTTGACTGATTCCCATTTCTTCTTTTTGGAGGCATATTCTGTAGAAGAAAGAAAGAAATGGATTAGACTGAGATATTGACTTGAGATTATGCTTACTAGCATGACATGAATACTGAAAGTAGGGAAACTATTCCTAAAACATCTAATAGCCTCCTGCACATAAATGTGGCATGCAACACACCTATGGACAAGACTCTACTAGATGCGGATTTTAGACTTCCTAGGACTCTATTGAACTTGTCTTTGATACCAATTTTGTAACGCCCTGAATCTGGTACCCGAAATGCTACCTGGTGCTCATGACCTCAAAGGACCACAAACTAACCCATGACTGATATTTGTACCTGTATACTGCAAAATATACTGTATAATGCATAAACATAAACTGAAAGGCCATAAGGTTCAAAACTTTAACATAATATATGATAAATCATAACATATGGATGGGGTATAATATACCTAAAACAACTTAAATAACTAACTGATTGTTGTAGTCTGAAAAGCCTCTTATTGACCGAACTATCTGGATAAGGAGTTTATGAGAGATGTCCCCAACTAACTCCAACTAATAAATTAATTAATGAGATAATAAAAGAATGATCATGTCCTCGAAAGATGGGGATGCACTGCTAACTCTGACTGCTGAGACTAGAATACTACTGATGCTCTAGAGTTTGTACTTCCGAACCTATGGTATAAGACACCATAGCACAAATGCGTCAGTACTTTGAGTGTACTGGTATGCATGTGAGGTAGGTTGAATGCATGGGGTATATATGTATGAACAATACTAGGTAATTGACTATATGAACGTGAGAATACATGCATAAATACACAGTAACTATATATGAGATTGTGATAACATGAATTTACTGATAACTAACATGATTAATGACTAAGTTATAATAACTGATATAACTATTAACATGAGTGATTGTATCTGACAGTCCTGAATCTGATGGAACTAGCTGAGCTCTTTACTATTCTGGGTTGACTGATTCTGACAGTCCTAAACCCGAAGAACTATCTGAGTTCTTTTATTGATACTGATATTGAAACTGTGGGAAGTAGTTATCTAACTGGCATACCCCAAATAACACATTATAGCTGAATTGAGGTCCAATCTATGCCCTGATTGGAAGGGTGTCAATACCACGCCACTGATAAGGACAATCTGTGAGTGACCCTCATATAATAGGTAACTCTAGTGAGAATAGTGGGAACCCTCATATGATAGGTTAAGACACCTCATCTACCCTCATATAGAAGGTTATGATGCCTTAACCTATGCTAGCTATATAGTTCTAGAATGAAAGGATTGCTTCTAAGAATCACACACTCATATAACAGGTGAGTTCCCATCCTTGGGTTCACTCGGTGCTAATTTCTACTCCCATCTGAATAGACACTGAACATGACTAATTGAACTGACTGGAGTGAGTTAACTGAGTTTTGTTGACTTACGGAATATTACTGAGGTCTGATAACTAACTCAGATTTACTAAAGTTACTAAGTTTTCCTAAGTCATGAGACCGACCGAATTCGACTAAACATGGCTTAACTAGGAGTATCTTGAGAACATGACATAGGATCTAGGTACATAGCTAAATTGTCAGGTACAAGTACCCCCAGAAATCGATAGAAAGAAACTGAAAAAGCATGACTTTCTTGAATACATGACCAATATCAGAATCCCTAATTCATTTATTAAGGCATTTCATCAAATAATTGATATGCATAAACTTGTACATAAATGGGGATTTCATACTATCATACTAGTAGGGAACTTTTTCTTCACATAGGCATTTAATCAAACACATGGTGAGCATGGTATATGTAGACAACATTACACAACAAGTAAACATCAAGATTCAACTCTAATTTCACCATTCAAAGGCTTAATCATAGATTCACATGAAACTACACCTATAATAATCAATTCCACTTACGATTTATTACTAAACATGGAATAGAATTCAATTGGTCATTATCAACATGAACAAAACAAACCCAAATACGTGCTCGATTAAGGTTTTGGGTGATTATGAATTTCACAATTGTTAGGTGCTCGAAAGATCCAACGGGTGAAATTATTGTATTTTATTAAAAGATTGACCACAATGACTTTTGACCTAGTCTATCTGTTATTTAACAACCAAGATTCATGTTAAACCATCATCTACCCACACACTTTACCTTTAGATTGACATAATCTCAAGATCTCCTTAAATTTTAATTTTAAATAAAAAAGCATCAAATACGTGCATTGTTAATAAAAATTATTATAATCAAATTCCTCAATTTTATTTTACATGTCGTGTTTATATAATTTCGGGTAACCTTTTAGTAATTAGAGCACCCATAGGAGTTGAAATTTATAATTTGCTCCTTGTGGATTCGACCCCAACTCTAATTGGGTTATTGGCAACGACCACCTCACCCCTCAAACATGGGACTGAGTTGAGTGTTATCACCTACCCTGAGAACTACTACCTCTAAATTGTTACCCAATCTGGCTCTCACTAAAACTACCTTGATAACCCAGTCTTTTATCACTACCTTCTTGGTCCTTGCGATGTATGTCTACCATTATTTGAGAATGATTAGAAAACACAATGAATGATCTACCAGTAGCAACCAAATTATGTGTAGCCATACAAAGAGGAAGTCTTAATCCCCAAACAAAATACTAAACTTGCTCATACTCGGTCAGTAAGATAGAAGTATTATGCCAAACTGACTCATGAAACTAAGACTCATACTATAAAATAATGATGGAATACAATCTCTAGAACTGCTCTCTTAAAAAATTTCTAAGGCTACAAGGAATATATTTCTCTAAGAAAAAATCAAAGATTGAGTCCATGTTAAAGGGGGAGATCCAATTGGCTAGAAATTAAGACAACCTCTCCACCCATGTCAAACTACCAAATATAACTAAAAAGTAGTGTAATCCATACCATGAGTCTCAACTAAGCCCAAATTGTTCAGCCTATCCTCACAAGCAACCTACAACTCATAAGAATTCTCGTCCAATGTCCCATAAGAGTTAAGTTAAGTTAATCTTAAGAATCTACCCAATATCTTTTCCTCATTTATAGACATAGCAGGTTGGGCAACTACCGACTGCATAACTAGCATCATTGGAGAAATCTCAACTTTAAGAGTCGCAGCTAAAAGCTACGCTCCTACCTTAATACCAATTTGGTCTGTGATTAAACATCATCAGATTGTTGAAACACCCTGGGTTCTATTCTTTTTACATTTCCTAGGTTTTGAATCTTATTTGATCATACGAATCACCATACGAGCCATATGGTGAGGGTACAAGTCAGATGACCCATATCGTATAATGGCAGTGTTTGGTGGGTGAGTTTTTGATGTGGTTATGGTTTAGTGGATATTAATTATATGGTTAGTGATGGGTCAGTTAGTTGATCCTTCACTTAATCTAAAATTTAGCAACTTAACTTGAATCTGAGTACAAGTGGCTCACCATGAGTTGTGAGGATAGGGTACGAGTGGTATAGCCTAACTCGTATGTTGGACAGTGTCCAACCCCTCTTGATTTAGTTATGTTATGGGTTAAGGGTACTTGCTGTATGTTTGGGTATGAGTTGGTCTTTGTGGTCGTATGTTGGATAGTGTTGGGGTCCAAACGGCTTCCCAGGGTACAAGTGGTGGGTACCACTCGTATGTTATAGTATGGTTTGGATGGAGTAGTAGTACCCACTGTGGAAATTCTTTTACAGCTTAAGATGGGGGTATTCTGGATATTTCCCCTCATAATCCATCATGAACCTATGACCTAAAACACTATTAGGACTTTATTTACCCTATTATTCTAATATTAAACACTCAAAAACTCTCTCAAGTTCTTGGGTTAAGCAAAGGCTAGGGTTTCCTTCAAGGTAGTTGATTAAGGCTCTAAAGGCTGATTTCTCTCTGTCTTCTTCGTAATTTAAGGCATGCTACTCCTTTCTCATTGTTAATTCAATTAAAGGTATGTTTTATTAATGGTTTTCATAGCATAATTGTGATATGTTTTTGGGTTTTGAATTATATGTTATAGGTTTCGGTTATTAATGGTTGATATATGTTTTCCCATATTTTTACTTATGGTTTTCATATTATAATGGTGGTTTGAACATGTGGTTGCATGGGAATGGTCAATTGGTACTTGGTCTGGTTTTGGAAACTATATATCCTCAACATGTTTGTTAAAATTCCTATGAGAATGCTTTTATTACATAGTTGGACTTTCATTGAAAACCTTGCATGGTATAATATGGTAATGGAACATAAATTGGTTAAATAGTTTAAATAGATAAATGGTAAGGACTTGGTGGCCACCACTTTAATTTCAAACCTTATGGGGTACATGGGAATCCCCCAAGTGAATCTAATAATGGAACCTATGGGGTACATGGGAATCCCTAAGTATTGGCTGAGGACATTTCTTGCAAGCTATAGCTGGTTTAACGATATCACTTCTTATAGCCTTGGTTAATAATACATAGAATTAGTGGTTTGGTTGTATGCTAATGGTTTTAATTAGGTAATAATGGCGGGTTGTGATAGCTAACCTTGAAGGTTTAAGTCCAATGGATGGACATTGGAAACTCATGTTTGCCGACATGAGGATTGTTCATGGAGACCATATACTTGTGGGATTCATGATAATCCCCTAAGTCATACTTATTTATATGTATCATGGAGGGTGAATGATACACGAGAATCTCTTGCCCTTATGATATCTCTGGAACATGTAGCTACACGCACTGGGGCCCATTAAGGGGGTAACACTGGACACATATATCCCGTGGGTTGTTCTAGGATGGTTAAACTACACAAACCCAGGTTAACAATTTTAAATGCATGCTAACCCGGTTCCCTTCCCGGCCTAGATTATATATATATATATATATATATATATATATATATATATATATATATATATATATATATATATATATGGATATGAATGCATATGGGTATTTACTTGGTTTTAAATACTGGCATTATTTTACCCTTATCCAGAGTACATGCTAGATTTTACTCGCTAACCTGTATTCAGGTGTTGTATCCCTAATGAGGCAGGAATCGGTCACACTACTCCTCCTGCTCAGTGATCAAATTTGGGAACCTCTTAGAGTTGGATTAAAGTGGTAATTTTCCATACTCTTGAAGGCTTCATTTCATGTTATGGTCTAGTCTTCATACTTTGGTTATTTCATAGACTTTTGTTTTAGCTATGGTCGAGAGTATGTCCTGACTGGATTTATTATTTTGTGTTGGCCTTGGCATTAGTATTTGTATTATGGCTGATACCGGTTGACTATATTTGATTTATGATTGTTCCATTTTGTTATGTTGTATATATATATATATATGTTTGGAATTCATCCAACTCAGGTCATGCCAGATTTGTATCAGATCCCTAGGTTCATGGTTAATTGGGAATCCACAAAGCCGTATTGAGTAGAGTCTCTTTTAAGGGTGTGTAGCACACCACACACATAAGAGAGAGGCTACAAGGCATTTAGGAATTCTTCTCTTTCTTGTGTTCTATTTTCAAGCTTTGGAGTCTAAGTCCTGAAATCTTCTGTAATTCTCATTTTTTTGCTTTTTAGATCATACCTCAATGATCTAAAGCTCACAAAAAATCTTCTTTCCGAACTAAGGACAATGTTGATAGAACACGCTCTACTTATGGGATCCATATTTATTCTAGGGGTCCAGTTCCTAATTGTTCTATAATTCCATCAGTTTTCTCTAGTCCCCCTGAGGATGATATGACGAATGCTGAGTTTTATTAGTTGATTTATATGATTTCTCATTCGGTAGATTCTTAGTCTAAGCATGGTTCATCTGCTACTCCATCTTCTAATGCCACATTGTTGGCCTATTCATGAGGTTGAATCCACCGATCTTTACTAGTGTTAAGGTAGAAGAGGATCCTCAGGGTTTTTTGGATGAGATGGAAAAGATTTTCTGTGTTACGCATGCCATGAATGTGGAAGAGGTGGAGTTTGCGGTCTACCAACTGAAAGATGTGGCGTACCAATGGTACTAGGAATGGGATCAGGCAAAGGGTGACACTGATGAGTCATCACTGTGGGAGGATTTCCCTAATGTATTTCTGGACCGCTTCTTTCATTGGGAGTTGAGGGAAGCGAAAGAGAAGGAGTTTGTTAATCGAAAACAAGGAAAGATGTTGGTCAAGTATTATTCCTTGAAGTTTCACTAGTTGTCTCTGTATGCTCCGAAAATGGTGTCTAATATGAGGGCCTATTTGAGGAAGTTTATGCTAGGATGGTCTCGTGAGTTAATCCTTGAAAGTAAGGCTACCTTACTGGTCAAGGACATGGATATCTCTAGATTGGTTGACACGACCCACCCTGGGGCTTTGTCGTAATGGGCATCCCAAGTCTGACCAGGACCAGAAATCACCCCTGTTACCCAACCCAACCTCCAGCCACTACCCTAAGTTGGCTGAATTTTGAGCATGTAACAAGATAGTGTAACAACTCACACAAAGACTCAAGAAATAAATAACAACCGTAACTAACCCAACCGAGTCCAACCATCCCATAACAACAATCCAACCATACATTACCATACCAAAACACGAGCCATAAACCAAGCCATAACCAAGGATATTCCTAGACATAATATAATTAAGACCAGAATAAAATATGATGGAACAGTGAGAAATTATGTTCTATGATGCCAACCTCCCAGCTTATTCCAATGCCAAGGCAAACACCAATACTGATCCCGCCCATTGCATTCCATAGAAGTACCATAAATCCTCTAACCAAAAGAGTAATTAAATCCAGTTGGGATATGCCCCTAACCGTAGAAGTACAGGTCAGGTGACCTATCTTGTATGATGGCCAGTGTTTGGTGGGTGAATTTCTGGTGTGATTATAATTTGGTAGGTATGGGTCGTATGGTTGGTGATGGGTTGGTTGGTTGATCCTTTACTTAATATGAAATTTGGTAACTTAACTTGGATCTGAGTACGAGTGGCTTACCTTGAGTCATGGGGATAGTTTACGAGTGGTATAGTCTAACTCATATGTTGGACAGTGTCCAACCCCTCTTGATTCTGTTATGGGTATGGGTTAAGGGTACTTGTCGTATGTTTGGGTACGAGTTTGTCTTGGTGGTCGTATGTTGGACAGTGTTGGGGTCCAAGTGGATGCCTAGGGTACGAGTGGTGCCTACAACTTACATGTTAGGGTGTGGTATGGATGGAGTAGTCGTACCCACCTGCGGGAATTCTTTTACAGTTTAAGATGGGGGTATTCTAGATATTTCCACTCTTAACCCATCATGTCTACCATAACCTAAAACACTATTGGGATTTGATTTACCATATTATCCTAATCTTAAACACTCAAGAAATCTCTCAAATCTCTATCAAGATCTTGGGTTAAGCAAAGGCTAGGGTTTCCTTCAAGGTCGTCAATTAAGGCTCTAAAGAGTGATTTCTCTCCGTCCTTTTCGTAATCCAAGGCATGTTACTCCTCCCTCATAGTTAATTCAATTAAAGGCATGCTTTATGAAATGTATTCATGGCATAATTGTGATATGGTTTTGGGTTTTGAATAATATATTGTATATTATAATAATGGTTTGAACATGTGGTTGCATGGGAATGGTCAATTAGTACTTGGTTTGATTTTGGAAACTATATGTCCGCAACATGTTTTTTAAAATGCCTATGAGAATGCATTTACTACATAGTTGGACTTTCATTAAAAACCTTGCATGGTATACTATGGTAATGGAACCTAGATTGGTTAAACGGTTTTAATGGATAAATGGTAAGACCTTGGTGGCCACAACTTTGATTTAAAACCTTGTGGGTTACACGGGAATCCCCCAATTGAATCTAATAATGGAACCTATGGGGTACATGGGAATCCCACAAGTGTTGGCTAAGGACATTGCTTGCAAGCTATAGTTGGTATGACGTACTACTTCTTATAGCCTTGGTTAATATTATATGGAATTGATGGTTTGGTTGTGTGCTAATGGTTTTAATTAGGAAGTAATGGCGAGTTGTGATAGCCAACCGTGAAGGTGTGAGTCAAATGGATGGACACTGAAAACACATGTTTGCCGACATGAGGATTGGCCATGACGACCATATACTTATGGGGTACACAGTAATCCCCTAATTTATACTTGTATATATGTATCATAGAGAGTGAAGAGTACAGAGTAATCCCCTGCCCCTATGATATCTCTGGTATGTCTGGCTATATGTACTGGGGCCCATTCACGGGGTAACACTGGACCTATATAGCCCGTGGGTGGTTTTAGGATGGTTAAGCTACACAAACCCTGGATAACATTTTTAAATGCATGCAAAACCCAGATCCCTTCCCGATATGGATTATATATATATATATATGTATGGATGTGAATGCATATGGTTATTTACTTTATTTTAAATGTTGGTAGTATTTTACCCTTATCCTAAGTGCATGCTAGTGTTTACCCGCTAACTCATTTTCGAGCATTGTATCCCCACACAATGCAGGAATAGGCCATACTACTTTAACTCAGTGATCAAATTTAGGAACAGCTTAGAGTTGGATTTAAGTGGTGAGCTTCCATACTCTGGAAGACTATATTTCATGTTATGGTCTTGTCTTCATACTTTGGTTATTTTATAGACTTTGGTTTTGTCTATGGGTGGGGGCATGTCCCGATTGGATACTGTTTTACTATCGGATAGAAGCTTTGTGAGACAACTATGGGTTGATATGGGCAGTGTTGGCATTGGTGTCAGCCTTGGCATTGGTATAGGTATTATAGCTGATATCAACGGACCGGTAATTGATTTATGATTATTCCAATTTGTTATGTTATATATATGTTCGAAATTTATCCGACTTAAGGTATAGGGAAGTTATGGTTGGGTATTGGGGGTAGTCTCCGGTCCTAGTTGGGCTTGAGGCACCCATATGACTAGGCCCTAGTTTGGGTCATGTCAATAGTGTACCACCAACTAAACTCAAGATCTGAACCAATGCATCCCTAAGCAATAATGAAGAAATGAACCCAGGTGGAGCTTAGGCTGGCCCCTATCCCACCACTGGCTCGGGTGGAGGAATCTCTTGCTCGAGAGTAGGAATAGGGTCTGGTGAAGGCTCTGTATCGTGATCTCAAGGAGGGACTGTATCTGTTGATTTTCCTTGACCTCGGGACCATGTAGGTACCCTGATAGGATTCTTAGATGTAGATTTGGGGTCCTCATCTTTAGTAGTAGTAGAACACATCCTGGCCATCTACAAAAGAGTGAAACCAAATGAATCTTAGAAACTAATATAGTCTCTAAGAATGAAAGAAGTGAACAAAGTGAAGATCTCTTATGAATTTCCTATAGCCTCCCAAAGATAAGAAATAGATGTCACTGTCTGCAGGACTCTACTAGACACTTGTTCTTTACCAATAATACTTGTAAACCTAGTGCTCTGCTACCAATTTATGTCGATCAAATTTTACGAGTCATGATGGAACCTACTTTAACCCAAAAGTGACCAAATTGTAGCCCAGAGTTTAAGTAATAGGCTAGTTGGTGGAAAATCACATAATTCTAGAAATATACAAATAAAAGAAATACGAGCAATAGACATAAGGATAATAGCATCAAGATGGAAAATAAATAAAAGATGAGTAACAGCATCCCATGACCTAGTAGAGTCGATATAAAAAACACTAATCCAAAAGGATATGAGTACTATCATAGTCATATATACATCAGTTTGGAAATTATAAGACTATTAAAAATACAAAGATGGAGAAAAGCTAAATCTGAATCTCAGAACTTAACCTATCTCTGAACACTAACTAGCATTATCACAACTTTAATAGAGACAACTAGTACTTGGATCTACACCAAAAAGGTACAGAAGTGTAGTATGAGTATCAAAGCCACAAGTGCTCAGTAGGCATCATCGGCCGACTAAGCCAAATCATAATATAAATATAATAAAATGTGAGATGAATAAGATAAGTCAAGGATAGGGGGCAAACTTAGAATAATGCTCCAAACACTGAAAGTAAATAACTAGAATGACATTATTAAAGAAAAACATAACTATCTCTACATAACTGGACTTCATAAGCCAAAAGGTGCAAATGAAGTAAATAATCTAACGGGTCCCCATAAGCCCGAAGGGTGCATTAAAGAGAAGTAATAACCATAATGATGTTAATTAACCATGTCTCGAGATCATAACTATCAATTCTTCCAAACCACGATACACAATCATAATAATAATCTCATAATGTTGAACTTAAACTGGAACTAGTATCTCATATGCAGGACTTGAACTAGAACTAATAACGTCAATAATGTCAAAATTGAATCGGTCTTAGTGTTATAAATTGCCAGACTTAAACTAAAAATAATATTATTAGTAATGCAGAAATTTGACTGATCTCATTATTGTCCATTGTCGATCTAGAATAAACCATCGTATGTCAAAACAACCGCCCTGAATAAGAAAGTAAATAAGATAATTGATAACACTCAACTTACACGTCAATTTAGTGCAAGGCGGCCATCGTCAATATATTTACCCAACTTTTGGAATCGGGGTTGAATCCATAAGGAACAATGTGAGTGGCAATTAAACTAGTTTGAAACTATTGCTATAAGATAGATTCAAACAGATGATACGAAAATATAAAATGGGGGTATTGGAGATTAGTAAATAATTATTGGTCGCTTTAGTTTCAGTGTTTGTAATCAAGAGTTTATGGAAAACCAGAATTATGTTCACTATGGGTTTTGGTACTTGACAGATACTAATAGTGATTCAAGATTCTCACGATAGGCAGGAACAATAGATTGTCTTTATCGAAGTTATGACTAAATATCTCTCGACCTACTTAAGCATTTACTTACCTAATCCTCTCGGACTTAGAGAATTTATATTCACTGACCAGACTTTACCTCAGGTTAATTAACCTTGTTACAACGTCAATTATTAAACGGAAGGTTGGTAGCTTCCAATTCCTTGTCAATAATTCACTTCCTACTATAGTTGATTTCTTATCTCAAGCAAATCAAAGAAGGTGCTATCTATCGTTTGCAACCAATAGACAATAATTAAAACCTCAGAATTATCAACGGGTCCTATTACCTTTAGAATCTTGAACACTTAGCAACTTACCAAGACCTAACCCATAGATCCTATAATTTGGGTTAAAGGAATTTAGCCACTCATAATGAAATAATCGATACAACAAGTTGAATTCATAATTTGAAAAATGAACTTACAGCATAATGAATAACAACGAGTGTTTCTCATATTATCAAAGTAGAAATCCCAAAATATTGATGATAAAATCTTCTTGTTCAAGCCAAGAAACTAGAGAGAAAATAACAAAATACGTACGTTCCAAAATAGATTTGGAAGATAATCATCATCCTTAGAAAACCCTAAACTATGCTTTAAATACTTCAGCCTAATTATGGAAACAAAATCATAGATTGCAGTGTTTTTCTCGGATTAGATGACGACATGTATGACGCCTTATCAGGAGGCTAACAACTTATCACGAATGTTGTCAGCTCCTCTTCAATTTTGACAATTTCTTCTTAAGGCTACCAGTGAATCCTGACGGCTTATCAAAATTGTGATGACATATCAGACAATGTCATCACTTCTCCACCTCAGATCCCATGTTCCGTCTAAGGCTGACGGTGACTCTGACGTCTTATAACAAGGCTGACGGCTTATCACACGTCATCATCACTTCTTCCATCTGAATCCCATTCTTTGTTAAGGCTAACGATTAAGCTAATAACCTATCAAAGTGCTAACGACTTATTAGGAATGTCGTGAGCCACACTTCTCTTCTATATGCTTCAGATTTCAACTCTTTTACTTCTATCATTGTTGGTTCTCTTGCATTTGGACTTCTAATGGAAAATCAAAGATAACAAAATAAAAAAAGACAAAAGTTACTTAAGACTTTGCAATTATTCTCAGTTAAAAGCCTTAAATGTGTTAGCATCTGCTCACACATCAACACCTACATTTGGTAGTCAATCATCTATACTATCTCAAAACCATCTTTACCTTCTCCAAGGTCAATTAATTCTAATTCAACTGTGTATGCTACTGAAGAACAACAATGGGACACACAGGAATCAAGATATGGCATCAATTCATCAACAACAACCATGCATTTATCAAGCTTACACTATCCAAAAAAGTTAGCAACTAGCAACGTAACCAGTGTACCCTCACTACAAAGAAGTCCCACTTCACTTATATCAGACATTACATATGTAACCATGGGGGCAATCACCAGACACTCACTCTCAGAAAGAAGTTATAGTCAATGTACGCCAAATACAATAAGCTTGCCCTTATTTTCACTACCGAAGCTTTTAGACAGTCAAGTTAGGATCACTTAGGACTTTTCTTCAGCTTGTAATATAGGCTTCGGGCTGGTATGATTCACAAGGATATTTAAAGTAACTAATCCTCCTTCGCACTACACTATTTTTGGTGTCTCACTTATCAACCTTTACCTTATTTCTCCCTTTCTTGATTAAGCGAATTCAGGATGGGTGTGGTCATTTTGACAATTATTTCTTCTTTTTCACTACTTTTCTTTTCTTATCCTTTTTCTACCGCACCCAACTTTTTATTCTTTTCTTTTATTCTACCTTTATTCATACTCATTTTACATCACACACCCCTATGGTAGTCACCCTCAACTTAGGCTATTTGCCTAAGTCAAAGTGCACAATGTCCAAGGAGGACCAGGGCCAAAACAGGTTCATTGTGATACAAATGGAAAGGTGATAGGTATAATAAAAAGAATAGGCATTCGGGCTCAAAATCAGGATCAAGGGACATTATTTACACATGGAAGGTCATTTAACCTAAAAGTGTACTAATATCAACAATGGCATATGATCCTTTCCTAATCACTATCCTACAACCAAGGCAAGACTAACCGGGCAAGTTCTGGATTTAATATATAACGGGAACTAGGTAGTATCTCACACACACATAGCACAAAGGTACATCAAAAGCTACTACCCATTTGGTTCATGTAATTGTTTAGCAATGGCTATCAGGTCACTAGTACTAATGCCATAACAAGATGCACAGTGGTCACACATAAATGCATATCACACAGTTATAAAATAGACCATTGGAGAGGTGTTTAAAAATCAACAAAAACATGTTAACTGCCTAAGGTACTTGTATTTCTCCTAGTCAACTACAATATTTTACAACAAATCACAATACACCTAAATATGTCAGCTCTACTAAGAACAAGACTCCGGGGAAAAGAGGCACGACAACAAAAACCCCAAGAGGACATCAACACCCATAAGTAGTCCCACCCTCAACTTAAAATCATGCAATTTCCCCAATGCGTCAAATCAAAACAAGAGAGTTAGAAACATACCTATGGCACCATGGGGGCAAAGATCTGATGTCAATCACATAATACAAATACAAACAACAAAATACCTTGGGTTGCCTCCCAAGCAGCGCCTGATTTAATGTCACGGCATGACCAGGTTATCTTGACTACTTAGAATTCATCAAGACACCTTTAAAGTGCTTTATCATTTATCCCTCCAGTTAGATTATTTGAATCGTCACCCATCTTTCGATCTTTAAATCTTTTAGGTGCGTTGGGCAAATGTGAGAGCATGATAAGGAAAGTTCTATCACGCAACTTTGAAGACTTGAACTGCTTGCCCAATTTTGCATGGAGCTTTTGTGTGGGATCATTTGGCAACAGTGAAAATCTTAAAAATCCACTAAATGGACATCGACCTTTAAGCTTCTTAGCCTTCAAGATTGGGGTTGTGTTATACCCTTTCGGAAAGACAAACTCCAAAATATAGGAATTTTTCTCCTCATTTCCAAAATTCACCATTTGCTTGGGTGTTTCGACTTTCATCACATCCACCATGCATAATGTTAAAAAGTGATTCGAGTGAGGTCTTCTCCCTAATTTTGGAGTTTCATCCTTCTCGACCTCTTTACCTCGAATTGGGCTAGAGTCTTTATAAGAGAGTGGCTTGGTTTCTTCTTTTACCTCTAGCACCATTTACTCAATCTTGGCATCATATTTCATAGTTTGTTCAGTTGGTTAGGAAATCACCGAGGGTTGATCATTATCAAGCTCAACATCAATATAGGGTTTTTTCTCCTCATCTTCACACTCTTTCATTATTTTAAATGATTCCACAGATAAGATATCATCTAAACATAATATAGAAGAATGTTTTGAATGATTGACCTCTATATCCATCTTCTCATGAATGATTGGCTTCATGTCATGATGTATATCACATACGACATCATACATTTCTTTTTGGAGATCCAACATTCGTTGAAACATATCTTCAATTCCACTCTTCCCAGTGTTTCGTTCTTTTTTTTCTTGAACATAAGACCTATCAATCTCATAAGAAGAACTAGAATTTAGGTTAGGGCAATAGAGGGAGGGGGCATTTGGGCAATCACTCCAATGTCCATCTTGACCACCATATAAAGAACAATTATACTTCTAGTAGGATGGAGATGGCACACACATCTCTCCCCGGGGAGTATATCAATAATCGTGCTAAAAGTGAAGTCCATCACAATATGTACATGCATCATCAAGATAAAATTTCCAACCACCAAGCTCATGTTCATTCCATGATGCCATAGTAATAAGTAAACTAAAATAAAAATCTACCTAACACAAGAAATAAAAGAAAACTAAAAATAAATATTTACAAGTTTTAATTCAAGCAAGTAGGCTAAAATTCCAAACCAACTCAATACGCCAATTGCTCCCCGTCAACGATGCCATTTTTTATAATGCTCAACTTACACGTTAATTTAGTGCAAGGCGGTCGTCGTCAGTATATTTACCCAACTTTTGGAGTCGGGGTCAAATCCACATGGAACAATGTGAGTGGCGATTAAACTAGTTTGAAACTATAGCTACAAGTTCGATTTAAACAGATGATACGAAAAGCTAAAATAGTGGTTTTGGAGATTAGCAAATAATTGTTGGTCACTTTAGTTTCAGAGTTTGTAATC
The DNA here is from genome assembly GCA_030864225.1 of Capsicum baccatum var. pendulum. Lineage (NCBI taxonomy): Eukaryota > Viridiplantae > Streptophyta > Magnoliopsida > Solanales > Solanaceae > Capsicum > Capsicum baccatum. The sequence continues at coordinate 142,325,456 of CM061559.1, forward strand.
AAGAGTTTATGGAGGACCAGATGTTCACTATGGGTTTTGGTACTTGACAGATGCTAATAGTGATTCAATATTCTCACGATAGGTAGGAACAACGGATTGTCTTTATCGAAGTTATGCCTAAATGTCTCTCGACCTACTTGAGCATTTAATTACCTAATACTCTCGGACTTAGAGAATTTATATTCACTGACTAGACTTCACCTCAGGTTAATTAACCTTGTTACATCATCAATTATTAAATGGAACGTTGGTAGCTTCCAAATCCCTGTCAATAATTCACTTCCTACTATAGTTGATTTCTTATCTCAAGCAAATCAAAGCTTGTGCTATCTATCATTCGTAACCAAAGACAATAATTAAAACCTTAAAATTATCAAGGAGTCCTATTACCTTTAGAATCTTGAACACTTAGCAACTTACCAAGACCTAACCCGTAGATCCCATAATTTGGGTTAAAAGGATTTAGCCACTCATAATGTAATAATCGATACAACAAGTTGAATTCATAATTTGAAAGATGAACTAACAACAAGATGAATAGCAATGAGTGTTTCTCAGATTAGATCAAAATAGAAATCCCAAAATATTGATGATAATCTCTTCAAAGTTAATTGTTTTGTTCAAGCCAAGAAACTAGAGAGAAAATAACAAAATATGTGTGTTCTAACATAGGTTCAGAAGAATAATCATCATCCTTAGAAAACCCTAAACTATGCTTTAAATACTTCAGCCTAATTATGGAAACAAAATCACAAAGTGCAGTGTTTTTCTCAAATTAGGTGACGACATGAGTGACACCTTATTAAGAGGCTGACGACTTATCATGGAAGTCGTCAGCTCCTCTTCAATTTTGACAATTTCTGCATAAGGCTGACAGTAAATCCTGACGGCTTATCAAAACTGTGACAACATATCATACAATATCGTCACTTCTCCACCTCAGCTCCCATGTTCTGTCTAAGGCTGACAACGATTCTGATGGCTTATCACAAGGCTGATAGCATATCATATATCGTCGTTACATGTTCATGCTGAATCCTATTCTCTATTTAAGGCTGACGATGAAGCTGATAACCTATAGGGTGCTGATGACTTATCAGGAATGTCGTCAGCCACACTTCTCTTCTATTTGCTTCAGATTTCAACTCTTTTACTTCCATCATTATTGGTTCTCTTGCATCTTCACTTCCACTGCAAAATCAAAGATAAAACAATAAAAAATGACAAATGTTGCTTAAGACTTTGCAATTATTCTCAGTTAAAAGCCTCAAATATGTTAGCATCTGCTCACACATCAATAATGTAATACGTCTATGGATTCTACAAAGGAGCTGACAGTAATCTTGGCCTAAGTTGGGTCGGAGGGGCCCATTTCTAACCCCAAAATCCATTCCAAGAAAAATTCTACAATGAACTAGACCAAGGTATCTAATTTCACTAATAGATATTAAATAAGCCTCTTGAGCCCTAAGATAGCAATTCTACCCAAAGAATGAGTCGTTGAGTCAATTACGCCTAATTACAGCTTTTAAATTGGCTAAATAATCCAATTCAAACTACATGCAGCTCCAAGTCCTAATTCCCAATCCAAATCTTGAAAAATATCATATAGATACTATAGTTTAACCTAATATCGAATAAATATAAGCCTAGCCTACCTAGACATCAGAGAAACCCATCCCTATGAAGTCTGCTAAATTGATGATTTCCTCTTTTGAGAAGCTTCTTCTTAATGTCATGCTATCCAAATGGTAATCTACTCATTAATATGAAAAAAAAAGTACCCATGCTACATTTTTATGCCTCGTTTCCAAAATCACATCAAAATTCTATGTAGGGGCCCGCATGTGGAATCGCAATTTCAAAATCGACAACATGTCCCCCAAATACTGAAGAAATATCTACCCTCAAGAATGGGTAATTTCTAATCTCAAACAATACCTTAATTTGCTCAACAAGTATCTAGATACTTTTGGGAATAAATTAAAGAATTCACCAAGAATTAAATGACAGTTTACAAAGATTTCAATGAAAAATAATTATTCTGAGCTCACAATTACCCTCAAAATTTCTCAATAATCACTCTCCTAATTTTCCACACTCTTTAGGTCTTTTTAGCTCTTGAACTTGTGTAAAATGGGGAGAAAATTGGGTAAGAGGCAATTTAATGCCCTCCAAGTGTTGCTTAAGCGGTCAATGGATCACTTAAAAGATACCTGCCCTACGCTCCATTCCTGCTTAAGCAGTTAGGAAGTTGCTTAAGTGTGTCCTATTAAGAAATCAGTCCATTGTTAAAATCTCGTGAATGCAAATGAACTATTCTAATTTATCGAATTTGACATTCTGGACTCAATGGAGCGATCAAAATTTCCATCTGGTGTTGTTTTAATGAAAAGTTGTCCCCACACCCAAGGTCCATTTTTATCAAATTTTGACAAATAGCCCAAAATGAGTCTAGAAGCCTTAGGAACCAAACAAAGGTCCCTAACCAAAAATCGATGATCAGAGTTGATGGAAATATTAGAATTGGTATATTAGGTCGTTAGACTGAAGTTTATGCCTGATAGGCAATCCTTACAAGCAAAGACCTCAAAATAGTGAATTGGCTCTAACAACCAAACAAACAACGTAGTAACTGAATATTAGCTTTAGAAAGTCACAAATGCCTTGGGGCAGATATCTGAAATCTTTGAATAGTTAAAATGCATAGAAATGCAAAAAATGATCTAGAGGGTCATTACATGGCTGATACTCTCCAAACAAATCAAAAGTCAACAAACAAAAAGGGAATGTTGAAAAGAGTATTGTGGCAAAGGAGTTTACTTCTTCTAATGTAATAAAAGTAAAATAAAGGGACATGTTTAAAACTGATGATGAAGTTTTGATGCATGGGGACAAATCTACAAGAGGAAAAAACATGGGAATGAAAAATGAAAAGATCTCTGAATGACCCTCTTCAGCACAACAAAGTTTAAAGTTTGTAAAAAAAGAATTCTAAAAAAACAGAGATCACAACCCCCTCTAAGTTCAAAAAGAAGAAGGTCTTATAGTACCCCCCCCCCTTAAAGACCCCTAGTTTGAAGAAAAATGATAAATTATATCGTTAAAAGGTATTAAATGGATGTGTGTTTGATCCTGAAATTACTTACCTATCTGAAATGGATTCAATAATAGTCTTGGTAGAGATGCAAAGATGGATGCACCTAATTTAGAAACCTGGTGTTTCATATGAAAGAAGGTTCGTGACTTCTATATTGATTGTTGCACCCCATTTTTCTCTTAAAAAGTGGTATTCGACATGACAACTCTTTTTGAGATATTTAAAGAGCAAAGAGTTGCCACCTAATGAATTAAGGTGCACTAGGGCACCAATCTAGGCTAATTAAGAATCTATTTTATTGTAAAGTCTAGTTTACTAAAAATTCAGGTAAGGATTCAAATAACCTCGAAAGGAAGGTGTTAGGAACCTTTTGAGGTCCACAAGTGTGGTTCCCGGTTGAATTTATACTTTACGTGGGGATTCTATGTGATAAAGAAAGGTCACTTATTTTATAAACTTAACATTGATTAAGTGATGAAAAAACAAGCCATGTTATTGAATTATTTCTAATTATTAATTATCTATGTGATGAGCAACACAAGAAACAATAAAAGAAAAAGACAAGCGAGGAGATAGAAACGACACAATTTATTGATAAAATGTTTATATTAAATTAGAAAACCTAAACTACCCCAACCAAATAAACATATAAAGTAAGGAAAGATAAAACGATTCACGAGATTAGATAAAGAATTATTTTATTTTAATTCGGATCAGCACCCAGATTATTTATCATTACCCATCCCATTAGCCAATAACGGAGTTATTACCAGGTGATGATGTCATATGTTACACCGTCAATACATGTTGGGTTACCATCATCTCCAAATGTCTACCCACCCGCCACCTAGGATGGTTGTTAAACCTAAAGTTGTTCTATAAAGGAAAGGATAAAACTAGCATTCTATAAACTATAGTTCTAAAAGGAAAGTCAACTTTATCCATGTACTTGATCAGCAATGCAGTCTTTCTTTTAAGGATCAGCTCACGATACAGTCCCGAAGCAAACTTCCTATTTGGGCCCTCATATCAGACACCATCTCCGGAGCATACCGAGACAGCTGGTGAAACTTCAAGGAATACTCCTTGACAGATATCTTCCCCTATTTTAGATTAACAAATTCTTCTTCTTTTATTTCTGTCAACTCCTGGGGAAAGAAACGATTCAAAAATACATTAGAGAAAGTCTCCCACAGAGATGACTCATCAATCTCACCCTTGACCTATCCCATTCCCTGTACCATTGGTATGCTATATCTTTCATCTGGTAGGCAACAAACTCCACCCCTTCTATATTCATGGAATCCATAACGCTGAATATCTTTTCTATCTTGTCTAGAAAACTCTAAGGATCCTCTTTCACCTTAACACCAGTAAAATTTGGAGGGCTCCTCCTCATGAATTGGTCAACTCTTGTGGCCTCAAAAGATGGAATAACAGATGCACCACGCTGAGCCTGAGAAGCTACCAACTGAGCAATCATATGAATCGACTAACAAAACTCCACATTCATCACGTCGGCATGAGGAGGACTATATGGAATTGGTGAAACTCTTGGAAGATCAGGAGCTGAACCCCTAGAATAAGTATGGATCCCATAGGTAAAACGTGTCCCATCAATATCATCCCTAATTGGGATAGAGGTGTTTCCATGCGTATCATATCATCGAGGCATGATCTAAAAAGTGAACAACCATGGATTAGAGAAGATTCCAAGACTTAGACTCCAAGGTTGAAAGTAGAACACAAGAAAGAGAAACATACCTAAATGCCTTGTAGCCTCTCTCTTATGTGTGTGGTGTGATACACACTCTTAAAAGAGACTCTTCTCGACATGACTTTATGGACTCCCAATTTTCCATAAACCTAGGGCTCCAATATCAACTTGGCATGATCCGAATCGGGTCTTTGTCGTGATGGCCATCCCAAGTCCAACCAAGATCGTAGACCACCCCCCATACCCAACCCAACCTCCAAACACATACCATGAGTCAAATGAATTCCCAACATATAACAAGACAGAATACTTATAGTTATACTGACTTTGGGATAGGTCTATTTCCTAAACCAACCTAACCAAGTCAATGTGTCCAATAACCAACCAAACCAAGATAATAACCCAATATATATATATATATATATATAATCCAAAAGAAAATATAACAATCATAACTTAAATAAAGTCATACGGTATTAGCCCCACTATCAATAGCAATGTCAAGCCTGACACCACTACCTACACTGCCCATATCAACCCATAGTAGTTCCACAAAGCCTCTAATTAAAAGTAAAACAATATCCGGTCAGGGCATGCCCCCTACCATAACCAAAACCATAGTCTATAAAATGACCAAAGTATGTAAGGATATTTATGACATAAAATAGAGCCTTCCATAATATGAAAGATTGCCACTTCAATTCAACACAAGTTAATCTCAAATTCGATCACTGAGCAGGATGAGTAGAATAGGCGATTCCTGCATTGCATGGGGATACAGCGCCCGAAGATGGGTTAGCAGGTGAATGCTAAAATGCACTCAGGATAAGGTTAAAATAATACCAACCTTTAAAACCAAGTAAACAGCCATATGCATATATAACCATACATACATACATTTACATATATATCTGGGCCAGGAGAGAAAATCAAATTTAGCATACCTTTAAAACTATTAACCTGGGTATGTGTAGCTTAACTATCCTAGAACTACCCACGGGCTATATCGGTCCAGTGCTACCCCTTAAACGAGCCCCGATGTATGTAGCCATGCAAACCAGAGATACCATAGGAGTAGGGGATTCCCGTGTACCCTTCGCTCTTCATGATACACATATAAAAGTGTAACTTAGGGGATTTCCATGTACCCTATAAGTATTATATGTGGTCTCCATGACCAATACTCATGGCAGAAAATATAAGTTTACAGTGTTTGTCCATTGGACTCACACCTTCACGGTTATCTATCACACCCCGCCATTATTGCCCAATTAAAAGCATTAGCACACAACCAACCACCAATTCTATTTATTATTAACTAAGGCCATAAGTAGTGGTATTGTTATACCGATCATAGCTTGTAAGCAATGTTCTTAGCTATCCTCTTTAAAGAAGGGATTCCCATGTACCCATAAATTATATTATTGAGTTGCTTGGGGGATTCCCATGTACCCCACAAGATGATCATTATTAAGTTTGCCTGGGGGATTCCCACGTACCCCATAAGTGTATTCAATTAATCCATAACCATGACCATCAAGACCTTATTATTTAACCATTAGAGACCATCCAAAGCAGTTAGGGATCCATTACCACTTTATACCATGCAAAATTTTCAATGAAAGTTCAACAATATAGTAAAAAAATTCTTATAGGCATTTTATCAAACATGTTAAGGGCATATAATTTTCAAAACCAACACCAAGTACCAATTAACCATTCCCATGCAACCACATGTTCAAACCACCATTAAAATATAAAAACCATAATTAAATATGGGAAAACCATAATCAAACCATTTATAATCATAACCTCCAATATATATTCAAAACCCAAAACCATACCACAATTATGCCATCAAAACCATACATAAAACATGTCTTTAGTTGGAACTAACAACGAGAGAGAAGTAACATGCCTTAGATTACAAAGATGACGAAAAGAAACCACCCTTGTAAACCCTAGCAAAGTGGTCATTCTATCATGTCCCATTTTTTTTGTGAAAAAATGGGATTCAACGTGATAACTCTTTTGACATATTAAAAATGTGAAGAGTCGCCACCTAACGAATTAAGGTGCGTTAGGGCACCGTTCTAGGCTAATTAAGAACCTATTTTATTGTTAAGTCTAGTTCACCAGATATTTGAGTAAGGATTCAATTACCACTAAAGGAAGGTGTTAGGCACCTTTCGAGGTCCACAAGTGTGGTTCCCGACCAAATTCGTACTTTACGTGGGGATTCTATGTGATAAATAAAGGTCACTTATTTTATAAACTTAATCTTGACTAAGTGATAAAAAAATAAGCCATGTTATTGAATTATTTCTAATTATTAATTATCTAAGTGATGAGAAACACAAGAAACAATAAAAGAAAAAGACAAGCGAGGAGATAGAAATGACACAATTTATGGCAAAAATGTTCATATTAAATTAGAGAACCTAAACTACCCCAAGCAAATAAACATATAAAGTAAAGAAAGATAAAACGATTCACGAGATTAGATAAAGAATTATTTTATTTTAATTTGGATCAGCACCAAGATTATTTATCATTACCCGACCCATTAGGCAGTAACTGAGTTATTACCGGATGCTAATGTCGTATGTCGTATCATCAATATATGTTAGATTACCATCATCTCCGAATGTCTCCCCACTCCCCACCAAGGTTGGTTGTTAAACCGAAAGACATTCTAAAAGGAAAAGGAAAAAACAAGCATTCTCTAAAATGCCTATCGTCCCAACTTATCATCTAAGAGGCATTAGACTTTTCTATTTTGAATTTGGGATCTAGACAAATACAACTAGTTTTCCTAGTTAGACTCAAAGTACAGCAAGCTGAACATTTTGGACAACAAGTAGTACGTAAAAATCTCAAATAGGCCTTTTAGTTAATTAAGAAGTTTCTTAAGGTGAATAACATGCTAAGGCAACAATTTCTCATTTGTATAATTAGACCTATAAGCATAATATCTAGAAGTGTCAAACAAATAGTTAATATGTCAAAAATTAACTATTTAAATCCGATAAACATGATACTAAGTGATAAATAGTTGTTTATTGATGAAAGAAAATTGTCAAATCGTTTAACACATTGTTGTAAATTTGTTAAGATAAAAGGCATGTCAATGTCAAGATAGCATGTTAAAGAATGATCGATAACGCTCAAACTACAGCTCTCGTGAGAGTGTAAGCGGTCGCTGTCAAATATAGAACCCAACTGGGTTGGGTGTCGAATCCCATAGGGAATACTTGGTCACTAAGTATTGTAATTGTTAGCAGACTGTTGGTCGAAAATTCTACGGAAAGGGGGGATTTATTTGTGGCATGAATTGAGAGTATCAAAGTAACGACTGAATATTTTGTTTAGTAAAATTTAATCACAGAGAAAAATAAGTTAGGGTTATGTCCACCTTATGAGTTCCACGTATCTATTAACTATGAGCTATGCGGAATTCAGACATGCATGCACTTATAGAGATTCGTATTCTAATGGTAAATCCTAGTGTCTCTCGACCATCAAGGATTATTTCACTTTACCTCTCTCGAGCCTAAAGTGTATAACTAATGGTACAAACTCTCCAAGAGGTTAATCCGGTTAAGGCATTAACGTGTAAACAGGGGTTGGTAGCCCTATTTCCTTGTCACACTCTCTTTTTCAAACATGTAACTTTTCTCTCGAACAAGTTAATGCTATAATGGCGTATTCTATATGTTTGCAACCACAAGAATTCAATTAAGATGAAGAGAGTAATGATATAAGTAGCATACACATCAAGAATTCACAAACTCATAGTAATAGATAGTATATCAAAAGGCTTCCATAACCCTAACAGAGAAGTTTAGCTACTCATGAGTGCAACGAAGATCACGGTAGATATAATCATCATACCACAAAACTAGAATAATCTCACGTTGGGATGAAATTGGCGTCCAAAAAAGAGAATAACGTTTTGCTCTCTAGCTGTGTGGTTTCTGTGTAACGTGTTTCTCTGTTGGTAACTTACAGAATCTGTAAACTGAATAATACTAAAAGTGTCAAATGAATTGTCCAAAAAACTTGCATGCTGAAAAATTCAGCAAAATAGAATTTTTATAACATCCTTGTCCTAGTCCTACTAGGTTACTGCTGCACCCCTAAGTATTAGGAAATACTGATTTTGCTCGGGACAGATTTTTCATGCATCACATTTAGTCTGCAAGCTTCCAAAAGTTGTCTTCCTTCTTTCGTGAAGCTTTCCTTTGCTGCCCAAGGGTCCACAAAGTGCTGAAATCTTTATCATTAATACCTGAAAACATGCTAATCACGTTGGTTAGCTCACTTACAGGAAAAAGGACTAAAAGTGCAGGAATTATATATTTTGTCCTCCAAACTTAGCCTAAAATATGGGTAAATCATGGTGTTTAGGCGTGTAAATACGCCCAACATCAATGATCTCAATTAATTTTATTATAAACATGTTGTAAATCATTACATGTTCTAGGAATTAACTTTAGAGGTCTAGAAAAAGACATTCACATGCTAAAATAATTAACGAATGGGAGATCACAATTCTGATTGCTGAAAATGTTGTTAACCAATTATTGTTGAAATTCATTAGTATATTGGAGCTTTATTTTGTATGCTGGAAAATTATGCTGGAAACTGAATTTTGACATGCTGAAAAATAATTTTCACATGCTGGAAATAACTTTAACATGTTGAAAACAATTTTTATGTTATACTGAATAGTAAATTTATATGCTAAAAATCAGTTTAATTCTGAAAACTGTTTTTTAATTGTTGAAAATTAATTTTTAAGGCTAAAAATTAATATTAATGTGCTAAAGATCCGTAAAAGGCATGTAGAAAAATAAATACAGTCATTGGACATCAATTTCGACATTGTCGGTCAAATTAACACACTAGAACTTGATTTTATCAATAATTTAATTAAAATCCTAAAGACGGGAGTTTTAGGTGCCAAAACAAGTTTATTGTTGATCCTATGTTAAGGTTTGCCTAAGTGATAATTACATGAGAGCAGATAATCCCACCCTCCAAGTAATCCCCATAATTTTATTACATTATAGATTTTTTACATACCAACAATTAGTAAAAGCATAAAATAAACTAATCTACCAATAGGCAACTCCTCTTCAATTTTTGAGCGACTCTTCAATTCATAAAACGTCTTTAAGGACACCTGCTAGGCATAATTACAACAACGAAATAAAATAATACATCAAAAATGAGCACAAGACACAACGCAATGAATAAAAGTATAATAAACAAATACCGAATAGACCCCATAGGCATGTTTTCTAGTACCATAAGGTTATCACATAATATAAGAAAAACTACATCGATAGGATCTTAACTGCAAGCCGCAAAGAAAAATAATAAAGAAGATTCTCAAGCAAAATGATTGAAATAATAGAATGAAACTGAATGTCTTCGTTAAAATCCAAAATGTCAAAGAACTTTAATTTTTGTCTAGATAAAATTATAACTTGTGTTCAGTAATAGATGAAAAGATGTCCTCTTAATAAAAAGGAATGGGGCTTTACATAGTGAGAGTAGTAAGGGATTGAAGGAAACAAAAATCAATTAGTGGTACTAGAAAAGGAAAATAGATAGTTCCATAATCAATTACCGTAAATCAGTATACTAAATCACTAAAGGAGAAAAAATTATGCTAAGTGACATAAATATTCACAATATGTAAAAATTGAAAAAGGAAGCAACAACAATAAAAAAAAAACCCACATAATTTTCTTGTATTTTTTACCATAAATAGAGCAAATTAACCAATGCATAGATTTTCAATCACACACAAGTCATAAATATTCAAGTAATACTTAAAATGGACTTCGTTAAAAAGTTGTTTCAATTTCAACAAGAAAACTGAATCAATTAATAGGGTCAACAGTAACAGCCAACCCAATATAAAAATATATAAAATCAGTGAAGCTTCTTTCTGATACAAGATCAACCAACAACAACAAGAGTTCGGATTTCAACCAACAACCACAAGAACAACAACTTTCAGTTTTCTGTTTCAGCAAGAAACCGAGAGCAACAAAACTGTTTTTATAGTTTCTGTTTTCAGATTTCAGCAAGAACACAAACTGTTTTTGTTTTGTTTTTCAGTTTTTCAGCACTCAACAAGAACAACAACAAGATGGATACAAATGCTAGTGAATCGAAATAGCCACACCCGACTTCACTAGACTTTTAAGACAACAAGATGAACAACAACAACAAGATAAGATAAAGATAGATAACTTGACATACAATATTCAAGAAACTAAGAACCCTAACAACATGAGAGGACCCTAAGCCTAATGAATATTAACACCAAGTTCTTACAAAGACCAAGAGGCACTCAACAACCTCAAAACCTTTGTTTCTAGCCAAAGATTCAACACAAGTGTCACCATACTTTGTTGGACAGTTTCGGATTCCACTCTCAAGAACAAGAGAGAGAGATGTTACAAGTCTTTTGTTGTGAAAATATCAAGAATGAAGTAATGCTGAAAAATACCCTAATGGCACCTATTTATATTACAAACAAAAGGGCTAAAAGGCCCATCCACCCCTTGCCTATTGGGCCAGCCTTGGAGACTAGTTTATGGCCCATTAACACCCCTTTTCACACATAAAACGTTCAGGTCCTTGGCTGGTTCAATCTCCAACTCACACACGGCCATTTTGGCATGAACAAAGCTTGGAGTTTTTGTAGTTCCCGAGCTCGGCTTCGTGTGAAGGGTCGCGTACTTGTGGAGGCTGCCCCAAACGTATCATGTACCATCTAGGTGCGGCCATGGTGTGTAAATACACCATGGTAATGTCCAAAATGCCCTTAGTTAAGGCCCCAAACCGTGAACCCTCACTCTCAAATGCTCTAAGCAATCTTCCATATGCGAGATCGCTTTAAGTTACGCTCAAAACGGGTTCTACATGCAGGTTCTTGTATTATCGCGGTGACCAAGTCTTGAGCCTCTATGTGTTGGCCTCCAAAAATGTCGTCCAAAGATAAGGTGGCCATTTGTCCCGTATCATCCTCCCCTTCTTGAAAAGGATTCGACCTCGAATCCAAACCTTGCAAAACCGAAGAGAGGACAAACAAATACAAACTCCTCATGGCATGAGGGTTAGGGTTAGCATAACAAATCATCTCAACATTCCAAGGTTGCACATATTTGCAATATAACCAAGAATCCTTTGCAAGGAATTTTAAAAACTCAATACAAGATGTACAAAGGAATTGGTTATAGGATACATCAATAGTGACACTTTGCTTGTCACGTAGACCAAGCAACAAGTTTGGGGCACCAACATCACCATTTCTAAATTTGGCACCGGGTTCAAATGGGAAAAGTGGCCATAGACACGGGTCTCGACAACATTTCCCCTTCCCGTGGTCTATACCCAAACTAAATAACATACTCTCTACAATAGCATACATATGTTCCAAAGCAAATAGAGAGTAGAGAAAAGTATCACTCAAATCGACTTCTCCTAAGGTGCTCTCATGTGTGTACTCACTACTAGTTTCCCAATAATCATCATGAGTACTCTCAACAATGAAATCACACAAAATAGAAGAAGAAGTAGCTTTCGCAACTACACATTCCTTACCCTTAAGAGGACTCTCATCTTCCAAGAAGAGATTTCCCTCTTTAGGAGGAATATTGTCACACCATAGTGGGTTAGCATATAGGCTATAGCTTCCAAGGCAAGCTATACCATTATTTTCACCACTAGGTTCATTAGAAGTGTTTAAATCATCTTCAAACAAGACATTGTACCTACAAAGCGTGTGATCTACCTCACGGACAGATTTGGAACCAACAAGTTCCTCACTCGCTAAACGATCAATATCAAGTTTTAAGGACTCTTCAAACACAATATTACCCCAAGAAGAGCTCTCGGGTTCATGCTCACTTTGATCAACATCTTCCACATCATCATTCACTTGAGGTTCGTTAATTACATCAAACACATCCTCCAGTGGTGGATAACTTTCACGCCTAAGTTGGTCAACACAAATTTCAGAAGATAATGTATTTTCATTCAACATAATGGTTTCAACACTAGGTGGACATGGATCGATCTTACAAGAAGAGTCTATCCGGTCATCAATAGGATCAACTAGTGTATCCACACTCACAACATGTACATCATCATCAAGTGGCAAAGAAATAATATACTCACATATAGGCAAGCTACAACTCACACTCAATGGGCTACTAGCCACACAATTATCATTCACATGTACAAAAGTGTAAGAGTTTGCCATTTTACCTTGAAGTCCTTGAGTAGATTCTTCTTTGTCATGGTGTGAAGGTCCTCCCAAGGTTTGGGCAGCAACTTTCTTTTGGCATTGTTCTTCTTCGCTTTCCATGTTGCTACCTGCACAAGTGTCCTTAGAAATAGAAGGACAAACGACGTTAGCATGGTTTGGTGGTAATCCCCTTACTTGGCTCCACACAACCTCTCCTTTTTCCACTCTCGGATTACCACCTTTCACTCCCTTACTCCTCTCAATCTTTTGTCTCTCATAATAATTCGGATTGGAGTAGGTAGGAACTTCTTTTTGCGGCCCGGGCAGAATGTGCGTCTCGAGGCAATTTCCCCATCGGTCTCTTACAACATTAGGCCAATTTTGCATATTTGGAACTTTATGTTGTGCAAACCAATCAGCGCCTAAACTCACGTGACCATAGGTTATGGGAAAAACATCACACCACACCTCCTCATGGTAATTAAATTGGGAGAAGACAACCTTTACCCTCTCGGTAACCTTAAACCTGTCCAAGAAGTATGGAACAAGTAAAGGCTCACAAAATAACCCCAAGCAATCAACCATGGACGGAGCAATGTAGTTTCTATAGTACTTATCGTCTAACACAACGAGGCAGCCCGGTATCCCACAAATGGTCACCTTTCCGGAGTGTACACTCCTTCTCGGATCAACATTGTAAAGCACATGAGTACCCCTCGATTTTGGAGATGTATATCCTCTTCTTCCCATTGGACAACCTACGCTATAGCTAGCATAACCATTCACACTATATCGACCTTGATAAGAAGTACTACAAGGCGGAGAATATGAATCTTCACACTCCTCACGTGTACTCTCACCATAAGATCCATCATGAGGCTCTACGTCATCTCCAAAGTCACCATAAGCACTAGGCACTTCATTCACCTCATGTTCTCCCTCAAAACCGTAACTTTCAAATCTGCCTATGTTTTGATCACGGCTATTTTCATAGCCTTCGCAATCTCCCTCAACTTCGTAGCCATAAAAACCCTCACTACAATTATAGTCTCCCATATTGTAGTCACAATAATCCCCGGCTACCGAAGTCATTTTCCTCTTATATCACCCTTTAAACCTACAAAAATGAACAAACAATATTAGTAGTAAAGCTCCTTCCATCGTCAAGGTATTAGCCGCTTTAGTTCACCACAAGTTCGTGTTCCACAAGTGTTGTATAATTGGCTAGTAACCGTGAGATGTTAAGGCATGAGTAAGCTCTTGTCCGGAATGGATTCTTGTTTGAAGACTCAAAGAATTCTTGCCGGACTAGAATCAAAATCAGCAACTCATTCAAACGAATAAAAGCACACAAACAACCGTAGACACGAACAAACGGCTCAAGGAACTAGTTAACAACCTAGTGGAAAGATACTAGTTTGTTAATTAGTTCTAAAACCAAGTAAGGGAAACCAAGAATCAATAATTAGCAACCAAAGAATATCCTAAGTTGAGCTTATAGTGACATGGTAGCATGCAAAAGGGTTCCACACGTTTTTCTTCCCTTCGGGTTTATATATATATATATATATATATTTATTTATTTATTTTTTTGTCTTGGTTTAATATTCACACAACTTGTGATAAATGGAAAGGTGTTTTGGTGGGAAAACTTAAAAATTTGAAGTCTTGACTTTTGTTCAATCTCAAGAAAGTGGGTTTGGTTGACAATTTCCACAAGACAAGGTTCCTTGATTTAAGGGAAGTGATTGACAAGTCTACAAAGTGATGGGTGCAAGTCTTTCACAATCAACTTTATAATCTTATCACTTGAACACACAACAAGATGAATACTTTAACAAGATGAACAAGATGATAAGTTCAAGATGAACACTTCAACCACTTCTTTAGCACATAAACAAACAACCACCGATTTGTCTTTGGTTATCAACACACACAACTTTCGGCTACTCCCAAGTCACTACACAATCTTCAAATTTTCAAGCTCAACCTTCGGATCTAGACTCTTTAGTGTTGGTGAGAAAGAAACCAACACTAGAAACTCACTAAACAAGCAAAATAACTCTTAGATCTAGGCACACAACATCATTCTCGGATTCAACTTTTAAGGGACAGATTTTTCAGAAAGTTTTCTTGGTGTAGTTTTGTTCAAGCCGAGAACTACTAGCCCAAGATGGGTTATGTTGGAACACAACCGGTCTTGCTTTGATACCAAATGATACAAGATCAACCAACAACAACAAGAGTTCGGATTTCAACCAACAACCACAAGAACAACAACTTTCAGTTTTCTGTTTCAGCAAGAAACCGAGAGCAACAAAACTGTTTTTATAGTTTCTGTTTTCAGATTTCAGCAAGAACACAAACTGTTTTTGTTTTGTTTTTCAGTTTTTCAGCACTCAACAAGAACAACAACAAGATGGATACAAATGCTAGTGAATCGAAAGAGCCACACCCGGCTTCACTAGACTTTTAAGACAACAAGATGAACAACAACAACAAGATAAGATAAAGATAGATAACTTGACATACAATATTCAAGAAACTAAGAACCCTAACAACATGAGAGGACCCTAAGCCTAATGAATATTAACACCAAGTTCTTACAAAGACCAAGAGGCACTCAACAACCTCAAAACCTTTGTTTCTAGCCAAAGATTCAACACAAGTGTCACCACACTTTGTTGGACAGTTTCGGATTCCACTCTCAAGAACAAGAGAGAGAGATGTTACAAGTCTTTTGTTGTGAAAATATCAAGAATGAAGTAATGCTGAAAAATACCCTAATGGCACCTATTTATATTACAAACAAAAGGGCTAAAAGGCCCATCCACCCCTTGCCTATTGGGCCAGCCTTGAAGACTAGTTTATGGCCCATTAACACCCCTTTTCACACATAAAACGTTCAGGTCCTTGGCTGGTTCAATCTCCAACTCACACACGGCCATTTTGGCATGAACAAAGCTTGGAGTTTTTGTAGTTCCCGAGCTCGGCTTCGTGTGAAGGGTCGCGTACTTGTGGAGGCTGCCCCAACCGTATCATGTACCATCTAGGTGCGGCCATGGTGTGTAAATACACCATGGTAATGTCCAAAATGCCCTTAGTTAAGGCCCCAAACCGTGAACCCTCACTCTCAAATGCTCCAAGCAATCTTCCATATGCAAGATCGCTTTAAGTTACGCTCAAAACGGGTTCTACATGCAGGTTCTTGTATTATCGCGGTGACCAAGTCTTGAGCCTCTATGTGTTGGCCTCCAAAAATGTTGTCCAAAGATAAGGTGGCCATTTGTCCCGTATCACTTTCTATGAATTATGATAATCAATTATAGAAAATCCCATTTACGGTGTGAAATTCAACTCATCAACAGAGAATGAAGAAAAATTATAATACTAAGTCATTCAATTAGAGGAGTGTAAGTAATCACTCGAACAACAATTCTACGTAATCGTCTCTTCAACAGTAACAACAATCCACACCAATATGCCCAAAATTATAAGAAAATGATAAATTATAGGTCTATTTCAATTCCTTGTCATGTAAAATTAGGCCTAATGGTAGTTGGTAAAATTTAGGACTTTTAACGTATATTAATCTCAATAGATGAATAAACATGTAATTTGAAAAAAATCAAAGTCGCACACTATCAATTAAGAATTTGGCAAAAAGGGAAAAAAATAGCATAAGAGAAATGAGGATATTTAGGCAAAAACTTCCATCGAGAAGGCAAACCTGTGACGGAGTACGTAAATCTATTATGCATTTAGTATTTTTTGATAATATTTAGTGGGAAATAGTAGTGGTAGTAGCGGCTTGTAGCTGTTGTTGTTGTCGTTATTTTGTCGGCGAGATGGTTGTTTCATTAGTGGAACCAGCTAGAACAGTGGCTGAAAAGAGAGATCTTCGAAAGTCCATAGGCGATGATGGTGATGTTGTTTAGAGTTGGAGAGAGTAGGAGGGATGATGGGGTTCCATTGGTTTACTTGCCGGCTACATGGCTACTTATAGTGGCAACTGGTACCGCTGGTTATTTGTAGGAGGAGGCGTCAGCAGTGGTGGAGCCTTATTGGCAGCTTGCTAGTAATCACATCTGGCGAAGCTGCAGCGGAAAGGAGAAAAAAAAATAGAAGGGCGATATCAACCGTCTGATGACCAATTTTAACGGCAACAATCGCTGGTTAAAGAGAGAGAGGGGAGAGAGAGAGAGTACGAAGCGGTTGATCTAGTTGTAGGGTGAAGAAATGGTTTCTCCTTTAGGATTTTGTAGTTAAAAATATGATAAAGGGTAGATTCAATCTCACTCGTTGATTGTATGAGATCAACGGTTTGTGGTTAAAAATATGATAAAGGGTTGATTCAATCTCAATCGTTGATCGTATGAGATCAACGGTACTGATTAAAATTGAGAGAAGTCAATGGAATTGAAATTGAATATTAAGATTGGGTCAAATTTGAAAATAATTTTGGGCTAAAATTGACACAAATTGAATATAATTGGGCTAGAAGTTAAAGAGAATGAAAAGAATTTAAAGTGAATTTGAATGAAAAGAATTTAAATTGAATTTGGATTGCTATTTAATAAATATAGTAATGACAAAAATAATAAGATGTCGATATTAAAAATAAATTAGGTATGAAAAATTAATGTTATGTAAAAATATTATATAAAATTATAATAAAAATAAATTAATAATAATAATAACAATAATAATAATAGAAAATATGTTCATAAATTACGAATGTGTGTATTTACGAAAATAATTTAATAAATATTAATAAAACTACATAAAATATTATATAAAAATATAAAATTACTTGATCAAATAAATTGTATATTTAGAAATAATAAATGTGACACGTAAATATTTATTTGATATCAAAATAATATGTAAAGTTATTAACATTTAAAAATAATAATTTTTATTAAAATAACAATGTAAAAGATATATCGGGAGATCAAAATTGGTGTAAACATTTTTTTACTGATCTCAATAAAGGAAGAATCTTGTTGTAACTATGAATGATGTTAAGTTCATCTTTACTAAGGCAGTCCTCGGTGAAATCTTCAAAGTTCCTCTAACCAGAATTAATACTATGGTGGATAAGTTTGCATCGATGGGATATCTTGATAAGACTGCTAAATTCAAGAGAACTCTTGGCTATGAAAGAGCAAAAAAAGGAGATGAAATCAAAATTTCAATTATTTTTTGGTGAACAAAGTTTTGCTTCCTAGATCAGATGGAAGGTCTATTGCCTCAATTGCAAAATTATTCCTTATTAAAGTGCTCAATTCTTGTGTCCAGGTGAATCTTCCAAGAATAATGATTCAACATATTGTCAGTATGTGTGACTCAAAGAAACATGACCTTGGGTATGGTTTTTCTTCTCTCAAAGGTATTTGATCATTGTGGGGTAAAGACAACTCGAGAAGTTTCTGTAAAAAGGAACAAACCTTTGATCTTACTAGTCTATAGGACTGTGAGTACGTTTTTAAAAAAGATGGAGTGGGAATGATTTCTACTGTGTTCATTCTAATTAACACTCAAAATAAGATTACAATAGAATTGGATGAGATGATTGTTCTCCTAGCTGAGAAGGTAACAGAAATTATTGTCTTGAAGGCTCAAATTAATCAAGGACCTAGTGCTGATTTAGGTGCCGAAGTAGATCTAAAAGATCAAAATGATCAATTTGCCGCTGAAAATGCAGAGCTCAAGAAGAAGTTCGATAAGCTGACTATTGTTTTGGGTACACAAATTTTTATGTTAGTTCAAACATTTCAACACAAGTTTAAGATTAAGTCAATAACACTTATGAAGTTTTTAACACCTTCAACACAAGATAAAAAATGACCTTTCAATAGAAGAGTGTTAATCAGCATTTTAAATAAAGGAGTTGAGGCAGAATAAATTCAAGTGCTTCGAAATCACAGAGTGTCCTTAAGGAAATAATTCCCCTCTAGTACCCGAGGTTGTGGAATTTTCCTCCCAGGATAAAATGGCTTCACAACCAAAATGTAGTGGTACATCAAACGTTCTGGTTTTTGTCGAACTCACTCAACGGGAGATAATCACATGGAGTTTTTAGAAGCAAGAGAAATGCTTTTACTTATGCAAAAATTTCGTACAAACCTGTGGAAAAAAATCAAGTTTATATAGACATGAAGTGCCCCTTCAAAAAGTTGGCAACGATTCATCGGAAAGGTGTATCCTTTGAAACAGTCATGTCTGCCCATTCCAAACATTGTGTATTTTTCTGAACAGTCGCATCCGATCGAAAAGTCATCCTTTTTTTTTAAATAGTGTGTTATTTTCTTGAAGGGTTGCGTCCCTTTAGAGGAAGTATTTTGCATTTTTGCAGTAATTTCTAAACCACATGCATACACGTTCATGGAGGAAAAATTAATTTGGATTTTTGGTTCACTTGGTTTTCCACGTTTCAAATAAATTTTGTCCAAAAAATTAATCTCATCGATCAATCATTTGACAAATCCAAATTTAAAGCTGAAGTCGAGCCGAGTGAGCGACGATGATGATGATGCGAGACACCTCTTTGTTCTTACCTCACTATCCATGTGGAGATGCATTTCTTAATAGGAACACATGAAAGTTTCTTTCTCCCACCAATGTGGGAGAATTAGTAAACTTTTCATTTTTATTCCTAAGATCACATCCGCAACTCCAAGGTCTTTCATATCAAACTTGCTTTCAAGCATTCATTTCATAGAATTTATGTCAAAAATGTCTCTACTGTTAATTAACGTATCATCCACATACAAACAAACAATGACCTTGTGATTCAGAGTGTCTTTAATGTAAACACATTTATCATATTTATTTATCTTGAACCCGTTTGCCAACATGGTTTGGTGAAACTTCGCATGCCACTGTTTAGGTGCTTGTTTTAGTCCATATAGTGACATAACTATTTTGCACACCTTCTTTTCTTTACTAGGAACCACAAAACCCTCGGGTTGTTTCATGCAAATTTGTTCCTCTAATTCTCCATTTAGGAATGTTGTTTTCACATCCATTTAATGGATTTCAAGACCATATACCGCCGCCAAGGAAATTAACATCCAAATTAACGTTACCTTATTAGTGGCGAGTATGTATCAAGGTAATCAAAGCCTTCCTTCTGTTTGAATCCTTTTACTACAAGTCTTGCCTTGTATTTATCATCCGCTTTCATTTTCTTTTTGAAGATTCATTTAGAACCTAAAGGTTTCTTTCCTGGAAGAATATCAACCAATTCCCACATATGGTTGCTCAAGATTGAATCAATTTCACTATTGATTGCCTCTTTCCAAAAAGATAAGTCTGAAGACGTCATTGCTTCTTTAAATGTTTGAGGCTCATTTTCTAAGAGAAATGTTACAAAATTTGATCCAAACCAAGTTGAAGTTCTTTGACGTGTACTATGTCTTGGATTCTCATCATTATGTACATCCTCACTTGGTTCATCTCTAGGTCATATAGACCCTCCACTAGAGTGTTCATGTTTGATTTTATACAGATAAATGTGTCTAAAGAATTCAATATTTTCTGATTCAATTACCATATTTTCAGTGATATCCGAATGTGTGGATTTATGAACCAAAAATTGGCATGCTTTACTACTTTAAGCATATTCTATGAACACACAGTCCACTTTCTTAGGTCCTTTCTTTATCCTTTTAGGCATAGGAACTTGGACTTTTGCTAGACACCCCCATACTTTGAAATATTTCAAGTTGGGTTTCCTTCCTTTCCATTTTCATATGGAATTGTTTGTGTTTTACCATGGAGAATTCTATTGAGTATTCGATTGGATGTAAGGATAGCCTCCCCCCACAAGTTTTGCGGTAAACCTAAACTTATAAGTAAGGCATTCATCATTTTCTTTAAGGTTTAATTTTTTCTTTCCGCAATTCCATTAGATTGAGGTGAATACGGGGCTGTAGTTTGATGGATAATTTCATTATCTACTCATATTTCCGCAAAGAAAGATTCATATTCTCCATCACTATCACTTCTTATCATTTTGATATTTTTCTCTAACTGATTTTCAACTTCTATTTTATGTTACCTAAATGATCTATTACTGCATCCTTACTATTTAGCAAATAGACATAACAATATCTAGTGCAATCATTAATAAAAGTTATAAAATACTTTTTTCCACAACGAGATGGTGTTGACTTCATATCATAAATGTCATTGTGTATTAAGTCTAAGGGATTAGAATTCCTTTCAACGAACTTATATGGATGCTCAGCATACTTTGATTCCACACAAATTTGACATTTTGATTTATTGCACTCAAAGTTTGGCGAAACTTCTAAGTTAATCAGTTTTCGCAATGTATTATAATTGACATGTCTTAATTATTCATGCCACAAATCATTAGACTCGGTCAAGTAATAAGAAACAGAAATTTTATTGATTTCAACATTCATTACATTCATCTTAAATAGGCCCTCAATAAGGTAGCTTTTTCCTACGTACACTTCCCCTTTACTAAGTATAATTTTTCTGGAAATAAATAGACATTTGAATCCATTTTTTTCAAGAAGTGATATGGAAATCAAGTTCTTTCTTAACTCCGGTATATAGAGGACATTGTTGAGAGTCAACATTTTGCCTAATATCATTTTTAAGCATACTTTTCCCATCTCTTCAATTTTTGCAGTTGCGGAGTTTGCCATATAGATCTTCTCTTTGCCTTAAGCCGAAGCGAACGCAGCACACAACTCTTTATTTATACTAACGTAGCGGGTGGCACCAGAATTCATAGGATTTCCCACCAAGTTATATTCCTAAAGAATGACATATAGATCGTTCATTTTATTCTTGGATTCAGCCATATTTGCTTGATCCTTCTTTTTGCCTTTTTTGGGGCACGATAATCTATAGACTTGCGTCCAATCTTGCCACAATTAAAGAATTTCCCCTTGAATTTCTTCTTAGGTTGATTTCTTTGTTGTTCAGTTTTTTTTTGGTTGTTTGAGTTGTTGGGATCGTCTTCTACAATATTAGCTCCATTTATTGCAGAATTTTCTTTAGACCTCCTCTCTGTGGCTTTATTGTCTTTCTTAATGTACAACTTGATAATGATGTCTTCGACTATCATCTCATTTTGCTTATGTTTTAAGTAATTCTTGAAGTCCTTCCACAAAGGTGGCAACTTCTCAATAATCGCAGCAACTTGAAATGCCTCGTTCACAACCAAACCTATAAGAAAGTTTATGTGAACATTAAGAACATTTTTAGCTTGTTTAAATAAGGTATCCATTAAGTTCATACCTTCTACAAGTAGATATTAGATGATGACTTGCAACTCCTGTACTTGAGAAACGACAGTCTTGTTGTCGATCATTTTGTACTCTAGAAATTGCGCAACATAGAACTTCTTGGTTCCCGCATCCTCAATTTTATATTTCTTTTCCAGTGCATTCCACAATTCTTTAGATATCTTCATTACACTATAGACATTATATAGGTCATCATAGAGACCACTTAGGATGTAATTCCTACATAGGAAATCAAAATATTTCCACGCCTCTGTTACAACGAATTGCTCCTGGTCTGAAGTTCCTTCGGACACTTTTGGAGCATCTTCTGAAATAAACCTTTAAAGACATAAGGTTGCCAGATAGAAGAACATCTTCTGGTGTCACCTCTTGAAATCAACTCCAAAAAAAATTTCGAGATTTTTTGCTAGTGCCATAGCGGGTGACGCATTTGTACGACTAGTTATGGCAACATTAGTTGCTGCCACACTTGTCACACCATCAACATGACCTTCTATAGTCATTTTTCTTGTCATAAAAAGACAATCAACTTTAGTATAAAATTATACTTATTACAAGTTCGTAGCAACTTATAAATACCACTTATTTCTAGTTTAACGATGAAGTTTTTATATCTTCCAATCGTTAACCAAATAACCTTTAACTTGAAATAAAGATTTTATTTCTTCAAATCACTTGTTAAGTTCAAACGAAGTAGAAATCGTAAAGCTTTAATCTCCAGAAATCCAAACAATACAGATTATCAAGCTTATTTCCTTAAGATTGTTGTTTCGGATACACAAATTTGTATGTTATTTCAAACACTTCAACACAAGTTCAAGATTAATTCAAGAACATATATGAATTGTTTAACATCTTCGGCACAAGATCAAAAATGACCTTTCAATATAAGTGTGTTAATTAGTATTTTAAAGAAAAGTGATGAAGCAGAATAAAGCCAAGTCCTCCAAATTCACGGAGTGTCCTTAAGGAAATAATTTCTCTCAAATACCCAAGGTTGCGAAATTTTCCTCCCAGGATAATATGGCTTCACAACTAGAATATAGTGGTACCTCAATATTCTGGTTTTCGTGGAACTCATTCAATGGGAGATGATCAGTTTTTAGAAGCAAGAGAAATATTTTTTCTTATGCAGAAATTTCGTACAAACCTGTGGAAGAAAATCAAGTTTATATAGCCATGAAGTGCCCCTTCCGAAAGATGGCAATGGTTCATCAGTCACATCTGACCAAACAGTCACCCCTTTTTCAAAATGGTGTGTTATTTGCTTGAAGGGTTGCATCCATTCTGAGGCAACATTTCACATTTCTGCAGTCATTTCTGAACTGCATGCATGCACGTTCATAGAGGAAAAATTAATTTCGATTTTAGGATCACTTAGTTTTCCATGTTTCAAATAAATTTTGTCCAAAAAATTAATCTAATCGATCATTTGACAAATTTGAAGCCGAAGCCAAGCAACGACATGACAACGACAGTGTGAGACCTCTTTGTTATTGCCTCACTATCCATGTGAAGATGTGTTTCTTAATAAAGTTTCTTTATTTCATCAATATTAAAGAATTAGTAGCCTTATTTCTTAGTACACTTTCCTTTTTAAGTGTGAGCTTATTTTTTCCTCCACTAATTTCATCCATTTTCCATTCATACTCTTAATTGAACCCAACACTGACTCAATAGATCATTGAGGATAACTGAGTTTCTATGCGACGCGTTGATGTTGTTATCTTCAGATGTTCCCTATCCTTTTAAGTTTTCTAGAAAGTTCTCATATGATTCATCTTTGTTTGTTAACCCTATTTTAATCCCTAGACATGTGCACTGTTTATTTTCTTATCGGTAAGACTTGGATATTGACTGTGTCATCTAATTGTCTTGGTCAGACTAGTACTTAATTATATTTTCTTGATCTTATCTGAATTTTTGTTTCTTGATATGATTAATTTTGGGTTATTCATTGCTTGAGCCTTTACCCTGCTTCTATAACTGTCTTTTTAATGATGCCAAAAAGGAGAAAAACTGGTAAAGGCTTGGTATGAGGAGGAACTTTGTATGAGGGGGAACTATTAATGAATTGATAAGGAACTGGTATAGCTGATGCCTTGGTGTGAGAGAGAGCTGGCTGATGTGAAGGGGAACTCATCCTAGAGAGGTCCTTATTGATTATAAGGAATTGTAAATATATGTGAATCTGTTCATTAAGTTTATCATCATAAAAAGGTGGGAAATATTTGATTTAGTGCCTTGTATGTTGTATTGTTTGGATGATTAAAAAACCTGATAAAGGGACCTGGTTGCTAATTTTTGCAGGCACACATTATATAGATAACTTTTTGTTTGTTTGTGCCAGTTGGATCCATACAGACATGCAAGTAGGCATTATGGTGCATTACAGTGGTCCCCATTTATCATCCAATGAAATCCTTTTCTCATGATCATCCTCATATATATAAATATATACACACATTATTATGTTGGGAAGAAACCTAGTTTTTGCACATTCTAAGAAATGACATTCTTCTTGCAAAAACGGCTAGTTTTCACTATTGAAGACAAACCTTCAACAACCTAGAAACTAGCTTGCTCATAGTGAAGAATCTACTAGTTCTAGGTTGATCAAATCTTTGTATCCTGAGCTTAAATTGTACCATCGCTCCTTATTCTGAAGTACTGTGTGGTTAGTTGTTTTTAATTTCTTTCGATAAGGTGAGTAGTTGGTGTCAGCTATTGGAGTCTTCACTTTAGAGTTATTGTGAAGAAGTATTGGAGTGGAGTTATTGTAAGGGGTTAGGAATTAAAAGGTTGATTTCTAGACTAAGTTTAGTTAGAGGTAGCTAATGAGGTATGTCACAGTAGAGGTATTATGAAGAAATGTTGCATTAAGTTACTCCAAAACGGTTAGGAATTAAAAGTTTAGTTCCTAGATTGCATAAGGTTATAATTGCTTAATTCTTGATGATTAGTGAAGTTGTTGGCGAAATCCTACTTGGATAGATTGTGGTTTCACTTCCTTTGAGTAAGGAGGTTTCCATATAAACATCCTCTGTCTTTTACTTTTATGTTGTCTTCATTATGTTTTTATTGTTGTTGAATATCATTATATAGGGATCTGGTACTTGATCAGGTCCGTGTTAGAGTGGACTCTTGTGAACTTACATTTTATCTTAGTAAAAATGAGATTTAACACAGGTATTCAAGAGCAAGATCTTGACAACATGGATAAAGCTCTAAGAGTTGAAGCAACCCAACTAGTTGCGGAGGTTGAAGAAGCTAGGTGTCGTGAAACTGTAGCAGCTCTTGCTAATGTTGCCTGTAGGAACCAATGACATGAGAGCTATAGTCAACGACCAGCTCTGTGATATGTCACACATGATGAGGAGGACACTAATATTAAAGAAATAGGTGTTATAGGTGCCATAGTACCAGCTTTGCTAGCTCCTGGTGCCATGTTTGACATAACAAGTACTATGATATAGTTGTTAAATGTGAAGGGATTGTTCGGAGGAGCTACTGGAGATGATCCAAACCTTCACCATTGAATGTCCTAGGAATATGCAAAGCTTACAAGTTGCAAGGTGTAAGTCCAGATGCCAACATACTTTGGTTGTTTCCGTTCTCATTGTCCAAGAAAGCACCTCTTTGGCTGACAGAACTACTTGATGAATCTATCACTAATTGGATGTAGCTAAAGGAAGCCTTTATGTATAGATTTTTCCCACCATCCTGAATGTTTCAATTGAGGGACAAAATTAATAATATAAACAATAATTTGGAGAAGCTTTACATAAGGTGTGGCGTAGGTTCCAAAAGAAGTTGAAGCAATGCCCCAAACACAAGTTGTCTAATGAGCTTCTTTTGGAAACATTCTGTAGGTTTTTGAACGCTATAACTAAGGTGGTGCCTGATATTATAGTTGGTGGTTCTTTGCTGAAACATATTTATATAGTTTCTGCTATGGTGTTGGATTGGGTCACGAGAACAAGTAGAGCTTGGCAACCCTAGGAGTCTGAGGTATCTGTTGGTACTTACCATGAGTGGATGTTAGTTGAGCAACGCTGAAGTGAAGAAGAGCATGATCGGGATATGGATAATCTAAAGGCGCAAATGGACCTAATTACAAAGTACTTAATAGGGTCAGTTCTAGGAAGGTGAATGTTGTTGGTTCATAAGGAAAGAAGCCAAACAAAGATGATTATTATTCTAATTTTAAGGAGGAGGCTAATTTTGTTAATAACCAGATGGGGTGTTTCTGTACCAACGCCCAAGGGTCCAATCAAGACTCTTTATGCCAAGGTCAAGAAAATCAAGGTCAAAACTACTATAAAGATAACAACTATGAGCAGTTTGGGCATGGAGATAGAGATCAAGGTAATTGGTTAATAAATATGGGTATCAGAATGACCGAAGTGGTATCTATGTTACTCCAAAGGATAGAGATTAAGGATATGCAAGTGTCTCTAGGTGCTAAAAAAGGTAGAATCCACTGATGGCGGCATTAAGGAGATTCATGGAGATAAATCTAATATGAGCCAGTTGGTTGACTCTCATTCTACTACCATAAAAAAGTTAGAGCTGCAGATGGGATGAATTTCTAGATAATTGAGAAGGACAAGGTGGTGAAATTTGTTGATAGGTTATGTTACTATGTCTGAGTCAAAGTCGTCATATTTCATACCTAGACGTTGTTAATACTGGTAACCAAATGGAGGTCAGTAGGCGTATAAAGCAGTTATGCAAGTTAATAAAAGGCTCATGGGAATGTGAGAGATGATACACTACGAACAAGGAAGGCACGAAAACACACTCCAAAATAGTCCATAATTCACAAGGAACCGAGGACCTTTTGGAGACCACTCTTGGATTCAACAATAACACCAAGAAATGAAATAACAAAGGTGTATTAGACACCAAATCAGCCACCACAAACTAAGATTAACAACACAATATGAAGACAAGATGAACAATAACAACATGAAGAACAACAACACACGGCTTACATTACCAAGAACACAAACGGGTATACGATTACAAGAACGGAAAAGATAGATAGTGTGACATACAATATCACATACTCTAAGAACCTAAAGATGTATCAAATCTAAGGACCCTTAAAACATACAATATGAACACCTACACTCTTCGATGGACACAAGAGGGACCTCAATCCTTTAAGAACCTAACGTTCCAAGCCATGAATCCAACGCGAGTGATTCCACACTCAAGTTGAAACCTAGTTACAATTTTTGGTCAAGGAGGGCCTTTCTCACAACAGAAATGTCCTAAGTGTTACAACTTCAATATTCATCAAAATCTAATAAAAGAAAATCCTACAATGTTCTTTATATAGTGTATTACAAATAGAAGCTAAAAAGACTAAAAGGCCCCTTAGTAAAGGGGTGCCCCTCTAGTGTAGTAGCTTGTAGTGTTTGGACGGTTTTTGGGTGCATTTTGGTGCTCCTTTGCACTTCTCTTGCTCACACTAAGTTCCGGGTCCAACTTACACCCTCATAAGTCTATCTACGTGATCATGCTTGTATCATCCTCCCCTTTTTGAAAAAAAATCAACCTAGAATCCGTACCTTGCAAAATCAAAAGAAGACAAACAAACACGTATCCTCATGACATGAAGGTTAGGGTTAGCAAAATAAACACATCAACATGCCATGCCAAGGTGGAACAAACTTGAAGTATATCCACGGGTCCTTTGTATTAAACATGAAAAGCTTAGTACAAATGTCACACAGGAAGTGGCTATGGTGAGCATGGGTCGAGACTACTCCTATCATACCCTAAGATGGCACCGGGATCAAATGAGAGAAGTAGCCATTGACATGGGTTTCGAACATACTCCCTTTCAAAAGGGTTATCCACATTTAGCTTCAAACCACCACGGGCAGCCAAGGGATTACGACCAAAACCATTTTTACAAGAACAATCACATTTCGGGTTCCCTAAACATTCAAGCAATTCAAGGTCATTTTCACCCGATTGACTATTCCTTTTCGAGACTACACATTCCCTACCCTTAAGGGTACTCTCATCTTCCAAGAAGAGATTTTTATCTTAAGGAGGAATGTTGTCACACCATAGTGGGTTGGCATATAAGTTATAGCCTCCAACGCAAGTTATGTCATTGACATCACTTGCATAGCTAGGTTCATTAAGAGAGATTAAACTATCTTCAAACAAGACATTGTACTTAAAGAGAGAAGGTTCTACCTCATGGGTAGATTTGCGACAAGCAAGCTCTCAATCTTTAAGTTCACTATCAAGTTTCGAAGAGGTTTCAATCTCTTCTCTGAGAGGCAAAACCAAAACTACACCCTTTTGGATATTACTAGCCATATCACAACATTTGACACTTATGGTAATGTAGGAAGTAA
Source organism: Capsicum baccatum var. pendulum (assembly GCA_030864225.1). NCBI lineage: Eukaryota > Viridiplantae > Streptophyta > Magnoliopsida > Solanales > Solanaceae > Capsicum > Capsicum baccatum. The sequence goes on from CM061559.1 coordinate 142,354,218, forward strand.
CGTTTTTACCTTTTAACTTATATAAGCTATGGTCTTTACCTTGGTGTGGGTTGGGGCAGCCCACCTCTTCCTTCGGGAAGCTCTCATCACAAGGTGTTTGGACAAGAGGAATTGGATTTTGTGGGAAAAGTTTGGGTATCAATTGGCGTATATCTTCAATGTGTCGTTTGATATCTTCACAATGGTTATGGAGGCGATCACACGTGGCATTGATATTATTGGCAGTCATGGTACCTAAAACAAAATACAACAACAAACAACAAAACAAACTAGTTAGCTCAAAGTAGCCTCACCACACTCTCGCTCTTTGATTGCATCACATGTAGCTTCACTCGTGTTGTAAGTCAGGTAAGGAACTGTGAGGAGTTGAGGGTCAATTCTACTCTTGTACAAAATAGATTTTGGTTTGAAACACAAAAAATCTTGTAGAACTTGAGTCAAGAACTAACAACATATTCAAAACGATAAAAGTACACAACAAACGCTAACATAAACAAACGGACTCTACAACTAACTTACAATCTAGTAGGAGATTACTAGTTTGTCAATTAGTATTAGAATCAACAAATGCAACTAAGAAACAACAAAATGAAACTAAGAATCCAAGATTTTAAGCCAAATTTTTTTTTGGTATTGTATGGAATTTGGTGATGTGGCGGTCTAGGATTAGTTGCGGTTTTTGAAAGGTTCTTATTTTTTCCAACTTTGAAATTTTGGTTTGAATTTTGGTTCTTGAGGTGGTATGGCCGCCCTAGGAGAAGAAAATAATAAAATTGGAGCCCTTTTCACCTTTTAAAAAGGTTTGACTTTTCTTACATCTTTTAGGCAAGACACCTTTTTGGAGGGTTGAAGGATTTTTGTTCTTTTGTACACCTAGGAAAGTGGTCTTTCTCTCTTTTGGAAACTAGTCTTTTTGGTAGATCTTTGGTTCCCCTTCCCTTTTGGTAGGTCTTTGGGCTTTGTTTTCAAGACTAACAAAGACTTCACTTCTTTCCAATTGGTTTTTGAATCAAAACAACACTATTGAAGAGTTTTCTTGGAACTAGATGTGAAAATTGGTCTAGAACAACAAGAACCTTCAATAGAAGTTTGAAAACAAAACATCACGTGAACCTCCAAGAATCAAAACACATCTTGTCAAGCGTATAACCCAAAACACAATATCAACAACTCAAGTTCAAGACAACACCTTCAAGATTTTAGATCCACAACAACAACACCAATAATGTTCAAGTTTTTGAAACCGTAACAACAATACCAACAACAATGCTCAAGTTCAACTTGGATCTAGACTCAAGGGTGTTAGTGAAGACAAAACTAACACTTAGAAACAACTAAGACAAGTAAAACACACCTAGATCTAGACAAAAATCTCGACCACACACAACAAGAACATAATTTCGGCCAAGAACGCAAACACGAACAGATTGCTATTTTTCTAGAATTTTTAGTTTTCAATGATTTTATTTTTTGATTTTCATGTTTACGAGCCCAAGATTGATCTTATGGGAACAAAATCAGCCTTATCTCTAATCCCAAATGATACGACACGAACAAGGAAGACACGAAAACACACTCTAAAACAATCCACAATGCACAAGGAATCGAGGACCTTTTGGAGACCACTCTCGGATTCAACAATAACACCAAGAAAAGAAATAACAAAAGTGTATTAGATACCAAATCAGCCACCACAAATAAGATTAACAACACAATATGAAGAAAATATGAACAATAACAACATGAAGAACAACAACACACGGCGTATATTAACAAGAACACAAATGGGTACACGATTACAAGAAAGGAAAGGATAGATAGTGTGGCATACAATATTACATACACAGAGAACCCAAAGATGTATCAAATCTAAGGACCCTTAAAACATGTAATATGAACATCTACACTCTTTGGTGGACATAAGAGGGACCTCAATCCTTCAAGCACCCAACGTTCCAAGCCATGAATCCAACACGAGTGATTCCACACTCAAGTTGAAACCTAGTTTCAATTTTCGGCGAAGGAGGGCATTTCTCACGAGAGAAATGTTCTAAGTGTTACAACTTAAATATTCATCAAAATCTAATGAAAGAAAATCCTATAATGTTCTTTATATAGTGTATTACAAATAGAAGCTAAAAATACCAAAAGGCTCCTTAGTAAAGGGGTGCCCCTATAGTGTAGTATCTTGTAGTGTTTGGATGGTTTTTGGGTGCATTTTGGTGCTCTTTTGCACTTCGCTTGCTCACATCATGATACGGGACAAATGGTTCTCTTATATTTTGATGACATCTTTGGAGGCCAACACATAGAGGCTCAAGACTTGGTCACCTCTAGGATACGAAAGCATATATGTAGAGACTATTTTGGGCACTTGATAGAGCAATGCCACATGTGGAAGATTGCTTGGAGCATTCGAGACTTGATGACTCACGGCTTTGGAAAACACTTAATGGCTCACGACTTTGGCCACCTTCATTAAGGGAATTTTGGTTATTTCACTTTGTCCAAATACACTCCATGGCCTCCTCTCCTCATTAAGGGCATTGTTGTTATTTTGTCTTGTCTTGTAATTGAATAAATAGAACATGTTAGGGTTATTTTTACTTAGTTGATGAAGGATGAAATATTGAAAGACGTATTCTCTCTCTTTGAAAGTGTTTCACCTTAGTGTAGTACTTAGATAGGGATTGGAATAGCCATGGTAGTATAGAACTTGGTAAAGTTAATATTGATCTTTGCTTGGAAATAATGGATCTTGAGGTGAGTTGATTACCTTGGCGGTCACCGTAAGAGTGTGGTTTTGATTATTACATTCATTAGGGGTTTTTGAGTTTAATACACTCTTTAGTTCTTAATCTTGTAATAATCTTGGTCTCACTATTTATCCTTTACTTTTGTTGTTATCTTGTGTAGTGAACTGTTTTGGGTCCTTTATTGAATCTGAAACTTGCATTATTGTTGTTCATCTTGTTCCTTATGTTTTGTACCTGTTTTTGGTGTTATATATACTATTGTATCTTGTATTCTTCTTGTTGATAGCGAATCCGAGAGTGGTCTCCATCTTGGTCCTCGAATCCTTAAGATTGTGGACTGATTTGAAGTGTGTTTTGTGCCTTCTGTTGTCATTCTCATATCATTTGGTATCAAATCATGGCTTGATCTTGTTCCTACAATATCAAATATTGGGATAGCTCACTTGAAAAATAAAAAAAATAAAAAAAATCAAAATTTGAAAATTCTAGAAAAAAAAGAACAATCTGTCCATTTTGTGTTCTTGGCCAAAAATTGTGTTTTTGTTGTGTCTTGGCCGAGATTTTTACTTTTATTTGTTTTCTCTAAGTGTTAGTTTTGTTTCTCTCTAACACATTGAGTCTACATCTTGATTTGAGCTTGTATTTTGATGTTGTTGTTGTGAACATAAGCTTGGCCCTTTGTTGTTGAACATTGTTATGGTAGAAATTGTTGTTGAGAAACTAGACTGGCCGTGTGTTTGGTTGTTGTTATTGAAAGGAATGTTGTTGTTGTTGTTCTTGGTGAATGTTGTTGTTGTTCTTGAAGTTCTTCACAACCTTCATCTCTTGTTAAAATCGAAGACACAACACCAAAGAGACTTGGCCGTTTATTGGTGTGGATTGGAGTTAGCCGTTGGAATTGTTGTTGTTCTTGAAGATTATTGTTATTGTTATTGGTGTGGTTGTTGTTGTTCTTTAAGTTCTTCACCTTCCTTCGTATATTTTTAGAACATAAAGTGAATGATAGATCCTAAAAGGTGAAGAAAAGAGGTGTAAGTAATTGTTAGTCTTGAAAGACCCCCAACCACCAAAAGACTTTACATCAATTGTCAACCACTTTCTCATGAAACAAGGCTCCATGTTTTAAGGAAAATTACTATAAAAGTCAAGTCTTGAAAATTAAAACTTGAAAAAAGGCTCCACGACTTATTCTTCCCTCTTAAAATAAATTCCACCAATTCAAATTAAAATTGGTCAAGACTTGGGCTTTGGAAAATAAAAATTGTAGAAACCGCAACCAATATGTGGCTGCCATGTCATCAAGTTACTATTCACGCATCGAATTTTGGATCAAATTTTAGATTATTAGTTTCACTTTTTTGTTTCCTTAGTTTCCTATCTTGATTCTAGAATTAATTAACAACTAGTAATCACCTACTTAGTTGTAGATTAATTGTTGAATCCATTCCTTTCGTGTCTTTGTTATTTGTGTGCTTTTTTTCTCATTTTTAACTCGTAGTAACTTCTTTGTTTCAAGTTTGTAAGTAAATTTTATTTTTGTATCTTAAGTCGATTAAACAAGAATTTATTTCGGCCGCCAACTAGAATTGACATCCTATTGACTACCGGAGTATAAGAAACTTTCAATATTCACCGCTCCAATTGTGAGAATCACAAAGGTGAGTGTATACGAGTGTTAGTGAGGATCTTTTACTACTAATCTTATTTTTTCATTGTGTAGGTACAAAGGTGATATAAGGGGAATATGTCTTTGATAGTCGGGGATTATTGTGACTATAACATGGTAGACTATGATTGTAGTGAGGGGTTTTATGGCTACGAAGTTGATAGAGATTGCGGAGGCTATGAAAATAGCTATGATAAAAACTTGGGCAGATTTGAGAGTTACGATTTTGAAGGAGAAAATGAGGTGAATAAAGTGCCTAGTTCTTAGGGTGACTTTGGAGATGATGTAGGACTTCGTGATGGATCTTATGATGACATTAGGGCATGTGAGGATTCTTACACTTCTCACTCCGAACATAGATTTGGAGTTAAGTATAACCCTTTCGTTCGCAAAGCTTATGAGAGCTATGATGAGAGTACACGTAAGGAGTGTGAAGATTCATATTCTTCACCTTGTATTACTTCTTATCAAGGTCGATATAGTATGAATGGTTATACTAGCTCTAGTAGAGGTTGTCCAACGAGAAGAAGAGAGTATGTATCTCCAAAATCGAGGGGTACTTGTTTGCTTTATAATGTTGATCCGAAAAGGAGTGTACACTCCGGAAAAGTAACCATTTGTGGGATACCGGGATGCCTCGTTGTGTTAAATGATAGGTACTATAGAAACTACATCATTCCATCCATGGTTGACTACTTGGGGATGTTTCGCAAGCCTTTACTCGTTCCATTCTTCTTGGACGGGTTTAAGGTTATCGAGAGGGTCAAAGTTGTCTTCTCACAATTTGAATACCATGAGGCGGTGTGGTGCGATATTCTTCCATTGACATATGATCATGTAGCTTAAGTGCCGATTGGTTTCCACAACATAGAGTCCTAAATGTGCAAAATTAGCCTAATGTTGTAAGAGACCGGTGGGGAAATCACCTTGTGACTTACATACTCCCTGAGCTGCAAAGAGAAGTGAATACTTACTCCAATCAGAATGCTTATGAAAGACAAAAGATTGAGAGGAGTAAGGGTGTGCAAGGTGGTAATCTGACAGTGGAAAAAGGAGAGGTTGTGTGAATTGAAGTAAGGGGATTTTCACCAAAACGAGTTAACATTGTTTGTCCTTCTATTTCTAAGGACATTTATGTAGGTATCGACATGGAAAATGAAGGAGAGCAATACCAAAGTAAATTTGCTGCCCAAGATTGTGGAGGACCTTCACAACACGGCAAAGGAGAGTTAACTCAAGAACTTCAAGGTAAAATAGTTAACTCTTACACTTTTGTGCATGTGAATGACAATTGTGTGGCTAGTAGCCCATTGAGTGAGAGTAGTAGCTTACTTACTTGTGAGTCTAATGATTCTTTTCCTCTTGTTGATGATGTACATGTTGTGAGTGTAGATACACTAGTTGATCCTATTGATGACCAAATTGACTCTTCTTGTAAGATCAATTTATGTCCACCTAGTGTTGAAGCCTATATGTTGAACGTAAGTACATCGTCTTATGTAATTAGTGTTGATCAACTTATTTGTGAAAATTATCCACCACTTTAGTATGTGTGTAATATGATTAATAGAATTCAAGTGAGTGAAGTACTTGAAAATCTTGGTCAACAAAAAGGGAGTGAACCCGAGAGATATTCTTGGGACAATCTTATGCTTGAAACTGCTTTGAAACTTGATATTGATCTCTTAGAGAGTGAGGAACTTGCTTGTTCCAAATCTTTCCGTGGGTTAGATCATGCACTCTTTAGGTATAATGTCTTGTTTGAATATGATATAAACACTGTTAATGAGCCTAATGGTGAAAAAAATGGTATAGCTTACCTTGTAGGCTATAGCCTACATGTTAACCCACTATGGTGTGACAACATTTCTACTAAATATTGAAATCTCTTCTTGAAAGGGGAGAGTACTCTTAAGGGTAAGAAATGTGTAGTCTTGGAAGTTACCCCTTCTTGTACATCATGTGACTTTATTGTCGAGAGTACTCATGGTGATGATTGGAAAACTAGTAGTGAGTACACACATGAGGGCACCTTAGTAGAAGTCGACTTGAGTGATACTTTTCTCTACTCTCTATTTGTTTTGAATGATATGTATACTATTGTAGAGAGTATGTCATTTAGTTTGGGTGGAGACCACGGGAAAGGAAAGTGTTGTCTAGACCCGTGTCTATGGCCACTCCCCGTTTGACCCCGATACGAAATATGGAAATGATGATGTTAGTGCACCCAACTTGTTTCTTGGTCTCCATGACAAGAAAAATGTCATTCTTGGTGATTCCTATAACCAAGTCCTTTGTGTACCTTTTATTGAGCTTTTAATATTTAATGTAAAGGATCCTTGGTTATATTGCAAATATGTGCAACCTTGGTATGTTAAGATGATTTGTTGGTCTAACCCTAACCCTCATGCCATGAGGAGTTTGTATTTTCTTGTCCTCTCCTCGATTTTGTAAGGTTTGGATTTGAAGTCGAATCTTTTTCAAGAAGAGGGGGATGATATGGGACAAATGGCCCTCTTATCTTTTGGTGACATATTTAGAGGCTAACACATACAGGTTCAAGACTTAGTCACCTTGAGGATACGAGAGCATACATGTAGACCATTTTGGGCAGTTGATGGAGCAAATGCCGCATGTGGAAGATTTCTTGGAGCATTCGAGACTTGATGACTCACAGCCTTGGACAACACTTAATGGCTCACGACTTTGGACACCTTCATTAAGGGCATTTTGGTCACTTCACTTTGTCTAAATGCACTCCATGGCCTACCCTCCTTATTAAGGGCATTGTTGTCATTTTGTCTTATCTTGTAATTGAATAAATAGAATATGTTAGGGTTATTTTCACTTAGTTGATGAAGGATGAAATATTGAAAGACTTATTCTCTCTCTTTGAGAGTGCTTCACCTTAGTGTAGTTCTTAGATAGGGCTTGGATTGCCATTGTAATATAGAGCTTCAAAAAGCTAATATTGATCTTTGCTTGGAAATGGTGGATCTTGACGTGAGTCGATTACCTTGGCGGTCACCGTAAGAGTGTGGTTTTAATTATTACATTCATTAGGGGGTTTTGAGTTTAATACACTCTTTAGTTCTTAATCTTGTAATAATCTTGGTCTCACTATCTATCCTTTACTTTTCTTGTTGTTATCTTGTGTAGTGGACTGTTTTGGGTCCTTTATTGAATCTGAAACATGCGTTATTGTTATTCATCTTGTTCCTCACGTTTTGTAGCTATTTTTAGTGTTATATACACTATTGTATCTTGTATTCTTCTTGTTGATAGTGAATCCGAGAGTGGTCTCCATCTTGATCCTCGGATCCTTAAGATTGTGGACTGATTTGGAGTGTGTTTTGTGTCTTCCGTTGTCATTCTCATATCACACCATATCGCGGTTCCAACTTACACCCTCATAAGTTCATCTATGTGATCGTGCTTGTATAAAGAGAGATGGGAGAAAAGCTTGTCATAGTACACCTATTAATAATGCTCCAATGGGGATAGGGTGCTCATGGTAAGGTTCTTCAAGACCAAACCAATCAGCTGTATTTTCTTCTTTCAATGTTTCACCAGCCTACTAGGGGCATCAACAACATCATAAGCATGGTGGTTCATCTCGTGCAGGGACCCACACTTGCAAGCTATGTGGGAAGCTCATTATGGTTAGTGCATGAAGACCAAGGAAGGACTTCAACTATCATTCAAACACCATCTCAATCAGTCGGGCTACTACTCAGGCTACCAGGGTACAGGGAGCTCAAGCAGAGAGACCTCCTTGTGTGTTTGATATGGTCCGACAAGATATGAATGCATTCAATGCAGTGGTTTCCGATTATATTGCTCGAACACTCTAAAAATATTTTCACACCCATATTGAATCCTCCAAAGCACACTGCTTTTCGAGACTCTTTGACATGCACCCATTGATATATTGAAGAGTCGAACAACATATGTTGCATGTATGCGTTCCTTATGTTCTCACGATGCTTTTGCACTTATATATCCGTGGTGTACTTCAATGTGTTTTAATTCTTTTGCTCCATTTTTGACTAGGAAAGTTGTTATACTTTATGTTCCATTTAATATATTGACCCCAATGAGAGAACCTGTTAAGAGTAGACATTAGTCTATATAGTACACAAATTTTAATAGTGAACAAAAAATAACTTTATTTATCCAGTATTCAGATTAAAAATTCATCTTAATGATCAGACATATAAACTGATTCAAACCTTTCAATCTAATAACAAACGGAGCCTTATGTGATCCACTCCTAGCCATCTGTATTTTTGTTCTCTTCTAATTTATTAGTGGAAAATTTTCCTGTTATGGCAGCAGCATATTCTTTTTTTTTAATCCGTTTGAAATTGTGGTTGACAGTGGAAGATAGGACAAAATTAAAGCCACAAGCCTTTTGAGAATAAGGGCTAAAATTGAATTTGATTTTGAGTGAACATCACATTCACAAAATGACTGGTGAATCCGGCTATGTTGATAAACTGATAAAGCTAGCCACAGCACGTTGATGCGTGGAAGATAAACCAGCCTTACCCTTCTCCAAACCGCACTATATCCACAAGACCCTCTCTTGTTCAATCCTCATATCTCCAGTGAGAGCAAAGAAGCACAAAGAAAAGAATTCTAAAAATGGCTAGTGTTTCTGGTACCATGTTTAGCACTTCTTTCCTCCCAAGAAAGCCTGTTGTGACTAGACTCAAAGCCATACCAAATGTTGCGCAGGCTCTCTTTGGGCTTGACCTAGTAGAAGTGGCAGGATTACTTGCATGGCCACTTATAAAATAAAGCTTGTTAAACCAGATTGGCCTGTTTCTTGACCAAGCTGAGGAAGGAGGCATGAGCTTCCTTACTCATGCAGGGCTGGTTCTTGCTCATCTTTGTGCTGGAACTGTCGATCAGTCTGATGCAACTACCTTGATGATGACCAAATTGCTGACGAATTTGTGCAGTTGTGCTCACCTGTGTTGTTTACCCACAGTCTAATGTTACCGTTGAGACCCACAAGGAGGAGCTCAGTGGCTAAGTTCAACATTTATTCACCTACATACATACCCACCACCAAAATAAAATTTTAAAAAACTCTTCATTTGTAATCTCTCCCCCCCCCCCCCCCCCCCCCCCCCCCTTTTGTTATCCCAAGCGATGCTATGTAGCTCTTTTAAGTCAACGACTTGGCTCAATATATCAACCGTCTCCTCTTTAGATAATGATTGAAGTGTTAATTTTCATTTTCATCTATTTTAACCTAATCTCAGACTGACCTGCTAAATTGTACGCCATTATTGAAATGGTATAGAAATTTCATGCGTAGATGGTAAATGAAATCCATGTCCAACCAAGATAAATGGAGAATATTTCATCTTATAACATTCTGTTCAGCTAAATAAGAGAATCACCATTAATACCTTGGTCAATATGGATATTACTTTATTGAATGGACTTGGGGCTATTGAAAATTTATAAAGTTAAGAAGTCTTAGATGTCCAAGCACTACATCTTTGATGGTCATTAATTCTTATGAGAAGCCACAATTTTTGCGTACAAAGATATTAATGATGTGGAAGACTTTTCATTAATACTTAGCTCTATTATTTTACCCAAGCCTAGGTGAAAAAGAGTTATGGGTGTAAAACAAAAACATTTTGAAGGCCCAATGTTATCAACTGAAAATTAGGCATATAATCAACCATGTTCATCAGACTGTTTCTTTACAAATCAATGTATGCTCACTTTCTGAGTTACATAATAACATAGATTAATCCTAGAGAAGTGGTCTCTTTGTCAGATAGCAAAGGCAACAATAAGTACTTGTGTAAAAAGGGCTTATCCCGAGCACGACTTGCTCTGCAGCTAGTCAGCTCGTGCAGCGTATGGGAAGGTGGGTGTACAATGTACAGATTAAATACTCTGTAGCATGAGAAAAGTTCATGTCTTCTGGAACAGCTCGAACAGAGTTTCTGTCTTGTCTGCATCATCATTATCCATATCATCCAGAGGTTCAGATGAATGCTTCTCATCATCCATAATCTCCAGAGCTTCACATGAATATTCCCTGTTTCTGAAGGATAGTTCATGTCCTGGTTGGTTTGAAGTTCCACCAATGCAATCTTCTTGCTGGTCATTTGACAGCACATTCTCATCTAGGTGGTGAAATGAGCCTCTAGAGGAACATGGAGATAAAGTTACTGATGCCACTGTTGCTATCTCATCCCCCTCGTCAATCATTGATTCAAGGGAACATGTTGATCTTGTAGCTATAGAGCGTAGAGCATCTTGTTTCGACCTGTTCTTCACTCTCCTACACCAACTGTGAAGTGAATCTTGAACACTTTCAGCTACGAGAGCCTTTCCACACCGCGAACCCATCTGTAAAGTTCATGCAAAGATGATTTCTGACTATGTGAATAGCCCAAGACTAGTTCAATTGGCATACCAATGCTTGCTATGTATTATTAGAGATACAATAGAGAAAGATCACCTGTGAGATAATCACGTTTAAAGGAACAGTGCTGTGGCTACACCAGAACTGCACAAGCACCCTGTTCAAAGAGTGAGTACCAGATAGGTCTACAGGAATCTATTATGAATAATCAAGACAAAATTATATAAAATAACTATTAAAAATCCTCTGTGCATCTTAAAGAATGACGCAGTATCTGAACTGCCCAAGAACTATTTTCAATGAATGCAGTTTCTTGTCAACAAAACGCCTTCTTAGGGTCCCGCAGTGCATTATAGCAGAACATATTACATTACAAGACAAGTAACAAGAACAAAACCATGATATATGTGTTGATAGCTAGTCTTCTACTAGATTTTTGTACAACAAAGGTAGTGGGGTAATTTTAATGGCTATTATCCAAAGAATACAATGATTTAAATACAGGTAAAGAAAAGGCTAAGGTAATTAGATATTTAAATCCCTAAAAATCAGCTACTCCCTCCGTTTCAAAAAGAATGGCCTACTTTTCTTTGTAGTCTGTTTCAAAAAGAACGATCCCTTTCCTTTTTTGACAATACTTTAATTTCAACTTTCCACATGGCATGTTTAGGACCATAATATTAAAAAGCATTTTGGTACATTTGACACAACTTTAATTTAAGGCCACAAGATTCAAAAGTCTTTATTATTTTCTTAAACTTTGTGTCAAGTCAAAATAAGTCATTCTTTTTTAAACGGAGGGAGTAGAATAGTATATACAAGGACACATTTTACTTTATGATTCTCCGACACTCCCCCCTCAAGTTGGAGCATAGATATTGATCATGTCCATCTTGTTACAATGGTTCAACTCAAGTTCCATTCAACGCTTTATTCACATAGCCAGTGAAAATCAGGTTTACCTAAATCTTCTCACGAATAAAATGACAGTTGACAATACGTTTAGTTCTTTCATGATACACTGTATTTGATGCAATAAGAAGAGTAGCTTGATTACCGCATCAAAGTTTTGCCGGTCTATGATGCTTTAACCCAGTTTCAGTTAAAAGATGATGTACCCACATAATTTCACACGTAAACTGTGACATATATCTGTAGTCGAATTCTACACTTCATCGAGATGCAACACCTTGCTCTCACTCCTTCATAACACAAGATTCCTCCAACAAAGACAGAATAGCTTGTAGTAGATCTTATATCAACTTTAGATCCAGCCCACGCAGCATCTACAAAATACAAAGCACTCAACACAAGTATGATCGTGATTGTTATACAGTATGCCAAGTCGAAGAGCTCCTTTCAAGTAACATAGAATATGTTCCAAAGCTTCCCAATGTTTAACCGTAGGTGCGAATATGAACTGGCTAACAACACTTACTACAAAAGCAATACCTAGACGAGTCACACTAAGGTAGTTTAACTTCCCAAGCAGCCTTCTATATCCCTTTGGATCGTTAAAAGGATCATCATCACCTCTCATAAGATGCATGTTGGGAAACATTAGAGTATTGCAGGGTTTGGCTGCCAACTTTTCAGTATTTGCAAGCAGGTCAAGAATACGCTTTCTCTGAAACAGAAAAACTCCCTTCTAGCGTCTGTTCACTTCTACTCCCAAGAAGTATTTCAACTAGTCCAAGACTTTTGTATGAAACCAGTATGCAGGAAAGACATACACTGCATATGTTATGATAATGTCATCAACATTTACAACAGAGAGGATTATGCCACTTGTTGATTGTCGGTAGAAGACTGAGTGATCACCTTTGCTCATTTTCAACCAAAATTCCTGAAATACCTTACTCAACTTGTCAAACAAAGCCTTTCAAGCCATACAAGGACTTCTTCAAATGATAGACTTTCCCATACTCCCCATGCGCAATGACACCAGGTGGTTGCTCAATAATCACTTCCTCTTAAACATCACTATGAAGGAACGCATTCTTGATATCCAACTGATGTTGATGCATGCACGTCAAGCCAAGACAAGGAGTTTAAGAGCTTTGGGTCAAGTCAATATCTTGGAGGTTTGGAAGGAGCTTGAAACAAAGGCTTGAAGCTTAGGAACGTGCAAAAATAGAAGTACAAGGCTCCACGTGAAAGACCACTCGGATAAGGAGGAAGAGGCTATGAATGCAAAGTGGTATTCTTAAAATGCAAGCCTCTTGACCAAGAAGACGCTTAGTTCATTAAGGGTATTGTAATAGTGAGATTAGGTTATAAATAATGGAGAATAACTCCTCTACACTTAGAAAATTTTGATTATTGATATTTTTATAAGTGAAACCCTTGTGAGAGTTGAAGCTATGGTCTTTGTTGTATTAACTGTCGATGGGATTGCTTGCTTGGTGAAATCATTCCTCTTGAGGGTATTTCTATAGTATATGTGCTTGTTTGGTGTTCTTAATAGGAGTTTTTGGCTTTGATATAGTCATTGTTGCTTATTAATCTTATTCTTGTGTCTTACTTGATTTATAGGTTTAGGTGCTTATCTTGAACACTCAAGGAGGTCTATAATATAGTATTGGTTGTCTTAATTTCAATTTATGTCTCTATATTTCTATTCTTTTATCTTTAATTGTTGTTCTACTATTAGGGTTTCCATTCGGTGTATTTCATATTGCGGTTTGGTAATATTAAAAAAAATCCATTTTTTTTGTTTTGATTTGTTATTTTTGACACTAGATCTTTGCTCCCTAGTGTCTTTTGAATCCAAATTCAAAAAATTTCATCCAATTTCGAGTTGTAGAGATGAATACACCATTGTTGAGCTTGAAAGTTTGGAAAGTTGAAATTGGGTCTTGAAGATTTAGTGTGAATAAGAGGTTAAAAATTAGTGGGATTCGTTCACTAGGTCGAGGGGGAGCTAATCCTATAATTTTAGTCAATTCCAAATTGATTTCAGGGATGTTGGAATTTCAAAGTGTTCTTGGTGTCTTTCAAGTGTTCTTGAGGAAGGAGCGGAGAAAGTATATTTGATCCAAAGACCCAAGAAGAAATTTATTAAAAGTTGTGTGGTACAAAAATTGGGGACGGTGGGGCCAAAGGAGTACAAAAGAGAATTCTATTTTTTTTTAAAAGAAGGATTTTTCAGTAATTATTCATGGCCAATTAGAAGTTGCCAAATCAGCGCGTCATCCACCTGGACCGTATCATCAGCTTCTGCTTGAGCCATCTCCAGCCTCAGCAAAAACACCTTCCGCATCCAGGAGCCTCCTAACATCGACTTTCACGTAGCTTGGAACAACCAGCTATTTACAAATGGCTTCCGCATTGAGCCTCCAGCTTCTACCCCTCATCTCAGCTCCAGTGCTCAAGCCAGTGCCTCCAGATCATCCAGCCTGCTCCAGCTCCCTTCAGCGAGGGCTCCAGCAATTTTTGGAGCTAATTTCCCATGTTTTTCCATGTTTAAGCTCCACTTTTGGATCCTTTTTCTCCATGGAATTCAACCAACTTTCTTCTCGAATGATTTTCTTAGTACAAATCTTTTGAAAATGGTTTATTTTTCATTAATTATACCTTTATTTGGCTTCATAACTTGAATCTAATTAGTAGATTACCCTACTAAATATTATCAAGTTCTTTGAGTCCAATTTTTTTTCTTTTGTGCTAATTTCTTTCTTGTGCTTTTCTAGTGTTATTTCATTGTTAATTTTCTTGATTCAAGTCCATTAGATTTTATTGAGTCATCTGTACTTCTAGGAACAAAAATCCATTCTACCCTCAAGGTTGTTTGTGGCTCTTAGCAAGCAATTGATCAAATTGAATAGCAACTTTGGTCGGATCTTTGAGTGGTAAAAGGCTAGAGTATATAAGTACATTTGAGTTGTGCTAGCCAAACACAAGGAGTGGAAATACCAGTGATTGTGAGGAACTTTTATTACTAATCTTGTTTGCTCGTTTTGTAGGTGATAAAGAAGTGGACCTTGAGCCTAACTCAACCTCAAAAGCTAACTCATGAGGGGAGGATTGCCCAAGACCATATAAGGAGACCAAGAACCCTTTAACCCACTGATGTGGGACTCTAACACCCCCCGCACGCCCAGGGCTGGACATCTGGATCGTGGACAATATAAGACAGGGGTTCCAACATCGAAAACAATGAACTGGGAGGGTCTGGCTCTGATACCACTTGATCATTGCCGGTGATAACAATATCGTCAACATAAACCACTAAATAAATACACAGATTTGGTTCAGAATGGCGATAAAACACTGAATGATCAGCTCCACTATGAATCACGCTAAACTCCTAAATAACTGTGCTAAACTTTCCGAACCAGGCTCGAGGGGATTGTTTCAAACCATGGAGTGACTTGCGCAATCGACATACAGGGCCGCTAGACTCCCCTGAGCAACAAAACCAGGTGGTTGCTCCATATAAACTTCTTCCTCAAGATCACCATGCAGAAAATCATTTTTAATGTCCAACTGATAAAGAGACCAATGACAAACGGCATCCATAGAGAGAAAAAGACGGATTGATGCTATTTCAGCCACGGGAGAGAAAGTGTTGCTATAATCAAGCCCAAATATCTGTATATATCCTTTGGCAACAAGGCGAGCCTTCAACCGATCAACCTAACCATCTGGACCAACTTTGATTGTATAAACCCAACGACAACCAACAGTAGATTTACTTGCAGGAAGGGAAACAAGCTCCCAAGTACCACTCGTATGTAAAGCAGACATCTCATCAATCATAGCATGTTTCCATCGGAAAGTGCTTTACTTGTAGTCTTAGAATGAAAATAGAGGACAAAGATGATACAAAAACATAATAAGGTGATGACAAACGATGATAACTCAAGAAAGTATAATGTGGGTTAGCATTACGAGTGGATCTTATACCTTTTTGAAGTGCAACTGATTGACTAGGAAGAGGCAGGTCCGCAGTAGGGGAAGTGTCACGCGCAGGACATGAATCATCTGGGACTGATACTGGACATGGGCGCCAGTGATAAGTCAAAAGTGGTGGCACTGAGGCTAGAGATAGAGAAGTAACCGTAGATTCCTCAAAGATTGGTGTGGGTAAGACTTGAGGTATGGGTAAAACCTCAAAGATATTACGATGATCAGAAGATGTATAGTAAGGTTGAGATTCAAAGAATGTGACATCAGCGGACATAAGGTAGTGACTCAGATCAGGTGAATAGCATCAATACCCTTTTTGAACTTGAAAGTAACCAAGGAAGACACATTTGAGAGCACGAGGGGCTAATTTATCTTTTCCTGAGACTAAGTTATGAATAAAACATGTGCTCCCAAAAACACGAAGGGGGGATAGTAGAGATGTGATTGAGGAAATAGTATGGAATGGAGAACCTTATTCTGGAGCGAAGATGATGGCATTCTGTTAATGAGATAGCAAGATGTGAGGACCGCATCGCCTTGAACAATCGTTTTGAAACATTTGGTTACTTAGGAGATTGACTCCCTACGTAAGAGCTTGGTGCTTATAGTGAATAGGATTAGAGGTCTAAGGGTTTGGAATACCCTTAGGTTGCTTATCTTTTCATTGTTTGTGTCAATCTATCTATCTATTTCCTTTTTGTCTTTCAAATTACTTCTTATCCTTTTAGCCTCATTTCTTCATTTTCATAGCTTGTTCTTCATTTCGTAGTTTGCCCGTTATCACTAACTCAGCCGAAGCTACAAGCTTGGTCTGATACCATGTTACAACAAAGGTATTGGAGTAATTTCAATGTCTATCATCCAAAGAATACAATGATTTATATATAGGTAAAGAAAAGGCTAACTAAGGTGGTAGATATCAAAATCCCTAGAAATCAGCTAGAATATTATATTCAAGGAAACATATAACTTTATGATTCTCTAATAATTTTACTTCCATGCTTTAACCTATAAAGACAGTCTAATAGCTCCTACTTTAGTTCAACAACTATTCAGAAGTCATAACAGCCATCAATGTATGGACACAAATTCTGATGCAATACTTGCCAATTATCTCTTTTGGTATTGATGGCCTGGTCACTTTTACCTTATTTTGAAAGTATTGGACTTGGTCCAAGTTGAAAATTAGGCAACGATGGACAGGACTGAAGCTTGAGGCTTTTGGCTTAACATACAAGGTGAAAATGGACAAAACAGACAAAACTTGTACAAGAAGACGTGGTTAACTGCTTGGGTGGAGGACTCGAATTTTAGCATCTCCTCACTGCTGCTTAATGTTTTAGGCTTTTAGCTGCTAATTTATGTGGTTCTCACCAATGTTCCCGTTATAAAAGTAAATTGAAGCATTCTTTCAGTAGTAACGCATTATATTTTTGTGTGAACAGGTTTCATCGTAAGACCTAATCAGAAAAAATTGAGGGGTGCACTTACATACTAGAAAGCGAATTAGTGGATAAGTTCTAGTTATAGAAGATGCGAAGTTTAAGTATGTAGTTGAGAGAGGACTGTAAGCAAATAGACAATGCAAGGCAACCTTAACCAAAAGACTGATAGACAATGAAGGAGCTACCTCGGCAACAACGGGAGTCACTTGACCCAGTACAACGTTTATACTATACTATAACACACAGACTTTTAAAAGGATCTTTCGCAATCGTTTAAGATAAGTAAGCATAGCATGTTTATCCCCCATAAGAAGCATGAAGGGAAAGTGAGACTAGACGGTTCTATGTACAAACAGCTCAGATAACTAGGCTCAATCTTATAGGAGAATGACATGATCAATGAAGATGTAACAACGGAATTGAGATAGGATGACCAAAAATATCGTACTATCGAAGCACTAAATGATAGGAAGATACTTAATAAAGTAAAAGGCAAGAATAAGCAAGAAGTGGATATGAAAGTAAAGTTCTTCACAAATTGGACTATATTAAATGTGGAACTGATTCCATGATATTACTTTCATCACGAAGTACAGAGGAGTACTTAAGAGCACAAAGATGTGCTTTATTTTAAGAGAGAGTTTTATGGGACAACTCAATATGGATTGAATTCATGGATTTGGCCTACTAACTTTAACTTCAAAGGGGATCGGATAGGTGGTTAAGGCGTATAATACATACCCTGAAATCAATCTGATGACAACCATTGCATGGTTCTTCATGAAACATGACCGTTGCTTCATTCCCCACTGCACAATTGGATTAATACTGATATGAAGTGAATCATTAATCTAAAAGAACAAAACTTTGTCCGGAGAGAAATGAACTTCTAAGCCAATGCAAAGTACATAGTTTGAGAATGAGAACAGCCTATATGAGTAGCTAGCTCTCCAAAAGGTGCAAATATCAGTTATCTGACATTCTTTTCATGTCTAAATCAGTCAATATCAATAGAAAAGGTATCTTTCAATTTAGGCCTACGATGTTGGGGAGAGTATAAACTGAACTTGTACATTATCTGGGAATCTTAGTAGCTTAGTTGGTTAGTTACCTGAACTCCCACCTTGTTGGTGAGGGTTCAATTCCCCACATTGTAATCCCCTCCCCCATTCCACTTCCGCTACACCCATTTTTTTTTTTTAAAAAAAAGAACTTATGCATTATCTCAGATAAAAAGAAATAAGTTTTCACCAAATAGAGAGAGAAGTGACCTGTGAGTTGTCATTCCTAAACCATCAAACAAAATGAAAAAGAGATAAGGTAATAGCATGAGGATGAATCCTAAACCACCTGAAAAGAATCCAGTACTAATGACAAATTTAAGGTCACTTGTATTGCACTTGTTAAGTGTCCGCTATTGGTTTAATGGAAGTATTGTTGTCTCCTCATATGGTCTTGGTGATCCTCACCTCCTGCGCTAGCTTTTGGGATTAAATTAAGCTCAATGTCTATTTTCTGAAAATGGTGTCAGTGTGGCACTCATTCTTGTTCTTGATTTACCCAATGTTGAACCCCTGCGCTCCAGGTGTCTTGCCCTAGGTGTGAAGACAAGTGTTAAGCTTCCACTATTGGTTGAGGGTAGGGTTGTTGTTGATATGTTCTTGGGAGTGCGCTCACTTCATGAGCTAACTTTCATGATTGAGTTACACCCAAGGTCAATTTTCATAGCAGAACTTTGTCATAAGAAACATGTGTCGCCAGTTTAATGAAACATATGTGTGATGTGTGAGATATTGAAAGAATGGAGTTAAATAAAGAAGCATGTGGATGCCATTTTTTAGAACAGCTTCCTTGCATAGTGATTATCCACTCCACATTAATTCATTTTTAGCAAGAACAGAAATCTATTTACGTATTTACCTAACAAAAAGTAATAATCTTTAAACAAGAAGATGCTCCATCAATTATAAAAAAGAAGAAAGGCGATGAATCTCACCAAGGACCAGATAAAGGTTGCCATTTCAAAAGCATTCTGTGCACACAAAAACATCGCTGTTAGGACATTTAACCATGCAAATCCTTTTTATCTTTTCACTTGTTTTGCTGGAAATGAATATTGAACAGTGAATTGAGCATCAGAACTATTGAGAATTTCACCTGAAATGATATAAACTGTATCAATCGTAATAGTATCTTCGGTTTCCCAAACCAAAACAATTCATCGCGTGGCTTTACTTGTGTTCCAATAAGTGGACCCTTTGGCTCTGCAATTTCAAGTGCCAATGAGGAGACTACATGCTGTAGTTTTGTTCCAACCACCATGACAAGCTTTGGCACAATTAATTGTTGAACATCAGATACACAGATCATTTCAGTCAGATAATGGACCAAAGAAGGTAAGCTGACTTACAATGGCAGGAATAAAAGAGAGCCAGAAGTAGATATTAAGACCTGCTACACAAGAATGATCATTCGAAACTTCAACAAGCCAAAAATGGCGTTTTCTTGTTACAAAATTTTCATTACCATGAATGTTGATGAAGATGCATATGATGGCATAACCCCAAAGTAGCCAGCTGCAAAGTCCCGGAATAAGTCGGCACAAATATTCAACTATCAAGACACCAATTTCTAGAAGAAACTAAGATCAAAATTGAATAATTTCCAATTGGTAATAGGACTACATCTCATTAACAATGCAAAGAAGGGTTTTCCTCTACTCTTTATTTGATGCTGAGAAAAATGATCCCAACATATTCCAAACTTTGCACGTGTTTATGCCAAAGTTTATGCAAAAGCACCTCGAAACATTCATAATAAACATCAATAGACACTAAAGGAGGACCTCATGTTTTTGTAATAGAACCAAAATACTATCCCACCTACTGTGAACTAAAATGTTCTAAACCAACAACAATATACCTGATCCCTACAATTTCATAAAATTCATCTTCCATGCTACGAACCATGTAGTTATGGAAATTGTAAGTAAGTGGAAGCTTGTGATTCTGCACGTTATGGAAGCAAGGGTCAGGCAATGAAAATAAATAGTGAATTTTGGGAAGAACAATAGTGCTGCTTCGTAATTTGGGCAAGTAATAAACCTGCTACAAATGTGTCCTGTCTGGCATTACTTATGATGGAGTACTAAGTATGACCAACTAAATAAAGCACCCTTTTCTACAAATACCTCCTAGCAACAAAATCGTACAAGGATACTGAACTTTGGTAACAAACAGAATCAAAGCATTCAACTTAGAGCTTCAGAAATTACTGAGATATATATTATAACTCAACATCAACAGCATTTTCAAAATATCCTGCCCTCCTGCATAAAGTTTCCATAATAGGCCACCTTTCAATTTGAATGCAGCTGCACAAGCATGTCGAGAATGAGCATTTCTACCTCATCCCTTACCTTCCAAGACTAACAGAGGAGTTGAGATACTATTCTAAGTGGAATAATATAAAGGAAATACCAAAAGAAACTGAATACCTACAGTGATAAAGCCCAATCTCAAAGCCAAGTAATCCGCCTTACGGATTGAAGTCCTGAACTGCCTAATAAAGCAAAGCTGCAAGATTACAAAAGAAATCAATGTTACGGATTTTTACATGCAGGGATTCCGTTTTATCTAGTTCACTTATACATCCAGAAACAAGTTGCTGAAATAAATTCAAGACAAAATTGTGTAGAAATTTTGTAATATTTGCAAGGAAGGCTGATAAGTGTTAGTCAAGGTGCTACGATTTGCTTGGCATGTTATTGTGTGTTACACTAAATAATAAATGCACATATAACTCTTGGCAACTCAGATTAAATTAAAGGAACTAATAATTACTATACAGATATTTAATTTCTACCTAGATTTTCCATTCAATAGTATTTACAGTAGTCCCTTAACTACCAGAAGAAACTAACAGTTTGAATTTAACTTGTTTCAAAAGAACAGAAATAGAATATTTGAGCCCATTCGGAAAAAGATGCATAGATAACCTATTCATATTCGCCTCTAGTTAAGAACCATCATCTTTCTATCACATTCACTGTCACCATTCCAGACCCTCTGCTGCAGAAAATCGTATGTTAGACTAACAGTTATATTTATATTTTTGAATGCTCTCGGATCTTGTTTAAATTGTGCACTAATAAAAGTGACCGGGCTTCTCTGTGTTCTAAAAGAAAATGACCTGTGCGACCAAATTGGGAGGTGGAGGCATATTAAACCTCAAGGAAAAAGGATTATAACTTGATCCAACCTTTCAGTTCTGCCATACTTTCTCTAACTGACATTCCAACACAAAAAGACTAGTTTCATTCAATCCACCTGGGTTAGAAGTAGAAGACATGCATGAGAAGACAAAAGTAAAATAATGACACAAAGATCAAGGTAATTAATATCATCCCCAGGAAACACTTACTTATTTTGCTATGACATTTTTGCTATTTTAGTTCGTCCCAAAGAATTGACTCCTTTCCTAAAAGACAGTCAATAACCTTTTGGAAATAATAGTTGTATATGTTACACCCCAGATTTTTGCCTCTGAAATTTCTGAGTTTTGAGCTCACTGCCCAGGGTACGACTTTGGTAACGAGTCGTGGAAACTCTATACGAGTCGGATAGTGTCATCCATAGCCAAACCAGTGTTGGTTCCCTGAGTTTCTGTCCTGATCATGATTGGTACCTAACGAGCCGTAAGGTGAGGTCACGAGTCGTAGCGTGGGACTCGTGACCAAACCAGTGAGATGGCCCAAGGTGGTTGTCTTGGTAACAACTAAGACTCCACAAGTCGTAAGGTCTGGTCAGGAGTCGAAGGGTGTGACTCGTGACCAAACCAATAAAGGTACCCTGAGTTACTGACAAGACGACGAGTCGTGGTGACGACTCGTAACGTGTCCTCACAAGTCGTAAAGTGACCCATAGTCACTTGCGGCAGTTTGCTGCATTTTACTTAAGGGTACTTTGGTCATTTTCCTCATTCCCCAATTAAAACCCACGACCTAAAATACTCTAAGGGACCCCATAACACTAAGAATCTAAAATTTGAGCTTAGGTCGTTTTTGGAGGGTGATGACGTGGCAGCCTTGGATTAGGCGTTGGAATTGTTGAAATTTTGAAAATTTTTCTAGTCTCAAAGTTGTATTTGATCAATCTTCAATTTGGAATGCTAGAAATCGGCTAAGGGGGAAAACACAAGACTTGGAGCCCTGTTTCAAATTCAAGAAGGAGTTCGACTTCTTTGCATGTTTTTGGCAAAACACCTTTTCGAAGACCTTTTGGCTCTTTCCTCTTTTGTAAGTCTTGGGAAGTGCTCTCTCTCTTTTGGTAAACAAGACTTTTGAAAGCCCCTTTGTTCCATTTCCCCTTTGGATGTCTTGGAGTAGTGTCTTTCAAGACTAACAACTAGACACACTCGCTTTCTTCAATTTCTAAGATCAAACAACCACTTTCTCTTCAACAAGATATGAAGATGGTGAAGAGCACCAAGAACACAACTTTGAATCTTGGAGTTCTAAGGTTTACGTTGGACCCCCAAACATCAACAATACATGTTCAAGCTTAATTCTTCAACAACAAACATCAACAACACGTTTTTTCAGCCACCAATCCACAACAACAACATCAACAAAAGACATTCAAGCTCAAGATTTAGATCTAGACTCAAGTAGTGTTAGTGAGGAAGAACCTAAAACTAGAAACATTCAAAACAGACAAAAACCTCCTAGACCTAGGTTCAAACTTTCGACCAAGGAACAACAACAAGAACAACAATTTTTTTTTTTGAGATTTTTCCAAGCTTCAGCCAAGATACAAAACGGACAAAATGTGTTCTTTTTTTTGGATTTTCGATTTTCTACACCTTTTTTTTATTTTTTAAGTAACAAACCCAAGATTGATCTCGTAGGAACGAAATCAATTCTCTCTCTGATACCAAATGATACGGATATGATTACGAAACACTAAAACAGTCCCCAGCAACAAGAGAAACCGAGAGCAGGATGGAGACAAGCCATGACAGCAACACAAACACACGAGATAAGATAACAACAAAACACACAAGATTTGCAATAAAGAAAGGATAGATAGTGAGACATACACTATTACAAGAAGTAGGAACTAAAGTGTGTATCAAACACTAGAACCCCTAAGACTTACAATAGTAACACCACACTCTTACTTGAATCCAAGAGGGAATCCACCACTCAAGAACCCAAGTTTCTAAGCCAAAATGCAATACAAGTGAATCCACACTTGTTCTTGCCCTAGTTTCGGGTGGAACTCTCACAAGAGAGAAAATCTCACAATGTTTCTTTAATAATCCATATTCAACAAAAACTAATGAAATAAACCCCAAAATGTTCTACTTCTATTACAAGATGATGAAAAAATGACCAAGATGCCCTTAATGAGTGGAGCGCCTATGGAATGTAAAGGAGGGGCATAAAATGACCAAAACACCCTTCAAGAAGGGGCAGACATGGAGTGTTTTAAAACTCCCCTTCACCCTTCAACATATGTAATCCTTTGTGTCATTTTAGCCTTCACAATTATTCTTCAACACTCGGATCTCTAGGGTGCCTCATCAAGACAAGCTCCCAAGCAACCTTCCACACGCGGCATTGCTCCATTGAGTGCCCAAAATGAGCTCTCATTGCATGCTTTGTGTCCTCGAGGTAACCAAAGCTTGAGTCTTTATGTTGGCCTCCAAGGACGTCATCTAAAGCTATGATCGTTTGACTCGTATCAACCTCTAAGCAAGAATCCTACATGACTATCCGCAAGATCAACTCCATCTTCGTTATCACTAAGTTGAGGTTCATTAATAGCATCACACTATTTCTCACTTAGAGAATCAACGAACCACATAAGTCGATCAATGTGCTCACCTTCACTAATTGTAGGCAATTCACAAGCCAACATAGACTCACCTTGATTTTAACAAGGGCCAACTAGGGTGTGAATACTCTTATCACATGGCAATGGATCCTCATTTAAGCTATAAGTGCCAACACTAGGTGGACACAAATAGATCTTACTAGAAGAGTCAATTTGGTCATCTATAGGATCAACTAGCGTTTGTAAACTCACACAAGAACATGATCATCATGCAACTTAGTGCTATCAAGAGTATCACAAAGGGAAGACTCATTATGCTCAAAAAATAGATAAGCCATCATTTACACTTACTTGGCTACTAGCCACATCAAGACCTTTCAAGTTTAATTAAGTGCAAGAGTTAGCATTGTTATCTTGTAGCTTATTAGAAGTAGAATCTTTACCTTGGTGTTCAACATGGGAGCTCATTTGCTTCTTTGGGAAGTTCTCAACACATGAGAGTTTGTCAATTCTACTTCCTTGAGTCAATTCCTCATTACTTTTTTCGAAGTTGGAATTCTTAGATAAGAACCCTATTAGGCCTTCAAGCATATGGTCATAAGGAAATCTCCATGGATTCTCCTTTGGAAGTGTTTGTTCATGAACCTGCACAACAGAAGGGGTGATACTAGGTAAAGTGCCAGTATCATGGTTAGTAGTTATCAAGGGATCGGTGTTGACAATTCAAACAATTCCTTGATTCATCACCTTTAGTCAACTCTTTTATTGGAGCCAAGTCTCTCTTTTCTTGCACAATGGATTATTCCTTTTTCTGTCTTCTCAACTCCTCCCTTCTGCAATACTTTTCGGAACCTTTTCATGATCTCATAGTGCCTACTGAATTGCTCGGGTTTCAAGGCCTCAACAATATGCTTTCATCCTCCAAATACAAGTATGTATTTGTTGGACTTGTCTCGATATTGGACCGACCTACCGTCTTTCAACGGCCTACCAAGCAACACATAACATTCTCTTAAGGGCATTACATCACATTGCACTTCATATTGATACTTGTCCACTTTAAAACTAATGACCACTTGCTTGGTCACCTCTATTAGACCACTATTATCATACCATTGGACCTTGTAAGGCTTGCGGTTCCTTTGTGTGGGAAGTTTCATTAGGTCAATGAGTGTGCAAGGTACAACATTAATACTTATTTCCACATTAATACTTAAGGAACATATATCCCCTATTATCTCAAACCTTATATGAAGTAGGGTTTTACTTTGGTCAAGTTCCTCTTTCAAAGGTTCCTACACGACGTGCCTTAAGTCACGAGATAAGCTCCAAGTTACCTCCATTATGGGTTCCAAAGTAACACCTCCCATGTGGTTTGGTGTCTCTTTATCCGAAGACATTGTACCTAGCAATTAAAACACTCAACAAAGACAACAAACAACATTAGCATTAGCAAAATAAAATCTCTCAATCACTTATGTTTACACACCTTTGATTGCCTCACAATTGGGTCGGCTAATGTTGAAGATTGCTTATACTATGGTGGTACACAAGGTGTCGATTTGCTACTCTTGGCCGAAGTGGATTCTTGTTTCAAGAAAGCCAGACGACTCAATTACAAGATAACGGACTTGAATCAAGGATTAATAATGAAATAAAACTAGAAAAGCATAAAAATGACTAAGAGATGAAAAGGACTCAAGAATTAATCAACAACTAAGTACAATAATTATTAATTGGAAAATTAGTTTTAAGAATCAAAGAAGATGAATTAGAATCAAAGGAATGAAACTAGGAATTAGAATCTGGGGTTGGGTAAAAAAGATAGGACCTTAGTTTTTGGAATCATATTGTATCGTCAAAATTGAGCTACCATCACCGAATTTGCTCATAGGTTCACCAAAATGGACAGTAGCCTCGGCTCTTGCAGCTTTCCATCGCCGAAGTGTATCAAGCATCACATAAATTGACAGTTTGTTGGCCTAGGCAACAAATTATCGTCAATTTGTTAAATGGAAGTTGGGCAATGCCTTTGCACCTTTGTGCATCGCTAAACTATTTGGCTATGCCCTTTGTATCGCAAAATTTGGCAGTAGCTCAAGCCAAATGTTCAACTAGAGTCCAATTGAGGAAGCTTCCAAGAACTGTACCCTGTGGTCCCTCCTGTACTTCCTTCTTTGTCTTTTTCCTCTTTTGGAATATTCTCTTTCGTACCTAACACCCAACTACCTTCCTTTTCTTTTCCTTTTGGATCTAACACACCTTTTTGAATATTCTTCTTCTTCTTCTTTAAGACATGAAGAATATGAAGAACACGCAAGAACACTATGAACTTCAAAATTAACAATTTCTACGTTTCAACTCGAAATTTGACGAAATTCGAGATCGAGGCTCCCCTTGTTATGGGAAACAATCTCCAATACCTTTTAGCCTCCAATTCCAACCCAAAACCTTTAATGTTTAAAACCTATTTGCAATTTTCTTCAAGTCATAAAGAACACCATGAACATGAAGAACACCCAAATAAAATCCCCAATTGATTTCTACTCCATTTTAGCTCAAAAAATTTCAGATTTGAACTCCAAATGTAAAGGAGAACAAACCCCAATAATCAAGCACTTCTAGCTTCACCTAGATCTACAAACCCACTTGATGAGTTTTCAAGTTCTTCACTTCCAACAATTGTGGATCCTCCAAATCAAACCCAAACAAGCTAGTTTTCGAAACTAGACTGAAATAATACTAGAGAACACGATTCAAGTATTAGAAACTCAAGACATAAAAATCAAAGCTCAAAATTTTCAAAAATACCCAAAAGTGTTTTCGCTTTATTTTTGTGATAATAAGACCCAAGACTAGAATTGTTGGAATGATCCTCGTCTCGACTCTGATAATAAAAGATATGAACCAAAATACAAGAAGAGAAATAAACATGAAAACTAAACGAAAATGATAGAATTGAAATGCGAAAATAAAGGATAGAAAATAGAGATAGATAAATACATGAAAATAAAGAAAAAGGTAACCAATGGATGTTTCAAATCCAAAGACCTCCGTTGTTGATTACTAACAAGAACCTAACTCTTACAATGACCTCGAGGGAATTGTAACGCCCTCGTAACCAACTAAACAATAGTCAACACAAGCTTTTCCAACCTCTCATGCTCTCTCAAGAGTCTCACAATATCAAGTCATAAAAATCTACCTAAGAAAATGAAAGACTAGCTATTGATACCCTAGGCTACGTCTTATTACAAATGGGCACAAAAGTGACCCATCAAGGATGGCTGCCCATTTAGGCGATGAAAGGGGCAATTGGCGATCCGTCACTCATCTTGGTGATGCTCTTGGTATCGCCAAAGTGGACAGTTGTCCCTTGGCTCTTCATTTTCTTTGTTGAGCCTCCCGTATTTCAAGCTACCTTACTCAATGTTAGTGATACCACTTGTCAAATATAATATCACAATATTATTTTCTTTTCTTTGGTCTGAATTTACTGTTATAATAACAGTTTCGACTTTATTAATAATATTGGTGTTATCACAATAACTCAAAACTAGAGAAATTAATTTCTCAAATAAAGTGATTGATTAATTCACTTTTTCACTACAAGAATGTATGAGGTTCAAAGTCTTTACTCCAAGCATATATTAAGCCCCTAAGGTAGTATATCCAGCCTTTTGACAATACGTCCTCCAACTCCTTATCTTGGCTTCGAAAACTTTGAGAAGCCTCGAATGACATCAATGGCTCCTAGGATTATATTATCTCGAAAGTTCAAAATGGCCCACCAAACACGTTTTTGCAACCTTAAGGTGATCATGGCTTGGTCCTCTTTGTGTTGACCTCAAAGTATAGGCCTTGAAAGGTTGACGTCGATTTGGATTATATCACCATCCCTACCTGATCCATACATGCCAAGCCAAAATAAGGAGTTCAAGAGCTTTGGATCAAGTCAATACTTTGGAGGCTTGAAAGGAGCTTGGAACAAAGGCTTGAAGCATAGGAACATATTAAAGTGGAAGTATAAGGTTCTACAGGGAACACCAATCGAATTAAGAAGGAAGAGGCAATGAATGCAAAATTAGCTATTCTTGACATGCAAGCCTCTTAATCAAGAAGTCCCTTAATTCATTAAGGGTATTTTTGTAATAGTGGATTAGGATATGAATAATGGAAAATAGCTTCTGTAGACTTAGACTATTTTGATATTATCGATTGATGAGTTAATCTTTCTTGAGAGTTAAGGCTAATGCCTTTGCTGTTATTGAATGTTTGATGGAATTTCTTGCCTGAGGAAATTTTTTCCTCTTGCGAATATCTCTATAGTATAGGCGCTTGTTTGGTGTTCTTAATAGGTCTTGATTTTAATATATTTATTGTTGTCTATTAGTTCCTTACTTGTGTCTTGCTTCTATTCTCTCATCTTTAATTCTTGTTCTTAGTGTTAAAGTTTCCATTCCGCGCTTTGATTTTATTTTCTTTGTTATTTTGTTATTCCGCATATCCACTATTACATCACCCCCACCCCCCACTCCTTAATGTTAGAAATCAAAATCCTCCTCAAACTTTAGACCATAGATACTTTTTATCTCCTTCCTCAAAATCTAGCAGTTGACTTATAAATCTATATATGCAATTCTATTTTGTTTTTAACACCTACTTGGATGGGAAAAACTGATTTTCAAATTTTCCTATTTCATAATCTAACCAGGCAGCTATGGGATAAAAATCCATGATACATAAAAATTACTTGAATAATCCTTTATAGAGAAGTGTGTGGTATCGCTATAATAAGGCAAGAACTATTACCATCCATATAAGAATCCGACTCCTACTCCATGGATGGGAAGCATGATGCAGAGCAAAGGTGGACTGTCGCCTCATCTCCTTATTCTTTAGCACTAAATAAAACAAGGAAAAGGTATGCAGAGACAATATTTAGAAGCCCAGCTGTATGCTAAAAGATCAGAACACATTTAATATTTAAGACAATTCAGGCAATTAAATTACATACTTGTTGAACTATCAAGGATAAGTTTCCTTAAATTTGTATTTTGTGCAAGTATTACTTGTATGGAATTTATATTGAGTGCAGATAGTTTATTATCGCTAACTCCACCCACCTTGTAAGTTGTTCTCTGCCACAGAGTTTACTTGGTTTTCCCACTTCCTCCAACTGTATATCTAACAATCAAATTCATTCAAAACCACAAACAAGTAAGAGGATGAACCCATCTTTTTTGCAACAAATGATAGGGGTGTCATCCCACACCATTCATTGAAAAACTTCACCAAGTATAGATATAAATAACACCTTCTTTTAAGAACATGTATTCCACAAAATAGACTGACATTACTTGAAAATAATGCAAAGTAAACATCAATTTGATACAGTAAGTAAAGCCTTAGAATATCTTCATCCGTAGAACCAAATTCACATACAAGCTGAGTTGTGACTACTTGCATAAAACACACTGCTGTTGGTATTAATGGATACTAGACGTCGAGTGTTTCCACCCTGACTTAGAAAATCTTGATATGGAAACTCTACCTTGGTCATGGCCAAGCCCACAACAATACAACTGTAGAGAATGTGGGTGATACCAAGAACAAACAGGAAGCGGTGAAGCTGCTCAAGACCTTCATAGGAGACAAAAGGTTCACGTCCCTGTTACGTTGTTAATACAAAAGATTTGTCCTTAATTAGTTCAGTGGCAGAAAGCATCATTTTGTGCAATATGAATACAACAACAACATACCCAGTGTATTCCCGGGTCTGAGGAGGGTAAAGTGTACGCAGTCCATGCCACTACATCAGACGAAGTAGAGAGGCTGTTTCCGATAGACCCCCGGCACAGGAAAATAACAATGATAGAAAAGATAGAAACACGAAAACAATTTACCTCACCACATTGATGTGACGGTTGATAAATTCCCTTGGGAGGAATATCAGTATCATTAGAGAGAATGGAGGACCTTGACAAATGGATCGTCTCATTTGCACTGCCATAATCTTCTTGAGAACAAAGGTAGAATTTACTACTGAAAAGGGACGAATTCACACAAATTTGAGAAATCTGCCTTGCGCATTGTCCCAACAACAAAGAAATTAGCCCAAGTAGCATCAACTCTGCCCCAATAAGACATAGAAGAGAAAAAGAAAATCACCCACATGGTTTATATGCCATAGGTGCTTCAGGTAAATATAAAAAGATCATCAATCAGAAGTAGTATAATTGAGCATCGAAGTTGAAACTAAGATTCTGTTTTTGCATTTATAGGTTGTTAATTCACCAGCAAAAGGCAACTGTTAAGAAAGAATGGGAAGCAATGAAAGGCTCTTGTGAACTTTATACAATGCCAAAGCTACGAATAAAGTATAAAATGAAACAAAAAAAAGAATGACCGACTAGTTTACAAACATTTCAATAAGACTATACCTCAATCACAAACTAGTCAACAACAACAACAAACCCAGTGTATTCCCACCTAGTGGGGTCTGGGGGGGTAAGATGTACGCAGTCCATACCTCTACCTCTAAAGAAATAGAAAGGCTGTTTCCGATAGACCCCCGGCTCAAGACACGAGATACCACACAAATACATAGTAAAGCACAGAACAAGATTACATAACATAAATACGACACCCATAAGTAATAGAAAACAGAGGAAAGCACCCAGATTCGTACTAAAACAAGGAACACGGAATCATAACAAGGATACTACCCCCACCAAGTAATTCCCTACACTAGCGGCCCAAACTGGTCCTAGTCTTCTACCTTAATTCGCATCCTCCAGACCTTCCTATCTAGGGTCATGTCCTCGGTGAGCTGTAACTGCTCCATGTCCCGCCTAATCACCTCACCCCAGTACTTCTTCGGCCTACCCCTACCCCGCCTAAAACCATCCAACGCTAGCCTCTCACACCTACTAATCGGGGCATCCATGCCCCTCCTCTTCACGTATCCGAACCATCTCAATCGGACTTCCCGCATCTTGCACTCCACTGGAGTCACACCAACCTTCTCCCTGATAGTCTCATTCCGAACTCTATCTCCTCTAGTCAGCCCACACATCCAGCGCAACATCCGCATTTCTGCCACCTTCATTTTTTGGATGTGGGAATTCTTAACTGGCCAACACTCCGCTCCATACAACATGGCCGGACGGACTACCACCCTGTAGAATTTGCCTTTAAGCTTGGGCTGCACCTTCTTATCACACAACACCCCCGACGCGAGCTTCCACTTCATCCATCCCGCCCCAATACGGTGCGAGACATCCTCGTCAATCTCACCGTTACCCTGGATCACGAACCCGAGATACTTGAAACTATCCCTCTTACATACCTCCTGTGCTTCCAGCTTCACTACCACCTCATTCTCCAGCCTCACGTCATTAAACTTGCATTCCAAATACTCTGTCTTGCTTCTGCTCAACCTGAACCCTTTAGACTCAAGAGTTTGTCTCCACACCTCTAATTTGTCATTCACACCCCCTCGAGTCTCATCAATCAGAACTACATCGTCTGCAAAAAGCATACACCACAGCACCTCCCCTTGAATACGCCACGTCAACACATCCATCACCAAAGCAAACAAAAAGGGACTAAGAGTAGATCCCTGATGCAATCCTGTCAAGACATTGAAATGCTCTGAGTCTCCTCCCGCCGTCCTCACCTGAGTTTTCGCTCCCTCATACATGTCCTTAATTGCTCTGATATATGCCAGCGGGACTCCACTCACCTCCAAGCACCTCCATAGCACCTCCCTGGGGACTTTGTCGTATGCCTTCTCCAGATCGATAAACACCATGTGCAGGTCCTTCTTCCTTTCCCTATACTGTTCCACCAGCCTCCGTACCAGGTGAATTGCCTCCGTCGTCGAGCGGCCAGGCATAAATCCAAACTGGTTTTCCGAAGGTTGGGGTGGCTCCAGTGGAGTGCAAGATGCGGGAAGTCCGTTTGAGTTGGTTTGGACACGTGAAGAGGAGGGACATGGATGCCCCGGTTCGTAGGTGTGAGAGGCTAGCGTTGGATGGTTTTAGGCAGGGTAGGGGTAGGCCGAAGAAGTACTGGGGAGAGGTGATTAGACGGGACATGGAGCAGTTACAGCTCACCGAGGACATGACCCTAGATAGGAAGGTCTGGAGGGCGAGGATTAGGGCAGAAGACTAGAGCCAGTTTGGGGGCACAAGGGTAGGGAATTTTTTATTTTTTTTTTTTTATTTTTTTTTTTTTGGTGGGGGATTATTCCTGTTATTCTTCCTACTCTTATTTTTATTCCTATTCCTATTCTTCTTCTTGTTATGATTTCGGTGTTCCATGTTTTATTATGTATCTGAGTGCTTCCCGATGTTTCCTACTACCTATGCGTTACTTTATATTTATATTTATATTTATATTTATATTTATATTTATATTTATATTTATATTTGTGTGGCGACTGTCTTGAGCCGGGGTTCTATCGGAAACAGCCTTTCTACTTCTTCGGAGGTAGAGGTATGGACTGCGTACATCTTACCCCCCCAGACCCCACTAGGTGGGAATACACTGGGTTTGTTGTTGTTGTTGTTGTTGTTGTTGTTTTCCGAAATAGACACTATCCGTCTCAGCCTCACCTCGACCACTCTCTCCCAAATCTTCATAGAGTGACTCAATAACTTAATCCCCCTATAGTTATTACAACTCTGGATGTCACCCTTATTCTTATAGAGAGGGATCATGGTACTCCACCTCCAAGCCTCGGGCATCTTTGCCGTCTTGAAGATTTCGTTGAACAATCCAGTCAACCACCTTACACCAGCCTCTCCAACGAACTTCCAAAACTCCACCGGTATCTCATCCGGCCCCGTCACCCTACCCCTTCGCATCCTGCGAACAGCCTCCCTAACCTCTTCTACCTTAAAACGTCTACAATAACTAAAATCCCGACACTCCTCTGAGTGCTCCAGTTCCCCTAACACAATAGCTCTATCCCCTTCGTCATTCAAGAGCCTATGAAAGTACGACTGCCATCTATTCTTAATGTGGCCGTCCTACACCAACACTCAGAGGTTGGGAAAAATTATCATGAAAACATGGCTGTATAGAACAAAGGGCCACCTGACATCAAAGTGATTTTGGAGAAAGAGTTAGCATAGAGGTATCGGATGGAGCTTCATTCTACATGTCACTGTGTTAAGTATCCGGAACATAGCATATTCATTTTTTCTGCTTCTGTCTTGTTGCTGGATCAACAGGATAGTTGTTAGGAAAACAAGCAGGAAGTTTTGGACCAAAGTCATAAAAGAAGAAGAAAAGGACTTGTGGCCATAAGACACATCAAAAGGACAAAAGGACAAAAGGACAGACACGTCAGCTAGGTCCACACAAGATCCCGCAAATTGCAGGAGAATAATAGCTGACGACACATAATGGTATTTTCAGATGGAATATTGCTCCAGTCAAGCATTCTTATTGGCTGGTGTATTTCCTTTCTTGCCTATAAATAGTAGAGTGGCTTTTATTCACTTGTAAAGAGGGAATTTTGATAGTACGAAGGACTATACTATTATTATTGTTCTCCAAGTTTTCTCTTGTACTTACTGATTAAGTCTTATCCTCCACAAATATTCATATTTATACCTTCAATTCCGGAACTTGCTGCACTAAGTTATCTTTGTAATCAAGCTGAAACAACAGCATCTGAGCATTACTATCTCGTTACTTATTTCTTTAAGTGATCGTTTTTAATTAACTTATCTCAAAAGATATTTACTTGTTTAACAACTAACTAACAAGTTAAATTGATCCACGTGTCCTTGTCCTCGACCTCGTGACAAATTTAACTGACCCAATTTCAAAATAAACAAATAGTAAGGCAATTATATGAATCTTGTATGCTTTACGTTCAGTTTGTTCTATTCAGGCCCATTCATTCCAAATCTAAATAAAGTTAGAAAAAGTTCCAACTATACTAAATCTTTTAGTCCTATTACAGAGAGAGGTCAGGAAAATAAGTCAATTGCGTTAGAACAAGCATTAAAAGATAGATATGAAATAAACAATTGCTCACCTTCCTTTATCTTCTCCACGGAAGCAAAAAGAGCTTTTCTTCTAGTCTTTTTCAACCACTGCATAAAAACACAACCCCACAGCTTAGTAAGAAAAGAGTAGCGTTGGTAGTGTGCTTACTAAAATAGAAGTCCGATATTGACTACTCACCCTTCCACATCGGTAAATGGAACGTTCCACAAACAAGCAAACAAATACCATAACTGTGGTGACTGTTGCCACTGACCACGTTGGTGTTTCCTCCAATGACCTTCCTTCCCTGAAAACGCCTTCCATATATCCTTCTTCACTATCTTGGAAATCAAGATCTAGCTAGTGGCGGGGTACTGAAAAAGCTACACATAGTTGTCTTCAACAATATATATATATATATAGGTGGATCGTAATATATATATATATATATATATATATTACGATCCACCATGGAATCTTCCTCTTAATTTTTTTCAATCGCTTTTGTTGGACTAAAATAGAAAGAAATTTGGCTAACTTGCTAATTCCTGTTTGACTAAAATAGGAGTAAACTGTAAGGTAAGAATAAAAAATGGGAAAAAGCCCAGCTACAAATGCGTTGGGAGCTGCTAAGATCTCTTTCCTTTTGCTCCCCCCGAGTCCGACCACTCACATGCATGCAGACTCTAACTCCCAAACTTCCGATTTTTGTGCGTGTATTTATAAAACTAGACCATTTCGTAATAAATAAATTATTAAATTTTATTTATATATATATATATTAAGAAAAAAATATTAAAGACATAAATTTAATATAATTTTTTATTTTTATCCCCCCAAAAAAAATTAATCTTGTAATACTTTTTTAAAAGTTAATTGGTTGTCAAATTATAAGGGCAAATTTGAAAAAAAAATTCAATGATTCACTTATTTTGAAACACCAATAAATATCCCAACAATTCACTTATTTCGAAACGGAGGGAGTACTTACTTACAAGGCTATACAAAGCCTTTTCATAATTATAATCAAATTTGGATCAAAAAATTGTGATCATTTAACACATTTCTTTATTTAATCTTATATAACATTTAATTTTATTCTTTATTTTATATTATTTAACTTTACCTTCTATTTCAGTCCATCCAATCACATCAAAACAAAAATATTTTTATTTTTTAAATTTCTTTTTTAAAAGATTTTAAACTTTTTTCTTATTTCACCCTCTGTCCCAACCTTGACCCCACGTCTAACCAAACCCCCAGCCTAATTCATTTAAAAAAATGTATCTCAAAAGAAAAATTCTAAATTTTTTCTCACCCTATCCTCACCTATCCTCTACCACCCCCAACAAAAACATATTTTTTTAATTTACTTTATAAACAAAAATTTTAAAAAAAAATTCTTACCCCATCACCTACCTTACTCCTACCCCGACCTCCCACTCTCCCACCGTTAAATATTTTTAAAAAATTATCTTTTTTCTTATCGCACCTCCTTATTCTATTCATTCTCATTGTTTTGTGTTAAATATATATAAAAGCTATTAGAAAACATTTTTCTACTTGCATAACACAAGAAAATAAATAAGAAACAATTTATTTTCCTAGAAAATATTTTTTAGATTCCATACCAAACATAGTTGTAGCATACACAAAAGAATCATTCAAACTTTGTACTTATCGTTGGTGTCACATCTCAAAACATCAAAACAAATAAAAAAATTTACTATAAAAAATGAATCCAGTTACATTTATTTTGATCTACACTTTTATTGATTTTGATAAAATTTACATAAATTTAATAACTTAATAAATATTTACATTGCATAATTTGCGACAAATTCGTAGGAGGAAAGTTATTGTATTTATAATTATTTATAAATTTAATATTTATAATATTTAAGAGTATTTTAGTAAACTTGTCAGTTACAATACAATATAATACCGTCAAACCAAACAACAAAATTGTCATTAAACAACAATAAACGATACAATTCATTCAAATATTGTATTGTATTATACTGTACAGTATAATATCATACCATGCAATACCGCACATTATGAAATCATGATAAACCGCCATCCAAATTGATACAAGCATGAAGATCACAAAGAAATACAAGGCATGGTCAAAGGCTCAAGCTTTGAAATTGGCAAATGTTTGGAGCTTTTAAAGTCTTGTCAAGTTGAAGGAGAAGAAGGGAATCAATACACTCAAGAGGCATCTCACTTAAAGGTCAAGAAGAACTTCACCTTATATTCCAACACCCAAGAGGTGCCCTAAGTTAGGGCTACTATGGTCCTTTAAGACTCTTCTTTTACACTCCAAAGAAGCACCTTTCATTAAGGGTATTTTAGTCATTATTATGTAATAGTATAAATAGACCTATTAGCTTCTATTTTCCTTAGACTTTGATAAATTGAAAAAGGGTATTGCTCTTAGTGTAGTTTCTTTCCTTAGTGTAAGGCTTGGAAAAGCCATCTTAGTATAGGTCCTGAAAAAGATATCCAAATTTGAGAGATTAATATATTTGATGGATTTCTCTTGTGTTGATCAACTGGCAAGAAAAGTGTAATTGGGGAGTGTGAGTCTTTTGGTCCACCTAAGAGGAAGATTTGAGTTTCTATTGGTGAGGTATGATTGATGGTTTTATACACCATCTTTTGTTAATCACTTGGTAAGAGTAAAGGTCTTTCTATTTATCTTTATTTTTATGCAATCTTCTTCATCTCCCTTTCTTCTAGTTGTTGTTTTTTGTTCCTTGTGTGTCCATTTTCGGTTTTAGACTTCCTTTAGGCTATAATTTGGTATTAAGAGACATGTATTAGAGTTGTTCCCACAACTCTAAGTCTTGGATCTAAGAAAATCTCAACAAAAAAGAGTGTAGAAAGTAAAAAATCTCACAAAAAAATTGTAAACCCGTTTTTGTGTTTTGGCAGATTTTTAAATCTTAGATCTACATGTTTTAGTGTTATTTTATTGGTTTTAAGTGCTAGATTCTTGTTCCCTAGCACCTAGGAAGTCTAGATCTACATTTGGAACAAGATTTGGTTGTTTTTTAGCTAGATCCACCATTGTTGTGACTTGTTTGAAGCTTTTGTAGGTGAGATCTATTTTGGTTTTGTGTTGGTGACGTGATTTTTGGATGATTTTATGTTGGTTGTGTTTGTCTTGGCAAAAGGAACCTAGATGTAAACCAAAAATTAAATTCGGGGTTCATTTGCCTAGTGGTCAAACCTTGGTCAACTCTTGAATATTCATATTGTTCTTCCTCAATCTTTATATCTTGTTGGAGAAGAATATTCAAAAGTTCTTGTTTGATCTTGAAAAGAGAGGAAAGAGAGTGTACTAGTTGTTCAAGGCAATTTCCAAGAAGCTTCTTAGTCTTGTCAAAAGAAGAAAACAATAAAGACAAAAGGAATCTTCAAGTGCAATTGCAAGTACAAGGGGGGACCAATTCATTTCTAATCCATTTTAAAGCTTGAAAAGGCTTTAAACTTGAATATTTTTCCTTCCAAATGAATTCTCTTCCTTCCCTAACTGTTGTTTGGCCGAGACAAGAATTTGAGAATTGAAAATTTTGAAAAAATGATGTCCAATCACAGGCTGCCACGTCATCACTATATAAACAACCAAATTGAGTTCTAAATTTAGATTTTCTTAGTTTCTAATTTTTTATTCTAGTTTCTTGTGAGTTAAGTCTATCACTAATTAGCAAACTAGTAAGTACCTACTAGGTTGGTAATTAGTGTAGAGTTAATTTAATTCGTGTCTTCGGTTTTTTGTGTGTTTTTCTCATTTTAAAGTCGTAGTGTTTTGTTGGTTCAAGTTCGTACATCACTTTATTTAAGTCATTTCAAACAAGATCGATTCCGAACTAAAGCTTCTCACCACTCAAGTAACGTACCAAGTATTTCCAATTATCCAACACTTGTGAGGCCAATTATGAGGTGAGGTTGAGTGTGAATGAAGTGAGGTTTTTGAACTAACTTGCTTGTTCGCTTTGTAGGTTTTTGCCTTTGCTATTTTTTGCTTTTTTTAGGTACATTTGACCATGGAACCCGAGGGTTCTTCATCCCAACCTTTGGGAAATGATATTGTGGGGGCCTTGAAGGCTCACTTTGATGCTTTAAGCCAAGAGTTGAAAGGTGATATGGATGTTAGAGGAAAGACATAAAAGGTGATATGGATTAATTGAGGAGTGAAATAGCATCTTTGATGGGTGGTGTGATTAGAATAAAAGCGAGGGTTGATAGATTATATACACCAAAGCCTCCACAAAATTCAAACCACCAACTCCCAAATCCACTTGACCAAAGACCCTACACTCCACAAAACCCCATGCCATAAATCCAAACCCATCATCAACCAAATCTGGTTCCCCCTCTTTAAACTTCCCTAAACCAAACTCAATCCATCCAAGTAGGAGAAATGAGAGAGTTAGCACCCAAGGAGAGTGATTCTAAGCCTCAATATGGAGAGAAAATAAATGGTGAGATACAAATAAGATGTGAAAAAAAAGTGAAAAGAAAAGGGAAACCATGGGTAGTGAAGTTGGAAAGAGAAAGAAATGCTTGATTACAGATCTTGTCCACAAAGAATCGTTATTACTCACTAAACTAAATACTAGCATTTTACCTTGTATTTTCTCTTCTTATGTGCAGGTTCAATACCTTAGAAGTCCCAAGGAGAAGTCCAAAGAAGTTCCCTTAAAGCCTTTGGCTGAAAGTCCCAATTTTGGGATAGGTGATAAAGAAGTGAGTTTGACATATTCCCTTGTAATGTGGAGCATGAAGGGTTCCCCAGTGCAAAACCAAGTGAAGAACACATTTCCCAAGATCTACAAGGTAACAAAGTTATCTTCTACACTCCTAGAAATGTGAATTATTGTGATGTGGCTAGTAGTGGACAAAGTGGTCTAGTTTTGGATTTTCTTAGTGAAGAAGTGTATGAATCTTCCTTTGGTGATACTTTTGGTGTTGTTAGGTTGCATAAGGACCAAGATCTTATTGTGAGTACGCAAGCACTTGTTGATCCTTTAGATGACAAAATTGATTCTTTTCGTAAGAACGATTTGTGTCCATCTAGTGCTAGCACTTATAACTTTAATAAGGTTCCATTACTAAGTTACAAGAGTATTCACACACTAGTTGGCCATTGTGAAAAACGAGTGGGTTTTCCTAGTTCAAATAAAGGTGAAATTGGTACACTCTACCTTCCCTTAAGCTTAAAATATTGTGATGTGGATATTAGTAGCCAAGGTGATATGAATTTGGGATTACATGGTGTAGAAATATGTGTTTCTTTTCTTGGTAGTTCTCTTGTTGTGTATAATGATCAATGTTCTCCTAAGAATAACTCACTACTTGAACATGTGAATGATATGCTTAAAATCTTTTAAGTAGGTGTTAATGCTTGTGATGTTGGTATTGTCAATGAGTATGGTCCTTTGAACTTGTGTGACGAAAGCCATAAAGTTAGTATTGTTCATGGTGACCATGTGTATGCCAAAATTATGTGTAATGCCTTGGTAAGTTATGATTTTGATCCTCAAGCGCAAAGGGTAGGTAGTTACGGCCTTGTCCATGTCTACTACTTCCCTTTGAACCTGGGGTATTTGTGAGGTGTTGGAAGTGTAGTTTTGGTTTATGCTCATTATCTTTTACTATCGATGCTATTCACTTCATTGGTATCCTTTATGCTAAGCTTTTCATATCGAATACCAAGGATATGTGGGTGTATGTCAAATGTGAACCACCTTGGAGTGATGGACCTTGTGTTGCTAAGGGAGTTTTTCTAAGCCGTAGGTCTCCAATTTTGAATATTTATCTTTCCTTGAAAACATGTACCAAATATGTTTGTTTTGGCTTGTGTTCCTCATTACTTGATGTTTGCTTTAAGGGTGTCCTTTATGATGTTAGTGGTCGGATTTTCTTACTCCTCACAAAGGATGCTTGGCTATATACTAAGAGTGTACCTCCATGGCATGTTTACCACACTTATGGTACTAATGCTAACCCTCCTATCATGAGGATTGCATGTTTGTTTTCCTTTCCTTTGGTTTTGCAAGGTGTGAATCTGAGGACAAATTTCTTTCAAGGTTGAGAGGATGATACAATAATGAAGAGCACAAAGGAATACAAGGCATGGTCAAAGGCTCAAGATTCGGAATTAGCAAGTGTTTGGAGCCTTTTAAAGTCTTGTCAAGTTGAAGGATAAGAAGGGAATCAATACACTCAAGAGGTGCCTCACTTGAAGGGCAAGAAGGACTTTTCACCTTATATTCCAACATCCAAGATACGCCCTAAGTTAGGGTTACTATGGTCCTTTTAGACTCTCCTTTTACACTCCAAAGGAGCACCCTTCATTAAGGGTATTTTAGTCATTATTATGTAATAGTATAAATAGACCTATTATCTTCTATTTTCCTTAGACTTTGATGAATTGAAAAAAGGTATTACTCTTAGTGTAGTTTCTTTCCTTAGTGTAAGGCTTGGAAAAGCCATCTTAGTATAGGTCCTGAAAAAGATATCCAAATTTGAGAGATTAATACATTTGATGGATTTCTCTTGTGTTGATCAACTGGCAAGAAAAGTGTGATTGGGGAGTGTGAGTCTTTTGGTCCACCTAAGAGGAAGATTTGAGCTTCTATTGGTGAGGTATGATTGATGGTTTGATACACCATCTTTTGTTAATCACTTGGTAAGAGTAAAGGTCTTTCTATTTATCTTTATTTTTATGCAATCTTCTTCATCTCCCTTTCTTCTAGTTGTTGTTTTTTGTTCCTTGTGTGTCCATTTTCGGTTTTATCCTTCCTTTAGGGTATCACAAATAAGGTGTTACTCTAAGTTAGTTTTTTTAAAATCATCGCGTTTAGCAAATACTATTTTTCATAAAATACACTTCATAAGAATTTTTTTTAAAAATAGAATCCTTTAAAATAGGAAAAATAAATAGCATTATCTCTTCCCATTCGCAGTCATTAAACCCCATTTCCTGCCCCAACCCTTACTTCCACCCTACCTTTACTCATTCCCTACCTATTTGACATGACCCGAATCGGGGCCTTATCGTGATGGGCATCCCAAATCTAATGAGAACTGGAGACCACTCTCGATACCCAACCCAACCTCCAAACACATACCCTGAGTCGGATGAATTTCAGAAATATAACAAGATAACGTATTTTTAGATATACTGAGTTTGGGATAGGTCTATTTTCTAAACCAACCCAATCAAGTCAATCCATCCAATAACCAACCAAACCAAGACAATAACTCAATATGTTTATATATATATATATAATCCAAAACAAAATGGAACAATCATAAATCAAATAAAGTCATACGGTATCAGCCTCAATGTCAATATCAATGCCAAGGCTGACACCACTACCGACACTGCCCATATCAAACCATAGTAGTTCCACAAAGCCTCTAACCAAAAGTAAAATAATATCCGATTGGGACATGTCCCCGACCATATCCAAATTCATAGTTTATAAAATGACCAAAGTATGTAAGGATATCTATGATATGAAATGAAGCCTTTTGGAATATGAAAGCTCACCACTTCAATCTAACACAAGCTGATCCCTAATCTGATCATTGAGCAGGAGGAGTAGAATGGTTGGTTCGTGCATCGTGTGGGGATATAGCGCCCGAAAGAAGATTAACGAGTGAACGCTAGCATGTACTCAGGATAATGATAAAATAATGTCAACCTTTAAAACCAAGTAAAAAACCATATGCATACACAACTACACACATAAACACACACACACATATATATAATACACTAGATAGGTATGCCCGTTCGTTGCACGGGCCCAATCATATAGTAGAATAAAATGAAGATGTAATAGTAAGGGACCATCCCATTTGATTGGATCAGTTGATGGAAATGATCCTAAGTGTATGTTTTATACAATCATAAGAATAACATACTACTGGATGCTCACATTCTTATATGATAGTGATTGTTGTCTATTTAATTGATAATATAAGATACGAAAACAAATAGAGAGAACATATTTGTTTGAGAAAATAAATGCAATAAATTCATAGCTTTTAAAATAAAGATATAATTTGCTTTTTCGTCATGAAGATTGTTGCCGCTAATTAACTTATCCCGATAGATGATATAGCATGTTCGAAAGCCAATTTCATGACCATAATGTAGACTAAATTACATCCCAAGGTTCTCTTCATAAGCACTTTACTACAACCTCAGACAATTCCAGTTAATCATAAGTAGTTGCATTAAGGACATAAAAGAAGAGACCCTTAACCAATAAAATATTCTCTGTTTTGGTGTCAAACAGCTGAAAGTACTAAATATGGCCTTCGTAGATGCTAACTTTGGAAATTATCCTTTGAAATACCCACCTCACTGCCTTGGAGACCAATCATCAGAGTTACATAAATTCTTTTAAAATCAATTAT
The DNA here is from genome assembly GCA_030864225.1 of Capsicum baccatum var. pendulum. Taxonomy (NCBI): domain Eukaryota; kingdom Viridiplantae; phylum Streptophyta; class Magnoliopsida; order Solanales; family Solanaceae; genus Capsicum; species Capsicum baccatum. The sequence goes on from CM061559.1 coordinate 142,396,688, forward strand.
AAATGTATGACTGCGCAATGAGTACACTAAGTACGCAATTGAACGGAATCTAGACAATAAACTTTATTCAAACAAACAATCAATCAACTTGATTAAATTACTATGACACAAGAATAAGTTCTTGATATGGGAACTTTTAGAACATAGGATAATTTTTTTATAAAATAGGAATTTACCACAAAAAAGACCTTCTGATAGAATAAAATTTGTCATCATCCAAATTGTCAAACTCTTGAACACCTCCAGCAGCACTAATAGTTTTGCTTTGTGAATCTACTATTCCTTCTGCATTGTCCTTACACACGCTAACATCTACCTTGACATCTGAAGAATAGACACAATGCTTTTGGAGCCACCTATCCATATCCCAGAGTACATGCATTATACTTTTTTGTACTGCATAACCGTGACTCTCATATGTTTGAATTAAAGGCGACAAAGTGCACCATGACCTTTCAGTGCATCGAAGAATTGGTCTGACTGTATATTTTATGCAAAAAGAAAAAAAGTTATTATGATTAAGACTTTTGAGTCGAGGATAGAAAACTCATTAAATTAATCTGGGAAGGACCAACAAATGTACATAATAAACCAATAACATCTTCTATCTTGCCCACTCTAATTTACAGGTGCAATATTAAATAGAAAGATGGCAATCTTAAAATAGGCTGTTGAAAGAAGAATAAGAGGACCATCATTTTACCTGCATGGTCAAGGTTCCTGGATTTTTTTCCTCCTTACCATGGATAAGCAATATATGCTACTTAATCTTATTGGTCAAAATAAAGATGCTTATCTCAACATAAGTATTGGTCGCCTTCTAAAGTGTTCTCTCCTCATTCTGGAAAATTAAGTACTTAGCAATGCAAGTGAATAAACTAAATCCTCCTAGAATACAAAGATAACCACCAAATTATAAGGACTTTAGACTAGTTGACCTTAAACAAGAATTGGGAGGACTACCTGGAACCCAAAAGGTATTAGTGTTATGTTATAAGCACCAGAACGAGCAATTCCACAACAGAAAAGATGAGGGGCATGTGCAAGGAGCTTTATTGTCATAAATGCCCCGTAGGAATGACCGCCAATAACAATTTTTTTTGATCGAGTGCTTAAAAACAAATGACAAGAAAACTTAACTATGATTTCAACGTTCCATGCAACAATATATGTTCATCGAGAAAAAGAAGCAACTTACTCCACTACGTATAACTTCTTCCACTGCAGCCTCAGCACTTGCAACAAGTTGTTCTATGTACCTATTTAAGCCAACATTTATTAAATAAACACCCAAATCTCCAAGTTGTAACTGGAAAAGTAAAAGAATTAACTTTAGATAAAAGAGAGACATGGTTTATCTTTAAAATAGATCCAGAACATCAATTATCTAGAAAGAGAAGCAGAGGAAAATCCACTCAACATCCCACGACAACTACCCTTCCCCACCCCTCGAATAAAAGAAGTAGTACTAAGTTCATTTAAACACTAATTGTATATTTACCTTACATCATAAAAAAGCTAGGTGTATAAAGCAAATAAAATAAGAAGTACCAAAGGAATGGAAGGAACCGAAACCACAATCTATTTCAAAACATTACTAGGCCGTGGCTAAGAACTATGGTAAGCAACTTGTCCGACTTCAGTTCGGTCTCCTCCTATGTTTCTTTTCTCACATACTCTTCCACACTTTCTTCTAGCTACTAATAAATTTAGATAGGAATTAACACATATTCATAAATAAATTGCAAAAGACAGGATCAAAAATCAATGCGGGCTAATTATACACATATTAAGAAGGAAAAGAGGACAACAAACCAAACATAAAACAAAAGAGAGCTGAGTTACTATGCAGGAAATTGAATAACTCACTCCATTCCATATTATATGACAACTTTTCCTTTTTTGTATCAAAAAATTGAAATAGTTTCTTTTTTATGATAGGACATGTCATTTTGTAGATCACAACATACTTAATTAATTTGGGTTGTTATAATATTTAGCTTAGTCAAAACCTTTTTTCCTTGAACTCCTTACGTAATAAAAATTAACCACTTGCTAAAAGGAAATAACTAATATACTGATGCAAGAATGAGATTCTAATGGATAATATCTCTTTCTCACCATGGACAACTGATTGAAAATTCATTGCATGCAGTCTTTTGTAGCTCTAGGCTTTCTTCAAAGTCAAAGTGCAACACGTACCTCCATAAAACTAGCTAGACAACTCCATATGTAAGGCACAAATCTTGACTGCCTACATAACAACACACGATCATTCTCTTTATCAATAACTAACATTATGACAACCTGTTGCAAGGGAGAGATATGCCAAACAAAGTTAGGATTCTCATGTAGCATTTCAATATGTGCGTCCATAACCTCCTCCACAAATAAATAAAAATAAGTAAACCAAAAAAGTGCACAAATCATAAGTAAAATAATAATCAGAGAGAAAAAAATTGATCTGATTGGCATACTTGATCAACTTGAGGATATATTTTCTTCTTGCATAACTCATTAGAGCACTGTCTCCGTTTCCTAGCATCAATTAAAATGTCTTACCTCCAAAAAATCCATAAAAAAATGATATTGTGTGCCATTCTAGTAATGATCTGGCTTGATAAAATGCCAAAGCCAAATAGTAAAATATTCAGGAAAACATGGTAACCATCTTTAGCATTAGAGCATTCTAATAACTATAACAGAACGCTACCCAATCTTTAGATGTGCACAGCTCAAGAATGACAATGATATAGATACTGTAATCCAAATTCATTTGCTCTATATTAGAAGAAAATTAATGCTAGATGGTATTATCTGGACTCTTGATTGGGCGCATTCACACTGTCGGAGACAACCCTTAAAACACTCTAAATATAATTGAGGTTAAGAATGCTTAAGATACTAAACTTTCAATTGCACATTTACAATGTGATGTTAACTGCATAACTAGGTTGTAATCACATGCAAGAGATCCTTTGTTAAGCAGTTCTAAATAGAGATTATTTAAGATCACTTTAGTAGTATTCAAAAAAGAAGCCAAAAACAACAATATCCAATGTAGATACAACATCAATGAAATGAAGGAAATTCCAAGGCAAACAATCAAACACCAAATTAAGAACTCACATAGATGATGAAATCAACCTTGGAGTAGAAAGTCATCCATTATGTGAGTGTCGACTCTAAGTTCCTTCTCTTTATTTTCAAGAAGAGGCTTAGCATCATACACGCACCATTGTACCTTTCATTCTTGTATAAGATATATCAAGTTATTTTCAGTATGGATTTTCAATCCGATTCTGTAAGCTGTAGCCAAAAATTTTAAACATGAAATTTATATTAAATCACATAACCATAAAATCATATAGCTTCATCCTAAATTTCTAAATAAAAAAAATGATTAAGCAAAAAAAATAACCAGTTCTCCAAACCACAACGTATAATTGAATTTTATTATTCAGTTTATAACCTGAGAATGAAATATTTGAGACATAACCCTTTTCGTTTTACACCTTAAATTTGGACTCTTTCATCAAACAGTACAGGGAATTCCAAGAGAACATAAATTCCTCAGCATAAATCAAACCAAAAAACACCTAAAAATAGTAGATACGAAACATTAACAAACAGACTAAGCAGTTACCCTAGCAGAAAAGGCTAAATCGATAACATACAAATAGAAGAGGCAGGAGAAACAGATGGACGACGACCAAATTGAAGAAGCAAAACAGAAATATGAAGCGGCTTATATGGAAATGGTTTTTCTGTGGTGGGGATAGGTAAATTTCAACCAAATATAATGACCATTTTACCCTTAATAATATGTTTATTTACGAGTCTATCCTTAGTCTTCCTAGCACTACCTTTTCTATATAGTAGAAATATATATATATTTACCAGGAGAGAGAACCGATTTAGCTTGCCTTTAAAACTATTAACCTAGGTATGTGTATCTTAATCATCCTAGAACTACCCATGGACTATATATGTCTAGTGTTACCTCTTGAATGGGCCTCGATATGCGTGTATTTGCATGAATTAAAGATTCCATAGAAGTATAGAATTCTCGTGTACCCTTTGCTTTCCATGATACATATATACAAGTGTAACTTAGGGGATTCTCGTGTACCCCATAAGTATTATATATGTGTTCACCATAACTAATCCTCAAGTCGGCAAAGATGAGTTTCCAGTATCCGTCCATTAGACTTGTACCTTCATGGTTAGCTATCATACCCCGCCATTATTGCCCAATTAAAACCATTAGTACATAACCAAACACCAATTCCATTTATTATTAACCAAGGTAATAAGTAGCGGTATCATCATTCCGACCATAACTTGCAAGCAATGTCCTTAGCCATCCTCTTTAAATAATGGATTCCCATGTACCCATAGATTACATTATTGAGTTTTTTTGGATGAATCCCATGTACCCCACAAATGATCATTGTTAAGTTTTCTTGGGGATTCCTATGTACCCCACAAGTGTATTCAATTAATCCATAACCATGACCACCAAGACTTTACAATTTAACCATTAAAGACCACCAAACTAGTTAGGGTTCCATTACCACTTTATACCATGCAAAGTTTTCAATAAAAGTTTTAGAATATAGTAAAAACATTGTCATAGGTATTTTAGCAAACATATTGATGGCATATAGTTTTCAAAACCAACACCAAGTACCAATTAACCATTCCCATGCAACCAAATATTCAAACTATCATTAAAACATGAAAACCATAATTAAAACATGGAAAAACCATAACCAAACCATTTATATCCAAACCCCCAACATATATTCAAAACCCAATACTATACCACAATTATGACATAAAAACCATACATAAAATATGCCTTTAGTTGGAACTAACAATAAGGAAGGAGTAACATGCCTTAGATTACAAAGATGACAGAAAAAACCCACCCTTATAAGCCCTAAATTGATCTTATTGAAGAAACCTTAGCCTTTCTTGACCCAAGAGCCTTGAGAGAATTTGAGAGCATTTCTAAGTGTTTAAGATTAGAATAATAGGGTAAATAATGTCCTAAGAGTATTATAAGTCGTAGGGACTTAGGAGGTTAAGAGGGAAAATGTCCAGATTACCCCTAACTTAAACTATATAAAACTCCCGCAGAAGGGTACGACCACCTCCCCAAATTGTACCCTAGGGTACGAGTGCTACCCTTATCTTGTACCCTAGGACCCCTCTTGGACCCCAACTCTATCTAAAATACGACCATCAAGACCAATTCGTACTCAACTATACGACCAGTACCCTTAATATATACGTTAGGTAGAATAGACTCCTCTAGGTTAAACACATAGGGAAATATACGATTGGTATTATACTACTCTTACCCTAATATATGACTAGTATGATCTATTCGTATCTCTAACAGAAACCAACCAACCTACATTGGTTAGTATATGACCAAGACCTACCGACCATACCTTATCATACAACTAGTACCCCTAATCGTATGATGTCCAGAAGCTAAAACTTAGGAAATTTCTAAGGATCAAAATCTAGGGTGTGTCAATTATCTCCCACTTGGATCATTCATCCCCAAATAATGGAGCAAGTCAGTAAAAGTATGATTTACACCCCAACACATCGAGTCTAACCTTTAACTAAGTTAAAAAACAAAGATGCAAGGAAATCAATCTTTCTTTTAACAAGTTTGAAAATAAAAGTATGATAAAGAACACATATCTTCCGCTTAAATCTCGGGATAAAAAATAAGAATGGATATTTGGATTTCATGTCCTCTTTTGCTTCCCAAGTTGCCTCTTCCACCTTGTGGTTCTGCCATAGAACCTTAATCGAGGCAACATCCTTGGTTTGCAATCGACGAACCTACCAATCCAAGATCTCAATCGGGATTTCTGCATAAGACAAAGAATTTGAGATACCCAATCTTTCCAAAGGAACAACCGATGAAGGATCACCTATAAAATTTTTCAACATAGAGACATGTAATACCAGATGAATGAAGTTCAAACTAGAAGGCAACTCTCAACCCTTTGTAAAACCAAGTAAGGACCCACATACCAGGGACTGGTGTTCTTTTTCTTCCCAAACTGCATTACTTCCTTCATGGGAGACACTTTTAGGAACACCCGATCCCCAACGTCAAACTCTAAGTCTCTATGCCTTACATCTGCATAGGACTTTTGGTGACTTTAGGTAGCCTTAAGCCTTTCTTGGTTCACCTTTACCTTTTCCATGGCCTAGTAAACCAAGTCTGGGCCAAACATATCCGCCTCACTAAGTTCGAACCACCTAATAGGAGATCTACACCTCCTATTATACAACGTCTCAAAAGGAGCCATCCCAATACTAGAATGATAGCAATTATTATAAGCAAACTCTACAAGTGGTACATGCACAACCCAATACCACCATAGTCAATCACGCATGCACAAAGAATATCTTCCAATGTTTGAATAGTCCTTTATGCTTGCCCATTCGACTATAGATAGAAAGCAGTACTCAAACTCATCTTAGTCCCCAACCCTTTCTGAAATGACCACCAAAAGTGAGATGTAAACTATGTATCATGATCAGAGATAATAGAAAAAGGTACCCCATGTAGCTTAACAAACTCATGAAGATACAACCTTGCATAATCCTCAGCCAAAAGTTAGTCCTCATTGGCAAAAAGTGAGCCAACTTTGTCATCATATCCACGATGACCCAATTCGAATTATAGATTTTGAGATCAAGGGAGACCAGTAATGAAATCCATATTGATTAATTCCCATTTCCATTTTGGTAATTTAATTTCTTAATACAATTCTCTTGGCCTTATGTTCTCAACTTTCACTAGTTGACACACCATGTATTTGGCCATATCCCTCTTCATACCACTCTACTAATACATCTTCTTAATATTATGATATATTTTTATCAAACCTAGGTGAACAACATAACACAAGTTATGCACCTCATCTATTATCCTTTCTCACAACCCATCGACATCAGGAACATATAACCTTCTTTGGTATCGCAAGGTACTAATGAGTAGAGAATTTACCACTCATTTACATTTAATATCCGGGAACATTACTATGTTTTGAATGAATAAGTAAGACATAATTATGATTAAATACGCTAATAACCATATTTTGCAAGCATACAGGCTATGAGAAGAAATGATGTACATGCAAGCTGAAAAGTATCAAAAAGGATAAAAGAAGTGTAGCTAGTAGAGGTGGAGCAGAACACGATCTCAGTTACCGCGATCACGGTTCTCGGACTGCAATCACGACCAGTCAAGATAGTTCAAAGGACTACAATCGTAGGGATCTTAGTGTGTTCGTAGTTGACATGATTGTGCATAAGCTGTTGTGATCGCAGACTAGCGAGTTTATGTACAAGGAAAATTATGTCATTTTGGCCAGCCAACCCCAAATCCCTTTTAAGGCCCAAAACTCATTCATTATTTGGCATCATCATCATTCCACAAGTCTACCACCTATCCTTAATTTAGGGTTTTTGTAATTTTCTTGGAGTTTGGAGCAAAATTTGTACTAATCTTTAGATAAAAAGACATTAGAGAGACTTCTAAGTGAAGAATTGGGAAATCCCATTGAGGATTCATTAAAACTTAAAGTGGTTTGGATTCTATTTATTTTGAAGAATCAGGTTGATGGAAATTTTGGTCTTTTTTTTTTTATTATCTTTACGAGTTTCTAGTCCTTCCTCTTGGGATTGTGTTAGAATAAGGTGCAATTATTGTGGGTTGTGATATATCTGTGTAGATTCTAGTGTGTTGATGATGGGTTCTACTATTAATTGATTAAATTGGTTGAGATTTATGGGTGAAAACTCCAAATACCTAAAATGGGTTTGTGGGTGAAAATCCCAAGATCTTAAAAGCTTAAACTATTCTTTAAAGAGGGGTTTGGGTAAACTTTAGGAACCTTCATCATCCTTGAAATATGGATGTGAGTACCAAGGCTCTAGTAGATAATTATGGTCATAGTTTGCCAATTTTCACTATCTTAGACATAAGGGTGTTGATGAGGTTGACTATACCTTGGGTATCATCCCAGATTTTGGTATAACCAATTGAGGTGTTGAGTGGCTTTAATTGACACACTCGTTAGGTACTCATGAAGGTCAATGAGTGACATCTTTGAGGTTTTGTTGAATAACTATCCTCAAGGTCTCTCAACCTAGTCTACCCATCATTAACAATTAGACTTTGCGCCGAATTATCATGTACCCATGCATAACTTGCCCCTAGGATAGCGTAATACCAAGATCCGTGCCTAATTAATTACACTTTAATAATTCTTAGTATCGAATTAGTCCCTTGAAATACCAAGAATTAGTTTCACATCTAAAACCATTTTAAACCCCTAACTCTTTGTACCTTAAGTTTGAATTTAGTAAGTACTTTCATTTTGAACTTACCCATTCGCCACTCACTTTGTTCCTCATGGATTCGACCCCGACTCTTATTGGGTTATTATACTGACAATGACTGCCTTGTACTTAATTTGATGTGTTAGTTAAACGTTATCAAAATAGCACCGTTATCGGGGAACAATTTGGCGTATTGAGTTATTTTGGAATTTTAGCTTACTTGCTTTGATTCAAACTTGTAAATATTTGTTTTTTATTTTCTTTTGTTTCTTGTATTAGGTAGATTTTTAGTTTTGTTTATTTGTTACTTTGGTATCTTGGAATGTATATGAGTTTGGTGGATGGAAATCTTATCTTAATAATCCATGTCCATGTTGTGGTGGACCTCACTTTTGGAAAAATTATAGATATGATCCCTAGAAAGAGATGTGTGCACCATCTTGATCTATTGAGAGTATGATTATTCTTTATGTGGTAGTTGAGATGGACATTGGAGTGATTGTCAAAATTCCCCTTTCCCTTATTAAACTAACCCAAATGCTAGTTCTTCTTATAAGCTTGATAGGTTTTATGATGAGAAAAAAGAAGAGCAATGTGCCGAATACAATGGTGTTGAAGCAATGCTTCCACTTATGTTAGATTAGGTAGAAACAACGGGGGATAACATACAACTCATGCATTAAGATATGAGGACATGTAAAGAGAAAATCTAAAGGTTAGAAGAAGTGGGTATGGATGCTAATATTTCAAACATCATGAGTGTTACCACTCTTCAAAATAAGCTAAATATTGAAGAATCATCGGTGATTCTGAAACCAACCAAACCTAATATAGTTAAAGATGCCAAAGTTGAAGAAGTGGTACTAAAGTAAAAAAAACGCCTAAGAAAATTTATTATGAAGACTCTAGTACATCTCGGGGTGAGGATATTAATAAGGATGCAATTCTAAAGTTAAGGGATAGGCCACATTCAAACCATATTTCAATATTGTGCTTAGTGGATGTAATGAGAGTCCAACCATCTAAACCATCTAAGCACCATCCCTACATTTTGGAATTTGACATTCCAAAAGAACATATGCGAACCCCACTATCTAAGGTCGAGGAGCTCAATAGACGATGTACAACTAGTGGCCTATGGATGATTCCACCTTTACTTAAGGATCCGAATCGAAAATTTAATGTAAAGTTGGGCGAAAGGTTCAAGTCCTTAAAGTGGCATGATAGAATATGTATTGTTATGCCCTTGCATTAGCCTAAAGTACCTCGGAGATATCTTTATCAAAAGTTGGGCAAAAGATTTAAGTCTTCAAAGTGGATACATAAATGAAAGATGAAGAAAGTCAAGCCGTGATAATAAATAAGGCACTTGATGGGAGGCAACCCATCGTTTTCATATTTGCTCCAAACACTTTTGAATACGTCACATAATTTTGATATTTTGTAGGTGCTTTGGATAGGTTGGAGGTCAAAAATAAGGGAAACCCAAGCTTAGAAGTATAGCAGCCATTCAGAAAAATAGGGAAAAACAGAGGAGTAGATGGCCTCAGTTACCGCGATTGCGGACTAAGGACATCACACCAGTCATGTCATGATCGCACTAGTCATGTCGCGATCGCGCCACTATGCTCATGTTTCAACATGGTTTTAGGCAGACCTTTCACTCTTTTTATGATTTTGTATTATGTAGTGAGGTCACTATAAGTCTTTTATTTGGAGGTGTGTGGCCCTGCCCTTGTGTAAGTTCATTATTCTCTTGCAATAATTGAACTTAGTTGATGCGAAGCATGAAAATTTTGTGAAGACGACTATTTTGATTATTTAGTTTTCTAATTGTTTTAATAATGATGTATGATGAGCCTTTCCCTATGATTGACTGATGTCATTCTTAAGGAAAAAGCACCGTGATTAGGTTTTGAGCCAAGAAATGCAGGATAAAGATGATTACACGTTGCATCGAGGTCATAAATGCAAAGGAAGTCTAAGTACCCATGGCATTTTAGATTTGGGGACACACTTATACCTATGGCTGCAGACCAGCGAATCTAGTGGTCGATAATCATTCGAACTTGGTAAAGATTATCGCAGCACCTGTAGTAGGATAGAGGACTTATTGGGAAGTTTGATTAGTCATATGGTGTGCTCATATGAAGTCCAAAATATGAGACAAAGGTTGGGATTGATGCCATATTTAGCAAATTGTGTGTGGTGCAAATGCAATGCAAACGCTCCCCTCCACCCAAAATATTTTGAAAATCAAGGGCATGGACATGAGCGCCCATGTAACAATTCTTTTTCTGTTTTTGTGACTCCAAAATGTTAGCTTGTAAAAAAATTGATAGATACTCTAATTTTGTCTCTAGCATGAGGGTAATTGAGCACCCTTTGCGAGTTTGGATGTAATGTGTGGTGAAATATTTGTCTAAATTTCATGTATACTTATTACATCTAGAATTTGCCCTATCTGTCTCTCAAAGCTATTTTTTATTATACTAAGTTGGTGAGATGGTATTAGGCCATCTTTATGAACTTGGAAGTCCACTCTAGCCTAAAAAGCCTACCTGTACATAGATGTTACCCCTAGTCACCACTTTGAGCCTTTGGACCTTTCTTTGGCAAACACATTGCAAGCCGTGAGCCTTTTAATTTTTATCCTTCTTTTGAACCCTACCCTCCTTTAACTTGAAAATGAAACTAGAGTCTAAAATCCTAAGTTTGGGGTGGTGAAAATTGAAAGAGGCAACTTTAGGCCACGAGATTGTAATTAGTTCCTAAGAGATAAATATTGAGAACAAATGAATAGGAAAAGAAGGGACTCAAGAAAGGAAAGAAAGAACATGAAATGTACGAGGCAAAGAGGTGAATAGAAAATGCTTTCCAAAAGATGGGTGAACCAAAGAAGTAAAAGTAGGCATTTTTGTAAAGTGAAGAAGTGGCCCATGGTCAAATATTGGATGGAAGAGTGTGATTTAGATGTTCAATGAGGGTGTATCCATATGTTCCTAAATGATATACTACCCTACCCCAAACCTATGTTGGAAGCTCAAAAAACCCTTCGAGATCTACAACTAAATGGATTCATTATCGTGGCAATTGAAAATAAGGGCAAGCCTATGGCATGGTACTTGTTAACATTGAGACTTCTTGAGAGAGAGAGAGAGCTTCGCACTTAAATTCCTTGTTACATATTTGTTAACTTTGTGTGTGAAATTTTCTTTCTTGTGAGGAAACATGTAAACAAGCTTAGGTGGGAGATTTTTTCATCTCCCAAAAAATAAGGCAAAAGGCATGTAATCTAGTAGAGGTTAAAGAGGAGTCATTTCCAGAGTATTAGTGATTATTGCATGGTTGCTCTTTAAAGTCTTTTACATCCATGTGAATTGCATTTTAAGCTGAGAGGTGCATTGAGAATAGCTTTGCCCATGTTTGAAGAACTATTTGTGGTAGTACCTAAGATTGAAGTCATTGTGGGTCATATAATTTGGGGATACATGGCATTGTCTCATGGCAAAAGGCGGTGTTGCTTGAGGATAAGCAAGGTTTTAAGTTGGGGGTGTCGATCAGTAGTAAATTTACCACTTATTTGAACTCAACATTCGGGCACATTACCATGTTTTGAATGAATAAGTGAGACATACTTATGATTAAATGCACTAATAACCGCATTTTGCAAGCATACAGGTAATGAGAAGGAAAGATGCAGATGGAAGCTGAAAATGATTAAAAAGGATAGAAGAAGTGCAACTAGTAGACCTGGAGCAGAACATGGTCTCAGTTACTACGATCACAGCTAATCATGATAGATCAAAGGAACGCGATCAAAATGATCTTAACACATTCGCGGTTCACGCGATCGCGCACAAGCTGCCGCGATCATGGACTAGCGGGATTATGCCCAAAGGAAGTTATGTCATTTTGTCCAACCAATAACAAATCCCATTTAAGGCCCAAAACTCATCCATTCTAGGGCATCATCACCATTCCACAAGTCTACAACCCATCCTTAGTTTAGTGTTTTTATAATTTTCTTGGAGCTTGGAGCAAAATTATTTCTAATCTTGAGTTAAGAAGACATTAGAGTGACTTCTAAGTGGAGAATTAGCAAATCTCATTGAGTATTCATTGAAACTTAAAGTGTGGTTTGCATTATATTTATTTTTGATGAATTAATTTGATGAAATTTTGGTCTAGTTTTGCTTATTATCTTTATACGTTGCTAGTCCTTCCTCTTGGGATTATGTTAGAATAGGGTGCAATTGTGTGTGGGTTGTGATATATTTGTGTAGATTCTAGTGTGTTGATGATGGTTCTACTATTGCTTGATTAAATTGGTTGGGATTTATGGGTGAAAGCCCCAAATACCCAAAATGAATTTGTGGGTGAAAATCCCAAGATATTGAAAGCTTAAACCATCCTTAAAAGAGGGGTTTGGGTGAACTTTAGGAACCCTCATCATCCTTGAAAGAGGGATGTGGGAACCAAGGTAATAGTAGACAATTATGGACATAGTTTGCTAATTTTCACTATCTTAGACATAAGGGTGATAATGAGGTTGACTATATATTGGGTATCATCCAAGAAATAGGGATACCCAATTGAGGTGTTGGGTGGTTTTAATTGACAGACTCATTAGATACTCGAAAGGGTCAATGAGTGACATCTTTGGGGGTTTGTTGAAGAAGTAGCCTCAAGGACTCTCAACCCATCCTACCACATCATCAACGATTAGACTTTGTACCGAATTATCATGTACCCATGCATAACTTTCCCCTAGGATAGCATAATCACAAGATCCGTGCCTAATTAATTACACTTTAATTATTCTTAGTATCGCATTAGTCCCTTAGAAGCCTGAGAATTATTTTCATAGTTTAAAACGTGTAAAACCCCTAACTTTTTGTACCTTAATATTCAATTTGGAAAGTATTTTCATTTCAAACTTACCTATTCACCGTGTAAGTTGAGAGTTATCAGGTACCATCACTACTAATCTCAAATACCATTACCTTTTGCCTACCTATGTCACCCTTGATCCTTAACAAGACAGGATCTAGCATTTGCTTCTCAATCGAACGAACCCTGTAACTAACCATGTCGAAGGAGCATTGGTTAAATCAAACGAAATCACCAAGAACTAAAAGTGCCCATACCAGGTGTGGAAAGCTGTCTTAGGGATATCTACATCCTTAATCTTAAGATGATGATACCCAGACCAAAGACCAATCTTAAAAAAGAATTTAGAACCCTGTAACTAATCAAACAAGTCATCTATCCGTGGGATAGGATACTTATTCTTAACCGTTACCTTATTCAACTGTAGATAATCAATACACATCTGAGGAAAACCATTCTTCTTACGCTCGAACAACACCGATGCGCCCTATGGGGACATACTAGGACAGATAAAACCCTTATCCAAACAATTCTTAAGCTGCTCCTTGAGTTCCTTCAACTCAACCGAAGCCATTCTATATGGGGGAATAAATATTAGATGGGTGACCGGAACAAGATCAATTAAAAAATCAATCAAGGACACTAGAAAGGTCATCAGAAAAGACCTTAAAAAACTCATTCACCACCAGAACTGAATGCTAAGAAGGACCCTTCGAGTTAGAATCTTTAACCCAGACTAGATGATAGAGACACCCCTTAGAGATTAATCTCTGAGCTCTAAGATATGATATACACTTCTCTTTAGGAGCTAGGGAACCACCCTCTAACTCAATAACATGATTATCAGGAAATTTAAAGACAACCCTGTGGGTTCGATAGTCTAGGGATGTATTGCACCAGTGAAACCAATCCATCCCCAAAAGAACATCGAAATCAACCATATCTAATTCAGAAAAATCCATCAAAGTCTCCTTACTACCAACAGATACCACACACCCCCTATAAACTCTTTTAGCAATCACAGAATCACCTACTAGGGTAGAAAAGGAAAAAGAGTCCGAAACATACTCCGAACCAAAACCAAAATGCACAGCCACAAAAGGGGTCACATAAGAGAGAGTAGACCACGGATCAAGTAAATAATATACACCACGAGAAAAGACTTGCAACATACCAGTCACAACTTCAGGCGAAGTCTCGGACTCCTATCGTGTAGTGAGAACATAAAGATACTTCTAACCAGTGTCGAAACTAGATGGTGCACCTTTAGGTGCTGGAGCTAAAGATGAAGCAACCAAAACCAAGTACGCTCCCGAAGTGAACTTACCTATTGGATAGTTTGTAAGCATATGGCCTGGCTAATCACATTTAAAGCACCTATTATAACACCCCAATTTTCTGAACCGGAATGCTACACGGTGCTTATGACCCCAAAGGACCACAAGCTAACCCATGACTAATATCTTTTCTTGTACACTACATAATATACTTATAAAATATGGAAAATATGAGTAATAGGCCATAAGGTTCAACTAATTAAGGAAACTGTCAAAATATGATATCCATATGGGTAGCAAATACCCAAAACAACTGAATCTGAACTAAATTTGAATACTAAATCTAAGAACCTCTAAGTACTATCTGAATAAGGATTTGAAGGAATATGTCTCCAACTAACTCCGTAAACTAAAATCTAACTGAATTAATAAATGAATAAATCAAGTAATATCGTCCTCGAATAAAGACAACTCACTGTAACTTTGTGTGTTGAATGCGACTGCTACTGCTGGTCTGGAACTCATGTCTGAACCTATGGTGTAATATAAAAAGAAAGCACCATATCGCAAATGCGTCAGTACAACTAGAGTACTGAGTATACAAGTGAGGTAGGCTAATACGAAGGGTTTAGATGCATGAATAATGCTAACTGACTGACTGATGTGAATGTAAGAGTGAAAACATACATACATAGTAACTGAGGTCGTGAGTACATGATAGCTAAATCTGCACGCTAATA
Source organism: Capsicum baccatum var. pendulum (assembly GCA_030864225.1). Lineage (NCBI taxonomy): Eukaryota > Viridiplantae > Streptophyta > Magnoliopsida > Solanales > Solanaceae > Capsicum > Capsicum baccatum. The sequence goes on from CM061559.1 coordinate 142,411,983, forward strand.
CATGGCTAAAAATATAGTTCTGATAATATGAGGGACTGTATTTAACAGTCCTGAATTTAATGAAACTGTTGGAGTTCCATACTATAGCTGAGATTTGATTGTATCTAACAGTCCTGGTATATGGATATCTCAAGAACTGTCTGAGTTCTTTTACTGAAACTGAGTTTGAAACTGTGGGAGGTAGTTGTTTAACTGACATGCCCTATGTATGCTAAAGTATCTGAACTGGGGCCCAATTGCTTCCTTGATTGGAAGGGTGTCAATACCGTGCCACGGGTAAAGACATACTGTGAGTGACTCTCAAATCTGGAAGTGTTCCCAAAAGAGAACGACGGATATTCGCCCCATCAACCCTCAAGCTGGTAGAGTTGATGTCTCAACCTATGCTGGCTACATAGTTCTGGAACGCAAGGATTGCTTCTAAGAAACACACCTTCATCTGAAGCGGGTGGGTTCCCATTCGTGGGTTTGCTCGGTGCTAACTCCTACTCCCATCTTAAGAGACTAAACATGACTTAACTGACTATACATAAACTGGGTTTACTGAATTTCCGTTGACTGACAGAATAATACTGATAACTGACTGAGATCATGAGATTTCTAAGGTTTCCTGAGTCACATGACTGACTGAATTCTATGAAACGTGGCTTGACTGAAGATATCGTGACAACATGAGATGGATCTAGGTACACAACTATAATTTTGGGTACGAATACCCCCAGGACTCGATAGAAGGAAACTAACACACATGAGTCTATTCAACATCTCAAACAGGGTAGGGAAAGCATGGATACATTTCGTGTACATGTTCTATAATTCCATTATCACACATGCTTCACACCACAATAATAGCAACACATAAATAGCATGGAATTCATATTGAGTGTATAGCTAATATGGAATTGTCATTTAGGTATCATAAAATCATATAAATATGGACTTCTAGCATTCTAGGCATTTTAATAAACACCTTGCATGCACACCTTGGGCATAGGTTTTCTCAACAAATATTAATCATCTTGAACCACCCAATTTCATGGGTTTTAAGCACAAACATGCATACTTTATGAAAATCATCTTAAAATAATATTCTGAAGTTTAAACAACGGTCATTGACATGAACAACATCACATAGAAACAATGAAAACAAAGTTTCTCATTTAAAATAATGGTTCTTGAACTCTATGAACGAAAGGGGTCCACAGATAAACACTACGTATACCTGACTTAAGGTTCTTGATGTTTTTGAACTGGAAGGGTTTGAAATCCTGTGATTCTTAAAGAAGATTGAGTCTTGGCCTTGAAGACTTAATTTAGGGAGAAACCCTAGTTTTTTTATAGTGAAAGAATAATGAAAAAGTGGCTGAAATTGGGTGTAATTGGGTTTATATAGATGAGTGGTAATTTACCAAAATACCCCTATTAAAGTGACCTGGAAATAAACTGAACGTGGCATGTGACGGTCCGTCAGACTCTTGGTAGACCATCATTTAGCCCGTCAGACATGGACCAGAAATGGGCTTCACTGGATAAAGGTTTACGGTATAAGTGACGGTCCATCAAATATCTAGTGGTCCGTCAACTCGTCCATCACACCTTATCCAGAATATGGCTCAACTGGCATGGCTTTGACGGTCCAAGTGGTGGTCCGTCACTAAGTTGACGGTCCGTCAACTTGGCCATCGAGCCTTAACTAGAATGGGGCCCTTCTGCCTTGGAAGTGACGGTCCAAATGGTGGTCTGTCACTAGTTTGATGGTCTGCCAACTGGGCCGTCGTACCTGGGCGATTCTGACAGTTTCGAGTAAAACGTCCATAACTCCTTCGTCTGATGTCGGATTTAGACAAAATTGGTATCGTTGGAAAGCCAACTCAATTTCCCACGTAATAGAAAGTGAAAATCTCAAAAATACTGCATGTACAAAAATAGATTTGCATTTCAAAGTAAGTCCTAGCATTCTTGAGATGATTTCTAGCTAGGAAAAGGCATGGGTATTACACCTATCCCTTCCCTCATCACAGAAAACCTATATAAAGGATATGGTGAAGATGACTGAGCCCCACTAGCCTAAGATTGGGCACCCTATGCCCTAAAATTATTGCCTCTCTGCTGACGCAATCTCCAGATGGCTTCGAGTCGGGAGCACTAGCTGTGGAGAAAGAACTAGAACTCCCACACTTATTCTTTGGACACTTACCACCATCTCTACCCCTTTTTTTTGCCCACAACCTTGCTCAGAAAAGTTAAACTTCTTTTCCTACCTTTCCCCTATCTCAGCCGACTTTCTCTTTTCCTCCTCCACTTGTTACATATGAACAACCAACCTAGAGATATCCATGTCCTTGATCAACAATGCAGTCTTGCTTTCAAGGATCAACTCACGAGATAGTCCCAAAGCAAACTTCCTCATTTCGTCCATCATATCAGACACCATCTCCGGAGCATACCATAACAACCGGTGAAACTTCAAGTCATACTCCTTGACTGACATCTTCCCCTATTTCATATTAACAAATTCCTCTACTTTCGCTTCCCTCAACTCCTGAGGAAAGAAGTGGTCTAGAAATACATTAGAGAAAGTCTCCCATAGAGATGACTTATCAACCTCATCCTTTGCCCTATCCCATTCCTCATACCATTGGTAGCCATATCCTTCAGCTAGTAGGAAACAAACTTTACCCTTTCCATATTCATGGCATGCATAACCTTGAATATCTTTTCCATCTCGTCTAGAAAACCCTGAGGATCCTCCTCCACCTTAACACCAGTAAAAGTTAGAGGGCTCTTACTCATAAACTGGATAACCCTTGTGGACTTAGAAGATGGAATAACATATGTACTATGCTCAGCCTGAGAAGCTACTAACTGATCAATCATATGAATCGACTGACGAAACTTCACATTTATTATGTTGGCCTAATGATAACGCTCAAACTACAGCTCTCGTAAGAGTGTAAGCGGTCGTTGTCAAATATAGAACCCAACTGGGTTGGGTGTCGAATCCCACAGGGAATACTTGGTCACTAAGTAAGTAAAGATTATTAGACTTTTGGTGAAAGTTTCGTAAAAAGGGGGATTGTAGCATGAATTTAAGAGTATCAAAATAGTAACATAAGAACGGAAAATAGAAGAGTAAAATGGATTGCTTGGTTAGTTTTGATCAAGGAGAATTGAGAGTTGGGGTTATGTCCACCTTATGAGTTATACGTATCTATTGACTATGAGTTATGCAGAATTCAGACATGCATTTGCTTATAGAGAATTGTATTCTATGGTAAATCCAGGCGTCTTTCGACCATCAAGGATTATTTCACTTTAACTCATTCGAGCTTAAAGCGTATCTAACGGTACAAATTCTCCAAGAGGTTAATACAGTTACGACACTAACTTTTTAACAGGGGTTGGTGCCCTATTACCTTGACATTATCTCTTTTCCAGACATATAACTTTCCTTTCGAACAAGTTAATGCTATACTGGCGTATTCTATATGTTTGCAACCACAAGAATTTATATTAAGATGAAGAGAGTAATGACATAAGCAGCATACGTGTCAAGAATTCACAAACTCATAGCAATAGATAGTATCTCATAAGGCTTCCATAACCACAACAGAGAAGTTTAGCTACTCATGAGTGCAACGGAGATCACAATAAACATCATTATGATCTCACGTTGGTCACAAGGGTCGTGCTTTCTTTGTTAGAAAGAGTAACGTGAATTAGGAGTAAAGGTTGAATGAAAAAGACTTGAATTAATGAGTGAATAAGAATTAATTAGAATGGGAAAGAATAGAAGGGGGAATAAGAAGAGAATGCTGAAAAGTTTCAGCAAAATAGGGTTTATATAACATCCATATCCTAGTCCTATTGAAATAGGGTTTTTATCCTTGTCCTAGTCCTACTGGGTTACTGCATACTTGTCCTAATCCTACTAAGTTACTGCTGATCCCCAAAGTCTTTGAAAATGCTGTTTTTGTCCGGGACAGGTTTTCCATGCGTCACGTTTGGTCCTAGGCGTCCAAGCTCTCCTTCCCCTCTTTCGTGAAGCTTCCTTGGGCATCAAGTTATCCATAAAATGCTGAAATCTTCATCATTTATACCTGAAAACTTGCTAATCATGTTTGTTAGCTCACTTACAGGAAAAAGGACTAAAAGTGCATGAATTATATAATTTGTCCTCAAAATTAGATAAAATATGGGTCAATTATAGTACTTTAAGCGTGCAAATACGCCTATCATCAACACCCCACACTTAAAGATTTGTTCGTCCTCGAACAAAATATCATGTCCTTCTAAACATCTACTTAAGGCTTCACAGTAACAACAAAAAATATTCATCAAGACAGGTACGACAATCATTAACAAAGAGTAGTTTTCTGATCACTACTAGAAACAATTTCAACCTCTAATATAGACTCATGATGATGGTTAATTTGTATTCCAAAGTTAAGGCACAAAGAATCATACAAACTACCCAAAATTCATCAACCATGTGTGTCTCACATAAGATCTTACCCATAATTACTCACAAATATTGCATTTTTCGGAACATGGGTATCTCCATGCTCTCACTCTCACAAAGAATTCATGTGTTGCAACTGATGACCATAGGCTTGACCTTAGTGTAATGCTCCACTAAATATCAGAATGCTAAGATTAGGATCAAATAGGTCTTTTACTGGTTGTAATGTAGGCTAAGGGACGGGTAGGACTATTTTGGCCAGAAATAGTGACTATGTTCCTAAGCACTTTAATACATCACATTATGCCTTTAACACTCTCTTTGAACAATCTTTCTACCTTTCTTTCATCTATTACCCCTTTTCACCTCTTTTGCCATTCAAATATAAACGCAAAGATCTTTTTATCTTTTTATTTTATCATAAACACAATTTATCTTTTTTTTTTCTATTTCTTTTTCTTTTCTTCTCTTTTTTTTATAACATACCTCTATGATAGCCACTCTTTTCCATAACAAATTCAAGTACCAATACATTCTAAGGCACTACTCTCACCCAATTTCCTCTTATGTTGTCACATGACTTTATAATTTTAAAGCACTTAGGGATTTGGATAAAATTATGGTCTTGAAAAAAATGGATTAGGCTTACATATGAGGCTGTCAAAGAAAATAGTCTAAAGGCTCAAAAGGGGGTTATCTAGGATGATGTCCATGGGTAGGTAAAAAGAAGGTAAACAATCACAGGTTGCCAAAGAAATGCCTAAATCATCTCCTAACTCACACTCTTTATTTCGCTTTACATACATACCAGGCAAGTTCTAGCATCAGCCACAAACATAGAATATACTATCATCTCACACACACAAGCCACATGGTCGACTTTATTGGGAGCAGTATAGACTCTTGACCCAACGTATGAAGGAATTAAACCACACACTTATCACATAATGAGTCACACTTGGAGCCTAAACGTCTCAATAGTAATGATCTTAGCACAAACTCTTGTCATAATACCATGCCGCCTATCAGAACAATTTTATGCATCAAAATCTAATTTTTTTTTTGAAAATTTAACTACTACTAAAAATCAAATAAATAAATGTAGGTAGGCAAAGAAATACAGCATACAAATACCAGCACCCCACACTTAGACGGGACACACTATCCTCAGTGGAAAATAATTAAGAAAAACCTGATTCCAAGAGTGTGTCAGGGTATTTGCAGCGAGGAGGATTCAGCTTGCTCTTTTCTTCCTCTTTTCTTACCTTTCTGTGATGTGGACACTTTTTTTTCCCTTGTCGTCCTTTTTGTGCCATTCTACCTGAGATATCAATAAAGTCATGTTAGCTTTATCTCGGAAGATTCAATCGACAAACAGACAATAGTGGCACCACCCCACACTTAATTTGTTGACACAAACTAATTAAGTGAATGATGTCGATTACTCAGACTTCATCGACATACATTTAGGTGATATGTTCCAATAATATGTTCAGCACAGTCATACTTTCATGTCTTCTTAACGTTATGCAATCTTGACAATGCTTTTGTGTTTGGACTAATGCATCTTTTACTACATAGATATCGTATCAATTTATGGCATAGAAATAACATCGCATGTTTGTAATCACCCATGATTTTCATCTCAATGAACAAGTCATTTCAACATGTAAGCTTTTGTGTTACAAGATTATGCAATTATCTTGACCATGTCAATTTCGCAAAAGTATGACAGTGTATCAAAATCAAATACAAGTTGGAAACAAGTCAAGAGCATCCATACATATTCTTTCACTCACTTATTTGTATCAACCACATTCAAATCACCAACACTACTTCGCGATTTAACAACTTCTTATAGGCGTAGTATTGTAATACTTACGTAATATAAAAAAAGAGCGAAGAAGTACTTCCTTGGTTGATGGCCTCGGAAGATGTTCTTGCAAAGTTAAAAGAGCAAAAATAAAAGTTTTGAGAGTTTTGGGAGGAAAAAGCGGCGCCTATGCTATGGCATTGTAGATTCAGAGAGCAAAGACAATGGCATAGGCGGCTCCTTTAGCTTTGCCTAGTTGAGCAGAAGGCCATAGCATAGGCCATGCCTAATGCTTTGCCTAGTTGAGCAGAAGGCTTTTTCATAGGCGGCGCCTATGCTATGGCATTGTTGAGTATAGGCGGCGCCTATGCTATGGCACTTTAGAATCCGAGAGCTTATGCCATAGCATAGGCCTTGCCTTGTTCGTGGCCTAGATTTACATAGGCCTTGCCTTGTTCTTTGCCTATATTTTCATAGGCAATGCCTAACCCATAGCCTTTTTCTTCTTCATTCCTAACTTACCACCTTCGACATGCAATACTTCCAAATCAAAATTTGAAACCAATCTCCCCCTTTACACCTCTTGCACCTACATTTACTCAAAAACAACAAAAATGATTAGAACGATGGGTTGCCTCCCATCAAGCGCCTTAGTTTTGGTCGTGGCTCGACAAAATCCTAAGAAAACAAAAACAATTAAAAACGATGGGTTTCCTCCCATCAAGCGCTTGATTTATTGTCGTGGAACGACATAGCTATCTCAATTACTTAGACTTCATCGAGATAGATGGTGAATCATTTTCTGAATGGATTAAGACAACTCTGATGCTTACTTGTAGGCATGCAATCTTCGTTGATATGACTCTTGTGCATACATATCCCAGGAGGGATACCAATTATATCATCAATAGTCTAACTCATAGCTCTCTTGTATCTCTTCAGAGCAGAGATGAGAGCCTCTATGTGCTGTTCACTTAAATCATCCGCCACACTCACAGTAAGTGTATTTCCACTTCCCAAGAATGCATACCTTAGATAATTGGGGAGCTCTTTCGATTCTAGCACTGGTGGCTCTTCAATGGAAGTCTTCGCTGTTGGTGACGGTTGATTCTTAAGATCAAGGTTCGGCTATTTAGGAGTATGAGAATAGGACCCTATTTCTGTTAGAGCACACATAGTTTCTTTATAATCTTCATCGTCCTCATGCTCAACATTCAGCAGCGCAGCAGACAATGGCTCATCAATAGGCTGCTTCTCTACAAATAAGTTTTTCTCATCCTCGTAACAAGCATCATCTACAGAGAACACATTCATATTGCTGGGCTGCTTCATTTCTTTGCATACATCAAAACGGACCACTTCGTCATTCAATCGAAATAACAACTCATTAGCTCTCATGTCAATAAGCACACTTCCTGTTGCAAGGAAAGGACGTCCTAAGATTATGGGAACTTCAGAATCCACCTCGCAATCCAAAATCACAAAGTCTGCAGGAAAAATGAAGGTAGATACCTTCACCAACACATCATTCAAGATACCCACAGGTCGTTTTACCGACCTATCTATCATCACGAGCCGCATATTAGTTGGTGTAGGGTCGCCCAACCCCAACTTTCTGTAGACGGATAGTGGCATCAAATTGATGCTATCTCCCAAATCGCACAGTGCCTTAGCAAAATTCATAGATCCAACCGTGCAAGGAATAGTGAAAGCACCAGGGTCTGCCTTCTTCTGCACTAAGGACCTTGTGGCAATTGCACTGCAATGATGAATATTATCTGCCGGCTCATAGCTTACTGCCCGCTTCTTTGTTAAAAGCTCCTTCATAAATTTTGCGTACCCAGGCATTTGCTCTAGCGCATCTACCAAAGGAACATTAATGGTCAACTGCTTTAACATAGTCATGAATTTACTGAACCTGGTATCATCCGCCTTCTTCTTCAGTCTTTGCGGAAAAGGTGGTGGTGGAAGAGGAATAGTTTTCTCCACCACTTCCTTTTTATCTTGCTTCCGATTATCACTCTTTTCAGGCTGCAGACGTGTAGGTGTAATGTCATGACCACTTTTGCCAGCTTCTACGGCATCTTCACCATCAACATCAATATCGTGGTAGTAATAGCCATACATGATCCCTCATTCCTCGAATTTTGCACAGTGTCACTAGGTAAAGTTCCAGCTTTTCGTTGATTGAATGCCGCCGCTAGTTGACTCATTTTTTGTTCTAGCTGTTTTATTGCAGTGGAATGCGATTCAACCAATTGCTTCATTGAGGACAAATCATTTATTACCTCAGTTACTCCCGTGTTGGTTGCCTCCACTCCTTTCACCAGCTTCGCCATCATATCTTCCATTGACATCTTCCCCGTACCAGATGCAGCGGCGTCACGTCTTCCAGGAGAAACATACAAACCACTCCTGTCAGTCTTATCCTTCCAACTACCTTGATCACGGTCCTTGTTTCCAGATCTATCATAAAAGTTTCGACCTTGGTTTCCTTGGGCATTGCCTCGGAAACCCCCCTGATTATTTAAGTAGTTGGCTTCTTCCTCAGAATCAGATTCCTCTCTTCCTTTTGACGCAACTGCTTTGACTTTTTCGATCTTCTCTGATAATAGATGCTTTGTAAGAAGATCCATCTGTGTTTTTATGTGCGCCATATCTTGATCGCGTTCCTCTTCTCTTCGCCTTTGTTTTGCAGTTATGCCAATAGATACAGTGGGGCTTGCTACCTCGGAATCCCTGGTATGCCAAGCTCTACTTTGCTTTGTCATCCAGTCTAGCATATCGCTTTCCTGAAGTAAGGTGTGGTCCATAAATGATCCTCCAGCCGCATTATCCACCACTGGTTAAGTTACTGAATTCAAAGATCTGTATAGTATCTCCATCAAGTGGACATTGGTCATGTGATGGTTTGGGCATCTCATAAGCTTCATCTTGAACCTCTCCCATGTTTCGTGGAGAACTTCAGTTGGAAGCTGTCGAAAATTGCTGATTTCATCTCTCAATTGTGCTCTTTTGGATGGCGGAAAGAATCTTTCTAGGAAAGCGTCTTTCAATTGCCTCCAATTTGTAATAGAATCAGGAGTTAGCCCATTCAACCATAGAGTTGCCTCCCCAGATAGAGACAATGGAAATAAGCGCAGCCAAATTGCATTCTGTCCAATGCCTGGATTGTCGAATGACTTGCATGTTGAGATAAAGTTGATCAGATGCATATTCGGATCATCACCTGCAAGTCCACCAAATAATCCCTTGAGTTGCAATAACTGAATAATGGTACTTGTGATGTTGAACTTGGCTCCGGGTGCCAATGGCGGAAGAATAATAGCTCCTGTGGCACCAGTTCCATCCAAATCGTCATCAAAAGGGATCTGCACAGCTCGGCGATCAGGCCTCAATCGTGCTTGACGATCTCTCCTCTGCATGGGTGCCGCCACCTCAGCAGTATGCCGTGGGTTTAGTAGCTCCTCATCGCCTAGGTCCTCATCATCAGGATTTGTTGCATGACCTCGGTTATCAATATTCTATTGATGCACTTGAGCAGCGGCCAACGCAGCTAATCTAGCTTGCTCCTATTGAGCAGCCCTTCTCTCAATGTCACGTTGCACCTCCATCCTACCAAAACGTTGTGGTTCAAGGTTTATGGGTAATAATGGTTGACCAGAACTTTGAGTATTGGGCATGCACTGAACAAAACCTGCAAAAAACAAAAACAACAACTAAATGTAAAGTACGAGAATCTTTGACCAAAGGGTCTAGTAATTATCACAAACTTAGTAGACAACCGTATTCCCCGGCAATGGCGCCAAAATTTGATAACGCTCAAACTACAGCTCTCGTAAGAGTGTAAGCGGTCGTTGTCAAATATAGAACCCAACTGGGTTGGGTGTCGAATCCCACAGGGAATACTTGGTCACTAAGTAAGCAAAGATTATTAGACTTTTGGTGAAAGTTTCGTAAAAAGGGGGGATTGTAGCGTGAATTTAAGAGTATCAAAATAGTAACGTAAGAACGAAAAATAGAAGAGTAAAATGGATTGCTTGGTTAGTTTTGATCAATGAGAATTGAGAGTTGGGGTTATGTCCACCTTATGAGTTATACGTATCTATTGACTATGAGTTATGTAGAATTCAGACATGCATGTGCTTATAGAGAATTGTATTCTATGGTAAATCCAGGCGTCTTTCGACCATCAAGGATTATTTCACTTCAACTCTTTCGAGCTTAAAGTGTATATAACGGTACAAATTCTCTAAGAGGTTAATCCAGTTACGACACTAACTTTTTAATAGGGATTGGTGCCCTATTACCTTGACATTATCTCTTTTCCAGACATATAACTTTTCTTTCGAACAAGTTAATGCTATACTGGCGTATTCTATATGTTTGCAACCACAAGAATTTATATTAAGATGAAGAGAGTAATGATATAAGCAGCATACGTGTCAAGAATTCCCAAACTCATAGCAATAGATAGTATCTCATAAGGCTTCCATAACCCTAACAGAGAAGTTTAGCTACTCATGAGTGCAACGGAGATCACAATAAACATCATTATGATCTCACGTTGGTCACAAGGGCCGTGCTTTCTTTGTTAGAAAGAGTAATGTGAATTAGGAGTAAAAGTTGAATGAAAAAGACTTGAATTAATGAATGAATAAGAATTAATTAGAATGGGAAAGAATAGAAGGGGGAATAAGAAGAGAATGCTGAAAAGTTTCAGCAAAATAGGGTTTATATAACATCCATATCCTAGTCCTATTGAAATAGGGTTTTTATCCTTGTCCTAGTCCTACTGGGTTACTGCATACTTGTCCTAATCCTACTAAGTTACTGCTGATCCCCAAAGTCTTTGAAAATGCTGTTTTTGTCCGGGACAGGTTTTCCATGCGTCACGTTTGGTCCTAGGCGTCCAAGCTCTCCTTCCCCTCTTTCGTGAAGCTTCCTTGGGCGTCAAGTTATCCATAAAATGCTGAAATCTTCATCATTTATATCTGAAAACTTGCTAATCATGTTTGTTAGCTCACTTACAGGAAAAAGGACTAAAAGTGCATGAATTATATAATTTGTCCTCAAAACTTAGATAAAATATGGGTCAATTATAGTACTTTAAGCGTGCAAATATGCCTATCATCACCTAAGGAGGACTAGAGGGAACCGGTTGAACTCTAAAAGGTCAGGGATAGGACCCCTAAACTTAATATGGTTCCCATGGGTAGAGCGTGTCCCATTGACACAGAGGGTTTTCCATGCGTATCAGATCATCGAGATATAATCTAAAAAGCAAACAAACATGGATTAGAGAAGATTCCAGGACTTAGACTCCAAGCTTAAAAATAGAACACAAGAAACAAAAGCATTCCTAAATGACTTGTGGCCTCTCTCTTATGAATGTGGCACACTACACACCTTTAAAAGAAACTCTAATCAACACGCTTTGTGGATTCCCAGTAGATCATAAACCTTGGGCTATGCTACCAACTTGAAAAGACCCAAACCGAGGACTTGTCGTGATGGTTATCCCAAGTCTAACCAGGACTGGGGACACTCCCAATGCCTAACCTAACCTCTAAAATCATACCCTGAGTCGGATGAATTCCAAACATATAACAAAACAATGTATTTGTAGATATACTAACTTTGGGATTGGTCTATTTCCTAAGCCAACCTAACCAAGTCAATCATTCCAATAACCAACCAAACCAAAATAGTAACCCACTATGTTTATATATATAATCCTAAAGAAAATAGAACAATCATAAATCAGATAAAGTCATACGGTATCAGCCCCATTACCAATACCAATGCCAAGGCTAACACCACTGCCACCAACCCATAGTAGTCCTACAAAGCCTCTAATCAAAAGTAAAATAATATCTGGTCAAGACATGTCTCCATAGCCAAAACCAGAGTCTATAAAATGACTAAAGTATGTAAAGACATCCATGACATAAAATAGAGCCTTTTAAAATATGAAAGCTCACCACTTCAATCCAACACAAGCTTATCCCGAATTTTTTTACTGAGTAGGAGTAGTAGAATGATCGATTCCTGCATTGCATAAGGATATATCACCCGACGATGGGTTAGCAGGTGAACGCTACAATACACTCAAGACAAGGTTAAAATAATGCGAATCTTTAACCCTAAATAAACCACCATATGCATACACAACCATACATACATATCTCTGTGCTGGGAGACAAAATCGGGTTTAGCATGCCCTTAAAACCATTACCTTAGGTATGTGAAGCTTGACCATCTTAGAACCAACCACGGGCTATATGGGCACAGTGTTACCCCTTGAACGGGCCCTGATACGTGTAGCTGCATAAACTGAAGATACCATAAGAGTAGGGTATCCTCGTGTGCCCTTTGCTCTCTATGATACATATAGATATGTAACTTGTGAGATTCTCGTGTACCCTATAAGTATTATATATGTGGTCGCCTTGACCAATCCTCATGTTGGCAAATATGAGTTTCCAGTATTTGTCCATTGGACTCACCCTTCTCGGTTAGCTATCACACCCTTTAAACTATTAGCATGCAACTAACCACCAATTGATTATTAACCAAGCTGACAAGTAGTGGTATTATCATACCGACTATAACTTACAAGAAATGTCCTTACCCATCCTCTTTATATAAGGGATTCCCATGTACCTATAGATTACATTATTGAGTTGCTTGAGGGATTCCTATGTACCCCACAAGATGATCATTATTAAGTTTAATTAGGGGATTTCGATGTACCCTATAAGTGTATCCAATTAATCCATAACTATGAATACCAAGACTTACTATTTAACCATTAAAGACCATCCAAACTAGTTAGGCTTCCATGACCACTTTATACCATGCAAAGTTTTTAGTGAAAGTTCAACAATATAGTAAAAATATTCTCATAGGCATTTAATCAAACATGTTGAGTGCATATTGTTTTCAAATCGAACACCAAGTACCAATTAACCATTCTCATGCAACCACATGTTCAAACCACTATTAAAACATCAAAACCATAATTAAAACATGAGAAAACCATAACAAAAATATTTATAACCAAAACCCCAAACATATATTGAAAACCCAAAACCATACAATAATTATGCCATCCCCCAACATAATTAATGGAATGATAGAGAAATCATCATATCCTCGAAGGATGAGGACTCACTTCTAACTCTGACGGCTGAACTTAGAATCTACTGATGCTCTGGAGCTCGTGTCTCTGAACCTATGGTATAAGAACCATAGCGCAAATACGTTAGTACTTTGAATGTACTGGTATGGATATAAGGTACGGTGAATGCATGAGGTTTATATGCATGAACAATACGCTAACTGACTAATACGAACGTGAGAATACATACATGCATACAGAGTAACTATATCTAAAATTGTGATAACATAAGTATGCTGATAACTAACATGAGTAATGACTGAATTCTCATAACTGATAACATGAGTGTATCTGACAGTACTGAATCTGATGGAACTAGCTGAGATCCATACTGTATATGAGTTGACTGTATCTGATAGTCCTGAATTCTGAAGAACTATCTGAGTTCTTTTAATGAGATTGATACTGGTACTGTGGGAGATAGTCATCTAACCGACCTGCCCCAAATAATGCATTATAGCTAAATTAGGGTCCAATCTATGCCCTGATTGGAAGGGTGTCAATACCGCACCACTTGAAAGGACAAAATGTGAGTGACCCTAATATAACAGGTAACTCTAGTGAGAATGGTGGGAACACTCATATAGCAGGCTAAGCCACCTTATCTACCCTTATATAGCAGGCTATGATGTCTCAACCTATCGTGGATACATAGTTCTAGAATACAAGAATTGCTTTTAAGAATTACCCCCTCATATAATAGGTGAGTTCCCATCCTTGGGTTCACTCGGTGCTAAGGATTATTGTCTATTATGACCTTGAACTTTGGTGCGACTGGGGGAAATCGATATGAGACACTCAGAAACGAATAGTTCTAAATTTGGGCCTTGGCGCGATGCGCTATAATCTCGAACCCCTAGTGGAATTTTCCAAATGCCATTTCCTCTTGTGGCACGGCGCGCCACTGACTAATATAGCGCTGTTTTATGATGGGAACTTGAAATAGTCGTAACTTTTGACCTGGTTATTAGATTTGAATAAATCTTATATCAATGGAAAAATTATAGAATTTCTCACAAGACAATAAGAGAAAATCTTCAAAATTCCTCATGGAATAACCATCATTCAATTTAGAAGCTAATACTAAACATTCTTGAGATAAAATTAGCTAGAAAAAAGTATGGGGTATTATAATATCTCCCTTTGAGAACATTCATCCTCGAATGAGACTGATTGAGAGGGGAGAAAAGACAACCGACGTACATACTGAACATGAATAACTAGAACATGATCTCATGACTGACATGAATGAAAAATTGAACATATAATACTGAACGTACATATCTGATGCATGTGTAACTGATTTGTGAATGCATGATTGAGTGTTCTGATGAACTAAGTTTCTCACAATGAGAATGCATATCTGATGCATAATTACATAACTGAACTGATACTTGAGTGCATGACTGAATATGCAATGGTACTTGATACCAAGTTTCTAATGGGAACATGAGCGTGAAACTGCATACCAAGTTTGTGATGAACACTGAACATGAAGCTGAGTAAGCTTAAGAGGAATTGTTACCTTGAGCTTGATCTAAGTTGGCGAAGAAGAGGTGCGAATACTAGGTATGCATGTCTACCTCTGCTTCGCAAGTAGTTTCCTTGACAGACTGATTTCGCCAAAGAACCTTAACTAAAGGGACTTATTTATTCCTCAATCTACGAGTTTGATAATCTAGGATTTTGGTTGGAATCTCCTCATAAGAAAGACTGTTCTGAACATCAATGCTCTGAATAGGGACTACAACTGCTGAGTCACCTATGCACTTGTTGAGCAAAGAGACATGGAAGACTGGATAAACTGAGGCTAGATTTGGAGACAATTCGAGCTCATAAGCTACCTTGCTGAATCGACTGAGAATCTTGAAGGGACCGATATATATGGGACTGAGTTTTCCTTTCTTGCTGAACCGCTTCACTCTCTTTATGAGAGAGATCTTTAGATAGACATAGTCACCAATCTCGAACTCGAGATCTTTTCTATGAACATCTGCATAAGACTCCTGTCGGCTCTGAGTAGCTCGAAATCTTTCTCTAATCAACTAAACTTTTTCTAAGGTATCGAATACTAAGTCAGGCCCTATGATGGAGGCCTCACTAACTTCAAACCAACCAATTGGAGATCTACATCTCCTACCATAAAGAACTTTGAATGGAGCCATCTGAATACTTGAATGATAGCTGTTTTTGTATGTAAACTCAATCAAAGGCAAGTGGTCATCCCAAATACCCTTGAAATTAATTGCACACGCCCTTAGCATATCTTCTAGAGTCTGAATGGTCCTTTATGCTTGACCATCTATCTGAGGAAGGAAGGCTATACTGAGATAAACTTAGGTACCAAGACCCTTTTGTAATGCTTTCTAGAAATAAGAGGTGAACTGGGTACATTTGTCTTAGATAATAAATAACGGAACACCGTGCAATCTAACCAACTCCCTGATGTTGAGTTTGATGTAATCCTCGGCTGAACAAGAGGTATGGACCAGAAGGAAATGGGCTAATTTGGACATTTTATCTATAATGATCTAGACTGAATCATGCTGATGATGAGTTCGAGGAAAACTCTTCACGAAGTCCATGTTTACTTCTTCCCACTTCCAAGTAGGAACAATGAACTCCTGCATAGGACCACTAGGCTTCTGATGCTCTATCTTAACCTGCTGATGTAGAGCATTTGGCTACAAACTCTACAATATCTCTCTTCATCCCACTCCACCAATAGACTTCCCGCAAGTCGTGGTACATCTTTTTGGCCCATGGATGAATAGAGTAGCGTGCACCATACACTTTTGCAAGAATTTACTGCCTTAATTCATCTACACCTGGAACATAGAGATGACCCTGACAATGCAAAACACCATCTCCCCCTTGGGAGAAAACCTCTACTTTCTGATCCTGGACTGACTCTTTTAACTTGACAAGGCTAGGATCTCTATTTTTCTTTTCTTTTACCTCGAAAACTAGAGAAGATTCTGAACTACTCTGAACCCATATATCACCCACTTCTGTATCGACTAAGCGAATGCCTAGTCTGGTAAGATGATGTACTTTCTAAGCTAACTTCTTCTTACTGTCATCCACATGAGCAACAATACCCATAGACAGTCTACTGAGAGCATCAGCCACTACATTGGCCTTGCCCGGATGATAGAGGACACTCATATCATAATCTTTTAAGAGCTTTAACCACCTTTTTTGATGAATATTGATATCTTTCTAAGAAAAGACATACTGAACACTCTTATGATCTGTGAAGACATCTACATGAATTATGTAGAGATAATGCCTCCAAATCTTTAAGGCAAAGACTACGACGGCTAACTTAAGATTATGAGTAGGATAATTCTTCTCATGGGGTTTAAGCTGTCTGAAGGCGTAGGCTATGACCTTACTATGTTGCATGAGGACAAAACTTAGACCCACTCTGGATGCATCACAATACACTACGAACCCATCTGAACCATCTGAAAGAGCTAATACTGGAGTTGAGGTGAGTCGAGTCTTCAACTCCTGAAAACTCTTCTCGTAAGGATCTGACCACTGAAACTTGAATTTTTCTGAGTCAATATAGACATAGGGGATGCAATAGAAGAAAATCCCTCAACAAACCACCTGTAATAGCTAGCCAAACCCAAGAAACTCCTAATATCTGACGGAGAAATAGGGCGAGGCCAATTTTTTACTGCTTCGGTCTTTTGAGGATCTAATCTAATGCCATCACCGGAAACGATGTGACCTAGGAATGCTACTGAACTTAGCCAAAACTCGCACTTACTGAATTTGGAGAATAGCTGATGATCTCTGAGAATTTAAAGTACTATCCCGATATGTTCTGTATGATTACGGTCACTGTGGGAATAGAACAAAATATCATCTATGAAGACTATGATGAACATGTCCAAGTACCGCTTGAACACATGGTTCATCAAGTCCATTAAAGCAGTTGGGGAGTTAGTAAGACCAAATGCATGACTAGAAATTTGAAGTGACCATACTGTGTTCGGAAAGTTGTTTTCAGAATTTCACATTCCCTAACTCTAAGCTGATGATAGCTGGCTCTGAGATCTATCTTAGAGAAATAACTGGCACCCTGAAGTTGGTCAAAAAAGTCATCGATTCTGGGAAGAGGATACTTGTTCTTGAATGTGAGCTTATTGAGTTGATGATAATCAATGCATATTCTGAGAGAATAGTCTTTTTTGTGCATAAATAAGACTGGTTCTTCCTACGGGGAAACGCTGGGTCTGATGAATCCCTTATCTAAGAGATCTTTCAATAGTTCTTTCAGTTCTGCTGGTGCCATTCTGTATAGAAAAATAGAGATAGGATGAGTATCTGGAAGAAGATCAATACCAAAGTCTATTTCCCTTTCAAGAGGAATTTCTAGAAGATCTTTGGGAAATATATTTGAATAGTCATCCACTAATGGGACTGGTTCAAGACTGGGAGTTTTAGAAGTAGTGTCCTTAACTCGATCAAAATGATAGACACATCCTTTAGATATTGTTTTTCATGCCTGAAGGTAGGAAATAAGATGACTTCTGAAAGCGGAAACACTACCCTTCCACTCTAGGATGGGTTCATTCAGAAACTAAAATCAGACTATTTTATTTTAGCAGTCGACTGTGGCAGAGCAAGAATGAAGCCAATCCATACCAAGAATGTCATCAAAATCATTCATCTCTAATTTGACTAAGTATGCTGAAGTAACTTTCTGAGATATCATAACCGGGCAGTTCCTGTATACCCGTTGGGCTAAGATGTTTTTATCCACTGGGGTAGACACTGAAAAGGGCTCTTCTAGAATTTTGGGACAGACTTCGAAATCAAATGCTATATAAGGAGTGACACAAGACAAATATTCTCCTGGATCAAGCAAATCGTAAATATGCACATGAAAGATCTGTAACATACCGGTAACTATATCAGGAGAATTTTCCTGATCTTGTCGGGACTAAAGAGCATAGAAATGATTTGAGCGTTGCCCACTTGTATCACTGGAGGTGGAACCCTACTGATTTGGGTGATCGAACTGAGCTGAGGGGTAATTTTTTTGACCTTGACGACCTGGCTGAAGACAGTCTCTAATTTTTTGGCCTGGCTTGCCACATCCTGCAAATACCCTGATGGTGCTTGCCACTTGTCTGGCAAAGAGGATAGGTGTGGGCACTGCTAACACTACCCTGGGACTTAAAGCCTGGTGCTCTATCTTTGTTACCCTCTCTGAACTTAAGAACTGGAGCACTGGCCGAAGAAGGAGATGGAACTGATGACTTAGGAAGACACTGGGAACGATTTCCTCCTTCTGACTTAGGCTGAGCTAAGTTGAAACTACCCGTCTTCGCTCTCTTATTCTGCTCTTCCCTTATCTTAATCTTCTGCTTCTCTACCTGCTGAGAATGAGTCATGAGCCTGGCTAAAGTCATATCACTATTCAGCATGGTGGATCTGTACTCATTAACCACGCTACCATTCACCCCTAAAATGAACTTACTCATCTTGACCCTGCTATCTGCCACCACATGAGGGGCATATCTGGATAATTGAGTAAACTTAAGAGAATACTCTTTCACTTTCATATTGCCCTAACCGAGGTTGATGAATTCTAACACCTTTGCTTCTCTAAGCTCTGGGGGAAAGAATCTATCAAGGAAAGTAGAAGGAAACCCCTCCCACTCAACTGACCCTACATCGTCTGGCCTCTCTGACTTTCACTGCTTGATGTAAGTATGAGTAACATCCTGCAACTGATATGCAGCTTGCTCAGCACTCTCACTAGACGTTAATCCCATTATGTCGGTAACCTTCTGCACCTAATCTAGGTATTCCTAAGGGTACTCATCTATCTTAGACCCAAGAAAGGATGGAGGATTCATTTGGGTAAAGTCCCGAATCTTAGCTGCAGCTGAATTGGCCACTGGTTTGGCTAGAAAGATAACTGGTCATTTATTCTGAGCAGCAACTGACTGAGAAAAAGTAGTGAATGTGGCCCTGAACTCCGCATGAGAAACATGTTCCCCCAAAGGTTCTTCAGGATGAGGGGCTGACTGGTTCCCCTTTCTTCTTTTAGGAGGCATATTTTGTAGAAGAAAGGGAGAAATGGATTAGACTGAGAGATTGACTTGAGATTATGCTCACTGGCACGACATGAATACTAAAAGAGGGGAAACTGTTCCTAAAACATCTTATAGCCTTCTGAACATAAATGTGGCACGCAACACACCCATGTACAAGACTCTACTAGATGATGCTTTCAGACTTCCTATGACTCTATTGAACCTTAGGCTCTGATACCAGGTTTGTAATGCCCCGGATCTTGTACCCGGAATGCTATACGATGCTCATGACCCTAAAGGACCACAAGCTAACCCATGATTGATATCTGTACCTATATACTGCACAAAATACTGAATAATGCAAAAACATAAGCTAAAAGTCCATAAGGTTCAAAACTGAACATAATCTGAATAATATAACATCTATGTTGGGTAATAGAATACCCAAATCATAACTGAAAATACTAAAGTCTAAAACATGATAGTCTGAAAAGCCTCTAAACATGATTGACTGAATGAGTAAGGAGTTGATGGGACATATCCCTAACTAACCCCAACTAATAAACTGATTAATATGATGATAGAGAAATCATCATGTCCTTGAAGGATGAGGACTCATTTCTAACTCAGAAGGCTGAACCTAGAATCTACTGATGCTTTGGAGCTCGTGTCTCTGAACCTATGGTATAAGACACCATAATTCAAATACGTTGGTACTTTGAATGTACTGGTATACATGTAAGGTAGGCTGAATGCATGGGGTTTATATGTATGAACAATACTGGCTAACTGACTAATATGAATGTGAGAATACATGCATGCATACAGAGTAACTATATCTGAAATTGTGATAACATGAGTATGCTGATGACTAACATGACTAATGACTGAATTCTGATAACTGATAATATGAGTGACTGTATCTGACAGTCCTAAATCTGATGGAACTAGCTAAGATTCATACTGTATCTGAGTTAACTGTATCTGAGTTGACTGTATCTGATAGTCTTGAATTCTAAAGAACTATCTGAGTTCTTTTAATGAGACTGATACTGAGACTATGGGAGATAGTCATCTAACCGACATGCCCTAAATAATGGCATTATAGCTGAATTGGGGTCCAATCTATGCCCTGATTGGAAGGGTGTCAATATCGCGCCACTGGAAAGGACAATATGTGAGTGACCCTAATATAACAAGTAACTCTAGTGAGAACGGTGGGAACCCTCATATAGTAGGCTAAGCCACCTCATCTACCTCATATAGCAGGCTATGATGTCTCAACCTATGCTGGCTACATAGTTTTGGAATGCAAGGATTGCTTCTAAGAATCACACCCTCATATAATAGGAGAGTCATCCTTGGGCTCACTCGGTGCTAATTTCTACTCCCTTTTGAATAGACACTGGACATGATTTACTGAACTGAACGTGGACTGAGTTAGTTAATTTTGTTGACTGATGGAATACTACCAATCGTATGCTACACTAGTTAACATACGACCAAGACCCACCAATCGTTCCACATCATATGACTAGTACCCCCTAGTCGTATGATATCCTGAAGCCAAAACTCAAGAAATTTCTAAGTATAAAAATTCAGGGTGTTTCACTACCCCTCCTAATGCCACTATACCCTCACCATATCCTCCACCCTAACTACAATCAGTGGTAACTCCATGCTTAGCAAATAAGGTTGCGAGCTTAAATTTTTAACAAGAATAATTATTTGTTAATTTTTCATAGGAAATTGATGATTTATGACTTAAAAAAATTAATTCACGTTATTTGTTCACTTTACCTTTTTCATATAGAAGAAACTAAGAATATGTTATATTTTTTTTACATCCTTATGATATACTAATGCAATTAACCCAAACATATATTTCAAGATCTACATAAGGGGACCCAAGTCATACTCAATATAAGGGAGCTTGGTAGAGTCTTATTGGGCTCCAATTAAAGCAATCAATATTTGTATAGTAGCTTGGAGCAAGGGAGAGATAGGAATGAAGGGGAAGAAAACTATCACAACCTAATTTGCAAGTCATGATGGCACATACTCTATCTCACCAGTAGGTAAGTCGAATCATAACCCAGAGTTAAACATAATAGGTTAACTTGGTGGAATACGCCTAATTTAGGGGGAAGTCAACAACACAACTTATAAATAACAAGGTATGTAAAATAGCTAAAGATAGTTAATATAGATACCATCCCATGGCCTAATAAAGCCAACACAAGAGCATCTAGTAATAATAATACAACCCATGTATATAGAATAGTCAATAACATCTTGCTAAAAAAAAAAAGACTGAACATAGAAATATTGAAGGAAATAGGTGGCTCCTACTATAAGAGTTCACCTTATCTCCAGATATCAACAAAATATGAACATCAATCAACGACGACAACTAGACCCAGATCTGTACCAAAAAGGTACAAAAGTGTAGTCTAAGTACCAAAACCATAGGTACTTAGTAGGCATCATCGACCAACTAAGCTAAATCATGATATAAATATGATAAAGTGCAAGATAACATAACTAAGTCAGGTAAATACAAACTTGAAGTAACTCCAACATCGCTGTGCATGAATAAGTAAATAAATTAGAATAATAGCATAACATAACATAAAGCATCAACAAACACAATAATAACTACAAAATTGGCTCTCATATGCCAATTAGTGTGAAAAGTAAATAACCCATCGCAAGCCCCATAAGCCTAGAAGGTACAAACAAGATAGCGTAACCCACCACCGTTATTTATAAACTCTCATAATACAATTGGAATTCTTCCAAGACATGTCACACTATAACTATCGATTATCCATATTCAACATTTCTCAAATAGTCAACACTTATCAACCAACCATCATGTAACAACTAATCCTCATGTATCAATAAACTATTCTTTATTAACTAAGCAACACTTATTAAGTAATCTTCCTATAATGGCTAATAATCACTTATCAACTAGTCATTATTTACCAATTAACCAATATTTATCAACTAATCAGTATCTCACTAGAATATATTTATATTATACCATATTATAACCATTTCATCATTTTTGACTTAGCTAGATTGTCAATCTCTCATCCCAATATCGTCATATCATAATAAGTATATTATAATAGTATAATATGTATATCCGGACTCAAACCGGTAGGAATATTCACTAATATCCTCATAAATATCATTACAATTATCTTTCGATCTTGTCAAGCCTGTATATATCATCATAATCTCCCTCTAGCCATGCCCATCATATATGTATTATCATAATCCTCCTCCGGTCTTCTCGGGAATATATGTATCATCATAATCATCTTTCGATCTTATCAAACATATATGTATCATCGCAATCATCTTTCGGTCTTGTTGGGCATATATATATATATATATCATAATCATCCTCCGATCTTGCCCAACATATATATATCATCAATATGGACATAGCATAATCAATAGAGTACTTAATAGCATAATCATGAACATAATATATTAACATGACCAATAATCATAATCAAAATCATGAGTTCTAGCATAACCAATAACATAATTACCAATAGAGTAAATAAGCATCGTCTTTGGCATAATCAATAGCATTATCGCTAATATAATCAATAAGCATGCTCTTTATCCTAATCAACAACGTATTCGCCAATATAGTCATTAAACATGACCTCTAACTTAATCAATATGTCCTATCAAGCATAGGCAATAACTTATTAATAACTTAATTAATGGCTTATCATTAGCAAAATAGATGGATTGTCATTTGTATAATCAATAGCTTATTAATTGCTTGATCAATAGCTAATCCATGGCGTAATCTATAGCTTATTAATAGCATAATCAATAACTTAATCACCAATGTTGTCATTAAGAATGACCTCTAGCATGAACAATAGCCTAAACACTAATATATCTATAAGCTTGATCACTACCATACTTAATAGCTCATTCGTTGGCTCAATCAAGAGTATATTTATGGCTTAGTCAATAGTATAATCAATGTCTCATTCAATATAATATTCGGTAGCTCAATTAATAGACAAAATAATAGCATATTCAATAGCTCATCAATTAACATAAGTTTAATTAATAACTAATTCATAGGATACTCGTTAAGCATTACTTTGAACGCCATCCATCATAACCAAAAAATATCAAGGCATCTAAATATCACTAAAATAACCATCTCCCTAGGTGTACACAAGCATATCAAAGGGTCTTCAATAATTGAAGAGACCACTTCTAAATCCTCGTAATCATTTACCAAGCAATGTTTAATGTACTAGGCTAAGGTATCTAAATTCACTCTTAGATATTGAACAAGCCATAAATAGCCCTAGGATAACAATTCCTCCTAATATTGAGAAACTCAGTCCATTCTACCAAAGGTATTGGCAATTTGGGTATGTTTCATCCTAAACTTGAGTGACTGATGCAATCTCCTTATTAGTTTATTAATTAAAGAATTTCTGACCTAAGCATAAGCCTACAGGGTCAACTTCACCTAAGGCTTGATTGACAAGGCAAATTATGCCAAAAACGATATCCAAAATAACCTAACCAATCAAACTAACCAAATTATTACAACATAGCACACCAATACCTAAAGCCCATCCCAAATATAATGCAATATCATAAACATACTCTAAATTAGCTCAATCTAACAAGGGGTAAAACCTAGCCTACTTGGATGCCAAAGAAAGCTCACAAGATCCACTAAATTATCACTTTTCCTTTTGAGAAGCTTCCATAAGATGTCAAGCTATCAAAATCATATTCTACTCATCAATACAAGAATAAGGATAGCTTCAAGTCCAAAAATCACATCAAAATCCCATGTGGGTCCTATTAATGGAAAATCACTTTTTCAAAGCATACCCAACATTCTCACATGCTCAAGGAATCATTACCCTAAAAAATGGGTAAAGTCTGAACTAATTTGGGGATAAAATCAAACCCCCAAGGTTTTGGGATTTTTGAACAAAAAATGGAAATTTCTACCATTAAAAGGGTGAAATCTTACCATTAATTGGAAGATAATCTCATAAACAAGTACTAGACAAGCTCTCAAATCATGCTCAAGCTTCAATTGTAAGCTATATCTCTAATTAGGATTTTAGCTCTCTCAAAATGGATGAAGAATGGGAAAAATCATTCCAAGAGGGTCTATTTATACCCATACCAGGTGCTCGAGTCTTACTATCATGACCCGATGTTCATGATCGCGGTATATTGGGTTCCAATGAATCATGATCGCGATACTTATCCCCGTGAATGCAGCTTTGCTACCTTACTCAAGGGAGTCACGACCGTGACCCCAAAGTATCGCTATCGCAATGCACTAGATACAGATGAGAGTTGGAAAAATTTCAAGTTTCACCAAGCCGTCAAGATTTATTCAAAATCTCGTATATGAAAACAAACTATGTAACCACACCAAATTTAATGTTCCAGACTCAACTGCAAAGGTAAAATTTTTATCCGAGGTTGTTTCGATGAAATATGGGCCCCGTACCCAATTTCCAATTTAGTAACTTTTTGACTAATAGGTCGAAATAAGACCAGGTTCTTTGGGACTCGAACCAAAGGTACACCTAGCCTAAAACCGACATTCTAAAGCTTCTAGAACAACTAGAATTTGTATTCACGGTCGTTTGATTAAACTTTTTGCCCGGTGGCCATTTGAAATCAGTGAAGAATTCAAAATAGGAAATACTCTAAAAACCAAATGACCTATTCGGTAACCAAACTGTCAATTTCACCAAGTCATAAATGACTTGGGGCAGCTATAGAGAAGCTCTATCGACAAAAATAAGTAGAAATATGGAAAATGACCTAAAGGGTCATTACAATATCCACTACTAAAGGAACTTTATATCCACTACTAAAGGAACTTTTATCTGCTAAAGTTAAGGATTAGGATGTACCTGAAGTCTCAAACAGGTGAGGATACTAGGTCCGCATATCACTTTTGATCTTCGAAGTGGGCTCTTCCATTGGGCGGTGGCTCAATTGAACCTTAACTATCGAAATCTCCCTAGTGCGCAACGGTCTAATATCACTAGCCAAAATGTGCACCAGCTCCTCTACAAAGGTCAATCACCCATCCAACTGGACTCAGTCTCATCTAAAAACATGAGATGGATCAGGAATGTATCACCGCATTATGAAAACATGGAAAACTGGATGTATAGTAGCAAAATCTGGAGGTAAATCTAAATCATAAGACACCTCACCAACTATGCAAGGAATCTCAAAAGGTCCAATATATCTAGGCTGAGCCTACCTTTCCTCCTGAACCTCATCACACCTTTCATGGGTGATACCCAAGGGAATACTCGATCACCAACTCCAAATCTCAAGGCACAAAGCCTATGGTCTGCATAGGCCTTCTGTGCACTTTGAGCTACTCTCAACCTATCCTGAATCACCCTAACTTTATCCAATGACTCTTGAATCAAATCAGTACCACGGAGTTGAACCTCGAAAGACTTAAAGAATCTAATTAGAGAATAACATCTCTTACCATACAAAGCCTCAAAGGGCGCTATCTCAATACTCAAATAATAACTATTGTTATAAGTAAAATCTTCCAAGGCTAAGTGCTCATTCTACTAGCCTCCAAAGTCCATAAGATAGGCTCAGAGCATATCCTCAAGTACCTGAATAGTGTGCTTGAACTGGTCGTCTGTGGATGAAAGGCCGTACTAAGGTAGACTTAAGTAACCAACTCTTCCTGAAAAGCTCTCCAAAAACTAGAAGTAAACATGGAATCCCGTACTGAAATAATAGATATGGGCACACCATAGAAATGGACTATCTTAGGTACATAGATACGGGCTAACCTCTCAGCACTAAAAGATATCTGAATAGGAATGACATATGCTGACATGGTCAACCAATCCATGATAACCCAAATACCATCGAAACCACTGGAAGCATGGGGCATACCTCTAAAAAAATCCATGGTAATCCACTCTCATTTCTACTCGAGAATGGATAATCTTTAAATCAATCCACCAGGTCACTGATGCTCAATCTTTATCTACTGGCAACAAAGGCAATAAGCTACAAGTCTGCCACATCTCTTTTTATGCCACTCTACCAATAATGCTATCTCAAATCTCTATACATTTTCATTATGCCTGGATGTATAAAATATCTAGAGCTTTGAGCCTCATGTAGAATCAACTGGATTAATTTATCAATCATTGAAACATAAAAGTAGCTATCAAATCTCAAAATTCCCTCAAAATATAGCATGACCCTCTCAGACTCATCTCTCACCACCTGATCATAGAGGAAGCGAAGCTTACTATCCTCAAGCTAATGATCTCGAATCTGCTTAAAAAACAAAGACCTCGCCTCAACACTATAAGAATCCTCCTAAGGTCTAAAATATAAATGAGAACTATCAAGTTGGCTAAGGACTGAATATCCCGTAGC
Source organism: Capsicum baccatum var. pendulum (assembly GCA_030864225.1). NCBI lineage: Eukaryota > Viridiplantae > Streptophyta > Magnoliopsida > Solanales > Solanaceae > Capsicum > Capsicum baccatum. The sequence continues at coordinate 142,438,970 of CM061559.1, forward strand.
TACCCATACTCACAGTCTTTTGACTCAAGGCATATGCTACCATATTAGCCTTGCCTGAATGATACAAGATAGAGATATCATAATCCTTTAGCAACTCCATCCATCTACATTGTCTAGTATTAAGCTTCCCCTGGGTCATAAAATGCTGAAAACTGCGATGATCAGTGAAAATCTCATAATGCACACTATAGAGATAATGCCACCAAATCTTAAGCATGAGAACTACCACTGCCAACTTTAAATCATGAGTGGGGTAGTTGGGCTCGTGAACCTTAAGCTTTCTCAAAACATAAGAAATAAGACAACTTTGTTGCATCAACATATAACCTAGGCCAACACCAAAAACATTACTAAACAAGGTGAATCCCTCACCCTTAATAGGACTACCTAAAATAAGAGATTAAGTAAGAAAATCTTTGAGCTTTTCAAAGATCAACTCATACTCCTCAGACCATCGGAAAGGAACCTCCTTTCTAGTCAGTCTGGTTATAGGTACTTAAATAGTAGTAAAACTCTCAAAGAATCATCTATAATAACCAGCCAAACCAAAAAGCTATGAACCTAAGTTAGAGATGTAGGCCTAGCCTAATTACGAATAACCTCAATCTTTACTAGGTCTACCATAATACCATCCTTATATAGCAAATGTCCAAGGAATGTCACTGACTCAAGCCAAAACATACACTTAGAGAACTTTGAAAAAAATACATAATCTCTTAAAGTCTGAAGCACAATCCTTAAATGCTCCACATGCTCCTCTCCATTCCTTGAATACATAAGAATGTCGTTGATGAACACAATCACAAAGGAATCCAAAAAAGGCCACACTCAATTCATTAAATTAATCATTGCGGCTGGGGCATTAGTCAAGCCAAATAACATCAACAAAAATTCATAGACTATAATGCAACCTAAAATCTATCTTTGGGATATCCTTAACCCAAATTCTTAATTGATGGTAACTAGATCTCAAATCAATCTTAGAAAACATTGCTACACCCTAAAGCTGGTTGAACAAATCATCAATGTGATACATAAGTGACATGATCTGGACCAAGGCCTAGTCGTGTTGGGCATCTTAAGTCTGATTGGGATCGGAGACCGCCCTCAATACCCAACTGTAACTGCCCTATACCCTATGCCGGATGTATTCTAAACAAATAATAAGATGAAGTAACAATAACTAAAAAACATTTATAAAAGTCCATAACCATAACAAACCAAACATTCGACTAAATGTACAACTGATGTAAACACAAATGCCAATACCAATACCAATACCAATACCAAGGCTAATACCAATACCGACACCGCCTATGGACATAGTAGTCCCACAAAGCCTCTATCTAAAATTAAAGAATATATGGTTAGGACATGCCCCCAACCATTGACAAAACCAAAGTCTAAGAAATAAAAATGTTGTAAAGAAGTCCATAGGCATATAATAGAGTCTTCTGGAGTATGAAAGCTCACCATTTCTTTTTGACACAAAGATGTTCCTGAATCCAATTCATTGAGTAGGAGTAGTATGGATGATTCCTGCATTGTGTGGGGATACAATGCCTGAAGATAATTAGCGGAATGAACGCTAGCATGTACTCAGAAATAAGGATAAAATAATGCCATTATTCAAAACCACAGTAAATAATCATATGCAATCACATACATACATATTTATATACCATGCCGAGAAAGAGAACCGAGTTTAGCATGCATTTAAAACCTTTAACCTCGTTTGTGTAGCTCTGCCATCCTAAATCTACTCATGGGCTATAAGAGTTCAGCTCCCCCTGTTGAAAGGGACCCGGTACGTGTTAGCCACACGAACTGGAGAAAAACCTAAAATGACTAGTACATCTCCAAAAATATAAGTGTGACCTCATGCATACGGTCACCAAGACCAAACCTCACATCGGCAAACATGAGTTTCCAGTTTTGGTCCCTCTAGGACCTCCACCTTCTATGGCTTTACTAATACTACCCCCTTTAAGCCTATATTAAAAACATTCACACATAACTAACCATTTATCAAGGAGTCTTTTTAATTGAGCATTAACCATTGGTATCATCATACCAAAATTAGAGCTTACAAGTCTATCCATTTATGCCATATCGAAGACATTAAACCAATTTAACTCTAACGTTTCCAATTAAACCAATACCATGGCCACCAAGGCCTTTCCAAACTATTTAAAAATCAACCAAACCAATTTAGGTTCCATTACCATATTATGTAATGCAAAGCTTTCAAGAATAGTCAAACTATGTGACAAAATCATTCTCATTGACATTTTAACAAACATTCGCCACCAAAACCAAGTATCAATTGACCATTCCCATGCAACCGCATGTTCAAATCATAATTATAACATGAAAAATCAGAAGTAAGAAATGGGAAAACACTATCCTACCATGAACAACCAAAATCCTCAAAATCTATTTCAAAAACCATAACAATATCATAAAACCAAACATTAAAGCATATGCTTTTAGTTGAACTAATAGTGAGGGAGGAGTAACATGCCTTAGACACCAAGAAAGACAGAGAGGTTCACTCTTAAAAGCCCCTAATTGATTGCCATATAAAAACCCTAGCCTTTAAACCAAGAGCTTGAGATAGATTGTAAGAGTATTTGATTGAGAATAATAAGTTAATAAAGCCCTAAAAGGTGTTTTATGTCATGGGGTCATAAGGAGTTAAGAGGGAAACATCCCAAATACCCCCAACTTAAAACTATAAAATCACCGTAGTGGGTATGAGTTGACCCTTCAACTCGTCACCACAACATATGACTGGTATCATCCAGTTATAACCAGAATAGAAGGTTGGAAACCGCCATACTATCCATCATACGACTTCGTTACCCTAACTCACGATCATACCATAGGACTAGTATGGTCCAATCATACCTAAGACAGAAACCAAAGGGATTGACACTAGACAACGTATGAATCCACTATACCACTCATACCCTATCCTCACGGCTTTTAGTGATTTACTTATATTCAGAGCCAAGTCAAGTGACTAAGTTTCAGATTAAGTGAAGGATCAACCCAATGACCCATCACCAAACAATACAACCCAAACCCACCAAGACATGACCATTACAGAAGACTAACCATCACTCCCTAGACACCTTATAAGTTGGGTCACCTGATACATACTAACATCATATGACTCATATAATGAGTCATTAGAATACCAGCTAGTTAAAAAATTAAGAAATTTCTAAGGGCCAAAACCCAGGGTGTTTTAATAGGATAATGGTTCTTCACTGTCACCTTATAAGTTGCCTATAGTCAATACACATAGCATGTAGCCATCCTTTTTTTCCACAAACAACATAGGGGTTCCCCAACGAGACATACTCGATCTAATAAAACCCTTACCAAGAAGATCCTAAAGTTGAGCATTTATCTTTTTAAGCTCAACAGAAGCCATATGATAAGGTGCCATAGAAATAGGTTGGGTTCCAGACTCATGATCAATAGCAAACTCAATCTCACGAGAAAGGGAATACTAGGCAAGTCTGTAGGGACCACATTGGAAAACACACAAACTATAGGAACAAAGTCAAGCAATAGACTCTCCATACCAACATCATGAAAACAAGCAAGATAAGACTCGTTCCTCCTTAAAATAAGCCTCCTAGTATGAACAAAACAAATAATCCCCACCGACTCACGACTAATTGCTCTCTGCCACACGACTGGGGGTATAACAGGCATGGCTAAGGTAGTGGTCTTGTCAAAATAATCCATGACCATATAATAGTAGGATAACAAGTCCATGCCCAGAATCACATTAAAATCCACCATATCCAGAATAATAAGATCAACATAAGTATCAATATCTCTAACAGTCATAATAGAGAATCTAAACACTCGATCCACTACTATAGAATCACCCACTAGAGTAGATACACACAAGGGCAAATATAATAAATCCTAAGATAACTCTAACCATGGATTATAATAAGCAGATACATAAAAATAAGTGAATCCCAAATCAAATAATGCAAGGATCGATTGATGACACACCAAAATCATACCTGTAATCATAACATTCCAAGACTAAGCCTCGGGTCTAGCAGGAATTATATGCAACTGACCATACTCGCCTACTAGCTAGGCTCCTAACGGACCTCTTGTCCTACCTGCCTGAGAATCTCCTCGAATAACCTGAAAACCACTTTTAAGACCTTGAGAACTACTTTTAGCTGAGGGATGAACTACTCTAATAGGGGAACACTCTGATTTAAGGCAACAATCGACCAATGACTAGGGCGATCTCATAAATAGTGACCAATAGCTCTGTAACTATAACATATCACCTGAGCTAAACCAGAATCAACAGATCTATTTAACCCAGAATAACCACCATGTCTAGGATAACCAGAAGATGCACCTCTCGAAGACTAACCACTTCCCTGTCCAGGGAGATCACTAAAACTAGATTGACCACCGTCAATTATCTAAAACACTGCCTGAACAAGTTGACTAGGCTGACTCTGAGGTTGGTAGGATAGACGGGGAGGATATCTACCATGAAAATGGCTCCCATAAATCAGGAACTACTATGACTCCTATTGAAATTGCCTTAATGTTTGGCCTCTTATCGCTGCCCCAATGGGACTTATGATATATCTTTTCCATAAGCTGAGCATGATTTGAAGGCTTACTTCCAGCAACCAGACCCTGAGTAGGCATACGAAAGAGAAGTTTCAACCCTCTAACAAAGCAATAAACTCTCTCATACTCAGTATCCAGAATACAAGCTGTATCCCTAGCCAACTCATGAAAATAAGGATCATACTCTATAATAATCATAAAGACCTGCTCTAATTTAGAAAACTGATCTCTCACATGATCTCTAAGGATGCAAGGCATGTATTTCTCTCAGAATATCTCAAAAAATCGAGTCCATGTCAAAGGAGAATATCCATTCAATCTAGAATCTATATAACCTCTCGACCAATGTCGAGCAACCAAGTCCAACTAAAATATAGTGTAATCTATATAACGAGTCTCAACTAGGCCCTAATTATGGATCTTATCCACACAAGTAATTAGAAACTCATATGCATTATCAGGTGAAGCACCAGAAAATCAAGGCAGAGCCAATCTCAAGAATCTACCAATATTTTTTGATCCTCGACAGAAATAGCAGGATGGGAAACCAATAACTGAATATCTACCAACTGAGCAACCACCTACATATAATGAACCTCAACTCTAGGAGCCACAGCTGCAGGCTGCACCCCCACCTTTATACTATTTTGATCCATAGACTGTGCACCATTAGACGGTGCACCTCCAACTAACCCCAAAAATAGAACCAAGGCATTTCTAAGCACCAAAGAAGAAATAAATCCTAGTGAAGTTGGGCTGGTCCCTATCCCATCGCTGGCTTAGGTGGAAGAATCTTTGGCACAAGAGTAGGAATTAGGTCTGATGGAGGACCCCTATCCTGGCCCCTAGCTGGGGATATATCTTATGGTTGTCCACGACCTCTGGGTCATTTATGAATAGGAGAAAGATCCCCAGGCTTGATATTAGGACCCTCATCGTATGTAATGGTAGCACATGTCCTAGCTATCTGCGAAAGAGTGAAGTCAAAGAAATATTTTATAAACTGACTCAGATTCTAAGCGCGAAATTAGCAAAAGAAGTGAAAAACTCCTAAGAATGTCACATAGCCTCTCGAATATCAGAAATGAACTTCATTGTTCCAATCCACAGGTATCTACTAGATATTTAATCTTATACCAATAATATCGGTGAAGCCTAGGCTCTAATACCAATTTGTCATGACCCAATTTATGAGTCATGAAGATACCTACTCTGTACCGCCAATAGGTAAGCCAAACCATAATTCACAGTTAAACACAATGGGTTAACTTAATGGAAAATGCCCTATATTGGCGAAAATCAACAATACAACTTATAAATAACAAGGTATTTAAAATAGATAAAAATAGTCAATATAGATACCATCCCGTGACCTGGTAGAGCCAGTACAAGAGAATATAGTAATAATAATACAATCCAAGTATCTAGAATAGTCATTAACATTTGTGTTGATATATGAGACTGAACATAGAAAGATAGAAGGAAATAGGTGACTCCAACTTTAAGAGCTCACCCTATCTTTGGATATCAACACAATACGATCATCGATCAATGGTGGCAACTGGTACTCAAATCTGCACCAAAAAGGTATAGAACTGTGGTATGAATACCAAAACCATAAGTACTCAGTAGGCATCACCAGCTTACAGAGCTAAACAATAATATAAATATGATAAAGTACATGATAACATAACTAAGTCAAGGTACAAACAAACATGAATTAACTCCAACATCATTGTGCATGGATAATTAAATAATCAGAATAATAACAAAACATAACATAAAATATCAACACAAGCAATCAAAACTGTAAAATTAGCTCCCTAGAGCAGAAAAGTAATTAACCCATCGTAAGCCCTCATAATCCTGGAAGGTACAAACAAGATAGAGTATCCCACACCATCAATTATTAACTCTCATAATACAATTAAAATTCCACCAAGACATGTGACACTATAACCGCCGATTATCCATATTCATCATTTCTTAATTAATCAACACTTGTCAACTAACCATCATGTAACAACTAATCCTCAGATATCAATAAATTATCCTTTATCAACTAAGCACCGCTTATTTACTAATCTTCCGATCGCGACTAATCATCACTTATCAACTAGTCATTATTTTTCTATTAACTAATATTTATCAACTAATTATTATCTCACTAGAATTCGATTATATCATACCACATTATAATTATTTCCTCATTTTCAACTTAGCTAGATTGTCAATCTCACATCCCAATGTCATCATATCATAATAAGTATATAATCCTAGTATAATATTTATATCTGGACTCAAACCAATATGGATATTCAATAGTATACTCATAAATATCATCACGATTATCTTCTAATCTTGTCAGGCATGTATATATCATCATAATCACCCTCTGGACTTACGGGGCATATATGTATAATCATAATCCTCCTTCGGTCTCGCTGGGCATTATGTATCATCATAATCATCCTCCAGTATTTCCAGACATATATGTATCATCATAATCCTCCAGTCTTGCTGGACATATATATTTTCATAATCATCTCCGAACTTATTGGACACACATATATATATCATCAATATGGCCAGTAGCATAATCTATAGAGTACTTAATAGCATAACCATGAACATAATATAATAACATAATCAATGATCATAATTGAAATCATGAGTTCTAGCATAACTAATAGAATGATTGCCAATATAGTAAATAACCGCAGTCTTTCGGATAATAAATAACATAATTACTAATATAATCAATAAGCATGCTCTTTATCATAATCCATAATGTATTATCCAATATAGTCATTAAATATGACCTCTAACATAATCAATATGTACTATCAAGCATAGACAATAACTTATCAATAGCCTAATTAATGGCTTATCATTAGCAGAATAAATGGCTTGTCATTTGTATAATCGATAACTTATAAATAGCTTGATCATTAGCTAACCCATTGCATAATCTATATCTTATTCATAATATAATCAATAACTTCATTACCAGTGTAGTCATTAAGCATGACCTCTAACATGAACAATAGCCTAAGCACTAATATATTGATAAGCATGATCACTAGCATATTTAATAGATCATTCGTTGGCTCAATCAAGAGCATAGTTTATGGATTAGTCAATATTATAATCATTGACTTATTCAATAGTATATTTGGTGGCCCAATAAATAGCCAAAACAATAGCATATTCAATAACTCATCAATAATATAAGTTTAATCAGTAACTCATTCATAGAATACTCGTTAAGCATTACTTCAACGTCATCCATCATAACCAATAATTACCAAGGTGTTTTAATATTACCAAAATAACCATCTCTCTAGATGTGCACAAGCGTATCAAAGGGTCTTCAATAACTGTCACAAGTCTTGGCCTAAGGTAGGCTAAAGAGCCCACTTCTAAATCCTCAAAATCATTTACCAAGTAATGTCTACCCCAGACTAGGCTAAGGTATCTAAATCTACTATTAGATAACTAGCCTTAGGATAATAATTCGTTCTAATATAGAGAAACTAAGTCAATTACACCTAAGGTATTAGCAGTTTGGGTAACTTTCATCCTAAACTCAAGTGAGTAAGGTAGTGACTAAGGAAATCTCCTAATTATTTTAGTAACTAAAGCATTTCTGACCTAAGCATAAGCCTATGGGGTCAACTTCAACTAAGCCATGATTGACTTTTCTAATTATGCCCAAAATGGTATCCAAAATATCCTAACCAGTCTAAATAATTAATGTATTATAATATAGCACACCAACAGCTAAAACCCATCCCAAATATAACACAATATCATAAACATACTATGAATTAGCTTAATCTAACAAGGGGTAAAACCTAGCCTACCTGGATGTTGAAGAAAGCTCATAAGATCCTTTAAATCTACACTTTTCCTTTTCAAGAAGCTTCGACAAGATGCCAAGCTATCAAAATCACATTCTACAAATCAATATGAGAATAATGATACCCATATTTCACTGTTGTTCTTTGGGTTCAAAAATTACATCCAAATTCCATGTGGATTTATGGAAAATTATATTTTTGAAGCCAATCCAATGTTACTACATGCTCTAGGAATCTATACCCTTAAAATGGGTGAATTTTGAGCTAATCTGGGGTTAAAATCAAGCCCTTAAGGGTTTGGTACTTTAGTATAAGAAATTAAAATTTCTACCACGAAAAGGGTGAAAGCTTATTGCAAATTAGAAGATAATCGCGTAAATAAATATCAGACAAGATCCCTGAAACACCCTGCGTTTGGGTCCCTTAGATAATTTCCCAGATTTTTGGTTTTTGGTCACGGTAAGACTAGGGGGTACAAGTCTTATGCTGGGGTTAATAGTTGGTGGGTTGGATTGGTTTCTACAATGGGTACGACTTGGGTTAGTATGAGTTGTATGGTTGAATACGGGTCATATAGTTAGGTTTTTCTTCACTTAATCTTAAACTTAGTAAAGTAAATTGTATTGGAGAATGAGTGGCTCTCCATGGGTCGTAAGATAGGGTACGAGTCGTATTGTCCCACTCATATATTGGACAGTCTCAACTCCACTTGGTTCTATTATGGGTATGGGTTAAGGGTACTAGTCGTATCCTTATATTGGGTTTGTCTTTCATGGTCATATGTTGACCTGTGTGGGGATCTAAGAAAGGTTTAGGATACAAATGACGGGTACCACTCGTATTGGAAGGTACGACTAGTATGATGGAGTCGTGGTATTTGCGAGGATTTTATGCAATTAAGTTGTGGGCTATCTGGACATTTCCTCTCTTAACCCATTATGACCCCATGACTTATATCACACTTGGGAGGTTATTTTCCCCATTAGTCTATTCATTAACACTTAGAAAACACTCTCTAAACCTCTCTAAGGCTTTTGGGTAAGAGAAGGCTAGGGTTTCACTAAGGTGATCAAATTGGGGCCTGTGTTGGTGATTTCTCTCTATCAGCTTCTCAATTTAAGGCAAGATACTTATCCCTCATTGTTAGTTCCAACTAAAGACATTTTTTATACAATGTTTTTATGGCATGATTATTGCATGATTTTGGGGGTTTTCAAATATATGATGGGGTTTGGTATTAAATTCTTGGTTATGATTTTTCCATGTTTTAATTATGTTTTTACATGCTTTAATGGTGGTTTGGACAATTGGTTGCATGGGAATGGTTAATTGGTAATTGCATTTAGTTTTGAAACACTACGATAATGCTTTTACTAGATTAGCATAGTATGGTTTGGTAGTGGAACCCTAAATGGTGTAAATGGTTTAGAATGGTTAAATGGAATGGTTTCGTGGTCATGATTATGGTTAATTGAACTCCTTGTGGGGTATAATGGAATCCCCCAAATAAACATGGTAATGAACTACTTGCGGGGTACATAGGATTCCCTAAGAAATTATAATAATGGAACACCTGTTGGGTAAATAGTACTCCCCCAAGTTACCTTGGAAAATGGGTAAACGAGAATCCCTTAACCTCTTAAGGTTTGGCTAAGGAAAATAACTTCAAGTTATAGTCGGTATGACGATACCACTATTAATAGCCTTAGTTAATAATAAATGGAATAATGGATTGGTTGGTTGGAAATGGTTTTAATTGGGCAATAATGGAGTGGTGTGATATCTAACTGTGAAGGTGTGAGTTCAATGGAAAAACACTGGAAAATCATGGTTGCTGATATGAGGGGTTGGTCATAGGACCATATATGATACTACGAGGTACATGGAAATCCTCTATGTATACTGTACATATGTATCATGGAGAGCGAAGGGTAATTGGGAATCCCTTGCTCTTATGATATCTTCGATTTGTGTGGTTACATACATCGGGGCCCGTTTAGGGGTTACAATGGACCCATATAGCCTGTGGGTGGTTCTAGGATGGTAAAACTACACATACCCACATTAATGGTTTTAAAGGCATGCTAAACCTGGTTCCTTTTCCCGGCATGGTTATATATATAATATGTATAGTTTGTATTTATGTGGTTGGTTTACCTGGTTTTACTGGATGACATTATTTTATGTCATGACCCGAGTCGAAGCCCTGGTCGCGATGGACATCTCGAACCATGAAGGTCTGAGAGCCCTCTCAACTTGCGATCATATGCATAATTCATATATTATCATAAAGTAGAAGTAAACTGGAATATGGTCAATCTTATTATAGCAATATAACAATACATACATAAGCTCATCAAAAATCAAAACTATCTAACACAAGTCTGCAAAATCTCTACTAAAATGAAAACAATATCTATCTGAAACTGGGACAAGGCCCCCAATCGAACCATGAACTAAAATCAATGACAATGTTTCATAGAACAAGGCCTTTTGAAATAAGGGAGGCTCACCAACTGCAAACTTCTGATAAACCAATCTATTGCTTAGCGGGACCCCAGGACCGAGCCTCAGATCCTGAAATATAGGGGGTAAATATAAATGTACTGGTACGTAGAACAATCCACAAACAAAATACATTTTTTTACAACATAGTTGAGAGCATTTCATAAAATGTATCAACATAAAACACATGAAAACACATGGGCATAATCTGATAACTTTCAAAATGACTTCTTGAAATCATGGCTCTACACTTTATTTTTCTTCCGAGCTAGATAGTACACCCTACTATTTGTAATTCCATGGGATATATGGAATCCACCCTTTACTCGGCAGCCAAGCCCCCAATCCAAGTTTGCTGCAAGGATTGGAGTATCAGTAAGGGGAGACACGCAATACCACACAGCATGGTGCCATTATCCCCAATAAAATCAAAATTCATAGTAGGGCATGATAGAACAAAGCAAGGCTCCTAACCATAATCCCAAATTGGGATGACGTAATGCAAGGTACACAAGACCATGAAGCAGAGTACCAAAATCTCGTGTTGGCAAATCACAATTTCTAGCATAGTCTTTCAACTCATACTTTCTTCGGGTAACTATCTAACTCTCTTTAAGCCTAATTTTTAGTTCATTAAAACCATGCATCTTTCTGAACTCTAAATCTTAAAATTTGAATAAAATCCATATTCCAATTTGTTTTGAATCTACTATGGCATTCATCTGTTTGGTATCTTCATACCAAGACTTGCAAGGCACATCTATACATAAGCCATATCATGATATACTTTAGAATTTCAATCCAATCAAGTCATTTGACCACTAAAACATTTACATAATACAAGAGAGTCCTTATTTCAATATATGTGAAAACGCTTGCAAAGATTCTCTCTTTTCAATACTTTAACACATGATGGTCAATTTCTTTATGACAATCTATGCACTACTTTCAATTATCACATTGAAAATTTATAAACAAGAAAATACCCTCTTTTCAATTCATAACATATGTCAAGTCCATAACAATAATAAAATGTTTATTTCATGCTTCTACATATGCAATTGAACAACCCACAATATGTAAAATCAAGAGGTATCAAAAAAAGAGAGGGAGTTTCATTATTCATGCTCTCAATCAAACTTTTCAAAACTGAAAACGTATATATAAATATGGTTATGATTAAATTTTATAAAAGAGGCTCATAATACATGCTATTCAAAAACATGTAAAAAACCCTCTTTGTAAACATGATTATATATTTTTAAACTTCATAAAAACCATAAAATTCATGCCCAAGAAGTTTAGGATAGTCCCACGTACCTTAATGACAAAGAAATCGTGAAAGGATTGACCCTTTAAGCTTGAATGTGCAAACTCTAAGTTTTTTTCTCTCCTCTTGTGTTTTAGAAGATAAATTAGGGATTTGATTGAGTTAAAACATATTTTGGAGCCTTAATTCCATGTAATGATATTTAGGGATAGTTGTGGGATGAAAAGAGACTTGGTTTCGCTTGAAATAATTAAAAAATGGATCCTCTACGCCGCAAAATGTAAGGAAGGCAGCGCACAGCCCATGGCCTAACCATCAGTTGGGTGGTGCCTAACGAATTGCCTAACACAGGGCGGGTGGCGCCCAGGCCATGGCCTAACTATTCCAGTGAAGGTAGGCGATGGCAATGTGATGACTAGCCATCGCCTAAGCCCTACTTTGCGACGCCTACTTACTTTTGAGGTCCTAGAACACCCCCAACATCTCCCACAATGTCAAGACATGATGTACCATCACTACGGGGGTCCAAAAGGTTATTTTTTGATGCATTAAAAGAGTGTCACGACTACGGGGTGTTACAATATCTCCCCTTTAGGATCATTCAGTCCTGAATGATGGGCAGGAACTCGTTAAAGCTCTAAAACTATGGTATTAAGAATGTAACCTCACATCGAACATTTTTCATCAACAAAATATGCAAAGGCATCAAAAGGGCTTCGTGATTACCCTTAGGGAAAGTGTAAGAAACGTGAGATAATAAGGATTGACATAGAGATGACCTTGCACATGATTTATAGGGATAATGATCATCACAACATAAGGCATGAGTTTATTTGGTGATAATAGGCCTGACTTTATCGGCACAATCATTAAATGAGATTTCACAGGAGATAGGACTAGAAGTATTCTTTACCATACAAGATACAATGAAAAGGCTTAAACTTCTAGACATTACTCGTCTAGGCCCCAAACAATAAATAACATACATCATCACTTCCAACATGAAATTCTTCCATCACATATCTAACCACAAGAGTTTGAGTCCCACAATATAATACTCCTATGTTGAAGCCAAACTCAGAGAAAAGAGGTGTTAGCTTAAGCTGTGGGATGCCATACTCTACATCCCTATAAGAATATCAGTTCACACTATCATCATAATCAACACCCTCAGGCCTGAAATCAAGGAGTAACAACTACATAACACATTGGTTTGCGTTTTCATCAATCACCACATCCAAGCCTATCATTACTACACCTACTTCATGGATCTCCCTACTATGACCAGAAAATTCAATCACTCTTACAAAGATTTTTGCCCCATACCTTCTTCTTAACTATTTCACGTAACTAAAGTTCATCTCCTTCTTTCCCCCTTCACCTATAACCTTAGCTCGAGAATCACATAAAAAATTTTCACAGTCAAGAACATCTACTCCCATACCTAAGACATTACTATGCTTCCACAACTACCATCATATTAATATATGGAGTGTCATTGAAGGACCCAAGCATAAGCATCATGAAAAGAAGTAACACTGTTTGATTATAACATATGACTATTGGACTACTCAAGGTGGGACATGAGGTGAAGATACATTGGAATAGACACAGTATTTCATATATCAAGTTTCTGGATCATAAGTAAAGAGTCATTTCGCAAAAACACAACACAACATGATTTCTTAGGACAGACCACAGTGAGAAAAATAGGTGCACATATCATGAGCTATATAGCATAAAACCGAAATTTATGTAGTCAACAACTAAGAGAAAGATTGCCACTTGAAGCGATTGCTCCTTATTTAATGAACTAAAATTTTACCTGAGTTAGCATAAACTTTATCCCTTTGGCTAATCTCGACATAAAATGAATTGGTAACGTATAGAAATCATAGTTTCTTTAAACCAAGCATGATATGAGATGTGGATCCGTGGGTCATGAGAATCACTACATAGAGCTTGAATACTTGAAATATTGAGCTACTGAGAAACATTATTATTTCTAGTTTGGAGTTCAAAACATGAACATAATTAATTAGGTAATTCAAACCATAGGCATAGGCATGACTTGAATACATGACGTAAGGCATTAGCGGAATGACTTCTTAAATTAGAGTAGGAGGATCTTGATTGAATAAGAATAGGTTTTATCACAACTCTTTCTTGAAACTTGACACCATGAGAAAATTCAAAACCTACCTTAGTCCATCATCTCCCCCTTAGATCAAAGTCACTATCTTAGACTTGCGAATCTATCTTCACATCAAATATATAGCCACAACTCTCAACACAAGGGGGATATCGCCATACACATAATGCTAAGATTTCCCTAATAAATTATACTCTGAAGGACTTGCTTTCCAGAAATGCTACTCTTAACTTTTGCTAGCCTTTATAGCCATCGCCCTACAACTCAGAGTCTCATGAGCATACAAATTTTCATTCTTTATCACATAAAAATACACTCTCCTCTACTTAACATTCAAACATTAAACTTCTAACCATATAACTTATAACTTAACAAAGGTTGCAAGACTATACCAAAGGAACATACTACCTACATATATTTCCTCAATTCAGCTCCAAAGAACATCACATAATAACTCCTAAGTCTACTCCATACTACAAAGTTTGAGAATAAGATCTAGCTACACGGGATACTCATACCCATTTTACTTCATCTAACAACATGCTACCTCGGGGTTCAACTTATTCTAATTTACCTAACACCCTTATCCTCTTGATGACTCAACCCTACTTCATCGCTTCTCCCTAGTCCTTATGTACATATATAATATTTATCCAGTTTCTCTTCCACAAATTAAAAACTTAGGCCATTTAACATCTCATATTAAGTCTACTAATTTATTCTCACAAAATATGCATCATAAATCTAAAGACACTATTCTTACTGCCATACTTCTCATCTAAAGTTCAAGGCTATAGTCTAGAATCAATGATGAATCACCGATGAAACATGGCACCTACTATACTAGTCCATTAAATTGGAAAATCAACCCAAATGCCTCATTTGACTCAACTACTACCTACAATCACATCCTTTCCATGGATCACTACTACACCTCAAAATCCACTACATACCTTATCACATAAAATACTAGTTTACAACTACTAGAGAATAGAGAATAAAGGGGGTGAAGTAACATAATAGGGATAGTCAATCTTATTCTTATAATATAACCCATTACGATCTAATCAACATATTCTACTTTCTTACATTATATTTACTTACCCAAGAATACATCCCCACTACCTTCAAATTCCATTTACACCAATTAGTCTCTACATATAACTTATTGACTGATTTACCCCTTTCCATTCATAACCTACAAATGATTTCTACCACCAATATAACTATCCATTTTGAGACCCTTCCTTATTTTTGAATAAATAATAATCATAGCCAACCACTTCCTTCCGAGACTACCATACACTCTATAAATATTGCTACCACACTAGTTTATCACTATAAATGGCAACCCATCCCTCATTAATAGTTATATAACTAAACTAGATTCTTTGTGCAAAAGTCACCCTCATTCTAACTTCTAAGCTTGTGACCTCATATTACTAACTCCTGGACCATCTTACAACACATAGGTTATGACACTTTATCACATACTACTACTTGGGTGGAAATATTGTTCCAACATTCTGCTATATCCATTACCCTTAAGCATGACATCTGCAATAAGGATTTTGGAAAAGAAACTGAATATACTTCATACCTCAGGCTAAAAAATGTGATTTTATCAGGATAAATTATACACTCGAATCAATACACCCTGAAGCACTAATGAAATCTCTCATGTCCTAGTACTATTCCATAATCTTTTATTACTTAATTAGAAAGGACCACACTATTTAGACTGTAAGCTTCTGCACCTGAATCAACTCGACAATGAGACATAACTAATAAAATCAGAGTAAATAAAGAATTTGGATAACCTCCAAATGGAACACACAATGGCACAATCTAGAACATGAAGAAAAGTGAAACATTCCTAAACGCCTAGTGGCACAATCTAGAACATGAAAAACGTGGTATCGTAGCATGGTTCATGGTCCCAGGGTGTCTGCAAAGTCACGTTGAGTAGAATCCGCCCTTGAGTCGGTGGCCAAGCCTTCAATCCAAGTTTGCTGCACAGAATTGGAGTATCAGTAAGGAGAGACACACAAGACCACACAGCAGGGTGCCATGATCCCCAATGAAATCAACATTTCATAGTAGGGCATGAGACCATAAGTCAAGGATCCTAATCATAATCCAAAATTGGAAAGACATAATACAAGGTACACAAAAGAATAAAATAGAGTACCAAAATCCCGTGTTGGCAAATCATGGTTTCTAGCATAGAGTCTTTCAAATCGTACTTTCTTTGAGTAACCATATAACTCTCTATAAGCCCAATTTTTAGTTCTTTAAAACCATGCATCTTTCTGAACTCTAAATCCTAAAATCTGAATAAAATCCATATTCCAATCTATTTTGAATCTATTATGGCATTCATCTATTTGGTATCGTCATACCAAGACTTGCAAGTCACATCTATAAATAAGCCATGTCATGATATACTTTAGAATTTCAATCCAATCAAGTCATTTGACCACCAAAACATTTAGACAATACAAAAGAGTTCTTATTTCAAGACAAGTGAAAACCCTTGCAAAGATTCTTTCTTTCAATACTTTAACACATGATGGTCAATTTCATTATGAAAATCCATACACTTTTTTCAATTATCACATTGAACACTTATAAACAATAAAATACCCTCTTTTCAAATCATAACATATGTCAAGTCCATAATAATAACTAAATATACAATTGAACAACCTACAACATGGAAAATTAAGAGGTATCACAATAAGAGGGGGGTTTCATTATTCATACTCTCAATCAAACTTTACAAAACTTAAAACGTATATATAAATATGGTTATAGTTCAATTCTATAAAAGAGGTTCAACAGAAACTTTTACTTTCATCAAAATAATTTCATAATACATGCTATTCAAAACTATGTCAGAAACCCTTTTTGTAAATATGATTATATATCTTTAAACTTTATATAAACCATAAAACTTATGCCCAAATAGTTTAGGATAGTCACACATACCTTAATGATGATGATATCATGAAAAGATTAACTCTTTAAGCTTGAATATGCGAAACCTAAGTTGGTTTCTCTCTTCTTGTGTTTTAGAAGAAGAATTAGGGATTTGATTGAGTTAAAAACATATTTTGGAGCCTTAATTTCACTTAATGATATTTTAGGATGGTTATGGGATGTAAAGAGACTTGGTTGTCGTTGAAATAATTCAAAAATAGATCCCCTTTGCTGTAAAATATAAGGAAGGTGGTGCCCAGCCCATGGCCTAACCATCAGTTGGGTGGCGCCTTGCCTACTGCCTAACACAGGGTGGGTGGCTCCTAGCCCATTGCATAACATAGGGTGGGCAGCGCCTAGACCATGTCATAATTATTCCAGTGATGGTAGGCAATGGCAATGCAATGCCTAGCCATTGCCTAGGCTCTACTTTATGACACCTACTTACTTTTGATGTCCTAGAACAGCCTAACACCTCCCACAACATCAACACATGATCTATCATCACTACAGGGGTCCAAAAGGTCATTTTTAACTCATTAAAAGAGTGTTATGACTATGAGGTGTTACATTATCTCCCCCTTGCGATCATTCATCCCTGAATGATGGGTAGGAACTTGTTGAAGCTCTAAAAGTATGGAATTAAGAACTTAATCTCGCATTGAACATTTTTCCTCAACCAAATATGCGATGGCATCAAAAGAGCTTTATGATTGTCCCTAGGGAAAAGTGTAAGCACAAAGTATGGGATAATAAGGATTAACATAGAGATGACCTTGCACATGATTTCTGGGGATCATGATCATCACGACTTAAGGCATGAGTTTATTTGGTGATAATAGGCCTGATCTACATTGGTACAATCATGAAATCGGATTTTGCGGGAGATAGCATTCTCTACTATACAAGATACAACAAAAAGACTTAAGCTTTAAGACACTACTCGTCTATGCCCCAAACAATAAATAACATACATTATTATTTCCTACTAATAATTATTCCATCACATATCTAACCACAAGTGTTTGAGTTCCACCATATAGTACTCCTATGTTGAAGCCTAACTCGAAGAAAAGAGGTGTTAGCTTAAGCTATGAGACCCCATACTCTACATCTCTTTAAGAATATTACTTCACACTATCATTATAATCAGTACCTTCAGGCCTGAAATCAAGGAGTAACAACTACATAACACATTGGTTTGTGTTTTCATCAATCACCATATCCAAGCCTATCATTACTACACCAACTTCATGGATCTCCTCACTAATACTACCAAATTCAATCACTCTCACAATGATTTTTACCCCATACCTTATATCTAACTATTTCATGTAATGAAAGTTCATCTTCTTCTTCCCCCCTTTACCTATAACTTTAGCTCGAGAATCACATCAAAATTTTTCACATTCAAGAACATCTACTCCCATACCTAAGACATTACTATGCTTCCACAACTACCATCATACTAACATATAAAGGGTCATTAAGGGACCCGAGCATAAGTATCATAAAAGAGAGTAACACTATTTGATTATAACATATGACTATTGCACTACTCAAGGTGGGACATAAGGTGAAGAGACAATAGAATAGACATAAAGTGTTTCATATATCAAGAATCTGGATCATAAGTAAAGAGTTGTTAGGCATAAACACATCACAACATGATTTCTTAGGACAGGCCACAGTGAGAAATATGGGTGCACATATCATCAGCTATATAGCATAAAACTAAAATTTATGTAGTTAATAACTAAGACAAGGATTGCAACTTGAAGCGATTGCTCATCATTTAAATAACTGAAATTTTCCATGAGTTAGGTTAAACTTTATCCCTTTGGCTAATTTGGGCATAAAATAAATTGGTAATATATAGAAAGCATAGTTTCTTTGAACCAAGCATGATATGAGATGTGGATCCGTGGGTCATGAGAATCACTACATAGAGCTTGAATACTTGAAATCTTGGACTACTGAGAGACACTATTGTTTCTAGTTTGGAGTTCTGAACATTAACATAAGTCCATAGGTAATTCAAACCATAGGCATAGGCATAACTTGAATACATGATGTAAGGCATTAGAGAAATAACCTCTTAAATTAGAGTAGGAGCAGCTTGCTTAAATAGGAATAGGTTTTATCACGACTCTTTCTTGAAACTTGCCACCATGAGAAAATTAAAATGCTACCTTAGTCCATCATCTCCCCCTTAGATCAAAGTCACTATCTTATACTTGTGGACCTATCTTCACATCAAATCTATAACCACAACTCCCAACACATGGGGGATATATCTATACACATAACGCTAAACTTTCCCTGATAAACTATACTCTAAGGCCGTGCTTTCCAGAAATGCTAGTCTTAATTTTTGCTAGCCTCTATAGCCATCACCCTACAACTCACAGTCTTATGAGCATACAAATCTTTATTTGTTATCACATAAAAATCCACTCTCCACTACTTAACATTCAAACATTAGACTTTTAACCACATAACTTATAACTTAACAAAGTTTGCAAAACTATACTAAAGGCACATACTGCCTACCTATATTTCCTTAATTAAGCTCTAAAGAACATCACACAATAACTCCTTAGTCTACCCCATACTACAAAATTTGAGAATGAGATCTAGGTAAATGGGACACTAATACCCATCAAACCTTATCTAATAACATGCTACCTCGGGGTTCAACTTATTCTAATATACCTAACACTCTTATCCTCTAAATGAATTAACCACACTTCATCGCTTCACCCTAGTCCTTATGTACATGTATAACATTTATCCATTCTTTCTTATACAAATTAAAAACTTAGGCAATTTCACATTTCACATTAAGCCTACCTAATTAATTACCATAAAACATGCATTATAAATCTTAAGCCACTATTCGTATCACCATAATCTATACCTAAAGTTCAAGCCTATAGTCTAACATCGATCATGTACTGCCAATGAAATATGGCACCAACTATACTAGTCTATCAAATTGGGAAATCAACCCAAATGCCTCATTTCACTTAACGACTACCTACAATAATATCCTTTCCATAACATCACTACTACACCTCAAAATCCACTACATACCTTCTCACATGAAGGATTAGTTTACAAATACTAGAGAAAAGAGAATAAAAGGGGTGAAGTAACATAATAGGGATAGTCAATATTAATCTTATAACCCATTACAATCTGATCAACATGTTTTACTTTCTCACATCATATTTACTTACCTAAGCATCCATCCCCATTACCTTCAAATTCCATTTACACCAATGAGTCTCTTCCCATAACTTATTGATCTATCTACCCCTTTCCATTCACAACCTACAAATGATTTCTACAACCACCATAACTATCCATTCTAAGATCCTTCCTAATTTTTGAATAAATAATAATCATAGCCAGCCGCTTCCTTCAGAGACTACTATACATTTATAAATATTGCTACCATACTAGTATATTATTATAAAATGGCAACCTATCCCTCAGTTAATGGTTATACAACTCAACTAGATTATTTAAGCAAAAGTCACCCTTATTCTGACTTCTAAGCTTGTGGCCTCATATCACTAACTCCTGGACCATCTTAAATCTTATAGGTTATGACACTTTATCACATACTATCACTTAGGTGGAAATATTGTTCAAACATTCTGCTATATTTCATTACCCTTAAGCATGACATCTGGAACATGAATTTTGGAAAAGAGATTGAATATATTTCATACCTTAGGCTGACAAGCTTGATTTCATTAGGATAAAGTATACACTCAAATCAATACACTTTGAAGCACTAACAGAAACCTCTCATGTCTTTGTACTATTCCATAATCTTTTATGACTCAATTAGAAATGACCACACTATTTAAATTGTAAGCTTCTGCACTTAAATCAACTCGACAATAAGAATAAATAATAAAATTAGAGTAAAGAAGGAATTTAGATAACCTCCAAATATAAAACATAATGGAACAATTTAGAACATGAAGAAAAGTGAAACATTCCCAAATGCCTAGTAGCTTTCTCCTTATAAGTGTGGGGCGCTACACACCCATAAAATAGACTCTACTCGATGCAAATTTGCAGACACCCTGGGAACATCAACTGTGCTTTGATACCAAGTTTGTCATGACCCAAACTGAGGCCCTGGCCATGAAGGACATCCTAAACGATGAAGGTCTAAGAGCTCTCTCAACTTGTGATCATATGCATAATTCATCTATTATCAAAATGCGAAAGTAAACTAGAACATGGTCAATCTTATTATTGCAACATAATAATACAGATATAAGTTTATCAAATATCAAAACCATCTAACATATGTCTATGAAATCTCTACTAAAATGAAAACAATATTTATCTGAAATTGGGATAAGGCCCCCGGTTGGACCATGAACTAAAATTAATGACAATGTTTCACAGAAAAAGGCCTTCCAAAATAAGAGAGGCTCACCAACTAAAAACTTCTGATAAACCAATCTACTACTTAGCGGGAACCCGGGACTGATCCTAAAATATAAGGGGTCAATACAAATGTAATGGTACATAGTACAATCCAAAAACAAAATACATTTTTATACAACATAGGTGAGAGAATTTCATAAAATGTATCAGCATAAAATATTTGAATACACATGGACATAATCTGATAACTTTGAAAATGACTTCTTGAAATTATGCTATTTTCTTTATTTCTCTTCTAAGCAAGATGATAGTCAATTTTTTTATAACAATCCATGCTCTTATTTCAATTATCACACTGAACATTTATAAATAATAAAACACTCTCTCTTCAATTCATAACCAATCTCAAGTGTATAACAATAGTAAAACATTTATCTCATGCATCTAAAGATGCAATTGAACAACCCAATACATGTAAAATCAAGAGTTATCATAATATGAGAGGGAGTTTCATTATTCATGCTCTCAATTAAACTCTTCAAAACTGAAAATGTATATATAAATATGGTTATAGTTCAATTCTATAGAAGTGGTTCAAGACAAATATTTACTTTCATCAAAATAATTTCATAATATATGCTATTCAAAACCATGTCAAAACCCTTTTTGTAAACATGATTATATATCATTAAACTTGATAAAAACCATAAAATTTTTTCCCAAGAAGTTTAGGATAGTCCTACGTACCTTAATGATGAAGAAATTATGAAAATTTTGACCCTTTAATCTTGAATGAGCAAACTCTAAGTTGGTTTCTCTCCTTTTGTGTTTTAGAAGATGAATTAGGAATTTGATTGAGTTGAAACGTGTTTGGGGGCCTTAATTCCATGTAATGATCTTTAGGGATTGTTATGGGATGTAAAAGAACTTGGTTGCCCTTGAAATAATTCAAAAATAGAGCCTCTATATTGTAAAATATAGGGTAGGCGGCGCCCAACCCATGGCCTAACCATCAGTTGGGTAGTGCCTTGACTATTTCCTAACATAGGGTGGGTGACATCTATCCCATTGCCTAACACAGGGTGGGCGGTGCCCAGGCCACGGACTAACCATTCTAGTGAGGGTAGGCGATAGCAATACGATGCTTAGCCATCACCTAGGCCCTACTTTGCAATGCCTACTTATTTTTGAGGTCCTAGAACACCCCCAACATCTCCCATAATGTCAACACATAATCTACCATCACTTTAGGGGTCCAAAAGGTCATTTTTTAATGCATTAAAAATGTGTTATGACTATGGGGTGTTATATTTTATTCTTATCCTGAGTACTTGGTAGCGTTCACCCGCTAACCCATCCTCGGGTAAATGTATCCCTATGAGATGTAGGGACCGATCATTCTATTCCTTCTTCTAGTGCTTAGATTCAGGATCAACTACTTGATTAAAGTAGGGATCTTCCATATTTTGAAAGGATCCATTTCATGTTCATGGATATTTTTACACACTTTGGTTTATTTATGGATATTGGTCTTGGCTATGGTTGGGAAATGTCCCAACTGAATATTGGTTTCTCTTTGGTTAAAGGATTTTGTGGAACTACTATAGGTTGGTATGGGCGGTATCGGTATTGGTGTCAACATTAGTATTGGCATTGGCAATAGGGCTAATATAGTTGGAATAAATTTCTTACTGTTCCATCCTCTTTTATTTTGGGATTATATAATTATATTAGAACTCATATGGTTATGGTTTTGGATTATGGTTTGGGTTGGTTATGGTTGTTGGTTGGTATCGGATGGTTGGAATCGTTTGGATGGTCACGATCATAGATATATCATAGTCTTGTATTGGAAAATAATGCTATGTTGTTATATGTTTGAAATTCATCTGGCTCAAGATATGGGTAGGTTAGTTGGGTAGGGTAACAGGGATGGTCTCCAGTCCTGGTTAGACTTGGGATGCCCATAATGACAAGTCCCTGGTTCGGGTCGTGTTAGAGTGGTAGCAGCTTAAGGGCGATGATGCTGAGTCAACCTTGTGGGATAACTTCTCTAGTGTTTTTTTAATCACTTCTTTTCTCAGGAGTTGAGGAAGGCAAATGCTGGAGTTTGTGAATTTGAAGTAAGGCAATTTGTCAGTAAAAAAGTATGCCTTGAAGTTTTATCAGCTGTGACAATTTTCTCCATAATTGATGTCTACTATGAGGGATAGAATGAGGAAGTTTGCCTCTTAGTTGTCTCGTGAATTTATTTTGGAGAGCAAGGCTACCTTGTTGAACAAGGATATGGACATCTCTAGACTAATGATGTATATGCAAAAAGTGGAAGAATAAAACAAGAAGCAAGCAGAGATAAGTGAAAGGTAGAAGAAGATGTTTCACTACTTGAATTAGGGTAGAGGTCAGCATCAGAGTGGTAGAGATGGTGGAAAGTAGTCTAAGAAGAAGTGGGGAAATTCTAGTTCCTACTCTACAGCTAGTGCATTTAATCCAAAGTCATCAGGTGATCGTCATTATCTGCATTATAGTGGGTTTAGAGTACTAAGAGCTCAGTCATAGACTAGTAGGGCTCAGTCAGCTCTGTCGTATCCTCCATGTAGAATTTATGGTCAGGTGAACCGTGGTGTCTGTGAAGAGGAGAGGAACAAGTGTTTTGGATGTATTTAGATTGGTCATGTGCAGGGTATAGTCCTTAAAAGTTTGCATCTGGGTTCAATATGATTCTTTTTACTACTTCATCAACTCCTGCACAAAAATGTGCTACTTTTGCTTATGGCTCCGGTACTGGTTGAAATCGTCAATACTCTCTTACCACTCGCCAGGGTTCTGAGGTATCCCCTGATGTTGTTACTATTATGCTTAAACTCTTACCTAATAATGTATATTATCTACTTGATCCCAGGTCTACTTATTTTTATGTGACCCCTTATGTGGCTATCCATTTTGGCCTTGATCGTGAATGTATTTTTGACCTTTTCTCAAAATCCACCCTGGTGGGTGACTCCATTTTGGCTAGAAGAGTCTATAGAGGTTGTGTGATGTTGGTCTATGGTTGCTATATGTATTTTTGATGATGAGAAGCTAAAATAAAAGGGACCAAGTCCCTGGATGTGCAACGTATAAAACAATTGGCACACTGTATCTGCATAATTTTGTCCTCTTGTGTAACAAACTTGCTGGTGCTATTTTGTACTGACTTAGACAGCTGATCCAATGATATTTCATCCCTAATCATCACTTAGTTATAAAAGAAAGGATAATCCTCTTCATTAAATGGTTTTGGCAAATTCTAAAGAGTGACAAAAGAGGCAGCCAAACCCCATTTCATCACCGCTCAAGTTCTTAGCTATCTATGTAAGCTTAAACTGAAATTGTTCTTGAGGGAGTACTAATTTGTAATTGAACTACTCATACTATAGGAATAGTGATTATTTTATAAGTTCTTAGGTAGAGTTACCTATGTTAGTTGCTGATTAAAGGTAATTAGTTGAGAGGTCCTTGGTAGAGTTTCCAAGATGAGCTTGTCATAAAGTTGCTACAAGAGAAAGAAGACTAGAGGTAGGTTAAAATCTAGAATGTAATCAGGAGGTTATTTATAGTGAATTTTTTTAGTGATTATGAGGGCAAGCTATGTTTTTTCCCTTTTGGGATTTCCCCATAAAAATCTCGTGTTCTTACTTTCTTGCTCTGCCGTTGTTTTTCAAGCACCTCATAGTTGCTTTACTGTTCTATTTCATGTGTTTGAGTTTGAGGGACCTTGTCCCTTACTTCATGGTGAAACCCCTAAGGTTTCTATAATTGGTATTAGAGTAGGTTTACTCTAAAAGGTTCATACCTAGAGTGTTCTGGTCATCATGGATACTAAAACTAAATTAGGGGTGGAAAAGAAAAGAAGCAAGAAGGAAGAGATTGTTGATTTTGAAGACTCTAGAATCTAACCTAGTTGAAGAAGACACTGAAGTTGCACTTTTGTCAAAAAAGATTATTAGAGCTATTAAAATATTTGGGCAGTTTAGTAAAACAAATAATTATAATCCTTATAATTTAAGAAGGAAGGTAGCAACTGAATATGCAGTAAAGCAAGATCGAGCAGTATAGTGAGACTCTTCTAGTGAATTAGGTGGAGATGAAAAGACTAAAGGTATTTCAATGCAAGCAGTGGAAGACAATTCAGTTATCTATGACACACTCTTTGCATTCATGGAAAACTTAGAACATGAAAAAGAGAAGGAAGTAACTCATTTTGATATTATGGTTACTTTAGATGACTACTCCGCTATGAGGTTAAAGAACTTGGAAGGTGTGTTGATAGCTCTGTATGTGAACTAAATACTATGAAAAATACTCTAGAAGAAGAAGTAGAGAATCAGGAGATTGAATTAGCTATCTCGATTCTTCAAATTTCTGAAACAAAAGAAAAATATGCTATTTTAAATTCTGAAAATAAAAACTTGGTGAGTCAACTAAAGAAATATAATACTTCAAGGATAAAGAGAATAAAGATACCTCAAAGCTTCAAACTGAACTTGAAGTGAAGCTGAGGGATTGTCAGGAACACCTTAGGTCAATGATCTACAATAATGAAAAACTAAAGATGGACTTGGTCCATTTAAAAGAAGAGTTTAACAAATCTCTTAAATGGCTAATTCTTCACGAACTCTTTCTAAATTGAATAGTCAAAGAATTAATGATGTCAAAATCCTAGGTTACATAGGAAAAGCTCAGCCTACTAGGTCCAAAGAGAAGATTGTAAATGATGCTAGAAACAAGGCTTCCAAACGAATGTTAATCATTGTGGAGAAGATGGGCACATCAAGGGAAACAGTCAAAGATAGATGAGAACCTAAATGGATGAAGAAGGTTCTGACAACCCCCTTGTATTCCTACTGGAAAGTCAAGGTCAAGTGGGCTCCCAAATCAAATAAGAAATCATGACTCCAGGCTTAAGAAAGAGGACTACTATCAAGAATACTCATTTAAAGACTACTAAAATATTAAGTATGGAAGATCTAAATGCATCATCTCTTTCAAGACATTTCAAGTGGAGGTGTCAGAGGTTGAAATAGGTGCTTGTAAGAGACCTGGTCCCTAACAAATTATGATGAAAAACTTTAAGACAAAAGTGAGTGTGCAGAAGCCAAAGCATGAATTGATCAAGACAACCTAACTAATCACATAAATCCTTATCTCCACTAAAAATTTGGCTATGTCAAGGAGACAGGTATCCATGATAAAGTAGGTACATGCTAATCTAACTCAGTATCATACCTTTGTAGGTATACACCCAAGAGAACAACTTTGGAAGGAAATAATTGAAGCAAACACAAATAGGATATTTACTCGAAAAGGAGAGGGACCTAGTGTTATCTCTCAAGTTAGTGCCAAGACAATATGCCTTAAAAATCATTAAATTTATTTTGGAAAAAGTTCACATACCTTATTCTACCCTAACAAAAGTTGTCAAGATTAAATTAGTGTGAAGTGTCTTCTTCAGTAATTAAAAGTGTCAATTAAAAAATTTCTCTTAAATGACCATCTTGTCAACTATTTCATCCTCTTCATAAGTAACTCGAAACATTTTTTCTTTCTCCCTCTCTCTAAGAGTCAAAAATGGATTAAGAACCATCAATTTAAAACCCAATGAAAGAACTATCCTCAAATCAACCTCAAAAGCTACATAGTACTTTACCCATCACTCCTATTTCAAAAATTTCTGAAAACCTTTAGTGAAACTATTCCAGTCAAACCTCTAGGTTCCAGTAACAACTCTGATTAGTTAGTTTCGATAATTGACCTAAATAAAGGGTTGAATCACTAAGCTATCAAGAAATATCTCAATAAGAAATTCCTTATTCCATAGAAAATCTTGAGTCTTGTAAGTTAAATTACATATTTACCCAGCTGGTTGATGAAAAAATTCCTATAAAGAAAGAAGATCCTTTAAGCAACATAAATTGGGTAGCTAAGAATTTGTTTTTTCTTAAACATAATATCAAGGAAAGTTCTGAAAGTAGGGAAAAACAAATAGTAGGAGAAAGAGATGACTTGAAGAAGGATAGGGAATTTATTTTACATCCAAATGAGGAAAATGAGGGGGAATGAGGATCAAAAACCTATGGTCTTGAAAATTAATAAACTAAAGGCGAGTAAAGGAAAAGGGAAATTGATTAATAATGGCATACAAGGCACTAGATCTTATTCTACTAGGAGGTTTGAAGAGAGGTTGTTAGCAGATGCCATAAAGGAAAATAAGTTCTCTACCTTTAAAATAAGAAAATTAAAGAAATTTACTAATGAGAAGGAGAAAGATATCAAAGTTGTGGCGGTTAGAGAAAGTGAAGTTTTTGACTCTGATATTGTTATTACTACCAAGAGGAAACACAAGAAGTCCACAATGCTGAAATGACCAGGTGTAATGCCCCGAGTCTGTACCCCGAAGCCACACGATACTTATGATCCCGAAGGACCACAAGCTAACCCATGACTAGTACCTGCTGCAATCACTGAATAATAATACTATAATAATATAGAAATTAGGCTGAATCATCCATAAGGTTCACAACTAAAATCAAATACAAATAAATAAAAATTGAAAATTGATCATCTGTCTGAAATAGTCTAGTTTGAAAGCCTCTAATTGTCTGAAAATGGAGTTGATAGGACAAGTCCCTAACTAACTCTGACTATTGAATATACTAAATACTAAAATAATGAAATGATAACTCTATCCTCAGACTATGAGGACTCACCACTATATCTGCTACTGAAAGTCTGGGCTGCTAAGTATGGTAAGAAGCTCGTGCGTCTGAACCTATGATATAAGACATTGAAGTGCAAAAGAAAAAATATGTTTTAGTACTTTGAATGTACTGGTATTCTAAGTGAGGTAGCATAATATGTAAAGGTTTATATGCATAAACAATACCTGACTGAGTAACATGAACATAACTAAATGAGAGTACATGTATATCTGAAACTGCTATAAAGACTGAGTAAGCAATGCTGCATATAAATCTACTTTACTGTAACTAAGGTCATTGATAACTGAATGACTGTTTTTGAAAGTCCTGATTCTATAGAACTGAACTTAGTTCCATACTCAGCTGGGTGACTGTGTTTGATAATACTGATTCTGAAAATTGAACCGAGGTTTTACACTAAATCTGAAACTGAAACTGTAACTGTGGGAGTTCATCAAACCAACATACCCCAATTATAAACTGAGTTGGGGTCTAACCTATGACCCTAATTGGAAGGGTGTTAGTACATTGCCAAGGGATACTAATAATGGTTGTGAGTTAACCCTATCTGGCAGAAAGACATTTGGTCAATCCTCAATGGCAGGAAAACTCATACGAGATGCATCAACCCTTGTCTAGAAGGAAGATATCTCAACCTACGCTGGCTATGTATTTTTGTAATGCAGGGATTGCTACTAAGAATCAAACTCTCCACTAGCGAAAATGCCCCTATCCCTGGGTTCGCTTGGTGTTAATTCCTACTCCCTACTAAATAGACACTGAACTATTTTCTAGACTGTTCTAGGCTTGACTGAACTGTCACTGATCATGATGTCTAACTAAACTGGAATGATATTTCTAAGACTTTTCTGTAGCTACTGAAATTCTAAGGAAGCAACTAGATTTTTGGGTATTGATTACCCCTGGACTCGATAGCATTGAAAGTGAAACATGGCATGATCATAATAGTATAACAATAGTAGCTTGTTAACAATGCTTTCATTTAGACATTTTGTCAAACACTTGAGAGGAATGATCTTGTGAACATACTATTATGTCATCTTTTCACCCTTCAATTCAGATGAACACTAAATCAAACACTTGGGGAGCATACTTTATGCACCTAATAATAATCAACATGCAAGCATCATGATCACAATCCCAACTCACAAATTCAAGGGGTTTTCTTAACATATATTCACATAACACTGCACACATATTAGTTACTTCACATAAAATTTGTAATAAATCCTAGATTAGAAACCCAATTAATATCATAATCATGAATACAATAAAATTGAACATAAAATTCATGAAAGCAATCAACTTATAGTTTTAAAAGAGGTTCTTGAACTCCAAGGATAGAAGGAAACCCTTGGATAAACATCTAACATACCTTGATTTTTAATTTCATGGAGATTGTGGTGATTTTTTGAGACTTGATTCTTGAGCTTGATGAAACTAGGGCTTGTTCTTGAGTGGATTTTGTGAAAAAGGATGAGAAATTATGTTATTTGGGGCTTTAATCCCTTGTTATGGACCTATTAGGTGAAGGGAAAATGACCCATTTGTCCTTAAAAATATGGAACAAAACTGTTAAAATTACCCAAACCGAACTGGCCAGGGTACCGTGGGCTCTGGAGCACTGCTCTGGGTAGGGAATCGTGGTCTACATTGTGGGATCCCCCCACACCGAACTGGGTAGGTCATCACGGGCTAATTGCCCTGATCCCTTGTTTGGAGTTTCAAACACACCCTTATGCTTATCCAAAATTTCCAAAACTTATCCTAGATGTACTATTGACTTCCCCGATCATGAATCAACTTAAAAACTAACTTTCTAAGGCTAAGAAGGTCGTAAATAAATTCCTCAATATTTGAGGGCTTTAGAAATGGCTAAGTCCTACCACTTAGCTGAAATTGTCTAAGTCTGGGACCTTCTTTGGGAATGCTTTAAAGGACTCAAACGTCTAGGATTCTATGGGGTTTTACAATATCTCCCCCTGGAACATGTATCCTCAAATACGACTGATAGAACTGAGAGGAATTACTAAACTGTACTTATACTGACATACATAACTGAAGCATGACTAAATTTTAGGGACATTACATATGACTGAACTGTTTCATGAATGCATGAATGATATAAGAATGTTGTGCGGCTGTATCTGAGCATGGAGTAGAGTAAAATCTAAGGAAGACTATTACCTCAAACTGTGTCTGAGTTTGCAGAGAATAGGTGACGATACTTGGTCTACATATCTTCTTCTACTTCCCAAGTAGCTCTCTCAACGGACTGATTCCGCCAAAGAACTTTGACCAAGTGAACTTCTTTATTCCTCAGTCTGTGAATCTGATGATCAAGGATTTAGACTGGAACCTCTTCAAAAGAGAGATCATGTTGAATATTTATGTCCTCTAAGGGGACTACGACTGCTGGTTCACCAATGCATTTATTTATCAAGGAAATGTGGAATATTAGGTGTACTGAGGCTAGGTTGGAAGGCAACTCAAGCTCGGAAGCTACCTTTTTAAGACAGCTGAGAATTCTCTCAGGACCAACATATCAGGGACTGAGCTTTTCCTTCTTGTTAAACCTTTTCACACCCTTCATGGCGAGATTTTCAAGTACACATAATCACTAATCTTAAACTTGAGATCTTTTCTTTACACATCTGCATACGATTTTTGTCGGCTCAGAGCTGACTTAAGCCTTTCCCTAATCAACTAAACTTTTTCTAAGGTATCAAATACCAAGTCAGGACCTACCACCATAGCCTCACCCACTTCAAACCAACCAATGGGAGATCTATGTATCCTCTCATAAAGTACCTCAAATTAAGCCATCTGAATGCTAGAATGATAGCTGTTATTATACGTAAACTCAATCAAGGGCAAGTGGTCATCCCAACTACCCTTAAAGTTAATGTTACACGCTCTTAACATATCTTCTAAAGTCTAAATTGTCCTTTCTGCTTGACCATCTATTTGATAGTGGAAGGTTGTACTGAGGTTGACTTGGGTACCAAGACCTTTTTGGAAGGCTTTCTAAAAATAACAGGTGAACTGTGTACCTCTATCTAAAATGATGGACAACAGAATTCCATACAATCTAACCAACTCTCTAACATAAAGCTTGGCCTAATCCTTGGCTGAATAAGAGGAATAAACTGGTAATAAATGAGTTGATTTGGTCATCCTCTCCACAATGACCTAAATTGAATCATGCTGGCGATGAGTACGGGGTAAACCCATTATAAAATCCCTGTTCACTTCCTCCCACTTCCAAGTGGGAATACTGAAATCCTACATAAACCTACCAGGCTTTTAATGCTTGATCTTAACCTACTGATATATTGTGCACTTAGACATAAACTTTACAAAGTCTTTTTTAATCCCACTCCACTAATAGGCTTTCCAAAAGTTGCGGTACATCTTGGTGGCCCCTGGGTAAATCAAGTAGTGCGACCATGCACTTCTGTAAGAATCTGCTGTCTCATGCCATCCACATATGGAACAAATAATCTACCTTGGCAACGCAACATACCATCTCCACCTTAGGAGAAAAACTCTACTTTCTGATCTCTAGCTGACTCTTTTGGTTTAACTAAATTGGGATCCCTTTCCTACCTTTCTTTTACTTTGAAAACCTGAGATGATTCTAAACTATTCTGCACCCATATGCTACCCTCTGTTAAATTGACTAAGCAGATACCTAGTCAGCCAAGATGATAAACTTCCTGAACAAACTTTCTCTTTCCATCCTCCATGTGAGCGACAATATCCATAGACATCCTACTAAGAGAATCAACTAGTAATACCGCGAGACTCTAACCAATAGTGCAACCATGAGTCAAGATCATGAGAAATAAATTATAATGTTTTGGGTTGTTTTCTGATCAAGCATGGTGTGTATTAAGGCCTTAAAGATGTCCTAACAATTGGGTGAATCAAAACATTCCTTACTGATTGAATTATTGTGAAGGATATTGGTATAGTCAACTTCAAATGAGAATATCTCTCATTATACTTGGAATTTTTGATCTCGTAACCTATCAACAAATAGATAATTGAATTATATTTCCAACGATACCAATTTTTTCCAAAATCCGATACCGGGGCAAAGGGTTATACCCATTTTACTCCAGCATGTCAATCTGGAAAAGGGTGACGACGTTTCTGACAGCCTATCACGTTTCTGACGACATTTCTGATGACGTCGTCATGTTTCTAATGATGTCATCAGCCTTAGGCAGAAAATCATAAAATTTTTCACCCTTAGGCAGAAAATTTAGAGAAGTTTTGAAAGGGTATTTTGGTCTTTCCCATCTTTTGGAGACCTCTATAGATATGAGAATCCCATACAAACCATAATATCATTATTTTCTCTTCCAATTCTCATGAGATAATATATCTAGGTTATATCAAGAACACAAATCTTCCAAGAATCATCCATAAATATTGAAAATTTCTTCAAGAACCAGGTTCTTCATAGTGTGGGGTTCAAGAATTATTTATTTCAAGTGTGGATAAAGTCTCAAGTACTAAAGTTCATCCAATTTCAAAGATTAAGGTATGTGGGGTTTTGAACAAGAACACTTCTTTTGTTTTTGTACCTAAAGATTTAATTTCTATTGAATTTCATGAATTTTGCAAAGTGGGTTTACAACCAAATTATTTTATCAAGGACTTATGAGATTTGAGCTATACAAGATTGACACATATGACTACTTCATTGTCTTACTTCTTAAATTAAGAATTTATGTCATAAGTTGTATATTGTTATCATGAAATGATAATTTCTAAGTGATTTATGATAAGTGTTATGATTTATGTTTTTCCATGAGAAGTTTGTCTATTGAATATACATTGATATTGAGCTTGAGAGTCAAGAACGAGTTCTATGATGTTTTCTAGAAGATTTGATACTTGATATGATTTGATAAGCAAGTGTACTTGATGATGAGAAATATTATTTTGAGATTTAGTCGAGTTAGGAATCCACAATTTGATTATGATTTACAAGTGAGATATATATTTATATTTTGGCCTTCATGATAAACCCTTGAGTTGATTAAGGTGGATTTCCTAACGCGTTCTGAGCTTAAGTCTAGGAGTAGTATTTAGCACCGAGCGGGATGTATGGGTGTAGCGCATCCTACTTCCCCAGAACTACGTGCCACCATAGGATTAAGATTAAGGGCCAAAGGCCAAGACTGTTATCACTAAAGTTAAGGTTCTACTCTGATGGCAAGGATAGAACAGCTCTCCCCAATGTGGGTAAGATGTTGAACTCTATGTAAACTCACATGGTTAATGTCGGTTATAAGAAACTCCCAAGTCCATAATAGTCCAAGTTTCATGAGTTATCGAGTCACTCTAAGTCATGAGTCAAAGAGTTTGAGTTGAGTCCAATGGTTTGTGAGATTTATGAAGTATCTGTTATTATTGATGATTTATGGAAAATATATTTCAAGTAACTCAAGCGAAGAGAATCATTATTATCAACATACATGATTTTCTTATACATTTATGATATTATTTAAATATTTCCTGCACCCCTATATACTCAGTACATTCCCAAGTACTGATTCTCATACTCTTCTATGTTCTATATTTTCTCGTGATGTAGGTTCAGGTGCTCAGTCTCAGCAGCAATAATGATCTTTGAGTACCTCCATCTACATTAGTACAGTTGGTGAGTCCTTATGGTTTGAGGACCTATGTCCCTGATTTTTGTCTTAATAGTAGATGGTTGTTTAGTTCTAGTTTAGTACAGGTTAGTTGGGGATCTATCCCAATGGCTTCTCAGTTTTATGTAGTAAAGGTTTTTTCAGACTAGCGTACCAGTATGTATAGAACTTTAGTATTTTGATTGTACAAGATAGTATTTCTTTATATTCTAGTATGTTCATGACATAATTATTCTTCTTTATTACATTTGGATTGTTGTCATAGTGAGTTATAGAGGTGATGACAGGTTTAGAGGGTTAGCTTGAGGCCGCGTGTGGCCTTAAGCACTGTGTGATGTATTGGGATGGGATCTTGGGGCGTTACAACCTTGGTATTAGAGCCTAAGGTTTAAAGGAGTCCTAGGGAGTCCGACAAACTGCGTAACGTAGAGTCTTGATCATCGGTGTGTAGCGCACCACATCTATGATCAAGAGGCTACAAGACGTTTTAGGAAAAGTCATTTTTTCTTTCAGAAGTCTTTCATGCCTACGAATATTTCTCTCTTTTATTAATTCGTGCTCTCTTATGACAAAAAATTCCTCCTCGTAGAGCTCCCAGAAACAACGAACGACCTTAACCCGTTGATCCTTTAAATGAGACGATGACTTGTGCTGAATTTTAGGAAGCTTTTTAGGTGCTAGCCCAGGTAGTTACCACCAATGCTCAGGCCAATATTTAGGCTGCTATTCTACCTCTGTAAAAAGGTAATTCTGCAGCAGCTCAAGTTCGGGATTTTATACGGATGAATCCGCCATAGTTTTATGGGTCAAGGGTAGGTGAAGACCCACAGATGTATCTTGATGAGGTGAAAAAGATCACCCAAATTATGCATGTAACAGAGAAAGAAAGTGTGGAGCTAGCTTCCTATCACTTGAAAGATGTTGCTTATGATTGGGTAGAGTTATGAAGGAAAAGTAGAGGGGAGGATGCCACTCCCATGACTTGGCTATTATTCCAGGACGCGTTCTTAGACCAATTCTTTCCCCCGGAGCTGAGGGAAGCAAACTAGAAGAATTTATGAACTTAAGACAAGGCTCCATGATAGTTAAGGAATATTATCTTAAATTTAACCAGTTGTCTAAGTATACTCCTGGTATGATGGTTGATTCTAGGACCAGTATGAGTAAGTTTTTGACTGGCGTATTGAGTTCTGTTGTGAAAGAGTGTAGGTCTACTGTGCTCAATAGGGACATGGATATTTCTAAATTGATGATACATGCCCAGTAGATTGAAGCGAACAAGGTAAGAGAGAGAGAGAGTGAGAAGGAATAAGATAGTTAGATCAGAGCAGCAAGGGTATAGTTAGAGTAAATTTTTTAGAGGGATCCCCCCTCAATTTCAGAGATGTTCTTTTTGCTAGCACCGTCATCAGCTAGTACTCCTGGATCTAGAGTCAGACAGGAGTAAGGTAATAGACCTACTGTGTCTAGGTATCAGGATAGTGTGAGTAATATACCTTGATATCCCCCATGTGCTAAGTATGGTAGGATGTATCCTGAAGAGTGTATGGCTGAGTAGAGAGGTTGTTTTGGTTGTGGTAATTTGGGCCACAAATTCAAGGATTCCCCATATGCTAGACAGGAGATCCATGATGTTCGTCCCCAGAGTTAGGCTATTAGTGCTCCAGCCCCTTAGGTTTGTTCTACTCCCCCTCAGGCTACCTCGTTTAGTACTATCGGTGGTCAGTGCCAGAATTAATTTTATGCTATACCACCTCGCCAGGAGCAGAAGGATTCACTAGATATTATTACTAGTACATTCCGTGTATTTCATTTTGTTGTGTATATGTTTATGGATCCTGGGTCAAGTCTTTCTTATGTGACTCCGTTAGTGGATGTGAATTTTGAGATCAATGCTGAAAAGATTCCTAAGCCTTTTTTAGTTTCTACTCTAGTAGGTAAACCTGTTGTTGCTAAGCAAGTATATAAGAAGTGTCCTATCACTGTCCTTCATAGAGTTATGTTTGCAGATTTGATTGAGCTAGACATGGTTGATTTTGACATTATTTTGGGTATAGATTGGCTTCACTCTTGTTATGCGTCTATAGACTGTCGTAGCTGTGTAGTCAAGTTTTAGTTTCCCAATGAGCCAGCGTTTGAGTGGTCCAGAAATTCTATATCTCCAAGGAGTCATTTCATATCCTATCTTAAAGCTAGGAAATTGATATCCAAGGGTTGCATCTATCATTTCGTTCGAGTTAAAGATACTAAGTTCGAGACTCTGACCATTCAATCGTCAACATTGTTAATGAATTTTGTGATGTTTTTCTAGAAGATCTCCCAAGGGTACCTCCCGATAGAGAGATAAAATTTAGGATTGATCTTCTCCCTGACACGCAACCTATTTCTATTCCTCCATATTGTATGGCCCCGGCAGAGCTTAAGGAGTTGAAAGAGCAACTCAAAGATCTTCTAGATAAGAGTTTCATAAGGCCTAGTGTATCTCCTTGGGGTGCATCCATTCTGTTCATATGAAACAAAGATGGTTCATTACAGATGTACATTGATTATTGTCAGCTTAACAAGGTCACAGTTAAGAACAAGTACCCTCTTCCTAAAATAGACTTGAGATTCGGTTATCACCAACTTAAAGTTAGGGAGTGTGATATTCCAAAGACAACGTTTCGCACTCGATATGGTCATTTTTAGTTCTTGGTCATGTCCTTCAGGATAACAAATGCCCAGAAGCCTTTATGGACCTCATGAATCGGGTGTTCAGACAGTACCAGGATATGTTTCTTATTGTGTTCATAGATGATATTCTTGTATACTCTCGAAGTGAGAACGACCATGCAGATCATCTCCGAATAGTCTCGCAAACCCTTAGAGATCATCAACTATTTGCCAAATTTAGCAAGTGCGAATTTTGGCTAAGGTCAGTTGCTTTTATGGGTCATATTGTTTCTTCTGAAGGTATTCAAGTTCACCCTTAAAAGATAGAAGCTGCAAAAAATTGGCCTAGACCTATTTCCTCATCTGATATTAGGATTTTCTTAGGTCTAGCTGGCTACTATCGTTGTTTTGTTGAGAGTTTCTCTTCTATTGAATTTCCTTTGACTCGGTTGACCCAAAAGAAAATTCAATTCCTGTGGTCTGACTCTTGACCCTTCCAAATGGTGTAGATGATTTTGTGGTGTACTGTGATGCTTCTAGAGTTAGGTTGGGTTGCGTGTTGATGCAGAAAGGTAAGGTTATAGCCTATGCCTCCAGACAGTTAAAACCGCATAAGAAGAACTACCTGACCCATGACCTTGAGTTAGCTGTATTGGTTTTTGCCTTGAAAATCTAAAGACACTATTTGTACGGTGTTCATGTTGATGTCTTTATGGATCACAAGAGTTTGCAGTATGTGTTTAATCAGAGAGAGTTGAATCTTCATCAGAGGCGATGGTTAGAATTGTTAAAGGACTATGATATGAATGTGCTATATCACCTGGACAAGGCCAATGTAGTGGCAGATTCCCTTAGCAGGTCGGCCATAGGTAGTGTAGCACAGGTCGAGGAAGATAGAAAGGAGTTAGCTCATGAGGTGCATCATCTGGCTAGGTTGGGAGTTAGATTTCTTGATTCAGCTAAGGGTAATGTTTGGGTCCAGAGTAGTTTTGAGTTTTTTCTAGTTTTGGAAGTAAAGGAGAGGCAAGATATGGATCTTAGTTTGGTCAGACTGAAGGAGTCAGTTAAAGACCAAAAGGTGGAGGTTTTCTCCCAAAGGGGAGATGGTGTATTAAAATTTCAGAATAGATTATGTGTGCCTAATGTTGAAGATTTAAGGCAGAGAATGATGGCTGAAGTTCATGGCGCGCGATATTCTATTCATCTCGGTGCTACCAAGATGTACTGCGATTTGTGAGAAATTATTGGTGCAATGGTATGAAAAAGGATATAGCAAAATTTGTAGAGAAGTGTACAACTTGCCAATAGGTTAAGATAGAACACCAAAGACCCAGTGGAATGATGCAAGAATTCAGTATTACTACTTGGGAGTGGGAGAAAGTAAATATGGATTTTGTGACTGGTTTACCTCCTTCTCAACGTCGTCATGATTCAATTTGGGTTGTTGTAGACAGGTTGACTAAGTTCGTGTATTTCTTGCTAGTGTATACATCTTTCACCGCTGAGGACTATGCTAAGTTGTACATTCGATAGTTAGTCAGGTTGCATGGAGTTCTTTTTTCTATTATCTGCAACAGGGGTACTCAATTTACTTCTCATTTTTAGAGGGCTTTTCAGAAGGGTCTTGGTACCCAAGTTCATCTTAGCTCCGTTTTTCATCCGCAAACCAATGGTCAGGCTGAGAGGACTATCCAAACCTTGGAGGATATGTTGAGGGCATGTGTTCTTGATTTCAAAGGATGTTAGAATAAACATTTGCCATTGATTGAATTTGTCTACAACAATAGTTTTCATGATACCTTTGGAGTGGCTCTATTTGAGTCTTTATACGAAAGGTGATGTAGATCACCCATAGGTTGGTTTAAAGTGGGTGAAGCCACTGTGAGTGGACCTGATGCTGTGTTTGAGGCTATGGAGAAAGTTAAGCTGATTCAGGAAAGGTTGAAGACATCCCAGAGTGGTCAGAAGTCATATGCAGATATGAGAAGAAGAGATCTTGAGTTTGAGGTTAATGATCTGGTGTACTTGAAGATTTCACCCATGAAGGGGGTGAAAAGATTTTGTTAGAAAGGAAAGCTTAGTCCCCAATACGTTGGCCCTTATAGAGTTTTGAATCATGTTGGAAAGCAGGTTACGAGATTGAATTGCCTGCCAAGTTGTCAGCTGTCCATCTTATCTTTCACATTTCTATGCTCAAGAAGCATATTTGTGATTCTGTGGTTGTTGATCTGTCAGAAAGTTTCGATGTTTAGGATAGCCTTTCGTATGATAAAGTTCCGGTTG
This sequence comes from Capsicum baccatum var. pendulum, assembly GCA_030864225.1. Taxonomy (NCBI): domain Eukaryota; kingdom Viridiplantae; phylum Streptophyta; class Magnoliopsida; order Solanales; family Solanaceae; genus Capsicum; species Capsicum baccatum. Next base: position 142,478,158 of record CM061559.1, read on the forward strand.
AAATCCTAGATTATCAAGTTCATAGACTAAGAAATAAGGAAGTAACCTTGGTCAAAGTTCTGTGGCAAAATCAATCAGTCGAGGGTGCTACTTGGGAAGCAGAAGCATATATGCGAACTAGATACCCTCATCTCTTCTCTTCGAGTTCAAATTAATATGAAGGTACTATTCTTCCTTAATCCAATTTCCTTCTAATCCAGTGTATTCAGCTATATGGTTATTCTCTCTATGATTCATGTATTTTGTGAAGTACTCAAAAATTTAGAATGAAGTAAGCCCTTTTAGTGAGTCGTTCCAGCTATACGTCCTTATTTTCTCTTGTTCTTGGTCTATATAGCCACATTCGAGGACGAATGTTTCCAAGGGGGAGATATTGTAATACCCCGAGACTCTAACCAATAGTGTAACCATTAATCAAGCTCATGAGAAATAAATTATAATGTTTTGGGTTGTTTTCTAATCAATGATTGTGTGTATTAAGGCCTTAAAGATGTCCTAACTATTGGGTGAATCAAAACATTCCTTACTGATTGAATTCTTGGGAAGGATATTGGTATAGTCAACTTCAAATGATAATATCTCTCATTATAATTGGAATTTTTGATCTCATAACCTATCAACAGATAGATAATTGAATTAGCTTTCCAACAATACCAATTTCGCCAAAATCTGATACCGGAACAAAGAGTTATACCCATTTTACTCCAGCATGTCAATCTAGAAAAGGGTGATGACGTTTCTGACGGCCTGTCACGTTTTCGATGACATTTCTGACGATGTCGTCACATTTCTGATGACATCGTCAGCCTTAGGCAGAAAATCATAAAATTTGACCCTTTTGTGATGACATTTCATGACGGCCTATCACGGGTCTGACGGCCTGTAACAGATGTCGTCAGCTATTTTTTTCAGCAATTTAGAGACATTTTTGAAAGGGTATTTTAGTCTTTTTACATCTTTTGGAGGCCTCTATAAATATGAGAATCCCATCCAAACCCTAATTCCATTATTTTCACTTCCAATTCTCTTGAGATAATATATCTAGGATTATATCATGAACATAAATCCTCCAAGAATCATCCATAAATCTTCAAAATTTCTTCAAGAACCAAGTTCCTCATAGTGTGGGCTTCAAGAATTATTTATTTCAAGTGTGGATAAAGTCTCAAGCACTAAAGTTCATCCAATTTCAAAGATTAAGGTATGTGGGGTTTTGAACAAGAACACTTCTTTCGTTCTTGTGCCCAAAGATTTAATTTCTATTGAATTTGATGAATTTTGTAAAGTGGGTTTACACCCAAATTACTTTATCAAGGACTTATGAGATTTGAGCTATACAAGATTGACACATATGACTACTTCATTGTCTTATTTCTTAAATTAAGAATCTATGTCATGAGTTGTTTGTTGTTATCATGAAATGATAATTTCTAAGTGATTTATGATAAGTGTCATGATTTATGTTTTTCCATGAGAAGTTTGTCTATTGAATATATATTGATATTGAGCTTGAGAGTCAAGAACGAGTTCTATGATGTTTTCTGGTAGATTTGATACTTGATATGATTTGATAAGCAAGTGTACTTGATGATGAGAAAGATTATTTTGAGATTTAGTCGAGTTAGGATTCCACAAGTTGATTATGATTTACAAGTGAGATATATATTTATATTTTGGTCTTCATGATAGACCTTTGAATTTATTAAGGGGGATTTCCTAACGCGTTCTAAGCTTAAGTCTGGGAGTAGTATTTAGCACCGAGCGGGTAGTATGGGTTCAGTGCATCCTACTTCCCCAGAACTACGTGCCGCCGTAGGATTAAGATTAAGGGACAATTTCCAAGACAGTTATCACTAAAGTTAAGGTACTACTCTAATAGCAAGGATAGAACATCTCTCCCCAACGTGGGCAAGACGTTGGACTCTATGTAAGCTCATATGGTTTATGTCGGTTATAAGAAACTCCCAAGTCCATAATAGTCCAAGTTTCATGAGTTATCGAGTCACTCTAAGTCATGAGTCAAAGAGTTTGAGTTGAGTCCAAGGATATGTGAGATTTATGAAGCATATGTTATTATTGATGATATGGAAAATATGTTTCAGGTAACTCAAGCGAAGAGAGTCATTATTATCAGCATACATTATTTTCTTATTCATTTATGATATTATTTAAATATTGCTTGCACCCCCACATACTCAGTACATTCCCAAGTACTGATTCCCATACTCTTCTGTGTTTTATATTTTCTCATGATGTAGGTTTAGGTGCTCAGTCTCAGCAGCAACAATGATCTTTGAGTACCTCCATCTACATTCGTACAGTTGGTGAGTCCTCATGGTTCGAGGACCTATGTCCCCGATTTTTGTCTTGATAGTAGATGGTTGTTTATTTCCAGTTCAATACGGGTCAGTTGGGGATCAATCCCAATGGCTCCTCAGTCTTATGTAGTAGAGGCTTTGTCTGACTAGAGGACCAGTATGTACAAAACTTCAGTATTTTGATTATACAAGATAGTATTTCTTTGTATTCTAGTATGTTCATGACATGATTCTTCTTCTTTATTATAGCTTGATTATTGTCATAGTGAGTTATAGAGGTGATGACAGGCTCAGAGGGTTATCTTAAGGTCCCGTGTAGCCTTAAGCACCATGTGACGTCGTAGGATGGGATCTTGGGGCATTACACAACCACTACATTGGCCTTGCAGAAATGATATAAAACACTCATATCGTAGTCTTTTAACAACTCTAACCACCTTCTCTGATTCAAATTCAAATATTTCTGAAAGAACACATACTGCAAGCTTTTGTGATCTGTGAACACATTAACATACACCCCATACAAATAGTGTCTCCAAATCCTTAAGGCAAACAGTACAACAGCTAACTCAAGATCATAAGTATGGTAATTCTTTTTATAGGTCTTAAGCTATCTAGAGGCATAGGCTTTGACCTTACCTCTCTACATTAAAACACACTCCAAACCAACTCTGGAAGCATCATAATATACCACAAACCCATCTGAACCATTTAGTAAAGTCAAAATTGGGGCTGTAGTGAGTCGAGTCTTTAACTTCTGAAAACTCTTCTCACAAGAATCTGACCACTGGAACTTGACTTTCTTCTAAGTCAATCTGGACATGGGAAATACAATAGACAAAAACCCTTTCATAAATCATCGATAATAGCCAGATAAACCTAAGAAACTCTTGATATCTGATGGAGATATGGGTCTGGTCCATTTTCTCACTGCTTCAGTTTTTTGAGGGTCAACTCTAATGCCATCACTGGAAATGATATGACCAAGAAAAACTACTGACCTTAGCCAAAATTTGCATTTACTGAATTTGGCGAATAACTGATGGGATTTGAGGGTCTATAACACTATTTTGAGATCATCTGCATAATTATTTTCACTGCGGGAGAAGACAAGAATGTCATCAATGAAGACTATGATGAACATGTCCAAATACTGCTTGATACACGGTTCATCAAGTCCATGAACACTACTGGGGAATTGGTACGACCAAATGACATGGCTAGGAATTCAAAGTGACCATACCAAGTTTTGAAAGCTGTTTTTAGAATGTCATATTCTCTGACTCTAAGGTCTATCTTGGAAAATTAACTAGCACCCTGAAGTTGGTCAAACAAGTCATTGATTCTGGGAAGTGGATACTTGTTTTTTACCATGATTTATTTAACTAACGGTAGTCAATATACATTTTGAGAGAACTCTCTTTCTTACACATGAATAGAATAGGTACACCCTAAGGAGATATGCTGGGTTTGATGAATCCCTTATCTAGGAGATCCTTTAACTGTTCTTTTAAATCTTTGAGTTTTGCTGGAGCCATTCTGTATGGAGGGATAGAGATAGGCTGAGTATCAGGAAAAAGGTCTATTTCAAAATCAATTTCTCGCTTGAAAGGGACTCCAGAAAGATCTTTGGGAAACACATCTGGAAATTCAAATACTACTAGAACTGGCTCAAGACTGGGTGTCTAGGAACTAGAATCCTTAACTCGAGCAAGATGATAAACACACCCCTTAGATATCATTTTTCTCGCCCTTAGGTATAAGACAAGCTGACCCCTGAGTGCTGAAGTACTACCCCTCCATTCTAGGACAGGTTCATTTAGGAACTAAAAATAGACAATTCTGTTTCTACAGTCAATGGAAGCGTATCATGAATAAATCCAATCCATGCTGAGAATGACATTAAAATCTGTCATCTCTAACTCCACTAAGTCTTCTAAAGTAACCTTCTGAGATAACATAATCGGACAGTTACTATATACCCACTGGGCTATGATAGACTTACCCACTGGGGTATAAATTGAGAAGGTCTCTGCTAGGATTTCGAGACTAACTCCAAAGTCAACAGCTATATAAGGAGTTACAAAGGACAAAAAAGCTCCTGGATCTAGCAAAGCATAAACATGTAAATGATAAATTTGTAACGTACTGGTGACCACATCAGGAGAACTTTCCTGATCCTATTGGGAATGGGGTACATAGATTCTATTCATGCGCTACCCACTGGTGGCACTGAAAGTGGTACCCTGCTGAATCGGGTGTTCAGACTGAGCTGGGGGATGATTATCTTGAATTCGAGAACCGACCTGAGGACACTCTTTGACCCTATGGCTTAGCTTGCCATATCCAAAACATACATCTCTGTCAGCTCGACAGATATCCTAATGGTTTTTGCCATACTTTTGGCAAACGGGATTTGTTCGGGCACTATTAACACTACCCTGGGGTTTAAGGACTATCACCCTATCTTTATTGCTATCTCTGAATTTTGGTACTGGAGCACTGGTTGAGGATGGATTTAAGACTGGAGATTTTAGGTAAAACTAAGAATGATTACCACCTTTTGACTTAGACTGAGTGAAGTTGGAGCTACTTGTTCTAGCTCTCTTATTTTTCTTCCCCTTCTCCTTATTCTTAGCCTCTTCTATCTACTGAGTATGGACTGTGATCCTGGATATGTCTATCTTTTTAATCAGCATTGTGGTCCTACACTCCTTGACCACACTGTTAGATACACCAGATACGAACTTACTCATCTTAGATCTGCTATCTGCTACCACATGAGGGGCATATCTAGCTAGCTAAGTAAAATTGAGAGAATACTCTTTCACTGGCATGTTGCCCTATTTCAGATTGATAAACTCTAAAACCTTAGATTTTCGTAACTCTAATGGGAAGAAACTATCAAGGAAAGTAGTAGAAAACTCCTCCCATTTGACGGGGCTTACATCTACGCCTCTATCTACCTTCCATTATTTAAACCATATATAAGTCACATCCTGCAACTGATATGTGGCCAACTCAACACTTTCACTAGTAGTCACCCCCATAATATCTGTGACTTTCTACATCTGATCAAGGAATTACTGTGGGTCCTCATATAACTTAGACCCTATAAATGAAGGGGGATTCATTCGGCAGAAGTCCCAAATTCTGGCTACAGTAGTATTGGCCACTAGGTTGGCCTGAACGACAGGATATTTATTCTGGGCTGACAAAGAATGAGCTAGAGTAGTGAAAGCTGCTCTGAATTCTACATGGGAAACATGCTGTAATACCCCGTACTTCTACCTAGCATGAAATTATCCCAAGAATGTTAGAAACTTACTTTGAAAGATGAATCCACTTTTGTACACATTGAACTTTTAAGAATTTCACTTTTTGTTGAGTAGGAAATTTAATAAGCTTTCCATCGATACCCATTTCTTCAAAATCCAGTATCAGGGTAGAAAGTTATGGCTGAAATACAAAAAGCAGTCAAAACTGCCCAGGTGAGACGGTGAGAGCCGACGAACCGTCGAGCTAGCGACAGACCGTTGCCCAAGCCATCACAACAGAGACAGTGAGACCACATTTTGCCTAAGGGCGATGGCTCAGGCCGACGGACCGTTGAGCTAGCTATAGATCATCACCCAAGCTATCGTAGGAGATACAATAAACCTCTATTCTACCCAGGTACAATGGTCAGGACAAACGGATCGTCGACCCACTGACGGATCGTCGCATATTTTGTTCGGTAATTTCATGTCGTTTTTCAAAGGGACCCACCGTCGCATATTTTGTTTGGTGATTTCATGTTATTTTTAAAAGGGCATTTTGGTATTTTTCCCACCCTTTTAATAGTCTGATAAAAGCCAAAACTGAAGTACATAGCTTCATACTCTCCAAAGACATACAAAATTAGGGTTTTCTCTCAAAGATAATTCCGAAGAACAAAATTCAAATCCTTCTTCAAGAAACTAAGAGATTAAAGTTCTTCAAGTCCAAGGACTTCAAGAAACTCATAATCAAGGTATGTTATGTGTTGATTCATGGTTACCTTTCACCCATGAAGCTCAAGAATCTCTTTTTAAAATCTAAGATTTGTGTATTTATGAATGTTCATGATTTAAATTGAATTGAAATTCATGTTCATGATGTTTTGGTATTTTGATTCATGTTTTAAATTACATATTCCAATGATTGACCCTAGTATATGAAAATTTGTATAATAATCATTATAAACCCTTCAAATTAGTAAATTTATTTATGCATCCATGACAATTAGATGCATTGCTGATGGTATAACCAAAGTATGCTTCCCATATGTTTGATTAAATACTTATGTGAAGGAAAAATGCCGTACTTGTATGATAATATGAAATCCCTATTTATGTACAAGTTTATGCTTGTCAAATGTTTGATGAAATGTCTTAGTCAGTGAATTATGGATACATATGTAGCCTTGTGGTGCTTTAGAACTTGTACTTCATAAAATCTCTAACTAATTATATTATGGATTGTTGATGTTGGTCATGTATTCAAGAAAGTCATGTTTTGTCATTTTCTTTCCATCGAGTCCTAGGGGTACTTGTACCCAAAAAATATTGTTGTGTGCTTAGAGACAGTGTTATGTTTTTACGATATCCTCAGTCAAACTATGATCCATAGAACCCAGTCAGTCATGTGACTCACAAAAGCTCAGTAATTCAGTAATCTCAGTAGTATTTTGTCAGTTAACAGAACTCAGTGAATTTAGTCTAGTCCATTTTAGTTAATCATGTTCAGTGTCTATCCAGATAGGAGTAGGAACTAGCACCGAGTTAACACAAGAATAGGAACTCACCTGCTATATGATGGTCTGATTCTTAGAAGCAATCCTTGCATTCTAGAACTATATAGCCAGCGTGGGTTAAGATATCATAGCCTTTTATATAAGGTAGATGAGGTGGCTTAACCTATTATATGAGGGTTCCTACCATTCTCACTAGAGTTACCTATTATATGAGGGTTACTCACAGATTGTCCTTACCAGTGGCGTGGTATTGATACCCTTCTAATTGGGGTTACAGATTGGAACCCAACTCAACAATATTGTGTTATTTATGCCATGTCCGTTAGATAACTACTTCTCATATTTTCAGTTACAGAATTCAGGACTGTCAGATACAGTCAACTTAGAACAACATAAAACTCAACTAGTTCCATCAGAACCTAGACTGTCAGATATAGTCACTCAGTTTTAGTTATTTCAGTCATGCAGTTATTAGTATCTCATGTTATCAGTACTTAGGCTCAGTAATCATGTTATCACGAACTCAGTTGAAGTTATTATACATTCATGCATGGATTATCACGTTCACGTTATCCTGTTAGTTAGTGTAGTTCATGCATGTAAACCCTTTGCATTCAGCCTACCTCACATGTATACCAGTACATTCAATCGTACTGATGTATTCGCGCTATGGTATTTAATACCATAGGTTCATAAGCACGAGCTCTAGAGCATCAGTAGTATTCTAGTCTCAGTAGTCAGATTTAGCAGTGAGTCCTTATCCTTCGAGGATATGACCATTACTTTATTATCTCATTAATTAATTTATTTCAGTAGTTGGAGTTAGTTGGGGACATGTCCCATCAACACCTTATTCAGAAAGTTCAGTCAGTTAGAGGCTTTTCAAACTATCTTGTTAAGACAGTTATTTCAGTTATTTTAGGTATTTCATACCCCACACAGATGTTATATTTTATCAGATATTATGTCTCAGTTTTGAACCTTTCAGGCTCACAACCTTTATTTCCGTATTTACATAGTATATTATGCAGTGTTCAGGTACAAATATCAGTCATGGGTTGGCTTGTGGTCCTTCAGGGTCATAAGCACCATGTAGCATTCTGGGTACCATATTTGGGGTGTTACAAACTTAGTATCAGAGCCTAAGGTTCAATAAATTCCTAAGAAGTCCGAAAGCCGCATCTAGTAAAGTCTTGTGCATGGGTGTATTGCACACCACATTTATTTACAGGAGGCTATAAGATGTTTTAGCAAAAGTTTACCATCTTTCAGTATTAATGTCGTGTCAATGAGCATAATATATAGTTAATATCTTAGTCTAGTCTAATCTATTTCCATCTTTCTTTTACAGAACATGCCTCCCCAAAAAAGAAATGGGAATCAGCCAGCTCCTTATCCCGAAGATCCTTTAGGCGAACATGTTTCTTATGCAAAGTTTATAGCTATATTCACTACTCTTGCTTAGTCAGTTGCTGCTTAGAACAAATGACTAGCTGTCGTTCTAACCAATTCAGTTGCAGCTAGGATTTGAGACTTCACCTGAATAAATGCTCCATATTTTCTCGGGTCTTAATCAGATAAATACCCTCAATAATTCATCGATCAATTTCAGAAGGTTACAGATATCATGGGTGTGTCAGCTATTGAGAGTGCTGAGCTAGCTATATATCAGTTATAGGATATTGATCACACTTGGTTTAAATAGTGGAAGTCAGAAAGGTCAGATGATGCAGGGCCTATTGAGTGGGAGGAGTTTGTCACCACATTCTTAGATAGATTCTTTCCCCAAGAGCTGAGAGAGGCTAAGGTGTTAGAATTTATCAACCTCAGGCAGGGAAACATGATGGTGAAAGAGTATTCTCTTAAGTTAACTTAATTAGCCAGATATACACCTGATGTGGTTGCAGACAGCAGGGCCAAGATGAGTAAGTTTATTTTTAGGGTGAATAATAGTGTGGTAAATGAGTGAAGGTCTGCGATGTTGAATAGTGACATGACTTTAGCTATGCTTATGATGCATGCTTAATAGATAGAAGAGCAGAAGATTAAGATGAGGGAGAAACAGAATAAGAGAGCTAGGATAGGTGGTTTCAACTTTGTTCAACCCAAATTAGAAGGAGGAAACTGTTCTCAGTTTCATCCTAAGTCATCAGTTACAGTTCCTTTTTCCATTAGCGCTCTAGCTCCTAAGTTCACGGATGGTAACAGAGATAGAGCACCAAGATCTAATTCATAGGGTAGTGTTAGCAGTGCCCATACGTATCCTCTTTCCCAGGCTTATGGCAAGCACCATCAGGGTATTTGTAGAGTTGGCAGTGGTATTTGTTTCAAATATGGCAAGCCAGGCCACAAAGTTAGAGACTATCCTCAGCCAGGTCCTCAGGGTCAGCCGAACCATTCGTCAGCTCAATCCAGTCACCCAAACCAGTAGGGTGCCACCTCCAGCGCTACTAGCAGGCAATGTCCAAATCAACTTTATGCTCTCCAGTCCCGACAAGATCAGGAAAATTCTCCTGATGTGGTTACTGGTAGTTTACGCTTTGCTAGATCTAAGAGCTTCTTTGTCTTTTGTTACTCCCTATATAACAGGTGATTTCTGAACCAGTCTCAAAATTCTACTAGATCCCTTTTCAGTCTCTACCGCAGTAGGTAAAACCATCATAGCCCGATGAATATATAGGAACTGCCCGATTATGATATTTTAGAAAGTCACTTTAGCAGATTTAGTCAAATTAAAGATGACTGATTTTGATGTCATTCTCGACATGGATTGGCTTCATTCCTTCTATGCCATAGTCAACTGCAGAAATAGAATAGTCCATTTCCAATTTTGAATAAACCCATCCTAGAGTGGAGGGGTAGTACTTCAGTGTTTAGAGGTCAGCTTGTTTCCTACCTTTAGGCTCAAAAAATAATATCTAAGGAGTATGTCTATCATCTTGTTCATGTTAAGGAATCTAACTCCAAAAGTCTCAGTCTTGAATTAGTCCCAATAGTGAAGGAGTATTCAGATGTCTTTCCCGAAGATCTTCCAGGAATTCCTCCCGAAAGGGAAATAGACTTTGGCATTGATCTTTTTCTAGATACTCAGCCTATATCTATTCCGCCATATAGAATGGCGCCTGTAGAACTCAGAGAATTGAAAGAGAAGCTGAAGGATCTCTTAGATAAAGGATTCATCAGACCCAACATATCCTCGGGGGGAGCACCAGTCTTATTCGTACGCAAGAAAGATAGTTCTCTCAGAATGTGTATAGAATACTGTCAGCTCAATAAAGTCATGGTCAAGAACAAGTATCCTCTTCCCAAAATTGGACTTGATTGACCAACTTCACGGTGCCAGTTATTTCTCTAAGATAGACCTCAGATCCGGCTATCATCAACTCAGAGTCAGAAAATATGACATTTCAAACATATCTTTTCATACTCGGTATGGTCACTTCGAGTTTCTGGTCATGTCCTTTGGTATTACTAATTCCTTAGCCGCTTTCATGGATTTGATGAACCGGGTTTTCAAGCAGTACTTGGACATGTTCATCATATCCTTCATGGATGATATTCTGGTCTATTCTCACAGTGAGCGTGATCATGCAGACCATTTCAGAATCATACTTCAGACTCTCAGAGATCATCTGCTATTTGCCAAATTCAGTAAGTGCGAGTTTTGGATAAGGTCAATAGTATTCCTTGGTCATATCATTTTCGATGATGGCATTAGTGTAAATCCTTAAAAGACCGAAGTGGTAAGAAACTGGCCCAGACCTGTCTCACCATCAGACGTCAGGAGTTTCTTGGGTTTGGCTGGCTATTAAGAAACTGGCCCAGACCTATCTCACCATCAGACATCAGGAGTTTCTTGGGTTTGACTGGCTATTACAGACGATTTGTTGAGGGATTTTAATCTATTGCATCCCTATGTCTAAATTGACTCCGAAGAAAGTCAAGTTTCAGTGGTCAGATCCTTATGATAAGAGTTTTCAGGAGTTGAAGACTCAACTTACCTCAGCTCCAGTCTTAGCTCATCCAGATGGTCCAGATGGGTTCATGGTGTATTGTGATGCATCCAGAGTAGGGTTGGGTTATGTCCTCATGCAGTATAGTAAGGTCATAGCCTACGCCTCCAGACAGCTTAATCCCCCTGAGAACAATTATCCTACTCATGATCTTGAGTTAGCAGCCATAGTTTTTGCCTTAAAGATTTAGAGGCATTATCTATACGAGGTTCATGTAGACGTGTTCATAGATTATAAGAGCCTTCACTATGTCTTTTCTCAAAAAGATGTCAATCTTTGTCAGAGAAGATGGTTAGAGCTCTTAAAAGATTATGACATGAGTGTCCTTTATCATCCGGGCAAGGCTGATGTAGTGGCCGACGCTCTTAGTAGACTGTCTTTGAGTAGTTTTTCTCATGTTGAGGACAGTAAGAATAAGTTAGCTTAGGAAGTCTATCAGATTGCCAGACTAGGCATTCTCTAAGTCGATTCAGAGGAGGGCGACACATGGGTTCATAGTCGTTCAGAATCATCTCTAGTTTCCGAGGTAAAAGAAAAGCAAAATAGAGATCCCTGTCTAGTCAAGTTGAAAGAGTAATTCAAGGATCAGAAAGTAGAGGTTTTCTCCCAAGAGAGATATGGTGTTCTGCGTTGTCAGGGTCGTCTCACTACCAAAAAAAACCACATTTAGCAAGAGACCGATAACGTTGCTAACCAACAGAAATCCATCGCTAAATCCATTTAGAGATGGATCAGCAACAAAATATTATTTGTTGCTATATTGCGCGTTGCTAACCATTTAGCAATGGAAAAATAAAATTCGTTGCTAGATTTGCAATGGAATAGAGACGTCCTATATCCGTTTCTATATTTTAGCAACAAATATATTCATTGTTATATTTGTAAGTGTCGTTACTAATTTCATGTTGTATTTCGTCATTTTGATTATTTCCTGACCAAATATTTCATTGTTAGTCCGTCACTAAAAAATCCCAATTTTTGTGACAAAAAATGGAAGTTTTAGTGACAAAAAATATTTTCCTCAATCCGTTGCAAATGTTTTAGTTTGGCAATAAGTAATTTTGTCGCTAAATCTGTCGTCATTACTTTTCTTTCAATATATTTTTATTTGTATTTTGAATATTAATAGAATATTATAAAATTATTATAATACCCAATATTCATATAAAATAAGCCACATATATATAGATAGTAAAATCTTCTTATAATATCCAACATGCATATAAAAGAACCCATATATATAGATAGAAAAAGTCTAAATATCCTCAATACAAAATATAGCAATATCTAAACATATAAGTATGTACAAAACATCCTCAACACCTACATCCATCAAGTGTAATTTTTTGTTGCACAATTTTAAACGTTTCAACAAAATAGACCATCAAAACCAATGCACTGATCGTCAAAAGTATCACAAATGATCAAGATCATTGCAATCATCATTTAAGGAATCACGATCGTCCAAAGGAGTAGCCGGAGGTGTGACAACTGATCGTGAAGAAACCAACTTTTGTACCTCTTCAATGACAATAGGAAAAAATTGATTTTTAAGTGCGGGAATCAATCGCTTCACAAACTCATCCAAATCTGAATCTGCAGCTGGTACCGATTCATGTGAAGCTAAATATGAAGTCTTTCCACAAGAAAAACACAGAGTTTGGCCGTAGTACCCTTTGGCTTCAGATTCAAGACCAAATACTCTTCGCTTTTTTTCTCCTCCGAAAGCTTGGTAATATGCTTCAATTTGATCAATAACAAATTCTGATAATATTTTTTCTCGTAATATTTCTTCAAATCTTTCCTATAATAGTGGAAGTCAAATTATAATGGATTGTACTTACAAATGATTAGATACCAAAAGGTACTTTAAACTAAAAAATGAGAATTAAGTAAACTACTACATCAAGATTTAATCTTACATGGAAGATTCGGGAATGTTCATCAACGAAAGATTTTCCATCATGACCATGTGTGTGAACATGCAAATGTAACTCACTTGGTGTCGGATCTCGACCTATTTTAGCATCTTGTAAAAAAGAAGTGTTGAGCATTGTACTAGAACAAAACTGCTGGAATATTTCAAGTAAGCCAGAAATGTTTGTAAAGCCATAATTCAAGTGAAACGTAGTTGGTCATCAGGTAAATATTATTAGTCGCGTGGTAAGAACTATGTTATCCAATTTACATTGTTCTTACTAAGCAATGAATAGAAAGAGTTTGCTAAATTTCATTGCATCAAAATTACTGAGAACATATGATAATAATGAACATTTTGAAATTTCCAGTCAGATTCCAGTGTGAAGGTTATATAAGATGAAAGGTCTTAATTAATCCTCTAAAGCCTTTCATAGAAAGTTGGGTGAGTGAATTTTCACCTACGCATAGCTCTTGCCGGCTAAGAAAATGAAGAGTACACCACAAGATACAAAATATAGTGCAAAAGTTGACGATATGAATGTCTGGTTTGATGAGAGCTTTATAAATATGGTTTGTGGATGCAAAACAATTAATGTGCATTAACCATCAACAAGAGCACTAAAATAGGTTGATAACGCTCGTGGTTAGTTAGCCCCATTGTTGAGTGATGGTTCACCCCCATGGCTTGCACTAAGGGTCCCTATTAAGAAGACAAACATCAATATCGAAGCTCGTTATTGGTTGAGATTTTGTGTAGAAGCCTCAAACCCCCCAAAAATAATACGATGCTAGTGCATCCTTGAGAGGTATTCGTTGGAATAATCATGATGAAAGATAGAATAAAACTTACCTCTATTATTTCCCCAGAGATATCATGTCAGACCCAATAAAAGAAGAATTCTTTTCTTATCTGTGCCATATCAATGAGATCCTAATAACGCTCAAAATACACCTTAAGATATACAAAGTGGTTAAAAATATAATTTTTATCCAACTTGGAATTAGGGTCGATTTTAAAGGGAATGAAGGTGATAGCTTCACCCTTAACTGTCACAACTTACTATAAGTTGTCATGCAATTCTAAAAATAATATAATAAAGTAAAATAGGGGGATTATTTTTAAAAAAGATTTTGTGTTAAGATCTCAGTTACAATGTTAGCTTGTTCAAATAAATCCTACATGATGTAATGAATATATTAAAGCACTTGGGGTTAGGCCTTCTTAAGAATGACTATATACGTGGTTATGAAAATCCACCTAAACTAGATTGATAGTTATGTCTACAAACTTGGTCTTAGGGATGGAAGGTAATTTCTCAATCTACCACAAACCTTCACATGCGTTTCTTTTTAGCACCCATGGGTCCACACTACAAAGAAACCAATAACTTCAAAATGGGTGGTCTATTCCTAGAACTACTTCTTAAATAAGTTCAACTCAAGTTTTGTTAACTAAATCTTATCACTCCTGTCTCCTCTTTTAAGCAAAATAAGAGATCCAAACCTAGACTAAGTTCGCAAATTCAATATATAAATTAACACATAGATAATTTGCTAAAATAATAACATGGAATCAAATATAATGATAAATAATCACTACCGACACAACAATCAATTCTTAATAATTTATATTCCCACGTTATGGAAATTAGAAACTCATAGCAATAGAAAAAAGAGATTAACCTAATTACTCATCCTAATTTTCTATAGGATCCAAATATTTCACATGAAAAATCCAAATTCCAAGAAATAATATAGTTAATATCCTAACTAGGGTTTGATAAAATGCATCAGATTCAAAAAACTGACAAAGATAGGGTTCTAAATAGCCAAAAAGGCTTAAATAGCTTCAGCAAAAATAGTCCTCAAAATTATAGAAATTCCACCATATCAAATTTAGTTGAGTTGTATTCCACCGCCAAAGGGATCAACAATGCACCAAATTTTCCAAGGCTCAGTAATTTATCTTTGAATTTTAGTGTCAGTGTTGTTAACTTTGGCGATAGAGCTTGGCCTTACCGATCAGTACGTCGATGCACAAAATCATATCCTTCATCACTATTTTGTCCAAGTTGACCTGGCCCAATCACTTGGAGTTAGTTATAGTTGAAGATGTCAGGGGGTCAATTGAAAACAAAATCTCCATCTCACCCTAGAGGTAGTGGTATGGACTACGTACACTTATCATCCCTAGACCCAACTTATTTTGAATATACTTGGTATACTGTTGTTGTTTTTGTTTGTTCCATCCTTTTACCGATACATAGAATAATTGTCATGACCTAATTTCATTGGCAATGATGGCACCAACTTTATTCCACTTATAGGTAAGACAAGCTATATCCCAAAACAACATGTAATGGGATAACAATTGGAATGTAAGGTAAACAAGGAAAAAATCAATAACAATTGTATTAGTAGCAGAATAAGGGAGATATATGTACAAAGACATACATAATTTAAAAGAGAGGGAGATGACAAAATAAACAAAAGAATCCCCCTAAGAACTAGTAAGCTTGGTACTAAAACTACTATAACCAAAAACAAGAATACTAGGTAGTATCTAATATATATATATATATATATATATATATATATATATATATATATATATGAAGTAGTCTCAAAATACAAAAAACTATAACTAAAATTGATCGAGAAGGATCAACCTCAAACTTAAGAATGCTCACCCCATCTTTGGATCAATAGTTGTACTGGAGAATAACATCAACGCTAGTGGCTTATACTCGAATCTCGATAAGGGAAAGATGTAAAAGTGAAATATGATTACCAACTTAATGGGTACTCAGTAGACACATCTACCAACTGAGCTTATATATAGTAAAAACGTACATATAATGTGAGTGCGTATGCTATGTCAAAGTAACAGGGGGATAGATATGTAAATATGTATTGAACTAGGTTAAAGCAATAAAGGAAATAAATAACTAAAATATGATAAATGAACTAGCTACTTGGCACCCATTAGCCAAAAACAAGAAAGCAATTAACCCTACCAAGCCCTAATAAGTCAATGGGTGAAGAAAATAGTAAACTAAGATTGAGAAAATAAATGTCCAGTTACTAAACTGATCCCATGTAACCTTTTGCTCCCAAATCCATGATGAAAAATCTAGGTATGTACTAGGCTAGAACTGAAATAAATGTATAATAGGGAGAGGCCAGACGCTGGATTCGAATTTAAAATTATAGATAATAATAAGAGGCCACATGAATCAGGTACAACAAAACTCAGTACCACTACCAAACTCCCAGTAACAATGTTAATCAACACCAAAACATCTAATTGTAATTGTAAATAGATGTCGAACTTAAATCAAAACTCATAGTAACCAGACGGTGTGTAGAAATAAGTGATCCCATAAGTAGCCAACCTCAACTGTAACTTGATACCAAAGTCGTACTAGATCTCATAAATAATAACCAAACAATAGTATTAATCAATTACAATATCATGGTAGAACTCATACAAATAATAGCAATAAAGTATTTACAGGACTCAAATGATAACTGAAATACATTTACAAAAATATAATCATAACTAGCTAATAGGAAGAAACTCAAGGGTTCTAATCCTATATCCTAATAATAAAGTTATAAATATAAATCTCAGGTAGATAAGTTCACTAAGGTAAGGCGGGTCTTGAACAGTAGGTCAATAAGGTACAACTGAAGATTGGTTGCTACTTTGCTCGAGAAAAATAAGGTAAAATGGACTAGAAATCATGTCTAACTCAAACCCACACAAAGTTAACAACCTAGATTAGTATCCAGGATAAGCCTAAAGGGTTTTAATGATAATTATACTTGCTAAAAAAGGTAGTTGGTCTAATATGGGTTCTCGATAACCAAACCCAGGCCCCAACCTAGACTAGTCTTGTCTAAGCCTTCCCATTCTAATTTCAAGGTACTAATAACACTAGTTTTATCCATAAAGGATGATTACACTATAGTTTTATCCATAAAGGATGATTACACTATACTAGGGGTGAATGGGCCTAAACTCTACAAAAATATAGCCCTAGCTGGTTAAATTAGGCATAAAAATAATAGAATGATGCCCGGGATAAACTACCTACAAAAATCTACCACAATAGTATATGAATACCATAAATAATAATAACATATATGTAGGACAAACCTAGCTTACCTGGATACCATCGAACGCTTATTGAATTATCTAAATTAGAGGTTTCCACTTCTGAGAGGCCTTAGAGAGTTGCCACCCTATCAAAATAATGATCTAACTATTAAGATGAGAGAAATAATACCCATATTGCTTATAAATATTGTGGGTCAGAAATTGGACCAAAAATCTCATGCACCCCTACTGGCAGAATTGCAAAATTAAAGTTGTCATAATGTCATATGCAGCTCAAGGATTAATTGGTACAATAAATTTGGCTAAATCTGAGAGTAAAGATAGCATACTCTGTCCCAATAATAATCTGGTAAAGTAAGAATCTAATTACTAAAATCAAGTAGAGATTAATTGAATTACTTACAAGATATAGATGCTACAAGTTTAAAACAACAATCCCTATATAAAAACTCACCTCACACACTTAATACCTTTCTAATTCTAAGTTTGTGTTGTCTAAAAATAGTTTTTATGCTTGGAGTTAAGGATGGAAATAAATGAGGGATATAGTATAGGTGCCAGTGATAGTCACTTTAATGGCCAAATAACCGCTAGAGCGGTCATGATAAAGCACCCAAGGGTCATCTAAAGCATCCAGGCCCAGGCTAGCTAAGCACCGCTAAAGTAGTTCTGGGCCGTTAAAGTGGATACTGCTAAATTAGATCCCAGCTAGTAATGTGAGGACCGCTTCTATCCACTTAAGAGACTCCAATAACCATGTTTAGCTAGTCCTAATAGAATCCAATTGGGTGCTCGAGATTGGTTTGGAATATCATGCTCACAAACAAACTATGCTACCCTCTTAAATATGACATTCCAACTCAATGATGCCATAAAAATTTCCATCCAAGTTTATTTTGATAAACATTTCATAACTTTAGAAGCTCTTAAATGAGGAAATGACTCTAAAAAACAAATGAATTACGCAATAACTTTTTTGCTAGTCCAATCAAAACATACATGACTTGGACAACAATATGAAAGCTCTAAACAAAGAAAAACCACGAAAATAAGGAAAATGACCTAGAGGGTCATTATAAAATCCATTACTAAAAGGACTTTCATCCAAAAAAGTAAAGAAAGTACCTAAAGACTAAAATAGATAGGGATACTATGTTCGCATATCATACTTGGTCTCCTAGTTAGCCTTCTCAACTAGATGATGATGCCACTGAATCTTAATTATAGGAATATACTTAGAGTGAAACCTCCGAACATCTCAAGATAAGATAAATATTGATGCTTCTACAAATTTCAATCTCTCATCCAACTAAACCAAATACCACTGAAACCCATGAGACTCAGAAAGAAATACATCACAGCCTAAATAAACAAAACTCCGAGTGGATATCTTATAAGACAGGAGGAAAAGCTAACTTATATGCAACCTTCCAAACTATCATAATTCGAGCCAAACGACCATCATATCTCTTAACAACATTATTCAAAGTCAATACATGAAGAGTCAAGCTTTGGACTCATTGAGGGCACAAAAACATACAGGGAAGGTATGATTTGAGCACACCGTAGAGTAATCCTGTGTGTGGAAGGTTTCTTGGGGCTTGCCTTTGATGCCCACCCAAGAGCACAAGAGGAACCAATGGTTTTGGATCCTTGAAAAGATTAAACACTCCAAGGCCGCCTCTCCTTATTAAGGATGTTTTGGATATTTTATAACGTGAAGTCCAACACTCCATGGACACCCCTTGTCATTGAGGGTATCTTGGTCATTTTATTATGTAATAAGCTAGTCTATAAATACACTCTTATTAGGACATTTTTCTTTAGTTTTTGATGATGAATATTTGACAAACATATTCTTGAACTCCATTGGGAGTGTTCTATGTAGTGTAGGGCTTGGAAAATCCAAGTAGTTTAGTGTAGGGCTTGGAAAATCTAATATTGATTATTTCTTAGAAATGGTGGTTGTAAGCAGAGTTGATTCCCTTAGCGATCACCATAAGAGCTTGGTGTTGTTATTACAAGTGTTAGGGGTCTTCTCATTTGATACACGGTTTGGTTCCTAATTCTTGTAATCTCGTATATTAAGCTATCTATCTTTATATTCTTGTATTTTTGTTATCTTATCTCAATTTTGTGTGTTGTTGCCATAGCTTGTTTGTATCTTGTTCTCGACTTTGGCTTGTATTGTTGGTTGGTTTGTGTGTTTTTTGGTAGTTTCATTATCATTTGGTATCAGAACAAGGATTGATTTCATTTCTATGAGATCAATCTTGGGTTTGTTAACTTGAAAAAAAAAACTGTCGAAAAAATCAAAAATCTCAAAAAAATAATTTTGTCCCATTTTTGTACCTAGGCCAAAATTTGAGGCTTAAATTTCTCATGTTTTTTTGTGTCTTTTTTCATTTCTAGTGTTAGCCCCTTTTTCACTAACACAAAGTGAGTCTAGATCCAAATTTTGAGTTGTTCTTAGAATTTGAAAGTTGCTGGTTTTTAGGATTAGTGGCTTGAAAATCTATTGTTGATGTTGCTGTCGAAAATTTGAACTAGAATACGTGTTGTTGTTGATGTTTGGAGGTCCAGGGAGCACCTAGAACTTCCAATTTCCAAAGTGGTGTTCTTGGTGTTTTTCACCATCTTCATTTCTTGTTGAAGAAGAGTCTTTAATAGTGGTGATTTTGATCCAAAAGCAACAGAGAAAGAAGGTGTGGCCTTGAAACATACTCCAAGACTATTACAAAATAAGATAGGGGACAAAAAGTCTTTCAAAAAGCCTAATTACCAAAAGAAAGAAAGGGGTCTTCCCAAGACTTACCAAAGAGAAAAGGGGGACAAGGGCTTTCAAAAGGTGTTTTGCCAAAAAGGTGAAAGGAAAGCCAAAAACTTTTTGAATTTGAAAAAGAGGCTCCAAGTCTTATTTTTTCCCTCCCAAAACTGATTTTCACCATTCCAAAAAAAAACAAAAATTTATCAATACAAATTGAAAAAAAAGGATTTTTTTTCAGATTTCAACAATTCTAATGCCCAATCTAAGGTTGCCACGTGACTACCACATCATCACCTTAAAAATGACCTAAGGCTCAAATTTTAGATTTCTAAGTTTCTTTTCTTTGTTTCTTAGTTTCATTTCTTGAGCCTAGTACTAATTAGCAACTAGTAATCACCTACTAGATTGTGAATTAGTTGTTTGAGTCTATTTTCTTCGTGTTTTCATTCTTTGTATGCTTTTCTCATTTTGATTCTTTGAACTTATTTGTTTCAAGTTCATTAGTAGATTTTTTTGTTTTGTGTCTTGAGTCAATCAAACAAGAATCTATTCCAGCCGCTAAGTAGTGATTAGCGCCTTATGGACTACCAGAGTATAAGCAACTTTCAATATTTTTTGCTCCAATTGTGAGGATCACAAAGGTAAGTGCATATGAGTGTTGGTAAGGTGCTTTAGTACTAATCTTGTTTGTTCTTTTTGTAGGTACAAGATGATATAAGGGGAACATATCTTTGATAGCCACATATTAGTATGACTACGACATAGGAGACTATAATTGTAGTAAGAGATTTTATGGCTATGAAGTAGAGGGAGATTATGGGGGATATGAAAATAGCCATGATCAAGGCTTGGGCAGAATTGAGGGTTACGATTTTGAGGGGGAAAATGAGATAAATAAAGTGCCTAGTGCTTATAGAGAGTATGGAGATGATTAAGAGCCTTGTGATGGTTCTTATGGTAACATTGGGATATGTGAGGAGTTTTACACTTCCTACTCCGGACCTAGAGTTGGTGTTAGGTATAATTCTTTCATTTGTAAAGCTTATGATAGCTATGGTGAGAGTGTACGTATGGAGTATAAAGATTCATATTCTTCCCTATGTAGTACATCTTATAAACGTCGAAGTGGCGTGAACATATTCTTCCCTATGTAGTACATCTTATAAAGGTCGAAGTGGCATGAATGGTTATACTAATTATAGTGAAGGTTGTCCCATGAGGATAAGGAAGTATGTATCTCTAAAGCTGAAGGGTACTCATGTGACCATGGGGTATACTAAGTCTTACAATACTGATCCAAGAAGGAGTGTTCACTCCAGAAAGTTAAACATTTATGGTGTTTTGAGATGCCTCATTATGCTAGATGATAGGTGCTATTAAAACCACATCATGCCATCCATGGTTGACTATTTGGGATTGTTTTGAGAACCTTTACTTGTTCCATTTTCCTTGAACGGGTATAAGGTTACTAAGAGAGTGAAGGTTCTCTGCACCCAATTTGAATACTATGAGGAGGTGTGGTGCGATATCTTCCCCTTGACATTGGGTCATGTATGCTTAGGTTTTGATTGGCTTGCACAACATAGAGTTCCAAATATGTAAAATTAGCCTAAGGTTGTAAGATACTGATAAGGAAATCATTTCATTACATCTATTTTATCCAAGTTTCAAAGAGAAGTGAACACTTATTCCAATCTGAATGCTTATGAGAGATAAAAGATTGAGAGGAGTAAGGGTGTGCAAGGTGGAAATACAAGAGTGAAAAAATGAGAGGTTGTAAGGAGTGAAGTGAGAGAGTTGTCACCAAACTAAGCTAACTATGATTGTCCTTCTATTTCTAAGGACATTTGCGTAGGTACCAACATGACAAGCGGAGGAGAGCAAGTTCTAAAGGATAAGACTCCCTTTGAAGAATTAACTAGGGAAACCTTATTTGCTGCCAAAGCTTGTGAAGGACCTTCACACCACGGTAAATAAGAATGTGCTCAAGAACTTCAAGGTAAAATAGATAAATCTTACACTTTTATGCATGTGAATGCTGATTGTGTGGCTAGTAGCCCATTGTGTGTGAGTAGTAGCTTATCTACTTATGATCCTATTGATTCTTTTCCTCTTAATGATGATGTACATGTTATAAGTATGGATATACTAGTTGATCCTATTGATGACCAAATTGACTCTTCCTGTAAGATCAATTTATGTCCACCTAGTATCAAGCCACTGTGTTGAATGATAATACATCAGCTTGTAGGAATTGTGTTGACCAACTTATATGAGAAACTAGTCCACCACTTGAAGTTATGTGTGTTGTAATTAGTAGAACTCAAGTGAGTGAAGAATCTAAAAATATTGGTCAAAATGATAGGAGTAAACCTATGAACTTGTGTTTTGATAAAGATTCTAATGTTTTCTTGGCTCATAGGGATTATCATGTGCTTGAAGTATCATTGAAACTCAATAATGACCTTATAGAGAGTGAAATTACTCGCTCCAAATCTACCTACGAGACAAATCATTCTTTCTTTAGGTATAATATCTTATTTGAGGATGATATACTCACTTCTAATAATCCTAGTGGTGAGAATGATGTTGGAGGTATAGCTTATATACTAACCCACTATGGTGTGACAACATTTCTCCTAAATATGTAAATCTCATCTTGGAAGATGAGAGTACTCTTAAGGGTAAAGAATGTGTAGTCTTGGAAGGAAATAACTGATTGGGTGATGAAACCTTTGATTTGATTGAATATTTAAGACACCCAATAGGTGGTTTTCCTTGAAAATTGATCTGAGAGCAAAAGTCTCATTGTCTCTGTGGGGTAATTATTCTAAATGTGCATCCTCTCTTAACACACTTGTGCTTAAGTTGAATGAATCCCAACTTATAGATACCAATTTGTCTATTTGTGTGAAAGGAAGAAAATATTTGTGCTTAAAATCTTTGACTTCATCCGTGTATGCCTTTGCACTTTATTCCTTTCTATACTAACTTCTTACTTATGATGACATCCATGTCAGTCTTGGGTTTGTTCCATATAGAGGTAGGGAACTTGTTGGTTGGTCCACTTATTTGAGTGAGAATGCTATATGGGTCTTATGGACTTTAGAACCACTTGAAGAACCACCCTTGGTGTGGTGTCTTGAAGGGACAATGAAACAATTGTGTACTATGGCTCATAAGATCCTAAGTCTACCTTTTGGATCGTGTGGTGCCATTAGGACCTTTGTAGTTTCTTTATATCTTGGTGAAGCCCATAACCAAATCCTTTGTTCATATTTAGTTGAGTTTTTAATAATATTCAATCCAAAGTATCCTTGGTTATATTTCAAGTATGTACAACCTTGGCATGATGAAATAATTGTTTAGGATAATCCTAACCCTCATGACATGAGAAATTTATGTTTGCTTGTCCTACCTTTTATTTTGCAAGGTATGGATTTGAGGTGGAATCCTTTTCAAGAATGGGAGGATGATACGAGCCAAACAACCATCATAGCTCTTGAAGACATCATTCGAAGTCAATACATGAAGAGTTAAGCTTTGGTCACATTGAGAGCATGGGAAAATACATGGAAGGGCCAATTTAAGCACACCATAGAACAATCCCGTATGTGAAAGTTTGATTGGGGCTTGCCTTTGATTCCCACCCAAAAGCACAAAAGGAACCCATGGTTTTAGAGCCTTGAAGATCTTAAACACTCCAAGTCCTCCCCTCCTCATTAATGGTGTTTTGGACATTTCATCATGTGAAGTCTAACACTCCATGGCCACCCCGTGTCATTAAGAGTATCTTAGTCATTTTATTATGTAATAAGCTAGGCTATAAATACACTCTTATTATGTCATTTTCTCTTTAGGCTTTGATGATGAATATTTGAGAAACATATTCTTCACTCCATTGGGAGTGTTTCATGTAGTGTAGGGCTTGGAAAACCTAAGTATTTTAGTGCAGGGCTTAGACAAACCAATATTGATTATTTCTTAGAAACGGTGGTTGTACGTGGAGTTGATTCCCTTAGCTGTCATTGTAAGATCTTCTTGTTGTTATTACATGTCTTAGAGGTATTCTAGTTTGAGACACAGTTTGGTTCCTAATTCTTGTAATCTCTTATATTAAGCTATCTATCTTTACATTCTTGCATTTTTGTTATCTTGTTTCTATTTTTTGTGTTGCTGCCATAGCTTGTTTGTGTCTTGTTCTCAGCTTTGGCTTGTGTTGTTGGCTGGTTTGTGTATTTCCTGGTCGTTGTGTTATCATATTATAAGTATCTCAAAAATTCTAATATAACTTGAGCTAAGCTTGCATCTCATACCAAACCTCAACATATTTTTCATGGGTGATAATTACAAGAACTTGGTGTTAAACTCTAAACCTCAAGGCATAAAGTCTACGGTCACCATAACTTTTTTACTAGATCTGAGCTATCCAAAGCCTGTCCTGGATCAGATGAATCTAGTCTAATAACACATGAAACAAATCCATACCATCGGGCTAACCTCAGAAGTCTCCAACCAAACAACTGGAGATTGACAATGCCTACCATACAAAGCCTTGAATGGGGCCATTTTAATACTTAAAGAAGAACTATTATTATATGCAAACTCTGTCAAAGAGAAAAACTACCACTAACCTCTTAAATCTAAAACACAATTACACAGTATATCCTCCAAAAAATATATAGTTTAATCTGACTACCCATCAGTCTTGGGATGTAAAGTGGCACTAAGGTCTACATGGATATTCAACTCCTCTTGACAAGTCTTGCGGAAGATAAAAGTGAACTAAGAACCTCATTTTGAAATAATGGATATGGGCACCCTATGAAGGCAAACCACTTCTCAAATATATATATATATATATATATATATATGTACGAGACAACTTTTTTATGTTGTAAGAAGTTTGAATAGGGAAAAAATGGGTAGATTTTGTCAATCAATCCATGATGACCCAAATGTTATCAAAAATTTTAGAAGTACAAGAAAAACCACCTACTAAGTCCATAGTGACCAATTTTGATTTCTACTAAGGAATGGGTAGCCTCTAAAAGAAAACACCAAGTCTCAGATGCTCAGCCTTTACCTACTGATAACATAGGCATCGAGTAACAAACTCCTTACTTTCCTTTCTACTACTGACTTTGAGACTGAAGGCCTAGAAAAGGACATTCTTCTACTGGAAGATGCTTGATTAAAAGATTGTGATCGTAGAAATTTTAATTCTATATATCCATCTGGATATTGTACTACTTGTTCAATATTTGAATTTTCTTCTTCTATTTCTACCTCCGTTATGGAGTCGAAATGCCAATTATCATTTATTAATACATTATCTCATTTTATCATTTTTGGGACAAAAGTATTATTATGATTATAGTTAGCTTCCATAAGCATGGTAGCTCCTTTATTATTAACTATTTTAGCCTTAGGGATAAGGTTGTTTTGATTAATATATTATTGCTATTTCTCTTGTATTTACCTTTCTATTCATGTTTTTTGTTTTAAAATTTAAAGTTAATGTATCCATTACATTTTGATCATTAATACCTATAGAAAAATTAGGATAACAATTAAAATATACCGGACCATTAGCGAGGTTACTTTGTAGTACTGCTAATAATGAATCATCAAAATTTAATAACCTATTATCTAATAAAAGTATACATATAGGTACGTCTAGACCTAATCTATATAATGGTTTAGCAGCTAATTAAACAAGACCTATGTGAAGGAACTTGTAATTTTTTCTATATCTATTAATATCTTCAACTGCTAATTATTTAATAGTCTCAATATATTAATTGCAACGGTAGATTCCAAAGTTTTAATATTATAATTTTTAACAAAATTAAAGTGTTCAGTTTTATAGACTCTATTAAAACTTTCTTTTGGAATATTCCAATTCTGTAAATCAGTTTATAGTTTAGCAATTTTACTAGAGATAGCAGAAATATTAACACTATTTATTGGGTTTTGGTTGGTTGGAGTATTCATTGGGACTTTTGTAGATGACAGAAAAACACTATCCTAGGATCAAAAATCTACTTTAAAAGTGTTAATACCACAATAATTATTTTGTGTGAAGTAATTACTAATTTTCTTCTCCTAAAATTCTTTTATTTTATTTCTATAGGCTTGGCAACGAGAACACCCTCCAGGTATGGTTTTATTTTTCCACACACTCAGATCTAATCCAACAGAAAATTCTAGGTTTACCAACGTCTAAACAGCTATTAAACAGATACCCAACTTAAGGAATAAAACTAAGAACATAGAGGAAGAACAATATTAATTACTAACCAGAAAAATGATTATTCCAAGAGTAACTCTAATTTTGACTAGCTCTAGGATAGCATAATGCTTTATGCTCTCCTACTCATACTCATACTCCATCCCGGGAAGCTTGGCTTTGATACCATTTAGGGGACGGATCTGGATAATGGGGAGCAAAATAATAATATATAATAATTTAAACTTTGAAGATATTTTAAACTTTCAAATTAAACTTTAAAACAATCTAAAAAAACAAAATAAAAGCAAAGTATCATTAATTAAAATAGTAGAAAAATAGAGAAATTTATACTTACAAAAACTTTTTATTGATATGGGAAAATGTGAGAGAGATTACGAGGGAGATGGGAAATATAGGAGATGGTTGAGAGTTTTTCTGAATTAGGAAAATTTCAGAATACTCTCAGCTATTACAAGTTGAAAGTCTAAATAGGCCTCAAATTATGCTGACTAACATTTTCCCTACTCTATCTATTTTACATCTGTGTATGTATACACTAATATATGATATTTGCTTTCCACCTGTCCAATAGCTGATTAAAATATATATCCGTTGATTCTTGATTTTGATGAATCTTTGAGAAGATGTGTCTTTTATATATTTTTTGTAGGGATTATTAGTCGTTTGTCATTTATCACATGAAGACTTATGATGTTTTGTCTTGATGTGGCATGGGTTTTGGGGTGGATTCCATGGGGTCCATCATTTGTTGTGCTTGGTGCTTTTGTCTTGTAGTGGCATGGTTTGTATTTGGTGAAGAGAGTTTTAAGTCTTCTCATTTGAATAAACATTGCAGTAGCTATTTTAGATCCATATTTTGGCTTTGAAGGCAGAATTCGGTTCGTGAGAAAGAACTAGACGTAAATTTATTTGATGGGGTTTACCATAAATATTTATCTTTTTAAAAGACTAATAATATATGAAAATCTTTTAATATGTAGAGATATTTTGCCTAATATTTTATATGTTAAGAAAAATATTTATCAAATCTTTTATTGCAAAATACAGTAGGATAAAAAATATTTGTAACCTTGTAATGTATTTTTATTGGGCGTCATAATTTTGACGAAGCTATTAATTTTTCAAAATATGCTTTTTATTTAAAACATTTGTACTGATAAAAATAGTAACTAGTGAAGGGATTCAATATTTGTAGAAATACTCTGTTAAAATTAACTCACTAATTTTTTTAGTTTTTGAGGGGATTATTTGTCATACTTTGTACATCAAGGCTTTAACCACTCTCTCCTCTGCATAATTTTTATCAAATGTTTTTTTTGGCAGTACCTGCAAATTTATTATGTCAAATTACTTTTTATCAAGAATACTCCGTCCTACCTGCTCCCGTGATGTGACTGGGGAGACTACTTGTGCGTATGCCTCCAGCGGTTTCATGGATACATTTGATGGTAAGGAAGTGGTTGGGTCTGGGAAAGACAAAATTTCTACCAGGACTGAAAATTTGATTTCTAGATTTTTATTTTCTCATTCAGAGCACCTACCAGATGAGGGTGACTCAAAATCTTATCTTTACCCGTGGCACGGTACTGACACCCTTACAACGGGGGTTATAGGTTGGGCCCTAAATCAATTCATAGAGGGGGATGTAGGTTAGATGATTACCTCCAATAAATTCAGATTCAGTTTCAATCTCAGTATAGAACTCAGTTTAGTTCTACAAAACTAGGACTGTCAGATACAGTCACCCAACTCAGTATAGAACTCAGTTCAGTTCTACAGAATTAGGACTGTAAAAAATAGTCTCTCAGCTAACAGTAATATAGTTATCAGTGAACTCAAATATTAGTCATTCAGTTATAAGAACTCAGTACCCAGTGTTAACATGATCCAGTTACCGTATACATAGTTATGTGCATAGTATTGCATAATCAGTATTTACAATAGTTTCATGTATACATGTACTCTCATTCAGATATATTCATGTTACTCAGTCAGTCATTGTTCATGCATATGAACTCATGCATTTAGACTCACCTCTCTTAGCATACCAGTACATTTGAAGTACTATCACATACCTTTCTTTTGAGCTATGATGTCTTATATCATAGGTTCAGATGCATGGGCTCCTGATCGTACTTAGCAGACCAACTTATCAGCAGAAGGCTTAGGGGTGATTCCTCATAGTTCAAGGATAGAGTCATTATTTTAGTATATTTTTAGTAGTCGGAGTTAGTTGGGAGCTTGTCCCATCAACTCCACCTTCTGACAGTTAAAGGCTTTCAGAATAGATTATTTCAGACGGATGCTTAGTTTTTAGTATTTCTATACCAGTACTTGATTTCAGTTATGAACCTTATGGCATATTCAACCTAATTTCTGCATTATTACAGTATTATTACTAAGTTATTACAATAGGTACCAGTCATGGGTTAACTTGTGGTCCATCGCGATTATGAGCACCGTGTGACATCCGTGGTGCAGACTCGCAACATTACAATATTTTGCCTAATATTTTGTATTTTATGCAAAATATTTATCAAATCTTTTATCGCAAAATACAGTAGGATCAAAAATGTTTGTAACTTTTTAATGTATTTTTATTGAGCGCCATAATTTTGACGAAGTTATTAATTTTGCAAAATATGCTTTTTATTTAAAACATTTGTACTGATAAAAATAGTAACTAGTGAAGGGACTCAATATTTGTAGAAATACTCTGTTAAAATTAACTCACTAATTATTTTGAGTTTTGAGGGGATTATTTGCCATACTTTGTACATCAAGGCTTTAACCACTCTCGCCCCTACGTAATTTTTATCAGATGCTTTTGTTGGTAGTACTTGCAAATTTATTATCTCAAATTGCTTTTTATCAAGAATAATCTGCTCTTCATGCTCCTATAATGTGACTGGGGAGACTACTTGTGTATATGCCTTTGGTGGTTTCATGAATACTTTTGATGGTAGGGAAGTGGTAGGGTCTGGGAGAGATGGAACTTCTGCCAGGATTAAAAATTTGATTTCTGGATTTTTATTTTAAAGGTTAAATTATTATAAATTTTATTTTACTCCTCGTTATCCCAATCCGTCCCCTAAATAGTATCAGAGCCAATTTGTTCGGAAGGGAGTGTGAGTATGGGTAGGAGCGGCTAGAGCGTTATGCTATCCTAGAGCCGGTCAAAATTAGTGTTACTCATGGAATAATTATTTTTTTAGTTAGTAATACTATTGTTCTTCTTGTATATTCTTAGTTTTATTCCTTAAGTTAGGTAGCCATTTAATTTCAGTTTAGACGTTGGCAAACCTGGATTTTTCACTAGATTAGCTCCGAGTATGGTGAAAAATAGAGCCGGACCCGAAGGATGTTCCCATCGCCAAGTCTATAGGAACAAAATAAAGGAACTTTAGGAGAATAAAATTAGTAATTACTGCATTGTGGTAGTAACATCTAAAGTAGATTTTGGTTTTAGGATATTGTTTTTCTCTCATCTGCAAAATCCCAATGAATACTTCAACCAACCAAACGTAATAAATAGTACTAATATTTCTGCTATCTCTAATAAAATTGCTAAAATGGAAACTGATTTACATAATTGGAATATTCCAAAAGAAAGTTTTAATAGAAATATAAAACTTCGGAATCTACCGTTGCAATTAATAGAAATATTGAGACTAGTAAATTATTAACAGTTGAAGATATTAATAGATATATAAAAAATTACAAGTTCCTTCACATAGGTCTTGTTCAACTTGTAGTTAAACCTTTATATAGATTAGGTCTAGACGTACCTATATGTCAACTTTTACGAGATAATAGGTTATTAAATTTGAATGATTCATTATTAGCAGTACTACAAATTAACCTTGCTAATGGACCGGTATATTTTAATTGTTATCCTATTTTTTTTATAGTTATTAATGATCAAAATGTTATGGATAAATAAACTTTAAATGTTAAAACAAAAACATGAATAGTAAGGTAAATACAAGAGAAATAGTAATAATATATAGATTAATAAAAACAACCTTAGCACCTAAGGCTACAATAGTTAATAATAAAGGAGCTACCATGCTTATGGAAGCTAACCATAATCATAATAATACCTTTGTCCCAAAAATGATAAAATGGGATAATGTATTAATAAAAGATAATTGACATTTCAACTCCATAACGGAGCCAGAAATAGAAGAAGAAAATTCAAATATTGAACAAGTAGTACAATATCCAGATAGATCTGTAGATTTAAAATTTCTAAGATCACAATCTTTTAATCAAGTATCTTCCAGGAGAAGAATGTCTGTTTCTAGACCTCCAGTCTCCAAGAATATAGAAAAAAGGGAAGTAATATTAGAAGATATTAAAAGAAAATTAAAAGGAGTTGATTTCTCAAAAACAATTCCAAAAGTGGAATATGAATCTACAAATTTAAAACTACAAAAATTAATAAGTCCCACTTCTAGTGAATGTTAGGAGTAAGAAATTCTCTATGCATGATTAGGTCAGGCGTAGTAATTGAACCTGACTTTGAATATTTAGATAAATTATGGAATAGACCAGAAAATTCTATTAAAAAAGAATGGTATAAACAAAAATATTCATTAAAAGAAAGATATTCTTTTAGAGAAAAATGGTGCAATGATATGAAAAGATTAAGATGTAATATTGAATTTTTTATTAGGTTTGAAATTGCAAAAAAATTAGATGATCAAAAGGATTCATTAAACATGATTGTTAGTAAATGTTATACTACTAATAATAAAATTGTAGAATCAACAATTCCGCCGTTAGAAGAAATTAGTCTTCCAGTAGAAGGCAGAGTTGTTACTGCATCACCCTTTAAATTAGATATAGTAGATACTAAAGGAGATCCTACAAATAAAGATATAAATAAAATGCTCTAACAAAATAAATATACAAATCAATTATAACATGTAGTATCTGAACAGATTCTCAAAGATGAAAATAAATCAACTTTTAAAGATAAACCAAGTTCTTCTTATAATGATAAAAAAATTAGAAACTCATCCAATATTTAAATTACTAGAATTCTCTAAAGATAAATTTTCAAAATTTGAAGAAAAGTTTGAAGTAACCGATGGTATTTAAGAAAAATTAATGAAAGATTAAAATCCGAATTAAAAGTCACCAATGACATTATTAAAGAAAATAATAAAAACCCAAAATCTCAATAAAAATACACTAATAATGTAAATAATAATAGTACAGTTTGGGATTATGAAAAAATGAATCAAAATACTAAAGTTTGCAGAGTCCTAAATAAAAGGAAAGACATAAGTAATAATTTATGTTGTATCTTTGAAGAAAAAAAA
Source organism: Capsicum baccatum var. pendulum (assembly GCA_030864225.1). Taxonomy (NCBI): domain Eukaryota; kingdom Viridiplantae; phylum Streptophyta; class Magnoliopsida; order Solanales; family Solanaceae; genus Capsicum; species Capsicum baccatum. The sequence continues at coordinate 142,509,659 of CM061559.1, forward strand.
GATAATTTCTCTCCAATAGAAAAAATTATTAATATTTGCAGCAATAAATTAGCTAATTATGGTAAATACACCGATTCACACTGCATTTGCAATAATCGTTATATTAATGTTGTCACCAATAATAATAAGGAGAAAGAAGTATTGTTTGATATTATCTATGATTTAGAAGATCCAAGCCTTAGGAGAAAATATTTAATAGCCTTAAAAAATATTATTCTCAATCAACATTTTGATAAAGAAATAATTGCACCCTCTAATATGATAAATATGTCAGGTAAAGAACAAAAATTAGAAACAACTATACAAGACCTTCAAGTAGAGTTACAATACTTGTAGTGAAGTATCCTCTACTTTAAGGTCTTGTATAGTTGTTTCTGATTTTTGTTCTTTACCTGACATATTTCTCATAGCAGAGGGTACAATTATTTCTTTATCAAAATGTTGATTAAGAATAATGTTTTTTAAGGCTATTAAATATTTTTTCTTAAGGATTGGATCTTCTAAATGATTGATAATATTAAACAATACTTCTTTCTCCTTATTATTAATGGTGATAACATTAATATAACGATTATTGCAAATGCAGTGTAAACCGCTGTATTTACCATAATTAGCTAATTTATTTCTACATACGTTAATAATTTTTTTCTATTGGAGAGGAATTATCTTTGTTTTCTTCAAAGTTACAACATAAATCATTACTATGTTTTTCCTTTTATTTAGGATTTCGCAACCTTTAGTATTTTGATTCATTTTTCTATAATTCCAACCTGTACTATTATTATTTACATTATTAGTGAATTTTGATTGAGATTCTGAATTTTTATTATTTTCTTTAATAATGTCATTGGTGACTTTTAATTCGGATTTTAATCGTTCATTAATTTTTCTTAAAATATCATAGGTTACTTTAAACCTTTCTTTAAATATAGGAAATTTATCTTTAGAGAATTCTAGTATTTTAAAAATTGGATGAGTTTCTAATTTTTAATCATTATGAGAAGAAGTTGGTTTATCTTTAAAATTTGATTCTACGTCTGATCGTTTTATTGGCTGATGAATCTGGTTGGAAAGGTTGGAATGGTGGCCTTAACCTTGATCCTGGTGTTTCAGGTCTCATAATTTCTCTGTAGAAAAATTTTGTTAAAATTTTTGGGAGAGAATTTCTCCCCTAAAAAATTCAAATTTGTTGATATTTTGTATAAAATAATTTAAAAGATTTTCAAAATTTGATAACTTATAAAAAATTTCCTTTAATAGTGGATTAGTTTTCCTCTAATCCCTATTAGACTGAATTTTCTCTAAAAATAGTTTTATTTTTTATAAAATCACTTTCTTCTTTTGATATACTATTTAGATAGGGAAAAATAATTCTTTTGTCCAAAATAGTGGTATGGATGCCATCTAGATCAACAATATAAAGATTTATTTGAGTGATAAAAGAAAGGCCTAATATTATCTCTTCATTAATATCTCTAGTGATTACAAAATTATTAATAAAACACACTCCGTCATTGTAAATGGAGGCTTTGGGGAGTCTATAATTTATTTTTAATTTCTCCCCTGTTGCGGAGAATAAGCGGGTAGTACCTTTTTCTAGATACTCTATAGGAATTAATCCCTCTATAATGCAATTTTCATCCACACCTGTATCAAATAATGTAATCTTATGAATTTTATAATCTTTATTGACGACTATGGTAATTGGTATATGGTAACTTTGTGGTTTAACTATAGTAATTGCATTAATTTCTGATTTGCTCATAGGAAGCTTTTCGAGAGATTCTATTTCCTTATTATTATTTACTTCTAATGTTTCCCTAAGCTCAAACTGATGTGATTTGGGGTCTTGGTTTGGAATTAAATCTTTTAATATTTTATTAGCAAGTGACTCTGCTTCTAGATTGTTAAGTGTCATGAACCACCATTTGTTTCAATGAAAATATTAGGTCATACAAGAAAATTAGGTTAGTTAAAATACCTCACAATCATAGAACAAATTGCACCTTATTTTGCCTCACAAATTGCTTTGGCTAGTGATTATATTTTGTAAAGTCCGATGAGTTGCAAGGGTTTAATCTCTACCTGATGTTAAGAAAGATTTTTTGTTAACACAAGAATGAAATATTAAAATCTAAGGGATGGGAATCATGAAGAGATTTATACATCAATTTTAATCTAAATCAAGAGTCACATTTTAACTATTTATCCAATTTCAAAGCTTTAAGTTCCAACGGTAGAATCCACTAAACCACCTAGAAATAGATAAATTTGAGATTTTGAGCTGAAAATTTTACTAGGGAACAATGATCTAGTGCCAGAACAATAAAACCAAAATAAATGTTTCACGATTTTTTTTGGATGAATTTTTGAATTTTGAATCTGAAGATATCAATTTCCTAAGACTAAGTCTATGGAAACAAACTTATTCTAAAGCCCTTGCTACTAATTGATACTGTTACAACCCAAACAAGCCACGAGTGGCATCCACACTGACACTCTGATGGGAGGACCAACTAAGCCAATAATATGCTCAACAGTTAGCAAAAAATTTTGACCCAAATCAATACCATTAAATATAATCAATATCTAATATCATTCAAAAAATAATAAAGTAATTATGCATAAAACTATCCCCTAGTACCTAAAGTTAATCATACCAAAACTATAATAAATGTCAAAACTAGGGATGCAACCCCAAAAATCAATGTAATAATGTGTCTAAAAATAATGGACATGAAATAGTTGATGAACCCATGGTATCCCAAAAGATGCAGCTTATCTTTGAGTTTTGATACGGTCTGAATCAAAACTTAGGTCTCAAAACTATTGCATGAATATGCTCTACACTCGACAAAAGAATAACATGTGGGATGACACTCCAACTACACCTTTAAAGTGTTAACGATCATCATCGATATAGTAACCCAACCAAGGTTGGGGTCGAATCCACAGGGAGTGAAATAAAGGATTTTAATGCCCGAGAATGTTAAAAGCCTACTAGGAGTTGACCCATAATGCATGGTACAAAAACATGAAACCAAAATGGGGTGTGGTTGAATGATTTTGAATTAAACAATTTAGTTGTTTTGAGAGCACTATTTTAAAGGTAGAAATAATTAGAGGTTAATAACGTATTGATAGGACTTGGGGTTATGCCTTCCTAGGTGTGGGTTCATGTCAAGGTATTTGATTAATTATCTAAATTTAGCTAGAAGTCATAGGTAGGCTAGATCTAAAGGTTTTGGTGTTAATTTGTTAATAAAATACCAAATTTCACAAATGGGTTCTTTCAAATACCTCATAAGTAACAATTTTACCAATATATGGCATCAATTAGCATCCTTGTATCTATGAGATACTATTAAATAAACTAATTTAATTTATTGTTCACACACGTTCCTCACTCACATCCTCTCTATCAATGATGATATGTGTTCTAAAGTAATTGGGATTCTAAAACCCCAATTCTTAGTTAAAACATGAAATAAATGCAAAACCTATATAAGAAAACTAATTGGGAACACAAACAAACAAAATTGATGCACTAATTACAACTTATTAAAGAATAACCCCAAGAAAAAGAATTAACTACTCATATAGAGAGAAAGTAGAGATATACAAAGTTTCCATCAAATTAATTCATAAAAAATAAATAGAATGCAAAATTCAACCTTTAATTTTAATACATATTCAATTTAAATCGCTAGTTCATCACTTAAGGGTAACTCTAATGTGTTCTTAGAGAAAGAGTAGTACAATAATGCTCAATGAATGGTGGAAATATGTTGAAAACCCAAATTTTAGTCCCATATTCATGTTTTCCTGAATTTATAAAAATGCCACTACACTTTGTAGGTCCAGAGTATATCTAGAGTAGATTGGGACTAGATGAGGCGTACCCTTACTGCAGATAGGGTTGCTTTACCCATTTTGGCCATCCATCTATGAGGGTGACCTCCGACATGTTCATGTACTCTTTAGGGATAGGTTTCTTTCATATTTGACCTCCCATTGTCTTAAATGACTTTCTCATCTTCATTTCTAATGTTTACATGCATAAATGAGCATTACATTTGAGATTAACACCAAATTAATGGAAAAGAATGATAATTTTAGGTTAAAAGGTGATCAAAAGTCATCAATTTGACAACTAATAAACTCTCCAAACTTGAACTATTTCTTGTCTTCAAGCACCCAAGAATAATCCAATGAGATGTAGTATTTACGATTCAAAACCACCCAAAAGAAACATATTCTAAAGATATAGGCTAACAATGATATACAAACACTTCTCAAACATGTCATGAAAACAAGTATACCAAAACATTCAATAAGCACATATCTATGAAGCAAGGATACTAAGCGTCTCAAGAGGTGACACAAAATTTCCAAAGATTATCTCAAAATTAGGTATGTACAAGAAGTATTCAAAATTATCACCACATGGAATCATACTCATAGAGAAAAAAGTTAGTCTCTTAACCTATTTAAGAAATTTGAGCTTAATAAGTTACTCTGTGTTAAACACTCATCCATTGATAGAGAGAGGCAAAAATTAAATTTAATGGTCTCACTCAAGAGAAAGCTCAAGAACATCCTTGTTCTTTTTTGATAAGAGAACTATATTTTTGAATTTTTTCTCAAAATCTTTTCATTCATTTCAAAAGTTTTCAAACTATATCCTATTTTGAATCAACTCAAAAAAATAGGTACTTCACCTAAGGATGTCACCTTATCTTCCATCATGGTTGAACTATAACTCAATTTGATGAAGAAACTAAACTAAAATAAAGACAAACGATAAAAAGAAAGAGAGAACAAAATTTTGCTCCTTAGGAAAGATCCGAGTTTTGAAGAAAACCCTTGGAGTTTATTGGACACGTATGTACAAAAGGGGACAAGAATAATGCACAACAAATTGTGTTCCTCATTAATATTAACAGCATGACACAAGACCAAAAAGGGCATCATATGGCAATATTATCAATATACCCAATAAGGGCCAATCCAAATTGATGTTGATAATTAGAAACAAGCCCCGCGAAGGCTAAAGTAAATAAGCATCAAAGTGGAATCCCAACAAGGGTTAAAGTAAATAAATAACACAAATATAAAATGTAAATATATATCAAAATGATAAATATAACAATATAGTATGACTATGTCTATACAATCAATCAAACCAATGCCATAAAATGACACAATAGGTACAGACCATTAAATGAATAATAAAAATGCCCCACTATGCTCCATCCCAGCTAAAATTCATTGCATTGTACCAAATTGTGAAAATAAAAAGAGAGTAGATAAAGGTAAAGAATCATTATAGTGCATTAGGTGCTCGGTTCCATGTTACTGTGTAGTCCTACTATCTCTGTTGGAGCCTCTTCAAGCTGGGCTCCTCTAAGTGGGTTTGCTACAAAAGCCAACTCATCTTGATTTTCACTTTAAGGACTTGTTGGATTACTTTAGAGGTTTGTTTGTTTCACTTTTTGGTTGTATCTTATGTCTTGTCCTTATCCGGATTGGTGCCTTTTTTAGCATCTCATGGCAAATTATCCTTGGAGACATATCAATGAAAAATAAAAGACAAAAAATAAAGAAACAGATAAAAGATAAAACATGTTTTTGGGTTTTTCATATATTAGGAAAGAAATTAGGGTTAAATAAAAATTAAAGTGATGCAAGGTAATATGATCAATCCAATTCATGGGACTATTTCACCACCATACTCCACCATAGAGACTCTGCATGCCACACAATCTTCAAATTTTGCCAATTTATCTCATAGAACATCCATGGCACAATAGAAACAAAAATGACCCTATACCCTTAAGAATGGTGTCACTCAATCCATCAATGGAAAAGGCAAGCATCCATGTCTCTCGGGTTACTCAGAATTCACCTGTGAAAACTTGATGAGCACATTTAAAGACCGAGCCATGGAAATAATATTTATCAACAAATTCAACCAAAAATCACTGGTTTTCTACCCTTAAGGATCAAATGGACTCATATTTATGCCATAACAACGAATTTATTATCCATTAGTAACATTCAAGGCATCCCTCTCTTATTGATGATTTAACAAACATATGGTTTGCGTAAAAGATAAGAGCTTGGAAAAATAGGATAAAATCACACATGAGCATCCCAAAATTCAAAAATCATCACCAAACACACCATTGGCACTCATACTAACCAAATTAGGTCACTCACCACTCAATTTAGCAACCAAAATTAATGTGGATATTTCATCGAACACATGGTGCACTAGTTTAAGGAAGCAAGAATTTTAAATTAAGCAAGTAAAACAAGGCTCACATTACAAACTTTTCACTTGAACATTCACAATTCATCAAATTAATCTCAACTAAATTAAATTCAAAGCAAAACTACCATGGGATATAAAACACCATTTCAAATCTAAAGGGAATTCAATGCAAATAATACGAAAGATCAAAACTTTTAAGTTTACTTAAGGAAGGAAAAAGATGAAATAAAAGACCAATGTAATAATCAAGGATTGCATCCTTGATACAAAAAATTGAGAGGTTTGAAATGAAGTTGAAGGAATTTAAGTGTGTGCCAAATGAAAGAGAAACAAAATTTTGCATTGTAGAGTGTAATTTTTTTTTTGTTACTCGATGGCTGATCTGTGTGCAAGTCGAGAGTGACTTGCTGTTGGACTACTCACAAATAGTATACTCCAGGATTTTTCTTAAAATAAGGCTAGTTGATTGGAATACACCCTAGACGAATGCTTGGACTACTCAAGTAGCTCAAATATAGGTTGAAATAGACTGCCCAATAATTTGTGGCTCAGCTGTGGTCCAGTTGGGCCTGGTCTGCGCCTAGACTTCTCAAGCATGTTCAACACAGGTAAAGATAGTGTATGTTGCCTTAAAATGTGTTCCAGCTATTCCTAGCCTACACATGAACTTCTCAAGCATTTCCAAGATAGGTCCAATTAGGAATAATTAAATTTTTGCAAAATTTTGAATCAAATATATGCACATGTCATAGTTTTAAGCCCCCGAACTTTCCTTCATACATCAGGACTTATGATATAATTTTCAAACACCAAAAATAAGCTAAAATTAGTGTAAAAAACAATAGAAAACATCAATAAATGACTTTGGGTTGCTTCCTAAGAAGCGCCTTATTTTTAGTCGTGGCATGACATTATTTGATCATCGTTTTGGATCCTTGAATTAAAGTGACTCAACCATAGTCATTTTGAATCTACCCACGTGGTAATGCCTCAATCTTTTACATTCACCAAAAACTTCATCTTCTTATTGTTTTCTAATTTAATTTTCCATTTGAATAGACATTTGAGGAAATGAATGGGCCCGACGACTTGGTTTTAAGCTTTCCCACAAAATGTTTCAACCTAAAGTGGAAGAAGAGCATATATCACCACTACAAAATTCTTAGTTCAATGTCTTAACATCATGCAACCTATTATTTTTGGATTTATTTGAACAACTTCTAGGAACAATGCCTTTATATGAACTACGAGCCACCCAATAACACAAATGAACTTTTTCACCGTAGATTTTGAGGCTTCCATTTTCCACGGTAGTAGATCATCTATAACAAAGGTTAGAAAAGTGCTTTTATATTCAAGGTTTCTATTTTAAGAGCTAAGACTTATGATCAAATTAACCTCCTCATCTTTTTCTTCAATCACCCCTTCCTATGTTCTACAATGTACCCACCACGGGGTCATCCATAAGAGTTGCATTTATGGTGTTAGTTATCTTATCATCAGCCATATCAAACTCCAAAACAATTTGTAAATCCTTAAGTTGTTTCATAGACTTACACATGGAAGGAGTCCTCTTCATTATTCACTCAAAACTTCATTTAACCAAATTTAACATTTACTAAGTCTCTCTCGATACCCAAGAATGGCCTACCAAGAATGAAAGGGACCTCGTGATCCATATCAAAATCAAAAATAAAAAAGTCATCCAGAAATATGAATCGTTCTGGTTTCACAAGAACAACACATAATACTCTCATAGGCTTATCAATAGAACGATCATCCATTAAAAGCCTAGTTGTGGTTGGTGTGGGGACACCTAAACCTAACTTTCAAAACACAGAAAATGGCATCAAATAAATGTTTTCCCTAAGATTGCACAATGCTTTTCCAAGATTGTACACCTTAATAGTGCAAAGAATAGTGAATGAACCTAGGCCTTTCTTCTTTTCCACCATTATGCTATAAATTATGACACTACAATGATGGGTTACCCCTATAGTTTTAAAATCCATTACTCATTTCTTGTAACCAAGTTCTTCATGATTTGAGCATACTCAGGCATCTCCTGTAAAGCTTCTAACAATACAATATTCACATACAGGTTGCAAAATTTTGAATGAGATTTCTTAAACTTGGTATCATATTCATTCTTCTTGCCCCTTTGTTGGAATTAAGGAATTTTGATTTAATAAAAAGGAGCAAATGGAGTTTTCTCTGGTTTTGGAGAATTACCCTCAACTATTTTTGGAGCTTCCTCACTTTCACACTTTTGTTCAACTACTTTTGGCTTCTCAATAATTGACTCATTGGTCTTTGGAACCACATCATTAGACTTATCAAGCAACTTTTTCTTTTTATTTTCTTGTTCATAACTTCCTCTTTATTTTGTTCTCCACCAAAATCAACATCTTTATCAAGATTCCGACCACTGTTAGTGACAATGGCCATGACGTAAGCGTCATTCTAAGGATTAGCAACCGTGTCACTAAGTAATCCATCTTTTGTCCTTGACTTGAGATGAGCCAAAATTTGATCCATTTGAGTTTTGAGTTGCTTGATAAAGTCCAAAGAAGATATCACCATTTGATTGAGTTATGAGAAATCATTTATCTGTATCACTATCTTATCGATTCCCTCAACACCCATTTTGATCGAGCAATGAAATCTTCACTTTTGACCTTCTCTAGGTCGATGGATATTGGAGTTTTTACCCTTGGATCTATCATATGTAGGTATGTACCTATCATAATACTTATACTTATCTCTCTAATATCAATCTCTATCATGAAAATCTCTATCACGATCCCATTTTTTCCAATCTTGATTCCCACCTTGCCTTTGATAGTTAGGGAAGGAACCCCTCATTTGATTTGACAAGAATAAAATTTCCTTAATAAGATACTATTCTTCCTCATCATCATAAGCTTTAACAATCTTTGAAGCAGCGACACTAACCTCTTTGGAGAATCTCCCATTATATGCTTTGTGAGAAGATCAAGTTGTGCCATCACTTTACCATGTTCTCATCTTTTTACTCATATATTTACCTTTGTTCTTGGTTTAGAAAATATGTGGTTAGAGCTCCCACAACCACCATGACATCTCAAGTGTGTCAACCTCTACTTTGCTTGCTCAATTGATCGAACCAAGTAGCTACAACACCAAAATATTTTTTCATAATATCTCCTTCGGTCACATTATCAGCTACCATCTTGTTCAATTGATCCAATTCCCTATAGAAAATTAGATGAAGCATTTTGTCATAGACCTCATGACTTGGGCATTGCATTATCTTATTGTTGAATCATTTAAAAGCCTCGTATAATGGTTTGCCGTTAAGGTGGCAAAAATTAATGATTTAATCCATTAGTTGTATCATCTAGCAAGGAGAAATGTACCTATCCAAGAATGATTCTATGCGCTCAACCCATAAAGTGATAGATCCTGTGGATAATGACCGCATCCATCAGACTGCTTCTCCAATAAATAAGAATGGGAAAATATGCAAATGGATTTATTCTTAAGACATATGGGCTATGTCAAATAGAGAACACATATCAACGAAATTCTTCAAGTGTAGATTGGCATACTCATGTGCTTGACCTCTAGCAAACCCTTTTAATCTTAGGAAATGAAGCATCATGCTAGTAATGTGAAGCACCCCATTTCCTCACCGGTTGAACACGAATAGTTCTAGCTCAAGCTGTATCTCTGAGGTGATCCTTATCCTCAAATTGCCCATTAAAAGTAAAGGTACTACTACTGTGTTTGCTCATATTATTGTTTATGCTATTATTGTCACCTGAGAAAGACCAAAAACAAAAAACAATGTAGAATAAAACACTACGGCTTGCCTAAAGTGACTAAAAATACTACAAAAATAATAAATATGTTTCACTCCCAGGCAATGACACCAAAATTTGATGACGCTTAAATTACACCGTTAAAGTGTAAATGATCATTGTAATGTAGTAACCCTACGAAGGTCCGGATCAAATCCATAGGGAGTGAAGACAAAGATTTCAATGCTTGAGAGTGTTAGAAGTCATCTAGGAGTTGACCCGTAACACATGTTGAACAAACATGAAAGTAAAAATAGGGGGTTTGGTTGAATGATTTTGAATTTAACAATTTCATTATTTTGAGAGCACTATTTTGAGGCTAAAAACTATTAGAGGTTAACCAAATGTTGATGAAACTTGGGGTTATGCTTTCCTAGATATGGGTTCATGCATGGGTATTTGATTAATTGTCCAAATTTAGCTAGAAGTCATGGGTAGACAAGATCTAGAAGTTTTGGTGTCAGTTTGTCAATAAAACACCAAATATAACAAATGGGTTCTTTTGAACACCTCATAAGGGTAAATTTTTTTACAATCTATGGCCTCAATTAATGTCAAAGAAATACTATTAAATGAACTAATTTAAGCTATTTATCACACCCATTCCTCATCCGTATCACCTATATCAAGGATGATATGGGTTCTAAGGTAATTAGGGTTTTTAATTCCCAATTTTTTTTTAAACATGGAATGGATTCTTAAACCATATCAAATAGTAAATTAGGAAGACAAAAAAACAAAACTCATGCACTAATAACAACATATTCAAGCATAACCCCATAAAGAGGAATTAGCTGGTCATAGATAGAGACAGTAGAGACGTACCAAAATTTCCATCAAATTGATCCATAGAAAATAAAGTGAATGAAAAATCCATGAATTGATTTAAATAAATCTTCAATAGAAATTAGTAATTCACCACTCGAGAGTCACTCTGATGTGTTCTTAGGTCAAGCGTAGTACTATAATACTCAATGAATTGTGGAAATAAGATGAAAACCCCCAATTTATCCCTATATTAATGTTTGACAAAATTTACAAAAATGCCACCGCACTCTTGATCTGCTTGAGCTGAGCTAGAGAAAATGGGGCATAAATAGGGCATAAACTTAGGCATAGATGGGGCACACCTTAGGCATAAATGGGGTTATTGTAAGCAGGTGTCCTCCAAACACATCCATGTGATCTCTTTGGTTATTTTTCTTTCATATTTGAACTCTCATTGACTTAAATTACTTGCTGCTTTTCATTTTCAACCTTTGTACGCACAAATGAGTATTATACATGAGATTAACACCAAATCAATACCAACATAGATTGTGGTGCAGTGGATGGGGCTGCTCCACCCTTAGCCAGAGGTCGAGGGTTTAACCCTGGGTATGGAGAAAATGTTATTGGGAGCGCTTCCACCTTAATGGCCCTGCAACGCACGATCCGGATTAGTCGGGGCTCCGATGTGGACACCAGACACCAGATGGGAAACAAAAAAAACACCAAATCAATGGAAAATAAGATAATTTAAGCATAAATAATGTTAACAAGACATCAAATTGATGACTTATTAATGTGTAGTATTAGTACACATCTTCTAACCAAATATGCGAATTATCAATGTGCAGTATTAGTACACATCAGCCAACCAAAAATAAGAATTATGAACATATAACCATAACGTAGTATAACAAAACAACCATGAAACCTTTCACTTAACCTTACCTCAAGTTCATAAAACTTAAACCTATCCAATAACTTCATGGAAATTAGTAAAGATGAGCCAACACAGATAGTAAAATAGATTAGGTTTACTCCACTAACCAATCTCTAAATCAACAACTATGACTCAAAATGGATATTGATCATGTCAAAATTAAGCAAGTAAATAGATGACATAGAGTTAAGTCAAAACACGCAGTTAGCTCAGACTATTCAAGGATCCATAAAATTCGCAACAACAAAAATTAAAATTCATCCCGATTTACACAAGAAACCACCTTTAGTAATTAAGCACATAGACCCCATTTGCTAAAGGAACTAACATAATAAAGGAAGCATATAATCCCCAGTCACTCAAGGAACTATCACACACCTCATACCTTGTACATACATACTAATGGTCTTAGGATCGCCCACTATCCATGACATGTAGGGCATGATCTCTTATCCATGTACCAAATTCCTGACATCAAGTATCTGTAAAATTTATACCAACCAAATCCTATGAAGATTTCCTATCGCTACTCACCATAATAATGGTAGATATTAGAACAATCATAACCACAATGAAAATAGAACAACACTTGTAAATAACAATAATAGGAATATAATGCACAATCAACCAAATTACATTCAATATCTTGGATTATAATCCAATTGTAAAACCCATGTATAAATACATGATTATTCCACCCATTATAGGGTTTTCCTACCATAAATTCAACTTAAAACTACAAAATTCATAGTAACACTAGTGAGTTATAGTCATGCAAGAGTAAATTAACAACTTGTAACTAAAACCCAAGCATTTTACACCTAATTAACCCCATGCACTAGAAAATTCAGGTATGCCAAGCTTAAACCTCCCACAAAACCAAAAACTAGTAATTCTAAGGTGTAGGAATTGTCAGGCTAGTTAATGGGGATAAATAACTTACCTTTTTAAAGGATTCTAGTAAAAAATAAGTGAAAATTGCCCCAAATTGCCTAAGCCCTTCATAAATTATATTTAGAAATAAAAAATTATTTTTTGGGAAATTTTGGCATAAGAAATGATTTACCCTGTTATAGTGACCTAATCCTACTATAGAGGTATTGCTATAGCAGAATTTGCCCACTATTATTAGATTTACTGTCTTTGCCTTTTGTTATGGTAGAAATTTCTCTGCTATAGGAATTGCCCCTTAGCAGTCCACCATACACTATTGCGGGTGTGGCAAGGCAGAAACTCAAAAATGCTCCAAGTTTAGCCTATTTTGTAATGCTCTATCATACCATGACATTCTCGACTAACCTCTTTGCATCAAATTTGATATCCGAAGTTCTACTCAACCAAAATTTAGTTTTTAAAAAATCCTATGGGTTTTATTTTTATCATATTAGATAACATAAAATCATGCTAAGATTTGTTACATTTACCCAACAATTGCCATATTTCCATAAACTATACCTTGCTCTAATTTTGTCCAAGCTAGCCTAGCCTAAAATTTCTAAAATCCCAATTCAAAAATATATTAGACCTCAAATTTTTGTAGATTATAGTTACCCATAACTATGAAAAAGGTTGTCATAATAAATGCCAATTTACCCATTATTCATCCTTGAATGATCAAATAAGGAAAATGAGTCAGGTCATGAGCTAGGGGTCTATCGAAAATAACCTTGCTACTTCTTTGGAGGTAGTGGTATGGACTACGTACATCTTACCCTCCCCAGACCTTACTATGTGGGAATAAACTGGGTTTGTTATTGTTGTTATTGAGTTAGGTCATGAGAAAAAGAGTACTTGTATCCTCAAACAAATACAACAACTTATGTCACATGTTCTTTTTGGTTTCCTAATTAGCTTTTTCCACCGAACAATCCTTTTATTGAACCTTTACTGATAGAATTTCCTTGGTCCTTAAATTTTGAACATCCTTGTAATGATCCATCAGGTCATTTTCTACATTTCTATACATTTAAATATTTTGAGCTATCATGACTCAAGACTACCCCTTAGTCATGAGACAGTGTTTAAGGCTATAAGTGATCCCATGCTAACCCATGATCTAACACATGTTGTAAGGTACTTAAAGAAAATAATAAGATTTTGTGCGAAAGTAATTCATGGAAATATCTGAACATTATAAAAATAATAATAATAATAAAGGTACTAAATAGTCTTTACTGAAAACATACTAATTTTTGAATTATCTAAAAGCCTCTAAATATGATGAGTTGTTGGGACAGGTCCCTAACTAACTCTGAATAATAAAATAACATGAAATAAGGTACTAGAAAGCATGATAAATAAAATGAATAGTACTCGACTAATAAGGACTCACTAAAGCTACAACTGAGTGATACAGGGAAGAACTACATACGATCAAGTAACTGAGCGTCTGAACCTATATTGTGAAATAAATATAGCGCAAAAGAGAGTATGCAATAAGTACTTAAAATGTACTGGTATGTGATATGGGCTAACTAAAATACATATAAGTACTAATCATGAATGCATGAATATATAAAATGAATACAAGGCTAAGCAAGGCATGTGCTAAAATAATTTGGAAAACTGAATAACTGAATAGCTGATAAACTGAACAATTGGTCATGTAAACCTGAGCTGATGTGGTCTGAATATTGAACTGAAACCATGGGGGCTAACATTTAACAGATATGACCCAATCTGAGCTAATTGGGGTCTAACCTATAACCCAGTTAGAAGGGTCTCAATGCCTTGCCACGGGTACTAACATTGATAGTGTGGATCCATAAAGCTGATATCCTAAAAGACGAGGTGTCACCCTAAATTGGAAGGTCCCCCAGGATAGTATCAATCCTAAGATGGCAGGAAGAACTCTCATAACCTACGCTATCTACGTAGTTTTTGATCATAGGGACTACTACTAAAGGTCTCACTCTAAGCTGGCAGGAAAGACTATATCCCTAAACTCACTCAATGCTAGTTCTACTCCCAATTGAACTGACATGGAAGTAAAAACTAGTATATGCACTAATAACCGATTTGCTCAAATATTGTATTCTAAAATGACAGTGCATCTTTTATCTGAAAATAATAATACAAACATGGTTTGAATGACTTATAACTTGAAAATCTGAAACATGCATAAACATATAGATATCATGTTTTCATAACCAACCAACATTGAATAATACATTTAATAAAATAACATCATTAAAATACTCTAAGGAAATTCATGATTCAGAGATCTAAAACATAGTATATATCACTAAACAGATGAAATTCATGATAATGAGCATGGAAAGATGTTAAATTTATAAGGACAACATGCTCATATGGTTTAATTTCAAGATTCGACTATAATTCAAGAAAGTTCATAGTTTTCATAAAACCCTAAGCATAAAGGATAAATTAAACTTCAGAGTTTTAGGAAAACTTTGGGACTCAATGGATTAAAGGGACCCATTGATGAATATCCCACATACCTAAGTTACTTGAATTCTTGAAGAAAACTTGTAATTGATACCTTAGAAGGGTGAATTTCTTTAAGAAACCCCTTGATTTTTCTCTTGAATGAGAGAGAGGATTGAACATTTTTACCTTACTGAAAAAGGGTAAATAAGTCCTTTTTAAGTCGTGTATTAGGTGTTTAAGGAGGAGAAAGGGCCAAAGCCCCTTTATCCCTTAATAAAGGATGGACGATTTTACACTGTAGTATGGCACGGTGCCAATTGCCGAGGCTAACCTCCGTGATATGCTACCTATAATGGAGGCTAACCATCATCACATGCTACGTATCATAGAGGTTAACCTTCATGACATGTTGTATATCACGGAGGGATAGCCTCGTTTTCCATGTTTCATCTCATGCTCTTAGCTGTGCATCCTCTAAAGCAAAACTTGGGTCGCTTTAGCAAAAACCGCATAAGTGGCCAGCCAATCACTTAAACAACTGGATGTGCAAGTTGTGCTACTAAAATAAGGTCCAGAATACTAAAATGATTCTTTGTCTGCTTTAGAGGAGAAAGCAGACCCAGTGGCTACTACTTAAGCGGTACTTGGGCGCTTTAGCATTGATTGCTTAAGCGATACCTATGAGGCCTAGTAAATGCTTTTTTCCTTATTTTTCACAATCCAATAGCTAAAAATCCCTAGAGAGTGTGGATATTTAGAATACTAATTATTAAGAAATTGTGGGGGTAATAGTGAGCTTGATTTATCATTTCATAGTCAAAATATTTGTAAGTTTCTCTTATATTCTTGGTTAAATCTTCAATTTTTCCCAAAATTCCAAGATTTTTGTTAAGTAGATTGAGGTATCATTTGAGCTTAAATTTTCCCATTCTTAAGGGTAAATGCTATTTGAGCGTGGAGTTACTTGTTAATGGGTTCGAATGTGTGATTCTGCAATCAGGCCACATATGAGTTTCTTACTATATTTTTGACCTAAATAATATAAATGCATTATGAATACTGTTGTTATCATTTTAATTATTATTTTACAATTTTTATAGCATGGCATTGAGAGAAAGCTTTTCGTAAAGGGAAATTAACGATTTAATAGATTTCACCAGGCTTTTTTCAATGTCCTGGTAGGATAGGTTTACCTCTCTCTCAGATTTAGCTAAATTATAGTATGAATGTAATATTATGCTAGTTTTTGGAAGGAGTTTATGTCATGGAGGTAGTTTATTATGATATGGATCCTTTAGCCAATTTATGAATCGTAATTAGGCATAATTGACTTAATCACTTGTTCATAGGGTAGAATTTCGATCTTAGGACTCAAGTGGCTTAAATTAACATCTAACAATAAAATTAGATATATTATCCTAGTTCAGGGTAGAATTTGCCTTAGAATGAATTTCCATAATAGAAGTGGGCCCCTCCAACCAACTTAATCAAAGATTGTTGTTAATTTATTGTAGAATAAATAGACATGCTACATTATCTTATTTACTTTCTTAACGAGGAGGTTTTAGACATATAATGGTTCATTCTAGATTGAGGGTTTGAAAATTATAAGACCAATTTGATTCTGATGCTATTAATGATATGAGTTTCGATTCAAGTCCAGTTATGTATGATGCTATGACCAATTTATTTTTCACATTATTTGATAATATTAGTTCAAGTTCATATCCAGCATATGAGATACTAGTTCCATTTCAGGTTCAACATTGAGAGATTTCTATTATGGATGCGTTTACGGTTTGGAAGGATCCACAGTTTTACATTAGGGATATGGTTAACTTGTATAATTCTAATTATTGCTTCTCCTTGTTTGCACCTACCGATTTATGGTGACCTGCTTGGGGTTATTTACTTTATTTGCACCCTCTTGATTATGGGGGGAAGTTATGTAGAGATAGTTATGCTTTTCTTTTATAATATTTTCACAATTTCCTATTTTTAGTATTTTGAGTGATATTTCATGTTTTTCCTTCTAGCTTGAGTTAGTTCACTTATAGCTCAGTTATTTATGTTTATATTTCAATGTAGCTCAGAAGACCGATGATGCCTACTGAGTATCCGTGGCTTTGATACTCATACTATACTTCTATACCACTTTGGTACAGATTCGAGTACTAGTTGTCATTGTTGATGCAGAGATTTATGTTGTTCAAAGTTTTGAGATATGGTGAGCTCCTAGAGTGGGAGTTGACCTTTTTCTTCTATTTATGCTAGTAATTCAATTCTGAGACTATTGTATTTGTGTTGATAGTACTTTTTCTCGTATTGACATTACTAGGTCATGGGATGTTGCTATTTCTCTTTATTTCTCTTCTATTTAACTATTATTCTATGATTTATGGCTTGTAAATTCCTTTACTTGCACATTTCCTGCATTTGTAACAATTTAGACCAAATTAGTCCATTTCTTCTTTGGGCTTTGTTTTGGCTTACCTACTCAGGGGATAAAGTTGGTGTCATCATGACTCGGACAATGGGTCATGACAAATTTGCATCAGAGCACTAGTTTCACTATTATTGTTAGTGCCAGAGAAAGTGTCCATACGAGTGTTGCTAATCAGAATAATGATGTATTTTTCTTATATTTGGAGGATATAGGAAAATCTTAGGAGATCTTTGTCATGACTCAAAATGCAAAGGGTCATTATGGCACTTGTCGCGGCAACGTTGACAAGTAAGCCTATTACATAAACTGATACAAAAGGGAAATAATACTTAAATCCCAAGGTAAGGCTTATAAAATAAAGTCAAACCATACAATTAAAATAAATTGTCACGCCTCAAATCCTATTGGGGCAGATTGGCACCCGTAACCGAGGAGGCCCGGGAGAACCAGCTCATAACCTCATACTTCCCATGCATACCTCTATGACAACCCAAAATTTGGATAGCATCATGTTGCATATAAAAGGAAATAGTCACCTGTATAAGCTCGAGCACACATATATATATGTATATATAATACTTGGCCGTTGGAGCCATCATGTCTATTAATAAAACACTACCTTAACTGTACATTAGGTCTACAAAGCCTCTAGACAATACAAAGAGTTTAACTAAGGTTGGGACACACCCTGCCATATAACTAACTTATATACAATACCAAAAGTGACTGGATATGACACGAAAAGCCCCGAAGCAAATTGGAGCTCACCAAAAGAAGCTGGGTATCCTGGCTCCTACTTGTGCGGTGTATGAGCTGAGGTACCTGTGCCTGTAGCATGAAATGCAGGTCCCCTATGGGGGACGTCAGTATGAAATATGTACTGAGTATGTAAAGCTGTAGATAATCACATATGATATAAGAGCTCAATAGAAATCAGAAAAAAATGAATAAATCGTAATAGGAGTGGACCACACTTACTAGAACTTGTGACAACCTATACATTGTATTTATTCAATCACTTTACCTTCGTTCTTATCATCTTTGTAATCATTACTGTACTGTACTGTGACCATTAGGCTGCCTCTAGTACATATCAACTGGGATTGATCCATGCTAGACTTATGCCCCTGGGATACCACCCATAAACACATAAATAGGGATCGACCCATGATAGGCTTATGCCCTTGGGATACCACCCGATAAGAGACAACTTCCATCACTTAGTTCAATTAATTTTTGAGATTGTTATTTCGATCGTCACCACATTTTTGATACTTTAAAACAATGATACATCAATAAGAGACATATAAATAGACCATCAATGTAATAACAATGAAGTAATAACTCATTGGCACATCAATAAAGTGTTTTGGAGTCATCAATGCCATAACAATGAAGTAGGAACTTATTAGTTTATCAATGAAATGTTTTGGAGTCATTAATAGAACATGGATCTTGTTTGAGTAACCGGATACCTTATGACATTCATTAGTGCAATAAATATGTAAGATTTGGAAAATAAGTAAGTATTGGAATGTCTTGACATCTTGTAGGGTGGAAAAAAGTTCATTGGTAACGTAGGACATCATACAAAATCATTATGGATCACATGTTATTGAATAACTTTGGAAACTTTCTTAATAGAACAATTGTTCACTTTTATGCCAAAGATATGGTATAGAGTATGCTTTACATACCTGACTGTCAACCTTCAATACTAGTCCCAAATGGACTTCTCGTCTTTTCGGATTACTTATCTACAATGAACATATATAGCAATCTAGTATTAGCGACCAAACGTCACAATTCAATTATTTGAATTCACCAAACTAGTGGTTAAGTAGTAAGCCTTAATTACACCATAAAGGTTGTCACTTTAACCTTATTATACTCCAATTACATTCACATGCCATGCATATTCATATAACATCCTCCAATATCAAGTTTGGATTCATTTATCCTTCCAACCAATCCATTAAACCAAATTGAGTCATAGACATAAAGAATCATCAATTCAATAGTATATCACCATATCCACCTTCCATAACTCAATTACCATATCCACCTTCCATAACCCAATTAACATATCCACCTTCCACAATTCAATACAACCAAACCATGCAAAATAGTCCATAACCCTATTTCCATCACCTTTCAATAACAACCAATACATATAATCCTCTATCACACATATACATATGAAAGAGAACAAAGGCAAACAATATTCATACCTTAGAATTCACCTCTAGATTATGCAATCCTGTTTGCACAAATAATAGGTGTTATTCGAAGCTCTCGAGATAACAAACACAGTTATTGAATTACTTTGGAATTTCCACGGTTGAATCAAAAATAATTTAAAGGTCAAATCTGGCTAGGGTTTGTTCTTTCTCAATGATTGATGATGAAAATGAGTTTTTGAACTCATATACATGTATATGTACACATATTCCCGTCTATAATATCATAGGAAATGACCAAAGTGCCTTTAAAATTTAAATAATGTCAAATCTGTCCTTTTGTGGACTGTTTTGATAAGTTAAAGTAGATTGACCATAACGCTTTTCTACGATATTGGATTTGGGTGAAATTGGTATCGTTGGAAAGATAATTCAAAGGTCTTTCATTTCATATAAAGTAGACCACCCAGTTCGTCCTGTACGAGGAGTTATGATCGTTTGAAGTTGACCCTAAAAATCTGTTTTGAGAGGCTGAAGTAAAACGAGTATAACTCCTTACTCGGACGTTGGATTTGGATAAAACCAATTGCATTGGAAAGAAGACTCAAAGATATTTCTTTTGATAGGTCGCAGCTCTCCCAGTTCATTATATTAAGGGAGTTATGATCATTCAAAGTCGACCCAAAAAATTGGCTGGCCTCAGTAGTTTGTATGCTGGAAATTTTCCTTCACATTTACTATTCCCAATATCCCGGCCACCGTTTTATAGTTTCGAACGTGCTCGATTATATCCAAAATCTATACATTTTTAGAAATCTTTATATCGTTGGAAAGATTATTCAATAACCTTCGTATGACACCATCGACGGGCAAATTCCGGTATAAATAAAATAAAATAAAAATTAATTCTATATAAATAAGACCAATACACGTACTTGAATACGTCAATATACGTACTTGAATACGGGGTATTACATAAATGTAGAAAGGAACGTAGACAGAAACAATACCACAACTCCCCAGAACCTAGTGTCAACAGTTTAAAAACATATCTAGTACAACTCAAATCTAAATAAAATACATAAAATGTTCACTACAGGACAAAATTTGTCTCTGAAATACAAGACAAGACATAATATGATAAAGAAAGGTAGTAGAGGAAGATTTGGATGCCAGAAAATTAACCACTACCTCGAGAGCTCCAAATATTGCCTGAAACAAACAACATGGGGCACGCCAAAACCTGAATTTGTACCAAAAAGGGTATAGTAGGAGTGAGCATGGTCCACTTGTACTCAGTAGATATCATAGGCCAACCGATCAAAGTAGAAAATAAAGCATACAAAAATACTCATTAAGGGAACGTCACCTACAATAAGAAAATGTCCCACTACGGTAGCCCACACTTCTTGCACTAACAGTTCTAATACATCATATATGTTGCAACAACACCAAAAAGCACTACAAATATACAATATATCATAGACAACTAAATGAAAGAAGGGCGACATATATAAGATTATCAAGTACAAGTAAAGAAAGATAGAATAGTTAGGTTAATCACAAGTCAAGACAGGAATATGATCACATCACAAACATAAGGTAGTAAATGTAATGCAAATAATGATGATGATGTACATAGTTGTCCCATAACCTCAAAGAATGTCGTATAGTCCTAGTATACTCCTACAAAGATAAAGAATCTTGACGTAGGACATATAGGGGGTTCGTCAACCTGTATACAATCCATATACACCTATATCCTCCCCAAGACATCCCTCGAGGAGGGTTTTATAAGTTTGTCATATTTTTTTCATAAAAAGGTGTTACCACTGTTTCTCAATATTTTCCATAGTGGTACCATTATTTCATGAATGAGTATGAGGACGCAATGCTCACAACCAAACACAAAGATTATTTCCACAACCAACCACAATGGTATTTCCACAACCAACCAATATACCATCACGTGAGCCAAATATCCATAAATTATTTCCAACCATTCATAAAATCTAACATGATCTAAATGCCAATACAGTATGACTATATCACAATACACAATTGGCACCACAGTAGACCTTTTCATCAAACCAGGTACAATTATCATCAAGTATACGAGGCTATCAATATAACATAGGACCCCACATGTTCATCATAACACATAATGTTCCAAAACCACCACATAATATCACACATAGGCCCCCACACAGGCACAACAAACTTAGCCATTTTTCGTGATTAGTTCCCATACCCTTAATATGCATTTTGTATCAGTAGTTACTACCTAACCCAGTCTGAAAGATTTAATCCATAACATACTTTGAAGGTTGAAAACCAATGAGCAACACTTTGATCCCAAGCCATACTCCTCAGAAAAGGGCAACGAGTCAACTAAAACATCAAAACATAGAATCTACACATAAAAAAAGCCAGAATGGTACTGATGCAGCAATGCAGTATATAACTATGGTGCATTGTTAGTTTAGATTTTATGATTACATGGTGGTGAATTATTTGAAGGTGCTCAGTCTGCGAACCAGAATGGTATTGATGCAGCAACACAGTATGTAGCTGTGGCTCCCAGAGTTTTGGTTCCTCTAACATAGGTAGTTACTCAACAAAAAGTCACCCAGGTTTTTATGTCTATCAAAAAGCAAAATATGTTTTATAGATTCTTTAGATTGACTCCACTTAGGCTTTTTAGGCACCATGTGAGGATGCTTATAAGTTCTTGGTTGCATGTGAGGATCGTCTTTGTAATTTAGGCCTAGTTGATACTTGTCGTGGCGACTACGCTACCTTTAAGTTAGATTTGGTAGCTTAATTTTAATGGAGAGGCTATTTTTATTCCAAGATAGATGGATCTCCCCCTTCAACATGTACTCAGTTCTGTAAGATTTTCATAGAGAAATATATGCCTCTTAGCCTTGAAGATTGTATGAGAGACCAGCTCATGAGATTGAAGTAGGTCCCCATGACTCTTGTAGAGTATGAGGTTCAACATCATAAGTTAGAAAGTCATGGTACATGTATCTTGCGAACTAAGTATGAGCGGGCTCGATGTTTTGTTCAAGGATTGAGACTTTCTCTCCACATGAATATACAAAGTTAGGTTATTGTTGTTAGGTTTTTATTGAGGATTTTAATCATGCTTAAATTATGGTGGAGATGTATCACAAGGCCCAAGAGGGCACCGATAACTGGGCATGATATCAGGGTATTTTCAGTCAGAGATGGAGTGACTCACAGCTCAAAGGTAGTGGTTCTAAGGTTAGGTAATCTTTGTGTTAGTCTTATCAGCATTAGCATCAGTCTAGTAAGCCCGTTCTTGCCCCACTTTATATCACCGATAGAGGTTAGTCTAGCTATATTGATCTTCCTGGCAAGAGAAGTGGTCAGCCTCTAAAAGATTAATCTTCTAGGAATTCTAGCTGAGGTGGTTATTTTGAGTCATCCAAATCTTCTGGTTATAATACAATGCCTGGGCATGCTATGAATCTAGAGAATTCGGCCATTTCTCTATACTGCAGGTGTCAGGAAGTTGTACGTATAACGCAGAGTATTCCAATGATTAGGGAAGTACCACCTCCCAAAGTAGGTATTCATGTATAATTACCCTCAAGGTTATTTTTTGTATTATTAATCATTTTGGTCACTTAGATCTTTCTTATAGCTGCCCCAAGTTATTTACGACTTGTAGGAACTATCAGTTCAGTTATCCGGCAGTTCGTTTGGTTTTAAGAGCTAAATCCCAGTTTTGAAGCCTTTGTTGGTTCAAATGGCTATCAAGAAAATAAATCAATCAAACAACATCGTATAACAATTCTGAATATTCAAATAGCTCGAAAATGTAGATTTTAGGCTAGATAGACCCTTAGTTTATGACACGCCAAAAACTCGAGCCATGTCTTATGGGAACCTCAATCCCACATGAATTGGAGGTTGCCCTAATAACCGAATCTAACCGTTATCACAAATCCATAAGGGTCGTGTGAATCCCGATCTGATAATAAGATTGTAGAAATAAGTGGCCAATAGTCAATAATTTGAAAATATCCAACATTTCATTAATGGCAATAATCTAGCCAATTCACCCAAGTCCACATCATCCATAAAATCCTCTACCAAACCAATGTCAATAGTATGTCGAGACATGCCCCTGACAATAGAAATGTACTAATTCTATACAAGTCTAAGACATAGAATAACATGACTATAAAAGTAGGTCTAATAGCGTATAGAAGCTCACCACTTCAAGGACAAGGCCCAAACCGCTCGAATGCCTGATCACTGTGTAGAAGAAGAAAATGCTTTGGCTCCCATGTCGCGTGGGGACATAGCATCTGGAGATAGTCAGCGGTGGGAGCGCTAGCATGAAACCCAAGGATAAAGATAAAATAGAGCATTTATCTAGTCCAAGTCAAATCATTATATACAATCATATTTTCACAAATGTAGGACTATATGAATACATATATATATATATATATATATATATATATATATGTAGTTACAAAACATGCCATACCATGGAACAAGTTATAACTTGCGTTCTCAAATTATTCATTCATTAGTCATAGAGAGATGAACTTTAAATCTTCCACATTACTAATTTTATAACCTTAAACTTCTTCGTTACCTTAGTCAATGAGGATCCGAAGCCCAAATCAACTCAATCAATCCAACCAATTTAACCAAGTCAACCAATTAACTGATTTAACGAACTCGATCAATTTATTAGGCAAGGTACTTCAACCACAAGTCATCTCATCAGACTAGGGACTCGAACCATTAGTCATTTCATTAGATGAGGTATTTTAAACTCAAGAGATCTCTTTAGGTGAGAGACTCGAACACAAGCCAATTCATTAGACTAGGGAATCGAACCACTTGTCAGAAATAGGCGAGAGACTCAAACCATAAGCCATCTCATCGAACTAGGGACTCGAACCACTAGTCATCTCATTGGACTAGGGACTCAAACCACAAGTCATTTCATCAGACCAGGGACTCGAACCACTAGTCATTCCATTACCATTATTAGTTGACATTTGAACTCTTGACCCATTAGTTCACACATTAACATCTATACAATTCATTTCAACATTTAAGTACTTGAGCCACTAACCCATACCAACACTACATGCAACTACATGGTCTTCATAGGAGCCTTCACTGCTCAACCATAACAATAGGCCAAAGCCCTAACTCAATTCATCATACAATTTAATTCATGCCTCAAGACCCACATAGTACCATAAGGTTTTCACTGAAATATTCATCGATTAAACACTTTATTAGACCAATGACTCAATTCAAATCATCCATTTCAATCAGCAATTATCAAGACCTTTGCTGACTCATTCAATCTTCATTAGTATTTCCATACCAAACTTTAGTTCCACTCACAATTTAAAGTACAAACTTAAGGAATTGAACCCCTTTCTTAGCCATCAAACCAATATGGGCATAATTTAACTAATTACATGGCTAATAACATTAGCACAATACAAATTATCAACCATTTATACTTATAGCCATCACCCCATTTAAAGCCATAAGCTAATCCATTACATGATTAACAAGATTATTATCCACCATTTGCCAAGCATTCACAATCATTATATTATTATCATGACTCATTCATGTTCACTAGACCATTTCCATAGATACGCATTTGACCTTCACGAAACCATTTAACCACTATTCACTTTAATAGACTAAATGCCTTGAATTAATCCAATTTATAGCTGTCAAGACCCATATAAATATTCAAATTTCATTAGAAAACTTTCACCATATTTAGGCTCAACGTACAAATAAAGTTCATTTTCATATTTAGAGGCTTCAACCCCCTTATTAGTCATTGGTTCAACAAAGTCATTAAATTATACAATACATGGCTCGCAATACCTTTACGATATTATTTATCAATCATTCATGCTTATTGGGCCATTTTCCTAGTTCAAAACATCACCAACATGTGACTAGACAATTTGCTAGGATATTTTCACAAACACCTTATGCGCATACCTTTAACAAGGCTAGTTTCATAGTAGAAATCATCACTATTGGGGTTACTCAAGACCATCGTGTTAAACCACATACAACAAGAATCCAAATAGGTAAATCATCATTAATAACATATATAAACATAAGACTAAGCAAGAATCAACATTATTCATCATTAGGCAACAAAACCCTTTTCATTTAATTTCTTAACCACCATGTAAACTTACTAATCCAAGTGTGACATACATGGGGTTTGAGTTATTTAACAAGGGGAAGAGTTACATTCCTTACACAAGATGATTCACCAAGAACTTGATCCTCTTTATCTTCTAGATGAGCACCCTCCGAACCCTAGCCTCCAATCTTGATCTTAGAACTTTGAGAGTATTTGAGAGAGAGTTTAGGATGTCAGATCCACTAAAAATATAATCAAAGAGTTCATATACACTTATGTAGAGAAAGGTCTTAGGGTTTAGGGTATGGGAAATGACCACAAGGACCTTGTTTAAAACATGAAAATTGGACTCGTCCAGGGGTACGACTCACCATACAACAGGAATTGTACCCTAGGGTACGAGTGGTACCCTGACTCATACCCTAGGCTTCTCCTAGGTCAAACATACTATTAAGGGTATGAGTGTACACCCTTGAGTCATATACTTAGGGTATGACTCAATCCATAACTCATATACACCAACCGTATACGAAATAGTCCACTCAAGTTGAGAGTTCACTCTATATGATCATGTTGGGTACGAATCATATAGTTACGGTACGATTGAGGGGAGAGCCACTCATATAGGGGAAAATATACAATCCTTTATAGACTGCTTAAGGTATGAGAGAAAAAGGGGAGGGTGGATACGACCTATATCCGAAGGGTATGATTGGCTTGTCTAATCGTATCTTGGTCATCTTGCTCAAAACCAAAAAATTTTTTAAGGTCAAGATCTTGGATGTTTTATTCTCCCCCACTTAGGATAATTCGTCCTCAAATAATGGATAAGGAAAGAATCAACATAAGTTAACATGTTAGTACAAATAAAAATAACCCTCTAACAAATTAGGACAAAGCACATAACACGGATACTTCACCACACATATCATGATCATCATCAATCTACCATTCCATTTTATTGATCCTTTGGATTCAAACGCATCATTTATCAAAGCCACTTGGATTCTTTAAAGTTTAGGGACTCAACCCAATATCAACCCAAGACTAAAGTCATATCAATAAGATTAACACATACTTTAATCAAGAGTTTCCGAGATAGAAGAAAAATACGAATACTTGGAATTTATGTCCTTCTCCACCTCCTAAGTAGATTTCTCAGACTATTGGTTTCCCCACAGAACCTTTACCAAAGCCACTTCTATCATTTATAACCAGCAAACTTGCCAATCCAAGATCTTCACTAAGATATCCTCAAAGAACAAAGAGTTTGAAATATCAATGTCCCTCAAGGGAACCATCGACGAAGGATCACCCACATATTTTTGCAACATAGAGACATGCAAAACCCGGGGGAAATAGAGTTCAACCTAGAAGGAAACTCTAGTGCATAGGTAACCTTTCCAACATCTTTCAAGATTGAATAGGGACCAACATAATAGGGACTAAGGTATTCCTTGTTACAAAACTGCATCACTCTCTTCAATGGAGACACCTTCAAGAATACCCAATCACTAACACCAAACTCTAAACTTCCACGTGACACATCAGTATAGGACTTTTGGCGACTTTGAGCAATTTTCAATCTCTTACGATCACCTTCACCTCTTTCTAAGGTTTGGTGAATTAGACTGGGGTCAAGCAACTTAACCTATCCAACCTCATACCATCAACTATGAGAATGACATCTCCTACTATACAATGCCTTAAAAAAGCTCCATAGAATCTCCCCCACTTAGGGACTTTTATATTTCCCACTTCAAAACATCACCATACTCCTAGAGCCACTATCCAATACAAGATGGGTCACGGAGGAACTAAAGCACAAGAACCACTCACATCACTCAAGGAAAGACCCTTCGAATAGACATGACACTATAGGTAAGAAGTGCTTCATTGCCACCACCTAGGTTATCAATGAGACCCATCCTGACACAATATACCAAAAAAGGATTCCTTAGGTCCAGAAACCAAAAGACACGCCACCTCATACCTTTTTGGGGATCCACTATGATCCTTTCACTAGAGACAGAAAACATAACCAAGAAAAACTACGACTTTCAATCAAAACTCACACTTGGAGAACTTAGCATATAAATAAGGATCCTTTAAATTTACAATAGAGCATAGAGGTAATCGACCTGATCCGCCTCACTTATAGAGTAGACTAAGATGTAATCAATGATGACAATGAAAAACATATCCACGAACGAATGGAAGACCCTATTCATCAAGTCTATGAATGCCGCCGAGGTATTGGTCAACCCAAAATACATATCAAGAAGATCATAGTGACCATACCGAGTTCTAAAAGCAGTCTTAGGGATATCTACATTCCTAAATTTAGGCTGATGATAACCCCATCTAAGATCAATCTTACAGAAATACTTAGTACCCTGAAGTTAATAAAACCAATTATCAGTTCTAGGGACACTTATTCTTTACGTTCACTACATTTAACTGATGATAATTAATGCATATACAAAGGAACCATACCCCTTGCACACAAACAATGTGATAGCACACCCACAGAGACTCACTAAGATGGATGAAACCTTTATCTAAGAGGTTTTTCAATTTATCCTTAGGTACTTTTAGCTTCACCGAAGCGATCCAATAAGAAGGGATAGAAATTAGATGAGTTTTTTAAAAGAATAACAATACCAACATCAATTTCCCTATCAGAGGAACACCAGGAATATCATTGAGAAACTCATTGACCATAAGAACAGATTTTAGAGAAGGCTCTTCCGAGGAAGAATCCTTAACTCAGACCAAATGATAGAAACACCCTTTTAAGATCGACTTTTGGGGCTCTAAGAAAAGAAATCTATTTTTCTTTAGGCACTGAAGAAAAACCTTCCTATACAATAACCGTCTCACTATGGACTCGGAATATGAACCTATGGATCCTACAATCTGAGGAAGCATAACAAGAGTGCAACTAATCCAACCCCTAGAATGACACCAAGAAAAATCACATCCAACTCTATTATGTCTATAATAGTCTGACTACAACCAACAGATACCAGACACTATCACAAATTGAGGCTACCCCTAGTCACGACAATGGTGCTTACTATTAGAAGTGACCACAAGCTAACCCATGAGCAGGTACCCACTATGAGTACTTAATAAAATATAAACATAATGCATGCGTAAAATATAAACTGAGAAGGAAATATAAAATTAAATACCAAAACATCAAACTAATCAGAAGCCTGAAATATCTATTAAAATAATGAAAACCCAACTATCTAGCTAAAATAGCTGATAAGACTGATAAATATTAACTAACTTTCTAATGACTGTTTGATCATCTAAAATCCTCTAACTGGCTGAGGAATTGATAGAAAAGGCCTTGAACTAACTCTGACAGACTAATCATAGTAAAATATTGAAGTAACTAAATAAGAGATAATATGTCCTCGATGGATAAGGATTACCATTTTGGCGATTGGGTAATGCTAGGTTGTCTAGCTATGATTGGGAAACTGAGCCTCCAAACCTATTATATAAGATATCATAGTGCAAAAAAGAGTATATGATCAGTATTTTGAATGTACAATTATATGAGATAAAGATTGGCTGAAATGCAGGAGATAGCTAAGGATAAATGTATGAACATGAAATATTTAAGAATGCAAGACCAAGTATAAATATAATTCTGAAATAAGATGTAAACTGAATGACTGAAATTTGTATAATGGAATAATAGAAATTCTATACCCTTGGTCAAGCAATCCTAAACTGATTTATACTGAATACTGTACTGAGACTGTTGGAGGTATCATATAATCGACATGCCCCAATCTAAGGTAATCAGAGTCCAACTTATAACCCCAGTTGGAAGGGTGTCAGTACTGTGCCACGGGTACTAATACATGACTGACGAAGTGAATACACAAGGCTAATATCCCAAATGACTAGGAAGTTAGTCCTAACTGGCGAGTGACCTATAAGAGATTGTTAGTCCTAAACTGGCAGGTGACATCTCATAACCCTACACCAGCTATGTAGTTCTAGAACTTAGGGAATATTTCAAAGAACCCAGTCCTAACTAATGGGTGAGCCCCCTATTCATGGTTTGGTTAGTCCTAAATCTCACTTCTAACTGAACTGACACTGGACTGAACTAAATTAAATACAACTGAACATACAACCGACATTGCTCATCATGATCTATTTATAACAACTGGCGGAATGATAATACTCATAATTTAACTAAAATTGTTTATGAAACACTAAAAATCATGTAAAAGAACTCAGCATTGGGTGTTCATAAGCCCCCAGGACAGAATGATGGTAAAACATGATATTAAACATGGCATACTATAGTATGAAATCGTTGTTCAAAGATCCAAAACATAGACGTTTCCTCAATCATGTAGTAATCATAAACTTTGAAATGGGAATGCTTTAAATATGAGAAAAACAACATAGTTACATGGAGAAATTCATAACTTAAGGGTAAATCCCAAAAACAATTGAATATGACATGGTAATTGCACACTTAAAGCATGATATGACTCATTCTAATAAAAAATACTTGTAAGCATAACTTGAAATCAAATTAAATCGAGATTGATGGTGTTATTTCATCAAGAACATGTATAAACTCATAAATTAAATCAAAAGAGGATTTCGGGCTCCATGGGTGAAATGAATCCATGGATTAACATCCCACATACCTCACTAGATGAATTCTCAAATATTTCTTGAGACTTTCTTAAATCTGGACCTTGAATTCCTTGATTTCATGTGAAAGAGTTAGGGTTTATTCTTTGGATGAAAGATGGTTTTCTTGAGAGAATTTATGAGTAAGGGAAAATAATGCTTCTTGGGGACCCTAATTTCGTGTCATTAATGAATTGGATAAATGGAAATGATCTAAATACCCTTAAAAAGTTAAGAAAAAAAAACTGGGTGGAGTAGGCAGGGAGCATCATGGACCTTCGAGCGGAGGAGTACCCCAGGCGGTGCCCGCCTTAGAGCAAGAGACTAATCCAAGTGGTGCCCGCTTTACCCCAATGGTGCTTCTATTTTGGTTTCTTAAACACACCTCTTTGCTCGCCTAAAAATTTCAAAACTCATTCAAGACACACTTTGAACAACCTCGATCATGAATCAACTCTAAAATCAGCCTCTCGAGGTTAGGAATACCAAAATAAAAATCATCGAAGTCTAGGGGTTTTGGAATTGACTAAGTCCTCAGCACTTAGTGAATTTTTCCAAGGATTAGACCCCTTTGAACATGAAATAGAGAGATAAATTGAGCTAGGATCTTATGGGGTATTACAATATCTCCCTCTTTGGAATATTCATCCTCAAATGAGACTAGTTTAGCTGAGAATATTGGGGAAAATGAGATCATACACTGCTTATGCACAAGTTGAAACATGATTACATAACTGAGTCTCAAAAATGATACCTAAACTGAACCGGTTTCATGAGTGCATAAAATGAGATGAGAATAATCACAATAAAACTGAGAAAGAAAGAGAGTTAGTCTAAGGAAAATCATTACCTAAAACTGAATCTGAGTTTGCAGAGAAAATATGAGGTTACTTGCTTCGCATATCTTCTTTTGCTTCCTAAGTATCCCTTTCAATAGACTGATTCCACCAAAGAAATTTAACCAATGGAACTTTTTTGTTCCTTAGTCTATGGATCTGAACATAAAGGATCTTAACTAGGAAATCTTGGTAGGAAAGGCTATCCATAACATCCAAATCTTCTAAAGAAACAACTACAAATGGATCTCCAATACATTTCTTTAACAGAGAAACATAAAATACCGGATGCACTAACGCCAAATCTTTAGGAAAATTTACCTCATAAGATACTTTCCTAAAATGACTTAAGATACTATATGGGCAAACATAACGACGGTTAAGTTCCCCTTCTTGAAAATTTTTTTCACTCCATTCATTGGCAAAATCTTCAAATAGACCAAATCACCAACCTCAAACTAAAGATCCCTTCTCCTCACGTCTGCATAAGATTTCTAATGACTTTGGGCTGTCTTCAGCCTGCCCCATATCAATTGAACTTTCTCCGTCACATCAAATACTACATATATCCCTATCAAAGTAGCATCAACTATCTCAATCCAACCAATAGGACTTCTATATCTTCTTCCCTAAAGAGCCTCAAATGGAGCCATCTAAATACTGGAGTGATAACTGTTGTTATAAGCAAACTCAATCAAGGATAAGTGGTCTTCCCAACTACCTTTAAAGTCAATAACTGATAACGCTCAATCTACAGCTCTTGTAAGAGTGTAAAGTGGTCGTTGTCAAATATATAACCCAACTGGGTTGGGTATCGATCCCACAGGGAATAACCGGTCAACAAGTAAGTAATGATTATTAGACTTTTGGTGCAAGTCTCGTAAAAGAAGGGGGATTGTAACGTGCAATTGATGTAACCAAAATAATCGAGTAAAAATGGAAAATAACAAAGTAAAAAGAAAGAATGTTTAGTAGGTTGTAAAACAATGAGAATTGAGAAGTTGGGGTTATGTCCACCTTATGAGTTGTATGTGTCTATTGGCTATGAGTTATGCGGAATTCAGACATGCATGTGCTTATACAGAATTGTATTCGATGGTAAATCCAAGCGTCTTTCGACCTCAACAAGGACTATTTCACTTTAAATCTTTCGAGCTTAAAGCGTATCTAACGGTACAAATTCTCCAAGAGGTTAATCCAGTTACTTAACTAACGTTTTAATAGGGGATGGGACCCTAATACCTTGACATTATCTCTTTTCCAGACATATAACTTTTCTTTCGAACAAGTTAATGCTATACTGACGTTATTCTATGCGTCTGCAGCCACAAGAATTTGCATTAAGATGAAGAGAATAATAATATAAGCAACACACGTGTCACGAGTTCACAAACTCATAGCCTTAGATAGTATCTCATAAGGCTTCCATAACCCCAACAGAGAAGTTTAGTTACCCATGAGTGTGAAGGTAATCACAATCGACATTGTTATTATACCACAATAAAGATTTCGTGTAGTAATAGTGTGGTAGGCGTTAGGCGTGAATTCCTGGCAAAGTAACGTTTCTCTTGTTGCAGAAATTAAGAATTGAATAGATGAAAAATAATGTCAACAATGAATTAATAAAGAGAATTGTTTTGATGGATGGATGGATGGTGGATGGATGGGAATTGATGGAATGGGTGGATGAATGGGTAAATTGTGTGGAATGAATTAAAAATCTCTAGCAAGATAGGGTATTTATAATACCTACATCCTATTCCTACTAAGCTAATGAAATACTTAACCAAATCCTACTAGGTTAATGTATCATTATCCTAATCCTAATAAGTTACTGCTAGTCCCCAAAGTCTTCAGAATTTCTGTTTTTGCCCGGGACAGATTTTCCATGCGCCACTTTTGGTCCTTGGCGTCCAAGATTCCTCTTCCTTCTTTCGTGAAGATTTCTTTGGTGTCAAGTTATCCATAAAATGCTGAATTCTGCATCATTTATACCTGAAAACTTGCTAATCATGTTCGTTAGCTCACTTATAGGAAAAAGGACTAAAAGTGCATGAATTATATAATTTGTCCTCAAAACTTAGCTAAAATATGGGTAAAATATAGCACTATAGGCGTGTAAATTCGCCTATCATCAACACCCCACACTTAAAGCTTTGTTCGTCCTCGAACAAACTATCATGTCCATCTAAACATCAACTTAGGGTTTCACAGTAACAACACAAAATATTCGTCAAGACAAGCACAACAATTATCAACAAAGAGTAGTTTTCCGATCATTAGTAGAAACAATTTAACCTCTAGCATAGACTCGTGATGGTGGTCAACTCATATTCAAAAGTTAAGGCACAAAGATCATACACGACTACCCAAAACTCATCAACCATGTGTGTCTCATAATATATTACCCATAATCACTCATAAGCATAGTATATTTATCAAACATGGGTATAGAAATATCCTTGCTCTCGCTCTCACAAAGAATTCATATGTAGCAACTGATGACCATAGGCTTGCCCTTAGTGTAATGCTCCACTAAATGTCAGAATACTA
The DNA here is from genome assembly GCA_030864225.1 of Capsicum baccatum var. pendulum. NCBI lineage: Eukaryota > Viridiplantae > Streptophyta > Magnoliopsida > Solanales > Solanaceae > Capsicum > Capsicum baccatum. The sequence goes on from CM061559.1 coordinate 142,543,755, forward strand.
AGCTTAGGATCAAATAGGTCTTTTGATGGTTGTAATGTAGGCTAAGGGACGGGTAGGACTATTTTGGCTAGAAATAGTGACTATGTTCCTAAGCGCTTTAATACATCACATTGTATCATTAACACTTTTTCTTTCAAACAACCTTTCTACGTTCTTTTATTCTACCACCCTTTTTCTCCTTTTTTGTTTTTTTCATTTTTTGAACATAACTAACTTTTTAGTTTTCTTTTCCTTTTTCTTTTCATAACATACCTCTTATGATAGCAATCCTTTTTCATAATAAATTCAAGCACCAATACATTCTAAGGCATCATACTCATCCAATTTCCTCTTATTTTGTCACATGACTCTTTCAATTTAAAGCACTTAGGAATTTGGATCAAATTATGGTCTTGAAAAAAATAGATTAGGCTTACGTATGAGGTTGTCAAAGCAAATAGGCTAAAGGCTCAAAAGGGGTTGTCTAGGATAATGTCCACGGGTAGGTAAAAAGAAGGTAAACAAGTATAGGTTGCCAAAGAAATGCCTAAATCATCTCCTAGACTTGCACTCTTTATTTTTGCTTTACATACATACCAGGCAAGTTGTAGCATCAGCCACAAACATAGAATATACAATATCCTCACACACACAAGGCACATGGTCAACTTTATTGGGAGTAGTATAGACTCTTGACCCAACAGATGAGGGAATTGAACCACACAATATCACATAGTGAGTCACAATTAGAGCCTAAACGTCTCAATAGTCATGATTTTAGCACAAAGCTAAGTAAAAAAAAATTTAACTAAAAAAACAAACAAAGATAGATGCAAATGCGGATAGAGAAGTATAGCATGCAAATACCACCACCCAACACTTAAACGGGACACACTGCCCTCAGTGGAATATAAATAAGAATAACCTGGTTAGTTGGACTTATCCTCTATGTTTGGGGTCATACCCCATTCATCGGAATCATCATTAGAGTCGTCATCCTCAGAAGTTCCTCATAAGTACCCCACTTGTTTCCAAGAGTGCGTCGAGGTATTTGCAGCACGGAGGATTCACCTTGCTCTTTTCTTCCTCTTTTCTGGCCTCTTTGTGAAGTGGTTGCTTTTCTTGTCTTTTGGTGCCATTGTTCCTAAGATCTCAATAGAGTCATGTTAGCTTTATCTCAGAAGATTCAATCAACAAACAGACAATAGTGGCACCACCCCACACTTAATTTGTTGACACAAACTAATTAAGTGAATGATATCGATTACTCAGACTTCATCGACATACATTTAGGTGATATATTCCAACAATATAATCAGTGCAGTCATACTTCTTGTAATCTTGGCAATACTTTCATGTTTGATATATCAAGACTACTACATAGAGTTTGAATCAAGGTATAGCATCTAGAAATAATCACAACCTCACATGTTGGTAGTCAACCATAATTCTTATCTCGATGAACAAGTCATTCCAACATGTAAGTATGCAAGTGACAAGATTATGCAATTTTAGTGACCATGTCAATTCCGAGAAAGTATGACAATGCATCAAAATCAAATTCAAGTTGGGAACAAGTTAAGATCATCCTTACATATTCGTTTACTCACTTAGTTGTGTCACAACAATTCAATCATATTCAAATCACCAATACTACTTCAAGATTTAGCAATTCATAATATGCGTAGTAGTGTAGTACTTACGGAATATAAATGAAGAAAAAAGAAGTACTTACTTGGTTGATGTTCTAGCAAGGTAAAAGAGCAAAAGGAAAATTTTTGAGAGGATTTGGAGAGGTAGGCGGCGCTTATGTTAGGTTTGCAATGCTTTTTTGACCTAAGAATAAGTTTCTTATATATAGGGAAAGCTTGTGTCGGGTTTTGACCCATTTAAAATCGGATTTGGAGACCAAAAGTAACCATAGGCGGCGCCTAAGGCTTTGCCTAGTTGAGCAGAATGCCATAGCATAGGCCATGCCTAGTTGAGCATAATGCTTTTGCATAGGCGGCGCCTATGCTTTGGCATTGTGTGAGCATAGTTGGCGCCTTTTGCAAAGCATTTGGTGACCATAGGCGGCGCCTATTACAAAGCCTTTAGTGACCATAGGCGGCGCCTTTAGCATGGCATATGAGATTCAGAGACAAAAGGCTTTAGCATAGGCGACGCCTATGCTATGGTATACTTGAGCATGGGTGGCGCCTATGCTATGGCACACTAGATTTCGAGACCCTAGGCCATAGTATAGGCCTTGCCTTATTCGTGGCCTAGTTTTACCTAGGCCTAGCCTTGTTCGATGCCTATATTTTCATGAGCAATGCTCAATCCATAGCCTTTTGCTTCTTCATTCCTAACTTACCACCTTCAACATGCAATACGTCCAAATCAAAATTTGAAACCGACCTCCTCGTTTTACACCTCTTCGCACCTACATTTACTCAAAAATAACAAAGACGATTAGAACGATGGGTTGCCTCCCATCAAGCGCCTTAGTTTTTGTCGTGGCTCGACAAAATCCTAACAAAACAAAAACAATTAAAAACGATGGGTTGCCTCCCACCAAGCGCTTGTTTTATTGTCGCGGCACGACATAGCTATCTCGATTACTTAGTCTTCATCGAGATAGAAGGGGCATCGTTTTTTGAATGGATTCAGATGACGCTGATACTTACTTGTAGGCATGCAATCTTCTTCGATATGACTCTTGTGCATACATACCTCAGGAGAGATACCAATTATATCATCAATTTTCCTACCCATAGCTCTCTTGTACCTCATCAGAGCAGAGATGAGAGCCTCTATATGTTGTTCACTTAAATCATCCGCAACACTCTTCGAAAGTGTATTTCCATATCCCAAGAACGTATACCTTAGGTAATTGGGGAGCTCTTTTGATTCTAGCATTGATGGCTCTACAATGGAAGTCTTCGCTGTTTGTGAAGGCTGATTTGTAAGATCAAGGTCCAACTTCTTAGGAGCATGAGAATATGACCCTATTTCTTTTAGAGCACACATAGTTTCTTTATAATCTCCATCGTCCTCATGCTCAACATTCAGCAGCGCAGCAGATAATGGCTCGACAGTAAGCTGTTTCTCTACAGATATTTCTTTCGTATCCTCATAATGAACATCAGCTACAGAGAACACATTCATATTGCTGGGCTGCTTCATTGCTTTGCATATATCAAAGCAGACCACTTCGTCATTCAATCGTAATAAAAGCTCATTAGCTCTCATGTCAATAATTACACTTCCAGTTGCAAGAAAAGGACGTCCCAAGATTATGGGAACTTCAGAATCCACCTCGCAATCCAAAATAACGAAGTCTGCAGGAAAGATGAATGAAGAAACCTTCACCAACACATCATTCAAGATACCCACAGGTCGTTTTACCGACCCATCAGCCATCACGAGCCTCATATTGGTTGGTGTCGGATTGCCTAACCCCAACTTCCTGTAGACGGATAGTGGCATCAAATTGATGCTAGCACCCAGATTGCACAATGCCTTGGCAAAGTTCAAAGAGCCAACAGTGCAAGGAATAGTGAAGGCACCAGGGTCGGCCTTTTTCTGAACTAGCGATCTTGTAGCGATTGCACTGCAATGGTGAACATTATCTGCCGGCTCATAGCTTACCGCCTGCTTCTTTGTTAAAAGGTCCTTCATGAATTTTGCGTACCCAGGCATTTACTCTAGTACCTCTACCAATGGAACATTAATGGTCAGCTGCTTTAACATCGTCATGAATTTGCTGAACTTTGTATCATCCGCAATCTTCTTCAATCTTTGAGGAAAAGGTGGTGGTGGATATGGAATTGTTTTCTCCACGACTTTCTTCTCCTCTTGCTTTCGAATTTTGGTCTTTTCAGGCTGCAAACCACTAGGGGTGACATCTTGGACGTCTTGGTCATTGTCTATGGCGTCCTCATCTTCTTTATTTTCGGCCACTTGCTTGCTTTGGGATGAATTTTCCAGCACCTTACCACTCATGGTAGTAATAGCCATACATGATCCTTCATTCCTTGGATTTTGCACAGTGTTGCTAGGTAAGGTGCCAGCCTTTCTTTCATTGAGTGCTGCTGAAAGTTAGCTCAATTGCTGCTCTATTTGCTTGATTGAAGTGGAATGTGAGTCAACCACTTGCTTCATTGAGGAAAAATCATTTATGACCTCTGTTACTCCTGCGCTATTTGCTTTCACTCCTTTCAATAGTTTAGACATCATATCTTCCATACTTCCAGAACTAGCTGTGGTGGTGTCACGTCTTCCTGGGGGAACATATAAACCACTCTTTTCATTCTTGTTCTTCCAACTACCTTGGTCCTTGTTTCCAGATTTATCATAGTAGTTCCGACCTTGGTTTCCTTGGGTATTACCTCGAAAACCCCCCTGATTGTTCAAGTAGTTGGCTTCTTCTTCCGAATCAGATTCATCTCTTTCTTTTAACGCAACAACTTTGACTTTTTCGGTCTTCCCTGATAATAGATGCTTTGGAAGAAGATCAACTTGTATTTTCATGTGCGCCATATCTTGATCACGTTCTTCTTCTCTTCTCCTTTGGTCTGCAGTCATGCCAATAGATAAAGTGGGGCTTGCTACCTCAGAATCCCTGGTATACCAAGCTCTACTTTGCTTTGTCATCCGATCTAGCATATTGCTTGCCTGACCAAAGGTGAGGTCCATGAATGATCCTCCAGCCGCATTATCAACCACTGGCTTAGTCACCGAATTCAAAGCTCTGTATAATATCTCCATCAAGTGGACATTGGTTATGTGATGGTTTGGGCACCTCATAAGCTTCGTCTTGAACCTCTCCCATGTTTCGTGGAGAGCTTCGGTTGGAAGCTGCCAAAAATTTGGGAGCTCATCTCTCAACTGTGCTCTTTTGGATGGCGAAAAGAATCTTTCTAGGAAAGTGTCTTTCAATTGCCTCCAATTAGTAATAGAATCAGGAGTCAGCCCATTCAACCATAGAGTTGCCTCCCCAGACAGAGACAATGGAAATAAGTGCAGTCGAATTAAATTCTATCCAACGCCAGGATTGTCGAATGACTTGCATGTAGAAATAAAGTTGATGAGATGCATATTCGGATCATCGCCTGCTAGTCCACCAAATAATCCCTTGAGTTACAAAAGCTGAATCATGGTGCTAATGATATTGAACTTTGCTCCAGGTGCCAAGGGTGGCAGAATAATGGCTCCTGTGGCACCATCTTCATCCAAATCGTCCTAATCATCATCAAAAGGAATCTGCACAGCTCGGCGATCAGGCGTCAATCGCGCTTGACGATCTATTCTCTGCATGGGTGTCGCCACCTCAGTAGTATGCCGTGGGTTTAGTAGCTCCTCATCTCCCAGGTCCTCATCATCAGGATTTGTTGCACGACCTGGGTTATTAATATTCTGTTGATGCACTTGAGCAGCTGCCAATGCAGCTAACCTAGCCTTCTCCTATTGAGAACCCATTCTTTCTATGTCACGTTGTGCATCCATTCTGTCAACAGAACCTGAATAGAACAAAAACAAAAACTAAAAGTAAAAGTACGAGAATCTTTGACCAAAGGGTCTAATAACTATCACAAACTTAGTTGACAACCGTATTCCCCGGCAACGATGCCAATTTTTGATAACGCTCAATCTACAACTCTTGTAAGAGTGTAAAGCGGTCGTTGTCAAATGTATAACCCAATTGGGTTGGGTATCGATCCCACAGGGAATAGCCGGTCAACAAGTAAGTAATGACTATTAGACTTTTGGTGCAAGTCTCGTAAAAGAAGGGGGATTGTAACGTGCAATTGATGTAACCAAAATAATAGAGTAAAAATGGAAAATAGCAAAGTAAAAAGAAAGAATGTTTAGTAGGTTGTAAAACAATGAGAATTGAGAAGTTGGGGTTATGTCCACCTTATGAGTTGTATGTCTCTATTGGCTATGAGTTATGCGGAATTAAGACATGCATGTGCTTATAGAGAATTGTATTCGATGGTAAATCCAAGCGTCTTTCGACCTCAACAAGGACTATTTCACTTTAACTCTTTTGAGCGTAAAGCACATCTAACGGTACAAATTCTCAAAGAGGTTAATCCAGTTATGGTACTAACTTTTTAATAGGTTATGGGACCCTATTACCTTGACATTATCTCTTTTCCAGACATATAACTTTTCTTTCAAACAAGTTAATGCTATACTGACATTATTCTATGCGTCTGCAGCCACAAGAATTTGCATTAAGATGATGAGAATAATGATATAAGCAACACATGTGACACGAGTTCACAAACTCATAGCCTTAGATAGTATCTCATAAGGCTTGCATAACCCCAACAGAGAAGTTTAGTTACTCATGAGTGAGAAGGAAATCACAATCGACATTGTTATTATACCACAATAAAGATTTCATGTAGTAATAGTGTGGTAGGCGTTAGGCGTGAATTCCTGGCAAAGTAACATTTCTCTTGTTGCGGAAATTAAGAATTGAATAGATGAAAAATAATGTCAACAATGAATTAATAAAGAGAATTGTTTTGATGGATGGATGGATGGTGGATGGATGGGAATTGATGGAATGGGTGGATGAATGGGTGAATTGTGTGGAATGAATTAAAAATCTCTAGCAAGATAGGGTATTTATAATACCCACATCCTATTCCTACTAAGATAATGAAATACTTAACCAAATCCTACTAGGTTAATGTATCATTATCCTAATCCTAATAAGTTACTGCTAGTCCCCAAAGTCTTCAGAATTTCTGTTTTTGCCTGGAACAGATTTTCCATGCGCCACTTTTGGTCCTTGGCGTCCAAGATTCCTATTCCTTCCTTCGTGAAGCTTTCTTTGGTGTCAAGTTATCCATAAAATGCTGAATTCTGCATCATTTATACCTGAAAACTTGCTAATCATGTTCGTTAGCTCACTTACAGGAAAAAGGACTAAAAGTGCATGAATTATATAATTTGTCCTCAAAACATAGCTAAAATATGGGTAAAATATAACACTATAGGCGTGTAAATTTGCCTATCATCAAGGTCTTAATGGTCCTCTCTGCCTGACCATCTATCTGAGGATGAAAATCTGTACTGAGATGAACTTGGGTAGCAAGACCCTTCTAAAAATATTTCCAAAAGTGTGAGGTAAATTAAGTACCTCTAATTTGATATGATGGACAACAAAATCCCATACAAATTAACCAAATCCCTAATATGTAACCTACCATAATCATCAACTAAGTAAGAAGTATGAACTGGCAAGAAATGAGCTACTTTGGTCGTTCTATTTATAATGAACCATATTAAATTATACTGACGATACGTAAGATGCAATCCTTTCACAAAAGCCATGTTCACCGCTTCCCTCTTCTAAGTGGGAATTCTAATCTCCTGTAATGCACCACTAAGCCTTTGGTGTTCGACCTTGACCTACTGATAATTTGGGTACTTAGACACAAACTCTTTAATTCTTTCTTCATACCACTCCACCAATAGATTTCCTACAAATCATGGTATATCTTAATGGCTCCTAGATGGATAATGTATTGCGCACCATGTGCTTCTACAAGTATTTTTTGTCTCAAATCATCAACACACAGAATACATAGCCTACCCTGACAACAAAGCACACCATATCTCTCTTTGGAGAAAACCTCTACCTTCTGATCTCTAACTACCTCCTTCAACTTAACCAAACTAGGATCCTTAGATTACTTTTTATTCACTTTGACAACCAAAGAAAATTCTGAACCATTCTAAACCCATACACTACCTTCCACTAAATAAACCAACAAAACACCTAATCTAGAAAAATTATGTACCTCACTGACTGACTTCTTCTTATCCTCAATTAACATAAGCAACACTACCTATTCATAACCTACTAAGGTCATCCGCCACTGTATTGGCCTTGCCCAAATGATACAACACACTCATATCATAATCTTTCAAAAACTCAAGCCACCTCCTTTTGTAAAGATTCAAATATTTTTGTGTGAATACATACTGCTAACTCTTACGATTAGTGAACATATCCACATGAACCCCATAAAGGTAATGTCTCCAAATCTTCAGAAAAAACACAACAACTACCAACTTAAGGTCATGGGTAGGACAATTCTTTTCATAGGGATTAAGATGACTAGAGTCATAGGTTATGACCTTACCTCTCTACATCAATACATAACAAAGACAAAATCTAGATGTATCATAGTTAACTACAAATCCATCTAAACCATCTGGTAAAGTTAACACTGGAGCTAAAGTCAGTCGAGTTTTTAATTACAAAAAACTCTTCTGACAAGAATCTGACCACTAAAATTTGACTTTTTCAAGGGTCAATCAAGATATGGGGGATGTAATAGAAGAAAACCCTTCAAAAAACCACCTGTAATAACCATCAAAGAGTAAAAAACTTATAATATCTGATAGAGAGATGGGTCTGGGCCAGTTTCTCACTACTTTGGTCTTTTAGGGGTCAACTCTAATGCCATCACTACAAATGATACGGAAAAGAAAAGCTACCGATCTTAGCCAAAATTGGAACTTACTGAATTTGGCGAACAACTGATGAGCTCTAAGGGTATGCAACATAATTCTCAGATGGTCTACGTGATCATTTCTATACGGGAGTAGACAAGGATATCATCAATGAAAACTATGACAAACATGTCCAAGTATTTCTTAAACACCCTATTCATTATATCCATAAAAGTTGCAGGGACATTCATTAGCCTAAACACAAAACTAAAAATTCATAGTGACCCTACCGAGTTCTGAAAGCTGTCTTTGGAATTTGAGATTCTCTAACTCTAAGCTGATGATAGTTAGCTCTGTGGTATATATTAGAGAAATAGATGGCACCCTAAAGTTTGTTGAACAAATCATTAATTCTAGTGAGCAGATACTTATTCTTGATTGTGAATTTGTTTAACTGAAGATAATCGATGCCCATTTTGAGAGAACCATCTTTCTTATGCACGAACAAGACTGGAAAACCCCATGGAGAAACACTAGGTCGAATGAAACCCTTATCTAAGCTATATTTTAACTTCTTAACTCCTTTAGATCATCTGCAGCCATCCTATAAGGTGGAATAGATATAGGTTGGGTATCTGGAAGGAGATCTATTCCGAAGTCAATTTCTCTTTTGGGAGAAACTCTGGGAAGATCTTCAGAGAACACATCTAGAAATTCCCTTACTACTAAAACTAACATGAGAGTCGGGGTCTCAAAACTAGAATTATTTACTCAAATTAGATGGTAAACACATCCTTTAGATATCATCGTTCTTGCTTGAAGAGATGAAATAAATTTAATCCTAAACACTGAGGTACTAACCCTCAATTCAATGAATGGTTAATTCGAAAATTAAAACTGAATGACTCTATTCCTACAATCAATTGAGGCATAATATGATTAGAGCCAATCTATCTCAAGAATGACATCAAAATCAGTCATGTCTATCTCCACAAGATCAACTTAGGTAACTTTCTGAGATACTATGACTAGGCAGTTCCTGTATACCTACCTGGCCACAATAGATTTATCCATTTGGGTAGACACTAAGAAAGGCTCTACTAATGTTTTAGGACTGGCATCAAAATTAACAACTATATAAGGAGTTACAAAAGAAAATAAAGCTCTGGGGTCTAATAAAATATACACATAAAGGTGAAAGAACTGTAACATACCCGTAACCACATAAGGAGAACATTTCTAATCATGCCAAGCTTGTAGAGCATACAACCTATTCTGATGTTACCCACTGGTTGTGCTGGAAGTGGCACCCTACTAAGTTGGGTGACCTGCTGGAGCGGATGAAATGGTAGACTAGCGTTGTTGGCATGAATCTTTTCCCCTATAAATGACCACTGGACACTTTTAGATCCTGTGAATTGTCTTACCATATATAAAATAGACATCACTACCCACCTTAAATACACCCTGATAATTCATACCAGATCTTTGGCAAAGTAGATTAGTGCGGCCATTATTTATACTACCCTAGTCCTTAGAGCCTAGCGCTCTATCCCAACTGTATTACCTGAACTTAGGCACTGGTGCACTAGCTGATGCTGGAGATGGGTCTTAAAATTTCTAATAAAACTAAGAATGGTTACCACCCTCTGACCTTGGCTGAGAGAAGTTGAAACAACCTATTATTGCCCTATTATTTTTTAAGACCCTGAAAAAAATTCTCTCATCGAATAAGCCTTAGGACGTGTCAAGTGAGGCGAGATTATACCCTAAAAGATTGAGAAATGAATTCCTAAGTGAGTATCATGTTAACCATATAGAATTTCCCTAATTTTGACTTTTGATCAATTGGGAAATGTGACAAGCTTTCTGTCGATATAAGATTCACCCAAATCAGATACCTGGGCAAGAAGTTATGGCTATTTTAAGTCCTGTCATAAAAAACGCCATTTTAGTGCTTGGCATATCACGGAGAGGGTCTATTGGACAATTGCCACATTTCAATTGTGGCACGTTACGGAGGATCCCAATTTCTCAATATTAATTTCCAGCGCCCTAGTGTAATTGTGACGTGTCATGCTGAAGTTATAGGTCCCAACTAGTGGGACAACGCATGGCTCCATGTCGTGGTGACTACCAGATTCCCATTTGTCAATTTTTAGTGAGCCACTGTAAAAGTGGTGTGTCCCGGTGGCCCATAAAATTGGGTTCCCAGTTTAATTTTTTTCATCTTGGTATGGAAGTTAAAAAGGGCACTTCAGACTTTTTCCAAGACTCTTAAACCATGAAAACACCAAATTAAATTCATTTACAAGAATTCTATGAAGTTTTTCTCAAGTTTTCTCTCAACAAGAACCCTAAGTATCCATAACCTCTTCCAAGAATCTCAAGAATCCACCATAGATTTTCTAAATTGAGTCAAGATTCAAGGTTCCCAAGTCAAGGATTTCAAGAACCCTCATTCAAGAGTACGGATAGAGTTCCAAAAGCGAGAGTTCATCCAAAGCTTCAAATTCAAGGTATGTGAGGTTTTGAACAAGTGTAATCCTTTCACCCTTGTGCCCGAAGACTTATTTAAACTACAATTCTCTGCAATTTATGAGATTTCACATAAAATTGAATTAGGGGTTTTCACTCATTATTATTGGTTACAAGCTTTTGATGTTTCCCTTGAATTGAGATTCTAATGGCATGTTTTTTACATTTTTTCTTGAGAAATTGCAGCTGGGTCTATACCCCATGATTTTAATCTTTGAGAAATTAATAGGTGAAATGTTTGAAACATTGAAGTATATGAGTATGTTGAGATTTTGAGATAAATTGCTGAAATTTTCATATTTCTACATGAGTTATGAATCTATATGCTATCTATTATGCTTTTGATGAGTTCTAACTTGAGATTGAATTATTAGTTATTAAGCCCTACTTGAGACTTGAGATTTTATGAACTATTTTGCTATAAGCACCCATGATTTGAGTATTCTGAGATTTTTGAGAAACGTTTTGACCTAATGGTCATTGAGTTTTGAAATCCACTCTGCTACATGAGATTGCATATTTGATTATTGGGTTCTTATTAATCCATGAGATTATTCTAAACTCGATTTTCATAAGATGAACGAGATAAACTAAAGATAGTAGTATTTAGCACCGAGTTGGGTAAGTTACCAAGTTTCTTAACCCAGAAATACATGCCAGAACTAAGGAAGAGATGATTGTTAGGCCTAAGGCTGAGATATTGGGCTTGAGGCTGAGATAAGTGATCACTGAATTGAGGCTATACTCCTTGGCAAGAGTATGACGCTTCTTCCTAATGTGAGGTCTCTTTCTCAGGAGGACAAGACTTCGGACTCCATGTAGATCGCATGGTTTATGTCGGTTAAGAGAACCTCCCTAAAATAAAGTATTTTCCATTGAGATAGAATATTTTCCCTTAAAACTAAAGTTCTGAGATAAGATATTTTCCTTTAAAACTAAAATACTTTCCCTTGATATGAGTATTTTCCCTAAAGCTTGAAATGAGATACTTTTCTAACGTGAATGAAATGCCTTCAAGTATGTTCCAAAGTTATATGATTCTGAATTCCAAGTATTTAAGTTCAAAAGAGTTATGAGTTCTTGAGAATTAAAGAAGTTTTACCCTCCATGACACATATGCATGAGTTGAAAGTATTGCTTAAAGTTTTCTTTAGCCTTGAGTACTGAGAATAAGAGAACAATACAAATTTCAAAGTTAAAAGTATAATGACTCACGAGATTGTGTTACATGTTCCATTATACATGATTCATGAGCTTTGCATTTTATACTTATTCGCGCCATATGAGTCATTACTTATTACATGCATTATTTGATTAAAGAGTATTAACGCTATTTTATATAAATGCATTCATCCCCACATACTCGGTACATTATCAAGTACAGATCCATATATATGTCTATGTGATATATTGTCTTATAATGTTGGTTCAGGTGTTCATTCCCAACGTCATCAGTGATTTCCAAGTACCTCTATCTACATTCCTACAGTGGTGAGTCCTCATGGTTCGAGGACCTATATTCAGACATCTCTATATTTTGAGAGACTATGTTGCTATTTCTATTTCATTTTGAGTCAGTTGTGGACCTGTCCCAACGGCTCTCTAGTTCATGGATTAGTAGAGGCTTTGTCAGACTAGTTATCAGATTATGGTTTTGTTGAGGTTTCCAGTATTGTGGTCATTTAGATTGAGCATTTTCTTCGTATTTCCTTTTATATGATATGACTATGCTAGTGTTGAATTATTTCATCTTGAAATGAGTGTTATTAGTAGAAACAGGCTCAAAAGGTTAGCTTGGGGCTTCTTGTAGTCTTAAGAACTGTGTGACATCTCGTAAGGTGATTTTGAGTTGTTTCAAACTTAGTGTCAAAGCCTAAGGTTTTAAAGGAGTCCTAGGGAGTCTGACAAGCTGTGTTGAGTAGGGTCTTGATCATCGGTGTGTAGCACACCATATCTATGAGCAAGAGGCTACAAGATGTTTTAGGATAAAGTTGTTTCTTTCTTTCAGATTCCATCATGCCTTCAGTTGTCCCTCTCATCTAATAATTCATCCTCTTCTAATTCGGAAAATGCCTCTTTAAAGAGCGAATGCCTACATAAATGATAATGAGAAACCCTAACCTATTGATTCTTTGAATGAGATGGTGTCTCATGCTGAGTTTTGGGTGGCCTTTCAGGCATTAGCCCAAGCAGTTACTGCTAATGTTTGGGCTAATAACCAGTTCACAGTTGCTAATTAGCAGGGAGGGGATGTAGTTATAGCTAGGATTCATGATTTTATACGAGTGAATCCGCTAGAGTTTTATAAGTCCAAGGCAGGTGAGGATCCACAGTTGTACCTTGAGGAGGTGAGAAAGATCACACAGGTAATGTATGTTTCTGAGGAAGAAAGTGTTGAGTTGGCATCTTACAGGTTGAAGGACATAGCTTATGACTAGTTTGTATTATGGAGGAAGGGTAGAGGTGAGGATGTTGCTCCTATGACTTAGCAGGTGTTCCATGATGCATTCTTGAACAAGTTCTTTCCACTTGAGATAAGGGAAGCAAAGATTGAGGAGTTTATGAACTTGAGGTAGTGCTCCATGACTGTTAAGGAATACTTCTTAAAGTTCAACTAGTTGACCAAGTATGCTCCTGATTTGATTTCTGACACCCGAGCTAGTATGAGCAAGTTTGTGACTAGTGTTTCTAGGTTGGTACTGAAGAAGTGTAGGACTGCGATGCTGCATAAGGATATGAATTTTGCTAGGTTGATGATGTATGCCAAGTATATAGAGGCGGATAAGATTAGAGAAAGAGATAGAGTGAGGGGTAACAAGAGGTCTAGAAATAAGCAACATGAGTATAGTCAACCTAGGTTCCATGGAGGGAACCACCCTCAGTTTCAGAGGCATCCATTAATGCCGGTGCCTTTATTAGCTAGTGCTCCCATTCCTAGATATAGGCAGGAGCAAGGGGGAAGATCCTTTATGTCTAGGTCGCAGAACAATCTTGGTAATATGCCCCGTTATCCTTCTTGTGCTAAGTGTGGTAGGGATCATCTCAATGAGTGTTTTGTAGATTTAAGGGACTATTTTGTTTGTGGCAACAAGGGAAACAGACTTAGAGACTGTCCTCATACTAGATAGGGGAACAGAGATGCCCGACCTCAGGCACAGGCTACTAGTGCACTAGCTCCTGTACCTCATCCCGCCTCTATTTAGGGTGCTTTATCTATCAATGTTGGTAGTCAGTTCTAGAATATATTTTATGCCTTACCATCCTGTCAGGAGAAAGAGGACTCTCCCGATGTTGTTACTGGTATGCTCTGTGTCTTTTGTCTTGATGTTTATGTTTTGTTGGACCCCGGGTCAAGTCTCTCTTATATAACCCCACTTGTAGCTGTGAATTTCAAAATGAGTCCCAAAAATATTCTTAAGCCTTTCATAGTATCCACACCCGTAGGGGCGTCAGTTGTTGCTAAACAAGTGTATAGATATTGTCCTGTTACTGTTCTTCATAGAGTCATACTTGCTGATTTGATACAGTTAGACATGGTGTATTTTGACCTTATTCTAGGTATGGATTGGATTCATTCTTGTTATGCATCTATAGACAGTCGTACCCATGTGGTCAAGTTTCAGTTTCATGATGAACCAACTTTTGAATGGTCTGAGAGTTCGGTATCTCCCAAGAGTCATTTTATCTCTTATATCAAAGACAAAATATTAATATCCAAGGGTTGTATCTATCACCTAGTTAGAGTTAAGGACACTACGTCCGAGGCTCCAACTATTCAGTCAGTTGATACTGTTAATAAGTTTCTAGAAGATCTCCCAGGAGTACCTCTCGATAGAAAGATAAAATTTTGGATTAACCTTTTTCCTGATACTCAACCTATTTCTATTCCTCCATACCATATCGAATATTTAGAGCTTAAGAAGTTGTAAGAGCAACTCAAGGATATTTTAGAAAAAGATTTCATTAGGCCCAATATTTCTTCTTAGCGTGCTCCTATCTTATTTGTGCAAAAAAAAGATAGTTCTTTGAGTATGTGCATTGACTATCATCAGATTAACAAGCTCATAGTAAAAAATAAGTATCCTCTTCATAGAATTGATGACCTATTTGATTAGTTGCAAGGTGCAAGTTATTTCTCCAAGATAGACCTTAGATCTGGCTATCATCAACTTAAAGTGGGGGAATATGATATTCCAAACACAACCTTCGAAATTTGCTATGGTCACTTTGAGTTTCTAGTCAAGTCTTCCGGGCTAACCAATGCCCCAACAACTTTTATAGATCTCATGAATCAAGTGCTCAAGCAATATCTTGATATGTTTGTCATAGAGTTCATAGATGACATCCTTGTATACTACCGTAGTGAGCATAATCATGCAGAGCAACTTAGAATTGTCTTGCAAACTCTTAGAGGTCACCAACTGTTCACCAAATTTATTAAGTGTCAATTTTGGCTAAGGTCTGTAGCCTTTCTGGGTCATATTATTTTAGCCGAAGGTATTAGAGTTGATCCCCAAAAGATAGAAACTATAAGAAATTGGCCTAGACCTATCTCTCCATCTGATATTAGAAGTTTCTTCAATCTAGCAGGATACTACCACCGTTTTATTGAAGGTTTCTTTTCTATTGCGTCTCCCATGACCCAGTTGACCCAAAAAAAAGTTAAGTTCTAGTGGTCAGATTTCTATGAGAAGATTTTTTAGTAGTTGCAGACTCAACTTACTTCATCCCCTATGTTGATTTCGCCTGATGGTACAAATGGTTTTGTGGTGTATTATGATGCCTCTAGAATTGGTTTGGGTTATGTGTTGATGCAAAGAGGTAAGGTTATAGCCTACGCCTCTAGACAGTTAAAGATGGATGGGAAGAATTACCTAACCTATGATCTTGAGTTAGTTGCTGTGGTCTTTGCTTTGAAAATCCGGAGACACTATCTTTATGGTGTTCATGTTGAAGTGTTTACTGATCATAAGAGCCTACAGTATGTGTTTACTCAGAGGGAGTTGAATCTTAGGTAGAGAAAGTAGTTGGAGTTTTTAAAAGACTATGATATGAGTGTGTTGTATCACCTGGGCAAGGCCAACGTAGTGGTAGATACCCTTAGTAGATTGTCTATGGGTAGTGTTGCCCATATAGAGGAAAGTAAGCAAGATTTAGCTCGTGATGTGCATTATTTAGCTAGATTTGGTGTTATGTTTCTTGATTCAGCTGAGGAAGTACTTTGGTGCAAAGTAGTTCCGAATCCTCTTTAGTTTTGGAAGTGAAGGAGAAGCTAGATAGGGATCCTAGTTTGGTCTGACTGAAGAAGTCAGTTCAGGGCCAAAAGGTAGAGGTTTTCTCCCAAGAGGGAGATGGCGTGTTAAGATTGCAAAGTTGATTGTGTGTTTCGTGTGTTGGTTATTTGAGGCAGAGAATTATGGCTGAAGCGCATGACGCGCGATATTCTATTCATCCCGGCACTACCAAGATGTACCGTAACTTACAGGAAATCTATTAGAGGAATGGCATGAATAAGGATATAGTTGGGTTTGTAGCAAAGTGTGCAATGTTCCAACAGGTTAAGGTAAAGCACCAAAGACCTGGTAATGTGATGCAAGAGTTTCGTATAGCCACTTGGAAGTGGGAGGTGGTGAATATGGTCTTTATGACTGGGTTGCCTCTTTCGCATTGTCATCATGATTCTATTTGGGTTATTGTAGAAAGGCTGACTAAGTCCGCGCATTTCTTACCCATGAATACGTCTTATACAGTTGAGGATTATACTAGATTGTATAATTAGGAGTTAGTCAAGTTGCATGGAGTCCCCTTGTCTATCATTTTGGATAGGGGTACTCAGTTCACTTTTTAGTTTTGGAGGGCTTTTCAGAGGGGTCTTGGTACCCAAGTTCATTTGAGTTCTGTGTTTCATCTACAGACTGATGGTCATGCTGAGAGGACCATCCAAACTTTGGAGGATATATTGAGGATATGTACTCTAGATTTCAAAGATAGTTGGGATTAGCAGTTTTCACTGATAGAGTTTTCCTATAACAATAGTTACCATGCTAGCATCGGTATGGAACCATTTGAGGCCTTATATGGTAGGATATGTAGCTCACCCATAGGTTGGTTAGAAGTTGGTGAAGCTACCGTGATTGGGCTTGATGCATTGTTTGAAGATATGGACAAAGTTAAGCTAATTAAAGAGATCTTGAAGACTGCCCAGAGTCGTCAAAAGTCTTATGCCGATGTGAGGAGAAGAGATCTTGAGCTTAAAGTGGGTGATTTGGTATACTTGAAGATTTCACCCGTGAAAGGGGTGAAAAGGTTCGGTAAAAAGGGGAAACTTAGTCCCCGTTATATTGGCTTGTATAAAGTTTGAGTAGTGTTGGTAAGGTGGCCTATGAGGTTGAGTTGCTCGCAGAGTTGTCAGCTGTTCATCCTATTCTTCATGTCTCCATGCTTAAGAAGCATATTGGTGATTCCATTGTAGTAGATCCTTTAGAGAATTCCAATATTTAGAAAAGTCTTTCCGTCGACGAGATTTCTGTTGAGATCCTAGATTTTTAGATCCGTAGACTAAGGAACAAAGAAGTTCCCTTGGTCAAAGTTTTGTGGCGGAACCTTTCTATTGAGGGGGCTACTTGGGAGTCAGAAGCAGACATGCGAGCCAACTACCCACACCTCTTTTCCGTAAGTTTAGATTAATCCAAAGGTATTATTCTTCCATAATTCAGCCCTTCTAATTTATAGTTCATCTATATGCATCTTAGTCCTTGCAATTTCCGAGGCATTCAAAAGTTTAGAGAGATTTTGAGCCTGTTTTAGCAACTTGCTTCAGCTATGTGTACTCAATTTTTCCTATGTTCTTAGTCTAACTAGCGACATTCAAGGACGAATGTTTCTAAGGGGGAGATATTGTAAGACCTCGCAAAAATTTTCTTGTAGAATGAGCCTTAGGGCATGTCAAGTGAGGCGTGATTCTGGCCCTAAAAGATTGAGACGTAACTTCCTAAGTGAGTATTGTGTTAACCATATATAACTTCCCCAATTTCGACTATTTATCACATGGGAAATTTGATAAGCTTTCTGTCGATATAAGATTCGCCAAAATCCGATACTCAGGCAAGAAGTTATGGTTAATTTAAGTACTAGCCATAAAACAACGTCATTTTAGTTCTTGGCACGTCGCAGAGAGGGTCTATTTGACAATTGGCAAATTCCAGTGGAACTCCATGATAGTTGCACATCGTGGAGGACCCCAATTTCTCAATATTTAATGTCCAGTGGCCTAGTGCAATTGTGATGCATCACGATGAAGTTCCTGGTCCTAACTAGTGGGACAATGCGATGGCTCCGCATCGCGGTGATTACCAGATTCCCATTTTTCCATTTCCAGTGAGTCACTGTGATAGTGGCGCGTTGCGATGACCCATAAAATTGGGTTCCTAGTTTACTTTTTTTCCAGCTTCGTCCAGAAGTTAAAAAGGGCACTTTGGACTTTTTTCAAGCCTCTTAAACCGTGAAAACACAAAATTAAAGTCATTTACAAGCATTCTATAAAGTTTTTCTCAAGTTTTCTCTCAACAAGAACCCTAAGTATCCAAAACCTCTTCCAAGAATCTGAATAATCCACCATAGATTTTCTAAATTGAGTCAAGATTCAATGTTCCCAAGTCAAGGGTTTCAAGAACCCTCATTCAAGAGTACGGATAGAGTTCCAAAAGTGAGAGTTCATCCAAAGCTTCTAATTCAAGGTATATGAGGTTTTGAACAAGGGTAACCCTTTCACCCTTGTGCCCAAAGGCTTATTTAAACTATAATTCTTTGCAATTTATGAGATTTTACATAAAATTGAATTGGGGGTTTTCACCCATTATTATTGGTTGCAAGCTTTTGATGTTTCCCTTGAGTTGAGAGTCTAATGGCATGATTTTTACGTGTTTTGTTGAGAAATTGCTGCTAGGTCTATACCCCATGATTTTAATCTTTGAGAAATTAATAGTTGAAATGTTTGAAACATTGATGTATATGAGTATGTTGAGATTTTGAGATAAATTGCTGAAATTTTTATATTTCTACATGAGTTATGAATCTATATGCTATCTATTATGCTTTTGATGAGTTCTAACTTGAGATTGAATTATGATTTATTAAGCCCTACTTGAGACTTGAGATTTTATGAACTATTTTGCTATAAGCACCCATGATTTGAGTATTCTCAGATTATTGAGAAATGTTTTGACCTAATGGTCATTGAGTTTTCAAATCCACTTTGCTACATGAGATTACAGATTTGATTGTTGGGTTCTTATTAAACCATGAGATTATTCTAAAGTCGATTTTCATAAGATGAATGAGATAAACTAAAGATAGTAGTATTTAGCACCGAGTTGGGTAAGTTACCACAGTTTCTTAACCCAAAAATACATGCCATCGTAGGTTAGGCGTAAGGAAGAGATGATTGTTAGGCCTAAGGCTGAGATATTGGGCTCGAGGCTGAGATAAGTGATCACTGAATTGAGGCTATACTCCTTGGCAAGGATATGACGCTTCTTCCCAACGTGAGGTCTCTTTCTTAGGAGGACAAGACTTTGGACTCCATGTATCTCGCATGGTTTATGTCGGTTAAGAGAACCTCCCTAAACTAAAGTATTTTCCATTGTGATAGAATATTTTCCCTTAAAACTAAAGTTCTGAGATAAGATATTTTCCTTTAAAACTAAAATACTTTCCCTTGATATGAGTATTTTCCCTAAAGCTTGAAATGAGATACTTTTCTAACATCAATGAAATGCCTTCAAGTATGTTCCAAAGTCATATGATTCCGAATTCCAAGTATTTATGTTCAAAAGAGTTATGATTTCTTGAGCATTAAAGAAGTTTTACTCTCCACGACACATATGCATGAGTTGAAAGTATTGCTTAAAGTTTTCTTTATCCTTAAGTACTGAGAATAAGAGAACAATACAAATTTCAAAGATAAAAGTATAATGACTCACGAGATTGTGTTACATGTTCCACTATACATGATTCATGAGCTTTGCATTTTATACTTATTCGCGCCATATGAGTCATTACTTATTACATGCATTATTTGATTAAAGAGTATTAACGCTGTTTTATATAAATGCATTCACACCTACATACTTGGTACATTATCAAGTATAGATCCATATACATGTCTATGTGCTATATTGTCTTATAATGTTTGTTCAGGTGCTCATTCCCAACGTCATCAGTGATTTTCGAGTACCTCTATCTACATTCCTACAGTGGTGAGTCCTCATGGTTCGAGGACCTATATTCAGACATCTCTATATTTTGAGAGACTATGTTGCTATTTCCATTTCATTTTGAGTCAGTTGTGGACCGTCCCAGTGGCTCTCTAGTTCATGGATTAGTAGAGGCTTTGTCAGACTAGTTATCAGATTATGGTTATGTTGAAGTTTCCAGTATTGTGGTCATTTGGACCGAGCATTTTCTTTGTATTTCCTTTCATATGATATGACTATGCTAGTGTTGAATTATTTCATCTTGAAATGAGTGTTATTAGTAGAAACAAGCTCAAAGGGTTAGCTTAGGGCTACTTGTAGCCTTAAGCACTGTGTGACATCCCGTGAGGTGATTTCGGGTCGTTACATGTTCCTTGTCTCTTTCTCCTTAATCTTTTTTTCTTTGATATACTGAGCATGAACCATATGTCGAGATAAGTCCATCTCCTTAATAAACATGGTGGTCCTACACTCCTTGACCACACTATCAGCTACACCAGATGCAAACTTACTCATTCTAGACCTATTATTTGCCACCATGTTAGGAGCATACCTCACCAACTGAGTGAACTTAAGTGAGTAATCCTTCACACTCATGCTACCTTGCTTTAAATTAATGAAATTCTGAACCTTAGCTTCCCTCAATTACAATGGAAAGAACCTATCTAAGAGAGCTGTGGAAAAATCCTCCCACTCAATAGGCCTTACCTCCACACCTCGGTTCTCCTTCCACTACTTAAACCAGGTTTGAGCTACATCCTTTAACTGATTTAAATCCAACTTTTCACTCCCACTCAAAATGACACCAACAATATCCATCACTTTCTAAACCAAATCAAGAAACTACTGCAGATCCTCTTCAGACTTGGATCCCAAAACCAAAGGGGGATTCATTTGGGTGAAATACTGAATCCTAACAGTAGCCGTATTTTCCACTGGATGGGCTAGGGAAAATAGATTGTTTATTATTATGAGAAGCTAATGAATGGGCTAGGGTCATAAAAACGGCCCAGAACTCAGTGTGAGAGACATGTTCATTCAGGGGATCTTCCTGAACAGGCAGTGGTGTGGGATGATCCCCATTCCTTCTTCCATTACTTCTTCTGGGAGGAATTTTTTGTAAACCGAACAATGGATGAATTAGAAAGAAAGTTCAAATAGAGCTTATGCTCTTTTGTATGACATGAACACTGAAAAAAGGGAACTTTCCTTAAAACATATCATAGCCTCTTGTCCATAAGTGTGGGTTGTTTCACATCCATGCAAAAGACTCTACTCAACACAACTTTCAGGCTCCCTAGGACACATTAAAACCTTAGGCTCTGGTACCAAGTTTTGTCATGACTCGAGGTTACCCCTAGTTGTGACAATGGTGTTTACGGTCACAAGTGACCACAAGATAACCCATGAGTTGTTACCCACTATGAGCACTAAATAAAATATTAACATAACACCTATGTGGAAAATAATCTGAGAAGGGGACGCAAATCTGAATATCGAACATCAAACCAATCACGAACCTAAAACATTTGGTAAAATACTGAAATCCCAACTGTCTAGCTGACACAACTGATAAGATTGATAAATACTAACTAACTGTCAAACTAACTGTCTGAACATCTAAAAGACTCTAACTAACTGAGGAGTTGATGGGACAGGACCCCAACTAACTTCGAATAACTGATCATAATAAAGTTCTAAAGTAACTAAATAAGAGAGAATATGTCCTCAATGGATAGGACTAACCACTATGGCCGCTGGGTAATGTTGGGTTGTTTAATTGCGATCAGGAAATTGAGCCTCCGAATGTATGATATAAGACAACATAGTACAATGAAGAGTATACACTTAGTACTTTGAATATACTAGTATATGAGATAAACACTGGCTAAAATGCATGAGATAGTTGAGCATGAATGCATGAACATGAAATAATTGAGAATGTAGGACCAAGTATAAACATGATTTTGAAATAAGATGTAAACTGAATGACTGGAATCTGTATTACTGAAATTCTGTACACTTGGTCAAGAAAACCTGAACTAATTTATACTAAATACTAAACTGAGACTGTGGGAGTATTATGTTACCAACACACCCCAATCTGAGCTAATCGGGGTTCAACCTGTAACCCTAGTTGAAAAGGTGTCAGTATCGTGTTGTGGGAACTAACACTTGGCTAAGGATATGGATCCATAAGGCTGATGTCTCGTAGGACTAGGGAGTCAGTCCTAACTGGCGAGTGGCCCCTAAGAGAGTGTCAGTCCTAAACTGGTGGGTGACATCTCATAAACCTACGTTGGCTACGTAGTTCTGGAACTTAGGGGGACCCAGTCCTAACTGATGGGTGAGCCACCATCCCTAGGTTCGCCCGGTACTAACTCCTACTCCCAACTGAACTGACACTGGCACTGGACTGAATTAAATATAACTGAACATACAATTATCAATGCTCATCATGATCTATTTATAACAATTGGTGTAATGATAATACTCACAGTTTAACTAAATTCATTTTTGAGACACTGAAAATCATGTAAAATAACTAGGTATCGGGTGTTCATAACCCACCGATGTATAATGATTGTAAAATGCGATATTAAACATGAAAACTATAGTATGAAATCATTATTCAAAGACCTATAACATAGATGTTTCATCAATCATGTAGTAATCATAAACTTGGACATGGGAATGGCTTAAACAAAAGGAAAATAACATAGTTACATGGCGAAATTCAAAACTTGAGGGTAAATCCTGGAAAACTTTGAACATGGCATGGAAATCGCACACTTAAGACATGATATGACTCATTCTACTCTAAAATAATAGTAACCATAAAATTGAATTAACAAGATATTTATGGATTTATTTCATCAAGAACATGTATAAACTCATAAATTAAATCAAAAGTAGGTTTAAGGCTCCATGGATGAAAGGAATCCCTGGATGAACATCCCACATACCTCACTAGATGAATTCTTGAAGATTCCTTGAGACCATTTTGAACTTGGAGCTTGAATTCCTTAATTTCTTGTGAAAGATTTAGGGTTTGTTCTTGGGACGAAAGATGGTTTTCTTGAGAGTATTTATGAGTAAAAGGGCAAATAATGCTCCTTGGGGATCCTGATTTCGTGTTATGGACAAATTGGTGAAGGTAATTGACCTAAATACTCATACAAAGTTAAGAAACAAAACTGGTAGGAATAGGTAGGGCGCATCGTGGGTCTTTGAGCGGTGGACTACCCTGGTCGCCGCCCGTCTTAGAGTGGGGGACTAACCCAGGAGGTACCCTCCTTACTCGGGCGGTGCTTCTGTTTTGGTTTCCCAAACACACCCCTACGCTCATCTGAAAATTTTGAAACTCACCCAAGACACACTTTAGACAACCCCAATCTTGAATAAACACCCCAATCATAAATCAACTTAAAAATTGATGTCTCAAAATCGGGAAGATCAATATAAAAATCATCAAAGTCTAGGTGTCTTGAAAATGACTAAGTCCTCAAGACTTAGTGAATTTTTCCAAGGATTGGACCCCTTTGAATATACAATAGAGAGCTAAATTGAGCTAGGATCTTACAAGGTATTACACCCCCCATAGACCCTCTTATTAACCACAAAGTTTCCTACCATGGTAGAAATAGAAAAAGAATCTATAAACTCTCAGGACCAAAACCATGGTACATAGTCACATTCGGGGTCACATAAAAAAGAGTAGACCCTGGGTCAAGCAAATAATACAATTTATGAGAGAAAAGTTTCAACATACCTGCGTCATCATTAGAAGATGCCTCAGGCTCTCGAGCGATAGTAAGAGTATTAAGATAGTCCCAAAAAATGTCGGAGATAGAAGCAGCACCCCTTGGTGCAAGAGCTAGAGAAGTGGTAACCGACATCCTTTTCTTTGACCAAGCGGTAGCCACTATAGGACATTCCTATTACATGTGACCTAATTGGCCATACTTAAAATACCTATTATTTTCTTTCTCACAGAAACCACAAATCGATCGAATGCAAAGTCGATAAGAAGGATATGTGAATAAGGATTAGGCCCCACAGACCTAATGTTGGGCACCTTATTCCCCATAAGAGTTATCAATTAGAAGATACCCACCTCACAATGGGTTGGGTAGGTAGAACTATCCACGAAGAGAAAACTAGGACCCGCCTAATACTTCCTTCTAGACCTCTTTCCACCAACCCGAGCCAGCTAAGTAAAGAAGCAATAGAACCCAACATTTTGGGGTGATTGAGAAAAATGCCAACTCCAATAGTGGGGTTAGTGAGAACAAGTGTAACTCCACGAGAATAGCCAGATAACATGACCCTTAACCGTCTATGAATCCTAAAAATTTGACGAACTTTGTCCATATTTCCCCCAGTTTGTACAACAGAGCTTACTTGAACGTCATATCTTCTTCGACACATAATCTAAAAGATGATCAAGTAGAAATAAGAGGAATCCAAGACCTTAGAATCAATATACATTGAGATTGAACACAAGTAAGGGAAACATTATTATTGTGTCATAGGCCCTGTTTTATAAGTTTAGCGTGCTTTAGACCCACAAAAGAGACTCTATTTGACACGGATTTGTGGACTCCTAACTGACCATGAACCTAGGCTCTGATACAAACTTAACATACCCCTAACTCAGGCCAAGTCTTATGGGTACCTTAAGCCCACATGAACCAGAGGTTGCCTCGATAACCTAACCTAACCATCATCACAATAACCACAAGAGTCTGGTTAATCCTGACCTTATAATAAGATAGCATAAATATACGACCAATATTCAATACTTATAAAATATCTAACATTTCATTAATGTTAACAATCTAGCCAATACACCCAAGTCCACAGTCATCCACAAAAGCCTCTACCAAACTAATGTCAATAATATGTCGACATATGCCCCCGATAATAGCCAAGTACTAATTCTATACAAGTCTAAGACATAAAACAACGTGACAATAAAAGTAGGTCTCATGGAGTATGGAAGCTCACCACTTTAAGGACAACATCTGAACCGCTCGAATGCCTGATCACTTTATAGAAGAAGAAGATGCTTTGGCCCGTATGTCACATGTGGATATAGCATTTATAGATAGTTAGCGATGAGAGAGCTAGCATGTAACCCAAGGATAAGGATAAAATAGCACATTTGTTCAATTTAATTCAAATCATTACATACAATCATATTTACACAAGTATAGGCATATATAAAGATACATGTACATATAGTTACACAACATGCCAAACCATGGAACAAGTTATAACGTACATTCTCAAATCATTCATTCATGAGTCATGGAGTGAAGAACTTTCAATATTCAACACTACCAATTTTATAGCCTTAAACTTTTTTATTACCTTAGTCAATGGGGATTCAAACAAAAACCAACTGAATTAATTTATTAGGCAAGGGACTCGAACCAAAAGCCATCCCATCAAAATAGGGACTCAAACCACTAGTCATCTCATCAGACTAGGGACTCAAATCTATAGTCATTTCCTTTGACTAGGAGCTCGAACCACTAGTCAACTCATTGGACTAAGGACTAAAACCACTAGTTATTTTTAGACAAGGTATTTTATCCTTAAGAGATTTCTTTAGTTGAGGGACTCGAACCACAAGACATTTTATTGGAATAGGGACTCAAACCACTAGTTATTTTATTGGAAGAGGGACTCGAACAACATGCTATCTCATTGGACTAGGGACTCAAACCACTAGTCATGTCATTAAACTGGGGACTCAAATCACTAGTCATTTCATCAGACCAGGGACTCAAACAACTTGTTATTCCATTGCCATTATTAGTCTATATTGGAACTATTAACCCATTAGTTCATATAGTAACATCCATACAATTAATTTTAACTTTTAAGGACTTGAACTACTAACCCATACCAATACTATACACAACTACATGGTCTTTATGAGAGCCTTCACTGCTCAACCATAATAATACACCAAAGCCCTAACTTAAATCATCTTATTATTAAATTAAAGGTCCTTAAGACCCATATGTGACCATAAGGTTTTGATGGAAATATTCATCGATTAAACACTTTATTAGGCTAATGCCTCAATTCAAATCACCATTCAATTCAATCAGCGGTCATTAAGACCTTTAGTAACTCATTCAATCTTCATTAGCATTTTCATACCACACATTAGTTCCACACATAATTTCAAGTTCAAATATAGGGAATTGAACCCCTTTTCTTAGCCATCAAACCAATATGAGCATAATTTAACTAATCATGGCTAACAATATCAACTCAATACCAATTATTAACCATTTATACTTATAGGGAAATCACCCTATTTAAAGCCATAAGCTAATCTATTACATGATTAACAAGGTTCTTATCAACCATTTACCAAGAATTTACAATTATTATATTTTTATCATGACTTATTCATGTCACTAGTCTTCCATAGATATGCATTTAACCTTCACAGAACCATTTAACCACTAGTCACTTCAATAGGCTAAATGCCTTGAATTAATTCAATTTACGGTCATCAATACCCACCTAACTAATCATATTTCACTAGCAAGCTTTCACCATATTTAGGCTTAATGCACAAATCAAGTTCATATTCATATTTAGAGGCTTCAACCCCTATTAGTCATTTACTCAACAAAGTTATTCAATTATACAATACATGGATAGTTTGAAACATCACCAACATGTGACTATACAACTCACTTAGATATTTTTAAAAACACCTTATGTGTGTACTTTAACAAGGCTATTTTTATGGTAGAAATCATCAAGATTAGGGTTACTCAAGACCCTCATGTTAAACCACATATAACAAGAACCCAATAGGTAAATCATCACTAACAACATGTATAAACACAAGTCTAAGAAAGTATCAACATTATTCATCAATAATCAAAAAAACCTTTTCATTTGATTTCAAAAACACCATGTACACTTACTAATACAAGTGTGACATCCATGGGTTTAGAGATATTTAACAAGGGGAAGAGTTAAATTCCTGCAAGAAGATAATTCAACAATAACTTGACTCCTCTTTATCTTCGAGATGAGCACCCTCCAAACCCTAGCCTCCAATCTTATTTTAAGATCTTTGAGAGTGTTTGAGAGAGAGTTTACGTTGTTAGATCTACTTAAAATATGCACAAATAGGCCATATACACTTATATAGTAAGAGGGAATAGGGTTTAAGGTATAGGGAATAACCACAAGGCCCTTGTTTAAAAGATGAAAATTGGACCCGTCTAGGGGTACGAATCACCATACGACTCATTAAGGAAATCATACCCTAGGGTATAAGTGGTACCGTGACTTATACCCTAGGCTTATCTAAGGTCACACACACTATTAAGGGTATGATTATACACCCTTGAGTCACATTCAAAGGGTATGACTCAACCCCTAACTCGTATACCCTAATCGTATACAAAATAGTACACTCAAGTTGAGAGTTCACTCTATACGTTTATGTTGGATACGAATCATATAATTAGGGTTTGATTGAGGGAGGGCCACTCGTATAGGCAATAATATACCATCTTTTCTAGGATGCTTAAGGTATGGGAGAAGAAGGGAAGGGTGGATACGACTTGTATCCAAAGGGTACGATTGGCTTATACAATAGTATCTTGGTCATCATGCTTAAAACCCAAAAAAATTTGCAATTCCAAGATCTTAGGTGTTTCAGTTTAGGTCCCGAGGCCTTTAGACTTATTTCAGGCCATTAAACAAAATTTTAAGATATTGGCACATGGGTATGAGAACCACTTTTCATCAAAACGACCTTAGATTGAAGTTTTGACTTCACCATTAAGTCTAGAATGTAGAATTTTATAGGGTTTTACAATTCAATTGCATATATGACATTCTAGATAAGTCCTGAAGTGTTGGCAGAGACTTTTTCACGTTTCACCAGGCACTGGTGCACCACTAAGTGCACTTTTAGGTCGCTTCAGCAATGGGTTGCAAAATAAAATAGCCCATTATGTACGCAATAGGGTCATCCCAACAGAGGTCCACTTAAGCAGAACCCCTACAACTAAAGTGGTTGCTGCTAACCAGTAAGGGACTGCTTAAGCAGTACCTTTTTAGTTTACCAGGTATCGCTAAAACACCAATAGGTCACTTAAGTGATGACCGGTTTAGCAGCCTAGTGTCTACTTAAACAATACTCGTGGACCTTATAAGGGTATAAGAGCTCCACTTACCCTTATTTTCCCTATTTTCATCCATTCCCAAGATTATTGATCCTTAAAAAGTGGGAAACTTTGGAGAAATAAATTATGGGTGATT
This sequence comes from Capsicum baccatum var. pendulum, assembly GCA_030864225.1. NCBI lineage: Eukaryota > Viridiplantae > Streptophyta > Magnoliopsida > Solanales > Solanaceae > Capsicum > Capsicum baccatum. The sequence goes on from CM061559.1 coordinate 142,572,302, forward strand.
TGGGAAAGTTAATTTATGCATTTATACTTTGAATTTATTGTAAGCTTCCATTAATGTCTTGATTTAATTCTCTATCTTTTCTAAAATCTTGGTAGCTAAAATCTTGGTAGCTTGATCGTATCACTATTAGGACTCAGAATTCACCCATTTTTATGTTAATTATTTCTTAAGCATAGAGGGATGTTGTGTTGGTTTCGAAAGTGTTATTTTGTAGATGGCCACTAAATGGAATTTTTATGTATTTTTAGATTAAAAGAACAATAGTGTAATATGGGCATCATTTTCTCATTTAAATTAGTAGTCTATGATTTTGATAGCATGGCACTATTTGAAAGCTTCTCAAAAGGGGAAATCAGTAGTTTAGGGTATTCTTCAGACATTTCATCAATGTTCAGGTATGCTATGTTTGGTTTCTTCATAGATTGAGCAAATTCGTGTTATAATTAGGATATTATATTAGATATGGTATGGGATTTTGGTATTAGAAGAATGACTGGTATAATTTGTTTTATTTAGACTATTTAGGCTATCTTGGAATTGTAATTTATGTAAAATTGACCTAATTTCTCAAATTTTAGTTTAGTGGTAGCGGTTTTAAGGGTAGATACTCTCTGTATTAGTCTTATCAGTATTAAGGTCAGTCCAGTAAGCCTGTTCATGCCCCACTTTATATCACTATTAGAGGTTAGTCTAGCTATAGTGATCATCATGGACAGAGTAGTGGTAAACCTCCAAGAGGTTCATCTTTATGGTATTTTAGTTGAGGTGGTTATTTTAAGTCAGCTAGATCTTTGAGTTATAATACAATGCCTAGGGATTGTTATAATTGTAGGGACTTTGGCCATTTCTCTATAGAGTATCCTAGGTGTTGGGAAGTTGTACCGGTAACTGAGAGTATTCCACCAATTAGGGAAGTACCACCCCGTATAGAGGAGGTATGCAGGTATAATGACCCTCTAGGTCATTTTTTGTATTTATGCTCATTATTTTCATTTAAATCTTTACTATAGATTCTCCAAGTCATTTAGGACTTATAGGAACTGGCAATTTAGTTATTAGGAAGATCATTTTGTTTAAAGAGTTAATTTCCTGTTTTGAAGCCTTCATTCATTCAAATTAGCTATTAGGTAAAAACATCTGCCAATCAGTCTTGTATAAAATTTTGAGTATTCTAATAGCTCTGTAATATTGATTTTTGGCTAGGTGGACCCTTGGTTTGGGTCTCGAGTCCTAAAGACTCATTTCAGGCTATTATCCAAAAGTTAAGAAAAATGGCATATTGGTGTGGGACCCAATAATTGTTGAAAATTTCTTGGCTTTAAATTTTAACTTGGCCATCGAGTCTAAAACATCCATTTTGATACGACAGCATAGTATTTTCGCATATATGGGATTCATGGTGAACCCTGAAGTATTGGTGGAGACTTGGAAAAATCCAAGTCTCAGTTGGTGCTGGTGTACCGTTAAGTGCCATTTTGGTTTGCCTAAGTGAAGGGGCCACTAAATCAGTTGACCTATTGCTTGAGCGATTGGGTCAACCTAGTGGGAATCCACTTAAGTAAAACCCTACCATTAAAGTGGTAGCCGTTAAAGCACAAGGGATATCTTAACCAGTGCTTATGCAGTTGACCAGGAATTGCTAAAGAGATACTAAGTCGCTTAACCAGTGACCACTTAAGCAACCCAGTGTCTGCTTAAGAGACATCCATAGACCTAGTATGGGTAAGAAACCCTACTTAGCCAAATTTGCCTAACTCTTTATCCATTCAAAGCTTATTAAACCCTAAAAATTAGAGAACTTTGGAAAATAATTTGTGGGTGATTTTGGTGCTTGGGGAAAGATAAGTTACACATTTATACTTTGAATTTTAGGTAAGCTTCCATTAATTTCTTGATTTAATTCTCCATCTTATTTAAAATTCCTAAAATCTAGTTGGCTTTATGGTAGCCCCATCAGGGCTCAAAATTCACCCATTTTAGGGTAATTGTTCCTTAAGCATAGAGATACATTATGTTGGTTTTGAAAGTGTGATTTCATAAATAGGCCTTAAATGGGATTTTTACAATTGTTTGGACTTGAAGAACAATAGTGCAATATGGGTATCACTGTTTTCATTTTGATAAGTAGATTGCGATTTTGATAGAGTGTCACCTTGTATAAGCTTCTCATAATGGGAAATTAGTGGTTTAGCAGATTCTTTGGGCTTTTCTTTGGCGTCTAGGCATGCTAGGTTTTTCTTCTCCTTGGATTAAGATAATTCATATTATAATTATGATATTATTCTAGATATGGTATTAGATTTAGGTATTGGAAGCATGATTGGTATAATTAGTCTTATTTAGACATTTAGGCTATCTTGGAACTGTAATTTAGGTAAAATTGACCTAGTTGCTCATATTTTACGTTGAATTAACATAACTATACATGTTTTAGGAATAATGACTATCATAGGGATAATTATGGATTATTTAAAATCTAGGAATGAATTTAGATATCTTAACATAGTCAGGGGTAGCATTTGCCACCATAGGCCAAGACTTATGTTAGATTTTGTAGACTTATTAACGCATGTTGAACCCTTGTTAATTATTTATTTTGGACTTTGAGGATATTAAACACTTAATTAGTATGCTATTTTGGTATTGGGAGCTAGTGCTAATTCAAGATAAAATTTGATGGTTTATTGATATAGTTTACTTATATGTTTATATATATCTTATGGATACGACTTATTGGTATTATTATAGATATGGACTATTTATATATTTTCCATTACAAATATGACAATTAATGATCATATTGATAAAATGATTTTCAATTAGAGTCTAGCAGTTGATAATGGCATTGAATTATAAGTTTTGGTTTAATTCTGACAAACGATGCTTTGATGGTTTGATTGTTATTGCTGAGATATTGTCAGGCTACAGATCTTTGATTAGATATTTTTCCTTTATCTGTGCCCTCCGAGCTTATGGGCCCCCATATTAGGTTATTAATTTTCTTCATTTTTTAGCGTATGTGAGAAATTTTATTAGTTATAATTTTGTGATCTTTACGTCACTATTCTAGATTTATATATCAAGTTATGCACATTAGTGTTGGAGTTTTTTTTCAAAGTTTGGCCCTTTACCTTGATTTTGCTTATTTTATCTTGTATCTTATCGTATTTATACTATGTCTAAGATTAGCCAGCTGATGATACCTACTGAGTTCCTATGGTTTTGGAAATCATACTACACTTCTGTACCTTTTTGGTCCAAATTTAAGTACTAGTTATCGTTGTTGAGGTGACGCTTGTGATGTTTTAATTTAAAAGATTGGGTAAGATCTTGGAGTTAGAGTTACCCTTTTTTCTTCTATTATCCATATCTATTCTTTAATTTTTTGAATGGATTGTATTTTAGAGTTTTAGTACTTATGTTTCATTTGTAGTAGCTCTGTACCGATATTACTAGATCTTCAGATTATTATTGATCTTGTATCTATCTATTAGATAATTGTGACTATTTTTCTTGCTATTTTAGGTCTTTAAATATTTTTTTCTAGATTTTATGACATTTTCCACCAAGTTTCCCTCTTTCGTAGAGCTTAGGGCTATGATTTGGCTTACCTACTGGCGAGATAAAGCAGATGTAACCATGACTCATAAATCGGGTCATGATAAATTAATATCGAATCTTAGTTTTAACTAGCATTATTGGTGCAAGATCAATGTCTAGTAGAGTCCCAAAATTTATATGATGACGTTCGTTTCTTATCTTTAAAAGGCTATGGGATATTCTTAGGAGTTCTTCACTCTTTTCACTCATTTCATGCAAAGAGTCGGATTTAGTTTCTAAAGAATTCCTTTAGTTTCAATCTTTTATAGATGGCTAGGACACGTGCTACCGCTCTCTTAATAAAGGTCATAAGTTCGAGACTATAGATCCTATTGCTTTTTGTGGATGTCTTAAAGGTCATGGATAGCCTAGGGATATGTCCCCAACTAGGGGCTAGGATAGTGAGCCCTCACCAGAACCTATTCCTACTCTCGAGCCAGATATTCTTCACCCCAACTAGCAATATACTAGGGACCAGTCTAGGCTCTATCAAAGTTGATTGTATCTTTAGTGCATAGGGATGGTTTTGTTTAAAGTTTTGGATTGGTTTGTAGTGCACCATCTGATAGTGCATAGTCTACAAATCTGAGTGGATCGAGGTTAGGAAACAACCTATAGTAGTGACCTATAGAGTTGAGGTCTCTCCTGCATTGTTAGTTGCCTAGTTTGTAGTTCATCAATCGATAATTTCCTAGCCTACTACATCTATTGATAAATAAAAGATATTGCCTAGATTTTTGATATTGGCTTCGCTTAGGTTTTCTAGTGTACCCGAAGAGGATGCATATGAGCTCTTAACCATTTGTGATGATAGACTCCATAATTTAGGCCTAGTTAAGACTTATGATATGGATCAGACTACTTTTCAATTGGACTTAGTATCTTGACATTGGTAGAGAGGTCATATTGATTTAAGGCCACCCAGATCTCTTATATTGACATGGACTCGGTTTTCTAAGATCTTCTTAGAGAAGTATATACCTTATATTCTTAAGGATTTTCTAAAATATTAGTTTTTAAGGTTGTAGAAGGGCTCAATGACTTTTGTGGAGTATGGAGATCAATTTTATAAGCTATCTAGGCATGCTACTATTATTCTATCTACAAAGTTTGAAGGGGTTTGATGCTTTATTTGGGGATTAAGAATTTATCTTCCTATGTCTACATAGATTTTGGTTGTTGAGGGTAGTTTATTTGTTAAAGCTTCTGATCATGCTCAGGTTATTGAGGAGATGCATCGCGAGGCCCAAAGAGGCAATAATAATAGGCCATAATATCAATGTAGTTTCAGTGGAAGTCATAATGTCTTACATTTTAGATACAGTGGTTCTTAATGTAGGTACCCTCTGTGTTATCCATATTAGTATCAAAGTTAATGTAGTAGGCTCATCTAGACCGTAGTTTAGATTATCAATAAAGGATGGTCTGGTTTCAGTAGTCGTCCTGGGCAGGGTAGTGGTCATTCTTTAAGAGGTGTATCTTATAGTTATTCTAATTTAGTTAGATCATCTTATTTTAGTATAGCGCCTAGGGAATGTTATGGTTATGGATCTTTTGGTCATTTGTCGAACAGAGTACCCCATTTATGTAATAATGGTTTCTTCAGTTTAGAGTGTTCTACTGATTACAGTTGTTATGGCCCAACTAGAAGTGGTATGCATAGTGTTAGGAGTGGTCTCTAGTGTGCTCATGGAAGTTCTTTTATTGGCAGGATAGGAGATTGGTCAAGAGCCCATCTATTTTGTGAGCATGGTCAGTTTTTTACCATACCTGCTAGACCAAAGGTTGAGTCTTGAGATGTTATTATCATAGGTATTATCTTCGTGTGTTGTCAATTGGATTTTGCTTTATTTAATTTGAGATTCACTTATTCTTATGTGTCTTCTTATTATAACCTTAGTTCGAATTATCTTGGGATTCGTTATCCATTCCATTATGTATATCTACTCATGTAGGGGATTCTTTAGTAGTGGATTGAGTTTATGTATTATGTTTTATGACTGTTAGAGTGTTTTATACTTAGTCTAATGTTACTGTGTTATATATGGTTGATTTTGATGTTATTTTGAGCATGGATAGATTATCTCACTATTATACAATCCTGAATTATTTTTAAAGATTGTTACCTTAGCCATGCCTAGAGAAACCTCGATCATATGGAAGGGAGTGATTAGCCATGAGCCGACATAGATAATTTCTTACATTTAGGATAAGAGACTTATTTCATGGGTATGTGTATCTTATCTCACTTATATTCATGATGTTAATATGGAGAGTCTGTTGCTTGACTCTATTCCTAATGTTCTTGAGTTTCTTAATGACTCCCCTACTAATCGACCTAGTCTTCCTCCTGAGCATGATATTGAATTTGTTATTTATCTTGAGCTAGATACCCAACCTATTTCAATGGAATTATATCTTATTTCTTCTACCAAACTTAAGGAGCTAAATTCTTAGCTTTAGGATTTTTTTGGTAAGGATTTCATTAGATCTAGTTTGTCTCCGTGGGGACATCTTATGTTGTTTGAGAAGAAGGATGGTTCATGCATATGTGTATTGATTGTTAGAAGCTTAATAAGGTGACCGTGAAGCATCAATATCCCATACCTCAAATTGATGCTTTCCTTGACCAAGTTCAGGGAGTAGTGGTGCTCTCTAAGATTAATTTAAGGTATAGTTACCATCAGTTAAGGATCCGAGATGAAGATAACCCAAATATAGACTGATATTATATGAGGTAGACTTCACTTTAATTTTGTTGCTATTTAACTAGTTTTCCATGTTTTTATGTTGTGTTGATACATTTCTGACCCTTCTCATGTGATGGGACACAATTTAATTAGATGAGCGATTTACCTTTGTGGAGGAACCTGCGCTAATTTTTGCTAGTGATGTCAGATAGTTGTGCATTAGATGGATTCTAATTGTTAAGGTTCAGTGAAGGCGTCACCTAGTAAAGGAGGATACTTGCGAAACCGAGAGAGAGATGTGGACCAAGTATCCTTACTCGTTTGAGGCTTTAAATACATACTAATCCTTTACTTTTATAGATGAAAGTTCTTTTAGTAGTGGTTATTGTAATGACCCTCTAATTTATTTTCTATGTTTCTGCTTATTTTTACCATTTAAAGATTTCCAATAGCTTCCCCAAGTTATTTAAGACCTGCTGGAACTGATTGTTTGGTTATCGGGTAGTTCATTTTGTTTTAAGAGCCATTTCCCTATTTTAAAGCCTTCACTAGTTCAAATTAGCTACCAAGAAAAAATTTCATTCACAACCTAATATGCCAATTTTGGTTGTTTCAACACCTTCAAAATGCCGATTTTAAGCTAGGTGGACCCTTGCTTTGGGTTATAAGGCTTTCAGACTATTGGCCAAAACTTATGAAAAATAGTACATAAGTGTAGGGCCCACTTTTCATCTCGGATGGAAAATGTGACTACACCATTGAGTTTGAGGAATCAAATTTGACATGGTAGCATAGTCCATTTGCATATTTAGGATTTCGGATAAATCCCAAAAGGTTGGCAGAGACTAGGAATATTTTTAATTCTCAGTTGGTGTTGGTTCACCAATTAATCTCACTTTTGGCCTGCTTAAGCAAAAGGGATGCTAAAGCGGTCAACCCATTTCTTAAGTGATACTATCGTCTAGTAGAGTTCCGCTTAAGCAGTAGCCACTAGATTAGCAAGAGAAGACTTAAATAGTACCTGTGCAGTGGACCTTGTATTGCAAAAAAGACAATAGAAAATTGGTTTATTTCCTAGTGTTATTATGATTTAGATTGTGTGTCACCTAAAGAAGCTGCTTGACAAGGGTAATGGTGGTTTAGCAAATTCTTTGGGCTTTTCTTCACTATCTAGGTATGCTAGGTTTATCATCTCCATTGATTGAGCAATTTGATATCATAACTATGATATTATGCTTTATATGGGGAAAGATTTAGGTGTTGGAAACATGATTTGTATGATTAGTCTTATTTAGACTGTATAGGCTACCATGGAACCTTAATTTAGGTGAAATTGACCTAGTTTCCATCATTTAAGTTGGAATTGACTTAGTTGCTCATGTTTTAGGAAAAATTACTATCCAAGGGATAATTGTGACTTATTTAACATCTAGAAATAAATGTAGATACCTTATCCTAGTCCGGGGTAGAATTTCCCTAAAAATAGATTTAAGGGATTAGAACTGGGCCCCTCCGACCCACCATAGGCTAAGACTTGTATTAGGTTTCGTAGAATTATTTACACATATTGAAACCTTGTTAATGATTTCTTTGGGACTTTAAGTTTATTGAATACATACTGAGTATGCTAGCTTAGTAGTAAGAGTTGGTGCTAATTCTAGGTAAAATCTAGTGGTTTATTAATATAGCTTATATGGTTTATTGATATGGATTATGGGTATGGTTTATTTTTATGGTTTATGAATATAGTCTATTTATATGAGTTATGGTTAAAGTCCAACAATTATTGATGATATTGCTAATATGAGTTTCTATTCGAGTTCGACAATTGACGATGATATTGATTTATGAGTATCAATTCGAGTATGGCAAATAATGCTTTTATGTTAATACTTTTACGAATGTTATGATGATGATGATATGAGTTTCTATTCTAGTTCAGCATTGGGAGTTTGTTTTGGTGTGATACGGAATGGATGGTTTGATGGTTTTAATTGATATTCAAAAACACTATGAATCTACGGTTAGTTATTTTCCTTTGATTGTACCCTATGGTCTTATGTAGGGCTGTGTTGGGTTATTTACTTTTCCCCACTTATTGTCTTGTTGTGAAAAATTTAGTAGTTATAATTGTGTGATCTTTACATTACTATTTCAGATTTATTTATTTATTTATTTATACATAGCAGTGTTGGAGCTTATTTCTATGTTTGCCCCTTTTACCTTGACTTAGCTTATTTTATCTTTTATCTTATTATTTTACATATTGATTTAGTTTAGTAGACCAATAATTCTTATCGAGTACCCTTGGTTTGGGTACTCATACTATAATTTCATACTTTTGTGGTACAGATTCCAGTACTAGTTGCCTCCATTAAAGTGAAACTCGTTCTTGGTTGATTTCGGAGATTGGGTGAGCTCTTAGAGTTGGAGTTACCCTTTTAATTTTTTATCCATATTAAGTATTTCATTTTCTAAGAGGGATTGAATTTGATATTTTCAATACTTATGTTTTATTTATAGTAGCTATGTACCAATATTACTAGGTCTTGGGATGATTATTGATCTTTTACCTACCTATTAGACTATTATGACTATTTTGTTGATCTTTTAAGTCTTTAAATATTCCTTATCGAATATTTGGCCATTTCCCACAAAGTTAGCCCGTTGCTTAGAGCTTCAAGCTACGGTTTGGCTTACATATTGGTGGGATAAAGTAGGTGGCATCATGACTCATAAATTAGGTTTTGACAGTAGGGTCGTTGGGGTGATCCCCTGGATGCTCGTAATGGTCCTTAACTAGGTAAGACATGAGGCTGGTTAGGAACCCAACTAGATGGTAGGCGAGGTCACTTATATGTTGTACCTGGAAGTAAAGTCAACATATTTTGATGATATTATTATATGTACTATTTTAGTGTGTTAGTTTCTAGATTTTTCTTTATTTGATCTGGGATACACTTACTCTTTTGTGTCTACTTATTTTTTGGGGTTAGTGTTGTCTTGGGATTTTTATCTATGCCATAATATGTATCTACTCCCGTGAGCAATTATTTAGTAATGAAGCAGTTTTATTGATGATGTTTTGTGACTTTTTCTTTGTTTAATACTTAGGATAATATTATTATGTTATGTATGGTGGATTTTGATGTTATTCTAGGCATGGACTGGCTATCCCCCTATCATGCGATAATGGATTGTTTCACCAAGACAGTTACCTTAGCAATGCCCATCATAACCCGAGTTTTATGGCAGGGATCTATTAGTCGTGAGATGACCTTTATTATCTCTTATATTCGGGATAGGAGACTTATATCGAGGGGTTGTTAGTCTTATAATACCTATATTCATGATATTAGTGTAAAGACTCCCTTACTTGATCTATTCCTAGAGTCCGCGAGTTTCCTCAAGTTTTTCCTACTGATCTACCTGGTCTTCCTCATGAACGTGACATTGAGTTTATTATTGATCTAGAGCTGGGAACCAGACCCATTTTTATGGACCTTACCGCATAGCTCCCACAAAGTTTAACGAGTTAAATTCTCAGCTTTAGGATCTTTTGAGTAAGCATTTCATTAGACTCAGTTTGTCTCCTTGTGGTGCTCTAATGTTTTTCATGAGAATAAGGATGCTTCATTGCATATGTGTATTGATTACAAGAAGCTTAATAAGGTAACGTTGAATAATAGGTATCATATACCTCACATTCATGATTTATTTGACTATCTTCACGGAGAAAGAGTGTTCTCTAAGATTGACTTGAGGTTCATAAGTTAAGGGTTCGGACTGAGGACATCCCAAAGATAGACTTAAGGACTCGTTATGGTCATTATGAGTTCTTTGTGATGTTTTATGGCTTGACCAATTCCCCCACAACATTTATGGATTTGATTAACTACATGCTCAAGCCTTAATTGGACTCCTTCATGATTATTCATCGATGTCATCCTTATATATTTAAGGAGTGGGGATTTGCATATGCAATATGTGAGGATTGTGCTCCAGACTTTCAGAGATCATAGGCTTTTTTTTTTCAAATTCTCAACGTGTGAGTTCTGGCTTGAGTCACTGACATTCCTAGGGCATGTGGTATCTAAGGATGGGATTATGGTAGACCTAGCAAAGATTGAGTCTATTTTTCATTAGGCCAGACCCACATTTCCGTCTAAGATTCATAGCTTCATTTGTTTGTCTAGTTACTACACACGGTTCATTGAGGGTGTGCCATTCACCATATGTTGTTATGCTTCCGGTCATTTTTTTAGGATGTGTTTTGATCCAGTAGAGCCAAGTTATTGTTCATTCATTGAGGTAGTGGAATATGCACGAGCGCAACTACTTCACTCAATGATTTCATGTTTAAGGTGGCAGTTTTTGCTCTTAAGATTTTAAGGAATCATTTATACGGCGTGTATTGTGAGATCTACACCAATATTCGTAGTCTTTAGCATCTTATGAACAAGAGGGAGATTAATTCCAGGAAATATAGATGCATAGAGTTGCTTTAGGATTATGAAATCTGTATTTTATATAATCCGGGTAAGGCAATCGGATAGTAGATGCCTTGAGCCGGAGGGCGATGTGTATGGGTATCTTGGCTTCTATTTCACCTTCTCAAAGACCATTGGTGCGCGACATCAATTCTTTATCCAAATTGATGGAGCGACTTTATATTTCTGACCCTAGGATCCTTCTTCCTAGTGTGTTAAGACGAGGCCTACCTAACATGAGCAAATTCAGAGTCGTCATTTTGAGGATATGAGGCTTTGTATCATCGTAATCACATATTGAGTGGTGACTCTAGGAGGTCTACAATAAATTCTTGTAATACCCCATACTTTTTTCCTAGCTAATTTCATCTCAAGAATTACTAGTATTAGCTTCAAAATTGAATGATGGTTATTCCATGAGGATTTTCAAGATTTTCATTTTCTGTCATGTGGGAAATTCAATAAACTTTCCATTGTTATAAGATTCACCCAAATCCGATAATCGGATCAGAAGTTATGACTATTTCAAGTTTCCCTCGTAAAACAACGCCATATTAGTCAGTGGCGCACTGCATTATAAGAGGAAATGGCATTTGGCAAATTCCAGTAAGAGTCCACGATTATGGCGCATCGCGCCAGGGCCGAAATTCAGAATTTTCTATTTTCCAGTGTCTCAGTGCGATATCCCCTGTGTCGCGCCAAAGTTCCAGGTCACAAAGGAAGTGGCAACGTGATGGCCCCGCGTCGCGCCATCCCTCAATTTCCAAATTGTCAAAATCCAGTGACACGGTGCGATAGCGTCGCGTCGCGCTAAAGTTCCTCTTCGGGAAATACTTATAATTTTAAAAGACGCATCCAAGGGTTAGAAGGGTCAATTTCCTACCCCTATTTAAACCCAAAAACATGTTATTTTATTAATTCTTCACCCAAAATATACTAGTTTATCTCAAGTTTCTCTCAAGAACAAGCTAGGTTTTTTATTGGGGATTGAAATTCAAGAAGGTTTCACCGTCAATCCTCATGAAATCACGAACTAAGTTATGCATAGTATTCATTCATGGACTCCTTTCATCCATGAAGCCCAAGAATCCCTTTTCCTAAATTCAAATTTATGGATTTTCTTATGAATTTCATGATTGGCTGCTCTTGTTCATGTGGATAATGAGAAATTGAATTCTACTCCATGTTGGGTTATAAATTCGATGTGGGTTAAAGTATTATAGATATATATTCATGCAGACCTATGACTAAACCTTTGACTGATGAAATTAGAATTGAACCATAATGTTTATTTATTGTACAATGATGTTTACATGTACTATGACTACATTCTGTTTGATTAAATGCCTAAATGAAGGAAAAGTGCCTAAATATCATGATACCATGAAATCCCCATGTATGTACAAGTTTATACCTATCACACGTTTGATGAAATGCTTCTATAAATATGGTATGGACTATGGTGTTAGTTATATGTTCAATTAAGTTATGCTTGGTCAGTTTTCTTCGATCGAGTCCTAGGGGTACTTGTACCCAAAACATTAGTTGTGTGCCTAGAGGCAATGTCCTGTTTTCATGTTACTCTCAGTAAAGCTATGAATCCTTAGACTTCAGACAGTCTTATGACTCAAGAAATCTCCATGATCTCATGAACTCAGTCTGTTATCCGATATTAGTAGTATTCTATCAGTCAACAGAATTCAGTAATTCAGCCAATGTTTAGTTCAGTAAATCATGTTAAGAGTCTATTCAGATGGAAGTAGGAATTAGCACCGAGTTAACCCAAGAATGGGAACACACACTATCAAATGAGGGTGTGATTCATAGAAGTCATCCTTGCATTCCAGAACTATGTAGTCAATGCAGCTTGAGACATCAACACTGCCCGATGAGGGTTGATTAGGTGAATAAGCACTGTTAGATAAGGGCCCCACCATTCTCGTATAGGGGAACTATCAGATGAAGGTCGTCCACATCTTGTCCTTATCAGTGGTGCGGTATTGACACCCTTTTAATTGGATTACAGATTGTACTCCAACTCAGCCATAATGGCTTATCAGGGGTGTGTCGGTTTGACAACTACTTCCTTCAATTTCATGTTACAGAATTATGAATGTCAGATATGGTCAATCAGTCTCAGTAATAGAACTTAGATAGTTCTTCATATTTCAGGATTGTCAGATATAGTCAACTCTGATACAGTACAGAACTCAGATAGTTCCATTAGATTCAGGACTGTCAGATATAATCACTCATCTTATTATTTATATTCAGATTTAGTTATTATTTTATCATAATATTAGTGTCAGTTGTTATGTCTCATGCATGTATTCTTATGCTCATGATAGTTAGTTATTATTATTGTTCATGCATATGAACCCCATGTATTCAACCTACCTCACATTCATACCATTATATTCAAAGTACTGACACATTTGTGCTATGGTGTCTTATACCATAGGTTCAGAGACACGAGCTCTAGAGCAATAATACATTCCAGATATCTGTAGATAGAGTTAGATGTGAGTGCTCATCTTTCAAGGACATGATTATTTGCCTATTATCTCATTAATCAGTTTATTAGTTGAATTTAGTTGGGGACATGTCCCATCAACTCCTTACTTAGATAGTTCAGTCCGTTAGAGGCTTTCTAGACTATTATGTTTCAGACTTCAGCATGTTCAGTTTTGTTTTGGGTACTCTATTACCCCACACAGAAGTTATATCATTTCGATCATTTTATGTATTGAACTTTATGGTCTTTCAGCGCATGTTTCCGCATTATTATGTCATATTATGCTATGTACAAGTGCATATATCAGTCTTGGGTTAGCTTGTGGTCCTTCGGGGTCATGTGCATCGTGTATCATTTTGTGTACTAGGATCTGGGCGTTACAAACTTTGTATTATAGCCTAAGGTTCAGTAGAGTCCTAGGAAGTCTGAAAGCCGCATCTAGTAGAGTCTTGTACATAAGTATGTTACGCACTACATTTATGTACAAGAGGCTATAAGATGTTTTAAGAACAGTTTCCCTTCTTTCGGTATTTATGTCATGCCAGTGAGCATAATCTCATGTCAATATCTTGGTCTAATCTATTTCTCCCTTTCTTCAATAGAACATGCTGCCTAAAAGAAGAAATGGAAATCCGTCAGCCCCTCATCCCAAAGATCCTTTGGGCGATCCTGTTTCTCATGTGGAGTTCAGGGCCAAATTCACTGCTCTTGCTTAGTCAGTTACCACTCAAAATGAATGGCGAGAAGTTATTCTAGCCAACCCAGTAGCCAATTCAGCCGCAGCTAGGATTAGGGACATCACCCGAATGAATCCTCCGTCCTTCCTTGGGTCTAAGGTAGACGAGGACCCTCAAGAATTCATTGATCAGGTTCAGAAGGTGACAAATATCATGGGGTGACTACTATTGAGAGTTCTGAGCTAGCTACATATAAGTTGCAGGATGTGGCTTATACTTTGTTCAAACAGTGGAAGTCAAAGAGATCAGATAATACAGATCCAATAGAATGAGAGGAATTTGTCACTACATTCATAGACGAATTCTTTCCCCAAGAGCTTAGAGAGGCTAAGGTGCTAGAATTCATTAAACTCATGCAGAGAAATATGGCGGTGAAAAAGTATTCTCTTAAGTTTACTCAATTAGCTAGATATGCCCCTCTTGTGGTTGCAGACAACCGAGCCAAGATGAGTAAGTTCACTTCAGGGGTAAATAATAGCGTGGTAAATGAGTGCAGATCTGCCATGCTAAATAGTGACATAACTTTAGCCAGGATTATGACTCTTGCTTAGCAGATGGAGGAGCAGAAGATTAAGCAGAGGGATAAGCAGAATAAGAGAGCGAAGACAGATAGTTTCAACTTCGCTCAGCCTAAATCAGAAGGAGGAAACTGTTCCCTGTTTCATCCTAAGTCATTAGTTTCATCCCCTTCTTCAGCCCGTGCTTTAGTTCCTAAGTTCAGGGAGGGTAACAGAGACAGATCACCATGATCTAGGTCTCAGGGCAGTGTTAGCAATGCCCAAAGTAATCCCCTTTATCAAACTTGTGGTAAGAAGCACAAGGGTTCTTGCAGAGCTGGTAGCGATGTATATTTTAGTTGTGGAAAGCTAGGCCACAGAGTTAGAGACTTCCCTCAGTTGGGTTATCAGAGTCATCTCTACTCCTTAGCTCAGTCTGATCGCCCGAATTAGTAGGGTCCCACCACCAGTGCTACTAGTGGGCAATGCCTAAAACATCTCTATGCTTTTCCATCCCGATAGGAGTCGGAAAATTCTCCTGATGTTGTTACTGGTATGTTACAGATCTTTCATGTGTATGTTTACGCTTTGCTAGATCCAGGATCTTTTTTGTCTTTTGTTACTCCTTGTATAGCAGGCGATTTTGGAATCAGTCTCAAAATCCTAGTTGATCCCTTTTTAGTCTCTACTCCAGTGGATAAAACCATCATAGCCTGGTGGGTATACAAGAACTGCCCGGTTATGATATTTCAGAAAGTCACTTCAGTAGACTTAGTCGAATAAGAGATGACTTATTTTGATGTCATTCTTGGTATGGATTGGCTTCATTCCTGCTATGCCATAGTCGACTGTAGAAACAAAATAGTATAGTTTTAGTTTCCAAATAAACCCATCCTTGAGTGGAATGGTAGTACTTCAGCGTTCAGAGGTTAAATTATTTCCTACCTTCGGGCATAGAAAATAATAGCTAAAGGATGTGTCTATCATCTTTTTTCGATTTAAGGACACTAGTTCTGAAACTCCTAGCCTTTAATAAGTTCCAGTTGTAGGTGAATATTCAGATGTCTTTCCCAAAGATCTTCTAGGAATTCCTCCCAAAAGGGAAATAGACTTTGGCATTGATCTTCTTCTTGATACTCAGTCTATATCTATTTCGCCATACAGAATAGCACCAACAGAACTTAGAGAACTGAAAGAACAATTAAAGGATCTCTTATATAAGGGATTCATCAGGCCCATCGTTTCCCCGTGGGGCACTATAGTATTATTCGTGCGCAAGAAAAAATGTTCTCTTAGGATGTGTGTAGACTACCGTCAGCTCAATAAGGTCACAGTCAAGAACAAGTATCCTCTTTCTAGAATAGATGACTTGTTTCATCAACTTTAGGGTGCTAGTTATTTCACCAAGATCGACCACAGATTCGGCCATTATCAGCTCAGAGTTAGAGAATTTGACATTTTGAAAACAACTTTCCGTACTCGATATGGTCATTTTTAATTCTTAGTTATATCCTTTGGTCTTACCAATTCCCCAATAGATTTTATGGACTTGGTGAGCCGTGTGTTCAAGTAGTACTTATACATGTTTGTCAAAGTCTTCATAGATGATATTCTGATCTATTCCCGCAGTGAGCGTGATCATACAGACCATCCCAGAATAGTACTTTAGACTCTCAAAGATCATTAACTATTCGCCAAATTCAGTAAGTGCAAATTTTTGCTAAGATCAGTAGCATTCCTTGGTTATATCATTTCCGATGATGGCATTAGAGTGGATCCTCAAAAGACTAAAGCAGTAAGAAACTGGCCTCGCCCTGTCTCTCCATCAAATATTAGGAGTTTCTTGGGTTTGGCCGGTCATTATAGACGGTTTGTTGAGAAGTTTTCTTCTATTACATCCTCTATGTTCATATTGACTCAAAATAAAGTCAAGTTTCAGTGGTCAAATCTTTGCGACAAGAGTTTTCAGGAGTTGAAGAATCGACTCACCTCAGCTCGAGTATTAGCTCTTCCAGATGGTCCAGATGGTTTCGTGGTGTATTATAATGCATCCAAAATAGTTTTGGGTTTTTTCCTCATACAGCATGGTAAGGTCATAACCTACTCCTCTAGAAAGCTTAAGCCCCATGAGAGAAATTATGCTACTCACGATCTTGAGTTAGCAGTCATAGTCTTTGCCTTGAAGATTTTGAGGCATTATCTATACAGTGTTCATGTAGATGTGTTCACTGATCATAAAAGTCTTCAGTGTGTCTTTTCTCAGAAAGATCTCAATATTCATTGGAGAAGGTGGTTAGAGCTCTTGAAAGATTATGACATAAGTATCCTTTATCATCCGGGCAAAACCAGCGTAGTGGCCGACGCTCTCAGTAGACTATCCATGGATAGTGTTTCTCATGTTGAGGATAATAAGAAGAAGTTAGCTCAGTAATTCCATCGGTTTTCCATACTAAGACTTCACTTAGTCGATATAGAAGAGGGTGATATATGGGTTCAAAGTAGTTCAGAATCATCTCTAGTTTCTGAGGTGAAAGAAAAGCAAGATAGAGATCTCAGCCTTGTCAAGTTAAAAGAGTCAGTCTAAGATCAGAAAGTAGAGGCTTTCTCCCAAGGGGGAGATGATTTCCTTCGTTGTCAGGGACGTTTCTGTGTTTCAAGTGTAGATGACTTAAGGCAGTAAATTCTTGCCGAAGCATATGGTGCGTGCTACTCTATTCATCCAGGGGCCACAAAGATGTAACTTGACTTGCGGGAAATCTATTTGTAGAGTGAGATGAAGAAAGACGTTGTAGAGTTTGTTGCTAAGTGCTCTACATATCAGCAGGTTAAGATAGAGAAGAAGAAGCCTAGTGGGTCTATGCAGGAGTTCCGTATTCCTACTTAGAAATGGGAAGTTGTGAACATGGACTTTCTGATGGGTTTGCCTTGAAATCGTCATCACCATGATTCAGTCTGACTCGTTGTAGACAAAATGACCAAATTATCTCATTTCCTTCCAGTTCATAGATCTTATTCAGCCGAGGATTACGCCAAACTCTACATCAAGGAGTTGGTCAGATTGTAAGGTGTTCCGTTGTCCATTATCTTAGATAGAGGTACCAAGTTTACTTCTCATTTATAAAAAGCATTCCAAAAGGGTCTTGGTACCCAAGTTCATCTTAGTACAACCTTTCATCCTCAGATAGATGGTCAAGAATAAAGGACCATTCAGATGTTAGAACATATGCTAAGGGCATACGCAATCGATTTCAAGGGAATTTAGGATGACCACTTATCTTTGATTGAGTTTACATACAACAACAACTATCATTCCACTATTTAGATGGCTCCATTCGAAGATCTCTATGGTAGGAGATATAGATCTCCAATTGATTGGTTTGAAGTTAGTGACGCCTCAGTCATAGGTCCTGACTTGGTATTCGACGCCTTAGAAAAAGTCCATTTGATTAGAGAAAGACTCTAGGCTACTCAGACCTGACAGAAGTCTTATGCAGATATTCGTAGAATCGATCTTAAGTTTGATATTGGTGATCATGTATATCTAAAGATCTCTCCCATGAAGGGAGTGAAGAGATTCGGCAAGAAGGGAAAGCTCAGTCCCCGATATGTTGGTCTCTTCAAGATTCTCAATCTCTTTGGCAAGGTAGCCTATGAGCTTTAATTGCCTTTAGATCAAGCTTCAGTTCATCCAGTCTTTCATGTATTTTTGCTCAAGAAGTGCATAGGTATCAGTTGTAGTCCCTATTCAGAGCAATGATTTTCATAACACTCTCTCTTATGAAGAGATTCCAGTCGAAATCTTAGACTATTAGACTCGTAGATTGAGGACCAAAGAAGTCCCTCTATTTAAGGTTCTTTGGCAAAATCAGTCCGTCGAGGGAGTTACTTGGGAAGCACAGGCAGACATGCATACCAAGTATCCTCACCTCTTATTTTCCAACTCAGATCAAGCTCAAGGTAACAATTGTACTTAAGCTTACTTAGTTTCTTGTTTAATTTTCTTCATAAACTTGGTATGTTGTTCATCACAAACATGGTATGCAGTTTCATGCTCATGTTCCCATTATAAATTTGTTATCAAGTACTATTGCATATTAAGTCATACCGTCATGTATAAGTTCAGTTATGTAATTATGCATCAGACATGCATTCTTATTGTGAGAAACATAGTTCTTTAGAACACTCAGTCAAGCATTCATGAATCAGTTACACATGCATTAGATATGCATGTTCAGTATTATATGTTTACCTTGTCAATCATGTCAGTTAGGAGATCATGTTCCAGTTATTCATGTTCATTATGTGCATCATTTGTGTTTTCTCCCCTCTCAGTCAGTCTAATTTGAGGACGAATGTTCTCAAGGGGGAGATATTGTAATACCCCATACTTTTTCCTAGCTAATTTCATCTTAAGAATGTCTAGTATTATCTTATAAATTGAATGATGGTTATTCCATTATGAATTTTCAAGATTTTTACTTTGTATCATGTGGGAAATTCAATAATCTTTTCATCGATATAAGATTCGCCCAAATCCGATAACCGGCTCAGAAGTTATGACTATTTCAAGTTTCTGTCATAAAATAGCACCATATTAGTCAGTGGAGTGCCGCGCCACAAGAGATAATGGCATTTGAAAAATTCTAGTAGGGGTCCATGATTATGGCTCATCGCGCCTGGGCCCAAATTCAGAATTGTCCATTTTCCAGTGTCTCAGCGCGATTTCCCCCGCGTTGCGCCAAAGTTCCAGGTCACAAAGAAAGTGGAAAAGCGATGGCCTCACATCGCGCCATCCCTTAATTTACCAATTGTCAAAATCCAGTGATACAATGCGACAGTGCCGCATTGCGCTAAAGGTCCAGTTCGAGAAATATTTACAATTTTAAAAGATGCATCCAAAGGTTAAAAGGGTCAATTTCCTACCCCTATTTAAATCCAATAACACGTGATTTAGCTATTCTTCAACAAAAATAGACTAGTTTCTCTCAAGTTTCTCTCAAGAACAAGCTATGGTTTCTATTGGACATTCAAATTCAAGAAGGCTTCACCGTCAATCCTCATGAAATCACGAACTAAGGTATGCATAGTGTTCATTCATGGATTCCTTTCGTCCATGAAGCCCAAGAATCCCTTTTTGTAAATTCAAATTTATGGATTTTCTTATGAATTTCATGATTGGGCTGCTCTTGTTCATATGGATAATGAGAAATTGAATTTACTCCATGTTGGGTTATAAATTCAATGTGGGTTAAAGTATTATAGATATATATTCATGCAAACCTATGACTAAACCCTTGAATGATGAAATTAGAATTGAACCATAATGTTTATTTATTGTACAATGATGTTTACATGTACTATGCCTACAATATATTTGATTAAATGCTTAAATGAAGGAAAAGTGCCTAAATATCATGATACCATGAAATCCCCATGTATGTACAAGTTTATGCCTGTCACACGTTTGATGAAATGCTTCTATAAATGTGGTATGGACTATGGTGTTAGTTATATGTTCAATTAAGTTATGCTTGGTCAGTTTCTTTTCATTGAGTCCTAGGGGTACATGTACCCAAAACATTAGTTGTGTGCCTAGATCCAATGTCATGTTTTCACGTTACTCTCAGTCAAGATATGAATTCTTAGACTTCAGACAGTCTTATGACTCAGGAAATCTCCATGATCTCATGAACTCAGTTAGTTATCACATATTAGTAGTATTCCATCAGTCAATGAAATTTAATAATTCAACCCATATTTAGTTCAGTAAATTTTGATAAAAGTCTATTCAGATGGGAGTAAGAATTAGCACTGAGTGAACCCAAGAATAGGACCACACACTATTAGATGAGGGTGTGATTCTTAGAAGTCATCCTTGCATTCTAGAACTATGTAGTCAACATAGGTTGAGACATCAATGCTTTTCGATGAGGGTTGATGAGGTGGATAAGAACTGTTAGATAAGGGCCCCACCATTCTCATATAGGGGACACTATCAGATGAGGATCGTCAATAGCTTGTCCTTATCAGTGCCGCGGTATTAACACCCTTCTAATTGGGGTTACAGATTAGACTCCAACTCAGCCATAATGGTGTATCAGTGGCATGTCGGTTAGATAACTACTTCCAACAGTGTCATGATACAGAATTAGGACTATCAGATATAGACAATCAGTCTCAGTAATATAACTCATATTGTTCTTCAAATTTTAGGACTGTCAAATACTGTCAACTCAGATATAGTACGAAACTCAGATAGTTCAATCAGATTCAGGACTGTCAGATACAGTCACTCAAGTTATCAGTTATATTCAGATTCAGTAATCATGTTATCGCAGTATTAGTGTCAGCTGTTATGTCTCATACATGTATTCTCACGCTCATGATAGTTAGTTAGTTATTATTATTGTTCATGCATATGAACCCCATGTATTCAGCCTACCTCACATGCATACCAGTACATTCAAAGTACTGACTCATTTGCACTATGGTGTCCTATACCTTAGGTTCATAGACACGAGCTCCAGAGTAATAGTTAATTCCAGATATCCGCAGACAGAGTTAGAAGTGAGCCCTCATCATTCGAGAACATGATTATTTCCCTATTATCTCATTAATTAGTTTATTAGTTGGAGTTAGTTAGGGACATGTCCCATTAACTTATTACTCAGACATTTCAGTCAGTTAAAGTCATTCTAGACTTTCCTGTTTCAGTTTTCAGTATGTGTAGTTTTGTTTTGGGTATTCTATTACCCCACTCAGATGTTATATCATTCAGATCATATTCAGTATTGAACCTTATGGCCTTTCAGTGCATGTTTATGCATTATTATGTCATAATATGCAGTGTACATGTATAGATATTAGTCTTGTATTAGATTGTGGTACTTTGGGGTCATGAGCACCGTGTAGTATTTCAAGCACCAGGCTTAGGGCTTTACAATTCTAAAGGTATTTTGAGGTATGATGGTCGTACTTGTATTCTGAGGAGGTCAATGGGAGCAACACTTAGATTTGGTTGAATTCAACAAAAAAAACAGCAACAAACCTAGTGTCTTTCTACAATGTAGGGTCTAGGGAGGGTAAGATGTACACAATCCATACTGTTACCTTCGAAGAAGTAGAGAGGCTATTTCCGATAGACTCCCAGCTCAAGGTAAAGAATAGTAAACAAGGGGATGTATGGCATAACAGAAAGGGCGTAAGAAATAATAAAATATAAATCAAAGAAATACGAAATACGAGCAATAAGAGCTTTGGTTGAATTCACATATAATATTTGACATGACTCAAAAACCACGGGATATGATGGAACTTGTCACAAAATGCCATGACAAGTAAGCTTATCACCAAAATCAATATAAAGAGTGAAATCACTTCAAAAACACAAGACAAGGCTTCTAGGGCGAAGCTGAGATTAAAAAACTTTATAATAGTAGAAATATAATCAAGGATAGCAAACCAAATCTAAAAATACGGGGCCACTGTGTAAGAACCACTAATACAACTTAAAGCTAGAATATACATAGGATAGACAAAATTAATAAATTCTGTCACTAAGTACTATAAGAAATAATCTAGATAAGAAAAGGTAGTGGCCAACACTCGATGCATACATCAACCGCTACTAGGGGTGTCAAATGGGAGAGTTGAGATGAGATTGTAAATATTAAATGGGTTAAATTAGATATCGGGTTGGGTCATGACCCGCCTAAATTTACTTTGGGTTTAATTGGGTAAAAATTTGGTTGGGTCTTGACCCGCCCAATTTAGCCCGCTTAGTCTAAAAAATATTAACGTATTGATATTTAACTCTTGTAAACCCAACTCAAAAAAATAAATATGAATGGGGTTGGGAAGTTAGGTGGTTAGGTAGAGAGTAGTGGTGGGGTAAGATTTTTTTTAAATTTAATTTGTTAAAATAAATAAATTTATTTTTTTGGGAGGGACGTGGGGTAGGGGGTCGGGGGTTAGGAAAGGGTTGAGATATGAATTTTTTTGTTTTAAAAAATATTCTTTATAAAACAATAAATTTTGGGGAAAGGGGTATGCCATGGGGGTATGGTGAGAGAGTTAAGGGTAATGAAGGTGGGGTAGTAATTTTTTTTTAAAAATAATTTATTTAAATAAAAATAATTATTTTTTTTAAAATAGAAGTCATGTGGGTATGGGGGTGGGGGTGTTTGGTGTGGGGTGTGGGGGATAGGGAAGGGATGGGGGTTGAGGTCAACGTTTATTTTTCAAAACAAAAAAAATTTAACATTTTTTAAAAAGCATGTTGTTCTTAGGGTGCAGGGGGTAGGGGGAGATGAGGGTTGGGGAAAGTGTTTTTTTTTTTAATAAAAGAATTATTTTTTATATTTAAAAAATATTTCTAAAATATATCTTGTTGGGAGGGGTAGGGGATGTGGTGAAAGGGGAGGGTAGGATTTTGATCATGAGGTAAGCAAGGATTTTCAATTTTTTTTCAAAAAGAGGTGGAGGTGGGGTAAGGGTATGGGGATGAGGTGTGGTGGGGGCAAAAAAAATTATAAAAAGCTTTTTAAGAAATAAAAATAATATATTAAATGAAGGCGAGGTAGGGGTGGGGTAAGTTGCGGGTGCAGCGGAGTTGGGGTGAGGTGGATCATTTTTAGAGTGGGAGGACACATTGTTGCCTGTTTTTCCCCAATTTCATTAAAAAAATCATTTTCTATTAAACATGTTGAAGTAGAGATTGAATTGGGCTCATTTGAACCTAATTTAAAAATTGGTTGAGACTTAATGGCTTAAGATTTACCCAATAGTAAATTATCTTGAACCTAACCAATTAAATATTGGGCGGGTTTGGCAGGTCAATTCAATTTAGGTTCATTTTGACACGTCTAACTGCTACCTCAAATAGACCCTAAATGCTGACTGAATTAACGATCTGTCTGGCGCATGCAAACTTGGATCTGCACCGAAAGAACACAGTTGGGATGAGTATAGTTTATTGGTACTCAATAGATATCATAGGCCAACTGAGTAAAGTAGAAAATAAAGCATATAAACATCAACTATGGGCACGTCACCTACAATAAAAAAATGTCCCAAACAGTATACCACACCGTCTCCACAGGCAGTTTACTATATACACATGTAACCAATATAAGTACAAGAAGAAAACACCGATATACACGTATAGAAAGTACAAGTATGGAAAAGAATACAAATAGGAGGATATCACATCAAGAATAGAAAGACAACACAAAATAAGAACAACATATATGGGGTGCAATGAAGATGATTATTATTATGATGATGCATGAGGTCGACGTACAACTTCTGTATACACCCACTGAGCTCTACTCCCAGGAAGGACCCATGAGAGATTCGTCAACCCAAACGTAGAAAGATCTGCTCCCTGGTAGGACCCATGGACGGTTTATCAACCTATATACAACTAATATCTTATACCAATATCCCTAAATCCTCTTTAGTACATGCATCGGTAGAGGGCTTTTAAAGATGTCACATTTTCTGTCAGAAAAGCTAGTATTTCCCTATTACCATAGTGGTACCAATGTTTCATGAATGAACATTATATGAGGATGGATGCTCACACTCACTAAAAAGAGAATATCCAATGTCAACCAATATATCAACCATGGGAGTGAATAATCCACTCAATCAACCAATCATCCATAATCTAATACGATCCATAAACCATCAATGAGACATGCAAGAAATGTCATTGATACCACATAAATTAAAATCTAGTCTTTTTTCATCAAAAATAGTGCAATCAAACATACATATATCAATATCAGGATAACAATATCATACAAAACCTCACACAGTCACTTATAGCACATAATGTCTTGAAACCACCAAATATTATTCACATAGGCCTCCACATGGGCTTCCATGGTACAACCTTATACCCATAGTATACTTTTCCATTATTATTAACTACCCATCTCTGTCTGAAGAATGTTAAGATATAACCTACCTTAAATTCAAAAACCATACCAAAAAGCCTTCAATATGGAGATTTTCCCTTATTATTGGACTTGGAGTCAACAAAAACATCCAAATACAGAATCTATGTGTCAAAAGAAAGCCAATGATACTCATATTGCATATTTTTAAGTCGGGATCAAAATAGTTCCCCTAAATGGGTTTTTGAAAAAAAAAGGTAAAATAGTAATTTTATTTTAGGAACATGTTCCCTATACTCATAGGAGTTCACAATTGAAACCCATGCAAAAACGAGTTAACAAGAAGTTCAAATCAAAGATAATCTATTTTTAAGCGTTACTAGCAAAAATCCTCAAAACCCTTTTTAAAAGTCAGGAATTTGAAGATATTTTGAAGATGAAATCGAGATAAAAATGATAAATAAAATATTAGAAACTTACCCATAGAAGAAATGTTGAAAACCCCTTTGGAGTTGTCCAAATTTGAGCTCCTATGCCATAAAAATTGTGGAAATTATGTTTTGATTCTCAACTTGGGTGGGAATCATGAAAAATGAAATATAAGTTCTTGATAAATGCAGAAAATAGAGATCTAAATTGATATCTAATGATTCCATGAGAAAAATGCATAAAAAATTTCTAAAATTGGATATTCCTAGCTCCCAAAATATTAAAAATATGAATTTGGGTCGTATACTCAGCGATGGTTGCTTGAGCGACACTTTGATCGCTTAAGGGACCTGGTCAAAGGGTAAAAATGTCATTTAAGAGGCCAATTTTTTTCTTAAGTAACCCAGCCAAAAGGTCAAAGGTTCGATTTTGCGAGAACACCAGCATCAACAATGTAAAAACTTGTTTTTGATCCTTGGAACACACCTGGAACCCTATGAACATGATAAACTAGTGAATTTTGATTTTAAAACAAATTTTGGATCTAAGGGAATCACAAAATTTATGAAAAAGGTCATCATCACAAAATTGACCCTTGGGATCCTATTTACATATTTTTGAAGCAAATATAGAAATTGGATCTAATGGCCATGAAATTGAACCAACCCCAGTACTAACATGATATAAGAAGGACAAAGGAAACAAGAAACAAACACCAAAATCAGTCTACAAGTTCAAGAACCCAAGGACCTATTTGATGACCACTCTCGGATTCACTACAACAGCAAAAAGAATGAGATATAAAGGTGTATTTTACACCAAAATAACCATCAAAATGTGATGAACAAAAGAAGATAGACAACAATATGTTAAAATAAATAACAACAACTAACGTCTTACAATAAAAAGAACACAACAACTACACAAGATTACAAGAAATGGAAAGATAGTAGTGAGACATAAACTACTACAAACACTAAGAACTAAGATGTACATTAAACATCAAAATCTATAGAAACACCTACACTTTTCGTGGACACAAGAGGGATCTCGATCCTTCAAGAACCCCACATTCTAAGCCAAGAACAAACAACACAAGTGAATCCACACTTGGTGTTTACCTAATTTTAGGTTGCCTCTAAAAGGAAGAAAGGACTTGTGTTTCAAAGAGTCTTATGACTTGCAACATCATGAAAAAACTACTAATGAAACCCTAAGAGGTCCTATTTATAACTATTACAAAATAAAAGATAAAATGTCCAAAATGCCCTTTAAGAGCTAGCCGCCCTGTAAGTGTATTTTAGGGGCTGCCTTTTTGTGTTCCAAGGCTCCTCTTTACACTTCATGTGTGAGATTAGGGTTGTTTTGATGTATTTTAAGTCCTTCACTCTCACATTCTAAGTCTCAAATTCATTACACTCTCACATACGTCTATCTTCGTGGCCTTACTTGTATTATCCTTCCCTCCTTAAAAAGGATTCGATCTCGAATCCATGCTTTGCAAAATCAAAGAGAGACGAACAAACACACTTCCTCATGGAATGAAGGTTAGGGTTAGAAAAAATAAACAACTGTGGTATACAACCAAAACACTCAAAACAGTCCACATAACAAAGAAAAAAAATCAAGGACCTTTTGAGTTCAAGTCTCGACCAACAATAAGTCTTGTCATGCCAAGACGGTTCGTATTTGACATATAACCAAGAGTCCTTAGTGTTAAACTTTATGAATCCATCAAAAAATTCACCAAGGACTTGGCTATGATAAGCATAAAAAAGAAGCGCACCAAAGCCGAGAGTAAATCTTCCCCACCCTAAGATAGCACCAGGATTAAATGGGAAGAGGGTCCATAGAGACGGGTCTAGACAACACTCCCATTTCTCGTAGTACTTACCAAAACTACACGGCCTATTCTCTATACTGGCATACAAATCATCACAAGCAAAGAGATAGTAGAGAAAAGTGGCACTCAAGTCTACTTCTACTATGGTGTCCCCGGGAAAGTTGAGACTACACATGCCTTGCCCGTGAGAGTACTCTCATCTTCCAAGAAGAGATTTCCATTTTTTGGAGGAATGTTGTCTCACCATAGTGGTTTGGAATATAGGTTATAACCGCCAAGGTGAGCTATGCCGTCAACATTACTTGCACCACTAGGTTCATTAGGAGGGATTAAACTATCTTCAAACAAGACATTATACCTAAAGAGAGATGGTTCTACTCCAACGGCAGATTTTGTCCTAGAAATCTCAGTCTCTATAAGTTTACTATCGAAATTTAAAGATGTTTCAATCTCCTCTCTAAGCGGTAAAGCTGCAACTATACCCTTTTGGCCATTAATAGTCACATCACGGTATTCTAAGTTCATGGGAGTGTAAGGACTAGTATATTTACCTTGTAGCTCACATGAGCTACGACCGTCATCTTGACATGTGTTTAGGTAGGCCACGTGCTCCCTTTGACCTACTATACGATCCAACCTTTCATTTGCCATAGCCAAGTATCGAGAAATAGTGTCAAGGTGGGCCAAAATGACACTTGTTACATCATTGCCCAAGGTTGGAGAGGTTGAAGGCTTGAGTTCCACTGAAATTATACCTAAAAAAAAACAAAATTACAAAAAAAATTAAATAAATAATAATTGGTTCACAAACTCCTCACCACACTCTCTCTCACGCCTTTATCATCTCACACTTGGTTTCACAAGTGTTGAAAGACGGCTTGTACTTCGTGAGTGATTGAGGGATGAGTCCACCTTGGTCCAAAATAGATTTTCATTAGAGTTGACTCAAATAAAATTTATTTTAGACTTGAACCAACAAGATACAATGACATTACAAAAGAGAAAAAAAACACACAAGGAACGTAGACACGAACAACAGATTCAAGAACTAAGTTACAAGCTAATAGGAGATTACTATGTTGTCAATTAGTTTTCGAACCAAAAAACGAAACTAGGAAACAATAAAATGAAACTAGGAAATCTAAAATTTGACCATTAGGTAGTTTTGGAGGATGGTGATGTGGCAGCCAAGTGGCAGCCTTGGATTGGCCTTTAGGAGTTGTTGAAATTTCAAAAATTTCTTGCCTCAAAGTTGTATTGGTCATTCTTCAATTTTAGATGAGTGGAATTTTGGCTTTGGTGGAAAACAAACAGCAATTTGGAGCCCTTTTCAAAATTCAAAAGGTTTGACTCTTTTTAACTCTTTTGGGAAGACGACCTTTTAGGAAGTCTTGTCTCTTTTCCTTTATGGGACAATCTTGAAAACTGACTTTACTCTCTTTTAGTAACAAGACTTTTGGGAGCCTTTTTATTTTCCTTATTATTTTGTGTTGTCTTGGAAATGTTTCCAAGATAATAAAAGACCACTACTTATTTCTCTTGAATTTTGAATCAAAATACCCCTCTTTGAAGAATCTTCTTCAACACAACATGAAGATGGTAAGAATACCAAGAACACCTCCTTTGATTTTTTTTTGAGTTCTAGTTGCACATTGGACCCCTAACCATCAACAACATATGCGCAAGGTCAAGTCTACAACAACCAAACATCAACAACAACACCCAACAACAACACACACTGCCAAATTAAAATCCAAAACAACAAGAACAAAACCACACGGCAACAACAATGTTCACAAGAACAATATCACAACAAGGCTCAAACTAAGATCAACTCAAAGTGTTAGTGAAGGACAAACTTAACACTACAAACACACAAGACAAGTAAAAGACTCCTACAACTACACTCAAGAACAAATATCATCCAAGAACACCACAAGACAACAATTTCGGCCAAGAACACAAACACAAACAGATTTGCTTCTTTTTGAATTTTTCAGTTTTCAACATTTTTTTTATTTTCAAGTTTACAAGCCTAAGATTGTCTTGTGGGAACAAGATCAAGCCATGTTTTGATACCAAATGATACAAGAAGGATCAATCAAACACGAAACACACAACAAAATTAGCCCACAAGTTCAAGAATCCAAGGACCTATTTGATGACCACTCTCGGATTCACCACAACAACAAGAAGAATGAGATACAAAGGTGTAATTGATACCAAAACAACTACCAAAATGTGATGAACACAAGAAGATAGACAACAATATGATAAGATCAATAACGACAAAAAACATCTTACAATAACAAGAACACAAAAACTACACAAGATTGAAAGAAATAGAAAGATAGTAGTGTGAAATAAACTACTACAAACACTAAGAACTAAGACGTATATTAAACATCAAAACCTATAGAACATGTAATAGAAATACCTACACTTTTCGTGGACACAAGAGGGACCTCGATCCATCAAGCACCCCATGTTCTGAGCTAACAACAAACAATACAAGTGAATCCACACATGGTGTTCACCTAATTTTGGGTTGCCTCTAAAAGGAAGAGAGGACTTGTGTTTTAAAGTGTCTTATGACTTACAACATTTTGAAAAAACTACTAATGAAACCCTAAGAGGTTCTACTTATAGATATTACAAAATAGAAGCTAAAATATCCAAAATTCCCTTTAAGAGCTAGGCGCCCTTCAAGTATATTATAGGGGATGCCTTGTTGTGTTCCAAGACTCCTATTTACACTTAAAGTGTGAGATTAGGGTCGGTTTGATGTATTTTAAGTCCTTCACTTGCACACTCAAAATCTCGGGTTCATTACACTCTCACATGAGTCCATCTCTGTGGTTGTACTTGTATCATAACACAAATTTGACCTCTCAAACTCAATGGCGATATTAGATTTTTGAAAAGGCATCATTTTCATAAAATTAACACTCGAGACCCAATTTCATAACCTTTTAAATATAGCGTCAAAAGGTGATTTAAAAGCCATACAAATGATATCAACCATGTTACCAACCTAAAATATATGTTCTAAATATGCTTGCACTATCCATTTTGCCATCCAATGCACGGATCAATAAATATTGATCAAAGTCAACTATAAGGCATTTTAAGCCAATAAAAACCATAAAGTCAAACAAATCATACCAAAATGCATTGGAAATTATGCCAATCATCCCCACATCCAAGAAATAGCACAAAGCAACTACGGGAATAGATAAAATGGTTAAATCACAAAAATATGAATAGTTCACAAATGTTACCAAAAATCAAATCATTAAATCATCCAACACTAAAATTCTAGTTTGTCCTCAAACTAAAGGCAAGGAAAATAACTGAATCAACAAAGAGCTCAAGATAATACCACACATATCAGACTCAACCTCTGAAGTAGCATTATCTATAGGTCGATGGCTCTACTGGGCCTTAACCAATGGAATATCTTTAGAACATAATCGTGTAAAATTCTTGGCTAAAATGGAGATGGGCTCTACAAAGAAAACCTCTCATCTAACTGAACTGAATTCCAACAAATGATATTAGACTCATCTGGAATACAATGCTGAATACATACTAAAATACATTGGAAATTGTACCAATCATCCCCATATCAAAGAAATAGCACAAAGCAACTACTAGAATGGATAAAATGGTTAAATAACACAAAAATGAATAGTTCACAAATGTTACCAAAAATCAAATCATTAAATCATCCAACACTAAAATTCTAGTTTATCTTCAAACTAAAGGCAAGGAAAATACCTGAATCAGCAAAGAGCTTGGGATAATACCACGCATATCAGACTCGACCTCTCAAGTAGCATTATCTATATGTCGATGGCTCCACTAGACCTTCACCAATGAAATATCTCTAGAACATAATCGTCTAACATTCTTGGCTAAAATGGAGATGGGCTCTACAAAGAAACCTCTCATCTAACTGAACTGAATCCCAACAAATGATATTAGACTCATCTAGAATGCAATGCTGAAGCATAGAAACATGAAAAATGTGATAATCAGCTTATAAATATGGAGGCAATGTTAACTCACAAGCCACATCCCCAATAGTTCAAAGGATCTCAAAATGTCCAATATACTTGGGCTAAGCTTGCCCCTTTTCCAAAACCTCATCACACCATTCATGGGCGACACACGAGTGAAGACACAGATACTAACACCAAATCTCAAGGAATAAAGTCTACAATCCACATAACATTTATTCCTACTACCATTCGCTCGAACTCTATTTTGAATGACCCAAAATATATCCAAAGTCTTATGAAGCAAGTCCATACCTTCTGGTCTAATCTCTAAAAACACAAACCAACTAATTGGAGAGAGATAACATTTGTCGTATAAAGCTTCATACAAATCCTCGAAAGGGACCATCTCAATACTGGAATAGTAGCTATTATTATATGAAAACTACGATAAAGATAGATAATTCTCCCAAAACCACCAAAGTCAATTACACAAACGTGGAGCATTTCCTCCAAAACGTGAATGGTCTACTCCAACTGACATCGGCCTAGGAGGCAAATATTATACTAAGCCAAACCCGATTAACCAACTCCTCCTTAAAGGTTTTTCAAAAGTAAGATGTGAATACTGAACCTTGATCCGAGATGATAGATACCAGGACACCAAAAGGATGGACTATCTCATGAATATAGATAAGGGGAAACCTCTCAACACTAAAAAAATTGAACTAGAATGAAGTGAGAAGATTTAGTCAATCTAATCACAATGAACCAAACACTGTCAAAACTATTAGAAGTAAAAGGTAACCCAGTCATAAAGTCCCTAGTGGTTCGTTCCCATTTGTACTCTAAAATGGGTAACCTCTGAAGCAAACCACTAAATCTCAAATGTTCAGTCATCAACTGCAAGAAACATTTGCAATAATCTACAAAAACTACTATATCCCTCCTTATACCACCCACCAATAATGTTGTCTTAAGTCAAGAGACATCGTAGTCACTCTTGTATGAATGAAATATTTAGAATAATGTGCCTCCTCCAAAATTAGTCTAACCTAATCACCTACTTTTGGCACACAAACTCAACCTCCAATACTTAAAATTCTATCTGAATCATGTAAGGCTTTCTTAACCTCACCACTCAGCACGTTACCCGATCACTCTAAACTCGATATTATCAAATTAATGAGCCTGAAACTATATCAAAGAAAATTTAGCTTCCATGAAAGTCAAAATACATCCACGTATGGAAACATCAAGCCTAACTATTTGGGTATCCAAAGACTGAACCTCCAAGGACAAAGGCCTCTCCTAAGTTAAAAAATACTCCAAACTACCCATGCTAGTTGACTTTTGGCTTAAGGCATCTGCAACCATATTATTGTTGCCCCCATGATAAAGAATAGTTCAATAATAATCCTTAAGCCATTCAATCCAACTACAATACCTCATAATAAGAACTTGCTAGGTGAAGAAATATTGATGGCTACGATGACCAAAGAAAATCTTGAAACAGACTTTATTCAAATAATGCCACAAAAACTTCAAAGAAATCACTACTATGCATAAATACAAATCATGGGTAGGGAAATTTATTTTATGGGGCTTCAATAGACAAAAAAAATACACAATTACCTTACCCTCCTATATCAAAAAAATAGCTAACCCAATACCTGGAGTGTCATAAAGACGGTAAAACCCATGTCCTCTTTGGGAAATATCGAGATAGGATCTAGAGTCAACAAATCTTTGTGCTTTTGAAAGCTTTCCCTACATACATCAAACCACTAAAAGGAAATTAGTCAATGGAGCTATAATAGATGAATAACTCTTAAAAAATGCCGACAATATCAAGCTAAATTAACAAAACTCATAATCTCGGTAGGAGAGGTAAGCCTAGACCAATCACAAACCACTGTATTTGTCACAACCTTATCTATGAGTCAAGATGGCACCTACTCTATCTTATCAGTAGGTAAGCCCAACCGTAATCTAAATTTAAACCTAATGGGTTAACATGGTGGAAAGTTCCCAACATTGGCAAAAATCAACTACCCAACTATAAACAAAACAAGGTATTTAAAATAGTTAAAGATAATCACTATAGATACCATCCCACGACCTAGTAGTGCCAGTACAAGAGCGTCTAGTTATAATAATAATACAACCTTAGTATCTAGAATAGTCAATATTATTTGTCTCAAAACAAAAGACTTAACATATAAAGATGGAAGAAATAGGTAACTCCAACTTCAAGAGCTCATCCTATCTTAGGCTATCAACATAACACAAACATCGATTAATGACGGTAACTAATACTCCAATCTAAACCAAAAAGGTACAAAATCATATTATGAATACCAAATCTGCAAATACTCAGTAGGCATTATAGACTGACAGAGCTAAATCATGATATAAATATGATAAAATGCAAGATAACATAACTAAGTCAAGGTATGGACACACTTGAAGTAACTCAAACATCAATGTGCATAAATAAGTAAATGAAAGCATAACATAACATAAAGTATCAACACAAACAATCATAACTATAAAATTGGCTCTCATATGCCAATTAGTGCAGAAAAGTAAATAACCCATCGCAAGCCTTTATTATCCTGAAAGGTAGAAACAAGATAGAGTAACCCACCACCATCATTTATCACCTCTTATAATATAATTAGAATTCCTCCACGCCATGTTATACTATAAACATCGATGTCCATATTTATCATTTTCCAATTAATCAACGCTTATCAACTAATCATCATGTAACAACTAATCCTCATGTATTAATAGTTCATCCTATATTAATTAAACTTCACCTATTAACTAATCTTTATATGTCAGCTGATCATCACTTATTAACTAGTTATTATTTTCCAATTAACAAAAATTTGTTAACTAGCCAATATTTATCAACTAATCATTATATCAGTAGGGTCTATTCATATCATACTATATTATAACTATTTTCTCATTTTCAACTTAACTGGATTGTTAATCTCACACCCCTATGTCATCAAATCATAATAAGTATATCATCATAGTATAATATATATAGGCAAATTCAAACTAGTATGCATATTCAATAATATCCTCATAAATATCTTCATAATCATCTTCTGGTTATGCTGATCATCTATGTCATCATAACCATATTCTGGCCTTGTCTTTCATATATATCATCATAATCATCCTCCAGACTTTCCAAACATATATATACATATATAATAATTATCTTTTCTACTTGATGAGCATATATCTCATCATAATCATCATTTGGCTATGTCGAGCATATATATAATCAATTTCATCATTAATATGGATAATAGGAAAATCAATAGAGTAATTAATAGCATGTCTATGAATATAATATATTAATATGATGAATAATCATAACTAATAGCATGATTGTTAATATAATAAATAAGCATGATCTTTGGCATAATCAATAACATAATCGCTATTATAATCAGTAGCATGCTCTTTTGCCTATTGCATAATCCAATATAGTCATTTAATATGATCCCTAGCATAATCCATAACTTATTAGTACAGTACCATATCATGTTAAACAAATAATAATATCAATGTTATTCAATTGTGAGTAACACTTTGCACTAAGTGAACACAGGGATGACGAATCCCTCATCAATTCGGCATGAGTCATTAGTAGAAGTCCCTAAGTTCCAAACCTACGAAGCCACTGTAGATTATGAGAGCACCCCTTTAGTAGAGGCATAACACCCTCAACCTTTGGGATATCAGCTTTGTGGATCCATATTAGCAATTATGTGTTGGTACCCTTGGCAAGGTACCAACACACTTTCCACTAGGGTTACAGGTTGGACCCCTATAGCTCATATTAGGGCATATTTGTTGTAGTTTTCTCCCATTGTCTCTGCACAATATTCAGACCATATTAGAATAAGTTTGCATGACCAATTATAGGTTTATCAGTATTTAGTTGTTCAGTTTTACAGATTTATCAGTTCACATTTTACTTGGTTTTGCTTTCATCTTACATATTCAATGTAAGGCCCCAAAAGTACCCCTGGACATCACACGGTACTCAAGATTATGAGTAGTCTTAAGCCAACCCTTTGATCCTTCAAAACTTGGAACTCATGAGAAAATTAATATTGACATATGAAATCTGAAGATAACTGAGTCTTTAGCTTAAAAGTCTTTAACACTGACACTTTTGAATGTAAGAAGAAAATAGTCAAACACGCCTCTACTTCTATCTAGAGATCCACTTGGAAAAACCCTAGCAAACTCTAACATAAATTGAAAATAAGTAACCGAAAAACTTCATCAATAGCAAAGTCTGATATACTGGATCCTCAGACTATGAGGACTCACCAAAAGTCAAGATGTAGGTGATGATTCCTACAATCAATCGTGCTGCTGGAACTGAGCACCAAGACCTACATTATCAGATAATGTAGCATATAGACAAATATATGGGTCAGTACCTATTAAATATAATGGGTATGTGTTGGTAAATGTAAACGTAAAACAATAACTGAGTATTCAGATAAACTTTCAATAATAGATGCTAGGTGTAAATGACTCACCTTGAGCTTGAATAAAACAAACACAACAAAATCATAAACATGAGTAATGAAGCATAAGAATAAACTTTATGAGTCATTCCACTTAGTTCTAAAAGCTTTACTTTTATTCTTTCTTAGAGAGGTTCTTCTAACCGACATAAACCATATGAGCTATGATAGATTTCAACATCTTACCTATATTAGGGAGAGCAGTTCTACACTTGCCATCGGAATAGAACCCTAACTTGAGTAATCACTATACTTAACCAATATTAAGACTTAAACCTATGGTGGAACATAGTTTTAGGGAATGTGACCTCTTACTCATACCCCACTCGGTACTAATTACTAATACCTTATTACTTATATACTCATACTTTAGGAAATCCACCTTACAATAGCATAAGGGTTTATACAATAAAAATTAGTTATGGTTCTCTTTACTTTAAATCATAATCAATATGAAAAAATGTAGATTCCATATATTGTCTTAAGATTAAAATATCAATCTTAGAATTGTATCGTAAGGATGATAAATGGTTGTGGATTTCAAGATAATCTTGGAATCAAAAGATTCGAACTTATCTTGTAAACTTAGTTCTCAAACTTGAGCCTTAAATTTTATACGTTCTTTCATATAACTTGTAATACAATATGATTCTTAAAACTCAATTGAAAATCGTTAATCAATGTTCAAATAAAAATCATGATATACAAATCATAATTGAGAATCTTCAAGTCAAAACATAGATAGATGAGAATATGTTTGCACATTAATTCTTTAATCACATGATAATCTCAATAACTCAAACAAGATAGTTTGGGTATGAGCCCTAATTTATAAATCATATTAATTTAACTTTAAAAAATGTTTTGGGCATAAGAATGAAAGAATATCCTTGTTCATAAACCCCACATACCTTAAAGTTCTTGGTTTGGTGAAATAAACTTGACCTTTTAGACTAGGGAGATGATCTTGAGAAGAAACTCTGATCTTGTGCTTTCTTGAAGGTTTTTGAACTTGGGGAGCTTGAATTCTTAATTACTTAGGGAAAAAGGAATTGAATTTATTCTTGGGGAAATGAGGAGAGTTTCTTGAGAGTGATTTTGAGATAAAGGTTCAATAATTCCCTAAAATATGCCCCAAGTCATGTTATGGGTGATTTGTGTCAAGGAGGGGGGGGGACCTAATTGCCCCTTAATAATTTAAATCAAGAATTGGATGCAACAACCTCACTGTGATACGATCATATCACAATTGAAGGAATCCTTCACAGCTATAGGGTAGATATGAGGTCGGGACTAAATTTGCGACATGAGCTTGTCGTGGTGACCTACTGTTTTCGTGACCCAAACATGCCCCAACATTTTAAAAAAATCCAAAAACTCGTCTAGGGATTTAGTTTACATCCCTAAATTTAAATTAACTCAAAAACCAATATCTCAGGGTTAGAAAGACCAAAATAAAAATCCTTACAGTTTAGGGTTCCTACAAATGACGAAGTCGCCAACACTTGTTGAAAATTTCAAGCCTTAATCCCTTTATGCATGCAACTAGGAGCTGAATCGAGTTAAGAATATTACAAGGTATTACAATATCTCCCTCATGGGAACATTCAACCATAATGATGCTGGTTAGACTGAGAGTACTGTACTAAGGAAACTGAGATCATATACTAAACATGAATGATTTGGAAACTAATTACTGAACTGAGTCTGAAATATGATACATGAACTGAAATGGTTTCGTAAATGCATGCAATGACATGAGAATGGTTACATAGCTAGAATAGAGAATTAAAACGAATCAATCTAAAGAAAAATTGTAAACTCAAACTGAATCTGAGTTTTCAGAGAAAAGATGAGGGTACTTGGCTCGCATATTCGCTTCTTCTTCCCTGGTAGCTCCCTCAAAAGAATGATTTTGCCACAGAACTTTCACCAAAGGAACCTCTTTGTTCCTCAACCTGCGAGTCTAATGGTCAAGGATCTCAACTGGGATTTCTTCATTGGAGAGACTATTTTCCACCTCTACACTTCTAAGGGCATGACTGTAGCTGGCTCGCCAATATATTTCCTTAATAAAGATATATGAAACGCCAGATACACTAATGCCAAATATGTAGGTAACTCTAACTTATAAGCTACCATCCCAAAATGGCTTAAAATTATATAAGGGCCAACATAGAGAGGACTGAGCTTCCAGTTTTAGACAAATCTCTTCACTTCCTTCATAGGTGAAATTTTCAAATAGACTAAGTCACCAACACCAAACTCAAGATCTCCTCTTCTCACATCCTTCTAAGATTTCTGATAACTTTGGGATATCCTCAGTCTCTCTTGAATTAATTAAACTTTCTTCATAGACTCAAACACCGAATCTGGCCCTATCAAAAAAGCATCACCTATCTTGAGCCAACCAATAGAAGATCTACATCTTCTCCAATAGAGAGCCTAAAATGGATCTATCTGAATCCAAGAGTGATAACTATTGTTGTAGGCAAAATCAATCAAAGGTAAGTGTTCATCCCAACTTCCCTTAAAGTAAATAACACACGCCCTCAACACGTCCTCTAAAGTCTAAATGGTCCTCTCTGCTTGGCCATTCATCTGAGGATGAAATGTCACACTGAGGTGAACATGGGTACAAAGACCCTTCTTAATAGCTTTCCAAAAGATAGGTAAACTGAGTCCCTTTATCTGAAATAATAGATAATGGAACCCCATGCAACTTTACAACCTCCTTAAGGTAGTCTAGCATAATATTTAACTGAATATGAAGTATTAACTGGCAACAAATGGGCTGACTTGGTCATTCTAGCTACAATGACCCAAATCAAATTGTGCTGATGGTGCGTATGAGGCAATCCTATTATAAAATCAATATTCACTACCTCCCACTTTCGAGTGGGGATGCTGAACTCCTAAAGTGTACCACTAGGTCTCTGGTTCTCAACCTTAGCATGCTGACAATTCAAACATTTAGCCATGAACTCTGCAATATCATTCTTCATACTAATACACCAATAGATTTCCTGCAAATCACGATGCATCTTAGTGGATCTGGGGTGAATACAATGTCGTGCATCATGCACTTATGCTAATATTCACTATCTCAAGCGATCAACACATGGAACACATAGCCTGCCTTAACAATGAAGAACACCATCTCCCCATTGGAAGAAAACCTCTACTTTCTAACCTCTGACTGCCACCTTTAACTTAACCAAACTAGGATCCCTATATTGCTTTTGTTTCACTTCAATAACTAATGAATATTCTAAACCATTCTGAACCATAGACTACCTTCATCTGAATCAACTAACCGAACACCTAATCTATCAAACTAATGGACCTCATGGACTAAATCCTTATTATTGTGTACAACATGGGATACACTGCCTATAGATAATGTGCTAAGGGCATCTGCCACTACATTGGCCTTGCCCAGATGATACAACACACTCATATCATAATCTATCAACAACTCAAGCCATCTCCTCTAACGAAGATTTAGGTATTTCTGTGTGAATACATACTATAAATTCTTGTGATTTGTGAATACATCAACATCAACCCTATAAAGATAATGATTCAAAACTTTCAAGGAAAAGACAATAGTTACCAACTCAAGATCATGGGTTGGATAATCTTTTTCATGGGGTTTAAGATGTCTAGAGGCATAGGCTATCACCTTACCTCACTTCATTAAAACATAACCCAAAAAACTCTAAAAGCAGCACAATTTAATAAAAACCCATTGGGGCTATCTGACAAAGTCAAGACAGGAGCGGAAGTGAGTCTAGTCTTCAAATCCTGAAAACTCTTCTCACAGAAATCTGACCAATAAAATTTGAACTTTTTATGGGTTAGCCTAAACATAGGGGAAGAACTAGAAGAGAACCCTTCAACAAACTTTCGGCAATAGACACCCAAACCTAAGAAACTCCTTATTTTAGATGGAGAGATGAGTTTAGGCTAGTTTCTCACTACCTCAATCTTTTAAGGATCAACTCGAATGCCATCACTAGAAATAATATGCCCGAGGAAATCTACTGATCTAAACCAAAATTATTACTTGCTAAACTTAGCACAAACAACTGATAGTATTAAAGGGTCTACTACACAACCCTTAGAGGGTTTGTGTGTTCATTCTCTCTAATAGAATAGACAAAGATGTCATTTAAGAAGACTATAACAAATATGTACAAGTAATGCATGAACACCCTGTTCATCAAGTCAACGAAAACTTCTAGGGTATTTGTTAGTCCCTAAGGCATAACTACAAATTTGTTGAGACCATACGGAGTTCTGAAGGCTATCTTTGGAATATCACATTCTCTGACCCTAAGATGATGATAGTCGGATCTGATATATATCTTAGAGAAATAACTTGCACCATAAAGCCGGTCAAATAAGTCAACAATCCTGGGAAGAAGATATTTGTTCTTGATTGTGACTTTGTTAAACTGGCGGTAGTTGATGCACATTTGGTAAGAACTATATTGTTTGTGAATGAAAAGGACTTGAGCGTCCTATGAAGAGATACTAAGCCTTATGAAGCCTTTATCTAAGAGGTTTTTAAGTAATTCTTTTAACTCTTGAAGCTTGGCCAGATACAATATGTAGGGATGGAGATAGGATGAGTATTAGGGATGAGATCAATACTGAATTCTATTTCTCTATCTAGAAGTAACCCTGGAAAATTTTCAAGAAAAACCTCAGGAAACTCATTGACTACACGGACTAACTAAACTGATGGAATTTAAGACTTAGTATCTTTAACTCAAACTAATTGATAAATGCACCCCTTTGATATCAATTTTCTGGCCCTAAGATAAGATATGAAATGACCTTTAGGGAGATACAAAACTATCTTACCACTCACAAACTACCTCATCAAGAAACTTAAACTTCACAACACAGGTGCGACAATCTATTGATGCATAACATAAATGATGTCAATCCATTCCTAGAATAGCATCAAAATCTACCATTTATAACTCTATTAGGTATATTAGTATGATTTTATGAAGGATAGTAATAGGACCCTTCTTATATACTCGTCTGGAAATAACTGACTAACCCACTGGGATGGAAACTAAGAAAGGGTTAGAGAGATTTTCAGGTATTGTCCCAAAATTTACCATAAGTCACATAAAAGATATGTGATCTCGACTCTAACAACACATATACATCAAGATGAAAAGAACATAGCATACCAGTAACAATATCTGGTGAACTTTCTTACTACTATCAGAATGGTAAAGAATAGAAATGATTATGGCACTGACCGCCACCGGTACTGGATGGTACGCCCTGATGAGGAATTGGGCGACCTAGTAGAGCTGGTGCATTAGTAACCCGAGTCTGGGGATGACCATACCTACTTCCCTGATTAGCATATGGACACTTCTTAAATCCGTTACCCAGTTTACCATACCCATAACAACCCATTTTTCCTAAACACTCACCCGGATGTATCCTCTAATACTTTGCACATATTAGATAACAGGATCTTCAACTCACACTGTTCTGAGACCTAGAATTAGAAGTCTTTCCCCACTTCTCCTCCTCGATCCTGGATGTAAGGACACTGGCTG
Source organism: Capsicum baccatum var. pendulum (assembly GCA_030864225.1). Taxonomy (NCBI): domain Eukaryota; kingdom Viridiplantae; phylum Streptophyta; class Magnoliopsida; order Solanales; family Solanaceae; genus Capsicum; species Capsicum baccatum. The sequence continues at coordinate 142,613,171 of CM061559.1, forward strand.
AAGATGGCATTGGCACTGAAGAATGACCCTAAAACTGCAAACGGTTTCCCCCTTCAGACCTTGGTTGACCATACTCAAACTTCCCCATCTAAGACTTCTTGTTTCTCTTCTCTTTTTTTCTTTAACTTTTCTTCCTCAATCTGTTGAGCATTAGTCATCAACCTAGAAATATCCATATACCCAATAAGAATAGACATCCTACTCTTCTTGACTACCAACTTAGACGCCCCAGTATCAAACTTACTCATATGAGATCTAGAGTCAAATGTCAACTCAGGAGCATACTTAGATAGCTGAATAAACTTAAGGTAGTACTCTTCACCATCATAAAGCTCTGACTCATGTTCGTGAACTCCTCCACATTAGCTTACCTCATCTCATGCAAGAAACCCCTATTAAGAAATCATTATGGAACACCTGCCAACTCGTACCTCCAAAAACCTATTCAAAAATGCATTATAGAAAGTCATAATGCATTATGGAGCTATATTATCTCCTGAGCCTTCCTTCTATATAACAATCCAATCATATGCAACATTCTTTAGCCTATAGGATGCCAATTTTGCTCTCTCCTTCTCGGTAACATACATGAACTGGGTGGTCTTTAAGAACACAGGTTGATTCATCATCATAAAATCACAAATTCTGGCTGCAGCTAGATTGGTATTTTATTAAAGTGGGACTACCACCTGATGGTTTCCCTGACCATTGACATTCACAACTGGGTCCAACGCCTAAAAGGCAGCCCAAAATTCATCATGAGACACGTTCTCATTCAAAGGCTCAACTTGTAGGGGTAGTTTGTCACTATTTCTGCGTGCAATATCTCGGGAGGTGGCATATTTTTTCACATAAAAGCACGAGATAAACATATAAAGACAACTATAAGAACTTTGGATCATGAAAGAAATGTAGATCCCAAATGTAGCAAGGAATATACAAAATACCTCACATAACACATGGCATATGTTCTACTTACATAGGATCATCATAGACTCCCAACCACACAATAGCATGAATTTAAATTTTAAGCTAAAAGAACAAGAGTAAAAAACTTGAGCCTAAGAGTCTCAAAAGTAGCAATTCACAAAATTCAACATGCTTTCACAATCACAACACTTGCACCATTTAATTAAAAATAGTACCAACACGAATATCTTATACAATTTTTTTTAAATTGAGCCTAAAATTGGGAATTTCCCTACCCCACACTTAAAAATCTACTTTGTCCCTAAAGAAAACTTAAGATTAAGAGATAAAAATACTCTCTGAGGCCTCTAGGCCTAGCTAGTATCATCTTTACACATAAAGGAGGTCCGAGAATCCCACACTCAGTCTTTACCATGCTCCTTAGCTCAAATTTCCAGTACTAAAACTTCCCATCAACCTGTGACTCAATTAACAAAAAACAAAAACTATGTGAAGTTAAAACTAAAACTAAAAAATAAAAAGAAAACATACCTTACTTAACTTAGGTTGACTCCTAAGAAGCGCCAAATTTAGTGTCGCGGTATGACCCATATAAACTTTTTCCTCCACCTTAAGGATATGAATTTCACCCCAACTTTGCATCCATCTTTTTGCCCTACTCATATGAAGGTAGTACAAAGATTAAGAAACTGAGTAATGGATGGTGCATGGTAAACCAATTGGCCTTAAAGTGAGGTGTGTTTTTATGTTGCTTATCTGGTGCAAAATTATGAATATAGGATTTTTGTTCCTTATCTTCACACTCTTCCACTATTTTAGATGATTCCACAGATAAGACATCATTTATACATAATATAGAAAAGTTCTTTGAATGAGGCCTAACAAACCTCACTTCTAAATTTACATTATCAATAACACACTCACTCTTATTCACCTTTTTAATTTTAGTCTCAAGTTAAGCATGACAACTGGGTAGCTGCGATTCTTATGTTTTTCTCTGCCTCTATGGAGATCTCAATCCTTACTATATTGTCCTATATAGGATTTTGAACCATTTTGGGAAGGTTGGTTATGAATTAGAGTTGCCTAAAGATTTTGCTTCTGTGCATTCGGTGTTTCGTATCACTTTGCTAAGGAAATATATTGGTGACTCAGCTGCTATTGTTCTATTAGAGAGTGTGTATGTGAAAGATAGTCTCTTCTACGAAGAAGTCCTAGTTAAGATTCTTAACATTCAGATTCGTAGGCTGAGGACTAAAGAAGTCCCATTGGTTAAGGTTCTATGGAGAAATTAGTTTGTTGATGGATCTATGTGGGAAGAAGAATAAAATATGCAAGCCAAGTATCCACGTCACTTCTCTTCAGATTAAGATCCATCATGAGGTAATGGTTTTCCACAATTGATTCTCTCATTTTCTATCTCAGCTATGTTACCATCCTTATGTAATTACATGCATTCATGAATTTAGTTTAGTCCATCTATCATATTTCAGATTCATTTATTTAATCATGATTAAGCTCACAAGTATTCAGTAAATGATCTTAGTTTTCCTAGTATCTCTACTCAAATGGTTTCATTCCAAAATGAATGATCCCAAAGGGGGAGATATTGTAATATCCCATAATATTTGAGACACGTTTTCATCTACTAGACACATATTTCAAGGGTTCAAGGCATTTATTTTACAATAAGTACAAAAGACATAGCCATTTTAAGATCCCAATATTTCAAATATTTAATTTCTAGCCTTCCATGTTTGAAGCGTCAATTTTTGAAATGAAATATGTTTAGGGATGTTAAAAGGTTCATTCAGGAGAGTTTTAAAATTTTCAGAATAGGTTCAGGGTGTTTTTGGAGCTTGTAGGGAGAATACCTCCAAAATTTGGGCGTGTTGTAGAGGCAAGAACTCCATGATACATGACATGTTATGGAGGTTAGCCTGCGCGATACACGTCGTGTCATCAAGGCTTGCCTCCATAATAAAATCTATGCAACGAAGGTTGTGTTTTTCCTGCAACCTTATCAAATGTTCAAGGGGAATTTTAGTATTTTCCTCTCTCCCCAAATCATAAATTCATGAATTTAAAACCCCAAGGGGCATTATTTTCCCACATTACCTATCAGTTAACACCTAAAACTCATCCCCATTCCCAAGAACGTAAATTCAAGCATCTTCCTAAGGATTCAACTATTCAAGGTCCCAATTCCAAGCTTTTTCTTCAAGAACTCAATAAATTAAGGGATATGGGATATTCATCAATGGGTTCATTACATACATTGACTCCCAAAATTCCCTTTTTGTTCAAGTATGAACTCATTATTCCCTTTTCATGAAATTTAAGTGTTAAGTATGAATTTAATCCATGTTCTCGCACTTGTTTTGAATTCAAGATATGGCCATACGTTTCCCCATGTGAATTATGTTATTACATGGTTTGAATTTATATTACCTGTATCATATTCAGTTGACACCGTGTTAATTTAACAATTCATGAATTAAACCATATGAATATTGTCCTCCCATGTTATATATATTCCCATATTGAAATTCATGGATTTGGTTAGTTTAGTGAAATGTACTATGTTTTGGGTCTTGGAATAGTGAATTTCCTTATAGCATTTTAACTAGTGTTATTGTATTTGAGGTATCATTCAGTGTTGGAGGGTTATGAACACCTGATACCTATATGTGTTTACATGTTTCCATTTTCAAGTAATAAGTCAGTCAAATAATGATTTAATTATTATATTTTGATTACAATGTTCATGATGAGCACTTATCAATACAGTAACATATCAAGTTCAATGAATAATAATACCTATGTTATTTAGTTTTGAGTAACACCTTAGAATTGAGTGAACGCAAGGATGGAAGCTCCCCAATAAGTTAGGCATGAGTCATTAATAGCAGTCCCTAAGTTCCATACCTATGCTTGCACAGTAGATTATGAGGGTCCCCCATCTATAGAGGCACGATACCATCTTTCTTCAAGACATCAGCATTATGGATCGACAACGTCAGTCATGTGTTGGTACCCCTAGCAAGGTACCAACGCCCTTCCAACTATGGTTATAGGTTGGAATACCATAGATTATATTGGCTCATGTCAGTTGTAGTTATCTCCCATAGTCTCAGTACAATATTCAGACCATATCAGATCAGGTTTACATGAACTAGTGTACAATTTTTCAGTTTTCAGTTGTTCAATTTTATATTTTATCTTAGTTCACGTTTTACTTGATGTTGCATTCTTTTTACATGTTCATGCATTCATGTTTAGTGTCCTTATCTATTTTGGCTATTCCTACCTCACGTACCAGTACATTCAAAGTACTGATCACATACTTTCTTTTACAATATGTTGTCTAATAACATAAGTTCGGATGCTCAGTTCCCTGATCGCCCATAGTTAGCTTAGTACCTCTCAGCAACAGTAATGGTGAGTCCTTATCCATCAATAACATGACATTTTAAATTATTTTTAGCATTTTACTTTATCTTAGACGATCGGAGTTTCTTAGAAGTTTTTCCCATCTACTCCTCATGCTCTAGAGCCTTTTAGATAAAAAAAGTTGTTTTTAGTTTTAAAATTAGTTCATACATGTTGCGTGATGTTTCAGTATTCCATTTTCATAGTATTTCTATCAGTTTAACTTCTGCATATGATACCTTATTATTACTTCACTCAGTGCTCATAACAAGTTACTGATCATGGGTTAGGTTGAGGTCATTTGTGGCCTTAAGCACAGTGTTACGACTAGGGGTAGTCTCGGTTCGTGACAACTTCACCTAAGGAATTGGATTAACTAGGCTAATTATGCCCAAAACATATCCAAAGTGGCTTAAATGATCCAACTAGTATTCGAATTTATAACAACATTACCTAAAACCCATCCGAAGTCTAACATAATATCATGAACATACTATGAATTAACTCAATCTAAAAAGGGGTAAAAACTTGTGACGACCCAATTTCTCAGGTCATGATGGCACCTACTAAAACACACTAGTAGGAAAGCAAAATTCATAATCTGGAATGGCTAGTAACGGATTACCTAACGAGATAAAGAAAAAATACAGAATAGATGTAATAATAGATCAAATACATAATATAGTCCAAAAACATGGTGGTATCAAAACAAGAGCTTCTATTAAAATGAGAGAACGAAAATGAAATAGCAAAGGAAGCACAATAATACAACTTATCTAAAAATACAACATAGAGACTAGTCTAGTACATAAGAGGGAGGTAAGTAATACTCTGAATGTCAGGAGCCTACTCTATGTCTTCGAACAATACTCCACATGATGCACAAATCAACAATGATAACCCATACTATGATATGTTGGCTACAGAAGTATTGTATGAGTACCAAACATGTGGTACTCAGTAGGTAATTACCAACTGAGGTCCAAAGATAATGCAGATATATACAATAAATAAACAGAGTAAAAAACTACACCTAAGTGTCCAGCAACCACTTAAGCAAGCCAATGTGATAATAAGGATAAAATATCCTATTCATGCCCAAGACACTAATATAATAAGGCTAAGATAGTATCAAGGATGAGTTATTCTATTCTATTCATATTCTAAAATCTCCACACTATATTCTATCCATATTCTAAAATTACCACACTATACTGTATATCCCCGGTCAATATAAGAACAAAGGGCGGAATAAGGATGTATAATAGTATAAAAGGCTAAGGAATAAATATACAATCTAAATAAATGAAGGAAGGGAAATACGGTTATACAATAGCTACACTAGCTAGATATCTATCTATCTATACATATATAAATAAGGTTAACTCAAAGTATATCCTACATAATTAGAATAGCATTTTAAAACCTCATAATCATAGTAGGAACAAGTGGTAGAATACCCAAGGTTGCTAATCCGTATGTCTAATCATGAATTAATCATGCATAATAATGAAATTGAAATATAGAAGAGCAATAATCATACCTCAAATCTTAATACCGAATCAATATCCATTCTGCCATAAACTAGCCATAACAATGATAATTAAAATATCAATAACAATGCGAGTAATTTACTAGTTCGTACAACAAAATATCTAGTCGATCCTATCACGTACCCCCACCGCATAGGTTTAGAAGGTTCAATCAACATACAACACACCACAAGGCATAGTTATCACCCATAGATATGCAATCGCCCTATATGGTCTGATAGATATAGGTGCATACTGGCGATAGTCAATGAGCATTCAATAATAAATACAAAGCATTTAATCAATATCAAATATCACCTAGACTCGATCTAGTAATATTTATATAGACAATACCTGGAATTAAATCGGTTATAAATATCATCAAGACTCAGAATTGAATCGGTCATAAATATCATCAAGACTCAAAATTGAATCGGTCATAAATAACATCAAGAATTGAAATTGAACCCATCATAAATACCATCAAGACTCAAAATTGAAATGGTAATAACTTTAATCAATACCCTCAATATCGTCAAAACCATCTATATCATAAACACACAGACATATATATTATAACAATATTGTAATCTGCCATTGGGTTTTTAACTAGAATTTATATCATCAATGCAACATCTTCCTCTGCCCAATAGCGGAGAGATATGTATATAGATTTAATCGGAGGACGGATAAAAGTTGTGCCTAAAAAGAGCGTAAATCTAAACATCCATTACCCAGAGTGAACTTTAAGGCTAAATCATAGTAAAAGTGTAGAAAGGGTCATAATCTCTCATGACCAAAGTAATTAGTAGTGTCAAATCATAGACCAAAATCTATCTCGGTCAAATCAGTAAGACATCTTTATTAATCTTTTTTACTCATATAAGTTATCCATTAAGATGGGCAGTTGTTTTTATGAAGAAATCCATTTTAAGGCAAAAAAGGAGCCCTGACCTTTATTTAGGAAAATTGTAATAAGATAATATTTTAGATAGAATCGCATCATTTACCGATATAATATTCATAAATGTAACAATCTATGCATGCCATCACCATTTTTCAAACAATGAAACCATAAGCATCAATATAATCATAACTACACCTGCATCCTTTATAAGGATAAACACTTCTCGGATGTCCAACTGGTATCATTACACGTCCTTAGGCCCAATAATATGTCCAAAATAATTTCAACATCATAGTCACAGTCTTAGGCCCATATACATATCAGGAACTCATTCAATAATCATAATTGTAAGACATCTCATATCTATAAGCCATAGCATAACTATGAGGCATATCATATCCATAGGCTACAAATAACAACAATAAGGCATATCACATCTATGACCATATATCATAATCCGAGGAAAAATATCACAATTCATCAAGTCACAAAGTAACCTTATATTAAAGGTTCAATAGTCTCCACTTGCCTAACATTTTTAAATAAGTTCACATAGGCTAACCCAAGTCATAGCCTAAGGTGGGCCGAAAGAACCTACTTCTCGTGCTCAAATTCCATATTTAGGGAATTAATACCTGATACTAGGCTAAGGTATCTAAATTCACCTCTTAATGGTACATAAGCAATAATCAACTCTAAGATAGGAATCCCCACCTAGAAACATGAGTAATTAATCAACTGCACCAAAATTTTAGTTTAAAGACAACTAGAATAGCCCAAAAAAGGTTAAACATACTAACCATGCTTCCAATACTTTAACCACATCCAAAACCTAGCATCATCATATTCACTCTATGAATTAGCTCAATCTAGGAAGAAGGCAATAGGATAGTAAAAGTTTTATCAACATTTCACATAATGGGTCAAAACCTTCCTCTAATCCCTAAACTTTAATAATGAAGACTATGTCATTTTACCCATAATTAATCTTAACATTCATATTCACCTGCAATATATAACACACATCATCTAACGAAGAAGAGTAGATAGAAGCCTACCTCAAAGCCGAAACACTAATCCTTGAATCATCCAAAAGATGTTTGACTTCATTGCATGATCCTAAAATACTGCCACACTAAAAATCATAATCTAATTATCAATACGAGAATAACAATACCTATATAGCACCATTGTGCTTTGGGACAAAAAAATCACACCAAAATCCTTATGTGGGCCTCACTTATGAAAAATACATTTTTGAGACCAACCCAACATCCATACATAATCAAGGAATCATATCCCTCAAGAATGGGTGAAAATTGAGCTAAATTGGGGTCAAAATAAAGCTCAAAAGGCTATTGGGGTTTTGGTAAAAAAAAAATTAAAATTTGACCATGAAAGGGTGGAATTTGTCCTTAATAAAGATGATTATCATGAAAATAGATGTTAAACAAGCTTCCCAATAACCAATAATCTCCAATTTTAAGATATCTCACCTTTTAGGGCCTTATCTCTCAAGAGATGGGTGAAAAATGAGCTAATTCGCAACCTATGGGGGTTATTCATTCCACTTCCAGGGAATTAGGTGTTGCAATCGCACACCCAGATATGCAATCACAATATCTAACCTCAAGAGTAGATATGGAGATCACCACAACCCTTAGTATAATCACACTAGTTTCTCTAAACACAGAACTGCGATCTCCATTCAAGAAGGTGCGATAACAGGCCTATCATATACTAGTTGAAACTTGGAAATCTTCCATGTTTTTTCCAAGGCCTCTGGATTTATTCAAAATCTGATATTCTTAAATGAAATATGTAACCACACCAAAATTGATGTTCCTTATGCAATGGCAAAGTCAAATTTTCCATTCAAGGTTCTTTCAACAAAATATGAGTCCCACATCTATATTTCCAATTTTCTAACTTTCCAACCAATAGGTCAAAATAAGCTCGGGTGGATCGGTACCCAAATTGAAGGTCTACCAAGCCTAAAATTGATATTTTGGAGCTGTTAGCATAGTCAAAATTTACATTTGAGATTGATTTACTGATGTTTGTGCCTAGTGGCCATTTTGAATCGGTGAAGACTTTTAAATAGGGAATTAACTCTTAAAACCAAACGAATTGCCTGGTAACCAAACTGTTAATCCCAAAAAGGCAGAAATGACTTGGGGAAGATATGGGAATGCTCTAATGGCATAATAAGCGAAGATTTGAAAAATACACCTAGAGGATTATTGCATATCCACTACTTAGAGGACTTTCGTCTAAAAAAGTCAATTGATGGAATAATCTCAAAAGATAGAAAGGATGAGGTACTGCACCCACGATTTTCAAACATGACTTCACAGATAACCTCTACAAGAGAGAACACTTTTAAGGTACTTTGACACAGGTATCCCTTTTTTCACTAGCTCTTTCACTTCACTTCCAAACAAGCAAAGCAAAACTTCAACCACTAATTGGCTTCCAACTGAATAAAAAAGAATGATACATGAAAATATAAACCACAAAACACTGATACCCTCTCGATGCTTGCACAAATAAATAAAGCTCACCATAGCCAAAATAAAACCCAAGACATGATCCAAATCACCGACTCCAAATCCAAATATAACCTTTCTTTACCATTCCATACCGACTACCTACTCCAAACTAGGAGGAATACGCGAGTCTTGTTTAAGTAATCTCATTTAAGAGAACTCTTCAAAAACTAAAGTTGATCGGCTGCAAGTCCACAGGATAACTATGAGAATAAGCCCATAAGGTGCTATTTGGGCATGCCCATAGAGATAATCAAGGAATACAATCTATATGAATGCTACAACTAGTTGGGATGGTAATCAAACTAAAATCCAGATGTGCAAAGCACAACTTCTCATCACTGAATAACCCTCTGCAGGGTTTCCCATCAATTGAGAATAAAACTATACAAAATCTATCTTAAGTATGTTACTTACATTAAGTACATCATCTAGAAATCTCAACACCAATGCCACCAACCATGAAATGAACCAAGAAACTCAAGAAGTGATAACAGGAATGACCATCTACCTCTAACTCTCTAAGTCCACTTTTGATAGAAAAACTATATCAGGATAATAAAGGAGCACCTAATCTCCCTACACATACCAAGAGCAAACAATAGTAGATGAACCCAACCAATCTCAGAGATAAATCCAAGACATCTTGACATCAATATCAAAACTGCTATTGCGCGTTGAAATATACACAAGGAAAAATGTTTCCCAAAACTCATCATGCTCACAAAGGGGCTATATAGAGAAGGATATACAATGCAACAACCATCACCACCCATGAGGCATATCTAAGGATCTTAAACTAAAGAATGGTCAATATAGCTATATTGCCAACACAAGAACTATACAGAACTACAAAAGGTAAACTTAACTTTTATACTACAGTTCACACCATAATTAATCAAACCCAACAAAAAAAGAGGGATACAATCAAACTCACCTCGCTATAGGGAAGACATCATCAAATTGAACTGTAGCTGCTCAAGCCACTAAATACGAACCATAAAAATAGAATTCAAAATAGATAAACCTAGTCTGAACAGCTACGCAATGAGGATCAATAACATCAAATAATGCTAGCGATAGAAATAGCCATATCAACATCTATGTAATGAACATTCAATACAAAAATAAAAATCTATAGTAAGTACCACTGAAGGGCCACCATAAGGACAACATGCCAAGATAATAGGACTCAAACTTAAATTCTACATCCATAGGGAAAAAATATAAATAAAGATCTACACCATCCATTAGTAATGAAATAAACCATGGGGGTAGTCATATAATTATGAATTAAATAATAAGGGATACAATAACAAGTGTGAACACATCAACACACATAATTATCAATGGGTATGAGGACCCCAATACATACAATAAAAAAGATAAATGTTGGGAGATAAAGATAGACCTATCACGGTGAAATCCGTAATCACATGCCTGATGGGTCTAATGGAGAATAAATCTAGTTAGCTCCATACTCAAACTGACTGAATTATCAACAGAGGTGATAAGCAGACTATTTATAACAAAAGGTGCCACATTATATTATGGCTAGTTTGAATGAGCTGAACAACTAATAATCCCTTATCACAAATTGACTTTTTAATAATACCCTAGCCTATTACAACCAAAACAATCTTTTAGAGTACTTTGAGATACCACACACTCAAATACAAACTGATCATCAGAATTGACCTAAGAGTCACCCATAATCTAAAATACTATATGCATAGAATCCATAGGATGCAAGAAAAGCTGATCTGTATCGAAAGGATCCTTACTCCCAAATAAAATACCAATAGCACTACACTGATGGCATGGCCTCTTGCCGCAACTTCCATAAATCTTGATACATGCTTTGTTTATACCCCTTGCATAATCAATAACCTGATAGAAGAAAAACCCAACTACTATCTTATGGACCGATGCAAAGAGGAGTAGCAATGCTAAATAACTAATAAATCCATGCACCATGTCTAGCTCAGAAGAATCTAACAAAAAAATATGCCTAGCCCAATCTAGAAACCTAATCTTAGACTCTGAAGCTGGTCATAGATCCCTAGTGAACACCAACAATTCTAACTTAGGTCTGGGAACTTTTTGATAATGACTTCAATGACATTCATGACTGTGGGGGTCTGAAATAGACTTGAGATCCCCAATGCTAAACCTTGAAGGGAGGAAGTAGTCATGAGCTCTACTAGAGCTTGAGTTGGCCCTAAATCCTTTGGCTGACAGTGAATATCTTTGATATCCTTCGCTGACTCTCTAGTCTGACGCTATACTGAATCTTTGGAACAAATGTCAAAATCTCATTCGCATAAATTAACCATCTTGCATCATCCATTTTAGTGTGACAAGAATCAAAGAGTATTGATGAAGTTCATAGAAATAAAGATATAGAACAAGGCGTCAAGAAGAAATTTTTTTAAGAATGTCGCTCTAGCCTCCCAAATATAGGTTACGGATGCCCATACTGATTCGTAAGACTACTAAACACTTATGTTCTCTAATAATACACCGAGGAAACTTTTCTCAGATACCAATTTATAACAACCCAATTCTCAGGTTGTATTAGTACCTACTATCACCCATAAGTAGGAAAGCCAAACCCATAATTCAAAATGGCTAGTAATGGACAACCCAATAGGATAAAAAAAGAATGCAGAATAGATTTAATAAAATATCAAATACATAATACAGTGATAAAACATGATGGATTCAGTACTAGAACTTCTAATAGAATCAGGGTATAAAAATAAAATACCTAGGGAATTACACAAATATAACTTATCTTCAAATACAACAAAGAGACTAGTCTAGCATATAAGAGGAGGTAACTATACTGCATACACCAGGAGCTCACTCTAAGTTTTGACCATGTCTTCTATATATGATGCAAACATCAACACTGATAAATCGTACTCTAATCTATAGGCTACAAAAGTCTAGTATGAGTACGAAACACGTAGTACTTAGTAGGCAATGGCAAATTGAGCTCCACAGATAATGCAAATATATATAACATACAAATACATTGGAAAACTATACCCAAATATCCAGCAACCACATAACCAAGCCAATAAGATAATAAGGATAAATTCTACTGTTCAGGTCAAAAAGACTAAGATGATAAGGCTAAAAAAGTATCAAGGATTAGCTATCCTATTCCTTCCATACTTAGGATTCTCCATATTATATTGTATATCCCTGCTCAATATATGTATACAGGGTGAAAGAAGGATGTATAATAGTATATAAGGCTAAGAAATGAATACATAATCTTAATAAATAAAGGTAGGGATATCCGGTAACACCATAACTATATTAGCTATATATATAGGTCAACTCAAAGTATAGCCCACATCATCAGACTTGCATTTTAAGACCTCAGAATAATAGTAGTAACTAGTGCTAGTATACTCAGGGTTACTAATCCATATTTCTAATCATGAAATAATTATGCATAATAATGAAACTGAAAGATAAAAGATTTAGAATCATACCTCAAATTTTTATACCAAATTAACAACTAGTCTATTATAAACAAGTCATAACTATGATCATAACATTGATAATAACAATATCAGTAACAAAGCGAGTAATTGACTAGTCCAAAAACCTAAATATCTAGTTGAGCCTATCATATACCTCCACCATCCCATGCTTAAAAGGTTTAATAAACATACAACACTCCAAGGCATAGTCATCACCCATACCTATGCAACCCCCCCATATAGGCTGATATATATAGGTGCATACTAGAGGAAGGCAGTGCCCATGTAAGAATAAATACAAAGTACATATTGACAAAACAACTATTCCTGAATGCAAACTAGTATATATAGTCAATACCTAGAATTAAATCGGCTATAAATATCATCAAAACTTGGAATGGAACTGATCATCAATATCATTAAAACTTGGAACTGAATCGATCATAAATATCATCAAGACTAAGAATTAAACCAGTCTTAAATATCATTAAGACATAAAATTGAATCGGTCATAAATATGATCAAGACTAGAAATTAAAATGATCTTATATATATCAGGACGTGAAACTAAACCAGTCATAAATATCATAATAACTCATAATTGAACTGATCATAAATATCGGGAAGACTCAGAATTTAACTTGTCATAAATATGAACAATACACTCAATATTAGCAATATCATCAATATAACCAACACACACACACACACATATAACATCATATTGTAATCTAACATCAGTTTTTTTTACCTAAAATTTATATCATCAATACATCATCTTCCCCTATCCCATACCAGAGAGATATATATGTAGATATAATTGGTGCACGGTCTCATATCGTGGATAAAAAGAGTGTATGTCCATACATCCATTACCTGGAGTAAGCTTTGAGACTAAATTACTATAAAAGTGTAGAAAGAATAGGAATCTCTCACAACCAGAGTAATTAATAGTAACCATATCATAGACCAGAATCTGTCTTGCTCAAATCTTTAAAATATCATTATTAATCACTTTTACTCATATAAATTATACATTAATATAGAAAATTATTGTTATGATAAAATCCTTTTTTACGGTAAAAATGGGGGTTTACCTTTACTCGAGATAAACAATAATAAGATCATATTTTAGCTAGAAATGAATAATTTACCAATATAATGTTCATTAATGTACCGAATCTAAGCATTCCATCACCGGTATTCAAATAATGGAACCATAAGCATAAATATAATTATAACTATAACCACATCCTTTACAAGGATAAACACTTCATGGATGTCCAACTGATATAATAACACAACCTTGGGCCCAATAATATGTCTAGAATAATTAAAACATCATAATCATAGAAATAGGCACACATACATATCTGGAACTTATATCAATAATCATAGTTGTAAGACATATCATATCTATAAGCCATAGCATAACTATGAAACATATCATATCCATAGGCTACAAATCATAACAATAAGGCATATCACATGTATAACCATATATCATAATCTAGGGAAAAACATCACCATTCGTCAAATCATGAAGTAATCTTATTCTAAAGGTTCAATAGTCTTAACTATGTCTAATATTTGTAAATAAGTCCACATGGTCTAACCAAAAGAACTCACTTCAAATCCTCAAATTCCATATTTAGGAAATTTATAATTAGACTAGGATAGGGTATCTAAATTTACTTATTGATTGTACATAAACCATAATCAATTCTAAGATAGGAATCCTCATCTAGGAACATAAATAATTAATTTAATTCCACCTAAATTATGATTTTAGAATCACTAGAATATCCCAAATAAGGTTAAACATACAAAGTATACTTCCAATACTTAAACATATTCAAAAACTAGTATCATATCATATCCATTCTACGAATTATCTTAATGTAGGAAGAAGGCAATAGGATTCTAAAAGTGTGATCAATATTTCACCTTACGGGTCAAAACCCTCATCTAATCCTCAAACTTCAATTATCAAGACTATGTTATTTTAGACATAAGAAATCTTAACATTCACATTCAAACGCAATGTATAACACGCACCATCTAATGAAGAATAGTGGATCAAAGTCTACCTCAAAGACGAACCATAAATTATTAAATCATCCACAAGACATCCATCCTCACTCTATGATCCCAAAATGCCATTATGCTATCAAAATCATAATCCACTAATCAATATGAGAATAACAATACCCATAATACACCATTATGCTTTAGGTCCAAAAATAGTATCCAAATCCCTATATGGGTCTATTGTGTCTTATTTTGATAATCTTCAAGGAACTAGGTCATTGGACTCTCAAGGATTCAATATAGATGACACATGTCTACATAGTCTTATCCTCTTGTATAATAAATTACATAGGTGCTGCTTGTACTATTGAAGACACCTGGTCCAACGGCATTTCAACTCTAATCATCACTCATATAAAAAAAAGTTAAGGATGCTTTTTGATTAACCAGTTTTTGCAAATTTAAAAGAGTGTTAAAGAGAGGAAAAGGAAAAACATAATTTTCAACATTACTCAAGTATTTCTCATGATCTTATTTCTTTTAAAAGCTAAAAAAGTAAGTGTCCTTGAGTGAATCTTGATTTTTAACTGAATTACATAGTCTATCAGAGTAATATTCTTTTGTTTTCTTCTCTTAGAGAGTGCTTAGGTAGAGTGGCCTATAATTTATATTGATTAGAGTTAATCAATTTTGAGGGAGCCTTGGTAGAGTTTTCAAGTTGAGCTTGTAGTAGAGTTATTACAAGCAGAAGGAACCTAGAGCCAGGTACATGGAAGTCTGTAATAAATAATTTGATTATAGTGGATTTTAAAAAGCGTGTGAGGGCAAGCCTTGATTTTTTGTCCCTTGAGAAATGGGGTTCGCCCATTAATTCTTGTGTTTTTTACTCTTTATGAATAGTATTATGTTCCTGGTTGCTTTAGTGTGCTTTGTCTATGATTTACTTTAAGGGACCTGGTCCCTCATAGTGTAGTGCAACCCCAGAGTTTAAACAATTGGTATTAGAACTAGAAAACTCTAAATGATTCATACCTAGAGTGATTTGGTTGGCATGGATGCTCTACCTAACCTATAAAAATGGCCAATATACCACTATACCATCTAGATTTAATGGGTGGTATTATGAATGGTGGAAAACTAGGATATTTGACTTTATTATGGTTGAGGAAAGTGAGCTGATGAACATAATTATTGATGGTCATCATGTTCATGTTAAATAAGTCAAAGAATGAGAAATAACTAGAATGGTTGTTAAAAGCTAGAATGAGTATGATAATGAAGACAAAAAGAAAATTGAGAAGAATTACAAGGCCAAGACATAGAAAAACCTAAATCTCCATCTGAAAAGGTGGTTGGAATTATTTAAAAACTATGATATGGGTATGTTGTATCACCCAGGAAAGGACAATAAAGTAGATGATGCCCTTTGTAGATTATCTATGGAAAGTGTTGTGCATGTTGCGGATGATAAGGAGTTATTCCATGAGTTTCATTAGCTTCCCAGTTTAGATATTCGATTTGTTGATTCAGCCGAAGATAGTATATGAGTTCAGAATGGTTTGGAATCTTCATTAGTTTCCAAAGTAAAAAAAAAGCAAGACTAGGATCCTATTTTTATCAAGTTGAAGAAGGCATTTAAGGATTAGAAGGTTAAGGTTTTCTCCCAAGGGGGAGATAATATTCTTTGTTGTCAAGGTAACTTATGTTTTATATGTGTTGATAGTCTGAAACAATGGATATTAGGTGAATTGCATGGTGAATAATATTTTATTCACCTAGAGCCATTAAGATGTACCGTGAATTGTGCATGATATTTGTTGAGTGGTATGAAAAAAGATATTACTGAGTTTGTGGATAAGCGTTCAAATTGTCACAACGTTAAGGTTGAGCATTAAAGTCTTAGTGGTACGCTTCAGGAGTTTAGTATCCCAACTTTGAAGTGGAAGGTGGTGAACATGGATTTTGTGAGAAGGTTACCTCGTACGAATCATTAGTATAATTTAATTTGGGTCATTGTAGACAGAATAACCAAGTCATCCCATCTTTTCCCAGTTTATACTTCGTATTCATCTAAGGATTATGTTAGACTCTATCTCAGGGAGTTGGTAAAGTTGCATGGGGTTCCTTTGACCATCATTTTAGATAGAGGTACTTAGTTTACCTCTGACTTTTGGAAGGATTTTCAAAAGGGTCTTGGTGCCCAAGTCCATCTAAGTACAACTTTTCATCAAAGACACATGGTCAGGTAGAGCGGACCATTCTAACCTTAGAGAACATGTTGATAGCTTGGGTTATCACCTTTAAGTATAGCTGGGATAACCACTTACCTTTGACTGAGTTTTCCTACTATAATATCTATCACTCAAGAATTCAGATGGCTAAGTTTGAGGCTCTCTATGGAAAGAGGTGTAAATCTCTTATTGGTTGATTTTAAGTAGGTAAGGATGCTAAGATAGGTACAGATTTAGTTTATGAGGCAATGGAGAAACTTTAATTAATTAAAGAAAGTTTAAAGACATCCCAAAGTCATCAGAAATCTTATGTAGATTTGAGGAGAAAAGATCTTGAGTTTGATGTTTGTGACTTAGTTTATCTAAGAAAATTTCCTATGAAAGTGGTGAAGAGATTTGGTAAGTAGGGGAAGCTCAATCACTTCTATGTTGTCCCATATAGGATTTTGAACTATTTTGGGAAGGTATATTATGAGTTAAAGTTTCCTATAGATTTAGATTTTATGGATCCGGTGTTTCATGTCTCTTTGCTAAAGAAATGTAGTAGTGACTAAGCGTCTGTTGTTCCTTTATAGAGTGTTGATGTGAAAGATAGTCTCTCCTACAAAGAAGTCTAGGTTGAGATTCTTGACTATCATATTAGTAGGTTGAGGAATAAAGAAGTTCCATTGGCTAAGTTTCTATGGAAAAATTAGTTCGTTGAGGGAACTATGTGGGAAGAAGAATTAGATTTGTGAGCAAGTATCCCATCACTTCTCTACGAATTAAGATCTAACATAAGGTAATGGTTTTTCTTAGGTGACTCTCTCATTTTCTATCTCAGCTATTTAACCATCCTTATATCATTGATGCATTCTTGAATTCAATTCAGTCTATGTTTCATTTTTCAGATTCATTTATTTAATCATAATTAAGCTCACAAGTATTCAGAACATGATCTCAGTTTTCCTAGTATCCCTGTGCAAACAATTTCATTCGGGTGAAAGTAATCCGAATAGGGAGATATTGTAATACCCTGTAAGATTCTAGACATGTTTTAATCTACTAGACGCATGTTTCAAGGGGTCCAAGGCGCTATTTTACACTAAGTACAAAAGAATTAGCCATTTTAAGACCCCCAAGATTTCAACGATTTTATTTTTGGACTTCCCATATTTGAAACATCAATTTTTGAGTTGAAATATGTTTAGGGATGTTAAAAAGATTATTCGAGAGAGTTTCAAAATTTTTGGAATACGTTCGGGGTGTTTTTGGACCTCAAAGGCAGAATGTATACATAATTTCAGTGTGTCGCGGAGGCAATACCTCCATGATACATGGTGTGTTATGGAGGTTATCCTCTATGATACATACCATGTCACGAAGGCTTGCCTCCGCGATAGAATCTGTTCCACGGAGGCAGTGTTTTTTCTGCAACCTTATCAAATGTTCAAGGGGCATTTTACTCTTTTTCCATCCACCCAAATTCTCAATTCACGAATTAAAAACCCTAAGGAAGGATTATTTTCTCCATTCCCCATCATTTAACACATAAAACTCATCCTCATTCATAATAACATAAATTCAAGCATCTTCCTAAGGATTCAGCTATTAAAGGTTCCAATCCCAAGCTTCTTCTTCAAGAACTCAAACAATTAAGATATGTGGGGGTATTCATCAATGAGTTCCTTCCACACATTAAGTCCCAAAAATCCATATTTTTTTTAAGTATGAACTCTTTATTCCCTTTTCATGAAATTTAAATGTTAAGTATGAATTAACTACATGTTCTCTCACTTGTTTTTAATTCAAGCCATGCCCATAAATTTCCTCATGTGAATTATGTTATTACATGCTTTGAATTTAAATCAGCTATATCACATTCAGTTGGCACCATGTTAATTTAACAATTCATGAATTAAACCATGTGAACATATTGTCCTCCTACGCTATTCATATTCTCATATTCAAATTAATGATTTCGTTAGTTTAGTGAAATGTACTATGTTTTGGGTTTTACAACCATGAATTTCCTTGTATTTTTTTAAATGATGCTATTGTATTTGAAGTATCATTCAATGTTGGAGGGTTATGGACACCTAATACCTATATGTGTTTACATGTTTCCATTTTCAAGTAACAAGTCAGTCAGATCATAATTTTATAATCATATTCAAATTACCATGTTCTTGCTGAGCACTTATTAGTACGGTGACATATCATGTTCAACAAATAATAATACAAGTTTTATATATTTGGGAGTAACACTTAGCACCGAGTGAACGTAGGGATGGCGGATCCCCCATCATCATTAGTCACAGTCACTAAATTCTAGAATTACGGTGCCACCATAGATTATGAGGGGTCCTTCATAAGGTGAGGCATGATGTTACGACCCAAGCTGAGGCCCTAGCCGTAATGAGCATCCTGAACCATCAAGGCCCGAGAGATCTTCTAAATCTAGTAATCATGCACAATATTCATATAATATAAGAAAATCTGTGGAAAACAATACAAGATGGAAACATAGTCAATCTCATAATCTTGAACAACTTAAAAAGGAAATTCTGAATATTCTAAACGTGTGACAACCGTCTGGGAAATCACTAACATTACAATAGCCATTTTAAGTGTGAAAAAAAACTGTGACAAGGCCCCCAGTAGACCATAAAAGAAAGAAACAATGAAATCTAAAATACGGCCTTCCAGATTAGAGAAGGCTCTCCAACTGCATGTTTTTACAAGTCAATCTACTGCTTACCGGGAACCCAGGCCTTTGTTTCAGAATCCTAAAATATAGAGGGTCAATATAGATGTACTGACTTGAAGAGCAATCCAAAATAATGCTTTTATATAAATAAAATAGTAAAGAGAAGGTCGTAAAACATCATGCTTTATATGGTTCAAAACACATGGGCACTTCTTTTATAATCAAAAAACATTCTTGTCAATGCAGTTTTTGATCTTTTGTTTACTTCTGAGTTAGGTGGCACTCCCCTACAAGTATGATATTACACGGGCTTTATGGAATCCGCCATTGACTTGGCGGGGAAGCCCCCAACTTAAGTTTGCCGCAAGGGTTAGAGTGTCTGAGTCTAATATACCACAGAGCTCTAGGCCAATATAAAATCCCTCTTGGGAATTAAATATCCCGTATCGGCAAAACACGGTTTCGGGCAATAAGTAGTCTGAACTCGTGCCTTCTCCGGGGAACCACCTAACATCTTTGTATGCCCAATTTTAACCATTTCTAAACATGCATCATTTGAAGTTTCAAAATGTGAAAATCCAATTGCAAACATACATTTTGTTCAGTTCTGAATTACCTGAGCCATAATGTATCATTCATGATTATTTCATTAAAACTCAATTCAGACCATGCATACATGCAAATAGTATAAGAGATTTCATATTCCAAAACACAAGTCAAAACTATGCAATGATTCTGATTCTTTCATCAAACATGTGGTGGTCATGTATTTTTTTGACAAACCATGTAAATCTTTCATTACATATATATTTAACATTTATCAACTTGAACAACCCTCTCTTTTGAATTCAAAATCATATTCAAGTCATAACATTAATCAAGACATTCGTTTCATGCTTTTCAAGATGCATTCGAAATAATATATCATATGAAAAATGAAAAAAATCATAACAAGAGGGGAATTCTATATGATTCATTCTCTCAATTAAATATTCAAACTCAATTTTCATACATACATATATATATGAGTACAATTCAATTTGGGGAAAAGGCCGCAAGGCCAAAACAATAGTGCCATTAAAACTTTCATAAAGCAACATTGTAATATAAATTCTAAAAACCCTTCGAAATTCATGATTTCACCATATTTAAATGTTGTTGAACAATTTTCTTATGCCCAAGTAGTTTTCGGAAAACCCCACGTACTATAGATTACTTAGGTTGAAGGATGGAACCTAAATCTTGATCCATTTCTTGGAAATTTTGAACTTAAAGGCTTGATTTCTTGATCTTTGGGGAATGAGTTCTTGAATCTTTGGGGGAGGAATTAGAGTTTTTGATTTTGAGAGGAAAAGTGAAAATAAGCAATTTTGGCTTCTTGGGGTAGAAATTCTATGTTATAGACAAATTTTGGGTGAAATGAAATGACACGGTGCCCCTAGACCCATTAGAAACTGAAATAATGCATAAAACAACCTCAGATTCACGTTTGATTTCGTGTCGACGTGATCTCGACGTGACGCGTCATGATCGCGTCGGCTTACTACCACACATGGAAAATCCCATAACTTTTTGCCCGGTTATCTAATTTTGGCGAAATTAGTATCACTAGAAATCTACTTAAATTATCTACAATTTTGTGGGTCTTGAGCTGCAAAATTTTATGTGTATCAAAAGTTATACATATTCCAAGTAGACCCTTGTAGAATCTAATATCCAATTTTTTTATGAATGAGAGATTCTTAGCTTAACTTTGCTTTAGGCCATTTCTATGAACATTTTTCACCTCATAATCACTTTATATCCTAGGAGAGAGATCATGACACATGAATCTAAAAATAAAACACGGAACTAGAGCTTACACAAGTAGAACGATGATTCAATTTCTAGCTAAAAAATGCGGGGCGTTACACTATCTCCCCTTTGGGATCATTCATCCCCGAATGACAGGTAAGGACTATTGAGGATCTAAAAGTTTTGAATAAAGAAAGTAGTCTTGCATTGTATAATTTTCCTCAACAAAACATACAAAGGCATCTAAAAAGTTTCATGGTAACTCCATGTGAATTGTGAAATCACGAAACATGGGATAATGAGACTTTACATAGGGATGATGTTTCACATGAGTTATATGAATCATAATAACCACAACACTAGGCAGGGGTTTATTTGATGATCATAGATTTATTGATATTTGTACTAATAATGAAATAAGATTTCGTAGAAGATAGGATTAGAAGCATTCTCTATCTTACAAAGTACCACGAAAAAAACTTAAACTTAGAGGCAGTAATCACTTACATACCAAACAATAAATAGCATACTTCATACTCGCCAACTTACACTTCTCCAATCACCTATATAGCCTCAAGAATTTGAGTTCTACTACTTAGTATTACTATGTTGAAGCCTAACTCAGAGTTAAAAGGTGATAACTTAAACTATAAGACCCTATACTTTACACCCCATTAAGAACATTGACTCACCTTATCACTATCGTCAAGTACTCTCGGGTTTTAATTCAAGGAATACTAACCACATAGCAAATGTGTTGAGTTTTTATCAAACACAACATTCAAGCCTATAATTACTACACCACTTTATGGATTTCTCCCACTAAGACCAGCAAATTCAATTACATTCACAAAGATTTTCGCCATATGTCTCATTCCCAACTATTTCTAAAAATTAAAGTCCACCCCCTTCTTAGTTATTTCACACAACAAAAGTTCATCTTCTTCCTTTCCCTTTCACTTATAACCTTAGCTCAAGAATTCACATTAATTTTTTCACCTTCAAGAACATCTACTTCCCTATCTAACACATCACCACGCTTCCACATCTAGCATCATAATATCACACGGAGGGTTAGTAAGGGATCCGACCATAAATGTCTTGAATGGAAGTAACACTATTAGACCATAACTTATACTTATTGCACTACTTAAGGTAGGACATGAAATGAAGATACGATAAAATAAACACAAATTGCTATAGAATAAACACAATATGCTCCATATAACAAGTCTCTGGATCATAAGTAAAGAGTCATTCAGAAGACACAATATGATATGAATTCTTAAGATAGAGCACAGTGACAAACATTATTTCACATATAAAGATAAGACAAGGGGAAGAGACTAAATTATCCTCCTGGAATCGGAAATCAGTAAGACAAACTCGGCACCTGATGTGTTTGGCAACACGATGCGTCGAGATCGTGTTGAGGCGTTGGTTTGGACAATGCGATTACCGATGTGGTGCATCGATATTGCATTGAGACACTGGTTTGCTCACTCAACACATCTCAAACGTGGTTCGAAGAATCCAAAACTTTCTTGGAACAATCCCTTTACGCTCCTGAACATGAATCAACTAAAAAATCTACGTCTCGGGGTTGGAAAGATCAATTTGAAAATCATAAAAGTTAAGAGTTCAAAATATGGCTAAGTCTTCTAATACTTAGAAAAAATTTCAGATCTCCATACATGCAACCAATAGTGGTATTGAGTAGAGAATACTACGGGGTGTTACATTACAACTAAGACAAAGATTTTTGCTTGAAGCGATTGCTCCTTATTTAAGGAACTGAGATTTTTCCATAAGTTTGCATAAACTTTAACACTCTGGAAAAACCTGACATAGGATGAATCGATGACTTACAGAAACATATTTTGTTAAGACCAAGCATACAGAGAGACATAGATTTTCATAGATCACAAACAACATAACATATGGCCCAAATACATGAAAAACTGGATTACTGAGAGACATAATTGCTTTTAGTTTGGAGGTCAGATCATAAATCTAAGTTCATACGGAACTCAAACCATAGACATGAATTAAACAGATGACACAAGACATTACTAGGATACTCTCCTAAATTGAAGTAGGAGGATTATGCTTCAGTAGAATTAGGTTCATCATAGTTCCTTCCTGCAACTTTCCACACTGAGAATATTCGGGAACTCACTTAATTCCCTATCTCCACCTTAGATCAAACTCATACCCCTAGACTTGCTGACACAACCTCACATAAAAAATTTGTAGCCACAACCTCAATGCAAACGGGATATCACCATAAACTTCAACTCTAAACTCTCCCTGATGAACTATACTCGGAAGGCCTTGCTTCCAAAAAAATGCTACTCTTAACTTTGGCTAACCTCTATAACCATCACTCTACAATTCCCACTCTCATGAGCATATGCATCCATACTCCCTATCATAAAGTGGGGTATTAATATACCTATGAACACAAACTCCCCTTAATAAAAATATAAAGATTCAAAATCCTTTCTAAGACCCCCCTTCCAGTCACTAATCGTAATTTCTCCTAACCCCCAAAGTCATAAACTTATGATTAACATTTTCATGGGTATAGACACCCACTCTTCTAAATACTTAATGCTCCATCTTCAATTCCTTAGAATACTTGCATTACCCATAAAATCATATAACCTGCAATTTAACAAAAATTTGTAAAACCATACCCAAGGCTCACATTGCCTACCTTATTTTCCTCAATTCAACTCTAAAGAGCATTATACAACAACTTCCCAAATTTCTCCATACTACAAAACTCAAGAACTTAATCTAGGTACATAAAACACTTATACACATAAAACTTTTTCTAACAACTTGCTACCTGAGGTCAACTTATTCATATATACTTGTGTTATTATCCACTTAACAATTCAACCACAATTCATTATTTTAAGACTAGTTCTCATGTACACATATAACTTACAATTACCACTTAAAATTTTATAAATCATGAACCTAGGCCATTTCACACATAACATCAAGCCTGCTAATTACTCCACACAGCATGCATCATTAATCTTAAGCTATTATTCTTGCACCACACTTCACACCTCAAGTTCAAGTCTATAGTCTAGCATCAATCACGTACCACCAGTGAAGCATGCCACATGCTATATTAGTCCAACAAATTAGGAAAGCAACTCAAAATACTACACTTCTCCTAGCTACTACCTACTATCATATAACCTCTATGACATTACTACTATACCTCAAATTCAACTACCTACGTTCTCACATAGTACTAGTTTACTACTACTTAAAGAAAAAGACCATCAAAGGGGGTAAAGTCACATTATTGAATTAGTCGATCTTAATCTTTCAATATAACCCATTTCAATATTATCAACATAATTCAATTTCTCATATCATACTTAATAATCGTACATTACAATGATCTTCCGAATTCAATAAGCACTAATGAGATTCAACGTACATCTTACTAACTAATCTACCCCTTACCATTCACAACTTATAGATGATTTTTACAACTACAATGACCATTCATTCTATGATCCTTCCCTATTCTGAATAATTAATAATCATATCCAGTATCTTCCTTCACAGACTACCATACAATCTATAATTATTGCCACACATTAGTCTATCATTATACCATATTAGTCTATCACTATACAATGTAAACCTACTCCTCAATCTATGATTATACAACTAAAACTATTTATTTATACAAATGTCACCCTTACTGACTGCTAACTTCGTGACTACATGTCACCAACTTTCGGACCATCTCAGTACCAATAGGCCATGACACCTTAACATACGCTACTACGCAGGTGGCAATACAGTTCCAATATTATACTACATATCATTACTCTTATACATCACATCCCAACAAGAATTTTATTAAAGGAGACTGGATACACTCCATACCTCAGGCTCAATTGTACGACTGATGCAGATAGGGGTGTATGCTTAAATACACACACTTTAAAGCACTTATGGATTCCTCTCAAGTCCTTGTGCAAAATCCATGACTTTATGGACAAATCAATTAGAGAGAACCACATCATTGGGGGAGCTAGACTCTTAGAATTATATCGCCTCGACAATAAGGCATGACCCATGAAATTGGAATGAGGAACAAACTTGGTTAACTTTCTTATGGACGACTCTATAGCATTAACTAGAGTATGAAAGATTGGGAAACAACTCTTAAATACCTGGTAGCCTCCTAATTATAATTATGGTGCACAACACACCCATAAGCAAGACTCTACTAGACATGATTTCGCATACCTTAGGACCATAAACTGTGCTCTGATACCAAGTTTCTCATGACTCGAGCTGGGGCTCTACCCGTAACGAGCATCCCAAACCATGAAGGCCCGAGCACTCTTCTTAATCTTGTAATAATAATCAATATTCATATAATATCAGAAAATTTGAGGAATTAATACAAGATAGAACTATGGTCAACCTTATAAACTTGAACTATTTAAAAAGGAAAATTCTGAATATTTTAAACATGTGACAACCGTCTGGAAAATCTCTAACATTACAATAACCATCTTAAGTCTGAAACAAAACTGGGACAAGGCCCCCAGTAGACCATAAATGAAAAAAATAATGAAATATGAAAATTCGGCCTTTCGAATTTTAGAAGGCTTACCAACTACAACTTCTGACAAGTCAATCTACTACTTAACAGAACCCCAAGACTGTGACTCAGAAAGCTAAAATATGGGGGGTTAATATAGATTTACTGGTACGCAGAGCAATCCAAAATAATGTTTTATATAAATGAAATAGTTGAGAGTAGGTCGTAAAACATCATGTATGATAACTTCTTTGATAATCATAAAACATTTTTATCAATGCAGTTTTTGATCTTTGTATTACTTCTGAGTTAGGTGGCACTCCCCTACAAGTCTGATATTCCACGGGCTATATGGAATCCGCCATTGAGTCGGTGGGGAAGCTTCCAAACCAAGTTTGCTGCAAGGGTTGGAGTGTCTGAGTCTGATACACCACAGGGCTCTAGGATAGCGTAAGATATCTCCAGCAGATTAAATAACCTGTATCGGTAAAACACGGTTTTGGGCAAAAATTAGTCTAAACTTGTTCCTTCTTTGGGGAACCACCTAACATCTCCTTATACCCATTTTAAATAATTTCTAAACATGCGTCATTATAAGTTTCAAAATCTGAAAATCTGATTGTAAACATGCATTCTATTATGTTCTTAATTACCATGGCATTATCTGAGTTGGTGTTGTCACACCAAGACTTGCAAGTCATCTTTATGAGCAATAATGTATCATGCACGATTATTTCATTAAAAATTAATTCAGACCATGCATACATGCAAATAGTATAAGAGATTTCATATTCCAAAACACAAGTTAAAACTATGCAAATATTCTCATTGTTTCATTAAACATGTGGTGATCATGAATTTTTTTGACAAACCATAGAAGTCTTTTATTACATATATATTCAACATTTATCAGCTTGAACAACCCTCTCTTTTGAATTCAAAATCATATTCAAGTCATAATATTAATCAAGATATTCGTATCATTCTTTTCAAGATACATTTGAAACAATTCATACCATATGAAAAATAGGAAAAATCTTAACAAGAAAGTTATTCTATATGATTGATGCTCTCAATTAAATATTCAAACCCAATTTTCATACATACATATATATATAAGTACAATTAAATTTGGGGAAAAGGCCTCAAGGCCAAAACAATAGTGCCATTAAAACATTCATAAAACAACATTGTAATATAAATTCTAAAACCCCTTTAAAATTCATGATTTTACCATATTTAAATGTTGTTGAATAATTTCTTATGCCCAAGTAGTTTGAGGAAAACCCCACATACCTATGATTACTTAGGTTTCATTTGAGGAAAACCCCACATACCTTTGATTACTTAGGTTGAAAGATGAAACCTAGATCTTGATCCATTTCTTGGAAATCTTGAACTTAAAGGCTTGACTTCTTGATATTTGGGGAATGAGTTCTTGAATCTTAGGGGGAGGATTAGGATCATTGATTTTGAGAGGAAAAGTGAAAATAAGCAATTTTGGCTTCTTGGGGTAGAAATTTTATGTAATAGACGGATTCTGGGTAAGGAGAAATGACCACGGTGCCCCTAGATCCATTAGAAACTGAAATAATGCCTAAAGAAACCTTAGATTCGTGTCTGGTTTTATGTCAATGCAATCTCAATGGACGCGTCATGATTGCATCGGCTTACTGGCTCAATAGGAAAATGCCATAACTTTTTGCTCGGTTATCGGATTTTGGAGAAATTGTATCATCGGAAATCTACTTAAATTATCTTAGTTTAGTGGGTCTTGAGCTGCAAAATTCTATGTTTATTAAAAGTTATACACGTTCCAAGTAGAACCTTGTAGAATCTAATATCCAATTTTTGATGAATGACAGGTTCTTAGCTTAAGTTTGCTTTAGGCCATTTGTATGAACACTTTTAACCTCACAATCACTTCATATACTAGGTGAGAGGTCATGAAACATGAATCTAAATATAAAACATGGAATTAGAGCTTACATATGTAGAACGATGATTCAATTTAAATCTAAAAATGTGGGACGTTACACATGACACCCTTGTCCTTTGGGATATCAACATTGTGGATCTACATCATCAGTCATATGTTGGTACCCCTAGAAAAATACCAACACTCGTCCAACTGTGGTTATAGGTTGGACCCGATAACTTAGATTGGGTTACGTTTGTTGTAGTTAGTCCCCACAGTCTCAATACATTATTTAAACCATATAACATCAGGTTTACATGACTAAGTGTACAATTTATCAATTTTCAGTTGTTAAATTTTTTAGATATCTCAGTTCACATTTTACTTAATCTTACATTCTTTTTACATGTTCATGCATCTATGTTTAGTGTCCATTTGTATTTTAGTTTTCCCTACCTCACGTATGAGTATATTCAAAGTACTGATCACATAATTTCTTTTGTGCTATGTTGTCTTATAACATAGGTTCGAACGCTCAGTTCCCTAATCGTCTTTAGACAGCTCAGTACCTCTCAGTAGCAGTAATGGTGAGTCCTTATCCATCAAGGATAGGATATTTTCAGTTACTTCCAGCATTTTACTTTATCTCAGATAGTTAGAATTACTTAGAAGTTTGTTCCACCAACTCATCATGTTTTAGAGCCTTTCAGATAGACAAAGTTGTTTTCACTTTTAAATTTAGTTCAAACATGTTAGGTGATGTTTCAGTATTCCACTTTCATAGTATTTCTATCAATTTATCTTCTACATATGATACCCTATTATTACTTTACTCTGTGCTCACACCAGGTACCAGATCATGGGTTAGCTTGAGGTCATTTGTCGCTTAAGCACCGTGTTATGACTAGAGGGTAGTCTCGGTTCGTGACAACTTCACCTAAGGAAATGGGTTAACTAGGCTAATTATGCCCAAAAAATATCCAAAATGTCCTATATGATCCAACTAGTATTAAAATTTATCACACCAAACCCTAAAACCAATCCTAAATCTAGCACAATATCATGAACATACTATGAATTAGCTCAATCTAACAATGGGTAGAAGCTTGTCCAAACCCAATTTCTCAGGTCATGATGGCGCCTACTACAACACACTAGTAGGCAACCAAAACCAGTAATCCAGAACGGTTAGTAACGGACTACCAAATGAGATAAAGAAATGAATACAAAATAGATGTAATAAAATATCAAATACACAATATAGTCCAAAAACCTGGTTGTATCACTACAAGATCTTCTAATATAATTAGAGCACGAAAATGAAATAGAAAGGGAAGCACACTAATACAACTTATCTCCAAATAAAACATAAAGACTAGTCTAGTACATAAGAGGGAGGTACGTAATACTTAAAATGCCTTCGAACAATATCTACCCCACAAGACGCACACATCAACGACGATAACCCATACTATGATATTCAGGCAACAAAGCTGTAGTATGAGTTCCAAACACGTTGTACTAAGTAGGTAACTACAAATTGAGCTCGAAAGATAATGCAAACATGTACATCATATAATCCGATTGAAAAACTATACCCAAATGTCCAACAACCAATTAAGCAAGCCAATAAGATAATAAGGATAAACTATCCTATTCATGACTAAGAGACTAACATTATAAGGCTAAGAAAGTATCAAGGATGAGCTATTCTATTCCATCCATACTCAAAAATCTCCACACTATACCGTATATACCTGGTTAATATAACAATAAAGGCCGAAAGAAGGATGTATAACAATATAAAAGGCCAATGAGTAAATATACAATCTGAATAAATAAAAAAAGGGATTTACGTTAATACCACAACTGCGGATAGATATACATATATATCTATATATAAATATATATAAATATATATAAACAAGGTTAACTTAAAGTATAGCCTACATCATCAGATTAACATTTTAAAACCTCGTAATCATAGTAGCAACTAGTGCTAGAATACCCAAGGTTGCTAATCCATATGTCTAATCCTACTTTAATCATACATAATAATGAAATTGAAAGATAGAAGAGCCAAACTCATACCTTGAATCTCAATATAGAATCAATAGCCAATATACCATAAACTGGCAATAACACTGAACATAACAATTATAATTATAATATAAATAAAAACTTGAGTAATCGGCTAGTCCATACAACAAAATACCAAGTCTAGCCAATCACATACCCACACCGCCCTAGGTTCAGATGGTTTAATTAGCATACTACACACAACAAGGCATAGTCATCACCCATACTGATGCAATCTACCCATATGGCTGATAAATATCGGTGCATACTGGCGATAGGAAATGATCATGCAATAATGAATACAAACCATTTAATCAATATATATAGTCAATACCTGGAATTAAACTAGTTATAAATATCATCAAGACTCAAAATTGAATCAATCATAAATATCTTCAAGATTCAAAATTGAATCAGTCATAACTATCATCAAGAATCGGTATTGAACCAGTCATAAATATCATCAAGACTCAAAATTGAACTGGTGATACATATAATCAATACGCTCAATATCGTCAACATCATTTATATCATAAAAACACATAGACATATATATAATATCAATATTGTAATCTTTCATTGTGTTTTTACCTAGAATTTATATTATCAATGCAATATCTTTCTTTATCCCATAGAGAAGAGATATGTATATAGATTTAATAGGAAGACAAACACAAGCTGTGGATAAAAAGAGTGTAAATTTAAACATCTGTTGCCCATAGTGAAATTCAAGACTAAATCATTATAAAAGTGTTGAAAGGGTCATAATCTCTAACGATCGAAGTAATTGGCAATGTCAAATCATAGACCGGAATCTGTCTCAGTCAAATCTTTAGAACATCATTATTAATCTCTTTTACCTACATAAATTATCCATTAAGATAGGCAGAATAAAAAAAAATCCATTTTTAAGATAAAAAAGGGACCTAACCTTTATTTAGGAAAAACATTAATAAGATAATATTTTAGATAGAATCACATCATTTACCGATATAATATTCATAAATGTAACAATCTATGCATGCTATTACCATTTTTCAAACAATGGAACCATAAACATCAACATAATGATAACTACACCTACATTTTTTACAAGGATAAACACTCCTCGAATATTCAACTGATATCATTACACGTCCTTAGGCCCAATAATATGTCCAGAATAATTTCAACATCATAATCACAGCCTTAGGCCCATATATATATCAGGAACTCATTTCAATAATCATAGTTGTAAGACATCTCGTATCTATAAGCCATAGCATAACTATGAGACATATCATATCCATAGGCTACAAATAAAAATAATGAAACATATCACATCTATAACCATATATCATAATTCGAGGAAAACTATCACAATTCATCAAGTCACAAAGTAACCTTATATTAAAGGTTCAATAGTCTCCACTTGCCTAACATTTGTAAATAATTTCACATAGGCTAACCCAAGTCTTAGCCTAAGATGGGCCGAAAGAACCTACTTCCAATGCTCGAATTCCATATTCACAGAATTTATACCCTAGACTAGGCCAAGGTATCTAAATTCACTTCTTGATGGTACATAAGCAATAATAAACTCTAAGATAGGAATACCCATGTAGAAAGGTTAAACATATTAACCATGCTTCCAATATTTAAACCATATCCCAAACCTAGAATCATGTAATATCCACTCTACGAATTAGCTCAATCTAGGAAAAAGGAAATAGTATTCTAAAAGTGTGATCAACATTTTACCCAATAGATCCAAACCCTCCTCTCATCCCCAAAGTATGATCAACATTTCATCCAACGGGTCAAAACCCTCCTCTTATCCCCAAACATTAATAATAAAGACTATGACATTGTACCTATAATCAATCTTAATATTCATATTCACATGCAACATATAACATGCATAATCTTATGAATAAGAGTAGACAGAAGCCTACCTTAAAGACAAACCAAAAATCCTTGAATTATCTAGTAGACGTCCGTCCTCACTACAGGATCTTAAAGTACTATCACGCTATAAAAATTATAATCTACTCATCAATACGAGAATAACAATACCAATATTGCACCATTGTTCTTGGGGTCTAAAAAATCACACCAAAATTCCTATATGGTCTCCACTTATAAAAAATTTATTTTTGAGACCAACTCAACATACATACATGATCAAGGCATCATATCCCGCAATAATGGCTGAAAACTAAGCTAATTTGGGGCTGAAATAATGCCCTAAAGGCTATTGGGGTGATGGTAAAAAATAATTAAAATTTCTCCAATTAAGGGTGGAATATGTCCTTAATAAGGATGATAATCAGTAGCATAGATGTTAAATAAGATTCCCAATAACCAAAAAACTCAAATTTTATGATATCTCACCCTTTAGAGCCTTTTCTCTCAAGAGATGGGTGAAAAGTGAGCTAATTTTCAACCTAAGGGGTTTATTTGTATCCCTCTAGGGAATTAGGTGCTGCAATCAGACACCCAGGTGTGCAATCACACTATCTGACCTCAAGAGCAGAGGTGCGATCTCTATCTAAGAAGGTGCGATCATATGCTTCCAAGTACTAGTTGAAACTTGGAAATCTTCTAAGTTTCCGCCAAGGCCTCTAGATTCATTTAGAATTTGATATATGCAAATGAAATATAAAACCATATCAAATTCAGTGTTCTGTATGCAATGGAGAAGTCAAATTTTCTATTTAAGGTCATTTCAACCAATTATGGGTCCCACACCTATATTTTTATTTTTCCAACTTTCCAACCAATAGGTCAAAATGAGCTCAGATGCATCGATACCTGAACTGAAGGGCTACCAAGAATAAAATTGATATTGTGAAGCTCTTGGAGCATTCAGAATTTGCATTCGAGATTAATTTACTGGATTTTTTTTCTGATGGCCATTTGGAATCGGTGAAGAGTTTTAAACGAGGAATTGACTCTAAATACAAAACAAACTGCCTAGTAACTGAACTTTTTATCCAAAAAGACAGAAATGACTTGGGGAAGATATGGTAATCGTTTAACGAAAAAAATAAGCAAAAATATGAAAAGTGTCCTAGAGAGTCATTACAATAATCACTACTTAAAGAACTTTTGTCTGAAAAAGTCAATGGATAGAAAGATCTCAAAAGATCAAAAGGATAAGGTATTGTGCCTGCATGCTCCAAATATGACTTCACAGATAACCTCCACAAAGAGAGAACACTTCTAAGGTACATTGACACAGGTATCCGTTTTTTCAACTAGCTCTCTCACCTCACTCCCACAATACCAAAATCAACTTCAACCACTAACTGGCCTCCAACTGAATAAAAAAAGAATGATGCATGCAAATCTGAAACACAAATCACTCGTACCATCTCGATACTGTCACAAATAAACAAAGTCTACCCCTAGCCAACAAAAACCCTAGACATGAGTCATACTACTGACTTCAAATCCAAATGTATCATTCCTTTACCATTCCGCACCTGCTAACCCCTCCAAATCAGGAGGAAAATCACCTGTGTAATGTTATCTCAAAGAACTCAAAGAACTAAAGTTGATCAGCTAAAAGTCGACAGGACAATTATGAAAATAAGCCTATAAGGTTCTATCTAAGCAAACAAATGGAGATATTCATACAATGCAATCTATGTGAATGCTAAAACTATTCTGGATAGTAATCAAACTGAAATCCGGATGTGCGAAGCATAACTTCTTATCATTGAACGATCCTTTCCAGGATATCCTATCAATCGAGAATGAAACCACACTGAATCAAACTCAAGAATTATACTTATGTTGAGTACATCATCTAAAAATCTCAACAACAATGCCACCAATGATGAAACAAACCAATAAACTCAAGAAATGATCACAAGAATGACCATCTACCTTTATATCTCTAACTCCACTTTTGATAGAAAAACCATAACAGGATAAAAAAGGAGTGCACAGTCCCCCTTCGTATACCAAGACCAGATCATCAAAAGGATATGAACCCAAAAAATCTAAGAGATAAATCGAACCTATCTTGACACTAATTAAAAAATCGCTATCAGGTGATTAACTATCTACAGTGAAGAACGGTTCTCAAAACTAGTCAAGCTCACAAATGAGCTATATAAAGATGGTAATGAATACAATAACCTTCTCTACCCATGAGGCATGTATACGGATCTCAAACTCAAGAACGATCAATATAACTTAATTTCCAACTCTAGAACCATACAGACCCACAGAAGGTCAACTTAACTTTGATACCAAAATTAACTCCACAGTTAAACAAAAGAGGGATACAATCAAACTCGCCTCGCTATAGGGAAGAAATTATCAAATTGGACTCTAGTTGTTTAAGCCATTCAATAAGAACCACAATAATGAAATTCTAAATCGATAAACCTTGTATAAACAGCTACTTAGTGATGATCAACAAGATCAAACAATGACAACAATAGCAATAGCCATATCAACATCAATATAATGAAAAGGCGGTAAAAAAATTAAAATCAATAGCAAGTACCACTGAAAGGCCGTCATAAGGCCAATGTGCCAAGATAATAGGACTCAACCCAAATGTTACATCCATAAGAAGAAAATATCAATACTGATCTACACCATCCACTACTAAAACAAATAAACTATGGGGGTAGTCATATAATCATGAATTCAATAACAAGGCACAAAATAACAAACATGAACTCATTAAGGCTTATAATTATCAATAGCTATGAGGTCCCCAATACATATAATGAAAAAGGTAAATATGGGGAAATAAAGATAGTCGTATTATGGTGAAATCCACAATCACATGCCTGACGAGTATAAGGGAGAACAAATTGGAATGGGTTCATACTCAGACTGACTAAATTATCAATCGAGTTGCCAAGTGCACTATTTCTAACAAAAGGTGCCATATCAATATAAGGCTGATCTGAATGAGCTTAGCAACCAATAATCCCTTAATGTGGACAATCTTTATACTAATATCCTTTCTCTCTATAATGAAAACAAGCTTTTGGAATACTTTGAGGTGCCACACACTCTGATTTAAAATGATCACCTAGACTAACCTGAGAGTAACCCCTAATCTGAATTGCTACATGCATAGAACTGATGGTATGCAAGTGAAGTTGATCTCTTTTAGATGGATCCTTACTTCCGACTCAAATACCAATAGCACTATACTGAAAGCATGGCCTATTAACCCAAACTCCATAAGTCTCGATACATGCTGTCTTTATAGCCCTCATATAATCAATAACTTGATAGAAGTAATACCCAACTACTATCTTGTGGACCGATGCCAAGAGGAGTGGCAACGCTAAACCCCTAATAAAACCATGCACCATGTTCAACTCAGAAAAATATAGCATAAGAATATGCCTGGCCCAATCTAGAAACCTGATCTCATATTTTGAAGCTGGTCATAGAACCCTGATGAACCCCAACAATTCAAAATTTTGTATGGGAACTACTCGATGTCTTGAATGTCATCCATAACTGTGGGGTTTTACAATAGGCTTGAGATCCCCAATACTGAGCCTCGAAGGGCTAATGTTATCATGATCTCTACTAGAGCTTGAGTTGGCCCCAAATCCTTTAGTTATTTTTGAAGATGTTCGATATCTATCACTGACTCTCTTGTCTGATATTGTACTAAGGCTTTGAAACACGTGTCAAAATATCATTCGTGTATATTGACTATCTTTCATCATTTATTTGGGATCAAAAAGAGTCAAAGAACATGCATGAAGTTCATAGCAATGCAGATATGTGATAAGGTGTCAAGAAATAAATTTTCTAAGAATGTCCCTATTTTCTCCTAAAGATAGTTTGCAGACATCTCCACACTGATTTGTAGGACTCAACTAAATACTTAGGTCTTATAATAATACACCGGTGAGCCTAGGATCAGATACCAATTTGTCATGACCTAATTTCTCAGGTCATGTTGGCGCCTACTATAACCCACTAGTAGGAAACCCAAACCCGTAATCCAAAATGGCTAGTAATGGACAACCCAACAGGATAAAAGAAAGAATGTGGAATAAATTTAATGAAATATCTAATACATAATATAGTGCAAAAATCTGGTGGTATCAGTACTAGAATTCTAATATAATCATAATACGAAAATGAAATACCTAGTGAATTACCTAATACAACTTATCTTCAAATACAACGTAGAGACTAGTCTAACACACAAGAGGGAGGTAAGTTATACTCTGAATGCCAGGATCTTACTCTAAGTCTCTGAACCATGGTTTCTCCATATGATGTAAACATTAACGGTGATAACCCACATGATCTGTAGGCTACAAAAGTATACTATAAGTACCAAACATATGGTACTTAGTAGGAAACTACCAATTGAGCTCCAAAGATAATACAGATATGTAAAACATATAAACAAATTGGAAAACTTCATCCAAATATCCAATAACCACATAAGCAAGACAATGAGATAATAATGATAAATTATCCTCTTTAGGCTGAAGAGACAAACATAATAAGGATAAGAAAGTATTAAGGATGAGCTATCCTATTCCTGCTATACTCAGGATTCTCCATACTATACCATATATCCCTGCACAATATATGTATAGAGGGTGAAGGAAGGATGTATAATAGGATATAAGGCCAAGGAATGAATATACAATCTGAAAAAAAATAAAGGAAGGGATATCCAGTAATACAAAACTACATTAGCTATATATATATAGGTTAACTTAAAGTATAGCCTGCATCATATGACTAGCATTTTAAGACCTCATAATCATAGTAGGAACTAGTGCTAGAATACTCACGGTTGCTAATCCATATGTCTAATCATGAAATAATTATGTATAATAATGAAATTGAAAGATCGAAGAGTTAGAATCATACCTTGAATTTGATACTGAATCAATAACCAATCTTCCATAAATTAGCCATAACAATAATCATAAAAATAATAATAAAAATATAAATAACAATGCAAGTAACTGGCTAGTCAAGGCAATAAAATACCTAGCTGAGCCTATCATGTACCTCCACTGCCCAAGGCTTAGAAGGTTCAATCAACATATAACACATAACAAAGCCTAGTCATCACCCATACCTATGCAACCCCACATACAGGTTGATATATATATATATAAGCGCATACTGGTCGTAGGTAATGCCAATGCAAGAACAAATGCAAAGTATATAATTGATAGAGCAACTATAATAGAACTCAAACCAGTATGTATATAGTCAATAGGAAAAATTAAACCATTTATAAATATCATCAAGACTTGGAATTGAACCGATCATAAATATAATCAAAACTAAAAATTGAATCGATAATAAATATCATTAAGACTCAGAATTGAACATGTCATAAATATCATCAAGACTCAAAATTAAATCGGTCATATATATGATCAAGACTCAAAATTGAACTGATCAGAAATATCATTAAGATGCAAAATTAAACCATATAAATATCATAAAGACTCAGAATTGAACGAATCATTAATATCATCTAGACTCGAAATTGAACTGGTCAAAAATATAATCAATACACTCAATATCAGCAATATCATCGATATAATCAGCACACCTATATATATAACATCAATATTGTAGTCTAACATCAGGTTTTTGGTTAATATTTATATCATCAATACATCATCTTTCTATGTCCAGTACCAAAGAGATGAGTATATAGATATATTGGTGTATGGGCTCAAGCCATGGCTAAAAAGAGTATAAGTCTATAAATGTTTTACTTGGAGTAAACTTCAAGACTAAATTATTATAAATGTATAGAAAGGGTCAGAATCTCTCACAACCAGAGTAATTAGTAGTATCAAATTATAGATCAGAATCTGTTATGGTCATATCTTTAAAATATCATTATTAATCACTTTTAATCATATAAATTATCCATTAATATAGGAAA
The DNA here is from genome assembly GCA_030864225.1 of Capsicum baccatum var. pendulum. Taxonomy (NCBI): domain Eukaryota; kingdom Viridiplantae; phylum Streptophyta; class Magnoliopsida; order Solanales; family Solanaceae; genus Capsicum; species Capsicum baccatum. Next base: position 142,651,263 of record CM061559.1, read on the forward strand.
TTGTTTTTATGATGAAATGCCATTTTATGGTAAAAATGCAGCTTAACCTTTATTTAGGAAAAACAATAATAAGATCATATTTTAGATAGAATTGCATCAATTACCGATACAATGTTCATGAATGTACCAAATCTAAGCATGCCATCACCAGTATTAAAACAATGGAACCTTAAGCATCAATATGATCATAACTACAACCACATCTTTTATAAGGATAAACACTTCATGGATGTCCAACCGATCTCATAACACAGACATGAGCCCAATAATGTGTCTACAATAATTAAAACATCATAATCATAGCCTTAGGCACACATACGTATCTGGAATTCATATCAATAATTATATTTGTATGCCATATCACAACTATAACCCATAGTATAACTATGAGGCATATCATATCCATAGGCTAAAATTCAAAACTATAAGACATATCACATCTATGACCATATATCATAATCCAGGGAATACCCTCACCATTCATCAAGTCATTAAGTAACCTTATTCTAAAGGTTCAATAGTCTCAACTTTGCCCAATATCTGCAAGAAGTCCATATGGTCTAACCGAAAGAACCCACTTCAATTCCTCAAATTCCATATTTAGGCAATTTATACCTTGACTAGGTTAAGGTATCTAAATTCACTTCTTGAGTGTACATAATCCATAATCAAGTTTATGATAGGAATCCCCACCTAGAAACATAAGAAATTACGTCAATTCCACCTAAATTATGCTCTCAAGATCACTAGAATAGTCTAAATAAGGTTAAACATACAAAATATGCTTCTAATACTTAAAACACATCCCAAACCTTATCATATCATATCTACTCTAAAGTTATCTCAATCTAGTAAGAAGGCAATAGGATTCTCAAAATGTGATCGACATTTCACCTTATGGGTAAAAACCCTCATATAATCCCAAACTTCAATAGTCAAGACTAAGTCATTCTACCTATAATCAATCTTAACATTCACATTTATATGCAATGTATAAAATGCATCATCTAATGAAGAATAGTATACAAAAGACGACCTTAAAGACAAACTACAAATCCTTAAATCATCCAAAAGACCTATGTTCTAACTTTACTAACAGAACCTATACTGCGGCCTTGTCGTAATGGGCATTCCAAGTTTATCCAAGATCGGAGACTAGCCCCATTACTTAACCCAACTTCCAGCCGTCTGCCTTAAGTTGATTGAATTCCGAGCATGTAACAAGATAGTGTACAACTCACATAAAGATTATAGGAATAGATCACAATTGTGACCGATCCAACCGAGTCCAACCATCCCATGCCAATGATCCAACCATGCCAAACCATACCAAAATAAGGGCCATAACCAATGATATTCAAAAAAATAATATAATTAATACAAAAATGAAATATGATAGAATAATGAGAAATTATGGCTGATGATGCCAGCCTTTCAGCCTATTCCAATACCAAGGCTGACACCTATACCGATCCTGCCCATACTGACCCATAGAAATACCACAAAACCTTATCAAAAAGAGTAATAAAATTTGATTAAGACATGACCTCAAATAGACAAAACTAATATCCAAAATAAAGTTATAATGTCTAAATATATTTAGAACATGAAATGATGCCTTTCGAAAGGATGTAAGCTCACCACTTCAGTTCAAATGTTTTCCATAAGTCAGTCACTATGTAGGAGGAGTAAAATGCCAGTTCCTTCATAGCAAAGGTATACATTTGCTAGTAGATAGGGTTAGCGAGTTACTGCTAGCATGATCTCAGGATAAGGATAAAATAATGCCATTTATAAAACCAAGTAGAACCATCTATGATGCATACAACCATACATATATATATGACCATGCTGGTAAAGGGACCTAGTTTATCATGACATTAAAACCTTTACCTGGCTATATAGCTTTGTCATCCTAAACCATCCATGAGTAATATAGGTTCAACTCTCCTTGTTGAAAGGGCCCAGTGCGTGTAGCTGCATGACCAAGGAAGTATCCCATCAGATAACTAGTACATCCACAAAATAAAGTGCGACATCATGAACACAGTCACCAAGATCAATCTCATATCGACAAATATGCGTTTCCTATTTTGGTCCCCTCGGGATGTCTATCTACCTTCCACAGCTTTGCTACACATTGCGCCATTATTAACCCTATTAAAACCATTTTGCAAATAAAAAAACCATTATCCATTTATTAACTAAGGCCATTGATATTGGTATCATCATACTAACCATTACTTGCTAGTATCATCCATAGCCAACCATTTATAGGTTTAAGGAGACTTTTAAGTGCCCATCCTTTTACCATATTAAACATTTAGGAAATTTCTATATTCCCCACAAGCATAACAAAATAGCCTTTAGCCTTTCCAAACTATTTAAACCATGCATAAATTCCTTACCAAGTTTAAAACATGCAAGAGTTCCATTAGAAGAAGGTAATGCAACGAACATATCTTTATAAGCATTTTTATCAAACACAGTGGGGGTATAATATGACCAAATTCAATTCCAAATTCCATTAAACCATTCCCATGCAATATTATTATCCAAAACCACCATTAACGCATATAAAAGCATAATTAAAACCAAGGGAAACTATAACCAAGCAATTAACATCAAAACCCCCAAATTATTTTTTAAAGCCAAAACTATGTAATAGTAAAACCATGCAAACATTCATATAAACCATGCCTTCAAGTAAAATTAACAATGAGGGAATATAAACATACCTTAAACCAAGATGATGACGAAAATAAATCACTAAAAAGGCCCAAATTCAATCCTTTGGTTGAAACCCTAACTCTCTTAAGAGAATTATGGAGTGTTTAGGAAGAGTTTCTAAGTGTTAATGAAATATAATATTAGGGTGAATATCCTACCAAGTAGGTTAGAAATTGTGTGGCCCCATTAGGATAAGTAGGAAAATGTCCAAAATAAACCCACTTAAGTTGCACAAAATTCCCATCACAGGGATACAACTGGACTTCACGTGTCGTACCCTCCCAATAAGATTTGTATCCACCACTCATATCCAAGCCTCAACCCTTGGATCAAACATTGTCTAGTATATAACTCATCTAACCACATTGTAACCACAACATACAATCTATATCCATGACCCATATCCTTGGAAGAATAAAATACCTAGGGAATTTAGACATTATCCATCATACGAGTCTAGGATACGATTTGTACCCTTAATTATGGCTCATAGTGAGCCACTCATACTTAGATCTATCCTAAGTAGCCAAGTCTAAGAATAAGTTAAGGATCCAAACAATTAGTAACCACCAATACGACTCATACCCTTAAGTCATACCCATTCTAGTAACCAAAATGTATCCCACCAACAAACACTGGACAGTATACGCCCGGACCATACCACCTATACCCCTACATACGACTCATACCCATGAGTCATATTAGGTTCAGAGATTAGAATTCTAGGAAATTTTCTATGGTCCAGAAACTAAGGTGTTTTAGTCTCCCCCCAGGAACATTTGTCCCTGAATGACGGACAAGGTAGGGGTAACCACTCACTAGACTCATTTATATTATACTATCAAACATATTCCCAATCTATAACAAGGTTTTAAAATAATGAGGCAAGGATATTGATCTTTCCTTTAATAAAGCTCAAAAAATAAAGATGTGTTAAAGACATATACCTGCCGCAAAAATCACAAGAGCAGAAAATAAAAGCGATTATTTGGACTTTATGTCCTCTTCCACTTCCCACGTAGCTTCTTCCACTTTATGGTTCCACCAAAGAACCTTAACCGCAGCCACATCCTTGGCCCTCAACGATGAACTTGCCTATCTAAGATTACAATTGAAACCTCTTCATAAGACAAGGAATAAGTGAGACCCAATCCTTCCAAAGGAACAACTGATGAAGGATCACCAATGCACTTTCTCAAGATAGAAGGCAACTCCAGTTCATAAGAAATCCACATAGGACTTTTGGGATCTTTGGGCAACCTTAAGCTATCCTGAATTACCGTCACCTTCACCATATCCTGGTAAACCAAATCGGGACCAAACATGTTTGCCTCACAAGGATCAAACCAACCAATAAGAGATCTACACCTCTTGCCATACAATGCCTTAAAAAGGGCTATGCCAACACTAGAATGTCAGCTATTATTGTAAAAAAATTCCACCAAAGGTAGATTCTCAACCTAATTAAGACAATAATTAATCACAAAGGGCCGAAGCATATCCTCCAATGTATGAATTGTTCTCTCTAGTTGCCCATCCATCTGTGGATGAAAATTGATACTCAAATAAAGACCAAATAAAGAATTCCATATTAATCACTTTCCAATTCCATTTGAGAAAATTAATTTCTTGATATAGCCCTACTTAACTTATGTGCTCAACCTTGACCTATTGACACACCATGCATTTTGCCTTAAAATCAGCCATATCTCTTTTTATACCATTTCACCAATAGATCTCCTTGAGATCATGATACACCTTAGTTGAGCTAGGATGAAAAACATATTGCGACTCATGCTTCCTAGCCAAAACCCTTTGCCATAACTCGTGGACATTAGGAACACACAACCTCCCTTGGTACTGTAAAGTACCATCACCACTGATGTCAAATGCCACTACCTTTTACCCACTAACATCACCCTTGATTTTCATCAAGATGGGATCTAACACTTGTTTCTCCTTAATTTCTGCACTAAGAGATGATCTAACCACTTCTTGCACCCCCACACCACCTTCCTTGGAGTCCAAATGGAAAACTTCAAGATTAGACAAATGGTGAATATCCTTCACCAATTCTCGCTTTCCTTCCTCCACATGAGCTACACTTCTAATCGATAACCTACTTAGAGCATCAACAACCATATTAGCGTTACCTGGGTGATAGTGAAGACTCATATTATAATCTTTGAGAAGTTCAAGCCATCTCCTCTACCTGATATTAAGCTCTTTCTAGGTGAACACATACTTTAGACTCTTATTATAAGAAAAGATAACTAAATTGATACCATAAAAATAATACTGCCATATTTTCAAAGAAAACACAACTGCCAACAACTCCAAATCATAAGTAGGATAATTCCTCTAATATAGTTTCAACAACCTTAAAGCATCAGGAATGACCTTCTAATGTTGCATCAACACACAACCACACACTACCCAAGATGCATCATAATAAACCATGAACCCATCACCACCTTTTAGAAAAGTCAAAATTTAAGCTGAAGTTAACTTATCCTTAAACTTCTCGAAACTCCCTTCACAAGAATCCGACCAAGAAAACATGACATTCTTCTAAGTTAACTTTGTCAAAGGAGCAACTATCAACAAAAAGCATTCCATAAACCACCTATAATACTCGTCTAAACCTAAGAAACTTACAATATTGGATGGAGTTGCAGGTCTAGGTCACCTCTTTACTATACAACCTTTTGTAGATCCATCCCTTCACTAGAAATAATATAACATAAGAAAGTCACAGAGTTCAACCAAAACTCATACTTGGAGAACTTGGCATACAACTATTGTACCTTTAAGGTCTGTAACACTACACAAAGGTGATTAGAATGATCTACCTCACTCTTCAAATAAACCAAAATGTCATCAATAAACACAATAACGAAGACATCAAAATACTACCTGAATACCCTATTCATCAAATCCATAAACCCTGTCGAAATGTTAGTAACCCAAATAAAATCACCAGAAATTCAAAGTGCCTATATTGAGTACAGAAAATGTTTTGGGTATATCCACCTCCCTAATCTTTAGCTGATGGTACCTACACAAAAAATCTATCTTATAAAAGAACTTGGCACCTTCCAGCTAGTCAAACAGATCATTTATCCTTGGAAGAGGATACTTTTTCTTGATTATCACCTTGTTCAACTACTTGTAGCCAATATACATCTAAAGGGAGCCATCCTTCTTGCACACAAACAAGACTGGTGCACCCTAAGGATATACACTAGGAAAAATAAACCCCTTATCTAGAAGATCCTTAAGTTGCTCCTTGAGTTCCCTTAACTCAGTAGGAACCATTATATACGGAAGAATAGAAATTGTACGAGTGTACAGAAGCAAATCAATACAAAACTCTATTTCCCTATCCGGAGGAACACCAGGAAGATCATCTGAAAAGCCATCTGGAAACTCATTAATCACCGAAACTAACTAGAAAGAAGGACTTTTTAAGTTAGAATCTATAACCCAAACAAAGTGATAACGATAACCTTTGGAGATTAACCTCTAAGCTCTAAGATAAGAAATAAACCTCCCCTAGGAGTTAAAAAAACCCTCATATTCTATAACTAGTTCATAAAGGAACCTAAAACTAACCCTACGGGTCTGATAATCCAAAGACGTAATTTTTAAGAGTGTAACCAGTCCATACCCAGAATAACATTAAAATTCATCATATTCAAATCAAATAAATCCACCAAGGTCTTCTTTCACCCAGCAGATACGATACCCCCTATAGACTCTATTAGTAATAATAGTGTATCCTATAGGGGTAGAAATAAAAAAGGGATCTAAAATAACTTATGGATCAAAGCTAAAACAAACTACCATATAAAGAGTCACAAAGAAGAGAGTAGACCCCAAATTAAGAAAATAATATACATTAGGAGAGAAAATTTGTAACGTACCAATAATGACATTAGGTGATACCGTTGATTCTTATCGGGAACTATACAACATATTTTGACCAATACTAGGACCAAGAGCAGTAACAGAAGTAGGTGCCACACCACCATATGTAGGAGTAGAAAATGAAGCCATATTAATCTTATTCTCCCCGTAGTAACCTTATTGACTGAACAATCCCTGAGTCGATGGACTACCTGGCCGCACTTGAAGCATTTTTTCCTTTCTTCATCGCAATAACCCCAATGAGAATGACCACAAAACTAACAAGGAGGACAAGAAGGAACTGAATGACCTCTGATCGCCTGAGATTGGGCCCCCTTATTCAGAGAATTGTCATCACTATAATGATGCCTGTCACCTGACTGATAAGGAGCACTAGCAGAAAAGTAGGAACCAAAATTCTCCCATTTCTTATTTTTCCATTTTCTACCATCTCCACCATCATGAGACTAAGTTCCTCCTCTATAACAAAACCTGCTTCTCTGACCTTGCCTATCCCCAAACTCTGCCTGCTTCTTCTTCTCATTCTCTACCTACTATATATGAATAGTTAACCTAGAGATGTCTATATCTTTATTAGCAAGGTAGTCTTTGTCTCTGCAAGCAGATCTCGATTCAACCCAAATGTGAACTTCTTCATTCTAGCTCACATGTCAACTACAAAATCAGGGGCATACCTTGACAATTGGTGAAACATCAAGGAATATACCTGTACAAATATCATCCTCTTCTTGAGGTTCACAAACTTCTCCATCTTTGCTTCTCTTAACTTTTAGGGAAAGTAAAGATCCAAAAAAGCACCAATGGAGTCATCCCACTAGGATGACTCCTCCACATCTCCTCTATCTTTACCCCACTCTTTATTCTACTGATATGCTACTTTTTTGAGTTGATAAGCTTCAAAGTTCACCCCATCCCCATTAGTATCCTGCATTACCCAAAATATTTTTTCCATCATATCTAAGAAGACTTATAGTTTCTCTTTTACCTTCACTCTTAAAAAGGTGAGAGGAACCATCATTATTAAGTGGACAAACTTTATGGCCTCAACAAATAAAGAAACAGAAACATCCTGCTTGGCCTGAGAAGCAATAAACATAGCAATAGCATGAATAGACCGATAAAATTCGGCATTAGTAACCTTGCCTTGAGGAGGACTAGTAGCAACTAGTGGAACTCTAGAACTATCAAGGATAGGACTGTGAGATGAAATATGAACCGCAAAAGTAGGATGCACCCCTTTAGCATTAGCCCTGAATTGGATAAAAGAATTTCACTGTGTTTCAGATCTGCAAGGAATGATCTGAATGACGAACAAATAAGGATTAGACAAGATTGCAGGACCAAGAATTCAAACTTAAAGATAGAATACCAAAAAAGTTAAATATTCCTATATGCCTTATATCCTCACCCTTATGAGTGTGAGGCGCTATACACCGCTAAAAGAGACTCTACTCAAAATAGATTTGTGGACTCCTAATTGACCATGAACCTAGGATCTAATACTAAATTTAAATGGCCCACCCTGGATCTTTGTTGTATTTGGCATCCCAAGTTCAGCTAGCACTGGAAACTACCCCTGTTGCCCAACCCAACCTCCAGTTTCCTACCCTGAGTTTGATTAATTCCTAGCATATAACAAGATAGGTTACAACTCACATAAAGACCTTTGGAATAGATCACAATTATGACCAACTAAACCAAGTTCAACCATCCTATGCTAATGATCAAACCATGCCAAGCCATACAAAAACAAGGGCCATAAACCAGGCCACAAATAAGGGTGTTTCAAAATATAATATAATTAATCTAAAAATGAAATATGATGGAACAGTAAGAAATTATGTTTGATGATGCCAGCCTCCCAGCCTATTCCAAAGTTTGATGATGCCAGCCTCCCTGCCTATTCCAAAGCTAAGCCTGACAACTATATCGATCTTGACCATACCAACCCATAGGAGTGCGACAAAACCTCTATCCAAAAGAGTAAGGAAATTTAATTTAGGACATGCCCTTAACCATAGCCAAAGTAAAGTCCAAATGTCTAAAAATATCCATAGTATGAAATGATGCCTTCCTAAAAGATGGACGCTCATCACTTTAGTCCAAATGTTATCCCCCAGTCAATCACTATGTAGGAGGAGTAGAACAGTCGGTTCCTGCATAACCTGAGTGTACAACCACTAGTAGACATGGTTAGTGAGTGACCACAAGCATGATCTCAGGATAAGGATAAAATAAGGTCATTTATAAAACCAAGTAAAACCATCCATGATGCATCCAATCATATATATATATATATATATATATAACCATGTCGTGCAAAGGACTGACTTTAGCATGCTTTTAAAAGCATTAAAAATGTTATGTATCTTAGCCATCCTAAACCACCCATGGGCTAGATGGATTTAGCTTTCCCTATTGAAAGGGAACCAGTGCATGTAGCCACACGACCAGGGATACTTTAAATTGTTGACAGACCAAGCATTTGGCAACAAAATTAGACACATCTCTTTTTATTCCATTCCACCAATATATCTCCTTAAGATCATGATACATTTTTGTCGAACCAGGATGAACAACATAGTGATTCATAAACCTCAGCCAAAACCCTTTGTTACAACCTATCGAGTAAGGAACACATAATCTTCCTTGGTACCTCAATGTACTATCACCACTGATTTCAAACACCATTACGCTTTGCCCACTAACATCGCTATTGATTTTCATCAAGATATGATTTAGCATTTTCTTCTCCATAATATCTGCATTAACATAGAAAAAAACCACTTCCAGCACTATCACACCACCATCCTCAAAGTCTAGAAGAAGGACCCCAAGATTATCTAAGTGATGAATATCCTTCACCAACTCCTACTTTCCCTTTTCATATGAGCTAAACCCCTTATGGATAACCTTGTAAGAGCATCAACAACAACATTAGCTTTACCTGGGTGGTAGTGAAGACTCATATCATAGTCCTTAATAAGCTGTAACCATCCTCTTTGCCTAAAATTAGCTCCTTCTGAGCAAACACATACTGTAGACTCTAATGATTAGAAAAGATTCTCACATGCATTCCATATAAATAATACTACAAGATTTTCAAAGTAAAGACCACCGCTAAAACCTCTAAATCATGTGTATGATAATTCTTCTCATGTACCTTCAACTTCTTGGAAGCATAGGCAATCACCTTCTTATGTTTCATCAAAAAACAACCAAGTTCCACTAGGGGCGTATAACAATAAACCACAAACCCCTCATTACCCTCAGGCAATGTAAAAATTTTAGAAAAAGTTAGCTTATCCTTAAGATTCTCAAAACTCCGCTCACACGTATCCGACCAAGAAAACTTTATCTTCTTCTGAGTCAACATAGTCAATGGGGCAACTATTATCTAAAAACCTTCGACGAACCGCCTATAATAACAAGCCAAATCTATGAAGCTTCGAATATCGATTGGAGTCATGGGTCTAGGCCACCTTTTAGCCAGAACCACCTTTTGCGGATCTATCATGACCCCTCGCTAGAAATAATATAACCCAAAAAAGTCATAATATTCAACCAAAACTCTCACTTAGAGAACTTGGCATACAACTACTGTGCTTTCAAGGTCTTCAACACCATACAATTATGATTAGTGTAATCCACCTTACTCTTAGAATAAACTAGAATGTCAACAATGAAAAGAATGACAAAAAGATCTAGAAATTGCCTGAAAACCCTATTCATCAAATCCATAAATACCGTTAGGCATTAGTAAAACCAAATGACATCACCAGGAACTCAAAATGCCCTTACTGAGAATGAAAAGTTGTCTTAGGGATATTCTCTTCCCTAATCTTAAGCTTATGACACCTGGACTGAAGATATATCTTTGAAAAAAACTTGTCACTTTGCAACAGATCAAACAAGTCATCTATTCTTAGAAGAGGATACTTGTTTTTAGTCATTACCTTATTCAACTGCCTATATTCAATGCACATCCAAAGGGAACTATCTACTTACATACAAATAATATCGGTGCACTCTAAGCGGATATGCTTGGACGGATGAAACCCTTATCTAAAAAATCCTTAAATTGTTCCTGGAGTTCCCTCAACTCAGCCAGAGCTAATCTATAAAGATAAATAGATATTGAACGAGTGTTTGGAACCAAATCAATACCAAACTCAATCTTTTTATCTAGAGAGACTAGAAAGATCATCTAAAAAGACCTCAGGAAACTCATTTACCACTAAAATTGAATGTGAATAAGGACCTTTTGAGTTAGAATCTTTAACACAGACACAGTGATAGAGACAAACCTTAGAGATTAATCTCAGAGCTCTAAGATACAAAATAAACCTTTCCCTAGGAGCTAGGGAACCACCCTCCCATTTAATAACCGATTCACCAAAGAGCCTAAGGACAACCTTTCGGGAATGAAAATCTAAGAACACATAACAAGAGTGTAACCAATCCATCCCTTGAATAATATCAAAATCCACCATATCATGTTCAAACTAATTAACCAAAGTCTGCCAACTACCAACAGATACTACACACCCCTTGTAGACCATTTAAGAAATCACTAAGTCATATATCAGGGTAGAAATAGAAAAAGGATCCAAAATAACCTCGTAATCAAAAATAAAATACTTACCTATAAATGGGGTCACATCAGAAAGAGTAGAGCCAAGATCAAGCAATCAAGACACATCATGAGAAAAAAACTGTAATGTACTAGTCACGGTATTAGATGATCCATCAAGTTCCAGTCGATTAGCAAGAGAATATAACTTATTCTGACCTACGCCAGTACCAAAAGCGGAAAAAGATCAGAAGCAACACCCTTTGATGCAGGAGTAGAGGATGAAGCAATCAGATCTTTGATCGACACTAAAGAACCCTTACCAATTGGAAAATTCCTGAGCATATGGCCTGGCTGGCCATATTTAAAACATATGTTCCCCCTTCATTATAAAATTCCCAATAAAGATGACCACAGAACCAACAAGAAGTTTATGAAGAAGCCTATTGAACCCCAATCGCCTGAGATTAGGCACCCTGTGCTAAAAAATTATCGCCACCCTTCTGACACCTATCACCCAGAAATCACCCGCTTCTTATTTTTCCATTTATCTCCATACCGAACACCCTGCTACTTGGCATCACCTTTCTTAGAGAACTTGCTTCTCTTACCTTGCCTTTTCTCAAACTCTACCTATTTTATCTTTTAATACTTCACCTATTACATGTAAAAAGACAACCTAAAAATATCCATATCCTTGATCAGCAATGTAGTCTTACTTTCAAGGATCAAATTCTGTAATAGTCCAAAAGTGAACTTTATCATCCCCATGTTCATATCAGACACTATGTCCGGAGCATACCTTAACGGTTGATGAAATTTCAAGGCATATTTCGTGAATGACATTTTTCCTTAGTTAAGATTCACAAATTCTACCATCTTTTCTTCCCTTATTCTTATAGAAAGAAAAGACATAGAAAAATATTTGAGAAACTCTCCCATAAGGAGAACTTCTCAACATCACCTTTATCCCTATCCCATTCCTTGTACCATTAGGAGAAGATACAAAATTTACCCTATCCACATTTATGGATTGCATTACCCTAAAAAAATTTTCCATTTCATTCAAGAAACCCTGTGGATCCTCCTCCAATATCAAACCAGTAAAAGTAAGAAAATTCATATTTATAAACTGGCTAACCCTTGTGGCCACTGCAGATGAAACACCAGATGCATCCTTCTCTGCCTGAGCAACAACTTACTAAGCAATAATATGAATTATTCAGCAAAATTTTTGCATTAGTCACCTCATATTAAAGAGGATTAGTAGAAATTAATGGAACTCTAGAAACATCAGGGAATAGACCCTAGACCGAGTATGGATCCCCTGAGTAGTACGTGTCCTTTCAACATTGTCCGTACTTGGGATAGAAGAGTTACCTTGAGTCTCAAATCATCAAGGCGTTATCTAAAAGTAAACTGACCAGGATTGGAAAGAACCTTAGACCTTGCATCTTAAAAATAGAATATCAAGAAAGTGAAAAATTCCTAAATACCTCATATCCTCTCACTTATGAGTGTGGCACACTACAGACACCTAAAAGAGACTTTACTAGACACAACTTTGTGGACTCCCAATTGACCATGAACCTAATGCTCTGATACCAACTTGACATAACTCAAACATAGGCCTTATTGTAATGGTCATAACTAGGACTGTAGACCACCCTCGCTACCCAACTCATGCAACCTACGAGTATCTTGAGTCGAATAAATTATGAACGTATAACAAGTTAGCTTTATTGTGAAATCCAAGACTCTGGGATAGGTCTATGACAATGACCAACCAATCGAGTCCAACTATCTGATACCAACCAATAATTATAACCAAACCAAACCATAATCCAAAACTATAACCATATGAGTTCCAATATAGTTATATAATCGTAAAATAAAATAGGATGGAAGATAAGAAATATATTCCAATGATATCAGCCTAATGCAAATGCCAATACTAAGGTTGATACCAATATCGATCCCGCCCATACCAACCCTGTAATGCCCCGAATCTGGAACCTAGAATGTTATACGATGGCCGTGGCTCCAAAGGACCACAAGCTAATCTATGACTGATATCTGTAACTGAGAACTACATGATATATTGTATAAATGCAGAATATAAGTTGTAAGACTGTAAGGTTCAAAACTATAGCATGTCTGATAAAACATTATATGAATGGGGTATAGAAATACCAAAAATTGAAATAAATTATCTGAACATACTGTAGTCTGAAAGCCTCTAAACTATCTTAAAACTATAGAGTTAATGGTATATATGTAAACTAACTCTGAACAACAGAAATAAACTAAGTACTGAAGGAATAACATAATCAAATAATAACATTCTCAAATGATGAGGACTCATTACTGACTCTGAATGCAAAAGCTAGAATGCTACTGATGCTCTGGAACTCATACTTCTGAACCTATGGTATAAAAACACCATAGCGCAAATGCATTAGTAAGATTAAATGTACTGTTATGCAAGTGATATAGGCTGAATGCAAAGGGTTCATATGCATGAGCAATACTAACTGACTGTATAATATGAATGTGAGAATATATGCATGGATAAGTAAATAAAACTAAATATGTGGTAATATGGACTATTGATTCTGAATACTGATAACATGAACTACTGATAATTGATAAAATTGATACTAAGTGACTGTATTTGACAGTCTAGATTCTAATAAAACTAGATGAGTTTTGTACTACACTGAGTAACTGTATTTGAAAGTCCGAATATCTAAAGAACTATCTGAGTTCTATTACTGAGAATAAGTGACTACATCAAATGAGATATATTGTCCTTAGACTCGTAGGGGTACATCTCAACCTATGCTGGCTATGTAGTTCTGGAATGTAGGGATTGCTTCTAAGGATCACACCCTCTACTAGCTGGCAGTGGGTGTCCTCATCCCTGGATTCACTCGGTGCTGAATCCTACTCCCAACTGAATAGACATAAAACTGATTTCCTAGTTCATATTAGGTTGGCTAATCTATTACTGATTTTTGCTGATTAACTAAATTGAATTGAGTTCACTAGATTTCTGTTAACTGACGAAAAATGCTAGAACTCTATTAACTGGCAGAATGTTATAGAGTTCTGCTAGTTGCCGGAGTTTACTAATGTCTGAACTGGATACTACTGAGATATAATAACTGACTGAGATCACTTAGATTCCTAAGATTACTAAATGGGACTGGACTGATACTAAGTTTACTGAGTTTTCCTAAGTCATAAGACTAACTAAATTCCACTGATCATGGCTTGAATGAGAGGCTCTAGGTACACATCTAAATTGTCAGATATTCAATACCCCTAGGACTCGATAGCATAAAAGTAAATCATGGTACAAACTTAAAAGCACATAAATGGCTACATATATCCATAATTCATTGACTAAGATATTTTATCAAACACTTTACATGTACTACCTTGTACATGAATGGGGATTTCATAATAACATTCTATGAAGGCACTATTTTCTTCACATATACATTTCATCGAACACATGGGGAGCATGCTTTGGTTGTGCAATAATCAATAACTCAAATTATTATGGATACATAATTCAATTTATAAATTGAAGGTTTTCTCATGAATATTATGGAAAACATAACATACTAGGATCAATCATTAGAACATGTAATTTGAAACATGAATCGAAACACAACAACAACCTGGACATGAATTTTAATTCAACTAAATCATGAACATTCATAAATACAAAATCTTCGGATTTAAAAAGAGATTCTTGAAGTTCTTGGAGGGATTTTTGAGATTTTCTTATGAAACTTGGGGATAGGGGTTTCTATCTTTGAGAGAGAGTGTTCATGATATTAGGGAAAAAATGAATAATAAGTAACAAAGGATGTTTTTAAGGCATGAATCCCCCATCTGGGTGGAATAAAATTATGAGAAAAGACCCATTTAACCTTAGACGTGTCTTTTAATTTTTTATAAAAATTTCTTGATCTGCACCCCTAGAGCAACGTGGCACTATCGCGCCATGTCTCTGGAAAGCATGGTGGCACAATGCGGTACAATCACATTGCCACCTTGGACGTGACCTAGAATCTAAGATAAACTGAAGTATATATGGAACATGAATAACTGAAACATTAGTACATAACTGGCATTACTAGTTTACTAAGATTTATTCTGAGCATACATATCTGATGTATGAGTACTGATTCATGACTGACTGACTGGGATCACTGATGAGTTGAGTATACTAAACATGCATATGTAATGCATGAATGCATATTTGAACTAACACATGAATGTATGGCTGGGAGTACTGATAAGTTAATCACGCATATCAGATACGTGAATACATAATCAAATTGACTTATGAACATGTGAGTGAACATGTGATGGTAAACATACCAAATTTGAAATAAAATCTAAGCATGGAACTGAATACTGAGTTTGTAACTAAAATTTGAACATAAAATTGAATAAGCTTAAGGAAACCTGTTACCTTTGGCGGAGTCTGCATTAGAAGAAAAGAGGTAAGGATACTTGGTTCATATATCTACTTCTACTTCCTAAGTAGCTCACTCAACAGACTAATTCCCCCAAAGAACTTTGACTAGAGGGACCTTTTGTTCCTTAGTCTGCGAGTTTGATAGTCAAGGATTTTGATTGGAATCTTTTCGAAAGAGAGGTTGTTCTGAATGTCTATATCCTCTATACGGACTACAACTATTGGGTAACATATGCACTTTCTAAAGAAAGAAGACATTGAACACTAGACGAACTGAGGTAAGATCTGAAGCTAATTCAAGCTCAAAAGCTACTTTGCCAATATGACTGAGAATTTTGAAGGGACCGACACATCGGGGACTGAGCTTTCCATTCTTGCCGCATCTCTTTACTCCGTTCATGGGAGAGATCTTTAAATAAACATAATCACCAATCTCAAACTCAAGATCTTTTCTGAACATGCATTAATGGAAATATGAGAACATGACTGAGTCTATAACGTGTGTTATGGACTGAGCATTGGTAGATGAACTGAGTTATTGAGTACATGGCTTACAACAGAGATTGAAGCTAGAGGGTCAATCTATGGGTACCCGCAACTCTGAACTGGATTCATTACATGAAGATGAAAAATAGAGTGTCTAGGTCATGGAAGTTCAGAAGTTATAGTGTATCTCCCCTTTGGAACAATATGTCCCTTGAAAAATGCTGACTTGATTAAGATGTTCAAGAAAATTGCGGCGATGCACAAGGCACCTACGAACTGAATCATGACTGTATATACCGAATCTACAACTGAGATATGAAATATGGACTAAGCTGCACACACAACTAGATGATTGGTCCATCTTAGAATGGTCACATTTATGAGACTTCAAATAGTGTGACTAGATGGAAAAAATGGGAAAATACATGAACTTGTCTATCTGACTGTTGGATTAAGGTACTGGCTGTCAAAGCTAATTCCTACTAACTAACTTATCTGATCTGCTGACTGATCGATGATGGAGTACTGGCCTGTAAGACTGAATGATACTTAATTTGGATGGCTGGACTTAAACTGTAGGCTATTATGCATAGAAGGTAAGGAATGACTGGGTAATATGAGATAACTAATCATAAATGAGTGAAAGTTGTATGATCTTAAGGATGCAAGACCAGGTGTATTACATGATTCAGAAACTCTCTGTAATTTGAGGTACTGAAATACTACTAACTGAGTAATTATTGGCCATATGCTGTGGTCGGGTAATCCAGAAAGTGAACTGATTTTCTGATCTAGATGGACTATAACCGGGGTTGAGATTATAGCTATGACGGTAATTAAGACTGTAACTGGGACTGAATGTTGGTTTCTGATAACTGAGGTTTAGACTGGTATTGAACTACTGAATTCTCATGGCTCAGTAACTGATAAGTGAAATCCATGGTCCTGTAGGACTACTTGAGTCCTTTACTAAATATAGATTACTGAACTGACGAGGTAACTGAGGCTTAGGGATAAAACATCAACACCACAGATTCACCGAGGGATCTTAATTAAGGGTATTCATGACATAATTTGTGTTTGGATGATCATTAGGATGGGAGCATGAATCATGTGAGCTGAGCACACTGTAAATCATGACATGAGTGTATGAGTCATAAGCTTCATGACTTGAGTCTGAAATTTTCGTACTCGTGATTCGTAACACTGAGTAAACTACAACTCCCTATATTATGTATTGGAAATGCACATGATTCTATGGAAAGTATGTGAATACAAGCTGTGTTCATGGAATTGAGACGTGGAGCTTATGTAAGTATTGTAGTTACTGTAGCATAAAACTTTGCACTAAGGTAAAAATGAGTCAGGAATCACATTCCCTTATTGATTTCCTACACATACTAGCATTACTACTAACTGGGATATCATGAACAGTCCCTGTATACCTGTCGGGTTCTGATAGACTGACCCAATGGGTAAAGACTATGCGAGGTCTTGTTAATATTTGGTCTGACCTTAAAATTCAACTTTCAAGCAAAGAGTTTCAAAAGAAAAGAAGCTCATGAGTCTGAAGGTGCATAAATATGTAAATGGTAAACTTGTATTGTACAGGTGACTACATCAGGAGAACTTTCCCCATCTTGTCTGGACATAAGTGCGTAAATCCTTTTTGGGCGCTAACAACTAGAGGCACTAGA
The DNA here is from genome assembly GCA_030864225.1 of Capsicum baccatum var. pendulum. Lineage (NCBI taxonomy): Eukaryota > Viridiplantae > Streptophyta > Magnoliopsida > Solanales > Solanaceae > Capsicum > Capsicum baccatum. The sequence goes on from CM061559.1 coordinate 142,669,177, forward strand.
AGTGGCACCCCACTAATTTGGGCGACTAGACTAAGATGAGGAACGTATATGGTGACCTTGAAATCCTAACTCAGGACAATCTCTGTCTTTGTGGCCTGGCTTATCATATCCAAAACACACATCACTGCTAGCTCTTCAAATACACTTGTGGTTCTTACCACAAGTCTAGGAAAGAGGTTTAGTTTGGGCATTGCTAATACTGCCCTAAGATTTATATCCTGGTGTGCTATCTCTATTTCCATCCCTGAACTTGGGAATTGGAGCACTGGTTAAGGAAGGAGATAGAACGGATGACTCAGGGTGAAACTGAGAGCGACTTCCACCCTCTAACTTAGGTTGACTGAAATTGAAGCTACCTATTCTAGTTATCTTATTATGCTTTTCACTCTTCTTAATCTTCTGCTTCTCAATCTTCTGATCATGGATCATAAGCCTAGATTTATCCACTAATTTTCTGCTCCTCATCTAATTTAGACCTGAAAGAAGATGGAGGATTTATTCGGGTAAAGTCCCCAATCCTGGATACAACCGTATTGGCTGGAACAACAGCTAGCCGTTCATTCTAAATAGCAACAGAACTAGCAAGAGTAGTGTATACAGCTCTAAACTCTGCATGAGAAACATGTTCGTCTAGGGGATCTTCCTGAACGGGCTGAAGGGCAGACTAATTTCCTGTTTCTCTTCCCTGAGTCCTCTTTATAGGCATATTCTGTAATGGAAGGGAAGAAAGGGATTAGATTGAGAATTTAAATAGATCTCATACTCACTCGCACGAACTAATTACTGAAAGAAGGGAAACTTTCCTAAAACATCTAATAGCCTTTCGTCCATAAGAGTGGTGCTCAACACACCTTTGCACAAGACTCTACTAGATGCGGTTTTTCCGACTTCGTAGGACACTATTGAACCTTAGGCTCTGATACTAAGTTTGTAACTCCCTGAGTTCTAGTACCAAAAATGCTACACAGTTCCCGTGACACCGAAGGATCCTGATAACGCTCAATCTACAGCTCTCGTGGGAGTGTAAAGCGGTCGTTAGCAAATATAGAACCCAACCTGGGTTGGGTATAGATCCCACAGGGAATAGCCTGGTCAACAAGTAAGCAACGATTACTAGACTTTTAGTGCAAGTCTCGTAAAAAGGGGGGATTGTAATGTGTAACCAAAACAATAAAGTAAAAGCTGAAAATAGCAAGGTAAAAAGAAAAGGATTGTTACGTAAGTTGTGAAACAATGAGAATTGAAGCGTTGGGGTTATGTCCACCTTTTGAGATATACGTCTCTATTGGCTATGAGTGTGTAAAATTGTGACATGCATGTGCTTATAGAGAATTGTATTCGATGGTAAATCCAGGCGTCTTTGGACCTATTCGAGGATTATTTCACTTTAACTCTTTCGAGCTTAAAGAGTATCTAACGGTACGAATTCTCCAAGAGGTTAGTCGAGTTACGGCACTAGCATTTTAATAGGAAAGGGTGTCCTACTACCTTGACATTATCTCTTTTCCAGACAGATAACCTTTCTTTCGAACAAGTTAAATGTTATACTGGCGTTATTCTATGCGTCTGCAGCCATAAGAATTTGCATTAAGATGAAGAGAATAATGATATAAGCAGCATACGTGTCACGAACTCATAAACTCACAGCAATAGATAGTATCTCATACGGCTTCCATAACCCCAACAGAGAAGTTTAGTTACCCATGAATGCAAAGATAATAACAATTGACATTGTTAATATACCACAATAAAGATGAGTTTCGTGTAGCACAACTGTGGTAGGCATTAGGCGTGATTTCTTGCAAAAGTAACGTTTCTCTTGTTGCGGAAATTAAGAATAGATGAATAGAAAGTAATAAGAATTAATAAAAAGAATTGTTTTGATGGATGGATGGATGGTGGATGGATGGAAATTAATGGAATGGGGGAATGGTGAATGAATAAAAATCTCTAGCATGATAGGGTATTTATAATACCCATATCCTAATCCTACTAAGCTAATGAAATATTTAAACAAATCCTACTAAACTAGGGAAATACTTAACCCAATTGTACTAGGTTAATGTATCATTATCCAAATCCAAATAAACTAATGAAATACTTAACCCAATTGTACTAGGTTAATGTATCATTATCCTAATCCAAATAAGTTACTGCAAGTCCCCAAAGTCTTCAAAAATGCTGTTTTAGCCCGGGACAGATCTTCCATGCATCACTTTTGGTCCTTTAGGCGTCCAAAGTCCCGTTCCTTCCTTCGTGAGCTTTCTTTGGCGTCAAGTAAGCCATAAAATGCTGAATTCTGCATCATTTATACCTGAAACTTTGCTAATCATGTTCGTTAGCTCACTTACAGGAAAAAGGACTAAAAGTGCATGAAATATATAATTTGTTCTCAAAACATGGCACAAATATGGGCAAAATATATTGATATAGGCGCGTAATATCGCCTATCGTAAACACCCCACACTTGAAGCTTTGGTCGTCCTCGAACAAAATATCATGTCCCTCTAAACATCAACTTAGGGTTTCACAGCAACAACACAAAACATTCGTCAAGACAAGCACAACAATTATCAACAAAGAGTAGTTTTCCGATCATTAGTAGAAACCATTTAACCTCTAGCATAGACTCATGATGGTGGTTAACTCATATTCAAAAGTCAAGGCACAAAGAATCATACACAACTATTCAAAACTCATCAAGCATGTGTGTCTCACAATATTACCCATAGTCACTCACAAGTATAGCATATTTTTCAAACATGGGTATCAAAATATCCTTGCTCTCGCTCTCACAAAGAATTCATATGTAACAACTGATGACCATAGGCTTGCCCTTAGTGTAATACTCCACTAAATGTCAGAATGCTAAGCTTAGGATCAAATAGGTCTTTTGATGGTTGTAATGTAGGCTAAGGGACGGGTAGGATCAGCTATTTTGGCCAGAAATAGTTACTAAGTTCCTAAGCACTTTAATACATCACATTGTATTATTGACACTTTTTTCTTTCAACATTTCTTTCTTTTATTCTTCCACCCTTGTTCTCCTCTTTTGTTTTTCACTTTTAAGCACAACTCACTTTTCAGTTTTCTTTTCCTTTTTCTTTTCACAACATACCTCTTATGCTAGCACTTTCTTTCTCATAACACATTCAAGCACCATTACAATTTAAAGCATCATACTCACCCAATTTCCTCTTATGTTGTCACATGACTTTTTCACTTTAAAGTACTTAGGAATTTGGATCAAATTACGGTCTTGAAAAAAATGGATTAGGCTTACACACGAGGTTGTCAAAGAAATAGGCTAAAGGCTCAAAAGGGTTTAACTTGGATGATGTCCAAGGGTAGGTAAAACGAAGGTAAACATGTATAGGTTGCCAAAGAAATGCCTAAATCATCTCCTAAACTTACACTCCTTATTTTCGCTTTGCATACATACCAGGCAAGTTCTAGCATCATCCACAAACATAGAATATACTATTATATCACACACACAAGGCACATTGTCGACTTGATTGGAAGTAATATAGACTCTCGACCCAACAAGTGAAGGAATTGAACCACACAATATCACATAGTGAGTCACAATTAGAGCCTAAAACATCTCAATAGTCATAATTGTAGCACATACTCTTGTTATAATCTCATGCTGCCTATTAGAATAATTTCATGCGAAGCTAAAAAAATTTTACTACTAAAAAAACTTAAAAACGAAACACAGACAAAAACAAAGTAAACAAACATAGATGCAAATAGAGAATTATAGCATGCAATACCGCTACCCCACACTTAAATGGGACACTGCCCTCAGTGGAAAGTAAATACGAAGAACCTGGTTAGTCGAACTCATTCTCTATGTCTGGGGTCATACCCCTTGCATCGGAATCATCATCAGAGTCATCATACTTAGAAGTTCCTCATAATTATCTCACTTAATTCCAAGAGTGAGTCGAAGTGTTTGCATCGAGGAGGGTTCTCCTTGCTCTTTTTGTGAAGTGGTAGCCTTATCTTTGCCTTGCCTTTTGGTGCCATTGTACATGACATCTCAATAGAGTCATGTTAGCATCATCTCAATGGATACAATCTATGAACAAGCAGTGGAGGTACCACCCCACACTTAGGTTGTTGGCACCAACTAGTGAAGTGAAAGTGGTCGATTACTCAGACTTCATCGACATACGTTTTAGATGCTCTTTTCAAACAATAAAATCAGTGAGTCATACTTCTTGTACTCTTGGCAATACTTGCATGTAAGATTATATCAAGACTATTACATAGGGATTACATCAAGGTATAGTATCTATCAATAATCATAACCGCCTATGTCGGTAGGCAACTATAAGTCTTATTCCGATGAACAATTCATTCCAACATGTAAGTATTCAAGTGACAAGATTATGCAATGTTAATGACTATAGTAATTCCGCAAGAGTATGAAAATACATCAAAATCAAATTCAAGTTGGAAACAAGTTAAGATCATCCTAACGTATATGTTCACTCACTTGGTTGTGTATCAGCAATTCAAACACATGAATATCACCAATGCTTCTTCAAGATATAGCAATTCATAATAGTCATAGCAATGTAGTACTTACGAAAAATGGATGAAGAACAAAAGAGTACTTACGTGATTGAAGCCTTTGGAGATGTTCTTGTGAATTGGAAGAGCAAAAAGAGAAATTTTGATATGATTTGGATAGATGTGCGGCGCCTTTGGGTCAATTTCTAATGTGGTTATGTTTCAAGACTAAGTCCCCTTTATATAGAAAGAGAATGGGTCGGGTTTTGACCTATTTCCAAACGGTTTTGAAGACAAAAATACCACATATGCGTCGCATAATGCTTGGCATAGTCATGGTATAGGCGGCGCATAGTGTATGGCATTTAGGGGCATATGTGGCGCATAGTGTATGGCATTTAGGGATATATGCGCCGCATAGTGTACAGCATATGAGATACTGAGACTTAATGCTATACCATAGGCGGCGCATAGTGTATAGCACACTTGCGAATGGGCGGCGCATAGTGTATTGCACACTAAATTCCGAGGCCTTAGGCTATAGTATAGGTTGTGCATTGTTCGTGGCCTAGTTTTACCTAGGCCTAGCCTTCCTCGATGCCTATTTTGGCATGAGAAATGCTCAATCCATAACCTTATGCATCCTTATACCTAACTTACCGCCTTTTCTATACAATACGTCCAAATCATCATGTGAAACCAATCTCCTCGTTGAATACTTCTCGCACCTATATTTGCTCAAAACAAATGAAAACAATTAGTATGATGGGTTGCCTCCCACCAAGCGCCTTAGTTTTGGTCGTGGCACGACTCTTATTTTTGGATTTTCATTTATCAAAAACAAAACAAGTACTAGAACGAAAGAAAGACAAAACGATAAACAATAAATGAAAAATGATAAACGATGGGTTGCCTCCCATCTAGCGCCTTATTTATTGTCGTGGCATGACATAGTTACCTCGAGTACTCAGACTTCGTCGAGGTAAACGGTGGATCGTTTTCTGAAAGGATTTAGACGACAATGAGGCTTACCTGTGGGCATGCGATCTTTTTCGAGATGGCTCCTGCGTTTCTTCGGAGAGTCACCAATTATATCTTCAATAGTCCAACCCATAGCTCTCTTGTATCTCTTCAAAGTAGAGATGAGAGCCTCTACGTGCTGTTCACTTAAATCATCTGCACTCTCTGGAAGTATATTTCTACTTTCCAAGAACACATACCTTAGATAATCGGGGAGCTCTTGCGATTTTAGCATTGGTGGCTCGTCAATGGGAGTCTTTGCTGTTGGTTGATTCTTGAGATCACAATCCGGTTGCTTAGGAGTATAAGACGCTATTTCTGTTAGATCACCCATAAGTTCTTCATAATCTTCATTATCCTCATGCTCAACATTCAGTGGCGCAGCAGACAATGGCTCAACAGTAGGCTGTTTCTCTATAGATAATGCTTTCATATCCTCTTGATGAACATCAGCTATAGATAACTCATTCATATCACTGAGCTGCTTCATGGCTTTGCATATATCAAACCGTACTACTTCATCATTAATTCGAAACAAAAGCTCATTATCTTTCATGTCAATAAGCACACTTCCGGTTGCAAGGAAAGGACGTCCCAGGATTATGGGAACTTCAGAATCCTCCTTACAATCCAGAATAACGAAGTCTGCAGGAAAGATGAATGAAGAAACTTTCACCAACACATCATTCAAGATACCCACAGGTCTTTTCACCGACCTATCAGCCATCACGAGCCTCATATTGGTTGGTGTCGGATCGCCTAGCCCCAACTTCTTATAGATGGATAGTGGCATCAAATTTATGCTAGCACCTAGATCGCACAATGCTTTGGCAAAATTCAAAGATCCTATGGTGCAAGGAATAGTGAAAGCTCCGGGGTCGGCCTTCTTCTGAACTACCGATTGGGTAGCAACTGCACTACAATGATGAACATTATCCGCTAACTCATAACTTGATGCCCGCTTCATTTTCAACAGGCCCTTCATAAATTTTGTATATCCAGGCATTTGTTCAAGTGCCTCCACCAATGGAACATTAATGGTTAGCTGCTTTAACATATTCATGAATTTGCTGAACTTTGTATCATCCGCCACCTTCTTTAATCTTTGGGGAAAAGGTGGTGGTGGGTATGGAAGTGTTCTTTCCACGGTTTTTTTCTCCTCTTGCTTCCGTTTTTCCACTTTTTCAGGTTGCACAGTGCTGGATGTGGCGTCCTTGACGTCAGAAGTGGGTGCTGCGGCATCTTCTCCTTTTGTGTTGTCATCCATGTCCGCAACTTCGTCAACCACTTGCTTGCCTTTTGCTGAAGTTTCCAGCACCTTACCACTTCTGGTAGTTATGGCCATGCATGACCCGTCATTCCTTGGGTTTGGCACAGTATCGCTAGGTAAAGTGCCGGCCTTTATTTGATGTAGTGCTGCTGAAAGTTGGCTCAATTGCTGCTCTATTTGCTTGATAGAAGTGGAATGTGAATCAACTAATTGTTTCATGGAGGACAAATCATTGATTACCTCTGTTACTCATGCGCTCGTTGCTTCCACTCCTTTCAATAATTTAGCCATCATGTCTTCCATACTTCCAGAATTAGATGTAGTGGTGTCACGTCTACCAGGGGGAACGTACAAACCACTCTTTTCATTCTTGTTCTTCCAACTACCTTTGTCCTTGTTTCCAGATTTATCATAATAGTTCGGACCTTCGTTTCCTTAGGCATTCCCGCGGAAACCCCCTGATTATTCAAGTAGTTGGTCTCATCTTCCGAATCAGATTCGTTTGTTCCTTTTGACGCAATGGCTTTCACTTTTTCGATCTTCCCTGATAATAAATGCTTTGTAAGAAGATCCATTTGTGTTTTCAAATATGCCATATCTTGATCACGTTCTTCTTCTCTTCTTCTTTGGTCTGCAGTCATGCCAATAGATAAAGTGGGGCTTGCTACCTCAGAATCCCTGGTATGCCAAGCTCTACTTTGTTTCGTCATACGATCTAGCATATTGCTTGCTTGACCAAAGGTGAGGTCCATGAAAGATCCTCCAGCTGCATTATCCACCACTGGTTTAGTTATTGAATTCAAGGCTCTATACAAGATCTCCATTAGGTGAACATTGGTCATGTGATGGTTTGGGCACCTCGCTAGCTTTGTCTTGAACCTCTCCCATGTTTCATGAAGAGCTTCAGTGGGAAGCTGACGAAAGTTGCTGATTTCATCTCTCAATTGCGCCCTCTTGGATGGCGGAAAGAATCTTTCTCGGAAAACGTCTCTCAATTGCCTCCAATTTGTAATAGAATCAGGAGTCAGCCCATTCAACCATAGTGTTGCCTCCCCAGACAGAGACAATGGAAATAGACGTAATCGAATTGCATTCTGACCAACACCAGGATTGTCAAATGACTTTCATGTAGAAATAAAGTTGATGAGATGCATATTCAGATCAACGCCTGCTAGTCCACCAAATAATCCCTTGAGTTGCAATAACTGAATCATGGTGCTTGTGATGTTGAACTTGGCTCCGGGCGCTAATGGTGGTGGAATTATAGCTCCAGTGGCTCCGGCACCATCAAGATCATCATTATCATCGTCGAAAGCTGGCTGCATAGGTTGGCGATCATACCTAAACCGAGCTTGTCGACCTCTTCGGTTGGCAGGTGTTATAATTTCAGCATCACGCCTAGGGTTTAGTAACTCGTCATCACCTAAATCCTCATCGTCAGGATTTGTTGCTCACCCAGGGTTATCAATGTTTTGTTGGTGTACTTGGGCAGCGGCAAGGGCAACCAATCTTGCTTGTTCCTGTTGAGCAGCCATCCTTTCGATTTTTGCTTGTGCTTCCATTCTTCCATTGCGTTGTGGTTCAGGATTGATAGGTAATAACGGTTGACCAGAACTTCTAGTATGGGGCATGCACTGAATAAAAACCTGCAGTAAACAAAAACAAAAACTGAAAGTAAAAGTACGACAATCTTTGACCAAAGGGTCTAGTAATTATCACAAACTTGATTGACACTCGTATTCACCGGCAACGGCGCCAATTTTTGATAACGCTCAATCTACAGCTCTCGTGGGAGTGTAAAACGGTCGTTAGCAAATATAGAACCCAACCTGGGTTGGGTATCGATCCCACAGGGAATAGCCTGGTCAACAAGTAAGCAACGATTACTAGACTTGTAGTGCAAGTCTCGTAAAAAGGGGGGATTGTAATGTGTAACCAAAACAATAAAGTAAAAGCTGAAAATAGCAAGGTAAAAAGAAAAGGATTGTTACGTAAATTGTGAAACAATGAGAATTGAAGCGTTGGGGTTATGTCCACCTTCTGAGTTATACGTCTCTATTGGCTATGAGTGTGTAGAATTGTGACATGCATGTGCTTATAGAGAATTGTATTCGATGGTAAATCCAGGCGTCTTTGGACCTATTCGAGGATTATTTCACTTTAACTCTTTCGAGCTTAAAGAGTGTCTAACGGTACGAAATCTCCAAGAGGTTAGTCTAGTTACGGCACTAGCTTTGTAATAGGAAAGGGTGTCCTACTACCTTGACATTATCTCTTTTGCAGACAGATAACCTTTCTTTCGAACAAGTTAAATGTTATACTGGCGTTATTCTATGCGTCTGCAGCCACAAAAATTTGCATTAAGATGAAGAGAATAATGATATAAGCAGCATACGTGTCACGAAGTCATAAACTCACAGCAATAGATAGTATCTCATACGGCTTCCATAACCCCAACAGAGAAGTTTAGTTACCCATGAATGCGAAGATAATCATAATTGACATTGTTAATATACCACAATAAAGATGAGTTTCGTGTAGCACAACTGTGGTAGGCGTTAGGCGTGATTTCTTGCAAAAGTAACGTTTCTCTTGTTGCGGAAATTAAGAATAGATGAAGAGAAAGTAATAAAAATTAATAAAAAGAATTGTTTTGATGGATGAATGGATGGTGGATGGATGAAAATTAATGGAATGGGGGAATGGTGAATGAATAAAAATCTCTAGCATGATAGGGTATTTATAATACCCATATCCTAATCCTACTAAGCTAATGAAATATTTAACCAAATCCTACTAAACTAGGGAAATATTTAACCCAATTGTACTAGGTTAATGTATCATTATCCAAATCCAAATAAACTAATGAAATACTTAACCCAATTGTACTAGGTTAATGTATCATTATCCTAATCCAAATAAGTTACTGCAAGTCCCCAAAGTCTTTAGAAATGTTGTTTTAGCCCGGGACAGATCTCCCATGCATCACTTTTGGTCCTTTAGGAGTCCAAACTCCCGTTCCTTCCTTCGTGAGCTTTCTTTGGCGTCAAGTAAGCCATAAAATGCTGAATTCTGCATCATTTATACCTGAAACTTTTCTAATCATGTTCGTTAGCTCACCTACAGGAAAAAGGACTAAAAGTGCATGAAATATATAATTTGTTCTCAAAACATGGCACAAATATGGGAAAAATATATTGATATAGGTGCGTAATATCGCCTATCATCAGATCCTAAGCTAACCCATGACTGATATCTGTAACTAAGCGCTGTATGATAAACTGTATAGATGCATAATATAATCTGTAAGGCCGTAAGGTTAAAACCTATAACATGTATGATAAAATAATATCTAAACGGGGTATAGAAAAACCCAAAACTGAAAGAAATTGTCTAAACACACTATAGTCTGAAAACCTTGAAACTGTCTGAAAACTGTGGAGTTAATGGGATATGTCCCCAACTAACTCCGAACTACTGAAATAAACTAAGTACTGAAAAATAAAATAATCAAATAATAATATCCTCGAATGATGAGGATGCACAGCTGACTCTGATTGCTAAAACTGGAATGCTACGATGCTCTGGAGCTCATTCTTCTGAACCTGTAGTATAAAAACTCCATAGCTCAAATTTGTCAATACAATTGAATGTACTGGTATACAAGTGAGGTAGGATAAATGCAAATGGTTCATAAGCATGAACATTACTAACTGACTGTATAACATAAACATGAGAATACATGTATGGATAATTAACTTAAACTAAATACGTGGTAATAATAACTACTGAGTCTAAATACTGATAACATAAACTACTGATAACTAAGATAAGTGATACTAAGTAACTGTATCTGACGGTCTAGATTCTGATGAAATTAGCTTAGTTTCATATTGTACTAAGTGACTGCATCTGATAGTATTGATATCTAAAGAACTATTTGAGTTCTATTATTGAGACTGAGTGACTATATCTGATAATCCTGATTCTGTAACTGAAACTATAGGAGCATTCATCTAACCGACATGCCCCAAATTTGAATTGGTGGGGTCCAACCTATAACCCCAGCTGGAAGGGTGTCAATATCGTTCTATGGGTAAAAACAAGCTGTGAGTAAACCCTCTCTGACAAGGATATCTTCTATCAACCCTTCCTATAAGGACAACTCAAATAAGATGTATAGTCCCTAGACTCGTAGGGGTACATCTCAACCTATACTGGCTATGTAGTTATGGAACGCAGGGATCGTTACTAAGGATCATACCCTCTACTGGCTAACAGTGTGTGTCCTCATCCCTGGGTTTATTCGGTGCTGAATCCTACTCCCAAGTGAATAGACACAGAACTGATTTCCTAGTTCAAACTAGGTTGGACTGATCTGTTACTGATTTTACTAATTTAGTAGATTGAATTGAGTTCATTGGATTTTTGTTGACTGATGGAATACTACTAAATTCTGTTAACTGGCAGAATGCTACTGAGTAATGCTACCTGACTTAGTGTACTAAGGTCTGAAATGAATACTACTGAGATATGATGACTAACTGAGATCACTGAGATTCCTGAGATTACTGAATGGGATTGGATAGATACTGAGTTTACTGAGTTTTCTTGAGTCACATTACTGACTAAATTCTACTGATCATGGCTTGACTGAGAGTATCATTAAAACATGACATTGGCTCTAGGCACACAGCAAAATTGTTGGGTATTTAATGCCCCCAGGACTCGATAACAACAAAGTAAATCATGGCACAAGCTTGAAAGCACAACAATGGCTACATATATCCATAATTTATTGACTAATACATTTCATCAAATACTTTACATGCACTAACTTGTACCTGAATATGGATTTCATAATAACATGCCATGAAGGAGCTATTTTCTTCACATTGGTATTTTATCAAACACATGGGGAGCATGCTTTGGTTATACAATAATCAATAAATCAAATTATCATGGCTACATAATTCAACTTGGAAATTGAAGGTTTTGTCATGAATATTATGGAAAACATCACATACTAGTATCAATCATTGGAACCTGTAATTTGATACATGAATCGAAACCCGAAAACAACATGAAAATGAATTTCAATTCAACTAAATCATGAACATTCATGAATACAAAATCTTTGGATTTTGAAAAGAGATTCTTGAGCTTCATGGGTGAAAGGGACCTATGAATCAACACTTGACCTACCTTGATTGTGAGGTTCTTGAAGTTCTTGGAGGGATTCTTGAGATTTTCTTTTGAAACTTGCGTCTAGGGTTTTCTATCTTTGAGAGAGAGTGTTCTTGATATTGGGGAAAAAGTGAATAATAAGTAGCTAAGGACGTTTTTAGGGCTTAAATCCCACATCTGTATGGAATAAAAGCATGGGAAAAGACCTATTTAACGTTGGATGGGTTAGCAGGTGAACGCTAGCAAGTACTCAGTAGAAGGATAAAATATTGCCATCCAGTTAAACCAAGTATACCAACCACATGCATAGTAGCCATACGTAATGTGTATATATATATAACCATACTAGGAATGAGAATCAGGTTTAGTATGCTTTTAAAACCATTAACTAGGGTATGAGTAGCTTAACTAGCCTAGAACCACCCACGAGCTATATAGCTCCAGTGTAACCCCCGAAATGGGCACCGATGCATGTAGTAGTATGAATCAGATATATCATAAGAGTAGAGACTTCCCAAGTACCCTTCGCTCTCCATGATACATATGTACAATGTACTTAGAGGATTCCTATATACCTCATAGTATCATATATGGTCTTTACGACCAACATCTCATATCGACAATCATGAGTTTTGTTGTGTTCATCCATTAGACTCGCACCTTCCCAGATAACTATCAGACCCCACCAATATTGTCCAATTAAAATGATTTCCAACCAACTAATCCATTATTCTTTTTATTTTTAACCAAGTCTATTGATAGTGGTATCGTCACACCAACTATAAATTGCAACTATTGTCCTTATCCAAACTTTAAGAGGTTAAGGGATTCCTGTGTACCCATTTACCAAGTTAAATTGAGGGAGTCCCATGTATCCCAATGGTGTTCCATTATTGTGATTGCTTGGGGGAATCCCATATAACCCACAAGTTGTTCATTATTATGTTTACTAGGGGGACCCCATTACACCGTACAAGGAATTCAATTAACCATAACCATGACCATCAAACCATTACGTTTATCAATTCCAAACAATTTATACCATTTAGGTTTCCATTACCAAACTATACCATGCAATAGTTCAATTAAAAGTACAATAATAAAGTAAAAGCATTATGTTAGGCATTTTATCAAACATGTTGGGGACATAGTGTTTTCAAAACCAAATACAATTATCAATTAACCATTCCATGCAACTAATTTTCCAAACCACCTTTAAATTATATTAAAAATAATTAAAACGTGGGAAAACCATAACGAAGCATTTAATTCCAAAACCCCGACATATATTTGAAATCCCCAAAATCATGCAATAATCATCTCATGAAAACATTGTATAAAACATGCCTTTAGTTGGAACTAACAATGAGGGATAATTATATTTTCTTAAATTAAGAAGATGATTGAGAGAAATTACCAACTGAATCCCTAATTTGATCACATTAGTAAAGCCCTAGCCTTTCTTTACCCAAAAGCCTTAGAGAGGATTAGAGTGATTTCTAAGTGTTATGAATAGAATAATAGGGTAAATGATGTTCCAATAGATTTATAAGTCCGGGTGACTTAAGTAGTTAAGTGGGGAAACATCTAGATTATCCCTAACTCAACTGCACAAACTCCCCACAGGTAGGTACAAATCTATCATACCAATCGTGCCCTCTAATACAAGTGGTACCCACCACTCGTACACTAGACCTCACCCTTGGACCTAACACTGCCCATCATACGACTTACCTAAACCAAGTTGTATCCCAATCATACAATTAGTAACCCTAAACTATATCGCTGGCAGAATAGAACCAAAGGAAATTTTAACACTATCTACAATACTAGTTAACAGTATGACTCGTACCCAATTTTACACCTCATGGTCAACCACTATTATTGATATCCTAGTTAAGTTACTAAGTCTCAGATTTAGTTAAGGAAAAACCCAAACCATACGACCTGTCTACAACCATACGACTCTTACCAACCAAAGTCGTACCCATTCTAGAAACCAATCCAACCTACCAGCCATCATTAGCTAGTGTAAAACAAACTTTACCAACTGTACCCTAACATACAACTTGTATCCCCTAATCGTACCTTGACCAGAAACTAGAAATCTAGGAAATTTTCTAAGGGCCTAAACCCAGGTTGTTTCATCTCCCCCTCTAGGATCATTCATCCGCAAATGACGGAAAAGGTAGGTCAAACACAAGCATAATTCATTTGAATGATCGAATATCAATTCAACCTTTAACCAAGTTAGAAAATAAAGATGTGATCAAGAACACATACCTTCTTCACAAATATCTAAAGCAAAAAACCAATGCAGATATTTTGACCTCATGCCTGCATCCACTTCCCATGTAGCCTCTTCCACCTTGTGGTTTTGCCATAAAACCTTAACCGATGCCACATCCTTGGTTTCTAATTGACAAAACTGCCAGTCCAAGATATCAATTTGGATTTCTTCATAAGAAAAGAATTTGAGATATCTAACCCTTCCAAGGGAAACACCAAAGAAGGATCACCAAGACACTTACTCAATATCAAGATATAAAATACCAAATGAGTGGAGCTCAAACTAGAAAGAAAATAAAATTCATACGCCATGTTACCAACCCTCTGCAGAACTGAGTAAGGACTAATATACCAGGGACTGAGATTTACTTTTTTAACAAAGCGCATCACTCCCTACTGGGAGATACCTTTAAAAATACCTTATCTCCAACCTTGAACTCCAAGTATCTATACCTTACATTTGCATAGGACTTTTGGCAACTTTGGGCAGCCTTAAGCATATCCCAAATCACATTTACCTTTTCCATTGCCCGATAAACAAAATCAAGACCAAATATATTTGCCTTACCAAGCTCAAACCACCCAATAGGAAACCTATACGTCCTACCATACAATGATTCAACAGGGGCCATACAAATGCTAGAATATAGCTACTGTTGTATGAAAACTCTACCAAGGGTAGATTTTAAACCCAATTGCCACCATAATCAATCACACATGCCTGAAGCATATCCCTCAAATCTGAATAGTCCTCTCTATTTTCCAATCCTTCTGCGGATGAAAAGTAGTACTCAAAGTAACCTTACTTCCAACCCATTTTAAAAAGTCTGCAAGAAGTTAGATGAAAATTGTGTACCACAATCAAAAATAATGAAAAAGGTAACCCATACAGTTTCACAATCTCATGAAAAAACAACCTTGCATAGTCCTTAAAAGAAAAGTTAGTCTGCCCGGTAAAAAATGAGCAGACTTTTTCATCCCATCCATGATGTCGTAGACCGAATCAAATTAATTTTGAGGCCGAGGAAGACTGGTAAAAAAATCCATATTGATTACCTCCCATTTTTATTTCGTCAAATCCATTTCCTGATACAACTGCCAAGCCTCATCTGCTCAACTTTAACTTATTGGCACATTAAGTATTGGGCCACAAAATCAGACACATATCTTTTCATTCCATTCCACCAATACATCTCTTTGAGATCATGATACATTTTGTCGAACCAGGATGAACAACATAGTACAATTTATACGCCTCAGCCAAAACCCTTTGTCGGAACCCATCATGTAAGGAACACATAATTTCTCTTTGTACCTCAAGGTATCATCACCACTGATTTCAAACACTATTACCCTTTGCCCACCAACATCGCTCTTGATTTTCATCAAGATAGGATCTAGTATTTTCTTCTCCTTGATCTTCGGATCAAGAGATGACCAAACCACTTCCAATAATATCATACCACTATCCTTAGAGTCTAGAAGACGGACCCTAAGATTATCCAAGCGATGAATATCCTTCAAAAACTCTTGCTTTTTCTTTTTCACATGAGCTAAACTCCCCATGGATAACCTGGTAAGAGCATTATCAACCAGATTAGCTTTACCTGGGTGGTAGTAAGGACTCATATCATAGTCCTTGAGAAGATTTAACCATCTCCTTCGCCTAAGATTTAGCTCCTTCTGAGCAAACACATACTGTAGACTCTTATGGTCAGAAAAGATGCCTATATGCATTGCATTTAAATAATGCTTTAAGATTTTCAAAGTAACGACCACCGCTAAAAGCTCCAAATCCCGTGTAGGATAATTTTTCTCATGCACCTTAACTACCTGGAAGCATATGAAATCACCTTCTTATCTTTCATAAAAACACAACCAAGTTCCACCAGGGATGCATCACAATAAATTAAAAACCCCTTATTACCTTTAGGAAATGTAAAAATTAGAGCCAAAGTTAGCTTATAATTAAGATTCTTTAAACTTCGCTCACACATATACGACCAAGAAAACTTTACCTGCTTCTAAGTCAACTTAGTCTATGGGGAAACTATCTTCAAGAAACCTTCCACGAATCACCTATAATACCAAGACAAATCTAAGAAGCTCCAAATATGGATTGGATTCATGGGTCTAGGCCACCTTTCAGCCACAACCACCTTTTGTTGATCCAGCATGATCCCCTCGCTAAAAATAATATGATCCAAGAAAGTCACAACATTAAACCAAAACTCACACTTATAGAACTTATCATACAACTAGTTCTCTTTTTAAGTCTACAACACCATACAATGGTGATTAGTGTGATCCACCTAACTCTTAGAATAAACTAGAATGTCATCACTAAACTCAATGACAAAAAGATCTAGAAACTGCCTGAAAACCCCGTTCATCAAATCCATAAATACCGTCGGGCATTAGTAAAGACAAATGACATCACCAGGAACTCAAACTGTCTATACCGAGTATGAAAATCCATCTTAGAGATATCCTCTTCCCTAATCATAAGCTTATGATGCCCAGACCAAAGATCTATCTTAGAAAAAACAAGGCACCTTGCAACTGATCAAACAAATCAGCTATTCTTGAAAGAGGATACTAGTTTTTAATCGTTACCTTATGCAACTGCCTAAAGTCAATGCACATCCAATGGGAACCATCCTCTTACATATGAATAATGCCGGTGTACTCCAAGGGGACATGCTAGGATGGATGAAACCCTTATCCGAAAAATCCTTAAATTGCTCCTTGAGTTCCCTTAACTTAGCTAGAGCTATTCTATAAGGATTAATAGATATTGGACTAGTGTGTGGAACCAAATCAATACCAAACTTAATCTCTCTATCTAGAGAAAGACCAGAAAGATCATCCTTAAAGACCTTAGGAAACTCATTTACCACCAAAACTTAATGTGAAGAAGGACCTTTCGAGTTAGAATCTTTAACCCAGACCAAGTGATAGAGACAACCCTTGGAGATTAATCTCGGAGCTCTAAGATAAGAAATAAACCTTCCCCTATGAGCTAGGGAACCACCCTCCCATTTAATAACTGATTTACCAGGGAGCCTAAGGAAAACTTTTCGGGTATGACAATCTAAGGACACGTAATAAGAGTGTAACTAATCCCTCCCTAAAATAATGTCAGAATCCACCATATCAAGTTCAAATAAATCCACCAAAGTCTTCCTACTACCAAGAGATACTACAAACCCTTTATAGACCCTTTAAGAAATCATAGAGTAACCTATCGGGGTAGAAACAAAAAAAGGATAAAAAATAACCTCACAATCAAAACCAAAATACACAGCCATAAATGCGGTCACATAAGAAAGAGTGGACCCAAGATAAAGCAAACAAGACATTTCATGAGAAAAGAATTGTAACATACCAGTTACGACATTAGCTGATACCTCAGATTCCTATTGATTAGCAAGAAAATATAACCTATTCTAACCTGTGCCAGAACCAGAAATAGAAATAGATGCAGAAGCAGCACCCTTTGGTTCAGGAGTAGAGGATGAAGCAACTAGATCTTTGATCAACCCCGAAGCTCTGTTACCAATTGGATAATTCTTGAGCATATGGCCAGGATGGACACATTTAAAACATATGTTCCTCCCTTCATTACAAAATCCCCAATAAAGACGACCACAAAACCATCAAGAAGGTCATGAAAAATCCTATTCAGCCCAACTCTCCTGAGATTCGGCACCCTATGCTTAAAAATTATTGCTACCCTTCTGACACCTATGACCCGACTATTTTGGGTAAGAAGCTCTAGCAGTAGAGAAAGAACTATAAATCCCCCACTTCTTATTTTGCCATTTATATCCACCACGACCACCCTGCTACCGAGCACCTCTTTGCTATGAGAAATTTTTTCTCTTACCCTTCCTTTTCTCAAACTCCGCCTATTTTCTCTTCTAATCCTTCACCTATAATATGTAAGAAAACTAACCTCCAAATATCCATATCTTTGATCAATAATGCAGTCTTACTTTCAAGGATCAAATCCCATGATTGTCCAAAAGTGACCTTTCTCTTCCCCACCCTCAATCTAACACCATGTACGGATCATACCTTGATAGTTGATGAAATCTCAAGGCATATTCCTTGAATGATATTTTTCCTTGCTTAAGATTCACAAATTCTTCCATTTTTGCTTCCCCCATCTCCTGTGGAAAGAAAAGATATAGAAAAGTATTTGAGAAAGTCTCCCATAAGGACAACTCCTCAACATCAACTTTATCCCTATCCTACTCCTCATACAATTGGAAGAAGCTACAAAATTTGTCCCATCCACATTTATGGATTGTATTACCCTAAAAAATTTCTCCATTTCATTCAAGAAACCTTGTGGATCATCCCCCAACATCACACCAATAAAATGAAGAGAATTTATCATCATAAACTGGCCAACCCTTGTGGCCTCAGCAGATGGAACACCAGATGTATCCCCCTCAGCCTGACCAGCAACCAACTAAATAATAACATGAACCGATTGGCAAAATTCTATATTAGTCACCTAATCCTAAGAAGGACTAGTGGAAATTGATGGAACTACTAAAATATTAGGGACTGGACCCCTAGACCGTGTATTGATCCCCTAAGTAGTATGTATCCCTCAACATTGTCCCTACTTATAACAGAAGAGTTACCTTGAGTTTTAAAACATTGAGACATTATCTCAAAAGTGAACTAAATAAGATTAGAAAGAACCTTAAACCTTGTATCTTGAAAATAGAATACCAAGAGAGTGAAAATTTCCTAAATGCCTTGTTGTCTCTCACTTATGAATGTGTCAAACTACACACCCCTAAATGAGATTTTACAAGACATGGATTTTGGACATCTAATTGACCATGAACCTAAAGATTTGATACCAACTTGATACGACTCACACATGGGCCTTATTGTAATAGGCATCCCAAGTCCAACCAAGACTGGAGACCACACTCATTACCCAACCCATCCAACCTACACATATCTGGAGTTGGATGATTTCTGAATATATAACAAGATAGCATTATAGTGAAGTCCAAGACTCTGGGATAGGTCTATGACCATGACCAACCAATCGAGTCCAACTGTTTGATACCAACCAAAAACCATAACCAAACCAAACCATAATCCAACACCATAACCATATGAGTTCCAATATAATTATATAATTCTAAAATAAAAAAGGATGGAATAGTGATAAATTTATTCCAAGGATATCATCCCCAATGCGAAGGCCAATACTAAGGATGACACCAATAATGATCCCGCCCATATCAACCCATAGTAGTTTGATAAAAGAGTCTAACTAAAAGAGAACCAATACTCGACTGGGACATGCCCCCAACCATAGCCAAAACCAATATCCATAAATAAACCAAATTGTGTAGAAGCATCTAATAACATAAAATAAGGTCTTTCATAATATGGAAGTTCACCACTTAATTCCAATAGCTGATCCTTAATTAGAGCACTAAGCAGGAGGAGTAAAAGGGTTAGTCCTTGCAGCACGTAGGGATACAGCCACCCGAGGATGGGTTAGTATGTGAACACTAGCAAGTACTCAGGATAAGGATAAAATAATGCCATCTAGTAAAACCAAGTATACTAACCACATGAATAGAAGCCATACATATTATAAATATATATATATATATACCATACAGGGAAAAAAATTGGGTTTAGCATGCCTTTAAAACCATTAACTAGGGTATGTGTAGCTTAACTAGCCTAGAACCACCCACGAGCTATGTGGGTCCAGTGTAACTCCCTGAATGGGCCCCAATGCATGTAGTAGCATGAATTAGATATACCATAAGAGTAGGGGCTTCCCAAGTACCCTTCACTCTCCATGATATATATGTACAATGTACTTAGAGGATTCCCATGTACCTTATAGTATCATATATGGTCACTATGACCAACCCCGCATATCGACAATCATGAGTTTTGCAGTGTCCGTCCATTTGGATTAAACATTCATGTTTAGCTATCACACCCTACCATTATTGCCCAATTAAAATAATTTCTAACTAACCAATCCATCATTCCATTTATTATTAACTAAGGCTATTAACAGTGGTATCGTCATACTGACTATGACATGCAATTATTGTCCTTAGCCAAACCTTAAGAGGGTAAGGGATTCCTATGTACCCATTTACCAAGTTAACATGGGGAGTCCCATGTACCCCACAAGTTAACCATGACTACCAAACCATTTCATTTAACCATTACTAACCATTTGAGCCATTAATACTATTTGGGGTTCCATTTCCAAACTATAGCATGCAATAGTTCAATTAAAAGTCCCATAATATAGTAAAATCACTATCATAGGCATTTTATCGAATATGTTGTGGACATAGTATTTCCAAAATACAATTACCAATTAAATATTCCCAAGAAACAATTGTCCAAACCATTAATAAAGTATATAAAAACATAATTAAGACGTGGGAAAACCATAACCAAGTATTTAATACAAAAACCCCATCATACATTTGAAAACCCCTAAATCATACAATAATCATGCCATGAAAACATTGTATAAAACATGCCTTTAGTTAGAAGTAACAATTAGGGAGAAGTATCATGCCTTAAATTAAGAAGATGATAGAGAAAAATCACCAACAAAAGCCCAAATTTTATCACCTTAGTGAAGCCCTATCCTTTCCTTACCCAAAAGACTTAGTGAAGATTAAAGAATGTTTTCTAAGATTAATGAATAGAGTAATAGGGTAACTAATTTCTGAATAAAGTTATAAGTTATGTGTCCTTAAGTGCTAAATGTGGGAATGTACATATTACCCCAATTTAACTACACAAAATCTCCGTAGATGGGTACGACTCCACCATATAAGTCGTACCCTCCAATACGAGTGTTACCCACAACTCATACCCTAGAACTCGCCCTTGGATCCAACATTGTCTAGCATACAACTTACCTAAACCAAGCCATATCCAAACCATATGATTAGTACCCCTAAATATCCTGGGAAGAATAGAACCAGAAGAAATTTGAATACTATCTACTATATAATTTAATGGTACTACTCGTATCCTATCTTATGGCTCATGGTGAGCCACTCGTACTTAGATCTAAGTTAAGTTACTATGTCTTACATTAAGTGAAGGAAAACCCAAAAAATACTACTCGTATCCAACCATACGACTCATACCAACCCAAGTCATACCAATTTTAGAACCTAATCAAACCCACCAATCATCACTGGTTAGTGTACAACCAACCTTACCAACCGTACCCCAGAATATGACCTGTACCACTAGTCGTATCTTGACTAGAAACTAGAAATCCATAAATTTTTCTAAGGGTCCAAAACCAAGGTGTTTCACTCTTGGTGTGGTACAATCCTCATGGTTTAATAGGGTCCCAATTTCAGAAAATACATTGTCAAGTATAACCCAACGTCCATACATGTTGAAGGAATCATATACCTCAAGATAAGTAAAAACCAAGCTAATTTGGGGCTGAATTCAATCCCTTTATCTATTTGGTTTTTGTTAAGAAATCATTAAAATTTCACAAAGAAAGGGTGGAACTTAACTTAATAAGAGTGATAATCATGAAAATTGATGTTAAACAATCTTCCCAATCATCCACAAGCTCTAATTTTATGATATCTCACCCTTTTGGACTTTTGCTTTTAGAGATGGGTGAAAAATGAGCTAATTTTCCACCTAAGGGGCCTATTTATAGCCCTTCAAAGTAATAAGATGTTACAATCGCAAAGGTGTGAAATCACACTATATGACCTCAAAAGTAGGTATGTCAATCACCATAACCCTTATTGCAATCATAGGCTTATCGTATACCAGATAAAATGTTTAGATCTTCAAAGTTTCTACCAAAGCCTTAAGATTCATTCAATGTCTGATATACTCAAATGAACTAGGTAACCACACCAAATTTGATGTTCTGGACTTAATGGTGAATCTAGATTTTCCATCCAAGGTTTTTTCAACTAAATGTGGGTCCTACACCTATATTTCCTATTTTTAATTTTTTGACCTATAGGTTGAAATAAGAACAAGTATATCGAGACTCGAACCTAAGGTCTACTTAGCTTAAAAATAATATTTTAGAGCTATTGGCACAGTTAGAATCTGCATTGAGAATCAATTTACTGAAGTTTTTTCTCAGTGGCTATTTGGAACAAGAAAGACCTTAAATAGGGAATTATCTCTTAAAAACAAACGACTTTTCTAGTTACCGAATTGTCTACCCCAACAAGTCATAAATGATTTAGGGTAGCTATGGGAAAGCTCTAATGGAAAAAAGAAGCAGAAATAAGAAAAACGACTTGGACGATCATTGCTATCCTAGCCTACATTGACGTCGAAAAAGCTCAAGAGATCTGTTAAATCACCATTTTTCCCATTTGAGAATATTCTGCAAGATGCCAAGCTATCAAAATCACATTCTAGTAATGAGTACTAGAAAAATGGTACCCATGGTGCACTATTGTGCTTCGGTTCCAAAAATCACAACAAAACCTAATATGGGTCCTATTTATGGAAAATCATATTTTTGAAGCCAACCCAACGTTCCCATATGCTCAAGGAATCATTACCCTCAAAATGGGTAAATTCCAAGCTAATTTGAGACTAAAATCAATCCTCCAAGGTTTTGGGATTTTTGAACAAGAAATGGAATATTCTACAATGAAAAAGGTGAAATTTTACAACAAATTGGAAGAAAATTGCATAAATAAGTGTTTGCCAACCTTTCAAATAACCCAGAAGATCAAATTTTAAGCTATTCTCAATTTTAGGTTTTAGCTCTCTTTAAAATTGATAATGGGATGGACAAAGGGGTTAAATGGGGTATTTATACCCAAACATAGTTCTTGGGAATGACCCGATGTTCGCGATCGCCTTATATGGCGACAAGGTTAGAAGTTGCTATTGCGACATCCCTTTATCGCGATCGTAGCCCTGGTAAGCTGCCTAAGGAGTCTCTTTCATGACACAATATATCACGATCATGACACCTGGTGCCTGCAAAAGGTATCACTTTCATGACCCCTATCTTGCAATTGCGATGCACCAGATACAATTAGGGCTTGGGAAATTTTCCAAGTCTCCGCCAAGTTCTCGGGATTCATCTACAGTTATATATATGTAAATGAACTATGTAGCAAATACAAATTCGACATTATGGATATAATGACACAGAAAATTTCTAACCAATGTCATTTTGATAAAATATGTGTCCCACACTAAATTTCCTATTTCATAACTTTCTGACCAATAGGTCAAATAGGGCCTGGGTAACTTGGGACCCAAACAAGGATTCCACCTTTCATAAAATTGATATTCTAGAGCTGATGGACTAATAAGAATTTGCATTCGTGGTCAATGGCTATAGTTTTTGTCTATTAGCCATTTGGAACCAACAAAGAATTCAATAAAGGAAAATAACTGTAAATACCAAATGAACTGCCCAGTAATAAAACTATTAGTCCCAGTATGTGATAAATGATTTGGGACAACTATAGAGATGCTTTAATGATGAAAATAAGGGGAAATATGGAAAATTATTTGAAGGGTCATTGCAATATCCATTACTAAAGGAACTTTCATCCTCAAAAGTTAAGAATTAGGATGTACCTAAAGTATCGAACAAATGAACCATATCCTTAGAAATATCCCTAGTGCACAACCTCCTAACATCACTAACAAAAATAAGCATTGACTCCTCTGCAAAGGTCAAATTCTCATCCAACTAGACTGGGTCCCATCTACACATATGAGATAAATCAACAATATAACTCCACAACATTGAATCATGGACAACCAAATTGGTAGCATAAAAATTTAGAGGTATAGATAACTCATAAGAAACCTCGCAATCTGTGTAAAGAATCGCAAAAGGTCCAATATACCCAGGGTTGAGCTTGAACTTCCTCCCAAACCTCATCACACCCTTTATGGGCGACAGTTTGAGGAATACTCAATCACTAAATCCAAATCCCAAAGCATGCGTCTATGATCTGCAATGGCCTTTGGTGTGCTCTGAGCTTCTCTCAATCTGTCCTGACTCACCTAGACTCTATCTAACGACCCTTAAAGCAAATCAGTACCAAGTGGTTGAATCTCGAAGGTCTTAAACCATCTAATCAGAGAACGACATATCCTACCTTACAAAGCCTTAAAAGGCGCCATCTTAATTCTCAAATGATAATTGTTGTTATTAGATACTCTTCCAAGCCTAAGTGCTACTTTGATTGGCCTAAAAAATCCATAACATAGGCTTAGGGAATATCCTTAAGAACCTGAATAGTCTACTTAGACTAGCCATTAGTCTGATGATAAAAGGTTATACTAAGATCCTCCTAAGTACCCAACTCCTACTAAAAACCTCTCCAAAAGATAGAAGTGAACATAGAACCCCAATATGAAATAATAGTTATGGACACACCATGCAAATGGATGATCTCAGGCATATAGATAGGGGCTAACCTCTCAACACTAAAAAACATCTGAATAGGAATGAAATGTACTTACGTGGTCAACCGATCCACAATAAACTAAATACCTTCAGAACCAGGAGAAGTATGAAGGAAACTAGTAATAAAATCACTAATAATCTACTCCTATTTCCACTCGAGAATGGGCAACCTCTGATTTAATCCACTTGGTCACTGATGCTCTACTTTTACCTTCTGAGAAAATACGCAATGAGCTATAAAATCTATCATGTATCTCTTTATACCACTCTAATCATAATGCTATCTGAAATCTTTATACCTATTTGTTATGCCCAAATGAATAAAATATCTAGAGTTGTAAGCCTCATGTAGAATCAACAGGATAAAGTCATCAATCATAATAATTAATTGTTTTTATCAAATCTTAAAATGCCCTCAAAAGCCAGGGTGATCCTCTTGGACTCACCTCTCACCACCTAATCATGGAGGAAGCAAAGTTTACTATTCTTAAACTAATGATCCACATCTTCTAAAAAAGAAAAGACCTAGCCTCAACACTACCAATAATCCTCCTAGGGTCTAAAATATCATGGAGAACCATCACGTTTTCTAAGGACTGAATATCCTATTCCAATAGCCTCTGAAAAACTAAATGGAAGCTAATCTACCCATACTCATTATCTTCTGACTCAAGGCAAATATGGTAGCAGATGAACAAAATTATAAATGATAGAGATATCATTATCCTTAAGCATCTCCATCCGTCTATGATATCTTGAATTAAGCTCCCTCTGGGTCATAAGATGTTGAAGACATTGATGATTAATGAAAATCTGACAATGCAAACCATTGAGAAAATGCTTGTAAATCTAAAACACTAAAACTACCATTGCAAACTCCAAATAAGAAGTAGGGTAGTTGCGATTGTGAACCTTAAGTTGTTTTAATAAATAAGCAATAACACGACCCTATTGCATAAAAACAAAACCTATACCAATATCAGAAGTATCACAATACATGATGAATCCTTTACTCTCTATAGGAAGAGCTAGAATTTGAGATGAAGCAAGAAATCCTTAAGCTTTATAAATCTTAACTCACACTCTTCAGACCATCAGAAAGGAACCATCTTCTAAGTCAATCTGGTCTTTGACGCTGAAATATTAGCAAAACACTCGACGAATCATCTATAGCAAAAACAATAAAGTTACGAACCTCAATCGAAGATGTAGACCTAGCTCAATCAGGATTAGCCTCAATTTTTTTGGGTATACCATAATCCCATCCATAGACACCACATGTCAAAACAATATCACCAACTCTAGACAAAACTCACACTTAGAAAACATGGGAAAAAATACATGATCTATAAAATCCTGTAGCACAAACCTCAAATGTTGTGCATGCTCCTCTCAATTCCTTGAATACACAAGGATATCATCAATAAACACAATAACTAAGGAATCCAAATAAGGTCTAAACTTTTAGTTAATCAAATCCATACATGCGATTGGGGAATTAGTCAACCCAAAAGATATCACAAGGAACTCATAATGACCATAACAAATCCTAAAAGATGTCTTCGGGATAATCTTAGCTCAAATCCTCAACTAATGGTAACTAGATATTAAATCAATCTTAAAAAACACTGCCACACCCTGAAGCTGGTTGAACAAAATATCAATGTGAGGCATAGGATAATGGTTCTTAACCTTCCCCTTAGTAAGCTACCTATAATAAACACATATACACATAGAGCTATTTTTTTCCCACAAACAACTAAGGAGCTCCCCAAGGATACATACTCGATCTAATAAAACCCTTACTAAGAAGATACTAAAGCTAACAATTTAGCTTTTTAAGTTTGAAAGGAGCTACACTGTAAGGTGCCATAGATATAGGTCTAGTGCTTGGGTCACGATAAATAGAAAGCTTAATCTCACGATTAGGGGGAATACTAGGCAGGTTGGTAGGGAACACATCAGGAAACTTACAATCTACATGAATAGATTCATGAAATAGACTCTCCCTACTAGTATTTAAAATATAAGTGAGATAAGACTCAAAACCCCACAAAGTAAGCTTCCTAACATGAATGTAAGAAATAATCCCCACCAGCTCGCACCACTCCCTGCCAGACGACTTTGGGTGTACAAGACATGGCTAAGGTAATGGTTGTGGCAAAAAAATCCTTAACTGCATGATAGTGGGATAACCAATCCATTTCCTGAATCACATAAAAATCTATCATATTTAGAAAGTAAAATCATCATGAGTATTAATATCTCCAACCATCTTAACACATGATCTGAAAACCCAATCCACTACTAACAAATCACATAAAGGAGTAGATACACACAAGGGCATAGATAATAAGTCCCAAGATAACTTTAACCATGGAGCGTAATAAGTAGATACATAAGAATAAGTGTATCCCAAATCAAATAAAATAAGGGATAAAACCGAACCACTAAAATCGTTCTTATAACAATATTATCCAATGACTAGACTTGGTTCTAGAAGGTACCGCATATATCTGACTACGCCCACAACCCGACTGGGCTCTTCGACCTTTTGTCCTACCTTCCTTAGAACCTCTTCAAGTACCATAGAAACTACCCTATGACCCTTAAAACCACCTCTAACTGAGGGATGAATTGCTCTAATAGGGGGATACTCAAAGATGAAGAAATAACCACCCCACGACTAGGGCAATCTCTCAATAGTAACCATGAAAGATACTACTATAGCATGTAACTTGAGCTAAACCACAACCAAAAGAGCCAACTAACCCAAAATAACCACCACGTCTAGAATGAACAGAAGATGCATCTCTCAAAGAATAACCACTACCTTGACCAGGACGATCACTAGCACTAGACAGACTTTTGTTAGTAATGTGAAGTGCCGCCTTAATAGGTATACTATAATGACTCTAGGGATGATAGAATAGACATGTAAGATATCTATATCTGACATTTATACTTTAGAGATGGGAACTACAATGACTCCCACTAAAACTTCCCTGATGTTTTGACCTTTTATCGCTGCCCCCACAGCCTAACTATGCATCTCCTCCATAGGCTGAGTATAATTAGAAACCTAAAAAAGGACAAACCCATAACAGCAAAACTCTTATTAGGCAAGGAGCCTCATGCTCAACAATAGTCATGGATCCCTACTCCAACTTAGAGAAATAATCTCTTACTATATATAGTTTTGCTGATGAGTATTTAACTACAAAAGAACCAAGTCCATGGATGTTCATGGTAAAGTACAACTGGCATGCGTGTCTGCACGATTTCATTCACATATATATCAAACTTCCAAGTGTTTCTATTACTATTTATCACACTTGGTCCAATCATATTTTAGCCCTAATCATCACTCATCTATAAAACAAAAAAATATGCTTCTTCATCAAATAGTTTTTGCACATTCCAATTCGTCAACTAAAAGAGAGAAAAAGGCGAAAACTCAAAATTACTCAAGTTCTTAAAGTGGGTGAGCCGAAATAGAAATTGTTCTTGTGTGAAATACTAAATTGTAATAGAACTAATCATACTATAATAGTATTTTTTTTCTTTTGTTGAGAAGAGTGCTTAGGTAGAGTTGTCTAAGCCTGGTCCTAGTTAGAGTTAACCAATTTTTGAGATAATCTTGGGATAGGTGTCAAGGGGTGCTTAAAATAGAGGTATTACAAGCAGGAGAATCCTAGAGTTAGGTTCAAAGTAGAGACTATAATCAAGAAGTTTTATATGGTGAACTATTTTAAACTTATAAGGGAAAGCTATGGTTTTTTCTCTCTTTAGCAAGGGAATTTCCATATGAAATCTTGTGTTCATTATATTTCCTACACTCCTTTGTTAATCTTGATGATTTACTATTTCATTGCCTGTGACTGACCTTGAGGGACCAGGTTCCTAACGGTGTGGTACAACGCTCTGAGTTCCAATAATTGGTATCAGAGCTAGAACACTCTAAAAGGATCATACCTATAGTTATTTGATTATCATAATTTCTCCACCTAACCTAGAAAAAGGTCAATCTACAAGTAGACCACTAAGATTCAATGAGCAGTATTATAGGTGTAGAAACCAGGATGGTTGAATTAATTCTGCCTAAAGATAGTGAACTTATAGACATAATTCTTGATGGTCCTCATTTTCTTGTTAATGAAGTTAGAGAAGGAGGGTTAAAAAGATGGTTGTTAAAAGCAGAAGGGAGTACAATGATGATGACATGAAAAAGATAAAAAATATAAGGCCAAGAAATTTCTTGTTTGTGGGATAGTTGCTAATGAGTATAACAGAATCTTAGCTTGTGAAAATGCTAAGAAAATCTGGGACTGCTCATAAAGGTACTACTGATGTGAAATAGTAAAATATTTATATGTCTACTAATCAGTATGAGACCTTCATTATGAAAGAAGGAGCAATAGTCCATGCAATGCATAAAAAATTCACTTCTATAACAAATGGGCTTCACTTCCTAGGAGAATTGATTCCTTTGTTCAAACAAGTAAGAAAATTTTTTGGTGTTCTTCTTATGTCTTGGAAATGCAAAGTAGATGTAAAAACTAAGGAAAGGAACCTGAAGACTCTCACAATGGATGAACTTAATAGAAATCTAAAGACTCATGAGGTTAAGAAGCATCAATGGATGGAGAAAAAGAAAGTAAACAAAGAAAACTCCCTAGAATTAAAGGTTTCTAAAAATAATTAAGATAAATATGACATTGATGTTTCCTATTTGGAAAAAAAATTGTTAGATCAATTAAGAAGAGTGGTTAATTTCAAAGAAAAGTAATCATCAGCAAAAGAGGAGACAATGTTGAGGTTTGTCACAAATATTGATGTCCCAAGCATTTTATTAAGCGTTGTACCA
Organism: Capsicum baccatum var. pendulum; assembly: GCA_030864225.1. Classification (NCBI taxonomy): domain Eukaryota; kingdom Viridiplantae; phylum Streptophyta; class Magnoliopsida; order Solanales; family Solanaceae; genus Capsicum; species Capsicum baccatum. Next base: position 142,698,808 of record CM061559.1, read on the forward strand.
TGCACGTAATGGATTATCAAGATTACCTAAAGAATTTTTGTTATAAAGGAAAGAACAGGGACTTAGTCCCAAAAATTTCAAGAAGGAAGGTGACATTTGATTATGTTGTAAAGCAGGTTTTGAAAGGATGAGGGACTCTTCCAGTGCATTAGATGAAGATGAAAAGCATGAAAATTTGTTCATGCTAGCTGTGGAAGAGAGTCCAGTTATCTATGACTCCTTTTTGCCTTCATGTCCAATACTGAAGATGGAGAAAAAAAGAAGGTAACTTTTTCTAATATAAAAAAAAGTCTAGATAACTATTCTAGAAGAAAGATAAAGAACCTTACTAGTGTGTTGATAGACTCTGTGTGTGAATTAACTACATCAAAAAATACTCTAGAGGACAAAGTCAGAGATGAAGAACTGGAATTATTTGCAGTAACCGTCCAGATATCTAAAGCTGAAGAAATGGTCACTAAATAAAAATCATAATATCTAAGTTTTATGAGCCAACTGAAGAAGGTGGGTGGCTCAAATGGCAAAGAAAAGAAAGAACCTTCAAAGCTTCAGATTGAACTTGAACAGAAATTAAAGAATTCTTAAAAATACCTTATTTTCTACACTTTGAAAAAGTAAAGGGTTTGAAAGGGGCATGGTCCGTCCAAGAGAAAAGCTTAACAAGTCTTCAAAATGGATTGCATATTAGATCCTTTCTAATTTGGCCAGTCAAAGTACAAATAACTATAAGGGGTTTGATTAATAAGGAAAAAAAATGCAATCTTTAGGTTCTAGAAGAAAAATTGCTCATGATGCTAGGAACAAGGCTTACAATCATTCATATACTCATTATGAAAGAGATGAGCACACAAAGGAAAATTGTCAAAGCTGTATTAGAGAAAAAATGAATGGTATCAAATATTTTTGGTGGAGAATTCATATCCTAAGGGTTTCAAGATCTTGAGAAAAGTAAAAATGAATACTTTACCAAGATGGACCAAAAATGATTTGATTACACATTTGTCTTCCTACTGGGAAGTCAGGATTATATGGGTTCCTAAACCCAACAATTGACCATGGTCTAGGTTTTTAGAAAAGGGATTATAGTCAGGAGTTGTTTTGTGATAATGTATGAGCAAGGTTTAATTTCTCAAATTCTTACTGTGTTCGCTCTCAAGGCACTACAGGTAAAGGTGTCTTACTATGAAAAATTGCTCTCAAGGACTTGGTCCTTAGATTATTTTAGTGAGAAATATCTGAAGAATATAAGAAAATAAGGATGAAAGAATGGAATCCCATGAATTGAACAAAGAAGGATATGCAGAGGCAAAAGGCTAAAGTAAGATTAATCTGAACAACCTAACATATCATGTGATTCAGTATTTCCACTAAAATTTGGCTATGCTTAGGATACAGATATCCTTGATAAGGTAGGTGGATTTTGGTATAACTCAGTACTATAACTTTATAGGTTTACACCCATGAGGGCATCTTTGGGAGAAAATAATTGAAGAAAAAACAAGTTGATAATTCACTCAAAAAAGAGAGGGACCTAGTCCTTTCTCTCAATTTAGTACCAAAATAGTGTGCCTTACAAATTTATTAATTCTTGTTTAAAAGATCTCATTTTCTTTCCTATCTGAACAAAAACTTTTAATCCATAGAAAATGTAAAGAGCCATACCCTTTATAATTAATTGCGTTAATTCAAATGGGTACCTCTCAAATCTCAAATAGCTATCTCTTTAATTACAAATTCAAAACCACTTATTCTCTTCTCAATTAACTTAGAAAATTACTTTTTTCATAAACTAAATTGGCCCTTTCCTTTCCCTTCTCTAAATTTCTATATGGCTAAAATCCCATCTTCTTCAAACTCCATAAAAGAATCATCCACTGATAATCCTCAAGAGTAACAAAAGTACTTCACCCATAAGTCGAACTCTTGAAATCCTCAAAACAATAAGTGAACAAATTCTTATTGACAATCCTGTATTTGTTAAAGTTCTTGTTGAGTTAGCCTTTGATGATTTAAATTTAGGCCTCAACTCTCAAATTGAACAAGAGCTTTCTAAATAAGCAATTCCCCATCCTCAAAAGAACCAGAGTCCTCTAATAACCCATAAATTATAGTTTATCTTGAAGATTTGGTAGGTTCTAAAAAATAGATCAAATGTCAGTACCTAGTTCCTCTAGTGTGTCTAGGTCAAAATCCATCTTTTCTCAAGTGTGTGATGGTGATCTACTTCTACATGTTGGTGATCCAAATAAAAGAACTTTAAGTATTGAGGAGCAACATGTATGGGAAAAAATAAAAAGATAAGGAATAAAGAAGTGGTATTACCTCCAAATGAGGAAGATGGAGAGGATGAGGATGGAAAACCTCTAATTGTTAAAATGATTGACACTAGTGTACAAGGTACTAGATCCTATTGCACTAGTAGATTAGAACAAAAATTACTAGAAGATGCCATAAAGGAAAGTAACTCTTCTACCAAGGAATGAAGAAGACTCAAGAAAGATGTCATAGTAGAGAAGAAAATTATTAAAGTAGAAAAGGTGAAGAATATAGGGATATTGACACTGATATTCTTATTTCCTATAAGAGGAGAAGACTATAAGTTCATCAAGGTTGGCTTTACCTACTTGGAATGTTTCAACTTGTATTTCAGTTGATCAATAAGGTTCTTTTACCAAGATTAGAGAAAAGGACCATTTCCTCTTAGGTTAACCTATTCCAGATAGAATGTTAGAGTAAGTTTTAGTTAATAAGCTTACCTACTCTTATGATAAAGCACATGAACTAATCTATGAGAAAGAAGGAAAGAATGGGATGCCTTATGGGTACTTCCCAAATAAGGTGTTTGATCATTATGGAATAATTGGGACAAAAGCAATCTCAAGAACAGTCAAACAAAAGTTCATTTTGAAAACCCTAGTGAAGAATGAGTGCATTAAAGGAAAATTAAGAATTGTATCTCCAGTATTGGAACTATTGGCTACTCAAGAAAGCCTAAACAAGTAAATAGAGTAGTTGAGGATCATGTTAGCAACAAAGGATACTAAAATAGTGCACATAATACTATAACATTAGAAGTTATTGTTAGAGGGACCTGTTACTACTGAAAAACTTATAGCTGAAAATGAAAAACTCAATGCCAAAATTGCAGAGTTAACTAGTGGAGTAAAAGGATTAGATGATGAAGTAAATATATCGCCAAAGAGTTGTTGGATGCACATGATCCTACAAATACTAGACTACAAATGTTAATTAAATACTAATTCCCCTAAACGCCCTTCTACCTTAGTCCTAGTGCGTCAGTCTCCTATATTAGTTTTTGGTCTTTGGTTCTCTTGTAGCATTTAAAAGACAATTATTTGTTGTTTCTTTGGTATATTATATTGGCAATAAACTGTTTAACAATGAATGAATGAATTCTGATTGTGTGCTTTATTTGTTCTCTCTTACAAAATTGTTCTTCATGTTAGTGCATCCCCAGTGGCCATGAGTTAACTAATTTATACATACTTTATGCTTGGTTTATTGTTATTCCTTTTCAATTATGTCATAAGGAGGAATACTAACCTCATATATATGAGGTAAAAACCCAGAGTGTATGCTCATAAGGGGAAGTATGATAAGGAATAGTGACAGGGACAAGTAAATAGATAAGGGTAATAACAAATATATATGCTAATAAAGGGGAAGTATAGTAAGGCACAGTGAAGGGGGAAATAAACATGTTCTCTTAAGTTTTTGTTACAAATGACAACAACGGACCGGGTCCTGTGTTGCCTAGTGGTGGAAACATGATGATAGGGAGAACATTGATCTTCAGAGTGGTAATGATACTACTTAGATATGATTGATGCTTATTGATTCTCAAAGATATACGGTTGGTTTTTCATAATTATAAAAGGGGAAAATAGTGATATATAGTTTTAATGATAAGTAACTAATTGCAAGCGACCATTTCCCTATATGTTCATCGTACAGTATAGCTAGCACGCCTGTCTAAACAATTTTGTCCTCATGCGTAACAAATATGCAGGTGCTACTAGTGCTATTAAGGACACTTGGTCCAATCATATTTCATCCCTAATCATCACTCATCAATCAAAGAAAAAAATACTTATTCATCAGTTGGTTTTTGCATATTCAATTCATGATATAAAAGAGAAAAATAGGCAAAAAAATTAGAATTAATCATGTTCTTGTAGTGTGTGAGTAAAAATAGAAATTATTCTTTAGTCAAATACTAAGTTTTAATTTAACTACTCATTCTATAAGAGTAGTGTTTTGCATTTGTCGAGGGAAGTGATTAGGTAAAGGTTATTAAGCCTGGTGCTGGTGAGGTATTAAAAGCTTGATGAACCTAGATCTAGGTTCACAATCAACTCTATAATCAAGAGGTTGTTGGTTATAGTGGGCTGTTTCGATCTTGTGAGGGAAAGCCATAGTTTTTCCCAATTGGTCAAGGGGGTTTCCATGTTATATCCCATATTCTTTACATTTCTACCACTCCTTTATTATTTTTAATGATTTACTATTTCATTATCTGTGATTAACCTTGAGGGACCTGGTCTCTGACAGTGTGATGCAATCTACTTTATTCTAATATCTCTCAAACAATCCCTAAGGATGCGAGACATATAATTATCCGAGAATATCTTGAAAAACTCAGCCCATGTCGAAGGAGAAGTTCCATCTGGTCCATAATCCATATAACCTCTCCACTTATGTCTAGTAGCTAAATCTATCTAAAATAAGGTTAAATCCACACCATAAGTTTCAAAAAGGCCCAATTTACAAAGCCTGTCCTAAAAAAATAATTAGAAACTAAAATACATCCTCGCATAGAGCACCATAAAATATAGGTGGAGTCAATCTAAATAAACTACCAAACAACTTCTTTTCCTTGACAAATAATAGGCTAGTCAACCACTGGCTGAGCAACCGCCAGTATAAGAGGAACCTCAACTCTGGGAGTCGCAACTACAAGTTGAGCCCCTTTCTCCATACTATACTAATTTTTTTACTGTGCACCATCAGATGATGCAGCACAAAATGACCCTAAAAGTTGCACTAAAGCATCTATAAGCACCAAAGTAGAAATAAACCTTGGTGTAGCATAGGCTGGTCATTGGATCATTACTGGTTGAGGTAGAAGAATCTCAGGCGCAGTAGCAAAAATAGGCTCTTGTGGAGGACCCCTATCCTATCCTTCAGCTGGGGACACATCTTACAGAAATACATAACCTCTGGGTCATCCACGAATAGTAGAAAGATCCCTAGGCTCAGTTGTAGGACCCCGATTGCTTGTACAGCTAGTACGTATCCTAAAAATCTATGAAAGAGTTGAATCTAAGGGATGATCTACAACCAATAAATCTAAGGGATAATCTACAACCAACTCAGACTCTTAGTATAAAATAAGTGAATTTAGTGAAGAAATCCAAAGAATGTCATGTAGCCTCTCGAAGATATAAAACATGCATCATCATTTAAATTTACAAGACTCTACAAGACATTTGTATTTGCACCAATAATACTAATGTAACTTAGGCTCTAATACTAATTTGTCATGGCTCAATTTTTGAGTCATGATGGAACAAACTCTATCCTGCCATTAGTTAAGATCAGTCATAACCCATTGTTTAGAACAATAGGTTAACGTGGTGGAAAATTCACAACTTGGTTTAAAATAAACAACCCAATTTATAAATAGTAAGGTATTAAAAATAGATAAAGATAATAAATAAAATACCATCCCATGACCTGGTAGAGCCAGTACAAGAGCATCTAGTAATAATAATACACTAAAGTATCTAGAATAGTTAATAATATCTAGCTTGACACAAAAGTCTTAACATAGAAAGATAGAAGGAAATAGGTGACTCCAAGTCCAAGAACTCACTATCTCATGATATCAACAAAGAACAAACTAAAACATCTAGGCTTTGAACCATGAGAAGAGATTCACCATTTAATGTCTCTGAGTTTGGTACGACTAGGGACATGAGTCGTACCCATAGATATTAGTCGTACCCACCTTACCCTCCCCCTCTCGTACCTTGATCAGTCCATGAGTGTAACACACTATCTAATATATTGCATGGCCTCCCCTTGGTCGTAATAAATGCGTACAAAGCATATACTACTCCATTTTATTGAGTAAAGTTTCAACTTGAGTGGACTATTTTCTATATGGATAAAACTTATGACTTAGCGATTGAGTTGTACCGTTTGGTTTTGACTCAAGGATTTCCACTCGTACCCATAACAATATAGATGACCTAGGAGGATCGTAGGGTACGAGTAAGGGTACCACTCGTACACTAGGGTATGATTACTTAGGAATTCATATAGGGAAGATGTAGGCTATGTTTTAACTAAGGGCCATGTGATCACTTCCTATGCATAAAATCCTAAGTTCCATCACTACAAAAGGCATTGTAGTCTCATAATCCCTCATTTACAAGACTCAAACACTCCAAAAATACTCTAAAAGTTTCATGAAATGAGATTGGAGGCTAAGGTTTGGAGGGTGATCTTCAAGAGGCAAAGCGGAGTCAATATTCTTGGTAATTCAAGTTGTTAAAGGGATGTATCTCTTCCCCTTATTAAATAACTTTAAAAACCATGTATTTTACCCTTGAATTATTAAGTGTGCATGGTGGTTTTAAAATCAAATAAAAAGGATTTTGTTGCTAAATGATGAACAATGATGATTCTTACTTAGACTTATTTCTATTCATTTTCTTGATGATGATTTGCATATGTGGATGGCACTTATTTTCTTGATGATGATTTGTATATGTGTATACTTGTGGTATGTGGTCTAATATGTGGTTCATTAGTAATACTTATATTGATGAATTCAGCCATTAAAATTATCTTGTTAAATTTAAGCACATAAGGTGTTTGTAAAAATGTATAAGAAAATTATCTAGTCACATGTTGGGGATGTTTTTAATTAGGGCAATGGCCCAATATGTGCGAATTATTGATAAATGAGATTTTTAAGGTAAAATTGAGACGTGTATTATGTAAATGCTGACCTTGATGGTTTGATAATTAAGAATGGGTTAAAGGGATGCTTGGATAAGGGGATAGAGTCCTATTATAGACTAATGATAGTCGTGATGGCTTGAGGTTAAAGTCCCTTGCATAATTAAATGGCTTGTGGTTAAATTCACTTGCATAATGAGATCAAATGAGGTTGAATTGCCTCATCAAATGAATTGATTTGGGATTTGAGTCCTTTGTCTAATAGGGAATAAAGTTAGAGTCCCTTTCCAAATATGTCAGCATATGGTTAGAGTCCCTTGCTTGAATAAATATGTGTGAGATGTTAGAGTCATCAACTATATGAATGACTTGAATGGATGTGTATATTGTTAGAAACCCTTACTTGATGATATCTCAATATGGTTAAAGTCCTATGCCTAATGAGTAATGCTTTAATCAATAAGTGTGGAAAGTTCGAGTCCTCTATTACATACATGATAATGAGTGCTTCCACAGTATAGATAAATCTTGTCCCATCTATTAGAATATGATATTTCTATATATTGATAAGGTTATGAATGTGATTAAATATGGTATATTTCTTATTGTTAAATAATGATGCAATTTTATCCTTGTCCTTTAGTTACATGCTAGCACTCCAACTGCAAACACTTTCCAAACGTTATGTTCCTATGCGACATACTGACTGGAGCATCTTCTTCTCTTCCTGCATAGTGATTAGGGAATCAAAGTGGTTTTTGTATTGACCTGGGAGTGGTGATCTTCCTTACTTTGGAAGAAATTCCTTCTTGGTCTCCTATCTTTAGACTTGGGCTTATTTTGACTTGGTTTGGGTATTGTTGGGGGATTCTCCCGACATATAAATTTCTTAAATTTGGGTTATATAGAGGTATTATAGATGACTATGTACTTGGGTATGATGTTAGTTGATGAACTTAATGAAATGGTTACACATTGTTTAAGTTATGACTTATGGTATGTTTTTCTGCTATCTCATTTTAAGGTTGGGATTCACTCGACCCCTGTTATCGTTGTGATAATGGTGATGGATTATTGGGATAACCGTATGACATGGTTTGGTTTTGGGGTGTGTCAAGTTAGTATAAGATCCTAGGTTCATGGTTAGTCGGGTGCCCAAATGTAATGCCCCGTACTTTTTCCTAGCTTTAAATTTGTCCCAAGAATATTAGAAGATTTCTTTGAAACATGAATACACTTTTATACATGTGGAATTTTTAAGGTTTTCACTTTTGTCATGGAGGAAATTGAATTAGGTTTCCAAAGATACCAATTCTATCAAAATCCAACATTGGTGGAGAAAGTTATGGCCAAAATATAGAAGGAAGTAAAACCGCCTAGGTGTGACGGTAAGGCCGATGGACCATCGGAATAGCGACGGATAGTCGCCCATGACCTTCGCAGCAAAGTAGTGTGCCTACCTTCTGCCTAGGAGCGATGGCCCAGGCCTACGGATTGTCGGACAAGTAATGGACCGTCGCTCAGGCCATCACAAGGGAAACAGTGAGGCCACCTTCTGGATAAGGTGCGAAGGACATATTGATGGACCATCGAACTTGCGATGAACCATCGCCCAATCTTTTGCAGCCAAGGTAGTGAGACCCTATTCAGGTCCATGTGCGATGGTCGGAATGATGGGCCGTCGTGCCAGCGATGGACCATTGCACGAGCCATTGCAGGTCGCATTCAATTATTTTAAGTCATTTTTAAAGGGGTTATTTTGGTCTTTTACTACTCATTTATATACCTAGTTATATCCGACCTTATATTATTTTTTTCATCATTCTTTCACAATGACAAAACTAGGGTCTTCTCTCTAACATTAATCTTCTAGAACAAAATCCAATTCTTCTTCAAGAACAAAGAGATTCAAATTATTCAAGTTCAAGAACTTCAAGAAACTCAACATAGGTATGCATAGTGTTCATCTATGGACTTCTTTCGTCCATGAAGCCCAAGAATATCTTTTCAAAATGTAAATTTATGGATTTCCATTATAAATTTCTTGATTGGGCTGCTCTTATTCATGTTGATAATGAGTAATTGAATTCTATTCAATGTTGGGGGATAAATTTTATGTGGATTTGATTAGTATAGATGTATATTCATGTAAATATACAATTAAACCCTTGAATGATTAAATTAGAATTGAATCATGATCTTTAACTGTCGTATAATGTTGTTTACACATACTACGCCTAGCATGTGTTTGATTAAATGCCTAGATGAAGGAAAATGCCCAACTAGCATGATATCATGAAATTCCCATATAGGTACAAGTTTATGCAGATCATATGTTTGATGAAATTCTTCAATAAATGTATTATGGATTATGAAGTTAGTGATGTGCCTAGAGTAATGTCATGTTTCGACAATACTCCCAGTCAAGCTATGATATTTATATTTCACACAGTCTTGGGACTTAAGAAATGTCCAAGATCTCATAAACTCAGTCAGTTGTCAGATATCAGTAGTATTTCGTTAGTCAACGGAAGTCAGTTACTCAGTCCATTTTTAGTTCATTAAATCATGTTCAGTGTATATTCATATGGTAGTAGAAATTAGTATCGAGCGAACCAAAGATGGGAACTCACTTGCTATATGAGGGTGTCATTCTTAAAAGCAATCTTTGTGTTCCGAAACTATGCAGGCAGCATAGGTTGAGACATCATTGCCTGCTATATGAGGTTAGTAAGGTGGATTAACTTGATATATGAGGGTTCCCACCATTCTCATTAGAGTATCCTGTTATATTAGGGTTACTTACATATTTTCCTTACCAGTGGCACAGTATTGACACCCTTCCAATCAAGGAAGATAATGGACCCCAATTCAGCTATATGCATAATTTGGGGCATGTTGGTTAGATGACTACCTCCCATAGTCTCAGATCAGTCTCAGTAAAATAAATTAGATAGTTTTTTAGAATTCAGGGTAATGAGATACAGTGAACTCAGATACAGAACAGAACTCAGCTAGTTCCATTACATTTAGGACTATTAGCTATAGTAACTCATGTTATCAATTATCAAAATTCTGTCATTAGTCATGTTAGTCATCAACATACTTAACTTATCACAATTTTAGATATAGTTACTATGTATGCATTCATGTATTCTCATGTTCATATTAGTTAGTTAGCGAGTATTTTTCATACATATGAACCCTATGCATTCAGCCTACCTCATATTCATACCAGTATATTCAAAGTATTAACGCATTTGCGCTATGGTGTCTTATACAATAGGTTCAGATACTTGAGCTCCAGAGAATCAGTAGATTCAGCCTCAGCAGTTAGAGCTAGAAGTAAGTCCTCATCTGTTGAGGACATGATCAGTACTTTAATATGTCATTAATTCATTTATTAGTTGGAGTTAGTTGGGGACATGTCCCATTAACTCCTTATTCAGACCGTTCAATAAGTTAGAGGCTTTCCAGAATATCATGTTCAGTTAGTTATTTTAGTTGTTCTGGGTATTTCATGCCTCATCTATATGTTATGATTTATTAGATCCTATGTTACAGTTTTGAACATCATGGCCTTTCAATTCATATTTTCGTATTATATAGTATATTATACAGTATATAGGTATAGATTTCGGTCATGGGTTAGCTTGTGGTCCTTCGGGGTCATGAGCACCGTGTAGCTTCTGGGTACTAGATTCAGGGAGTTTTAAGCTTTTATCAAAGCCTAAGGTTCAATAGAGTCCTAGGAAGTTTGAAATCCGCATCTTGAAGAGTATTGTACATGGGTATGTTGCACGCCACACTTATGTGCGGGAGGCTATAAGATATTTTAGGAACAGTTTTCCTTCTTTTGTTATTTATGTTGTGCCAGTAAGCATAATCTCAATCTAATCTCACCATCTAATCCATTTTTTTATCCTTATTTATGAAAATACCTCCTAAGTGAAGAACCATGCTTGTCTAAGAGGATACTTGGATTAAATTATTTCTCATGCGAAGTTCAGGGCCATATTCACTACTCTTGCTCTATCAGTTGTAGCTCACAAAGAATGACCAACTATCATTATATCCAACCTAGTGGCCAATTCAGCTGCAACTAGGATTCAAGACTTCACCCGAATGAATCCTCCATCATTTCATAGGTCTAAGATAGAAGAGGACCCTCAAGAGTTGTAGATCAGGTGCAGAAGGTTACAGACAAAATGGGGCTTACTCCTAGTGAAAGTGCTGAGCTAGCTACATATCAGTTGCAGGATATGGCTCATACTTTGTTTAAGCAGTAGAAGTAAGAGAGGGATGATATTGCAGGGCCAATTGAGTAGGAGGAGTTTTCTTCTGGTTTCCTTGATAGATTCTTTCCCCTAGAGCTTAGAGAAGCTAAGGTGATAGACTTTATCAACCTCAGACAGGGCAATATGACAGTGAAAGGGTATTTTCTTGAGTTTACACAATTATCCAGATATGCCCCTCATATGGCTGCAGATATCAGGGCAAGAATGAGTAAGTTTGTTTTAGGGGTAAATGATAGCGTGGTTAATGAGTGTAGATCCGCCATGCTAAATAGTGAAATGACTTTAGCCAGTCTCATGACTCATGCTCAGCAGATAGAAGAGTAGAAGATTAAGACGAGGGAGAAGCACAATAAGAGAGTGAACATAGGTAGTTTCAACTTTGCTCAGCCTATGTCAAAAGGAGGAAACCATTCTCAATTTCATCCTAAATCATTAGTTCCATCTCCTTCTTTAGCCAATTCTCTAGTTCCTAAGTTCAGAGAGGGTAACAATGATAGAGCGCCAGGATCTATGTCCCATGGCAGTGTTAGCAGTGCCCGTACCTATTCTCTTTCCAAGACTTGTGGTAAGCACTATCAGGATATTTATAGAGCTGGTAGTGGTATTTGTTTTTGATATGGCAAGCCAGGCCACAGAGTCAGAGACTGTCCTCAGCTTAGTCCTCAGGGTTAACAAAATCGCACCTCAGCTCAGTCCAATCGCCCAAATTAGCAGGGTGTCACCTCCAGTGCTACTAGTGACGATGCCCAAATGTCTTTATGCTCTTCAGTCCCTATAGGATCAGGAAAATTCTCCTGATGTGGTTACTGGTATGTTACAGATCTTTCATATGTATGTTTAAAATTTGCTAGATCCAGGTTCTTCTTTGTATTTTGTTACTCCCTATATAGCAGGCGATTTTAGAATCAGTCCTAAAATACTAGCAGAGCCCTTTTTAGTCTCTACCCCAGTGGGTAAAACTATCATAGTCAAGCAGGTATATAAGAACTGCCCCAATTATGATTTCTCAGAAAGTCACTTTAAAAGACTTAGTTGAATTAGAGACTGATTTTAATGTCATTCTCTGCATGGATTAGCTTCATTCCTGCTATACCACTATCGACTACAAAAATAGAATAGTTTAGTTTATGTTTTTGAATGAACCCGTCCTAGAGTGGAAGGGTAGTGTATCTTCTTTTAGGGGTAAAATTATTTCCTACCTTTGGGAACGGAAACTAATACCTAAAGGATGTGTCTATCATCTTGTTCAAGTTAAGTACACTAGTTCCAAAACACCCAGTCTTGAATTAGTCCCAGACGTGAATGAATGTTCAGATATATTTTATAAAGATCTTCCAAGAATTCCTCATGAAAGGTAAATAGACTTCGTCATTGATCTTCTTCTAGACGCTCAGCCTATATCTATTCCTCTATATAGAATGTCACCAACAGAACTCAGAGAACTGAAAGAATAGTTGAAAGATCTCTTATATAAGGGATTCATCAGGTCTAGTGTGTCCTCGTGGGGCACACTAGTATTATTTATGTGCAAGAAAGACAGTTCTCTCAGAATATGTATATACTACCATCAACTTAATAAGGTCATGGTCAAGAACAAGTGTCCTCTTCCCAAAATTAATGAATTGTTTGACCAACTTCAGTGTGCTAGCTATTTTCTAAGATAGATCTTAGATCTGGCTATCATCAGCTCAGAATCAGAGAATGTGACATTTCGAAAATAGCTTTTCGTACTCAGTATGGTTACTTCAAATTTATAGTCATGTCCTTTGGTCTTACCAATATCCCAACAGCTTTCATGGACTTGATGAATCGTGTGTTTGAGCAGTTCTTGGAAATGTTCATCATAGTCTTCATACATGATATTCTGATCTATTCCTGCAGTGAGCAAGATCTTGCAGATAATCTCAGAACAATACTTCAGAATCTCAGAGATCATCAACTATTCGCGGAATTTAGTAAGTGATAATTTTTGCTAAGGTCGGTAGCATTCATTGGCCATATCATTTGCGATGATAGAATTAGAGTAGATCCTCAAAAGACCAAAGCAGTAAGAAACTGGCCTTACACTATCTCTCCATCAGATATCAGGATTTTCTTGGGTATGGCTAGCTATTATAGACGGTTTGTTGAGGGATTTTCTTCTATTGCATCCCTTATGTCCAGATAGACTAAGAAGAAAGTAAAGTTTCAGTGGTTAAAGTTTAAGTGTTCAGTCCTTGCAAGAAAAGTTTTCAGGAGATGAAGACTCAACTCACCTCATCTCTTGTTCTAGCTCTTCCAGATGGTTCAGGTGGGTTCGTAGTGTATTGTGATGCATCCAGAGTACGTTTGGTTTGTGTCCTCATGCAACATACTAAGGTCATAGCCTACGCCTCTAGATAGCTAAAAGCTAATGAGAAGAATTATCCTAGTCATGATCTTGAGTTAGCAACCATAGTATTTGCCTTGAAGATTTGAACGCATTATCTTTACGGTGTTTATGTAGATCTATTCATAGATCAGAAGAGCCTTTAGTATGTATTTTCTCAGAAAGATCTAAATCTTCATCAGAGAAGGTGGTTAGATCGCTTGAAAGATTATGACATGAGCGTCCTTTATTATCCGGGCAAGGCCAATGTATTGGCCGACACTCTCAGTAGATTGTCTATGGATAGTGTTGCTCATTCGAGGACAATAAGAGAGAATTTAGCCTAGAAAGTCAATCATCTTTCAGACTAGGAATTTTCTTAGTCGATACAGAGGAGGGTGACATGTGTGTTCAAAATAGGTCAGAATCGTCTCTAGTTTCTAATTTGAAAGAAAAACATGATAGGGTTCACAGCCTAGTCAAGTTGAAAGAGTCAGTCAAGGATTAGAAAGTAGATGTTTTCTCCCAAGGGGGAGATAGTGTTCTGTGTTTTTAGGATCATCTCTGTGTTCCATGTGTAGATGACTTAGGTAGACAATTCTTGTAGAAGCGCATGGTATGTGCTACTCTATTCATCTAAGGGCCACAAAGATGTACCGTGATTTGCAGGAAATCTATTTGTGGAGTGGGATGAAAAGAGATAATGGAGATATTGTGGCAAAGTTCTCTACATATCAGTAGGTTAAGATAGAGCATCAAAAACCTAGTGGGTCTATGTAGGAGTTCAGTATTCCTACTTGGAAGTGAAAAAAAGTGAACATGGACTTTTTTGCGGGTTTGCCTCAAACTTTTCGTCAACATGATTCGGTTTGGGTAATTATAGACAGGATGACCAAATGATCTCCTTTCCTTCCAATTCATACCTCTTATTCAGCCAAGGATTATGCCAAACTCTACATCAGGGAGTTGGTCAGATTGCATAGAATTCCACAATCTATTATCTCAGACAGAGGAACCCAGTTCACCTTTTATTTATGGAAAGAGTCCCAAAAGGGTCTTGGTACCCAAGTTCATCTCAGTTTAGCCTTTCATACTTAGACAGATGATCAAGAAGAAAGGACCATTTAGAATTTAGAAGATATGCTAAGGGCGTGTGCAATTGATTTCAAGGGAAGTTGGGATGACCACTTGCCTTTGATTGAATTTGCATACAACAATAGTTATCACTCTAGTATTAAGATGGCTCTATTCGAAGCTCTATATGGTAGGAGATATAGATCTTTAATTGGTTGGTTCAAAATTAGTGAGGCCTCAGTTATAGGGCCTAACTTAGTATTAAACTCCTTTAAGAAAGTCTAGTTGATCAAAGAAAGACTCCGGGCTGCTCAAAGCCGACAAAAGTCTTATGCAAATGTTCGTAGAAAAGATCTCGAGTTCAAAATTAGTGATCATGTCTATCAAGAGATCTCTGCCATGAAGGGAGTGAAGAGGTTTGGCATGAAGGGAAAGCTAAGTCCCCGGTATTTTGGTCCCTTTAAGATTCTCAGTTGCTTTGGTAACGTAGCTTATGAGCTCGAATTGCCTTTAGATGTAACTTCAGTTTATCCAATATTTTATGTCTCCTTTCTCAAGAAGTGCATAGGTGACCTAGCAGTTGTAGTCCCTATTTAGAGCATAGATGTTCAAAACAACCTCTCTTATGAAGAGATTTCGATTGAAATCCTAGACTATCAAACTTGTAGATTGAGGAACAAAGAAGTCCCTCTAGTTAAGGTTCTTTGGTGAAATCAGTCCATTGAGGGAGCTACTTGGGAAACAGAAGCAGACATGCATACCAAGTATCGTCACCTCTTCTCCACCAACTCAGATCAAGCTTAAGGCAATAGTTCTCCTTAAGCTTACTCAGTTTTATGTTCAGTGTTCATGACAAACTTGGTATTAAATACCATTGCATATTCATTCATGTATTCATGTATCAGCTCAATTATATAAGTATGCATCAAACATGCATTCTTATTGTGAGAAACTTAGGTCATCAGAACAACCAGTCATGCATTCATAAATCTATTACATATACATCAGATATACATGTTCAGTTATCAGTGATGTCAGTCATGATACCATGTTACACTATTTATGTTCAATATGTACGTTGTTTATTCTTTCCACTCACTCAGTCTCATTCGAGAACGAATGTTTTCAAGGGGAAGATATTGTAATACCCTATACTTTTTCCTATCTTGAAATTTGTCCCAATAATGTTGGAAGCTTTGTTTTGAAAGATGAATCCACTTTTATAGATTTGGTATTTCTTTGAAAGATATAATTAGCTTTCAAATGATACAAATTTCATCAAAATCTGTCATCGGAGGAGAAAGTTATGGCCAAAATATAAAAGGCTGTAAAGCAACAAAGGTGTGGTGGTGAGGCAGATGGATCATCGGAATAGCAATGGACTATCACCCATGACCTTTGCAGTAAGTCAGTATGACTACCCTCTGCCTAGGAGCGATGGCCCAGGCCGAAGGACCGTCGGACAAGTGACATACCATTACTCAGGCCATCGAAAGGGAAATAGTGAGGCCACCTTCTGGATAAGGTGTGATAGATAGGTTGACGAACCATTGAAATTATGATGGACCATCACCCAAGCCATTTCATCTAAAGCAGTGAGACCCTATTTAGGTTGACGTACGACGGTCGAAACGACAGACCGTCGAGCTAGTGACGGACCGTCAGAAGTCTGATTTAGTTATTTTAATATATTTTTAAAGGGTTATTTTTGGTATTTCACCATTTATTTATATACACAATTATATCCAACCTAAGATTATTTTTTTCATCATTCTTTTACAACAACAAAACTAGTGTTTTCTCTCTAACATTAATCTCCAAGAACAAAATCCAAATCTTCTTCAAGAACTAAGAGATTCAAATTCTTCAAGTTCAAGAATTTCAAGAAACTCAACTCAGGTATGCGTAGTGTTCATTCATGGACTACTTTCATACACGAAGCCCAAGAATCTCTTTTCAAAGTTTATGTTTATGGATTTCCTTTATGAATTTCATGATTGGGCTGCTCTTGTCCATATTGATAATAAGTAATTGAATTCTATTCCATGTTGGGGGATAGATTTTATGTGGATTTGATTAATGTAGATGTAGATTAATGTAAATCTATGATTAAACCCTTGAATGATAAAATTAGAATTTAATCATGATGTTTAATTATTGTATAATGTGGTTTACACATACTATGCAAACCATGTGTTTGATTAAATACCTAGATGAACTAGCATGATATCATGAAATCTCTATGTATGTACAAGTTTATGCAGATCACAAGTTTGATGAAATGCATAAATAAATATATTATGGATTATGAAGTTAGTGTAGTGTTCAAGTTGGTCATGCTTTGTCAGTTTTCTTCTATCGAGTCCTGGCGGTACTTGTACCCAAAATATTAGTTGTATGCCTAGAGCCATGTTATGTTTCCATAATACTATCAGTCAAGAATGATCTAGACTTCAGACAGTCTTGTGACTTAGTAAAATCATTATGATCTCATGAACTCTCTCAGTTGTTAGATATTAGTATTATTCCATCAATCAATATAAGTCAGTAACTCAATCCATGTTTAGTTTAGTAAATTATGTTCAGTGTCTATTCATATTGGAGTAGAAATTAGCACCGAGCAAACCCAAGGATGAGAACTCACCTGTTATATGAGGTTGTGATTCTTAGCCGCAATCCTTCCTTTCCAGAACTATGTATCCAACATTGATTGATACATCATAGCCTTCTATATGAGGTTAGATAAGGTAGCTTAACCTGATATATAAGGGTTCCTACTATTCTCACTAGAGTTATCTGTTATATTAAGGTCACTCACATATTGTCCTTACTAGTGGCGCAGTGTAGTATTGATGCTCTTTTAATCAGGGCATAGATTGGACCCCAATTCAACTATAATATCTTATTTAGGGCATGTCTGTTATATGATTACCTCCCACAATCTCAATATCAGTCTCAGTAACAGAACTCAGAAAGTTCTTTAGAATTCAAGGTTGTTAGATACAATCAACATAGATATAGTATAGAACTCAGCTAGTTCCATCAGATTCATGACTGTTAGATACAGTCACTCATGTTATTAGTTATCTGACTTCAATCCTTAGTTATGTTAGTCATCAGTACAGTCATGTTATCATGATTTCAGATTTAGTTACTATGTATGCATGCATGTATTGTCACGTTCATATTAGTCAGTTAGCCAGTATTGTTCATGCATATGAAACTAATGCATTCAACCTACGTTACATGCATACTAGTATATTGAAAGTACTAACGTATTTTCACTATAGTGTCTTATACTATACTAGAAGTGAGTCCTCATCTTTCAAGGACATGATCATTACTTTATTATCTCATTAATTTACTTATTAGTTGGAGTTAGTTCGGGACATGTCCCATCAAGTCCTTATTCAGACCGTTCAATCAGTTAGAGGCTTTCTAGACTATCATGTTCAGTTAGTTATTTCAGTAGTTTTGGGTATGTCATACCCCATCCATATGTTAGGATTTATTAGATCCTATGTTATAGATTTGAACATCATGGCCCTTTAGTTAATGCTTCCATATTATACATTATATTATGCAGTATATAGGTACAGGTATCTGTCATGGGTTAGCTTGTGGTCCTTCGGGGGCATGAACACCGTGTCACATTCTAGGTACTACATTCAGGGCATTACACAAAAATACCACATCGAGTAGAGTGTCTTTTATGGGTATGAAATGTGCCACATTCTTGAAAGACAAGCTATGAGATATTTTAGGAAATATTTCCCTTTCACGTGTTTCGATCTCAAGCTATAAAATCTAATGTAACACCCTATATTTCCCTAGCATAATCTAAGTCCCAGTGCATGAATTTTTGTATCTGAAATTTCTGAGACACTCATTATTCTGTAGTGTAGAGCTCGCTGTTGTGTAGGAAATTTAATTAGCTTTCCATTGATATGAAATTTGCCTAACTCTGATAACCAGTAGTTAGTATGTTTCAGACATTGTTATCTTCATGTTACAAATGACAATTGTCAATTTCTAGTGTGACTCCACAATTATTGCGCATCAGGCCAATGTCAATTTCTATAACGCATAATACAGGTTCATGATGCAGTATATCCTATTTGTCTATTCAATGCATTCATTAATAGTATTATATTACTATCCTCATCATTATACAATTATCTCAATGTATATTTTAATAATATTGTAAATATAATTGTAATTTCATATTAAAATCATCTAAATTATCATCAAATCATTCTATCATAATTAACATCATATCAAAACATCATTATCTTAATGCACTAACACATATCATCATATACATATCAATATTCTATCATTATTTTTTACAATTATTATCGCAATCCAATGCCAACAAATTCAATATTAATCTTATTATATTCCATCAACATTCACATATTTTCACAAATTCATTCATATCACATACTATACATCAATATTCATATTCCAGCTAATACAACATTCACATTCTATTTGTCAGTTCTATTAACTTTTTCATCAATTTATCATTCAAAAAATTTTCAATTTCAAGCTTACAAGTGTTAATGGTCAATTTTCAGCTTCAAGTGTTAAATTCTTCCAAGGGTATTTGGGTCTTTTTCTAAAACCCTAATTAACCTAAAATACAAAATTTAACCCATAAACACCCTAAGTAGTCATCATTATTCAATTCTTCTTCAAAATTAAAGTTCCTATTTTTCAAGAACAAGAAACTCTAGCTCTCAAATTCAAGGCAATTTTTCAAGAAATCTCCATCAATCCTTCCAAATTCATCATTCCAGTTATGTTAGATGTTTATCCATGGAGCTCAAGTACCCTTTTTAATGATCAAGTTATGAACTTTTAAAGTTATTTGATTTTAAATCATTATTTCATCCATTAATCTCCATGAACTTTGATTTCATACCATGTTCTAATGAAGTCATTGTTGTTATTTGATTCCTCATGTTTTAGTATTATCATTTATTGAATTAAATCATGACTAAATGTTTTCCATGATAATTTCATGTCATTTATGCCTTTTCTTTAGTAATTCTATGATTATTTAAAAGCATGAACTATAAATGTTTGATAAAATGCCTATAAGAGCAATTGATTTAATAAGAGTCTTCATGCTATGTCCTTCAGTGTTTTAGAGTCATGCTACTACTATTGTTTTGAGTCTTGGGTGTATTAAATACCCAAAACCATAGTTTTTTACTAATGTTGTCTCATTATCTTAAGAATAACTTCTCATTATATCATGAGCATTATCAGAACAAACAGTTAAACTCAGAATAGTCTAGCATTTCAGTGCCATTAAGTTGGGAGTAGGATTTAGCACCGATCGAGTGTAGGGATGTTGGCTTCCCTATCAGATAGGCAGAGTCATTAGTAGTGGTCCCTATACTCCAAAACTACGTACACAATATGTGATATGAGTAGTCACCCATCTGATTAGGCTTGACTATCTTGCAAGGGTCGCCCGTCCGTTCAGGCTTAACACCCTTAGTCCTTTGGACATGATATCAGTTTAGTGGATCCACATAGCAAGAGTTAGCACCCGTGGCATGGTATTAAAGCCCTTCCAACTGGGGTTATAGGTTGGACTCCAATTAACTTAAATTAGGGAATGTCGGTTAGATGATACCTCCTACAGTCTCAGATATAGTCTCAGTAACAGTTTCAGTTTAGTTCTTCAGTCTTAGTATTATTTGATCAAAGCATACATATTTATGTTTACAGATTTTACTCAGTTTATGTCATATGCTTGGTCATGCATCCTCAGTGTCTACAAATTTTTATACATGTCCAGTATTTATAAATTTCTTGCTCTCTATTAAGTATTCCATGCTTTACATGTATCTTCAAACAATTCATTACTCCTATTCATGAAACCTTGCATGTTAGCTTACTTCATTTAGCATACTAGTATATTCAAAGTACTGATCGTATACATTTTTTTTGCACTATGATGTCTCATATCATAGGTGTTGACGCTCAGTTCCCGAATCACACTTAGTCCCTTAGATTCTTAGTAGTATAGTAGCAGTGATGAGTCCTCATCACCCAAAGATAGGCTATCTTATATTATGTTTTTATTTTTGTAGTCAATGGAGTTAGTTGAGGGCTTGTCCCATCAACTCTCAGTCAGTCAGTCTTAGAGGCTTTTCAGACATTCCATTCAGTTAGTTGTTCAGTTTATTAGTACTTAATAAGCTTTAGATAGTCATTTTCCTACATGTATATTTTAGTTTGAATTCAATTATTTAAACCTTATGTCACTTAAGTTATTCTTCAGCAATTCATGATTATATTTTCCAGTGGACATAACATGTACCAGCTCATGAGTTAGCTTGTGGTCCCTTGAGACTGTAAACACCGTGTAATGACTAGGGGTAGTCTCGGGTCATTACAAAATAGGTATCAGAGCCTAAGCTTTTAAAGTGTCCTAGGAAGTCTGAAAGCCATATTTGAGTAGAGTCTTGTGCATGTGTATGTAGCATGCAACACTTATAGATGAGAGGCTACAAGGCGTTTAGGAAAAAGTTCCCCTTCTTTCAGTATTAATGTCGTGCGAGTGAGAATGATCTCAAGTTTAAACTCTCTATCCAATTTGTTTTCTACTTCCATTTATAGAACATGCCTCCGAAAAGAACGGAAGAAGAAAAGGAACTCAGCGAGCCCCTCAGCCTGTCCAGAAAGATCCTCTGGACGAGCATGTCTCTCAAGCATAATTCAGGGATGCATTCACTACTCTAGCAAATTCTGTAGCAGCATAGAATGAATAGCCATTTGCTATTCCGGCCATCCCAGTGTCCAATAATGTTGCAACCATAATTCAGGATTTCACTCGAATGAATCCTCCTTCTTTCATGAGATCCAAGACTGAAGGGGATCCTTAGGAATTCTTAGATATGGCTCAGAAAGCCACAGATGATATGGTGGTGACTTCTAGTCAGAGTGCTGAGTTGGTTGCATATCAATTGCAAAATATAGCCTATACTTGGGTTAAGCAGAGGAAAGTTGATAGAGGTGTTGATGTAAGGCCTATAGAATGGAGATAGAGATGACGAATTTTGACGTCATTCACGACATGGATTGGCTCTACTCATATTATGCCTTAATTAATTGTAGAAATGGAATAGTTTATTTTCAGTTTCCAAATGAACCAATCCTTGAATGGAGGGGTAGTAATACAACTCTTAGAGGTCAGTTAGTTTCGTACCTTAGAGAGAGAATGATGATACCAAAGGGGTGTATTTACCATCTTGTGTGAGTCAACGACACTAACTCTGAAATTCTTACTCTTGAGTCAGTCCCAGTAGTAAAAAAATTCTCAAATATGTTTCCTGAAGAACTTCTCGAAGTTTCTCCCAAAAGGGAAATTAACTTCGGAATAAACCTTCTCCCCGATACTCAGCCTATATTTATTCCATCATACAGAATGGCTCCAGCTAAATTCAAAGAACTAAAAGTATAATTAAAGGATCTCCTAAAGAAGGGATTCATCAGGCCCAGTATCTCCCCATTGGGCGCACCTATTTTATTCGTGCATAAGAAAGACGGTTCTCTTTGAATATGCATAGACTACCGTCAGTTGAACAAGGTCACAGTTAAGAATAAATACCCACTTCCCAGAATCGATGATTTATTCGACCAACTTCAAGGTGCCCATTATTTTTCAAAGATAGACCTCAAATCAGGCTATCATCAGCTTAGAGTGAGAGAATATAATATTCTAAAAACATCTTTTTGAACTCGGTATGTTCACTTCAAATTTCTAGTCATCTTCTTTGGCCTTACAAAGGCCCCTGCATCCTTCATAGACTTGATAAACTAAGTGTTCAACAGTACTTGGACATGATCGTCATAGTCTTCATTAATGATATCTCTGTTTACTTCCTGTAGAAAAAATGAGCATGCAGACCACCTAAATTAAGTAAGTGTGAAATCTGGCTATGATCAGTAGCATTCCTTGGTCATATTATTTTTGGTGATGGCAATAAAGTTTATTCTAAAAAGACCAAAGTGGTGAGAAACTATCCTAGACCCATATCTCTATCAGATATTAGGAGTTTCTTGGGTTTAACTGGCTGTTAACATTGGTTTGTTGAAGGGTTTTCTTTTATTGCATCCCCTATGTATAGATTGACTTAGAAGAAAGTTACGTATTAGTGGTTGGAATCATGCAAGAAGAGTTTTCAGGACTTTAAGACTTGACTCACTTCAGCCCCAATTCTTACTCTACCAGATAGTTCAGATGGTTTTGTTGTGTACTGTGATGCATTCAAAGTAGGTTTGGGTTATCTCCTCATGCAGAGAGGTAAGGTCATAGCCTACGCCTCCAGATATCTTAAGTCTCATAAGAAGAATTATTTAACTTCTGGTCTTGAGCTAGCAACAGTAGTATTCGCCTTAAAGATTTGGAGGGGTGACTTATATGGGGTGCATGTAGATGTGTTCACGGATCTCAAAATCCTTTAGTATGTGTTTTCTTAGAAATCTTTGAATTCATGTTAGAGAAAATTGTTAGAGTTATTGAAGGATTATGACATGAGCATTTTGTATCATTCGGGCAAGGCCAATGTAGTGGCTGATGCTCTCAGTAGAATATCTATGGATAGTGTAGCTTATATTAAGGATGGTAAAAAGAAGTTAAATTAGGAAGTCCATCAGCTTGCCTGACTAGGTGTTCGTTTACTCAATTCAGTAGAAGATAGTGTATGGGTGCAAACTAGCTTAGAGTTATCGCTAGTTTCCAATGTAAACGAAAAGTAGGATAGAGATCCCATTCTAGTTAAGTTACAAGATTTAATCAGAGATCATAAAATGGAGGTTTTCTCCCAAGGGGGAGATGGTGTTTTGTGTTGTTAGGGTAGGTTGTATGTGCCTGGTGTAGATTAGTTGAGGCAATAAATTCTTGCAGAAGCACATGGCGCATGTTACTCTATTCATCTAGGGTCTACTAAGATGTATCATGATTTGTGGGAGATATATTGGTGGAGTAGGATAAAGAGAGATATTGCAGACTTTATAGCTAAGTGTTCTACATACCAGTAAGTTAAGATTAAGCACCAGAAGCCTATTTGGTCTATGCAGGAGTTTAGTATTCCTATGTGGAAATGGGAGGAAGTGAACATAGACTTTGTGAATGGTTTGACTCGTACCCATCTTCAGCATGACTCTATTTGGGTTATCATAGATAAGATGAACAAATCAGCTCATTTCTTACCAGTCCATACCTCTTACTCAATCAAGGACTCTGCCAATATCTATCTTATTAAGTTGGTTAGGTTACACGATGTTCCCTTATCTATAATCTCAGATAGAGGTACTCAGTTTACCTCTCACTTCTGGACAACATTCCAAAAGGATGTTGGTACTCAAGTCTACCTTAATACAACCTTCCACCCTTACATAGATGGTCAAGCAGAAAGGACGATTTAGAATTTTGAGTATATGCTGAGAGAATGCGTTGTTGATTTCAAGGGTAGTTGGGATGACCATTTGCCTTTGAGTGAATTCGCATACAATAACAACTGTCATTCTAGTATCCGTATGGATCCATTTAAAGCTCTCTATGGTAGGAGATGTAGATCTCCAATTGGTTGGTTTGAACTAGGTCAGGCTTCAGTAATTGGGCCTAACTTAGTGTTTGATGCTTTGGAAAGGTTCAATTGATCAGAGAAAGACATAAGGATGCCCAGAGCCAACATGAATCACATACAGATGTGAGAAGAAAGGATCTCGAGTTTGAAGTCAGTGATCTTGTGTTCTTGAAAATCTCTCCCATAAAGAGAGTGAAGTGATTCGACATGAAAGGAAAACTCAGTCCCCGATATATTGGTCCCTTCAGAATTCTTAGTCTTTTTGGAAAGTTAGCTTACGAGCTAGAGTTGGCTTCAGATTTAGCCTCAGTACACCAAGTGTTCCATGTCTCATTGTTGAAAAAGTGTATTGGTGATCCAGCTGTAGTTGTTCCCTTAGAAAGTGTAGTTATTCAGAACAGTCTTTCCTTTGTGGAAGTTCAAGTTGAAATTCTGGATCATCAAGTTCATATACTAAGGAACAAAGAAGTTCCACTAGTCAAAGTTCTTTGGCGGAATCAGTCCGTTGAGGTAGCCTCTTGGGAAGAGAAAGTAGATATGTTGGCCAAATACCCTCATCTTTTCTCCACGAATCCAAATTCAGTGTAAGGTTCCAAATCTTCTTAAGATTTTTCTCTATCATTTTTAGTTTTTGTTGCACATCATGATTAGGTCAGTCGTGTATTCATAAATTAGTTCAGCCATGCATTTCATGCATTAAACATGCATATTTAGTGTGTAAGCTCTGTCCATCAGTCCCTCAGCTTAACCAGTTTCATTCAGGGTCAAATAATTCCAAAGGGGAGATATTGTAACACCCCATATTTTCCAAGCATAATCTAAGTCCCAGTGCATTAGTATTAGGATACGAAATTTCTGAAACACTCATTATTTTCTAGTTTAGAGACTTCCGTTGCAAAGCAAATTCAATTAGCTTTCCAATGATATAAAATTTTCCCAAATCCGATAACTAGGTTAGAAGTTACGGTAATTTTATTTTTTAGTCAAAAAACATCATTATTTTAACCCTTAGTGCATCGCGTAGACAGTCCAAATGACAATTTTTGATTTCTAGTGTTACTTCTCGATCATAGTGCATTGCAAAGCAGGCCAATTTACCATTTGTCAATTCCAGTGAGCCTTCAGGATCATGGCGCATCGCGAAGATGGACAAAATGGCATCCATAGGCTTACCACGATGGTGGCATGTCATGTTGTTTGTCCAAATTCCAGTTGTCCCTTTTCTAGTGGCTTGGCATAATGGTGGCGCATTACACCAAGGCCAAAAATTGGGATTGTCAGTTTTTAGCTTCCGTTGTTAAATTCGTCCAAGTGTATTTGGGTTTTTATCCAAGTCCCTAATTAACCTAAAACATGAAATTAAACTCCTAAACACCCTAAGTAGTCATCATTATTCAATTCTTCTTCAAAATTAAAGATCCCCTTTTTCAAGAATAAGAAACCGTAGATCTCAAATTCAAGGTAATTTCTCAAGAACTCTCCATCGATCCTAACAAATTCGTCATTCCAGGTATGTTAGATGTTCATCCATTGATTCCTTTTATCCATGGAGCTCAAGTAACCTTTTTAATTATAATGTTATGACCTTTTAAAGTTATTTGATTTTAAATCATGATTTCAACCATTAATCTCCATAAACTTTGATTTAATACCATGTTCTAATGAAGTCATTATTGTTATTCGATTCTTCATGTTTTAGTGTTATCATTTATTGAATTAAATCACGACTTAATGTTTTCCATGATAATTTCAGGTCAATTATGCTGGTCCTTTAGTAATTCTATGATTATTTTAAACAATCAACTATAAGTGTTTGATAAAATTCCTACAAAAGCAACTGATTTATGAAGAGTCTTCATGCTATGTCCTTCAATGTTTTAGTGTCACACTACTACCATTTTTTTCAGTCCTGAGGGTATGGAATACCAAAAAATATAGTTGTTTATTTAATGTTGTCTCAGTATCTTCAGAATAACATTAGATTATATCATGAGGATTTTTAGAACAGTCAGTTAAACTCAGAATAGTCTAGCATTTTAGTGTCATTCAGCTGGGAGTATGATTTAGAAAAGAGTGATTGTAGGGATGGCGTCTTCCCCGTCAAATAGGCAGAGTAGTTAGTAGCAGTCCTCATACTCCAAAACTACATAGCCAGTGTAGGCTATAGGTAGTCACCCATCAAATTAGGCTTGACTATCTCACATGGGTCACCCGTCAGATCAGGCTTGACACCCTTAGTCCTTTGGACATGATATAAGTTTAGTGGATCCACACAGCCAATGTTAGCACCCGTGGTATGGTATTAACACCCTTCCAACTAGGGTTATTGTTTACACCCTGATTAGCTCAAATTGGGGAATGTTGGTTAGATGATACCTCCCACAATCTCAAATACAGTCTCAGTTACAGTTCCAATTCAGTTCTTTAGTCTTAGTATTGTTTGACCAAAGTGTACAAATTTCAATTAATTTCAGTATTTCAGTTTATAGATTTTACAAATTTCATGTCATATGGTTGGTCATGCATCCTCAGATTTTCATACATGTTAAGTATCTACAGATTTCGTGCTCTCTATTCAGTATTCTATGCTTTACATGTATATTCAGACTGATCATTACTCTTATTCGTGAAACCTTGCATTTTAGACTACCTCATTTACCATACTAGTATATTGAAAGTACTGATCCAATACCTTTATTTTGTGCTATGATGTCTCGTATCATAGGTGTTAATGCTCATTCCTGAATAACACATAGTCCCTCAGATTCTCAATAGTACAGTAGTAGTGGTGACTCCTCAGAACCCAAGGATAGGCTATCTTATTTCATGTTTATGTTTCAGTAGTCAGTGGATTTACTTATGGGTTTGTCCCATCAACTATCAGTCAGTTAGTCTTAGAGGCTTTCAAACATTACAGTTAGTTGTTCAGTTTATCAGTACTTAATCAGCTTTAGATAGTCGTTTTCCAAGATTTATAATTCAGTTTGAATTTAGATATTTAAAACCTTATAGAACTTTAGTTATTATTTTGCAATTCATGAGTGTATTATCTAGTGCTCATAGCTGGTACCAGCTCATGGGTTATCTTGCGGTTCTTCAGGACTGTAAGCACCGTGTAACGACTAGGGGTAGTCTGAAGTTATTACATCTAATGTCTTGGCTTCCTTTGATTTCTATTTTCTTTCTTTCAGATCATGCGTCTAAGGAGGTTTGAGGCTTAGCAAAACCCTTTTGAGGGCCCTAAGGATGAAGCTCATCAAACTTTTAGAGTTTGGACCTGGGCTAGGGCTGTGGTATCTGACTATCTTTGTGGGGTTCCACCTTTCCCCACCAACTGCTACTATAAGAGTGACCCTTCTATTTCTTTACCTCCAAAGGATGATAGCAATGTCGAGTTTCATCGCTCTATCAACTTTTTGACTGAATTAGTAGCCTCTCAAGTGGAGTATGGTGCTCTGGCTACTGTCTCTTCTGAGTCAACAAGAATTGGACAACTTATGAGGCTGAGCCCTCCTATGGTCTCCAAAAGGCTTTATTGATAAAATGGAGAAGATCTTCTGAATCATGCATGCTTCGGAGATTAAATCTGTTGAGTATGCTTCCTACTAATTAAAAGATATATCATACCAATGGTATGAGAGGTGGGAGTTATCTATGGGTGTTGATATTAGTCCAACCATATGGGAGGATTTCTCTATGGCTTTATTGAACTACTTCTTTCCTCAAGAGTTGAGGGACACAAAGGAGGACTAGTTTATGAACTTAAAGTAAAGGAGGATGTCTTCCAAGAGTATGCCTGGAAATTATATCAGTTTTCAAGGTATGCTCCCAATATGATTTCTAGCATGAGGGATAAAATGCATAAGTTTGTCTCAGATTGTCCCATAAGTTAGTCCTTGAGAGAAAAGAGGCTTTGTTGATTGAGAACATAGATATTTCTAGGTTGTAGTGTATTTGCAACAAGTAAAAGAAGAGAAAGAGAAGTAAGTTGAGCTTAGTGAGAGACAAGGAAAGAAATTTAATCTTTCTGATCCTAGTGGTGGTATGGTGGTAAGTGACCATAGAATAAGTGCGGGAGTTCCAGTTATTTCTCCTTCGCTAATGTTCGCCATCCTTAACTAATCTTCATGGGGGATCGTCAGACTCAGTATAGTGTTGGGTCTCTGTTGAGGGATTGTTTTACAAATTACTTATGCTGAACTTTCATGTGAACTACCAAGTTTTCTATAAAGAAATGAAACATAATCATGATTTAATGCACTAATACCCACATTTTGTAGGCATAGAGTTGGTAAGATGAATAGATGTGTATTAAAGCTAAAAGAGATCAAGTGGAAGCAATGAAGTGCTGCTGAAGACCTAGAGTAGTCATTAGCCTAAGTTATCATGATCGTGGGCCAAATGCCACGATCGAGGTTAGTCAATATGATCAATGGAACACGATTGTGGAACCATAAGAGGATGAGGTCACTTTCTAGGCTTTTAGGATAAGGAAGCAATTCGCGGAGCTTCAAGTTGTATTTGTTATAGATGTTGAGATTGAGGAGGTAAAATAAGGAGGGCTTGAGAACTGTCCTTGAGGATGAAAAAAAAAAGAAAGACATCATTCCATGACTTTAACTAAGGAGTTGTGTAGGAGGCAACCCACAAATAATATGAAAGTAGCTCATATACTTTTGTTATGATTTTGTAACATAGATGTTTGTTTTGCCTTTTGAATAAATCATGTATTTGTGGTACTATAGAATGCATTGGATGAGCTTAAAAAGGGAAAAGTGTGAAAATTTTTGCATTTAAAGCTGAACAAGGGAAATATGTAAATTTGAAAAGTGGGCTGAACAGGTGAAAATAGAGGAGAAGAAATGGTCTCAGTTACTGCAATCACGACCCCTAGGTGCGACCATGGTTAGCCGCGTGTCCGCAATTGGGAGCAACTGACCGTGATCATGGTTAGTTCAGCTATATGACCATTGATTTCTCCCTATCTCCCTCACACTCTCTTTCAAGCTTTACTCTCTAATTAGACCAAATTCAAGTCAAGTTAGTGAGCTCTCCAATAGCATCCTTGCATCCCTCTTGCATCAAAAATTAGGCAGGTGCTATAAATACATGCTTTAATTTTTAAAAATAGGCCATAGAAATGCATGATGTAAAGAGGGACTAAATCTTTGATTTTCATGTTTCCATGTTTTTATACTTGGTATTTGTGTGGTGTTTAGCTACTAAAGTATGGTGTGCACACAAGTGGGAAAGTATTTGAGTACCTAAAAATATGTTCAAAATGGATATAAATAAAGTGAGTAAACCAAGCATTTGATATACTGCCTGAATAAATATTAAATAATGGTATTTGCATTCGAAAGGGCATAGTCAAGCACCTAATAGTATTTCTCAATGATCTTAACGTGAATCCACATTGTAAAGCATGCTAGTGGCCTAAGAATTTGAAGATTTCAAACATAGAAAGATGGTAAGGAATCAATCTCAATTACTGTAATCACGATCATTGTCCTGCGATTGTCATAATGCAAATATAGCTATCGCCCGCGAATGAAGTAACCAAGGAGGTTTCATGCCATACCTAAAAATCTCGCACACTAAATTCTTGCCAAACATCACCAAGTGCCCATCCAAGGAGCTTTGGTGGACAACATGGCACTGTTTGTGTAAAAAATGTCATTATTTAATATAATTTATGCCTAATGCTTTCAGGATAATCTCACGGACAAGTATGATCACATTCGATTCATGGAACCCAAGTTCCATACTTAATACTATAGTGATCTTCTGAGGAAAAAGTTGCTATTGAAAAGTAGAATTTTCTTGAACAATTTGCCAAAAAAACTTTGATATTTCATGACAAGCTTGAGATCACAGGGTGGCGGTGTTTTGCTCTGGATCCATGCAATGCAAATGAGCAATGTGTCAGTGAATTCTATACCAATATTAGCGAAGTTTCTTTATGGGATCCATCCAAAATGACAATTAAGATCCAAGTAAAATGGTGTGCTTTGGTACAAAACAAGTCAATAATGTTTACGGGCTCCCACATGTTGACATAGTGGAATTCAAAGCAAAAAGGTGTAAGCTGGGAAGTTGCTTAGCGGAAATATTGTGTCATGGAAAGGAATTCTCTTAGGAAAAAACTAAAAGCAACATCTCAATAAATGACTTCACCTCTGAGGCTCAAATTTTGTTGCATATTATATGTAGCCGAGTCTACCTTTACACCAACAAGACAGTAGCCCAGATCTGTGCGCTAGGATGGTTACATGTATCATAGACAACATTTATTTGGATGCAGGTCAGCTACGACTTCAAGGAACAAGGCAGTACGTATCTCTTCTTTCCCTTTTTATTTATTAAGCTTTGTAAGAGAGTGGGGGTTGACTAGTATACTGGAGATACTTGGGTGCATCCTGGCCCCTCAATGTACCCCTGGAGGATTTGAGGGGAGGGCGCACATGACAAACGTAAGAAGAGAAAAATTAAATTGGCAAAGTTGGCATATACTAAACCCGAGTCGCATAGTCTATCCACCACCATCCTACTTGAGGATATTAGAGTTGATATTGCATCCATTAAGATACTCGTATTTGGTTTGCTTGAGGCACCAAGATATCCCTCTACCAATCATCATTCACATGTGGCATGGGTTGATTATGAGAAGAACAATAAGGATCAAAAAAAGCAAGAAGCTACCATTGCTAGGCATGAGAAAGCCAACTTCTCTATGGCGGAGAACATTAAGAGCTCCAATGCAAATATTAAAATGTGGTCATAAAGAAGAAGAAAAGAAATGAGTTCTTTATCAAGATGTGGAAGGAGGGGAATGGCCTATGGAAGGTCCTAAAGCCCCGAGATCAATTTTTTTCCTCTTGGGTAGTGATGATAATGCCCCATCTAATTGGTCTAACCTTGAAGAAAATGATGATGATGCAGAGTTTGAGAGTAATAGTAGCCCTTGACGCTATTTTAGGGAGCACCATTATCTCTGTTATCCTTGTTTATTTATGTAGTAGAGACACTACTACCTTTTTAGTTGGGGATGTCTCCATATTCGTTTGACTTGGTACTATTTTATTTATATTCCTATCTTATTTTAATTTGGGCTATAATATTCAGTCACTCTCATGGTACCCACATTTGCATGGATTAGTTACTTTATTCCTAGACTGTTACTTTATTTTATTTTTATTTAATGACTTTTTCCGTGTGATAGACTAAGTGACGACATTCTTAAGGGTATATCATTATTCTTGGGTTTTTAGCCATAGATACAGGGGAAGTGTGAGTACCCGTGGCATCAAGGTCAATGCAATAGAAGTCTGAGTACCTTTTGCATTGATGATTTAGAATCGTATTCCTGCCCATTGAAAAAGTTTGAGTATCCATATAGGTGGTTCACCCATATTAGAGTCACAATGTGAGACAATATGTTGGGTTGTTTCCTTGTATTAAATTATGCGTGGTGTGGATACAAAGAAAATACCCCTCTTTGTCAGAAATTTATGGAAAATTCAAGGTCATGGACGTGAGCAATGTTGTAAAAAATTTATCCACTTTTCATAACTTTAAAAATTGACTTTAGAGAATTAGTTGGTACTTTATTTTTGTCTCAAGCAAGAGGAACAGCTGAAACCCCTCGAGGAGATTCACATGCCATGTATAGGATCTTATTTGTCTATATCTTATGTGTACTTGTACTATCTAGAACTTTCCCCATTAGTATTCCAAGGCTAAATTTTTATTGTATTCCGTTGGTGACATTCTTGTGTTATTGGAAGCCCACTTTAATATAAAAATCCTACCAATACATAGATATAATTCTTAGTTACCTACTTTGTCCCTTTGGACTTTTCTTTGGGAAATACATTACGAGCCATGACCTTTCTATTATCTCTCTCTTAAACCCTTTCCTTTTTGAACTTAAGAATGCAATTTGAGGCTAAAATCCTATGTTGGGAGGGGAAAAAGTTAAAAGAGGTGTCATTGGGCCACAAAGTCGTAAAAAAATGCCAGCAGGTTTAAGCAAATAAGGGAAAATATTTATTAGAAATAAAAGATCCATCCAAGGAAAGAAATGAATGAATTTTATGAACAAAAAAACAAAAGAGAGGAAAAATAAATGAAAAGAAAGTGGGTAACCAAGAAGGTATGTAGGAAATGATGAAAGCAAAGGAGTGGCCCAATAACAAAAGTGGAATGAGTGTGATGTAGAAGTTCAAGGAGGGTCTAGCCTTATTATCCAAAATATATGTCCTAGCCTAACCTAAAGCTATGTTACCACCTCAAAAAACCCTTGGTCATTCCCAAAGAAATATGGTCATTGTAGTGGCAATTGAAAATAAGGGCAAGCCTATGGTATGGTACTTGTTAACATTGAGAATTTCTTAAGATGGGGAGAGTGTTTGTACTTAAATTCATTGTTGCATAGTCGATAGCTACGTGTGTGAATATTTCTTTCTCGTGAGGAGGCATGTGAACAAGTTGTGGTGGGTGATTTTGTTACCTTCCAAACAATGAGGAAAAAGGAAGTATAATGAAGTTGAGGTCAAGAAGTTAGTCCTTTCTAGAGTATTAGTAGTTGTCACATGGTTGCTTCTTAAAATCTATTGAGTCCTTCATTATTCCATTTTATTTTGAGAGGTGTAGTCATAATCATTTTGCCAATATGTGAAGAGCCTTTTGTGGTAGTAATCATGTTAAAGTAATCATTATCATTTGGTAATAGAATATAGGTATACATGTGAAATTGTCTCATAACAAGGGGTGGTGTTGCTTGAGGACAAGCGAAGTTTTAAGTTTGTGGTCTTGATGAGTGGTGATTTTACCACTCATTTTCACTCAAATTTCATGCACACTACCAAGTTTTGTATAAATAAATGAGAAATAATCATGATTTAATGCACTAATATCCATATTTTGTAAGCATAGAATTGGTGAGATGAAAAGATATAGATTAAAGCTAAAAGAGATCAAGTAGAAGCAAAAAAGTATAGCCGAAGACCTATAGAAGTCATCAACCCCAATTAGCGTGATCGCAGGACAAAGGATGCAGTTAGTCAAGATTATAAATAGAATTCAATCAAAAAACTATACCACAATCGCGTTGGCCGCGATCGCGGCTATGCGGGAATATGCCCAAAGCATTTTTTAAATTTCACTTGACCGAATCCCAATCCTTATATAGGTAAAAACCCTTTCTTTGGGTATTGCTTACCTCATAGACACATTTAAATTTGAAACAAGAACCCTAAGGCAGGTTTTTAACTAATTTTGGAGACTTAAATTCTTTGTGTTTTTTGAAGGATAGATGCTTTGGATAATCCTTATGGTATATCTTTCTCTACTTTCTTCATGAGTAGCTATGTAATTTAGTCTTGGGATAATATGTAAATAAAAGTGTAATTTTGTGTGGGTGTCATTGTGTTTGAATGATTTTTACTTGTCAAGTATGGATTCCACCATTGCTTGAGTTTAATAGTTGGAATTTATAGGTGAACACCCCAAATCTCCAATGGGTTGGATGGGTGAAAACCCTAAACATTAGAAAGCCTTTATTATCCTTGAAAGAGGGATAAACGTGAACATATTAGAACCCATAGAATCCTTAAAATAGGGGTATGGGGGGGCAAGGCAATGGTGGACAATTAAGTATGTGGTTTACTATCATTTACAATCTTAGACGTAAGTGTAAATGGAAGGTAAGTCATATCATAAGCATTTTCCTAGAAATAGGGATGTCTAATTGAGGCTTTGGGTGAATATGAATCACAAACTCGTTAAGTGCTAAAAAAAGTCAATGGGTGATATCTTTATGATTTTTTTGAAAGGCTAACCATGAAGAACTTCGACCTAGCTGATCTCTCACTGATTAACTAAGATTCATGTTAAACTATCATTTACCCACATGCTCTTTACTTTCAGGGAGGTATAATACAAAGATTACCTGCAAACATAATTTTAAATCAAAAGTGTTATGCTAGTGAGTTGTTTGACTAAAGATTGTTATAAACAAAATCCAAACAAAACCCCGTTTTTACTTCAAATATTGATTTATTTACATTTCGAGTATACTTATAGTAATTAGAGCACCCATAGGATTTGAAATTTGTATTTCACTCATTATGGATTCGACTCCAATATGAATTAGGATATTGACAACGACCGCCTTACCCCTTAAATATGGGAGTAAGTTGAGCATTATCAGTCCCAAGCACAAGGTGACCAATTTTAGGCTAGTGGTGCCCAGTTAGCTCCACCTCACCCTCCCTGCAGATTCTTTGATCACAATTATTCTGGTCAGTATGAGAAGGAAAACAAATATTTTCATTATGCTCAGATTGGACATATGCAGTGTGATTGCCTCTCTTTATCAATTTCTTAGGATAACAGGTCCCCTACTCCCACTCCATCTCTCTCGTATAGAAGGGTGCAATATATGTGTTTTCTTTTGGCACCGTTGTTGGCCAGAACTGCTTGGATCATTTTTCTACTCGCTAGGATTCTGAGGCACCTCTCTATGGTGTAACGGGTATGTTGAGACTTTTCTCCAATGATGTGTTTTGTTGGATTAATCTAGGGTCTACTCATTCTTACGTAACCCCTTATGTGGTTATGCATCTTCATTGTGGTTGCAAGAGACTTTCGGTTCCCTTTTCTATTTATGTTATGGTCACAGACCTTGTGGTTGTTAGAGGCATTTATAAGGGGTGTGTGATATCGATTGGTGGTAGGGGTATTATTTTAGACTTGATAGAGTTTTACATGGTTGATTTTGATATAATTTTGGGGATTGATTGGTTGCACTCCTAGTATCCTTTCTTAGATTTTCAAACTCGTAGGGTCATGTTACAATTTCCTAATGAGCCAGTAATTGTAGGTGAATCTGGTTCCCTAGTGCCTAAGGAAAGGTTCATTTCATATCTAAACGCCCGAAACTTGATTTCAAATAGATGTTTACATCATTTGGGCTGAGTTAAAGATTCTAACTCAAAAGAGATTTCTCTAGAATTCATTCCCATGGTTAATAAGTTTCTCAATTTTTTTTTATCCTCTCAGTGTTTCTACCTAAAATTTAAATTAAGTTTAGAAGAAATTTAAAGACCTCTTAGATAAAGGTTTTATTCATCCTAGTATGTCTCCGTAGGGTGCTCCCATGTTATTTGTGCACAAGAAAAATGGTTCCTTTTGTATGTGCATTGATTATCATTAGTTTAACAATGTGACCATAAATAAAAAATATCCTCTTCCTAGGATCAATTATTTGTTCGATTAAATTCATGGTTCTAAGTTTTCCTCTAAGATTGGGTTATAATCATCTTATGATTAGGGATGTGGATATACTTAAGACTAGCTTTAGAGCCCGGTATGGTCACTATGAGTTTCTTGTCATATCTTTTTGGATGATCAATGAACTAGGGACATTTATGGACTTGATTAATAACGTCTTTCTTTGTTTTTGGACATGTTTGCCATTATGTTCATTCAAGATATATTTGTCAATTGTAAGAGTGAGGTAGATCATGTAGATAACCTCTATGCCATTTTGCAAACTTTGGAGGATCATCATTTCTATGCTAAGTCCTCTAAGTGTGAGTTTTGATTGAAAGTAGTAGCTTTTCATGGTCATGTCATCTCTAGTGAAGGGTTCATGGCAGATCCCTAAAAGCTTGTAGTAGTTAAGAAGTGGCTTAGACCTATAACTCCAATCGATATTTGTAGCTTCTAGGGTCGAGTCGATTACCATAGAAGATTTGTAGAGAGGTTGGTGAATATGGCTTCCCAGTTGACCAAATTAACCCAAAAGAAGGTCAAGTTATTGGGGTCTGATGCTTGCGAAGGTAGTTTTGAGAAGCTGAAAAATAAATTGACTTTGGCTCAAGTTTTGACCTTTCAGAAGGGTAGTGATGGTTTCGTGGTTTATTATGATTCTTCTCATGTCAATTTTTTTTGCGTGTTGATGCAAGATGGAAGGGTGGTGTCCTATGCTTCTAGGCAATTGAAAGTTAATGAGAAGAACTACCCTACCCATGACTTAGAGATGTTAGTCGTGGTTTTTGAATTGAAGAGTTGGTGACATTACCTATATGAGGTGCATGTGGATATCTTTTTTGATCATAAGAGTCTCCAATAAGTATTTACCCTAAAGGAGTTAAATCTCTAGCAAAGAAGGTGGATTGAGTTGTTGAAAGAATATGATATGAGTCTTCATTATCATCTCGATAAGGCAAATGTGGTCACCGATGCTCTTAGTAGTTGTCCATGTAGAGTTTGGACCATGAATATGAGGATAAGTGGAAATTGGTGCAAGACATTCACCGTTTGGCTAATCTTGGATTTTGGCTAGTGGGCTTTGAGGATGGTGGTGTATTTGTGAATCTGGTATCTCAATCATCTCTTGTTATTGAGATAAAGGGAAAAAAATTATTGGACCCCAACTTAATGAAGATCAAGAGCTATATGGGTCAACACAAGGTTACAGACTTTATGATTGGGGGTGATGGTGTCTTTAGGTACCAAGATAGGCTATGTGTTCCCAACGTCGATGGATTAAGGGAAAGGGTCAGGGCCAAAGCTCTTGAATCTTGGTATGCTATACATCCCGGTTCCACCAAGATGTACAATGATCTTAGATAGTACTATTTATGGGGTAATATTAAACATGATGTTGCTCCCTTTGTGGCCAAGTGTATGGTGTGTCAACAAGTGAAAGTTGAGCACATGAGTCCTTGTGGCTTATATCAAGAGATCCCACTGCCCGAATAGAAGTGGGAGGCAATTAATGTGTATTTTGCTACTGGTATTCTTTTATCTAGAAATAAATATGATTCCATTCTGGTCATTATTGATAGAATGACCATGTCTGCTCACTCTTTTCCCATAAATACTAATTTCTCGGCGAAAGATTAAGTTAAGTTTTATCTTGAGGAGATTTTTTTGTTGTACGACACTCCAGTCTGTATTATTTTTTATCGTGGTCCTCCACTATCATTCCACTTTTGGAAGTCATTCAATAGGGTTTTGGTACTATAGTGTGCCTTAGTACAACTTTCCACCTGCAAGCGAAAAGGACCATCCAAACTTTGAATGATATGTTCCAGGCTTGTGTAAGTGACTATGGTGCTAGATGATATGACCACTTGTCTTTGATTGAGCTCGCCTATAATAATAGTTACCACTCTAGTATTGTCATGGCGCCTTTTGAGGCATGTTATGGTAGGAGATGTCGATCTCCTATTGGGTCGTACGAGGTTGGCGAGGGTAAGTTTCTTGGTCCTGATTTAGTTAACCAAGACTTAGAGAAGGTGAAGGTGATTCTTGATAGATAGAAAATCGCTTAAAGGCTACAAAAGTCCAATGCATATGTGAGGCATACGGACTTAGAGTTTAGTATTAGCGATTGGGTATTATTGAAAGTGTCTCCCATGAAAGGATAAATGTGGTTTGGTAAAAATAGGAAGCTTACTCTCAGTGTGTCGGTCCCTACTTGCTTTTGGATAGGTTTGGAAATATTTCCTGTGAGTTGGAGTTTCCTTCTAGTATGAACTCCATTCACCCAATTTTGTATGTCTCTATGTTGTGGAAATGTGTGGATGATCCTTCATTGGTTGTTCCATGTTAATGATGTTTGTATTTTAGACTTTTATCCTATGAGAATATCCTAGTAAGGATCTTGGATAGGAAAGTATGCCAGTTGTGAATGAAAGAAGTGGCTTCGGTGAAGGTTCTATGGAGGAACTAAAATTCCGAGGAAGCTACTTGGGAGGCAGAAGAGGACATGAAGTCCAAATATCGACATTTTTTTCCCATTAAGAATACTTGTGATGGAGGTATGTGTTAATCCCCTTCTTTAATTTTTGGTCTTCCATAGACACCTAGTGAAAGTCCCCAATATGTTTTGTTGATTTGTATCATGTTAGACAATGGGTTCAAGTCCCTAATGCATTGAAATTATGTGTATCTTGTTGTTATGGGCTTAAGTCCCTAGTACGTTGAATTGATTCATGTCTTGGATAGATGATAAGTTAAAGTCCCCAATGCTTTGAGTTGCTTTATATCTTTGAGAGTCGATAGGTTGAGGTCTCTAGATCATGTAATGAGTAATTGTTTTGATAACATATGGGTTCGAGTCCCAAATGTTTATGAAATGATTGAATTAATGATGATCATGATGTGTGTCGTGTCCTTGTTGAATGCATGCTTTAAAATTTTGTAATGGTTGAATTGATGTGTATTGATGTGTTAACGTGTGTTTATGTTTGCCTTACCCCTCATTCAATGATGAATGATCCAAGTGGGGGAGAATTGAAACACCTAAGCTTTGAACCATGGGAAGAGCTACTCTATTTGATATTTTCGAGTTGGGTACGACTAGGGACTTGAGTCATACCCATGGATACAGGTCGTACCCACCTTGCCCTTCCCATATCGTACCTTGTTTTATCCTTGAGGGTAACACATTGTCCACTATACATCATGGACTCCCCTTGGTCCTAACCAATGAATACGAGTCCTATACTACTCAATCGTATGGAGTAAAGTTTCAACTTGAGTGGACTACTTTCTATTAGGATGTAGCTTACGAGTTATGGGTTAAGTCGTACCTTTTGTTTACGACTCAAGGGAATCAAATTGTACCCCTAATAGAATATATAAACTAGGAGGAGCCTAGGGTACGAGTAAGGGTACCACTCATACCCTAGGGTGTGATTACTTAGGGAGTCGTATGAGGGATTCTCACCCCTGGACGGGGTTATTTTAAGGATATTAACTAAGGGGCTTGTGGTCATTTCCCATGCTTAAAACCCTAAGTTCCTTCACTATATAATGTATTGTAGCCTTCTAAGCCCTTATTTACAAAACTCAAACTCTCCAAAACACTCTAAAAGTGTAACGCCCCCAAAAATGGGTCCCGGGGCGTCACACGGTGCTTGAGGCTACGAGTAGCCCCAAGCTAACCGTTTGACCCATTTCATTCAGTTCAACACAAATCAACGGGGTTTTCATGAATAACCCTCAAATATCACTAGAGTAATTATCTTCCAAGAGTAAAAGAATTTCAGAGTGATAACAAAATACGACTTATTAGTCAACTCCCAACATCTATACTAGTCTGACAAGCCTCTAAGAAAATTAATAAAGCCAGCGAGCCATTGCGACATTCCACAACGACTCATACTCAGTTATCAAATGTAAATGATTCTGTGAAACCAACATCAGACATCATGTCCTAGGAACATGAGGACTCACCACAACACAGGATGTAGAACAGCATGCCTGAAGAATCACTGTCGAACCTGGAACTGAGCACCTGAACCTATATTCCGAGAAAATGTAGCCCACATCCGAAGATGTGGGTCAGTACCATGGAAAGGAACTGAGTATATGGGGGTGTATGCAGTTGTATAAATATCATCATCATAAATATTTATAAGAAATATGCAGGATGTATGAAAGACTCACATATCTTAAAGAAAATCATCATAATCGTGAGAGGGTGAAATATGTACAATAACACATATGAGTAATCATATAATTTGTCAATCACTTTCAGTTCATCAAGAATATCAATTCTTATAATGTAAATATCATTTAAATCTTTCAAAAGAATAACTTTCTCAATTCCACTTTCAAATTACTTCACCATTCAATATAGACACAAGGAAACACACACACTGGGAGATCATATAACCGACACAAATCATGTGAGCTACATGTATTCCAACGCACAAACCACGTTGGGGAGGGCCATCCTATCTATGCCATCGGAGTAGGACTATCGATATCAAATCCACACAAACTAGTGATCACTATATCAGTCAGCCTCAGGCTCACTCCTGCGGGGGCACGTAGTTCTAGAGTAGTATGGTCTTTTTATACCTCACATTCGATGCTAATGATTTCTCCCAAACTTAGCTCAGATCATTTCAAAGACAATCCACAACAAAATAATTTAAGTAATATATAAATATACATCGGGAGTCATCATGCTTCCCATCTATCAAAATCAACCATGTTGTGGATTTCTTTCACACTCGAGTTCAAAACAACTCCATTAAGACCAAAAGGTCAAATCATTCAAAATATCTCAAATATTCAATATCAACATGCTTATAACACACACTTTCTCAAAAAAACCATAATTTCCAATGGTGATTCACGACCCAAATATCAAAATCATGATAAATATCTTTCGAGATTCATTTTTTATATCTCCACACATGTAAATTCATCTTTCAAAATCATAAACATCAAGATTTCATAATAATAATCATACAATATGGTTTCATGCTACAATAAAAATCAAGCCTTTGTAAATAAAATTACTTTTGGGCATAAGAACGAAAGAGAGTTCTTGTGGAAAACCCCCACATACCTTGAATGATGAGCTTTAGATCGATACTTGTTTTTGAGATGTTAATCGTGCCTTTGAATGATGGTTCTTGGAGTTCTTGAACTAGGAACTTGGAATCTTGAATAAATTTGGAAAATTAATGGTGAACTTTGGAGATTCTTGAAGTTGGATGTAGGAGCTTAGGGTTTTCTTTTTGAGGGAATTTGATGAAATATAAGTCTTCTAATAGGCTTTAATATAGGGTTTGGATGGATTTTGGGTGAGGGGGTATGACCAAAACTCCCCCAAAAATTGAATAATTCTCGAATCTGTCCTTTGGTGGACTGTTTTGATAGTTTGAAGTAGATCAACTATAACGTTTTACTCCAATATCCAAATTGGATGAAAACAATTTCATTAGAAACATGACTCTCATATCTTTCCATTGATATATAGTATCTCACTTAGATCATTGTTTACGAGGAGTTATGATTGTTTGAAATTGACCCAAAAATTCGCTTTTGATAGGCTGAAGTAGATAGACCATAACTTTTTGCTCCAATAGAAAAATTGGATGAAACCAATTTCATTATAATAGAACTCGCAGAGCTTTCCGTTGATATATGGTAGATAACCTAGATCATTATGTACAAGGAGTTAGGATCGTTTAAATTTGGAGTGAAAATACGCCAGGCCTCAATACTTTTTTGCCTGCACGTTTTACTGTTCAGTACTATTCATGGTTCGATCGGAATGTTCATAACTCGTCGCTCGGATGTCCGTTTTGGATGATCCATATATTGTTAGAAATCTTATTTGATAATCTACGCAATGATGGGTCATAATCTAAGACATTCCGCACGAAAAATTTATAATTCATTCTAGAAGATAGATCCCAACACGTTTACACACAAAATTTCAATGAAAAAATTCCTGGAGTATTACATCATTCCCCCCTTGGAAACAGTCATCCTCGAATGACACTAGACATGCCAAGATTATATAAGGAATAGATCATACAGCTGAAACCATTCGTTAGACTCATCACCACATCATTTCTCACTCCGAATGCAACATAGAATGCATATATTCAAGAAAGTACAACTGAACACATAATAAATGACAGCTAAACTGCTGCAACTTTTATCAAAAGTGCATGATTTAGGAAATAAAGGTACCTTCGACTTGATCGGAGTTCACGAAAAATAGGTGCGGGTACTTGGATTGCATATTCGCCTCAGCTTCCCAAGTTGCACCCTCAACAGATTAGTTTCGCCACAACACCTTGACCAAGGGAACTTCTTTGTTGCTTAGTCTTCGAACACTGAAATTAAGAATCTCAATAGGAATCTCATCAAAAGAAAGATTTTCTTGAATGTCAGCACTCACAGAGGAATCCACCACCACAGTATCGCTAATATGTTTTCTAAGCATGGAGACATGGAATATTGGATGAACGAGGACAACTCGGAAGGCAACTAGACCTCATAAGCTACCTTACCAACACGGCTAAGAATTTTGTAAGGACCAACATAACGGGGACTAAACTTCCTCTTCTTTCCAAATATCTTCACCCCCACTCATGGGTGAAATTTTCAGATACACTAGGTAACCAACTTCAAACTCAAGGTCTCTCCTTCTAACATCCGCATATGACTTCTGACGACTCTGCACAATTTTCAACCTTTCCCTAATCAACTTAACTTTTTCCATAGCCTCAAATACCGAATGAGGACCACTCATAGCCGCTTCACCCACCTCGAACCAACCTATGGGTAATCTACATATCCTTCCATATAAGGATTCAAACGGAACCATGCCAATACTAGAGTGGAAACTATTATTGTTAGTAAACTCAATCAACGGTACATGATCATCCTAACTTCCCTAAAAGTTGCACAAGCTCTCAACATATCCGCTAATGTCTGGATGGTCCGTTCAGCCTGACCATCGGTCTGCGGATGAAAAGAATAACTCAAAAGAACTTGGGTACCAAGACCCTTTTGAAAAGCTTTCCAAAATTGCGAAGTGAACTGAGTACCCCTATCTGAAATAATAGATAAGGGAACTCCATGCAGTATAACTAGCTCTCGGATATACAATCTAGCGTAATCCTCAGCAGTATATGAAGTATGAACAGGGAAGAAATGAGCAGACTTAGTCAACCTATCAACCACAACCCAAATAGAATCATGATGGTGTCGGGAAGGAGATAAACCAATCACGAAGTCCATATTTATCTCTTCCCACTTCCAGGTGGGAATACTAAACTCATGCATCATACCACCAAGTCTTTGGTGTTCAACCTTATCCTTTTGGCATGTTGCACACTTAGCTACAAACACTGCTATACGTTTCTTCATGCCACTCCACCAACAGATTTCCCATAAGTCTCGGTACATCTTGGTGGTGCCAGGATGAATAGAATATTGTGCCCCGTGCGCTTCAGCCATAATCCTCTGTCTCAGATCATCAATATTCGAGATACACAATCTACCCTGCAATCTCAACACACCATCTCCCCCTTGGGAGAAAACCTCTACTTTTTGGTCGTTGGTTGACACCTTCAGTCTGACCAAACTAGCATCTAGATATTGCTTTTCCTTCACTTCCAAAACTAAGGAGGATTTGGAACTACTCTGAACCCCTATACTACCTTCGGTACAGTAAAAAAACCCAACCCCCAATCTAGCCAAACGATGTACATCACGCGCTAACTCTTTCTTACTTTCTACAATATGTGAAACACTACCCATTGACAATCTATTTAGGGAATTCGCCAAAATATTGCCTTTGCCCGGATGGTACAGCAAACTCATATCATAGTCCTTTAACAATTCTAACCATCGTCTCTACCTAACATTCAATTCTCTCTAGGTAAACACATACTGCAGACTCTTATGATCATTGAAAACATCAACATGGACACCATACAAATAGTGTCTCCAGATTTTCAAAGCAAACACAACAGCACCTAACTCAAGGTCATGGATGTGGTAATTTTTCTATGGGGTTTCAACTGTCTAGAAGCATAAGCAATCACCTTACCCTTCTATATCAATACGCAACCCAATCCAACTCTGAAGCATCACAGTGCACCATAAAACAATAAACACTATCAGGCAAAGTCAAAATAGGGGCTGAAGTTAGTCGAGTCTTCAACTCCTGAAAACTCTTCTCACAAGATTCGGACCACAAGAACATCACTTTCTTTTTGGTCAACCGAGTCATAGAAGACGCTATAGAGGATAAACCCTCAACAAAACGGTGGTAATAGCTAGCTAAACCCAAGAAAATTCAGATATTAGTTGGGGAAATAGGTCTAGGACTATTTCTAACAGCTTTGGTCTTTTGGGGATCAACTCTAATACCCTTGGAAGAAATGATATGACCCAAAAAAGCAACTGATATTAGCCAAAACTTACACCTACTGAACTTGGAAATAACTTGTGATCTCTAAGGGTTTTCAAGACAGTTCGAAGATGATCAGAATGTTCATCCTCACTATGGGAGTACACCAGTATATCATCGATGAACACTATGACAAACATATCCAGATATGGTCTGAAAACTCGATTCATGAGGTCCATGAAAGCTGCTGGGGCATTAGTTAACCTGAATGACATAACAAGAAACTCAAAATGGCCATAACGAGTTTGGAAAGCGGTTTTCGGGATGTCACACTTCCTAACTTTTAGTTGATGATAGTCGAAATGAAGGTCTATCTTGGAGAAATAACTTGCACATTGCAATTGGTCAAACAAATCCTCTATTCTCGAAAGGGGGTACTTATTTTTTATGGTGACTTTAATCAGTTGGCGGTAATCAATGCAAATACGCAAAGAGCCATCTTTATTTCTCACAAATAACACAGGAATGCCCGAAAGAGAAACACTGGGCCTTATGAAACCCTTATCTAGTAGATCTTTGAGTTTCTTTTTCATCTCCTTAAGTTCTTCAGGGTCCATACGATAAGGAGGAATAGAAATGGGCTGAGTATCCAGAAGAGGATCAATCCCAAACTCTATCTCTCTATTAGGAGGTATCCCTAGGAAATCATCCACAAAGACATCAGAAAACTCATTGAGAACGTTAATTAACTGGAGAGTTGTAGTCTTACACTTAGTGTCTCTGACTCTAACCAAATGGTAAATACAACCCTTGGAAATAAGCTTTCTAGCTTTGAGGTAAGAGATAAAATGACTGTTGGGAGACAGAATTCCCAGACCACTCAAACACGGATGCAC
Organism: Capsicum baccatum var. pendulum; assembly: GCA_030864225.1. NCBI lineage: Eukaryota > Viridiplantae > Streptophyta > Magnoliopsida > Solanales > Solanaceae > Capsicum > Capsicum baccatum. The sequence goes on from CM061559.1 coordinate 142,743,714, forward strand.
TCAGAAACTGAAACTTGACCACTCGAGTTCGACAATCAATAAAGGCATAAGAAGAATACAACAGTACATACCCAGAATCACATCAAAATCTACCATGTCTAACTCAATCAGATCAGCCAACAAAACTCTATGAAGAACGGTAATAGGACACTTTTTATACACTTTTTGGGTAGCAATCAAATCACCCACTGGGGTAGAAATAGGATAGGCTCAGGAATATCTTAGGACTCATTTCAAAATTCACAGCAATCAAAGGTGTAATATATGAGAAACTAGATCTAGGATCTAACAAAGCATACACATCAAATTGAAATATACAAAGCATACCAGTAACAACATCGTGAGAGTCCTCCTATTCCTGGAAAGATGGTAAAACATAGAATCTATTCTAGTGCTGCCCACCAGCATTGCTAGAAGAGGCGCCCTGGGCTGGGGCTAGGCAAGTCGTTGGAACTGGAGAACTAACAGTCTGAGTCTAGGCCTTAGGGCGATAGTCACGACGCCTTTGTCCATCCTGTGGACAATCTCTAAATCTGTGAACTATGTCACCACATCGAAAATAACCCCTCTTCCTACCCCAACACTCACTCGAATGAGTTCTACCACACTTAGGACACAGAGGACGATTTTTCTTACAGCCAGCACTGTACTCGGACCTGTATACATAGGACCTGCTACCTTGCTCCTGCCTATCTCTAGGAATGGGAGCACTAGCAAATAATTGTGCTGGATTAGACAAACAATCTTGAGACTGAGGGCGACTCCCTCCTAGTGATCTAGTCTGACCCTGTCCATGCTACTCCGACCTAGCTCCCTTATTCCCTCTCATTCTATCTTTCTCCTTAATCTGGTCTGCCTTAATCTGTTGGGTACGAGTCATTAGCTTAAAAAGATTCATCTTACTACTCAGCATAGCAGACCTACACTTCAACCACATAACTAGACACTCCAGTCACAAACTTACTCATACTAGCTCGATTATTAGCTACTAAGTCAGGAGCATACTTGGCCAACTGATTGAACTTTAGACAGTACTCCCTAACAGTAAAAGAGCCCTGCCACAGGTTTATAAACTCTTCCACCTTTGCCTCCCTTATCTTCAAAGGGAAAAACATATCCAAGAATGTATCCTGGAACTCTTGTCAAGTTGTAGGGACAACTCCCTCACCTCTAGCTTTCCTCTAAGAAGCAACCCAGTCATAAGAAAGGTCTTTTAACCTATATGCAACCAACTCCACACTATGTTCCTCCGATACATGCATCACCTAAGTAATATTCCGCACCTTCTCTAAAAATAACCTTGGATCCTCATCAGACTCGGACCCATAGAATTTTGGTGGATTCATTCACATGAAGTCACAGATCCTGGCAGCAACTGAATCACCTCCCTACAGCTGTGGAGCCAGGGATGGGTTGTCCTAAAAATTTATAGTAACAACTTGAGCCAGCGCCTGAAAGGCTGCATAAAATTTAGGATGAGACATGTTTTCATTCAATAGGTCAGCGAGTTGAGCTTGCTGACCATCATTATTTCTTCTTGCTCGATATGGAGGCATATTTCTGAAACAGTACAACACAAATCAATAGCAGAGAGAGACACTTTAAGCATGATAGATTTCTTAAAGAAAGAATCACACTTATTTCTAAAACATCTTGTAGTTGCTTGCTCATAGACGTGGCACGCTACACACGGATGATAAAAACTCTACTTAACGTGGCTTTTTAAACTCCCTAGTACACCTTAAAACCTTAGGCTCTGATACCATGTTTGTAACGCCCCAGAAAATGGGTCCCAGAGAGTCACACGGTGCTTGAGGCTACGAGTAGCCCTAAGCTAACCCTTTGAGCAATTTTTATTCAGTTCAACACAACTCAACGGGTTTCCATAAATAACCCTCAAATATCAACAGAGTAACCATTATCCAAGAATAAAATAATTTTAGAAACATAACAAAATACAACTTATTAGTCAACTCCCAACATCTATACTAGTCTGATAATCCTCTAAGAAATTCAATAAAACCAGCGAGCTATTGAGACATGCCCCAACTGACTCGTACTCAGTTATGAAATATAAATGATTTCATGAATCCAAAATCAGGCATCACGTCCTCAGAACATGAGGAATCACCACAACAAAGGATGTAGAACAGCCTGCTCGAAGAATCACTGTCGAACCTATAACTGAGCACTTGAAACTATATTTTGAGAAAATACAACTTACATCCGAAGATGTGGGTTAGTACCATGGAAAGGAATAGAGTATATTGGGGTGTATACAGTTGTATAAACATCATCATCATAAATATTTATAAGAAATATGCAGGATGTATGAAAGACAAACATAGCCCAAAGAAAATCATCACAATCATGAGAGGATAAAATAAGTAAAATAACACATGTGAGTCATCATATAATTTGTCAATCACTTTCAGTTCATCAAGAATATCAATTCTCATAATATAAATATCATTTAAATCTTTTGAAAGAATAATTTTCAAAATTCCAATTTCAAATCACTTCACCATTCACCATAGACACGAGGAAACACACACACACTGGGATATCCAATAACTGATATAAACCATGTGAGCTACATGGAGTCCACCGTACAACCCAGGTTGGGGAGAGCCATCCTATCCTTGCCATCGGAGTAGGACTATCGATATCAAATCCACACAAACTAGTGATCACTATATAAATCAACTTCAGGCTCACTCCTATGGGGGCACGTATTTTTAGAGACGTAAGGTCGCTTTATACCTCCCACTCAGTGCTAAATTTTTCTCCCAGACTTAGCTTACATCATTTCAAATACAATCCACAACAACACAATTTCAGTAATATATAAATATACATCGGGAGCTATCATGCTTCCCATCTATCAAAATTAACAACTTTATGGATTTCTTTCACACTCGAGTTTAGAAAAACTCCATTAAGACCAAAAGGTCAAATCATTCAAAATATCTAAAATATTTAACATCAAAGTGCTTATAACACATACTTTGTCAAAACAACATAATTTCTAATGAGAATTCACGACCCAAATATTAAAATTATGATAAATATCTTTCAAGATTCATGATTTATATCTCCACACATGTAAATTCAACTTTCAAAATCATAAACATTAATATTTCATAATAATCATCATAAGATATGGGTTTATGCGTCAAATTCATAAAAATCAAATAAAAATCATGCCTTCGTAAAGAAAATTACTTTTGGGCACAAGAACAAAAGAGAGTTCTTGTTGAAAAATCCCATATACCTTGAATGATAAACTTTAGATTGATACTAGTTTTTGAGATGTTAATCGTGCCTTTGAATGATGGTTCTTGGAGTTCTTGAACTAGGAACTTGAAATCTTGAATAAATTTGAAGAATTAATGGTGAACTTTTGAAGGTTCTTAAAGTTGGATGTAGGAGCTTAGGGTTATCTTTTAGAGATAATTTAATTAAATATAACATATAATGCTGATAGTAGGCTTTAATACAGGGTTTGGACGGATTTTGGGTTAGAGTGAATGACCAAAATGCCCCTAAAAATCAAATAATTCTGTAATCTGTCCTTTGGTAGACTGTTTTGTTAGTTTGAAGAAGATCAACCATAACATTTTACTCTGATATCCAATTTTGGATTAAACCAATTTCATTAGAAATAGGAAACTCATATATTTCTATTGATATATAGTATCTCACCCAGATCATTGTCTACAAGGAGTTATGATCGTTTGATGTTGACCCAAAAATTTGCTTTTGATAAGTTGAAGTAGATCGACCATAAAATTTTGATCCTATAGAAAAATTAGATGAAACCAATTTCATTGGAAAGAGGACTCGCAGAGCTTTTCATTGCTATAAGGTAGATCACCCAAATCATTATGTACAAGGATTTATGATCATTTAAAATTAGAGGAAAAATACGCAAGGCCTCAGTAGTTTTTTCCCGCACGTTTTACTGTTCACTACTATTCACGGTTCGATTGGAATGTTCATAACTCATCGCTCGGGTGTCCGTTTTAGATGATCCACATATCGTTGGAAAGCTTATTTGATAATCTATGCAATGATGGGTCATAATCTAAGACATTCCACATAAAAAATTTATAATTCATTCTAGAATGTAGAATCCAACACGTTTACGCACAAAATTTCAACGAAAAATTTCCCGAGGTATTACAAAAAGTTTCTTGAAACAAGATTAGAGGCTATGGTTTTGAGGGTGATCTTCAAGAGCAAAAGGGGAGTTACTATTCTTGATGATTCAACATGTATCTCTTCCCCTTATTAAATAACTTTAAACCCATATATTTCACACTTGAATTAGTAAGTGTACATGGTGGTTTTAAAATCAAATGAAAGGAGTTTTGTTGCTAAAAGATGAACAATGATGATTCCTACTCAGACTTGTATTTATTGATATTATTGATGATGATTTTCATATGTGAATGATTTTTTATGTGGTCTAACATGTGATTCATGAGTAACCCTAATCTTGATGAACTCAACCATGTAAATAACCTTATTAAAGGTAAGAACATAAGGGGTTTGTGAAAATATCTAAGTTAATTCTCTAGTCAAATGTGGGAAATATTTTGAACTAGGGAAATGGCCTAACATGTATGAATGCTTGATAATTGATATTGTTAAGGGAAAAATAAGCCATTTATTTTGTAAGTGATGGCCTCGATGGTTTGATGAATAAGAAGGGGGTTAAAGTCCCTAACATGAAAATGAACGTGAATGTGTGTAGGACTAAATTGTGGTATAGATATGCAAATGAAATGCGAATGTCTCATAAGGGTCTTGAGGACCACAGTTTGAATTGTATAAGAAGTTGAATCAAGGCATTGTATTAATGAAATATTGCCCAATGAAGGCTCCCATCAGGACCATATGGTCATGTATGATGTTGAATTGGCTTAACGGGTTAAAGTGGAATTGAATGTATGTGGATGCATAGACAAAGGGTTAGGGTCCCAATATCTACTAATGATAGTCGTGATGGTTTGATGTTAAAGTCCTTTTCTTAATGAACTTTCTTGTGGTTAAAGTCCATTGCATAATGAGATCTCATGAGGTCAAAGTGCCCTGCTAAATGAATTGGCTTGGGGTTAGTGTCCATTATTTAATGTTGCATAAGGTTCCAGTCCATTGTCAAATGTGTAAGCATGTCGTTAAAGTCCATTACTTGAGTAAATATGTGCGAGCGGTTAGAGTCCCTCACTTATATGAATGTTTGTGGGTGGTTAGAGTCCCTCACTTAAATGGATGTGTATGTAGTTAGAGTCCCTTACTTGATGATATATGAATATGTTGAAGTCCTATAGCTAATGAGAAATGATTGAATCTACATGTAACGCCATATGGAGATCTCATTCCAGAACGTCACAAGGTGATTAAGGCTACAAATATCCCTAAGCTAACCCTTTGAGCCTGCTACTACATGTAAAACTTACCAGTCATGTTATCTGTCCTCTGATCCAAGGTACGTGAGTCAAGTTGTAAATAGAAAAAACCACATAGATGTGAAATAGAAGAAGGTATCAAATGGTCCTAGTCCCTCAAATAGAAAATCGGATGAAGAGAAAGAATTAAGTAGTTAATCAAAGAGAAGAACAATAGCGGAAGAAAAGTAACTTGTCCCTAGAAAAGCAAGGAATGTGTCTTGGAAACTTAGATAATGCTAATTGGGAGAGTGTTTCATCCAAAAATCTATGAACAAATCGGGATGGTTAAACTGGTAGAGTATGCAAGACATTAGGTTTGGCTTCGCCTACTTGAAGAATCTACTCCCATGGTGTTTGAAAATAAATTTCGAGAGTTTTACTATACCATGGACTTCTCAAAAGATGGTCTTATCTTAAGTGCCCAAGTGCAAGGAAAGTCTATCCATCTAGATGAAGAAGCATTGGGAAAGACTTTAGATGTACTTGTTATGGGATTAAAATCAATTTGGAAGGAGTAACCTACCACTGAATTTATTGTTGAAGCACCAAAAGAGGGTGGAACTTTAATAGCTGCTATAAAAATTAAATTTTTAATTTGCGAGGTTAAGCTCGTATTGGAATTCATCATCAAGGTTATGTTACCAAGATTACACAAAGGGACAATTTCATTAGGGGTTAACCTGTTCCTATTAGAATGTTTGAGTTGATAAACTTACCTGCTATTATGATAGAGCACATGTAGAAAGTAATCTATGAGAAAGAAATGAAACATGGAATGACTTATGGGTACTTCCTAAGGAAGATGTTTGATCACTATTGAATAATTAGGACAAAAGAACCTCTGGAATAGTCAAACAAAAGTTTAGTTTGACAACCCTGGTGGTGAATGAGTGCATTAAGGGAAAGTAAGAACTCTATATAAAGAATCAGAACCATTGGCTGCTCAAGAAAGCCTGAACAAAGAAATAGAGGAGTTGAGGATTATGTGATCAATATAGAACACTAAAATAGTGCACCTAAATCTAAAACATCAGAAGTCGTCCATAGAGGGGCCTTGTACCACAAAAAAACTTGCAGTAGAACATAAAAAACTTAGGGCAAAAATTGTAGAGTTAACTGGTAAGGTACAAGGATTGACTGATGAAGTAAAAACTCTTATAAAAAAATTGTTGGATGCATATACTGCTACACATGAATGACTAGAATTGTTAATTATATCCTACTACGCTAAAAAGGTACTCGGGAATCACTATCACTGCTGGGACTGAGCACCTGAACCTAAATTATGAGACAATGTAGCACCCAGACTTATATGTGGATCTATACTTTGAGGACGTACTGAGTATATAGGGGTGTATGAATTTAAGTAAACAATGGTATCATTCTTTATAACACATGTATGCTGATATGAATGACTCACAAAGCTTAAGTAAAACTAAAATATGAATCTCATAAATCGTGTATATTGAAGCATATAGTACAAGTCTAGTGCTTCATTATACTTAGTTCTAAAATTTGTATTCTCCATGTTATTCTCAAAACTTGAAAGCATGAGAAATCTTAAAAACAATAGCTTTCAAAACATATAACTTTATCTTATGGAGAATAAAGGACTTCTTCAAAACTTAGAGATTTTAGGACTTTAGGAAACGCAAAATCAAACTTTCAACACATAATCTTTTATCTTAATTAGAGTAGGCGACTGCTTTGGGATTTTTTTCTAACCGAAATAAACTATATGAGCCACGTGGAGTCCAACATCTTTCCCACATTGGGGAGAGTTGTTCTACCTTTGCCATCAGAATATAACATTAACTTTAGTGATCACTATCTTAACCCACTTATAATAAATCAGAAACCTATGGGGGCACGTAGTTCTGGGGCATGAGATATTGGAATCATACCCAACTCAGTGCTAAATACTACTCCGACACTTAAGCTCAGAACGTTTATGAAATCTACCTTATAATAGTTCAAGGGTCTACAATATAGACCGAATATACTTTTCTTGACTTTAAGTCATAATTAATGTGGATCCATATATTATCTTAGACCCAAAAGGTCAAATCATTAACTAAAATCTAAAAATAGCTTAACTATGGGGTACTTATGATCCAAATAATCTTTAAAGGGGGTCTACTGACCCGAACAGTAATCTCTAGTCAGATATCACAAAATTCATGCTTGGTAATACAATTACTCATAAAGTATCTTAGAATCTATAAGTTTCATCAAAAGGCATGGGAGTATAAATAAAATAATGTAAGTCAACTTTTAATCCCTAGGAAATCTCACAATCTTACAAATAATGAAAGTGGGTATGAACCCTAACTTAATTTCAAGGAAAATCTCATAAATTGCAAAAATTTTGTAATTTAAAATAATCCTTTGGGCACAAAGGTGAAAGGGTTACCCTTGTTCAAACCCCACATACCTTATATTATGACTTGTAGATGAACAAGCTTGCTTGAGACTCTTTTTCGTACTCTTGAGTGAGGGTTCTTGAATATTTTGACTTGGGAATCTCGAATCTTCACTCAATTTGTAGAAATTATGGTGGAATCTTAAGGTTCTTAGAGAAATATTTAGATTTGTTCATGAGGGTTAATCTTGAGAGAAAACCCTACTTTTTTAATGCTATGGAGGAATATAACTTCTGTACCTTAAAATTCATGTATTTAGATGTGAAAAGTGTGAGAAAAGACCAAAAAGCCCTTTTAAAAGAGGCTTTAAAATACTGAACGAAATCTGTGATAGCTCGTCCGATGGTGCACACCGGCTCGATGTTCCATTGGCCTGACCATCGCACCATGGATAGAATTTAATCTTTCTGCCTAAGTTACGATGGCTTGGACGATGGTCCATCACTAGCTTGATGGTTCGTCGGCCATTTCGTTGCAACTAGATAGAAGGTGGACTCATTGCCTCTGTTGCGATGGTTTGGGCGATGGCCCATCGCTAGTTCGATGGTTCGTCGGCCCATTCCGTCGCTTCTGGGCAGTTCAGACTACTTTTTGTAATCCGACCATAACTTTCTACCACGACATCAAATTTTGACAAAATGGCTGTTTTTGGAAAGATAATTCAATTTCTCATGTGATAAAAAGTCAAAATTATGAAAATTAAATATGATTTAAACACTAATCACTTTAGAAGTAATTCCTTATTCTTTTAAAGTAGAATTTAAGCTTCACTTGACATACTCTAAAGGCTTAGACTACGAGGGATCTTTGTGGGGTCTTACAATATCTCTCTCTTGGAAACATTCATCCTTGAATGTCACTATCTAGGCTAAGAATATGGAGAAAAAATTGGGATTGCACGGCTGAAACAACTTACTAATCTAATTGTATGTCATTCTAAACTTTTGAGTATCTCAGAGAATGCTTGACCTCATGGAGAAGGAAACTCTATAGCTGAATACAAATGATTAGAAAGGAATTGACTTAAGGATGAGTAGTACCTTCAGCTAAACCTAAACTCGTAGAGAAGAGGTACGGGTACTTGGCTTGCATGCCTGCTTCTGCCTCCCAAGTAGCACCCCCAACTGACTGGTTCCGCCAAAGAACTTTGACCAAAGGAACCACTTTGTTTGTTAGTCTATGGATCTGATGGTCTATAATCTCGACTAGAATCTCTTCGTAAGAAAGACTAGCCTGAATATCTGATCTCTCTGAAGGATTAACAACAATGGAATCACCCATGTACTTCCTAAGCATGGAGACGTGAAAGACGGGATGAACAACTAACAGATCTGCGGGCAACTGAACATCATAGGCTACTTTCCTAACATGTCTCAGAACTTTATAAGGGCCTATATAATAGGTACTAAGCTTCCCCTTTTTACCAAACCTCTTCACCCCCTTCATAGGCAAAATCTTTAAGTACACCCAATCACCCACCTCAAACTCAAGATATCTTCTACTCATATCTGCATATGACTTTTGATGACTTTGGGATGTCTTCAAACTTTCTCTAATTAACTTAAATTTTTCCATAGCCTCAAAAACAACATCAGGTCCAATCAAAGCATCTTCACGCACTTCAAACCAACCTATGGGTGACCTACATCTCCTCCCATACAAAGCCTCAAATGGGGTCATCTAGATACTGGAGTGATAACTATTATTATATGCAAACTCAGTAAGTGGCAAAAGCTCATCCCAACTACCTTTGAAATCATAAGTACATGCCCTCAACATGTCTTCCAATGTTTGGATCTCTCAGCCTGAATATCTGTCTGCGGATGAAAAGCAAAACATAAATGAACATGGTTACCAAGACCCTTCTGAAATGCTCTCCAAAATTGAGAAGTAAACTGAGTACCCCGATCTAAGATGATACACAAGGGAACTCCATGCAACCTGACTAACTCCTGGATGTACAACATAGAATTATCATCAGTTCTGTAAGATGTATGCACTGTCAAGAAATGCGCTGACTTAGTCAACCTATCTACCATAACCCAAATTAAATAATGATGATTCCGTGAAAGGGGTAGACTAGTCACGAACTCCATATTCACCTCTTCCCACTTCTAAGTGGGGATACCAAACTCTTGCAACTTACCACTAGGTCTTTGGTGATCTAACTTAACCTGTTGACAAGTTGCACAATATACCATAAAATCAACTATATCCTTCTTCATACCACTCCACCAATAGATTTCCTGCAAATCGCGGTACATCTTGGTAGCACCAGGATGAATAGAATATCATGTTCCATGCGCTTCAGCCATAATTCTCTGCCTCAATTCACCAACACAAGGAACACATAATTTATTCTGACATCTCAACACATCATCTCCTCCTTGGGAGAAAACCTCTACCTTTTAGTCTTTAACTGACTCCTTCAATTTGAACAAACTAGCATCCATGTATTGCATCTCCTTCACTTCCGAAACTAAAGAGGATTTGGAATTACTTTGAACCAAAACACTACCTTTAGCTGAGTTAAGCAATGTAACACCCATATTAGACAAATGATACACTTCACGAGCCAACTCTTTCTTATCTTATTCCACATGAGCAACACTTCTCAGTGACAATCTTCTAAGGGCATCTGCCACTACATTGGCCTTGCTCGAATAATACAACACACTCATGTCATAATCTTTTAGCAACTCTAACCATCTCCTCTGAAAAAGATTCAATTCCCTCTAAGAAAACACTTACTGCAGGCTTTAGTAGTTCATAAAGACATCAACAAAAACCACAACAGCTAACTCTAAATCATGGGTTGGGTAATTCTTTTCATAAGGTTTCAACTTCATTGAAGCATAGGCTATAACCTTACTGTGCTGCGTCAACACACAACCCAAACAAAATCTAGAGGCATCACAATACTCTACAAAATAGTAAGTTCCATCAGGCAATCTCAACACGAGGGCTGAAGTGAGTCGATTATTCAACTCCTAAAAACTCTTCTCGCAAGAATCTGACCACAAGAACTTAACATTTTATTTTGTGTTAGTTTAGACATAGGAGACATAATAAAGGAGAAACATTCAAAAAAACAATGGTAATATCCTACTAGTCCTAAGAAACTTCTAATGTCTGACGGAGAGATAGGTTTAGGTCAATTTCTTCCAGTTTTAATCTTTTGGGGATAAACTCTAATGCCTTCAGTTAAAATAATATGACCTAGAAAGGCTACTGACTTAAGCCAAAATTCACACTTGATGAATTTGGCAAACAATTGATGATCTCTAAGAGTTTGCAAAATAATTCTAAGATGATCCGCATGGTCATTCTTAGTATGGGACTAAACAAGGATATCATCTATGAACACTATGACAAACATATCAAAATACTGTTTGAACACTCAATTTATAAGGTCCATGAAAGCCACTGGAGCATGGGTTTACCCAAAAGAAATAACTAGAAATTCAATGTGACCATAATGTGTTTGGAAGGCTGTCTTTGGGAAATCACACTCCCTTACTTTAAGTTGGTGATAGCCAGATCTAAGGTCTATCTTTGAGAAATAAATTACACCTTACAACTGATCAAATAGGTCATCAATTAAAGTAAGAGGGTACCTGTTCTTAAATATAACCTTATTCAACATACGATAGTCAATGCACACACACAAAGAACAATCTTTCTTTCGCACAGACAAGATAGGTGCACCCAAGGATAAAAACTAAGCCTTATAAAACCCTTATCTAGAAGATATTTGAGATGCTCTTTCAACTCCTTAAGCTCTACAGGTGCCATACGATATAAAGAAATAGAAATAGGCTATGTATTAGGAAGAATGTTAACCCCAAATTTTATCTCTCTATCGAGAGGTACCCCTGGGAGATCTTCCAGAAAGACTTCAGGAAACTCATTAACTTTGTTGACTGACTAAATAGTCAGAGTCTAAGACTTAGTGTCTTTAACTCAAACTAGGTAATCGATGCAACCTTTGGATATTAGCTTTTTGGCTTTGAGATAGGATATAAAATGACTCGTGGGAGATATTAAATTGTCTGACCACTCAAAGATTGGCTTATTAGGGAACTAAAACTTAACCACATGGGTATGGCAGTCTATGGATGCATAATAAGAATGAAGCCAATCCATACCTAGAATAAGGTCAAAATTGACCATATCTAACTTTATCAAATCAACAAATATAACTTTGTGAAGAATAGTAACAGGGCACTTTTTGTAAACTTACTAAGCAAAACTGGCTCTCATACTGGGGTAGAAACTAGAATGGGCTCAGGGATCTTTTCGGGACTCATTTCAAAATTTACAGCAACTAATGGGGTTATGTAAGAGAAATTTTACCCAGGGTCCATCAAAACATACACATCAAAGAAAAAGACACTAAGAATACTAGTAACAATGTATTGTGAATCCTCCTGCTCCTAGTGGGATGGCAAAGCATAGAATCTATTTTGGTGTTGAACGCCAGCAATACTTGAAGAAGCACCCTGATGAAGGGCTAGATGGGCTAAAGAAGCTGGGGTACTAGTAGCCTGAGTCTAAGGTCAGATATCTCTACTCCCCTGCCTAGCATGCAGGCACTCTCTAAGTTTGTGGAAAAAATTTCCAAAACCAAAGCAACCCCTCTGTTTGGCCAAACACTCACCAGGAAGGGTCTTACTACACTTAGCATAAGAAGGATAACTGGGCCTGTTACTTACACTGTTTTGGGACCTGGACATAGAAGACTTATTCCCATACTCCAACCTTTTTTTGGGTGTAGGTGAACTCGATGATGAAGGCGGTGACATAGATAAACCACTCTGAAACTATGAATGGTTCCCTCATGGGATCTAGTCTAACCATGCTTAAAATACTATGATCTAGCCCTTTTATTAACCCTTACTCTGCATCTCTCCCTTATCTTATCAGTCTCAATCTGCTGAGCATGCATTATCAATTTGGAAAAACATATATCCCTATTGAGCATAATAGTCCTATACTCTTTCAGCACCAAACCAGACACACCGATTATGAACCTTCTCATACTAGATCGGGTGTTAGCTACCAAGTCAGAAACATACTTAGCTAACTAGTTGAATTTAAGGAAATACTTATTTATATTCATAGAGTCTTTCCTTAGATTTATAAATTCCTCTATATTTGTTTTCCCTCATCTCATGTGGGAAGAACTTGTCCAAGAATGCATCCTAGAACACCTGCCAAGTCATAGGAGTAGCATTCTACCCTCTCTTCTTCCTCCACGCCACAAAACAGTCATAAGCAATATCTTTTAGCCTATAAAAGGCTAGCTCTACACTCTCTTCTTCAAAAATATGCATTAGCTGGGTGATTTTCTTTACCTCCTTAAGATACAATTATGGGTCCTCACCTGTCTTCTACCCATAGAAATCTGGCAGATTCTTCCTCATGAAATCACAAAAAATGGCTGCAGCTAAATCACTTCCTTGCTATTGTAGAATTGTAACCTGGTTATTGGCCTTAACATTCGCAGTGATTGCTTAGGCTAATTCCTAAAAAGCAGCCCAAAACTTAGCATGAGACATATTTTTCTTCATGGGATCGGCCGATTAAGGTGGCTGATCGACATTCCTACGAGCTTTAGCTCTTCAAAGATGTATTTTCTATCATAAGAGACCACGAGTCAATAGTAGATAGAAACAGTAGTAGGCATGATAGACTCTAAAAGAAATAGATGACTTTTTCCTAAAATGTCCCGTAGCCTATTGCTCATGATGTGGCACACTACATACCAATTATAAAGACTCGACATAAAACGACTTGTTAGACTCCCTAGGAATCCTTAAACCTTAGGCTCTGATACTAAGTTTGTAACACCCTTAGGAGATCTCATCCCAGAACATCACATGCTGCTTAAGGCTACAAGTAGACTCAAGATAACCCTTTGAGCCTTCTACTACTTATAAAACTTACTTTGAGATGAATAAATCAAAGCGATAGTACTGTCATATGATAATCATAAAGGGAATCCAAAGAAATACTTGTCTGAACAGTCAAAATAATGAAAGTCTAAAAATACTGATAATCAAATCTAAGAAAGCCTATACTAATCAAGAACTAGAGAGTCATTGGGAAAACCCCCCAACTGGCTCAACTAAAATGAAAGTAATAACCCTTGAACCCTGAGGACTCACCAACTGTGGAGTGTAGGCAAAGGTACTCGGGAATTACTATCATTGCTTGAACTGAGCACCTGAACTTACATTATGAAATAATACAACACACAGACGTATATATTGATGGATACTCAGAGGATGTACTGAGTATATGGGGGTGTATGCATTTAAGTAAACAATGTTATCATTCTTTATAAAACATGCATGCTGATAAGAATGACTCACATTTCTTGAGTAAAACTGAAATCTGAATCTCATAAATCATATTTATTGAATCTTATAAGACAAATCTAGTGAGTCACTACACTTTGTTCTAAAATCTGTATTCTCTATCTTATTCTCAAAAATTGTATGCAAGAGAAATATTAAAAACAATAGCTCTTAAAACTTATACTTTTATCTTATAGAGAATAGGGGACTTCTTTAAAACTTAGAGATTTTAGGACTTTGGGAACCTCATAATCAAACTTTCAACATATAAACTTTTATATTAATTAGAGTAGGGGAATTCTTTGGGACTTTCTTTTAACCGACAAAAACTATGTGACCCATATAGAGTCCAACATCTTTTCCACGTTGGGGAGAGCTGCTCTACCCTTTCCATCAAAATAGAACCTTAACTTTAGTGATCATTATCTTAACCGACTCGGGGTAAATCAAAAACCTATGAGGGCACGTAGTTCTAGGGCATGAGACCTTGGAATCATACCTAACTCGGTGCTAAATACTACTAATATACTTAAGCTCAGAACATTTAGGAAATCTACCTTAAAATAATTCAAGGGTCTATAATAAAGACCAAATATATTTTTCTTGACTTGAAGTCATAATTAATGTGGATCCCTATCTTAGCTCAGACCCAAAAGGTCGAATATTTACCTAAAATCTGAAAATAGCTTAACTATGGGGTACTTATGACCCAAACAATCTTGAAAAATAATCTTTAAAGGGGTCTATTGACCCAAATAGTAGGCTCAAGTCAGATATCTCAAAATTCATGCTTGGTAATGCAATTACTATAAAGTAACTTAGCATCTTTAAGTTTCCTGAATAGGCATGGAAATATCAATAAAATTATGTAAGTCGACTTTTTATCCATGGGAAATCTCACAATCTTACAATAATGAAAGTGGGTATGAACCCTAACTTAATTTCGTGGAAAATCTCATAAATTACAAAAATTTTGTAGATTAAAATAAGCCTTTGGGTGCAAGGGTGAAAGAGTTACCCTTGTTAAACCCCACATACCTTAGATTATGACTTAGAGATGAACAAGCTTGCTTGAAAATCTTTTTCTTACTCTTGAGTAAGGGTTCTTGAAGCTTTTGACTTACGAACCTTAAATCATAACTCAATTTGTCGAAACTATAGTGGAATCTTAAGGTTCGTGGAGAAAGATTTGGATTTGTTCTTGAGGGTTAATCTTGAGAGAAAACCCTAGTTTTTGGATGCTGTGGAGGAATATAAAATTTATACCTTGAATCTGATGTATATAGATGTGAAAAGGGTGGGAAAAGACCAAAAAGCCCTTTTAAAAATGTCTTTAAAATACTGAACAAAATCTGCGATGGCTCGTGCAATGGTCCGTCGCTGGCTCGACGGTCCGTCAACCTGAACATCGTACCTGGGATAGAGTGTGATCTTTCTGCCTTATTTACGATGGATTGAGTAATGGTCCATCGCTAGCTCGATGGTCCGGCTATTCCATCATGCCTGTCCAGAATGTGGACTCACTTTCTCTGCTGCGACGGTTTGGGCGATGGCCCATCACTAGTTTTATGGTCCGTCGGCCCTTTTCATCGCACCTGGGCGGTTCAGACTGCTTTCTGTAATTCTACCATAACTTTCTATCCCGTCATCGAATTTTGATAAAATAGGTATTATTGGAAAGATAATTCAATTTCTCATGTAATAATAAGTTAAAATTAGGAAAATTCAATATGTTTAAAATACTAATCACTTTAGAAGGCATTCCTTATTCTTTTAAAGTCATAATTAGGCTTCACTTGACATGCTCTAAAGGCTTAGACTACGAGGGAACTTTGCCGGGTATTACACTATAAGTGTAGATGGTTGGATTCCTCCTTTATATACATGATGAATGAGTGCTTCTAAAGAATAGATAAATTTTATCCCCTCGATTAGCATGTGATATGTCTATATATATGGATAAGGTTGTGAATATGATTCAATACGATATATTTCTTGTTATAGAATGATGTTGCTATTTTATCCTTATCCTTAAGTTACACGCTAGCATTCCAACTTCTAACTATCTCCGAACTCTATGTCCCCATGAGACATAGGTGATTGAAGCATCTTCTTCTCTTCCTGCGCAGTGATTAGTCAATTGAAGTGGTTCATGCATTCACCTAGGAGTGTTGAGCTTCCTTAATTTAGAAGACATTCCTTTTTGGTCTACTACCTCTAGACTAGGTCTTATTTTGACTTGGTTTGGCTATTTTTGAGGGCTTACTCAGACTTATACGTTTTAAAATTCAGCTTGTATAGAGGTATTGTGGATGACTTTGAAATTAGGTATATTGGTTAGTTGATGAAATTAATGAAATGGTTACACATTGTTAAAGTTATGACTTGTGGTATGTTTTTCTGCTATCATATTTTATTGCCGGGATTCCCCCAACCCTTGTAATAGTTGTGATGATGGTGAAGGGTTATTTGGGCGACCTCCGGTTTATGTGGACTTTAGGTGCCCGTACGACATAGTCCACTTTTGGGGCATGTCACGAACATTAATCAATGGTGGAAACTAGTAATTAGATCTTCACCATAAAGGTACAAAAGTGTAGTATAATTATCAAAACCATGGGTACTTAGTAGGCATCATCATCTGACTAAGCTAAATCTAGATATAAATATGATAAAATGGAAGATAACATAACTAAGTTAGGAAGGAATAAACCAGCAGTAACCTCAACATCGTTGCACATAAACAAGTAAGGAACAAAAATAATAGCATAACGTAACATAGAGCATCATCACAAGCAATCACCACTGTAAAATTGGCTATCATATGCCAATCAGTGCGGAAAAGTAAATAACCTATTCTAAGCCCCCATAAGACCAAAAGGTACAAAGAAGATAGAGTAACCCACCACCATCATTTATCCACTTTCATCAAATAGTGAGAAGTCCTCCAAGTCATGTGACACTATAACCATCAATGTACATATTATTTATTTTCAAATTAATCAACACTTATCAACTGACAATCATGTAACAACTAATCCTCATGAATCAGTAAGTCATCTTTATCAACTAAACATCATTTATTAGCTAATCTTCATATGATGGATAGTAATCATGTATTAAATAGTCATTATTCATTCATTAATAAACATGTTCAACTATCCAATATTTAACAACTAACTAATATTCATCAACTAATCATTATATCACTAGAGTCTATTCATATCATAATACATTATAACTATTTAATCATTTTCAACTTAGCTAACTATTAATATTACACAAAAATGTCATCATATCATAATCGGTATATCATCGTAGTCTAATACATATAGACAGTACTGCATACATCTAACCACACCCACCACCTAACTAGGCTCTTGACTGACCTCCTATCCTGTCGTCTTGAAAACCTCCTTTAGTACCCTAGAAACAACCTCTATGAATCTGAGAACCACCTCTAACTGAGGGATGAACTATTCAAATAGGGGAAACACTCTAAGCGGAATAAATAACCACTCTATGACTAGGGTAATCTTAGGAATAGTGACATTAAGCTATATAATTATAGCATGTCACTTGAGCTAAACTAGAACTAAAGATCCAGCAGACTTGGAATAACCACCATATCTAGAATGACCTAAAGATAATCCTATAAAAGACTAGCCACTGCCCTGACCAGGATGATACCTTACAGTAGACTGACCTTCGTCTGTAATCTGAAGTGCCACTTAAACAGGTCAACTAGGTTGACTTTTAAGCTGATATGATGGATGTGGAGGATATCTAGAATGGAAATTGTTACCTTTGAGCTGGGAACTACTATGACTTCCACTGAAATTGTCCTGATGTCTTGGCCTCTTATAACTACACCCATGAGCCTCACAATGCATATCCTTTATATGATGAGCATAATAAAAAACCTCAGTAAAAAAGACTTACCCGCAACAGCAAAACTCTGAGTATAAAAACAAAGAGGAAGTCTCAGCCCTCTAATAAAACAATTTACTCTCTCATACTCAGTATCTAGAATAAAAGTCACATGCGTAGCCTAATCATAAAAATAAGCATCATACTCTACAACAATCATTGAACCCTGCTCCAATCTTGAGAACTAATATTGCTATATATAGTTTATATGATGAGAAGCTATCTACAATGGAACAGGTCCCTGGATGTTCATAGTACAGTACAACTAGCATCCATGTCTACATAGTTTTATCCTCATGTGTAAGAATTTTCCAGGTGCTGCTGGTACTATTTAGGACACCTGGTCCAATCATATTTCAGCCTTAGTCATCACTCATCAATACAAGAGAAAATATGTGTCTTTACTAAATGGTTTTTGCATATTTAAATCATGAGATAAAAGAGAAAAAGAGGAAAAAACTCAGAATTACTCAAGTTCTTAGAGTGTGTGAGCAGATATAGAATTTGTTCTCGAGTCAAATATTGAATTGTAATTGAACTACTCATGCTTTAAGAGTACTGTTTTTCTTTTATTGAGAGGAGTGCTTTGGTCGAGTTGCCTAAGCCTAGTGATGGTTAGAGTTAATCAATTTTTGAGGAAATCTTGTCAGATGTGTCAAGGTGTACTTGTAATAGAGGTATTGAAAGAAGGATAATCATAGAGTTAGGTGTATATTCACTTTTGTTATCAAGAAGTTGGTTAAGGTGGACTGTTTTAAACTTGTGAGGGTAAGCCATGGTTTTCCTCATTTTATCAAGGGGTTTTCCAAGTTAAATCCTGTGTTCATTACATTTCTTGCACTCCTTTGTTATTCCTGATGATTTACTATTTCATTGTCTGTGATTGACCTTAAGGGACCTAGTCCCTGATAGTGTGAGCCCTCTAGGTTCTAATAATAGGCATCATCGCCCGAACACTCTAAAAGGTCCACAACTACAATTATTTGGTTTGCATGGCTGCTCTACCTAACCTAGAAGAAGGTCAATCTACATCTAGATCATTAAGATTCAATGGGCAGTAATATAGGTGTGGAAAACCAAGATATTTGAATTCATTATGGCTCAGAAGAGTAAACTTATGGACATAATTTTGGATGATCCTTATATCCATGTTAAAGAAGTTAAAGAAGGAGAGGTTATATGTATGATTATTAAAGAATAAGGGAGTACAATGTGAAGACAGGAAAAAAATTCAAAAGAACTATAAGGCCTAGAAATTGCTAGTTTATGACAAAGGTCCTGATGAGTAAACAGAATCTCAGCTTCAAAGAATGTCAAGGAGATCTAGGACTGCTCATAAAGGTAATACTAAAATCAAATATTAAAAAATATATATGTTTAATACTCAGTATGAGACCATTACTATGAAAGAAGGAGAAATAATCCATGAAATGCTCACATGATTTACTTCTATCAAAAATAAACTTCATTTCCTAGGAGGAGTGAGTCCCTTGTACAAAAAAGGGAGAAAATTTGTTGGTGTTCTTCCTAAGACCTAGGAAACCAAAGTTGATACCATAACAGAGCTAAGGAACCTGAAGTCCCTCAATCTTAGGACTCATGAGGTCAAGAAGCATCAAGGGATGGAGAAAAAGGAAGTAAAAATAGAAAAATACCTAGCATTGAATATTTCTAAATATCATCTAGATATAGATGACACTGATGTTTCCTATTTAGCAAAAAAAATTATTACAAAAATAAAGAAGAGTGGCCAGTTCCAAAGAAGAGAAGGTTGTTCATAAATATGGATATCTTGATAATTTATCATGATTATACCATGCAAAAAATGGATTATTAGGATTTTCTCAAGATAGCCAATGATAAATGAATGAACAGGGACCTGTCCCTAAAAATTTAAGAAGGAAGGTTTCAGTTGATTATGCATTAAATCAAGCTTTTGCAGTATGGGGGACTCTTATATCGAATTAGATTAAGATGAAAAGCATGAAAATATGTCAATGATAGCTATGGAAAAGAGTTTAGTTATCTACGACTCCTTGTTTGTCTTAATGGCCAACATCAAAGAAATTAAAGAAAAGAACGTAACTCTTTCTAATATAAAAGAGGGTCTAGATAACTATTCTGGTAGGAAGATAAGGAAAATTACTACTGTGTTGATAGACTCTGTGTGTGAATTAACTAGTGAGAAAAATACTCTAGAGGACAAAGATGAAGATGAAGAACATGGATTGTTCGGCTTAACTATTGAGATATCTAAAGTTGAACAAATGGTCAATAAATTAAAATCTAAAAATCTAAGATGTATGATCCAATTGGAGAATGTGGGTGACTCAGATGGCAAAGAAAAGAGAGAATCATCAAAGCTTCGGATTGAACTTGATGAAAAATGAAGGGATTCTCAAAACACCTTATGTCTACACTTTACAAAAATGGAGAGTTAGAAAGGGACCTGGTTTGCATTAGGGAAGAGCCTAGCAAGTCTTTAAAATATACTACATCTTCATAGGTCTTTTCTAATTTGACTGTTCAAAGTTCAAATAATGGTAAGGGTCTTTATAATCAAGAAAAATTACAATCTCTGGGATCTAGAAAAAAAACCTACTCAAGATGCTAGGAACAAGGCTCACAGACATTCATGTACTAATTATGGTAGAGATAAGCTCTCAAAGGAAAATTGTAAAAGCTATATTAAAGAAAAAACAAATGGTATGAAATATATTCAGGAGGAGAATTCACATCCTAAGGGTTTCAAGCTCTAAAGAAATGTAAAAAGGATTTATCTAACTAGATGGACAAAAAAGGATTTGATTTCACATTTGTTTTCCTACCGAGATGTCAGTATTATGTGGGTTCCAAAACCTAAAAATTGACCATTGGTCTAGGTTTTAAGAAAGGGGATTGTAGTTAGTATTAGTTCTTTGATAATTTTTGAGCAAGGCTCAATTTTTTAAATTTTTACTATGTTCTCTCTCAAGGCACTTCTGGTGAAGGTGTCTTACTATAAGAAATTGCTCTTAGAAGCCTGGGCCTTGGCTTATCTATGTGAGAAATCTCTGAAGAATATAAAAGGAGGAATAAAGAATGGAATCCTGTGGATTGAGCAAAGAAGGGTGTGCAGAGGCAAAAGCCTAAAGTAGGATTAATCTAATCAACCTGACTTATCACGTGATTCAGTGTTTCCACTATAAATTTTCTATTCTTAGGAGACAAGTATCCTTTGTAATTTAGGTGGATTTTAGTCTAACTCAGTACCATACCATTGTAGGTTTATACCGATAAGGACAACTTTGGGAGAAAATAATTAAAGGAAAAACAAGTTGATGATTCACTCAAAAAAGAGAGGGACCTAGTCCTTTCTATCAGGTTAGTACCAGAATAATATGCCTAAAAAAATCATTAACTTCTATTTAAAATAGTCATTTTTTTATCCTATCTGAACAAAAGTTGTTAGTCTATGGCAAATGTCAAGAGTCACACCCTTTACAATTAATCACATAAATTCAAAAGGGTACCTCTTAAATGTCAAATGGATATATTTTAAATTATAAATTCAAATCCTCCTATTCACTTCTCAATTAACTTAGAACATTATTCTGTTCCTAAACTAAACTGGTCCATTCCATTCCACTCTTTAAGGTTCAAAATGGATGAAATCTCATCTTCTTCAAACCCCATAAATGAATCATCTATTGATCATCCTCAAGAGTCACAAAGTACTTCGCCCAAAAGTCCTACCCTTGAAATCCTCAAAACTCTATGTGAATAAATTCCTATATATAATCCTGTATTTATTAAAGTTCTTATTGAGTTAGCCATGGAAGATTGGAATCAAGGCCTCTACTCTCAAATTGAATAAGATCTTTCTCAACAAAAAATCCCCCCTAAAAAGAACTAGAGTCCTGTAATAACCACAAATTCTTGTTCATCTTAAAGAATTGGTACGTTAAAAACAATTAGAAATCCTACTAGTACCTTTTTCCTCTAGTGACTCTGAGTCAAAATTGATCTTTTATCAACTGTATGATGATGAAATTCGTGTGAAGAGATTTGATCCTCTTAATAGCATAAACTTGGGAGATGAGAACCTACTTCTACATAGTAGTGATCCAAATAAAAATCACTTTATATATTGAGGAGGAATCTGTAACGGAAAAAATAAAGAGACAATGAATAAAAAGGTGATATTACATCCAAATGAGAAAGATGAAGAGGATGAATATGAACAACCTCTGATTTTGACAATGAATAAAATAAAGTGAAGGATAGTAAACAAAAATAAAAATTTAATTGACACTTGTGTACAAGGTACTAGATCTTATTTCACTAGGGGATTTAAATAGTAATTACTAGATGATTCCATGAAGGAAAGTAAGTATTCGACCACCAAAAGAAGAAAACTCAAGAAAGCTATCATACTAGAAGAGGCAACTATTGAAGTAGTGGAGTTTGAGAAAATGAGGATAGTGACACTGATATTGTTATTTGTTCTAAGAAGAAAATACTAGAAGTCTACGGTGATGAAAGGACCAGGTCCTCTGATCCAAAGTATGCGAGTCATGTTGTAAATAGAAAAAAGCACATAGATGTGAAATAGAAGAAGGTATCAAACGGTCCTAGTCCTTCAAATAAAAAGCCCGATGAAGAAGAAAAATTAAGTAGTGAATCAAATAGAAGAATAATAGCGGAAGAAAAGTAATTTGTCCCTAGAAAAGCAAGCAATGTGTCTTCGAAACTAAGATAATGCTAATTGGGAGAGTGTTTGATCCAAAAATATATGAAAAAATAGGGATGGTTGAACTGGTAGAGTATGCAAGGCATTACGTTTGGCTTTGCCTACTTGAAGAATCTACTCCCATGGTGTTTGAAAATAAAGTTAGAGAGTTTTACTATACGATGGACTTCTCAAAAGATGGTCTTAGCTTAAGTGCCCAAGTGCAAGGAAAGTCTATCCATCTATATGAAGAAGCATTGGGAAAGACTTTAGATGTACTTGTTATGGGAGTAAAATCAATTTTGAAGGAGTAACCTACCACTGAATTTATTGTTGAAGCACCAAAAGAGGGTGGAACTTTAATAGCTGCTACAAAAAATAAGATTTTAATTTGTGAGGTTAAGCTGGTATTGGAGTTCATCATCAAGGTTATGTTACCAAGATTAGACAAAGGTACCATTTCATTAGGGGTTAACCTATTCCTATTAGAATGTTTGAGTTGATAAACTTACCTGCTATTATGATAGGGCACATGAAGAAAGTAATCTATGAGAAAGAAATGAAACATGGGATGCCTTATTGGTACTTCCTAAGGAAGATGTTTGATCACTATTGAATAATTAGGACAAAAGAACCTCTGGAATAGTCAAATAAAAGTTTAGTTTGAAAACCCTGGTGGTGAATGAGTGCATTAAGGGAAAGTAAGAACTCTATATAAAGAATCAGAACCGTTGGCTTCTCAAGAAAGCCTGAACAAATAAACAGAGGAGTTGAGGATTATGTCATCAATATAGAACACTGAAATAGTGCACCTAAATCTAAAACATCAGAAGTCGTCCTTAGAGGGGACTTGTACAACAAAAAATCTTGCGGCAGAACATAAAAAACATAGGGCAAAAATTGTAGAGTTAACTGGTAAGGTACAAGGATTAACTGATGAAGTAATAACTCTCATAAAAAAAGTTATTAGATGCACATGCTGCTACAAATGAATGACTAGAATTTTTAATTATATCCTACTACACTAAACCCCATTCTACTCGAGTCCTAGTGCCTCTATCTCCTGTGTTTGTTTATGGTTTTTGGTTCTCTTGTGGCCTTTAAGGATAATAATGTGTTGTTATTCAACATATTAATTGGTACATAATAGATTACCAATGAATGAATGAATTATGATTGTGTACATCATCTATTCTTTCTACTAAAACTGTTCTTCGTGTTAGTGTTGCCCCAATGGCTATGAGTTAACTAATTTGTACTTACTTTACTCTTTGTTTACTGGTATTCCCTTTAAATGATGCCAAATGAGGGAATACTTACTTCATTTTTATGAGGTAAGAACAAGGTGTGTATAATAATAAGGGAAAGTATGATAAGGAACAGTGACAGGGGGAAGCAAATGAATAAAGGGAAGATAACATATGTATGCTTATAAGGGGAAGTATGATAAGGCATAGTGACAGGGGGGAGAAAATAGGTGCTCGAAAGTTTTTGTTGCAAATGACAATAAGGGACCAGGTCCCTATGTTGTATAGTGGTAGAAGCATGATGATAGGGGGATATTCATCTTTTTAGTGGTAGTCACACTGATTAAATATGAAGTATGTGTATTGATGCTTAAAGATGTATGGTTTTTTGTCGTCATCAAAAAGGGGGAAAATTGATATCTGTAGTTTTAATGATAAGCAACTAATTTCAAGGGATCTTGTCCCTGGATGTTCATCGTATAGTATAGCTGGCACACATGTCTGCACAGTTTTTCCATTATGTGTAGCAAACTTGTTGGTGTTGCTAGTGCTATTAAGGATACCTAGTCCAATCATATTTTATCCCTAATCATCACTAATCTATCCAACGAAAAAGATGCTTCTTTATTAAATGGTTTTTTCATATTCAATTCATGAGATAAAAGAGAGAAAGAGGCAAAAAAATTAGAATTACTCATGTTTTTATATAGTGTGAGAAAAATAGAAATTGTTCTTGATTAAAATATTGAGTTGTAATTGAACTACTTATATATTAACAGTAGTGTTTTTATTTTTTTGAGAGGAGTGCTTAGGTAGAGTTGCCTGTGCCTGGTGCTTGTTAGGGTTAACAAGTTTATTAGAAAATCATTAAAGAGGGGTCATGGTGTGATTGTTATATAGGTATTGCAAGCTTGAGAAACCTAGATTTAGGTTCACAGTCGAGTCTATAATTAAAAGGTTGTTTGTAGTAGACTGTTTTAAGCTTGTGAGGGCAAGATATGGTTCCCCCTTGATCAAGAGGGTTTTCACATTAAATCTTGTATTATTTAGATTTCCATTTTTCCATTGTTATTTCAGATGATTTACTATTTCATTTCGCTTGATTTACCTTGAGGGACCTGGTCCCTAACAGTGTGATGCAACCCTTTTTATTCCTATATCTCTCAAACCATCCCTAAGGTTGTGAACCATATACTGCTCCAAGAATATCTCATAAACCTCAGCACATGTCAAAGAAGAATATCCAACTAGTCTATTATTGATATAACCTCTCCACTAATTTCTAGCAGCCAAATCCAACTATAATAAGGTGTAATCCATGCCACGAGTCTCAATAAGACCTAATTTATAGAGCTTATCCTCACAAGAAATTAGAAACTCATATGCATCCTCGCCTGGAGCATCAGTAAACCTAGGTGGAGTTAGTCTCAAAAATATACCAAACATCTTTTGCACCTCAACAAACAATAAGCTTGGTGACCATTGGCTAGGAAACCGCCAGCACAAGTGGAACCTCAACTCTGGGAGCAACTACAGGTTACACCTCTGCCACCATACCAGTCTTATCTATAGACTGTGCACCATCAAATGGCGCACGACTAAGTAGCCACAAATGTTTAACTAAAGCATCTAGGAGCAGCAATGAAGAAATAAACCTTGGTATAGCATAGTCTGGTCCTTGGCCCACCACTAGCTGAGATAGAAGAATCTTTGGCTCAGGAGAGGTAATAGATCCTTGTGGAGGACCCCTATCAAATACCCTAGATGGGACACATGTTGTAGCACTCCACAACTTCTAGGTCATCCACGAACAATTGAAGAGTCCCTTGGCTCAGTCTTGGGAACCTTGTCTCTTATTGAGATAGCATGTATCCTAACCATCTATGAAAGAGGGAAATATAAGGGATGTTCGACAACCAACTCTGACTCTTAGCACAAAATGTGTGAAAGAAGTGATGAAATCCTAAGATAGCATCTCAAAGATAGGAAATGGACGTCATTATTCCAATCTGCAGGACTCAACTAGGCATTTTCTCTAGTACCAACAATACCAATGTATCTAAGCTCTGATACCAATTTGTTATCACTCAATTTTTGAGTCATGATGGAACCTACTCTATACCACCATTAGGTTGGAAAATTCCCAACATGGGTGGAAATCAACAACCAAATTTATAAATGGCAAGGTACTTATAATAGATAAAGATAATAAACATAAATATCATCCCACGACCTAGTAGAGCCAGTACAAGAGCATCTAGTAATAATAATACAACACATGTATCTAGAATAGTTAATAACATCTATTTCAACATAAAAGACTCAACCTAGAAAGATGAAATAGGTGACTCCGAGTCTAAGAGCTCACCCTATCTCCGGATATCAACACAACATGAGCATTAATCAACAACGGCAACTAGTACTCAGATCTTCACCCAAAAGGTATAGAAGTGTAGAATAAGTACAAAAATAATGGGTACTCAGTAGGCATCATCATCCGACAAAGTTAAATCATGATATAAATATGATAAAATAGAAGATAACATAACTAAGTTAAGGAAGGAACAAACCTGAAGTAACTCCAACATCATTCCACATAAACCAGTAAAGAACTAAAATAACAACATAACGTAACATAAAACATCAACACAAGCAATCATAACTATAAAATTGGATACCATATGCCAATTAGTGCAGAAAATTATATAACCGATTGCAAGCCCCCATAAGCCTAAAAGGTACAAACAAGATAGAGTAACCCACCACTGTCATTTATCAACTTTCATAATATTTCTAATGTAACAACTTATAAACCAACACTTATAAACCAACCATGATGTAACAACTAATCCTCATGTAGTAATAATTCATCCTTTATCAACTAAACATCACTTATTGACTAATTTTTATATGACGGGTAATAATAACTTATTAACTAGTCATTATTTACTAATAATCAGCATATATTGAATAGCAAATATTTAACAATTAACAAATATTTATCAACAAATCATTATATCACTAGAGTATATTCATATCATACTACATTATAACTATTTCATTATTTTCAACTTAGCTAGAATGTCAATCTCACACCCAATGTCATCATATCATAATAAGTATATCATCGTAGTATAATACGTTTATCTGGACTCGAACTGGTAAGGATATTCAACAATATCCTCATATATCATAATTATCATCTTATAGTCTTGTTGGGCATGTTTATCATCATAAGCATCCTCCAGTCTTGCCAGGCATAAACATCAAAATCAACACTAGCCTTGCCTTGTATAATATTATCATAATAATACTCTTGCCTTGCAGGGCATAGATCTCATCATAAGGGTATATATATATATATAATTAATATCATCATCAATGGGAAATATCAAAATCAATAGAGTACTTTGTAGCATAACCATGAGCACACTCTACTAACATGATCAATAATCATAATCAAAATTATCAGTTCTAGTATTACCAATAGTATGATTTCTAGTATAATAATAAAGCCCGATCTTTGTCTTAATCAATAGTATAATCACTAATATAATAAATAAGCATGCTCTTTAGCAAAATCCATAACTTATTCTCCAATATAGTAATTTAACATGACCTCTATCATAATCATTATGTACTATAAAGAATAGGCAATATCTTATCAATAGCCTAATTAATGTCTTATCATTATAATAATAGATATATTGTCATCGGTCTAATCGATAGATTATCAGTAACTTAATTATTTCCTAATCTATGGCATAATCTATAGCTTATTCATAGCATAATCAATAACTTAATCGCTGATGTGGTCATTAAGAATGACCTCTAGAAAAAATAATAGTATAAAAGCTGATATATCAATAAGCATAATTAATAGTATAGTTAATGGCTCATTCATTGGCTTAGTCGAGAGCATAATTCATGGCTTTATCAATATTATAATCATGGTCTTATAAAATAGTATAGCTGGTAGCCCAATCAATGGCCAAAATATTTGCATATTCAAAAGCTCATCAATAACATAAATTAAATCAATATCTCATTCATGGCATATTTGTGACGCATTACTTTAAATGTCATCCATCATAACAAATAATACAAATGTGTCTAAATATCACAAAAATAAAAATCTCCCTAGATGTACACAAGTTTAACAAAGGGTCGTCAATAACTATCATAAGTCTTCTCCTAAGGTGGGTCGAAGGGCCAACTTCTAAATGCTCAAGATCATTTACCAAGCTATGTCTACCTCATACTAAGCTAAGGTATCTAAATCCACTAATAGGTCTTGAACCATCCATAATTTATCCTAGCATAGTAATTCCACCTAATATAGACCAACTAAGCCCATTTCATCTATGGTACGACAATTTGGGTAAGTTTATCCTAAACTCAATTGAGTAAGGAAATCTTCTTATTATTTTAGTAAAAAAAGTATTTCTAACCTGAGTATATCCTTACATGGTTAACTTCACCAAAGGAAATGGATTCACTAGGCTAATTATGACAAAAATAATATCCAAAATAGACTAAATAATCCAACTAATCCCTAGTATACAAATTTATCACACCAACACCTTAAACCTATCGATAATTAAACACAATATCCTAAACATACTATAAATTAGCTTAATCTAACAAGGGGTAAAACCTAGCCAACCTGAACGTTGAAGAAAGCTCACAAGATTCGATAAATCACCATTTCTCCTCTCTGGGAAACTTTTGCAAGATGCCAAGCTATCAAAACAACATTCTACTAGTCAATACGAGAATAATGATACATATGTTGTACTAATGTGGTGCATATCCAAGAATCTTATCGAAATAATATGTGGTTACTGTTTAAGGAAAGTCACATTTTTTAAACCAATCCAATATTCCCACATGCTCAAGGAATCATTACCCTAAAAACTGGGTGAATTTTAAGCTAATTTGGGCCTAAAATCAAGGTCCTAAGTTTTTGGAATTTTTGAATAAGAAATAGAAAATTCTACCATGATAAGGGTGAAATCATACCATATATTTGAAGATAGTCACATAAACTAGTGTTCACCAAGCTCCCAAACCACCAACAAGCTCTAATTTTAAGCTCTGTCTCTATTTAGTCGAAATACCCAGTTGATTAGCTCCATGAATATGGATGGGGCATCAGTAAACCCAAAGGACTTAATCAAGAACTCATAATGACCATATTAAGTCTGAATGGATGTCTTACCAATATTCAAAGCTCTAATCCTCAATTGGTGATATCCAAACCTCAAATTAAACTTTAAAAAGACTAGATCACCATAAAGCTAATAAACCAAATCATCAATATGAGGAGTATACTTATTCATCATTGTAACCTTGTTCAATTACAGATAATCAATATACACGTACGTAGATGCATCCTTTTTCTTTACAAACAATAAAGGTGTACTGCAAGGTGATACACTAGGTCAGATAAACCCCTTATCCAACAACTCCTTCAACTTATTCTTCAATTCTTTTAAATTTGTTGGGGCCATCTTGTTGTTTGTTTAAACATCAATGGAAAAGTCAATATCATGAATCGAAGGCATACTGGACAAATCCATAGGGAAAGCATCCATGATCTCATGGATAATATAAATAAAACATAAAGACAAAGGTGAAGCAACATTGGTATTTTTATTATGATCCAAATCAGATGAATACCCCCTCTCATCCTAGGAATAAGCCTGAAGAAAAGACATAACTTTCTTGGGATCTAAAGAAAGCACACCTTTTAAAGCTATCCTTAGCACATCTGATAGAGCTAAATTCACAATCGTAACACAAAAAACAAGGAAAACATGAAGAATCTAACCAATCCATACTTAAGATGACATCAAAATCGACCATATCTAATATATGTTGATCTACCTAAGTCTCAACTATAGAAAAAGTTACCACACAAGGTCAACACACTCGATGCACTACTAAAGAGTCTACTATAAGGGTAGATACATTGATACGGATGTAGCAAGTTGTCCAATAATTTCAAGACCATTCACATGTTGCCAAGTTCGGGAGTTACAAAACTCCAAGCCTTGTTCAGGTAAATGGCCGTGTGTGAGTTGGTGATTAATCCACCTAATGGTATAAATGGTTTTAAGTGTAAAGAGGAGCCTTGAAGTGACATAAACTTACACTCTATGGCCACCCATGGCATGGGCAATCTGGTTATTTTCTTATTTATTTATGGTGTAATATAAATATATGATATTAGGGTTATTTGGAAGCTAGTTCATTCATAATATTTTGAGACTTAAACACTTGTAATATTTTGGAGCTTCTCTCTTTTCCATTGTACAAGCCCCAAATCTGTAAACTCATAAGTAGAGTGATACTTCTATTGTATCTTGGCTAGAAATAAAGATCTTGAGGTCATAGACTTTCTCTTGGTCCAAAAAAGTACTTAGTGTTAATATTATTTAGTGTTAGGGTCCTATCCTGTATTTAGGGTTCTTTGACTCTTGACATGTCTAGTTACTATCTTCTTATAATCATGTTAAGATTGTGTTTTGTAATCTTGAAGTCTAGTGAAGCCATGTGGAGCTCTTTCTATTCACTAGCACCTTGTTGACTTGACGGTTCTTGTTGAAAACTTTATCATCTTGTTCTAAAAATGTGATTCTTAAAGCCTGGTGAAGTTGTATGTGGCCTATGTTGATTCACTAGTACTTGTTGTTCAACTTGTTGTTCTTATGTTAGTTTGTTCATCTTGTTGTTGCTGCTGGTTTCTTGTGGTGTGGACTTGATAGTATATCATTTGGTATCAAAGAATGGATAGTTGTGGTCCTACACTACCAATATTGGGCTCTCTTGGACGAAAATTCAAAAAAAATTGTTGAAATCTGAAAATTCTAGAAAAAGAATAAGAGAAATCTGTCCATCTTGTTGTCTTGGCTGAGATTGGTGTTTGCGTGTTTAGATCTACGTGTTATTTTACCTTTTTAGTGTGTTTATAGTGTTGGTTTATTTATCACCAACACTAAAAGTGTCTATATCTAAAGTTGAGCTTATAATATTGACCATTGTTGTGGTAACTTAAAGTGGGTCGTAGGTTGTACCTTGTTGATGACAATTGGTGGTTTTGTGTTGTGTTCTTGAAGAAGATGATATTGTGTTCTTGAAGGTTGTTTTGGTGTTCATATTATTCTTCATATATTCTTACAACTTAAGACAACAAAGGTGTAAAATAGATCAAAAAGGTTGTAAGACAAACGTTATAAAGTTGTTGGTGAAAAGACTTGCACACATCACTTCCTAGACTTGACAACCACTTTTCCTTAAATCAAGGGACCTTGTTTTGTGGGATTAGTATAGTCAAATTTCACCTTTTTTATTTTGAAAAGTTAAAAAA
This sequence comes from Capsicum baccatum var. pendulum, assembly GCA_030864225.1. Taxonomy (NCBI): domain Eukaryota; kingdom Viridiplantae; phylum Streptophyta; class Magnoliopsida; order Solanales; family Solanaceae; genus Capsicum; species Capsicum baccatum. The sequence continues at coordinate 142,775,215 of CM061559.1, forward strand.
GGAGTACAATACTTTTACTTTCCCTCCAAAACCAACTTTAATCAATTACAATCCAAAACCAACTGTAATCCATTACAAGTTGTGTGAATATTCAAATTTCAGATTTGTGACAAAAAAAATTGTGTGAGACCAAGACCAATTACATGTTGCCATGTCACCATTGTTACTGCCACATCACTAATAAGCTCAAATTTGGAAACTTTCTAGTTTCTAATTGTTGATTCTTGTTTTCCTTACTTGATTCTAGAACTAATTAACAAACTAGTACATTCCTACTAGGTTGTCAATTAGCCCTTTGAATCCGTTTGTTTGTGTCAACGATTTCTTTGGTGCTTTTATCTTTTGAATATGTTTCTACTTCTTAGTTTTATTTCGATGAGAATTCTTTGAGTCTTCAAACAATAATCCACTCCGGATATGAGCTTACTCATATCATAAGGATTTACAGGTTACTAGCCAATCTACAACACTTGTGGAAGTATGAGGTGATCCAAAGAGTGTAAGTGAGTAGAGGATTTTTTTCACTAATTTGTTTGCTGATTTTGTACGTAATACCTTGACAATGGAAGGGAACACATTCCACAATGTGGATACTAATTCTCTTGACTCTATGAGGGCCACTTTTGAGGCCATTACCTGAATGATTGAAAGGTTGAATATGGAAGTTGAAGTCGTGAGAGGGGATTTAACAATAATAAAGGGAGATATGTCATCTATTAGTGGGAGATTAGAACAAATGGAGAGTCAAAGGAACTCTTGCCCTTCTACTCCTCTACATTTTTGTTCAAGTGGTCATTATAGAACTTCCTCCGCAACCATCACTCCCAAAACATTACACCAAATGCTAAATCCACCCCAAGATCAATAAAATGCCGCAAGCCAAACCATTCTTTTCCCTCCAAACCTTGGCCCTACTAGACCAATACATTTTCAAACTCCTTAAGTTCCACAAGAGGGACTTGGACATCAAGTACCTCTGCTAAATCCAAAGTATCCCTTACAAGCTCCATTAAACCAAAAACCACCACCTACAAAAAATCCAGTTCCTCCAAATCAAGTTCAAAACTTCCAAAACCGTCCAACCCACTTTGAGGAATATGGTAGAGAATAATATGAAGGATATAGGGTCTTTGATGATGCTTACATGAGGTAGGAGAAGATAAGAGGGGGTCGTAGAGATCAAAAGAGATATCGAGGGTATGGAGAAAGGGGAAACCAACACCAAGAGTGAGATATAGGCATCAACACCATCAAGTTGAGCCTACTAATATTTAATGGTGAAAGTGACCCCGAGGCCTACTTATCTTGGGAATCGGCTTGTGACAAAGTTTTCCAAGTTAATGATATCTCAGAAGAAAAGAAATATTGGTATGCCATAGCTCATTTTGAGGGTTATGCTAACATTTGGTCAGAGTACGTCAAGCAGTTTGGTAATGTATTATTTGTTGGGCAGCCACCACCTTTGTTTCGGTTGAGATACTTAACAAGACAACGGTACCTTCCCGAAAGTTATCGCCATTAGTTTCTTGATAGATCGTACAACTTGCATCAAGGTAACAAAAGTGTGATGGTCTATTATGATGAGTTTCAACAACTCATGTTGAAGCTTGATTATCGTGGGGAAAACATTAGTCAAGACATCATTCATTTCAAGTACGGGTTGAACAAAGAGATCTTCACTCATTTAACACTTCACAAGTTTAACACCGTTGAAGGTATTTTCCAATCGGCTCTTGAGATTGAAAGGGAACTTAAAGAGATTATAATGGGACAATCCACCTCAGGTTAGCCTAGAATTAAGGAGATGGATCAATCCTCTTCGGGTTGGCCCAAAATCAAGGACCAACCCGCCACTACAAGGCTGCCCTAGCCCAAAATAGTTCAAAAAATTCCTCCAAAATAAGAAGTTCACAAATATTCTAACCCAAAAGGATTATAGTGTTTCAAGTGACAAGGTTGGGTACATAAAGCCAATGAATGTACAAACCGACACAACGTGCCTATGGGTAAGGATATTGTATTACCTTGGTGAAGAGGTGGGTCTTTAAAAGGGAGAGGATAAGGCTGAACCTCAAGATAGAAAGAAACCTGAGAATGAACAACATGATGTTGATGATGGGGAAGATGTTTATCCGCAAGAAGGGGAGTGTGTGGTTCCAAACTTTATTGGTAAGCGCATCATAATTAGTCAAGAAATAGATGACCTAAGTCAAAGGGAAAATCTATTCAATACTAAATGTCTTGTAAAGGGGAGTGTTTGCACTTTAGTGATTGATACTGGTAGTTGTGCAAATATTGTTAGTTTTTCTATGGTAAACTTCTTGAAGTTTCAAACTACATCACACACTAGTCCTTACAATTTGCAAAGGTTGAATGAATGTGGTGAATTAAAGGTCACAAGGAAATGTCTAATACGGTTAAAGGTAGAAAACTACCATAATGAAGTGCTTTGTTACGTGATATCGATGCAAATGCATCACTTCTTATTAGCTATACCCTGGCAATATGATAGGTCTGCCAAACATGATTGGGGGTCCAATCGATATACACTTGATAAGGATGGCCGAAAGGTTACACTTCATCTTTTTTTGCCTTCCCAAGTAAATAAATGGCATTAAAAGATAAGAGAATTGAAGGAAAAGGGAAAGAAATCTAAAAAGCATAAAAAAAAGGAACCCATAAGTGGGGCAGTAAGGGTATGGAAAGAAAACATGGTGATGTTGGTTAGAAAGAAGGAACTCTTCGTGGATCATGATGTGGCAGCGCCTATGTTACTTTTGGATCATTGTTTAAAAACTAACCCCACTAATTCTTCTATTTATCCTTTGATTTCTTGTGTTTTGCAGATTATGAAGATGTATTTCCCAAAGAACTTTTGCAAGGACTGCCCCCACTTCAGGGAATTGAGCACCAATTTGACTTTGTGCCAGGCTCACAATTGCAAAACTAGCCTACTTATGGAATCAACCAGATGAACACCAAGGTATTGCAATGTCAAGTTGAGGAACTCCTCAAAAAGGGTATATCAAGGAGAGCATGAGTTCGTGCGTGGTTCCAGTGCTACTAGTTCCTAAGAAAGAAGAAATGTGGCATATGTGTATATATTGCCGAGCCATCAACAAAATTACGGTAAAATATCATTACCCTATCCCTAGGTTATATGATATGTTTGATGAATTGAATGATTTGTGTTTATTGTTGAAAGATTGATTTAAGGAATGTCTATGAATAAACAAGAATGCAACCCGGTGATGAATAGAAAACCTCCTTCAAGACCAAGTTTGGTCTTTATGAATGGATGGCTATCATCCTAACAAACGCTCTATGTGCTTTAACGAGTCTAATGAATCATGTGATGAAGCCATTTATTGGAAAGTTTGTTATTGTCTACTTTGATGATGTCTTAGTTTATAGAAAGTATTTAGATGAGGATGTGATGTATTTAAAATGTATGTTTAATGTCCTTAGAAAGGAAAAATTGTATGTAAATCTGGAAAAATGCTCCTTTGGTGTTAATGAAGTTGTTTCCTTGGGTTTTGTTGTTAGTAAAAGAGGGGTCGAAGTGGATGAATCCAAGATAAACTCTATCAAAATTTGTCCAATCCCACAAACCATTAGAAAAGTAAGAAGCTTCCATGGGTTGGCTATTTTTCTAGATGGTTTGTCAAAGGATTTAGCACCATAGCCGCCCACTTGATCGAGCTCATTCGAAAAGATCAACCCTTCAAGTGGTGTGATGAGCAACCTAAGGCTTTTGAATCTTTGACAGCTATGCTCATGTTTGTGCCTTTGTTACAATTGCCTAACTTTGATAAGACATTCGAAGTCGAGTACGATATGAGTAAAGTAGGCATAGAGGCTATTTTGATGCATGATTTAAATCCCATTGCTTAGTTTATCGAAAATCTCAAAGGAGCAACTCTAAACTATTCCACATATGATTTAGAGTTGTATGCCTTGGTTAGAGACTTGGCCACTTGGAAACACTATTTATGGCCTAAGGAGTTCATGATCCGAATGGACCATGAATCCTTAAAGCATCTTCGGGCACAAGACAAGCTTAACAAATAGCATACCAAATGGATTGAGTTCCTTAAGACATTCCCTTATGTTATCCTTCACAAAAAGGGTAAGGACAATGTAGTAGCTTATGCTTTGTTTAGAAAACATGTTCTTATGTCCACTTTGTCGTCAATATTGATGGGTTTTGAGAGCTTAAGAGGATTATATCCTGAGGACCCTCCTTTGCTCCTATATTTAGGGAATATGAAGAATTGGGTAGGGATAAGTGGAATTAAAATACTAGGGGATCAAATCCCTATGCCAAGTTTGATGGTTACTTACTTAAAAGTAGATGATCGTGTGTACCCTCTAGCTCTTGGAGAGAGTTATTTGAAAGGGAAAAACATGATGGTGGTCTAATGGATCATTTTGGGGTCGTAAAGACCCTTAGAATATTGGAGAAGCAATTCTATTGGCCAACAATGCACAAGGTTGTGGTTAGGATTTGTAGCCAATGTGTAGAATGCAAAGGAGCCAAATCTCGGATCCTACGTCACGGGTTGTACACACCGCTGCCCTCCCCTCTTCGTCCTTGGATTGATATATCTATGGATTTTGTGTTAGGGCTGCCAAAGTCTAGATGAGGCTGAGCTAGTATCTTTGTTGTAGTCGATCAGTTTTCTAAGATGGCGTACTTTATACCTTGCTTTAAATATGATGACACCCTAGTGTGGCCTCTCTGTTTGTTGATAATGTGGTCAAATTTCATGGTGTTCTGATGACCATTGTGAGTGATAGGGACTCAAAGTTCCTTAGTCACTTTTGGAAGTCCATGTGGGTTAGGCTTTGTACCAAGTTGTTATTCTTTACGTCTTGCCACCCACAAACCAATGGCAAAACAGAAGTAGTAAATAGGAATTTTGATGTTATGCTACGTTCCATAGTTAAGGGAAAAATGAATTCTTGGGAGGAGCACTTACCATTGATTGAGTTTGCCTATAACTGTGTCATACAATCAAGTACATGAATGACTCTCTTTGAGTGTGTATACGGCCTCAATCCCCTTACCCCTTTGGATTTAATGCCTTTTCCAAGTGATCTCCTAATTAGCTTAGATAGAAGCAAGTCAGCAGATTCTATGAAGAAGTTACATGAGAAGGTGCGGCTTCGATATGAGAAGAATAACCAAGAAATTGCAAGGAGGGCCCACAAGGGAAGAAAGAAACTCATTCTTAAAGCGGGAGATTGGGTGTGGGTTCATCTTCGGAAGGATCGATTACAATCTTAAAGGAAGTCAAAATTGATGTCGAGGGGTGATGGTCCATTACAAGTACTTGAGAAAATCAATGACAATGCCTATAAGATTAACCTTCCACCCAAAAATCAAGTGCACAACATTCCAACATGTGTAATCTTTCTCTCTTGGATGTGGTTGAAGATGACCAAATGCCAAATTTGAGGTTAAATTCCTCTCAAGATGGAGAGGATGATACGGGTATAGCAAGACTTCCAACGAGTTCACGACCATTCACTCATAGCCAAGCTCGGGAGTTACAAAAACTCCAAACCTTGTTAATGCAAATTGTCGTGTGTGATTTGGTGATTGATCCACCTAATGGTCTAAATGGTTTTAAGTGTAAAGAGAAGCCTTGAAGAGTAATAAACTTAAACACCAAGTCCACCCCATGTCAATGGAAATCTGGTTATTTTCTCCTTTATTTATGGTGTAATATATGTAGATGATATTAGGGTTATTTGGCAGCTAGTTCATTCATAATATTTTGAGACTTAAACACTTGTAATATTTTGGAAGTTCTCTCTCTTCCATTGGAGAAGCCTCAAATCTGAAAATTCATAATTAGAGTGATAATTGTGTTGTATCTTGGCTAGAAATAAGGATCTCGAGGACATAGAGTTCCTCTTGTTCCAAGTAAGAAGTTGGTGTTAATATGTAACGCCCCAAAGTTTTTCCTAGATAAATTAATCTCCATAAGGTATCCAGCATTGGATTCTAGAATGAATATTACTTATTTCCCTGTGAAATTTCTTAGATTTCAACTTTTCATTAAGTAGATGATCGAATAAATTTTTTGTCGACATAAAATTCATCCAAAATGGACACTTGGTGAAAAAGTTATGGTTAATATAAATCCTAGTCGTAAAATAGCATAATTCCTGTCCTTGGCGCATCGTGGAGAGTGTGTAAATGATTATGGTCAATTTACAGTGAGACTCCATGATGGTGACACAAAGCTAAGTGGGCCCAATTCCCATTCGTTAAGTTCCAGTGAGCCACCATGATCGTTGCACGTTGAGGTAGCCCATGAAATAGGGCTCATAGTTATATTTAATACTGGTCTCATTAAGGGTATTTTGGGTATTTTCAAACCCCTTAACATCTTGAACACGGGACTTAATCCCTATTACACAAAATACACCTAATCTCACAAAAATCTATCAAGAACTCTCCTTAGTGTTTCAAACAATAATCCCAAATAACTCAAGCTTTAACCGTGGGATTTAAAAAAATATAGTGATTTGTAATCCCTAAGTTCTAGGCATTAAGGAGCATCGTTTTATTTCTTAAATAGAGGTACGTAGGGTTTACTTAAAAACGTCATGTGCATAGAAATAATGATTTTAAGAAAAGGGTTTCGGACTTAAGAATATATTGATGTTTTAGAAACATTGATGACATTTTTTTGGACTTTAGGCCTTCCCCAAATTGATTTGAATTGATTTATGTATATATGTACGTGTTTTAATGTTGCTGATTGAATTGAGAGAATGATCCATGTAAAAATCCTTCTCTCTTTATGATTTTCTTTACTTATCATACGCTACGGATTATCTTGAATGTATCATTGAAAATCATGATATTAAATGCCTTAAGTATAATTATAATTGGATTATGCTTTTGATTTTAAAAGAAAGGGTAGTTTTGTTGATAAATGTTTAAAATATTCATATGATGAAAGAGTGCATGATTTTGCCAAAAGCACATGACAACCATATGTTTAAATGATTCTTGCATAGTTTTGATTTATGCTTTTATTTGCATGTTTGGATAGTCTGAACTATAATTTAATAAAAGATGATGCTTATTGTACTATGATTTAGAAATAGGACTTGAAAGTCTTGGTGTGATGACAGCAATTCAGATTATGCCATGATAATTCAGAACAGAATAGAATACATGTTTTGAATCACACTATTCAGATGTTGAAACTAGAAAAATGCATGAATCAAAATAGGATAAAAGTGGGCATAAATAGAGCTTAGGTGGTTCCCCAAAAAAGGAATGAGTTCAGACAACTCATTTCCCTAAAATCATGATTTGCCGATTTGGGTATATTATATTATGCTAGCCAAGTGCCGTGTGGCGTATCAGAATTCAAAACTCCAACCCTTACAACACATTATGGTTGGGGGCTTCCCCACCTAGTCAATGGCGTATTCCATATAGCCCGTGCGATTTTAGAATTGTAGGGGAGTACCAGCTAACTCAGAAGTAATACAAATAATAGACGGTGCATTGACAAGAATGACTTATGATTTTTAGAAAGTGCCCATGTGTTTTGAGAACTATTTGTGCATAATGTTTTACCAAATTGCTCTTTACTATTTCACTTATATGAAAGTTTTATTTTGGATTACTTTGCTTACCAGTACATCTGTATTGACCCCCCTCCCCCTTAAGGTTCTGAGGCCTAGTCTAGGGGTCTAAAAAAGTAATTAATTTTATCAGACAGAGTTGTAGTGCCAGTTGGTGAGGCATCCTTATTCTAGAAATCCTGTTTACTTTCATACAACTATTATTAGATATGTTTTTGGTCTACTGGGGGCCTCGTCACAGTTTCAGACAGTTGTTAGATTTTCATATAGTAGAGATTTTACAGATTGAGTCATATATTATTTAGATGTAGTTGATTTACAGTTTCCATACTTATGTTGAATTCAGAATTTACCATGTTTCTGTAGGTGATTATGTTTTTGCATCTTCTTTTATTAAATGAATGTTGTGCATGATTACCAGATAGAGAAGGTCGTTATGGGCCTTTATTGTTTGGGATGTCCGTCATGGCTAGGCCCTAGTTTGGGTCATAACAAACTTGTTATCAGAGCATGATTTATGGCCCTAGGGTATATGCAAGATCGCGTCTGGTAGAATCTTATTTATAGGTGTGTTGGGCGCCATACTTATAAGCAATAGGATAGTGGGCGTTTAGGAATGTTTCATCTCTTTGTGATTTAGTTGGTGCTTTAGAGTCTGAGATAGAATAATCCCCTAATCAAGGAGCTATCATATTTTAGAAAACAGTCATGCCTTCTCATCGTTCCAACAACCAGGATACTTAAGATGATGAAGTCCGCCCCAACCATGGGAAGCGAACCCAAAATAGAGCGCACACCTTAAAACCTGTTTCTACTTCGGGAGTACCTCCAGTCCCGACCAGTCCTCCTCGAGCTCTAAAGACAAATGTTAACCGTCCTCAGTCTTCTTAGAGGGACATATCAAATATAGAATTTAGGAAATTCATTCACATGCTTGCATAGATAGTAGCCGCACAGACTTAGAGGTTGGAGGATACTAGGTCTGTATCTGTTACTTCAGAGTCTACTAGGGTAGGCCAATTTATGAGGATAAACCCGCCCAAATTTTTGGGCTCTAAGGCAAAAGTGGACCCACAAGAGTTCATGGATAAAATATAGAATCTTTATAGAGTAATGTATATGAATCAGGTGGAAGGGGTTGATTTAGTAGCGTACCAACTTAAAGATGTAGCGAACCAATGCTATAATGAGTGGGAAGAGACGAAGGGTGAGTGTGTTAAGCCCATAGTTTGGGGCTAATTTGTGGAAAATTTTATTGATCGATTCTTTCCTCTAAAGTTGAGGGTAGCCAAGGTAGAAGAATTTATAAATGTTAAACAGGGGAAAATGAGTATCCAGGAATACACTCTGATATTTAACCAACTGGCACGTTATGTATCAGAAATGAGAAGTAATATGAGAGCCCAAATAAGGAAGTTTGCATCCGGCCTTTTCAATGATCCAGCTCTTGAGCCAAGGGGCGATGCTAAATAGGGATATGGATTTTGCTAGGCTCTCAGTCCACATGCAGCAGGTAGAAGAGAAAAAAAATTATTGAATCTAGAGAAAAGGTCAAGCAGGTAAAGAAAGCCAGAACAGTGGATCAGAACAACAGTCAATCACAGAGCGGTAACTGGGGAAGTAAATAGAAAAAGAAGAAGTTTTAAAGTAATGCACAGTCTGCAGCCAGCGCCTAGAAGGATTTTCCATCCTTTGGGATGAATATTGGTGGGACAAAGTCTTAGGCAAATTCCTCTGCACCACAACCGCCTTAGAAGGGCCCCACATTAGCTGTCAGGAGCGGTCACAACTGGTTATATACTTTGACAAATCGCCAGGAGGCGGAAGCCTCACCAGATGTTGTCACCGGTAAATTATGAATATTTTCCCATGATGTATAGATGTTGTTTGATCCCGAGTCTACCTTATCATATGTTACCCCATATGTGGGTGTTGGTTTTGGGTTTAAGCTCGATGTGATTGTTGAACCTTTCTCTATTTCCACTTCGGTGGGTGATTCTATTGTGGCTAGGAGGGTGTATAAAAATTATGCTGTGTCTATTCTTAGTAGGGATACAGTGGCAGACCTCATAGAGCTGGATATGGTTGCTTTTGATACTATCTTAGGGATGGAGTGGCTCCATCGGTGTTATGCCACACTAGATTGTAGAACCCAAAAGTTTATGTTTTCTTTTCTGAATAGCCAACAATAGACTGGGAAGGCCACTCTTTAGCACCTAGAGGGCACTTCATATCTTACCTCAGAGCCCATAAACTTATTTCCAAGGGTTTCTTGTATCATCTTATTTGGGTTAAAGATTTTAATGTCGAAAGTCTTCCTTATCTTCCTGTCCCTATAGTATATGAACTCTTGATTATCTTTCCATATGATCTCTCAGGAATACCACCTAATAGGGAGGTATATTTTGGCATTGATGTGTTGCCAGATACCCGTCTTATTTCTATTATGCCAAATAGATTGGCTCCTGCAGAGGTAAAAAAGTTGAAATAACAGCTAGCAGATCTCCTAGATAAAATCTTTATCAGACCTAGTGTTTCATCCTGGGGTGCACCTCTACTCTTCATGCGAAAAAAATATGGTTCCCTACATATGTGCATAGATTACCATCCACTTAACAAGGTCACTAGTAAGAATAAATATCCTCTTTCTAGGATTGATGACCTATTTGATCATCATTAGGGTGCTAAGAGTTTTTCTAAAATAGATATTCATTTGAGATATCATTAGTTGAATGTTAGGGAGTCAGACATTCCTAAAATAGCTTTCCAAACCAGATATGGTCATTATGAATTCTTAATCATGTCCTTTGGGTTAACTAATACTCCTGCAACTTTCAGGACCTAATGAAGCAGGTATTTCATCAGTTTCTAGACTTGTTTGTTATAGTGTTCATTGAGGATATCTTGATTTATTCCAAAAGTGAGGAGGACTATGCCAATCACCTCTACATTATCCTCCTGATTCTAAAAAATCATAGGTTGTATGCAAAGTTCTCCAAATGCAAATTATGGTTCAATGCTATTTCTTTCTTGGGGCATATTGTATCTAGTGAGGGGATAAAGGTTGATCCCCAAATGGTTGAGGCAGTGAGGAAATGACCCAGACCCACGACTCTCTTGATATTCGAAGATTTTTAGGTTTGGCGAGTTATTAAAGAAGGTTTGGAGAGAGCTTTTCTTCCATAGAAGCACCACTTACTAAATTGACTAAAAAAAATGTAAAGCTTTCGTGGTCTGACTCTTGTGAGAATAGTTTTGAGAAGTTAAAAGACAAGTTGACTACTACTCTTGTTTTGACTCTTCCGGAGGGTATAGGAGGTTTTGTTGTATACTATGATATGTCCCGAGTGGGACTTGGGTGTGTTCATATGAAACATGGTAAAGTAGTTTCCTATGCATCTAGGCAGTTAAAGGTGCATGAGCAGAACTTCCCTACTCATTACTTAGAGTTAGCGACTGTTGTTTTTGAACTTAATATCTGGTGGCACTATTTGTATAGGGTACACGTTGATATTTTCACTGACCATAAGAGTTTATAGTATGTTTTCTCCCAGAAAGAATTGAATCTCAGACAGAGGTGCTAGATAGAATTTCTAAAAAACTATGATATGATCCTGCACTATCATTCGAGGAAGGCAAATATGGTAGTCGACGCCCTTAGCAGGTTGTCAATAGGAAGCCATTCTCATGTGGGGAAAGAAAAGAGGGAGATGGTGAAGGATATTCAATGAATTACAAATCTAGGAGTGCAACTTTTGGATTCTGAAGATGAGGAATGGTTGTTCATGAGATAGCTAAATTTTCCCTTTGTACACAAGTTAAGGAGAAGCAGGCTGAAAATCCCATCTTGATTCAGAACAAGAAAGATATGGGTCAACAGAAGGTGATGTCCTTTGAAATTGGTGGTGAGGGTATTTTTCGATACCAGGGTAGGTTGTATATGCCAGATGTTGATAGTTTGCGGAAGGTAATCCTTGATGAGGCTAACACTTTGAGGTATGTTGTTCACCCAGGCTCTACTAAGATGTGCCATGATCTAAAATCTATTTATTGGTGGAATAATATGAAGCATAATGTGGCTAAGTATTTTACCAATTGTTTGAATTGTCAGCAAGTTAAAGTGGAACATATGAGGCCAGGTGGTTCTTTCCAAGAGATAGCCTTGCCCTTGTGAAAGTATGAGATGATTAATATGAACTTCATTACAGGACTTTGGAGGTCCCAAAACCATTATTATTCCATTTGGGTGATTGTAGGTAGGCTGACCAAGTCAGCTCAGTTTCTACCTCTCAGGACTAATTATTTGGGAGAGGATTATTCCAAGATTTTCATTAAAGAAATAGTTCATTTGCATTGGGCACCTGTGTCCATCATATCTGACCGAGGTACATAGATTTCTTCACAGTTTTGGATATCATTTCATTAGGTTTTAGGTACCCAAGTGAATTTGAGCATGAGTTTCCACCCTCAGACAGATGGGCAAGCTGAGCGCAGCATCCAGACCCTTAAGGATATGTTAAGGGCCTGTATGATTGATTTTAATGGTCTTTGGGTAGAGCACTTTCCATTTATAGAGTTCGCATATAATAACGGTTTCCATTCTAGTATTAAGATAGCACAATTTAAGGCATTGTATGGGAGAAGATGTAGGTCTCTAATAGGATGGTATGAAGTAGGTGAGATATAGATATTTAGGCTTGATTATGTTCATCAGGCAATTGAGGATGTGAAAGTCATTGGAGAATGATTTAAGACAGCTCAGAGTCGTCAGAAATCCTATGCCGATGTTAGGAGAAAGGATCTAGAGATTGAGGTTAGATATTGGGTGTTTCTCCAAGTTTCTCCATGAAGGGAGTCATGTGCTTCAGGAAGAAAGGTAAGTTGAGGCCTTTCTATATAAGGCTATATCAAATTTTGAGAAGGATAGGTGGAGTTACGTATGAGTTAGAATTGCCAGCTAGTTTGGGTTCTGTTCATTTCGTATTTCATATATCTATGTTGAAGAAGTGTATTGGAGACCATTTTTTAGTATTGCATGTCAAAGAAATCAAAGTGAAAGAATCCTTGTCCTATGAAGAAGAGCCTGTAGAAATTTTGGATCGAAAAGTTAGAAGATTGAGAAATAAATAGGTATCTTTAGTTAAAGTGTTGTGGAGAAACCAAAAAATTGAAGAAGCAACTTGGGAAATAGAAGTTCACATGAGAGATAGATACCCAAACCTATTTTATCCAATGTATGATGAAATTGTTTCTATGCATTAATATTGTTTCAATTATACTTGTTTGTGTCCCGCGTCAATATTTAGGGACGAATGTTCCCAAGGGGGGGATATTGTAATGCCCCGAAGTTTTTCCTAGATAAATTATTGCCACTAAGGTATGAAGCATTGGCTTATAGAATGATTATTACTTATTTTCCTATGGAATTTCTTATATTTAAACTTTTCATTACGTAGATGATAAAATAAATTTTCCGTCGACATAAGATTCATCCAAAACAGATACTTGGTGAAGGAGTAATAGTTAATTTAAGTCTTATTCATAAAACACCGTCATTCCTGTCCTTGGCGTTCCGCGGAGAGGTGTAAATGATGATAGTAAATTTCCAGTATGACTCTGCAATGGTGACGCATTGCGGAATAGACCAAATTCCCATTCATCAATTTCCACTGAGCCACCGCGATCGTGGCACGTCGCGGTAGCCCATGAAATCGGGATCCCTGTTCTATTTAATACCCATCTCATTATGGGTATTTGAGGTATTTTCCAACCCCTAAACATCTTAAACATGGTAACTAATCCGTATTGCACCAAAATACACCTACTCTTACCAAAATCCATCAAGAACTCTCCCTAGGATTTCAAACAAGAATCCCAAATAACTAAAGATTTAACCATAGAATTTCGAAACAAATTCGATATTTGGAATTCCTAAGCCGTAGGCATCAAAGAGCATCCTTTTAATTTTTAAATAGAGGTACGTGGGGTTTTCCTAAAAATCTCATGGGAAAAGAAATCATTATTTTAAGAAAAAGGGTTTCGGATTTAGGAATATATTCATGTTTTAGAAACATTGATGACATTGTTTTCGTCTTTAGGCCTTCCCCAAATTGATTTGAAATTATATATGTATATATGCACGTGTGTTAATGTTGATGATTGAATTGAGAGCATGATTCCTATAAAAATCCCTCTCTAGTTATGATTTTCTTTACTTATCATATGCTATGGATGGTCTTAAATGCATACTTGAAAAGCATGATATGAAATGCCTTAAGTATCATTATAATTGGATTATGCTTTTGATTTCAAAAGAGATGGTAGTTGTGTTGATAAATGTTGAAAATATTCATATAATGAAAGAGTGCAAGATTTTGCCAAAAGTAGATGGCCACCATATGTTTAAAGAATTCTTGCATGGATTTTATTTATGCTTCAGAACATGAAATATCTTTTACTATTTGCATCTTTGGGTGGTCTGAACTATGTTTTAATGAAAGATCATTTTTTTTGTAATATGGCATAGAAATAGGACTTGCAAGTTTTTCTATGACGATACCAATTCAGATTATGCCAAGATAATTCATTACAGAATAGAATGCATGTTTAAAATCAGACTTTTTGGATGTTGAAACTAGAAAAATGCATGAATCAAAACAGGATAAAATTGGTCAAAAAGAGAGCATTGGTGATTCCCCGAAGAAGGTAGAGATCCGAAAACTCATTGCCCGAAACCATGATTTGCCAATTCGGGTATATTATATTACGCTGGCCTAGTGTCGTCTGGTGTATCAGAATTATAAACTCCAACCCTTGTGGCACACTCGGGTTAAGGGATTCCTCGCTGAGTTAATGGTGGATTCCATACAACCCATGGGATTTTAGAATTGTAGGGGAGTACCACCTAACTCAAAAGTAATACAAAGAACAGATAGTTCATTGACAAGAATGACTTATGATTTTCAGAAAGTGACGGTGTGTTTTGAGAACCATTTATGCATGATGATTTAACAAATTGGATTCCACTATATAACTAATATAAATGTTTTATTTTTTATTACTTTGCATACCAGTACATCTGTATTGAACCCCTCTTCTCCCTCCAGGTTCTGAAGTTCAGTCTAGGGGTCCAGAAAAGTAATAGATTTTATCAGACAGAGTAGTAAGGCCAAGTTTGTGAGCCTTCTTTATTCCAGAAGGTCGGTTTAATTTTAGACAACTATTATTAGATATCGTTTTGTTCTACTGGGGGACTTGTCCCAGTTTTAGATAGTTGTCAGATTTTTATGTACTAGAGATTCCACAGATTGAGTCAGGTATTATTTAGATGTACTTGATTTATATGTTCCATACGTATGATGAGTTCAGAATTGATCATGCATGATTACCATATAGGGAAGGGCATACGTATGATGAGTTCAGAATTGATCATGCATGATTATCATATAGGGAAATTTGACTATGCCATTTAGATTGACATATTGAATTTTATATTTTATTATTATTTGTTAGTGTTTACAGGATTTTTAATGAATCTCGAGCAGTCGGTGGAAACATGGAATTTTTCCATGTTTTAGCTGGTGCATCCCTTAAAGCTGCACTTGGGTCGCTTTATCGGAGGCTACATAAGTAGCCAACAAGTAGCTTGAGCGACCACTCTTGTCACCTGGCTTCTAAAGTGGATCCAAGTTAACTAAAGTGGATGCTGCTTAAGTAGTTGTTTGTTTGCTTTAGCTGAGGGAGAAAACACAACAGGCACCGCTTAAGAGTTACATGGCCGCTTAAGCATTCAAGAGGCCTCTTATGTGGAACTTGGGAGTCTAATTAAATTCCTCATTTTCTAAATTTTCTTCCCATTCACCACAAGTGTAAGAGCTAAAAATCCCGAGATAGTGCGGAAAGTGGGAGAGCTATTATTTGACATTGTGGGGGTAATTGTGAGCTTAGATTTATTGTTTCCTCGTCGAAATCTTTGTAAGATTCTATTCTATTATTTGTTAAATATTCAATTTCTTCAGTAAAATCCTATATTTAGTTGATTATATTGAAGTAACATTTGATATCAGAATTTTCCCATTCTTGAGGGTAAATGTTCGTTAAGTATAGAGAGATGTGTTAACAGTTTCAAAAGTATGATTCCACAAGCGTGCCCTACATGGTTTCATTCAATTTTTGACTCAAAACATAAAAATGTAATATAGGTTCCTTTATTCTTATATTGATGATGATATTATTATATTAATAGCTTAGCATCAAATGGAAAATTCTCAAAAAGGGGCATTGAGGATTTAACGGATTTCACCAGGCCTTCTTCATCATCCAGGTAGTGTAGGTTTACCTTTCTTTTAGATTGAAGATAATCATACTATGAATGTGTTATTATGTTAGATTTTTGATGGAATTTATGTCTTGGAGGTATACTTTGTATGATTTGTATCTCTTAGTTAATTAATGAAACGTAATTACACATAATTGACTTAATCACCCATTATTCGGGTAGAATTTCTACATTAAGACTCAAATGGTTTAAATTAACATCTAGTAGTAAAATTATACACCTTAACCAAGTTCAGGGTAATAGTTTCCTTAGAATGGATTTGTGAATTAGTAGTTCTTCGGCCAACCTTAGGGAGAGATTGTTATTAATTCCTTGGATACACAATAAAGTTTCTATATTATCTTATTTACTTTCTTATCCAATGAGACTTTAGATGTATGATGGTTTATTATAAATTATGTCTTAGGAAGTTATAGGACCAGTTCGATCTTGACACTATTGAATATTTGATTTTTAGCTCAAGAACAGTGATGTATGATGGTATGACTGGTTCGATTATGTGTGTTTTTTATGATATTAGTTTTGGTTAAAGTCTAGCATATGGGATACTTGTTTTGGTTCAAGTGCATCGTGGTTATGAATTTGAGATATGGTTCGCTTGTATAATTTTGATTGTTTCTTATCCTTGATTGCACTCTTTGGGATTATAGGGGCCTGCATAGGCTTGTTTACTTCATTGACACACTATGGCTTATGGGGGATAGTTATGTAGAGATAGTTATGCTTTTCCTTAATGATATTATCACGATTGTCTTTTTTTATTATTTGGAGTGATATTCTAGGCTTGACCTTCTCTCTTTACTTAGCTCACTTATCTCTCATTTTACTATGTTTCTATTATGATATAGATCTGTTAGTCGATGATGGCTATAGAGTGCCCATAGATTTAGTGCACACGCTAAAATTTTATATCTTTTAGGTGCTTACGCGAGTATTAGCTAGCACTATTAACGACGAGATTTGTCCTAGTTAGAGTTTGGAGATTGTCACGACCCAAACCAAGTCCTGGCTGTGAAGGATATCTCAAGTCCACCATGGACCAGAGAATACCCCTTAGACCTAACCAAATCACCATACACTACCTAAAAATGGATTAATTCCAAACACAAAACAATATAGAATGATATAAGCGCAAAGAAATTTAAGACGTATCTATAACCAATAATTGGTAATCGACCAAACAAAACAAACTAGTATCACTACCCAAGTCCATAGTAATCCAATAAAGTACTATGCAAAAAGAACAAAAAAACGATCTTGGTCGAGACATGTTCCCGACTCCAATAATGACAATGATAATTATAATGTTGATGATAATGTAAAATCTCAATTCTACTCTATGAAAGGAACGAATGAAATAGATAAGTTTTTTGGAGAATGGCAGCTCACTACTTCAGCACAACGATTCAATGAACTGAGCCGATCTACCTAACTCTACGCAGAAAAAGTAAAAGTATCTTCGATGCCTGCATTGCTTGGGGATACAACATCCAGAGACATTTAGCGGGGTGAACACTAGTATGATACAAATGGATATGGGAGAAAATAATGGTAAGTCAAACCATTTCAAATACCATATGAACCACATCATAATACATATATATAAATAATATGTTGGGCTAAGGAATAAGGCTTAACATGAACTATAAAATTTTAGACTGAATTGTGTAGCTCAATCGTCATAACATAAAAAGGCACCAACGGATTATATGGGACCGGCTCTCCCCCAACTATAATTTCCCCAGTACTTGTAGCCTCACAAACCAGAGAACATACATATGCACCATGGGGGACTCAAACCTCCCGGAATACCATGGTGGCTGAAGCACCCAATCATGTAAATTAGTATAGGTGTCTCAAACCTTCCAATCACGTGATAATAATAAAGAGGACTCAAACCACCCAATCATATAGACCCCCACGTTGGCAAATATAGTTTCCAATATTGGTCTTTCGGTACCTACACTTTTACGACTCATCTATACAACCCTCATTAAAGACAAATTAAAATATTTAACACTATTCCTAGTCATTGGAACATGATACATATTTAGTAGTACACTTTTCGTATCGGCAAACCAACTACACTTGCAAGCTAGTATCAGCATGCAAAAACAATCATCATCACTTTGGGAAATTCACAACCTTCTTGGCTGATACAATTCTCACCACGAAGAATCGAATCTAAATACAGAAAAGTAAAGTCACATGGATAGGATATGAAAAATGGAAAAGTAGATAGATACAAATACAATAACAAAAGGGCAATCAAAGCGTGTATCAAACCCAAAAACATCCCTTAAAGATTACCAAATAGAACCTAACTCTTACGTGACCATAGTGGGGATTGAATCTCCCTTACAACCGATATTTCTAATCCGAGATCAACCTTAAATTTTCCAAGCTCTTCAAAAAGCCCAATGGAGGTTCATGAATTCATCATTTTCAATCAACAAAAACTAAGTTAATAAGTGTAGCTCCACGAATTTATAATTTTTATAAATAATACATAAATATGGCCCAAAATTTAACCAAATGCAAGAAAATGCCCGCTAGGGGTTATTTTGACCCGCTCTTGAAATGCTAGAGTGGATCAAAAGTACATCCAAAGTGCCTTGGGCATATTACCCTTCAAAGGGGATTTTGAGCCCTATTTTGCACTTTTTCGACCTCGTCCAAGTCCTTTGACCCTCCTTAATGGTAATCTTCATCCATGTTGTAACTTTTAATAGTACTAAGAGCCATCAAGAACCTCGAGCATCATACGTATCTTATCTAATGTCTTCAAGTCAATTAGTCTTGTATCATCCTCCCCTTCTTGAAAAGAATTTGACCTCGAATTCAAACCTTGCAAAATCAAAGGAAGGAAAAAAAATACAACATCCTATTAACATGAGGGTTAGGATTAGCACAAATATCATGGAATGATTCAAAGATTGCACACACTTAAGATAAAACCAAGGATACCTCATGGTAACTATTTGAATGTTACTGAAAATGCACAAAGCAATTGGCTAAGGGAATCACAAAGAGGTAAGAAAACCACAAAGTTCTAACGACATCACTAAATCTAAAAGGTAAAGCTACCTTCATCTTAGGATTCATAAGACACAATTGCTTCATCACATCTTTGAGATACCACATCAAGAGTGGTTCCTCAATAGGTATTAAAGTCCACAAGATCCATAGCATTGTAATTAAAACAAGTGGACCAACCAACAAGTTTCCTATACTACGTAAAGAAAATCCAATACTAGCATGGATATCATCATAAGCAAAACGGTAGTGTAGAAAGGAATCAAGTGTAAGAGAATCATCCAAGGTAATATTATCTCCAAGAAGGACATTTGGCTCAAAATATATAGGACATAATGCACACAAGAATGAAATTAAAATATTTAAGAACAAATGACTTTTTCCTTTCAAACAACTTCCCTTAAAAAAGGTGTCACCAATTGTAAACAATTCACAAAGAAGGGGATCATAAGCATGTAATCCATCCAAAGTGTTTACAAGAGGAGACTCTCTCCTTGACCTACATGTAGTGAAACTTGGTAAAGATTGGAAACACATAATGTTGAATTCTTTGGATTTTTTCATTACTTCCCTTCTTTAATGAAATCTTATCTTTGTTGGAAATGCCTCAAATGCACAACTTAGGTATATCAAGTGGGCTGTAAGTCCTAAAGAAACACTTCCCATCATAGGGAAGGATTCAAACATCTTGATATAAACATTGCTTGTCTACTAGACCAAGCATTAAGTTAGGTATGTGGAAATTACCGAATTAAAATTTGTCACTAGGGTCAAATGGATATAGTGGCCATATACATGGGTCTAGACAACACTTCATTCCTCCAAACACATCACTCAGATCAAAAGATATAATCTCCATACTAGTATGAGCATTATCAAAAGATAGATAGTAGAGAAAGGTATGACTCAAGTTAACTTTAAACAATGTGACCTCATGTATATACTCACAATTAGATCTAAGATCATCACCATGGGTATTCTTAATAATAGAATCAGAAAAAGTAGAAGAATAAATGGTTTCCAAACAATTAACACATTTTCTTATAAGGGAAGAATCCTCAAGAAGAATCACATACATCACTAACATATAAGGTTTCATTACCCAAGTCATCACAGGAATCAACCAATTCATCCTTATAATTATCAAACAAGGGTAGGGTATCATACAATGGGTCACAGCCAAATACATTTTCACAGGAATAATCACTAATAGAGTTTCTTAAATATTCAAGAAAATCAAAGTTATCATCACCATATTGATTATTCCTTTTTAAAAACTCACATTCCCCTCCCTTAAGAGTACTCTCATATTTAAGAAAGTGATTTCCCTATTTAGGGGAAATATAGTCACACCATAGTAGGTTGTCATATAGGTTATAGCCCTCAAGATAATCTGCACCATCAATATTATTCACATCACTAGGTTCACTAGGAGTGATTGTACAATCTTTGAACATGATATAGTACTTAAAGAGAGAAAGATCAATCCATGAAGTAGGATTGGAAAATGTAAGTTCCCTCTCAATAAAACATTTATTGAGTTCCGAAGAAGTTTCAAACACATAATCATCCATATGAGCAAGACAAATAATACGATATTCAGTAAAGGACTTGATCAAAGGGTCACTCCTATTTACTTGGCCAACATCTTCAACATCATCACCCACTTGAGGTTCATTAATCACATCACAATCATTCTCTAGTGTTGTACTAGCTTAACTCAAAATTTATTCAACATAATTTCTACAAAACAATGCACCATCATTAATCACATTTGTTGCAACACTAGGTAGACTCCAATAGATCTTATCAGAAGTGTCATTGAGGTCATAACAGGATGAACTGGTGTTTCCACACTTTCAATGGATACATAATCAACAAGAAGTAAGGAGACATAATACTCATAAATAGATAAGCTACTACTCATAGTTAATGGGATACTAAACACAAAATTATCATTCATATGTACAAAAGTGTAAGAGATATCTATTTTACCTTGAAGTTCTTGACAATATTATTCTTTTCCTTTGTTTGAAGGTTATCTACAAGCCTTAGAAGCATCTAATATTTCCCTCATCAAATCTTCAAAGGGAATCTTCTCTTTAGGTTCTTGTTTTCCTCGACTGGCCATGTTAGTAACTATACACATATCCTTGTTAAAAGAAAGAAAAATAATGTTAGCTCTATTTGGGGTAAGCCCCTTAACTTCACTCCTCTCAACCACTCTTTTTTCCTCTCTTAGGTTTCCACCTTGAACAACTTTACTCCTCTCAATCTTTTGTCTCTCATTTTTATCAAGCTTGGAGTAAGTGGCAATAATTTTTGAAGATTTAGAAAGAATGGATGAATAGATATTATTTCCCTACTTGTCATTTATAATCTTAGGATAATTTTGTACATTCTGAACTATATGTTGTGTAAATCAATTGAAACCGAAGCATAAACGTCCATGTTTTATTGGGAAGATATAACACGATACCTCCTCATATTACCGACATCAGGTGAAGGAGATCTTTACTCTCTCAAAAACCCTAAACCCATCTAGGAAGTATGGAATAACTAAAGGCTCTTGAGGAATCCATAGATAGTAAACCATTGTTACAACGATGTAGTTTCTATAGCACTAACTATCTAGAATAAAGAGGCATCCCAATACCCCACAAATGCTTAACTTTTTGGAGTGAACATTTTTTTCTGGGTCAACATTATAAACATTTGTACTCCCCATTGGTAAATGAGTACCCCTCATGAGTTCTTCAAAGGCACTCCACGTTCGGCCAGACTTCCTTATGGATTCCCACCTCAATGGTGTCAGACCTTGAATATGTTTAAGGGCACACGTAGCTCTTCTAACTTTTCTCATATCATAATCCATAAAGATACCATTCCTAATCAAGATATTTTTTAGGACCCGACTATCTAATAAGGATGGTGAGAGTAGGAAGATCTTGACTCCTACTATAACCTCTATTTCGATAATACCTCATACTTTTTCTTAGATTTAAATCATATCAAGAATGTTAGAATCTTTCTTTGAAAGATAAATACACCTTTGTAAACTTTTTCAAAATCCAATGATACCAATTTTGTAAAAATTTTACATCAGAAAAGAAAGTTATGGCCAAAATACGACAGGCAGTACAAACCACCTAGATATGATGGTGAGGCTAATGGACCATTGTACAAGAGACGGATTGTCTCCCATTACTTTCATAGCAAGTAAGTGAGAACTACATTCTTCCTAGAAGCAACGGCCCAGGATAATGGACCGTCGGACTAGTGACGAAATATTGCTCAAGCCGCCATAAGGGAAATAGTGAGGCAACCTTCTAGATAAAGTGCGATGGCTAGGTTGATAGACCATCTAACTTGTGATGGACCATCGCCCAAGCAATTATAGCCTAGGAAGTGATACTTTATTCAGATCCACGTGCGACGGTCAGTCCGACAGACTATCAACCCAGCGATGGACCGTCGCACCCTCTATCGGAGGCCCATTCAGTTTATTTTTTAAGTTGTTTTAACTGGGGTATTTTGATATTTTACCACCCACTTATATATACCCAGTTATATCAAATTTTAACCCATTTTGTTAATTATTATTTCAACAACAACATTACAATTTCTCTATAAAATTAATCCCCAAGAACAAAAATCCAAATCTTCTTTAAGAAACTAAGAGATTCAAATCCCTCAAGTTCAAGAACATCAAGAAAATTCAATCCAGGTATGCATAGTGTTCATTCATTATGAAGCCCAAGAGTACCTTTCTAAGCTCAAGTTTATGGACTTTGTTTATGAATTTAATGTTGGGATGCTCTTGTTCATGTTGATAATAGATAATCAAATTTTTATCCATGTTTGGTGATAAATTTCATGTGGAATTGATTAGTATTGATATAGATTCATGTAAACATATGATTAAACCCATGAATAATGAAATTAGAATTGAACCATGTTGTTTAATTATTATATAATGTTGTCTGCACATAATATGCCTATCATGTGTTCGATTAAATACCTAGATGAAGGAAAAATGCCCAATTAGTATGATATCATAAAATCCCCATGTATTTACAAGTTTATGCCTATCCCATGGTTGATGAAATTCTTTAATAAATGATTTATGGATTATGATATTAGTCATGTGCTCAAGTAAATTATGCTTTGTCAGTTTCCTTCTATCGAGTCTTAGGGTACTTGTATCAAAAATATTAGTTGTGTGCCTAGAGCCATGTCATATTTCCACGATACTCTCAGTTAAGCTATGAATCCTTAGACTTCAGATAGTCTGATGACTCAGGAAATCGCTATGATCTCCTAAACTCAGTCAGTTGTCAGATATCATTAGTATTCCATAGTCAACAAAATTCAGTAACTTAACTCATGTTCAGTTTAGTAAATCATGTTCAGTGTCTATTATGATGGGAGTAGGTACTGGCAACGAGTGAACCCAGGGGTGGGAACTCACCTGTTATATTTGAGGGTGTGATTCTTAGAAACAATCTTTGCATTCTAGAACGATGTAGCCAGCACAAGTTGAGACATCATGGCCTGCTAGATGAGGGTAGATAAGGTGTCTTAACGTATTATATAAGGGTTCCCACCATTCTCGCTAGAGTTACCTATTATATTAGGGATACTTACATGTTGTCCTTACCAATGGTGTGGTATTAACACCTTTCCAATCAAGGCATAAATTGGACCCCAATTTAGCTATTTTAGTGCATATAAGGCATATCAATTAGATAACTACTTCCCATATTTTCACATTATAAAATCAAGACTGTCAGATACAGTCAATCAATTTTAGTAATGGAACACAGATAGTTCTAAAAAATTTTGGACTATCAGATACAGTCAACTCAAATACAGAACAAAACTCTGATAGTTCCATCAGATTCAAGACTGTCAGATAAAGTCACTCATGTAATCAATCAGATCAATATCAGTATGTCATGTTATCTGTATTCACATTTAGTGACCATGTTATCACGATATCAGTGTCAGTTATTTTGTCTTATGGATGTATTCTAACACTCATGATAGTCAGTCTATTATTATTATTGTTCATGCATATGTACCCCATGCATTTAGCCTACCTCTCATTAATACCACTATATTCAAAGTATTGATACATTCGTGTTATAGTGTCTTATACCATTGGTTCAGAGACACGATCTCCAGAGCAGTAGTTGATTCCTGTCTCAGTAGTTAGAGTTAGAAGTAAGTCGTTATCCTTCGAGGACTTGATTATTCCTTATTATCTTATTTATTATTTTCTCAGTTGAAATTTTTTGGGGACATGTACTATCATCTTCTTACTTAGATAGTTTAGTCTGTTAGAGGCTTTCTAGACTATTATGTTTAGATAGTTATTTCAGTTGTTTTGTATCTTTCATACCCTTTTCAGATGTTATGTTTTACTTTATATATGTAAACATTATGTCCTTTCAGTTCATGTTTCTGTATTATTCAGTATTTTATAAAGTATACAAGTATAGATATCAGTCACGGGTTAGCTTGTGGTCCTTTGGGGTTATGAACAATATGTAGCATTTCGGGTACCAGATTCGGGGCATTAAAAACTTGGTATCAGAGCCTAAAGTTCTATAGTGTCCTAGGAAGTCTGAAAGTCGTATCTAGTAGAGTCTTGTACATGGGTATGATGCCTGCCACATTTATGTGCAGGAGGCTATAGGATGTTTTAAGAATGGTATCCCTTCTTTCAGTATTTATATCATGCTAGTTAGCATAGTCTCAAGTCAATCTCTCAGTTTAATCCTCTTGTTCTCTTTATTTCGGAACATGCCTCCCAAGAGAAGAACCCAGCCTATCTAAGAAGATCCTTTGGATGAACACATTTTTCATACAAAGTTCAGAGCTGCATTCACTACTTTTACTCTATCAATTACTGCCCTGAATGAAAGACTAACTATCATTCTAGCCAACCTCATGGCAAATTCTGCTACATCCAGGATTCAAGACTTCACCTAAATGAATTCTCCATCTTTTCTCGGGTCTAATACAGACGAGGAACCTCAGGAATTCCTAGATCAGGTGCAGACGTTTATAGACATAATGGAGATTACTCCTAGTGAGAGTACTGAGATAGTTGCATATCATTTGCAGGATGTTGATCACACTTGGTTTAAACAGTATAAGTCAGAAAGGCCAGATACTGTAGGGGCTTATTGAGTAGGAGGAGTTTCCTTCTGCTTTCCTTGATAGATTCTTTCCCCTAGAGCTAAGAGAAGCTAAGGTGTTAGAATTCATTAGACTCAGTCAGGATAACATGATGGTGAAAGAGTATTCTCTTAAGTTTACTCAATTAGCCAGATACGCCCCTCATGTAGTTGTAGATAGCAGGGCTAAGATGAGTACGTTTGTTTCTAGGGTGAATGATAGTATGGTTAATAAGTACAGATCTGCCATGCTGAATAGTAACATAAATGTAGCCAGACTCAGACTTATGCTCAGCAGATAGAGGATCAAAATATTTAGATGAGGGAGAAGGAGAATAAGAGAGCAAGGATAGGTAGTTTCAACTTTGCTCAGCCTAAGTCAGAAAAAAGGTAACCATTTTCAAATTCATCCTAAGTCATTAGTTCCAGCTTATTCTTAATCTAGTGCTTCAGTTCCTAAGTTCAGAGAGGGTAACAAAGATAGAGAGCCAGGCTCTAAGTCTCAGGGCAGTGTTAGCAGTACCCATACCTACCGTCTTAGCCAAACTTATTGCAAGTACTATCAGGGTATTTGTAGAGCTGGCAGTAGTATTTTTTTGGATGCGGCATGACAGGTTACAAAGTCAGAGATTGTCCTCAACCAGGTCCTCAAGGTTAGTAGAACCATCCCTCAACTCAGTCCGATCGCCCAAATTTGGAAGGGATCACTTTTAGTGCTACTAGTAGGCAACACTTAAACAGAATGTATGCTTTCCAGTCTCGGTAAGATCAGGAAAATTCTCCTAATATAGTTACTGGTACATTGTATATCTTTCATGTGCATGTTCATGCCTTGCTAGATCCAAGAGCTTCTTCGTATTTTGTTACTCCTTATATGGAAGTCAATTTCGGAATTAGTCCCAAAATTCTAGAAGAGCCCTTGTAGTCTCTACCCCAGTGGGTAAAACCATCATATCTCGACGGGTATACAAGAATTGCCCGATTATGATATATTAAAAAGTCACTTAGCAGAGTTAGTCGAATTAGAGATGACTAAATTTGATGTCATTCTCACCATGGATTGGCTTCATTCCTACTATGCCACAGTCGAATGTAGAAATAGAATAGTCTAGTTTCAGTTCCTGAATAAACCCGTGCTAGAGTGGTAGGGTAGTGTATCCGCTTTCAGAGGTCAGCTTGTTTCCTACCTTTGAGAATGGAAGACAATATTTAAAGAATGTGTATATTATCTTGTTTGAGTTAGGGACACTACTTCTGAAACTCCCAGTCTTGAATTAATCCCAGTCATGAATGAATATTCAGATGTCTTTCCTGATGATATTCCAGGAATTCCTCCAGAAAGGGAAATAGACTTTGACATTGATCATCTTCCAGATACTCAGCCTATATTCATTCTTCCATATAGAATAGCAATAGCAGAACTCAAAGAACTGGAAGAACAGTTGAAGGATCTCTTTGATACGGTATTCATCAGACCCAGTATGCCCTCGTAGGGTGCTTTAGAATTATTCGTGTGCAAAAAAGATGGTTCTCTCAGAATGTGTATAGACTACCGTCAATTTAATAAGGTCACGCTCAATAACAAGTATCCTCTTCTAAGAATTGATGACTTATTTAACCAACTTCAGGATGCTAGCTATTTCTCTAAGATAGACCTGAGATCCATCTATTATCAGCTCAGAGTCAGAGAATATGACATTCTGAAAATAGTTTTCTGTACCATGTATGGTCACTTCAAATTCTTAGTTATGTCCTTTGGTCTTACCAATACCCCAACAGCTTTCATGGACTTGATGAACCTTGTGTTCAAGTAATACATAGATATGTTTCACATAGTTTTCATAGATGATATTCTGGTCTATTCTTACTGTGAGCGGGATCATGCAGACCATCTCAGAATAGTACTTCAGACTCTCAGAGAGCACCAGCTATTCGCCAAATTCATTAAGTGAAAATTTTGGTTAAAGTCAGTAGCATTAATTGATCATGTCATTTCTAGTGATAGCATTAGAGTAGATCCTCAATAAACTAAATTAGTAAAAAATTGGCCTTGCCCTATCTGTCCATCAGATATTAGGACTTTCTTGCATTTGGCTGGCTATTATAGATGGTTTGTTGAGGGATTTTCTTCTATTGCATCCCCTATGTCCAGATTAACTCAGAAAAAGTCAAGCTTCAGTGGTCAGATCCTTGCGAGAAGAGTTTTTAGGATTTCAAGACTCGACTCACCTCAGCTCAAGTTTTATCTCTTCCAGATAGTCCAGATAGGTTTGTAGTGTACTGTAATGCATCAAGAGTAGGTTTCGGTTATGTCTTCATACAGCATGGTAAGGTCATACCTACGCCTCCAGAAAGATTAAACCCTATGAGAGGAATTATCCTGCTCATGATCTTGAGTTAGCATTCATAGTCTTTGCCTTGAAGATTTGGAGGCATTATCTATACGGTGTTCATGTAGATGTGTTTACTTATCGTAAAAGTTTTCAATATGTCTTTTCTCAAAAAGATCTCAATCTTCATTAGAGAAGGTGGTTGAGATCTTGAAAGATTATGACATGAGTGTCCTTTATTATCCTGGCAAGGCCAACATAATGGATAACGCTCTCAATAGACTATCTATGGGTAGTATTGCTCATGTTGAGGATAGCAAGAACAAGTTAGATGAGGAAGTCCATCATCTTGCCAGACTAGGCGTTCTCTTAGTCGATACAGAAGAGGGTGATGTATGGGTTCAGAGTTGTTCTGAATCATCCCTAGTTTTTGAGGTGAAAGAAAAGAAAGATAGAGTTCCCGGCCTTGTCAAGTTGAACGATTCAATTCAGGATCAAAAAGCACAGGTTTTCTCCCAAGGGAAAGATGATGTTTTGCATTGTCAGGGTCATTTTTGTGTTCCAGGTGTAGATGACTTAAGGCAGCGAATTCTTGCAGAAGCGCATGATGCGTGCTACTCTAATCATCCAGGGGCCATATAGATGTACCACAACTTGTGGGAAATCTATTAGTGGAGTGGGACAAAGAGAGATATTGTAGAGTTTGAGGCTAAGTGCTCTACATGGAAGCAGGTTGAGAGAGAGCATCAGAAGCCTAGTGGTCCTATGTAGGTGTTCAGTATTCCTACTTGAAAGTGGGAAGTTGTAAACATGGACTTTGTGACGGGTTTTCCTCGAAGTCATCATCAGCTTGATTTAGTCTGGGTTATTGTAGATAGAATGACAAAATTTTCTCATTTCCTTCCATTTCATATCTCTTATTCAGCCAAAGATTACGCCAAGCTCTATATCAAAGTGTTGGTCAGATTGCACGGTGTTCCAATATCTATTATCTCAGACA
The DNA here is from genome assembly GCA_030864225.1 of Capsicum baccatum var. pendulum. NCBI lineage: Eukaryota > Viridiplantae > Streptophyta > Magnoliopsida > Solanales > Solanaceae > Capsicum > Capsicum baccatum. The sequence goes on from CM061559.1 coordinate 142,803,721, forward strand.
GAGGTACCTAGTTTACCTCTTATTTGTAGAATGCATTCCAAAAATGTCTTGGAACCCAATTTTATCTTAGTACAACCTTTCATCCTCAGATAGATGGTTAAGCAGAAAGGACTATTCAGACTTTAGAAGATATGATGCGTGCGTGTGCAATTGCTTTCAAGGGAAGTTGGGATGACCACTTACCTTTGATTGAGTTTGCATACACGAATAGCTATCATTATAGTATTCAAATGGCTCCATTTGAAGTTCTCTATGCTAGGAGATGTAGATCTCCAATTGTTTTTTTTGACGTTAATGAGGCCTTAGTTATAGGGCTTGACATAGTATTCGATGCCTTAGAGAAAGTCTAGTTGATCACAGAAAGACTTCGAGTTGCTTAAAGCAAATAGAAGTCTTATGCAAATATTTGTAGAAAGGATCTCGAGTTTGAGATTAGTGACTATGTTTACCTAAAGATCTCTCCCATAAAAGGAGTGAAGTGATTCGCCTAGAAGGGAAAGCTCAGTACCCGATATCGCGGTCCCTTCAAGATACTCAGTTCCTTTGGCTAGGTAGCTTATAAGCTTGATTTTACTTTAGATCTATCCTTAGTTCATCCAGTATTTTATGTCTCTTTGACCAAGAAGTGCATAGTTGACCCATCAGTTGTAGTCCCTATTTAGAACATTGATGTTCAGAATAACCTCTCTTATGAAGAGATTCTAGTTGAAATTTTAGACTATTAGACTCATAGATTGAGGAACAAAGATGTCCCTCTAGTAAAAGTTATTCGACAAAATCAGTCCGTCAAGGGAGCTACTTGGGAAGCAGAAGCAGACATATGTACCAAGTATCCTTACCTCTTCTCTGCCAATTCAGGTCAAGCTCAAGGTAACAGTTCTCCTTAAGCTTACTCAGTTTCATATTTAGTGTTCCTAAAAAACATGGTATTAAATACCATCACATATTCCGTCATGCAATCATGTATCAGTTTAGTTATATAATTATGCATACGACATGCATTCTCATTGTGAGAAATTTAGTTCCTCAAAAGATCCAGTCATGCATTCATGAATCAGTTAAACATGCATCAGATATGTATGTTCAGTATGATATGTGCAGTTATCAGTTATGTCACTCATGAGATCATGTTTCAATTATTTATATTTATTATTTACATTGTTTATATTCTCCCCTCACTATTAGTCTCATTTAAGGACGAATGTTCTCAAGGGGGAGATATTGTAATACCCCATACTTTTTCATAGCTTTAAATCATCTCAAGAATGTTAGAATCTTTATTTAAAAGATAAATATAATTTTTTACATGTGGTTTTTTAATATTTTATCTTTTTTCACATGGGAAATTGAATTATCTTTCCAACAATACCAATTTCATCAAAATCCGACGTCAAAGGAGAAAGTTATGGCCAAAATACAGAAGGGAGTACAAACTCCCCAGATGCGACGGTGAGGCTGATGGACTATTGGACTAGCAACGAACCGTCTCCCACAACCTTCGTATCAAATTATTGAGAACTACCTTGTACATAGGAGCAACGACCCAACCCAATGAACCGTTGAAGTAGCGACGAATCGTCGCCCAGGCCGTCGCAAGGAAAATAGTGAGGCCACCTTTTGGATAAGGTGCGACGGTCAGTTTGACAGACTGTCAAACTTGAAATGGACCATCTCCCAAGACACCGCATCCGAGAAAGTAAGACCCTATTTAGATCCACATGCAATGGTCAGTCCAATGGACCATCAACCCAACGATGAACCATCGTACCCACTATCGCAGGCCCATTAAGTTTTTGTTAAGTTACTTTAACTGGGGTAGTTTGGTATTTTCCCCCCACTTATATATACCCAGTTAAATCCTATTTCAGCCTATTTTTTTCATTATTATTTTAATAAAAAAACTAGGGTTTCTCTCTGAAATTAATCCCTAAGAACAAGAAACTAAATCTTCTCCAAGAAACTAAGAGATTCAAATCCCTCAAGTTGAACATCAAGAAAACTCATGTTTATGGATTTTGTTTATGAATTTCATGTTCGGATGCTCTTGTTCATGTTAATAATGGCTAACCAAATTTTTATCCATGTTTGGTGATAAATTTCATGTGGAGTTGATTAGTATAGATGTAGATTCATGTAAACCTATGATTCAACCCTTGAATGATGAAATTAGAATTCAACCATGTTGTTTATTTGTTATATAATGTTGTATGCACATACTATGCCTATCATGTGTTTGATTAAATGCCTAGATGAAGGAAAATGCCCAATTAGTATGATATCATGAAATCCCCTTGTATGTACAAGTTTATACCTGTCCCATAGTCGATGAAATACTTCAATAAATGATTTATGGATTATGATGTTAGTCATGTGCTCAAGTAAATCGTGCTTTGTCAGTTTCCTTCTATCGAGTCCTGGGGGTACTTGTATCCAAATCATTAGTTGTGTGCCTATAGCCATGTCAAATTTTCACGGTACACTTAGTCAAGCTATGAATCCTTAGACTTCAGAGTGTCTTATGACTCAGGAAATCTCTTGGATCTCATGAACTCAGTTAGTTGTTAGATATCAGTAGTATTCTGTCAGTTAACAGAATTTAGTAACTCAGTTCATGTTCTATTCAGTAAATCATGTTCAGTGACTATTCAGATGGGAGTCAAAATTAGCATCGAGTGAACACAAGGATGGAAACTCACCTGTTATGTGAGGGTGTGATTCTTAGAAGAAATCCTTGCATTCCAGAACTATGTATCCAGCCTAGGTTTAGACATTATAGATTGTTATATGATGGTAGATGAGGTGTCTTAACCTATTATATGAGGGTTCCCACCATTCTCATTAGAGTTACCTGTTATATTAGGGTTACTCACATGTTGTCCTTACTAGTGGCTCGGTATTGACACCCTTCAGATCAGGGAATAGAAATAACCACAGTTTCGCTATTATACCACATATGAGGCATGTTGGTTAGATAACTACTTCCAACAATTTGACTTTATAGAATTTGGACTGTCAAATACAGTTAATCAGTCTCAATAATAGAACTTAGATAGTTCTACAAAATTTAAGACTATCCAATATACTCAACTCAGATATAGAATAGACTTAGATGGTTCCATTAGATTCAGGATTGTCAGATATAGTCACTCATGTTACCAATTAGATTAATATTAGTATTTTATGTTATCAGTATTCATATTTGGTAATCATTTTATCACGATATTATTGTAAGTTATTATGTCTCATACATGTATTCTTATACTCGTGATAGTCAGTTTGTTATTATTATTGTTCATGCACATGAACCCCATGAATTAAGCTTACCTCACATGCATTCCAGTATATTCAAAGTACTAACGTATTGTGCTATGGTGTCTTAAACCATAGGTTCAGAGACACGAGCTCCAGAGCACTAATAGATTCCAGTCTCAGCAGTCAAAGTTAGAAGTGAGTCATCATCTTTCGAGGACATGATTATTCCTTATTATCTCATGTATCAGTTTAACAGTTGGATTTAGTTGGGGACATGTCCCATCAACTCCTTACTCAGACAGTTCATTCAGTTGGAGGCTTTCTAGACTATTATGTTCAGACAATTATTTCAGTTGTTTTGGGTATTTCATACCCCTTTTAGATGTTATGTTTTACTTTAGCTATGTGAACCTTATGGCCTTTCTATTTATGTTTCTGCATTATTCAGTATTTTATGCAGTATACAGGTGCAGATATTAGTCATCGATTAGCTTGTGATCCTACGGGGTCATGAGCACCGTGTAGCGTTCAAGGTATCAGATTCGGTGCGTTACAATTTCTACCTTGGTTCTTATTTCCATGTGTTTGGGAACTAGGGTAAGAAGAATAAGATGTAGTACCCCTAGGTTTTGGAGATGCATATTGTTTCATTCACATGGACCAACCCTGTATTATAGTTAGTATAACCATTCTCACCACTTCAAATTTAATAAGATGTACTACAATGTGAGGAATATGATTGTTCATAATCCATAGGTGAACTCTCACCATGCTCTCATAATATTTGTAAATGAATGGTTTATACCTTACATTACCTTTAGGCTTGGAGTAGGGAGTGTAATACTACTCATATGCTCCATCTTTCTTATAAGATCCATCATAAGGCTCTTTGTCATCCTCATGCTCGCTATAAGAACTAGGGTCATCATTAATCTCATGTTCTTCTTCTGAGTAGTATCCTTCATTTTCATATATATCTTGATCTTGGAAATTTTGATAGCCCCCATAATCTCCACCTTCTTCATAGCCATAACTATCTTCACCGTAATTACAGTCTTCTATGTTCTAGTCACAATTGTCCAATGCTATCGAAGACATGCTTCCTTATATCTCCTTGTACCTAAAAATAAACAAAAAAGATTATTAGTAAAGCTCCTCACCAACCCTCATAATAATCTCACCTTTGTGATCCTCACAATTGGTGCGACGACTATTGAAAGTTTCTTATTCTAACGTTGTCAATAAGGTTTCAATCTCTGTTTGAAGCCTGAATGGATTCTATTTTGAAATACTCAAAATAAAAATTACTTAAGGACTTGAATCAAGTAATCATAATGAATTAAAAACGATAAAATCTTGAATGAGATTGGACGATGAATGAAATGGGACACAAGAACTAATCAATCAACTTAGTAGATGAATTACTTAGTTGTTGAGTAGTTTACGAATCAAAAGATGATTTTAGGAATCAATAAAATGAAACTAAGGAATCAAACCTTGAGAAATTCAATAATTGAAGTGTTGAATTGAGTTTGGAGGCTTGAATTTTGTGTTAGGAACTTTATTTACATTGGGAGGTGTTGATTTGCATTTTGGGACCTTCTCTGGTAGGTGGGGAGTAGGTGCAATGGAGTTTGGATGCAGGCGTTGCTACTTTAAGGTGATGCAATACCTTGGGAGCACTTGCAAAGCAAGTTTGACGCCTTATTTATCCCTTGTGTCCTCTTTTGTTTGTATATCCTTGGAATCCTTGTAGATACCAACAAATATTTTTCACTCTTTTTTCTTTCCTTCTTTTTGGATCGAACCAGTACTTTTAGCTGAAATTTGAATATGAATATAACAATCTCCTCAAGACCACTCCAAGAATATCAATCTATCTAACTTTTTCTCCAATGCTTGGAATGAGTTGCAATTTTTAACTTGGGCACTTCTTAGCCAAATAAACTCATTCCAAACATCAATTTGTCAAAATTCATCACCAAAAACTTTAGATTTATATTTCACCTAGAATTCTAACACTAGAGACACAAGAAATCACAAAAATTAAAAACTCAAAATTTAACCTAAGACCTAAAATATGAATGGTAAATGCTTTTGTGATTTTTGATTTTTTTGTGACAACTAGACCCAAGATTGACTTCTTCAGAATGAAATCAAGGTTTTCTTTGATACCAAATGATATGATTCTGACCATGAAGAATCGAATCTAAATACTGGAAAAAAAGATAGAGGTATAGGATATCAATGACAAAAGATTGACACAAATATGATAACAAAAATGAAAAAAAAAAGGTTGTATCAAATCCAAAACCCTCCTTTAAAGATTACCAAATAGCATCTAACTCTTGAGTGACAACAAAGGGTATTGGATCTCCTGTACAATCGATGTTTCTAATCATTGATGAATATTTACTCTTGAAATGTTAGACTCAATAATTACTAGGGCCCAAAAGTGACCCAAACTCAATAAATATTGTTTTTACCCACTCTTGAAATATTAGACTCAATAACAAGTGGATCCAAAGTGCCTTTGGGTGCATTACCCTGACAAGGGGCTTTTGAGCCTCGTTTTTCACTTTTTCGACCTCGACAAAGTCCTTTGCCCTCCTTAATGGTAATATCCATCCATGTGACATATTTTAATATTATTAAGGATCGATCAAGCACCTCAAGCATCATATGAATCTCATCCAAAAGTCTAGACACAATTTGTCTGGTATCATTGGTTCATCTAAACATTAGTTTAGGGAATTACACATACCCATAAGGTTCAATTCAAAATCATTATTCTTCATTAACTTTTCACATTATGCAATAGTTCAAGAGAAGTTCAATGTGCATACTTTTCATATTTAAAAAGAATTCCACAATAGGGGTTGAGGTCATTACCACTTCAATTGTTAATATTAACAAATTAGGGAAAAACAACAATCCCCAAGTTTATTCATCAAACCATGCACCCCACATGTTCAAAACCATACTTAAAGCATGAAAAATCATATTTAATCTAGGGGAAACATTGTTCAAAAACAAACATTCAAAATCCTCAACCCATGTTCCAAAACCATCATAAAAACCACATGAATAATAATTAAAAACATGCACTTAATAAAGTAGCAATTAGGAAAGAGTAACAAGCCTGATATACGCATGATTATGGAGAGAACTCAACCCTTGAATGTCTATTTTACCCTCTTCTTGTAAACCCTAGTTTAGATTATTAAGAGTTGAGAGAGAAGAAAGAATGTTTGGAGTGTGTTATTGATGAAAATTGAGCCCCAAGTATGTTTATAGGTCATGGATTATTATTGGGATAATAGAGAAATATCTAAAATACCCTCTTTAAAAGTTAGGAAATAAAACGTCATTTATTATGGGTCTCATAACGACTCATCAAGACTCATTATTAATTTTCTCTATGAGTCATCTTCAATACAGTGTCACCAAGCACACACACGATTTACCTTACTACTCGTACACCATGGATCGTAATAACACCCTATGACTCGTAGGGTCTAGTCATAGTTAAAACAAAAACCATTTGTGTATACACTGTACATCCTATCATTTGCACACAACGACCCTTAACATACCAGAACAGAAGACTTAGCCACACATACTGGTCCAGCTATGATTTGGTTCTAATGACTTGTTAAGACTCCGTATGACTCATATGGTAAGTCTTAGTTTGGATAGTGCAGATAAAATTTTTAGAAATTGCTCAAAGATCAAGACCTGAGTTATTTCATTGACATGGTAATCTCTCTAAGTCGGAGTTGACCTATTCTCCTTTTTAGGAGTTTACTAGTCTTTCCATTTATGGTACTATTGCATATTGACTTTATAGGTCTTGTATTCTTTTGGATTAGAGGGCCTTGTACCAATATTACTAGGTCATGTGATGTTGTTATGTCGATCTACTTCTCTTCTTTTTATGTATTATTCTATGATTGGTGGATTGTAAATTCCTTTAATTTTACTATTTCAGAATTTATTCCAATTTCATCCAAATAAACCCATTGCCTATAGCTCTAGACTACAGTTTGGCTTACATAGTAGTAAGGTAAAGTAGGTACCATTATAACTAATAAATTGGGTTGTGACAATCGTGATCATGAATAGCAAACAGATTCTCCTAATAAGTGAGGTCGTTCTTTAGAAAAACTGAATCCTACTCGATATGTTAATCCCTATCCCCATTGTATCTATTAAGCATAAATAAATAGACCACCAGATAGTCCCCTAAAATCTTGGCCATAATGATAACATATGTGCTATATGACCTATATCATTATGAATCTCGAATGGACCTATATACCAAGGTCTTAGCATGCCCTTCTTAATAAATCGCATGACTCCTTGAGATACCTTTAACAAAACTTATTCACCTATCTTATAGTACATATCCCTCACCTTATGATCCATACACTTCTTTTGCCTACTCTAGGCTTCCAAAAACTTTTTTTAGAAAAATTGATATTTTTTTGAGCTTTCTTTATCTAATCAGTTTCTAAAGGCTTCACATAACTCATCTCAAAACACCCTATAGGGAATCTACATCTCCTTCCATAGAGTGCTTTGAATAGGGATATGCCAATGCTAGAGTGGTAGAAATTTTTAGATGAAAATTTATATAACACTAAGAACAGTTCCAGTGGCAACCGAAGAAGATCACTTATGCCCTCAACATGTCCTCAAGCACATGAATCTTTCTCTTTTACTGTCCATCAATTTGGGTATGAAAGCATTGGTCTAAGTGAGTTAGGTGCCTAACTCTTCATGCAACCTGTCCTAAAATTTAGAAGTATATTTCATACCTTTATCTAAAAAAGTAAACAGTGGCACCCCATGAAGCCTCACTATCTCCTTGATGTTGAATTGGGCCAACTACTTAGAGTTATAATCCATCTGAACTAGAATGAAATGGGATAATTTTTTCAGCCTATCCACTATGACACAAAAAGATTTATGCTTTTCCAAAGTATTAGCAAGACGTACCACAAATTCCATAGATATCCTTTCCATGGGTTGCCTTGACACCCTCAAACAAGACAAACTACCCATAGTTACCACTTTCTGGCTCAATGTGTCTACCACTATATTGGCTTCACCCAAATGATATAGGGTGGTCACATAATATTATTTTAATAAATCCATCAATTTCCTTTGTCTAAAGTTCAAATCCCTTTGCATAAACATATACTCCGAGCTATGGTTATCTATGAATACGTCAAACTTGATAAAATAAAGGTAGCGTCTCAAAATCTTGATGCAAACACCACCACTCCAAACTCCACGTCATAAGTTGGATAATTCATTATATGAGTGTTCAAAAGCCTCAAAGAATAATTAATGAAATTAACCTATGTCAACACAACACAAAAATCCAAAGGTAAATCATCATAAAATACAACAAAATCATTACCTCCAACCGGTGATGAAAAGTTATAAGTTATAGTCAGAACTGTCTTAAGATTTTGTAATCTCTCTTCGCATTCGCCTCACTCTTTAAATAGAACCTACTTCTGGGTCAACATTTTCAAGTGAATAGCAATAGATATAAAATTCTTTACCAACCTATTGTAGCAAGTAGCAATACCCATAAATCTTCTAACTGTCATCATAAAGCTAGGACAAAACAAACTCTTAGCTACCTCAATCTTCTAGGGATCTACCATGACCCCCTTTCCCAAAACAATATGCCTACGAAGAAAATTAAACAAACCGAAATTCACATTTTATGAACTTCTCATACCACCGATTCTACAAAAAAATCCCAAAACAATGTGAAGATAACATATATATTCCTTTTTTCTCTTGGAGTAAACATAAATGTCATCAATAAGAAACATCACAAAAAAATACAAGAAAGACTTTAAAATAATATAATTAAGATCATGAAGGTTGTCATGCATTGGTCAATCTCAAAGACATCATTAAGACCTCGTACTACCCTTACTTTCTTGGCTATATCCTCAGGGTAAATTTATAACTAATGGTAACCAAATCACAAGTCACTCTCTGAGAATAACTGAAACACCTCGTAACTAGTCAAAAAGATCATCTCTATGGGGGTAAAGGATACTTATTCATTATTATTACCGGTCTAATTACCTGTAATCAATTACCATCGTCATGTTATTATCTTTCATTTAACGGAGCAGCTAGAGATGAAGCACTTGGATTCATAAATCACTTATTAGGTAGTTCCTTCAGCCAAGTCTTAAGTTCCCTCAACTGTACCAAAGCTATTTGATAAGGAGGATCAGAAATTGGACGAGTTCTTAAACCCAAACAAATACTAAATTCAAGATCCCTATTTGGAGCAATACTAGGAACAACCCCAAGAATACCTTCTAAAACTCTAAACAATGAGAACTGACTCAATAGAAAGAGATTGTGCACTAACATCACAAAGGTGAGTCAGGAAGGTAGAATACCCCCTTTCCACTAGCTTTCTAGCCAAAATAAAAGATATCATTCTCACTGGCATAGACTTATAGAATCTCTCAAACTCTAATTTATCCTACCAAGCATTTCTAGAGTCAAAGTCTTAGCATTATAGATCAGGAAAGCATGATATGAAGACAACCAAGTCATGCCCAAAATGATGTAAAAATAAAGCATGTCTAAATTAATAAAACCCAAGTCTAAAAACCTATGAACAAAATAAAACATGCACTATTCACATGGGTCACCAACAGAAGATCTCCAACTAGAATAGATACAAATACTGGAGAAATAAGTACATCACCAAATAACTTTAGAACCAAAGCATATATAATAGATAGATATGAATAAGTAGACCTCATATCAAATACAATAGTATCCATATGGTCGCAAATGCAAATAGTACATATATTGATGACAATAGATGCCTAGGCCTCGATCATGCCTAGGAAGGCATAATAGTGAGTTCTATCACAAATCTAGGAAACTGCTTTAGTAGGTTACACTACCCCCTTTACTACATTAACATTACCGTTGACTCCACCTCATCCTCTCAAATTATAACCCTATCTACCTTATTAATGACCCTTACAATTACAACTTTTACCTTTACCTACTATAACCACTGTTCTATCCTATTATTATGACTAATTATTAATCTCACTAGAAGGATACTCTCCTATGAAGTACCACATAAAACTACAATAATAACAATCCAATGAAAGAAAATCCCTGTAGGTTGAAAAATAACAAACCCCTTGACCTCTAAGAACTGAAGGTCGCTAAATATCCCCTGAAGGCCTACCCATTGAAGCTACAAATTCTGATTAAATAGGGTGAGCCAACATGTCTGCTGGATTTGGCCCCTTGCATAAGAACCACTGATGTTACCGATATTGTTACTCTTTTGACTAATGTCATGGCTTGTAACGTACTCAACCCCTGCAAGATTTGTCACACAATACGCTAGATCATTAAAGTGTTTCCCTATAAGAGTACTATGAATAGACAATACTTGGGGAGTAGTATTTAAACCCTTAATAAATAACCAGATCCTCTTTCTCTTAGTGCTCAATTGATCAGTAGAATAGCAAAATAAAGAATTGAACTTAGCTTTAGGGGCTAGAACTGACATACTTCCTACTTAAGATACAGAAACATATCATTCTTGTTGTCATGAAGGGTTTGTGGAACATACTTCTAAAAAAACAGTGCTTAAAATTGATTCCAAGACAAAAGAGGTAATGTCACTGATCAATAATCTACTTGGGATCTCCACAAGTGTGTTTTATCCCACAATATGTTTAAATTCATAAAATCAACACTACGCTTTTGCACAATCTCAAACTGTTAAGCCTCTCATAAAAATTAATGATGAATTCAAATAAATCCTCCATCTTATCACCAGGAAATTAAGAAGGTATCTTTTTCTGAAACATAATAAACAACTCGTGTTTGGAACCAGTTATTATGTGGCCTAAAATAGGATAGGGGAATACCATAGTCCTAGAACAATCATTAATTCTATGAGATCGAGTGGCAATAGAGTGAGAACAAAAAACATAGAAAGTTGGATTGTAGGAGTGGATCTAGTGTCATTCAAACCATTAAAAAAACCCAAAAACTATTGAATATATTTGCTATACATCGGAGGTAGGGATGCACCTCTAACTAGTATCACTACTTCATTCTCCATACCATTCTCATCCCTTGCCTCATCTTTCGTAAAATGAACTTAGGGTGGGGGAGGTGATATTAACCTCTTATGATCTCAATCAGCTACTACCTAAGATCCACCCCTAGAAGGTGATGCTCTCTTATTCATAACCCATAACCATATCTAATTAGTCAATATGAGTTAACATAGTTGACAAAATAAGCCAAGTCCACTAACACGAAAATAAGTCAACAATTATAACTCAACATATCCATTAATCATTTCCCAATTATGCAAGTTAATAGATAACATAGACTTATGGCCCAACTTATAATTTGCTCAGACCACTCAAGGATACATTAAATTAACAATAATGGAAATAACCATACATCCCCATTTAAATAGAAAACACTTTTACCAATTATGTAAATATACCATATTTGCTCAAGGAACAAGCATAATCAAGAAAACACATACACCTTGGTTCACTCAAGTTACCATCACAATAAAATATTCCTTGTCCATACATACCTAGGGATTTATGGTCGCCTACTAGATATGACCTATAGAGGATGAGCTCTTATTCGTGTGCCAAATCACAGCCATCAAGTGTCAGGAAACCTTATACTAACCAAATACCGTGAAGATGTATATATACAAGTACACTCCAAAATATTGATAGATATCACCACAATTATAACCATGATTAAAATAAAACAACTAGTTGTAAAATTGAACAAACTTCACCTATCAATTTTTTATATTCAATTAACACTTAGGATATCAAATAGTCATTTACTTTTTTAAATATCTATTATACATGCAATACAAAGAAATAGTTAAGACATGTACATAAAAAAAGTTGAGTTTTGACTATAATTAAACCATCAACTACCTGAATCCAAGACTATAATACTCTAACTAACTTGAAATTTTCCTTTTACTTTTAACCTTTGATTGGTTGTTTTTTAAAATAAGAATATAGCATAAAACTAAATAATTGATTGGTAATATCAAGGATTATAACCTAATGCTAAATCCCAAGACAAAATAAATGATCATCACACCTATTCTAGAGTTTTCCTACAATAAATTCAACTTCAAACTACTAATTTAATAGTTAAATTATTAAATTATTATCATGCAAGTTTAAATTAACAAGGAGATACAGGTGTGGCTAACATGTACCTCCTAAATAACATGATCATACAGGTAACAATTTAGAAACATCAAAATTATAAGGACGTGTAAGCAAAGTTGTTAAGCAAATATAAATCTATAGACTGTAGGATTAAGGAGATGAAGTGCGACACATCTAATATTAGATAGCTAGTAGACTCTTTCTCTATTTGTATAAATTATCTTAAATATTAAAAGATGAAGATGTTAGAAGCAATGTAATCAGTTAAGAATGGGTATGTTACCCAATGACACAATGAAGAATCCATAAAATGATGGACAATGTGTGATTGTCACAACTAGAAGCGATAACTTGTTTGTAGAACCTATTCTAGTTTTTAATGGGCATAGTGATAATATAGCCTCATTTTTTGGGTATGTAGTCAAGCATTATGTTGGGAAGAGAGTATCCACCAATTTTTAAAGACTAATTTTTATTGTTGATTGGCATATTGATGTTATGGAATCTCTTTTTATTTTAATAATGGTTCTAGTAATAAAATAAAGGTAAGGAGGTTGCAAAGCCTTTGACTGTAAATTGCATACCTTTATCTTTGTTTTCGCAGTATTTGATAAAAATAGAAAAGGACAAGTTTGATAAATTCATCTTCATCTAAAGAAGTGATCTGTGAATATTCCACTAGCAGGAGAACTTGAGCAAATGTCAGGGTCTACTAAGCTATAAAATATTTGGTTAGAATAAAAAGGAGAGTAAGTTTTGAGTCTGCTGAAAATATACATCATTGTTGTATAATTTATTTGCACTATATAGTTTTTCATCCCATTGATCTTTCTCTCCTTATTTCATACACCATTGGAGCAATTAATTTTTCTAAGGAATTATATGAACTTGTTTTGATCGTTAACTTTATGTATCTTGTAATAGATAATTTGTAGGGAATAAGAGCCCCCAATCCATTAATAAGGCACTTTTTGATGGGTGACTATTCTGTTAAGCGGTATGTGGGGGTATTATGATATGAGCTAGTTAACCAAGAAAATTTTATTTTCTCCCTACACTGAGAAGTCATTTTGAAATTCCCATAATCTTGGGATAGTCTTTCATAGCAATAGATAGAGAAATGGTTGATATGGAGAGCTATGTGCTAATATTTAGATAGAATGATAAAGAAGAAATATTTGATGTATGTAGGTCTATATAGTTACCAACAGAGATATGTATGGTCTTGTTATTGGCTTGGTTGATGATGAGGTGCTTGAAGTTGCAGAATGATTTGTAGTAGAGAATCTAGATGAAATTACGGTTTACTTTAATGGAGAAGATATTATGGTTTGTCATGAGACAGTAAAAGTATTGGTTAGATAGGGATCTTATTATTATGTCCTAAATAATTAAAAAGTAGACCATAGAATTAACCAACCCCACCTGCCAAGCCCTTATTTAAAGTACTACCTCTATTACCAAAAATTCCTTCCGAATAACCTTCACTACATATTTCTTGGTGCAAATAGAATGTTACTATTCATTCTGGTACCAATTTAGTTAAATGTCATGTTCAGTCCATTGTGTCAGTATTGAAATTCTTTAAAAAGGCAATTCGTTAGAAAATTACCTAGATTACTAGGATCCCACCATTTATATTCATTAAAAAATTTGGGTTGGAGGAGGACTATATTTTGCCTCCAAATACACACACAAGTGTATGCACATACACAAGTAATACAACCAGTTAAAATATCTACAGTTACTTGTCAATAAATTATTTACTAAACTAGTCTAGTGTTCATTATTGATTCTAGCCGTAAATTCCAATGATGTACATAAAATATAAGTAAACTAAAAATAAGAAGCAAATTACTAATGAATAGTTGACCAAGCAATGAGCAAAATTTTTATAATAAATTTTATGAGTTGATGTAAGATTACAGATTCTCTAACAATCTTGTCGAGTATAAATTTCATCAACTTTTTTATATATCTAGTTGTTAATTTACGAGGTTTAAAACATAATTACGGTCTTTCAAATTTTTGATATTTTATTCAAATTAATCATACAACTACATTTTTAAGTGGGGACATGATGGCCAAATACAAATAAATTTATATATCCTTCCATTTTGTAACCAAATAAGATGATCTAGGTATATTTCTATCCTAGCCAGTAATCAATTCTTTATGTTACTAAAGAAAATATCTTATTCTCTGTATTCCTTGTTCTATCACATAATTCTTCTTTTGAGTAGATAATGAGAATATATGTTTATTGTAATGGTTGCCACCATTAAATTAGTAAGGTCGGGAATATAATAACAACTAATATAATAAATAAATATTTGTCAAATGAATGTCCACTAAATAATCATTTAATTAGGTGTCATAATCTTAGAATGAGAAGTCTAACTCTTCATAGAAATGTTGAAATTATAATAAAACATCTAAATAAAAACATAACATTGGAAAGGTATAGAGTAGACAATATTAAATCAATTTTCTCTTGTCTCCACGGCTTCTTCTAGCCATTTCTAGGTCAAAAGTTTTGAAAAAAATATCCAAGCATTCTATTTATAATATTGGCAGAATCCCCAAATCCTACTTGGACTTGACGTTAAAATTGTTGATAGAATACCACCTTGTCATGGAAATGTAGTCGGTGCACCAAGTTTAGAGTGTTTAACTATACCAATGCACAAACTTTGAGGCACGAAACCACCTTTGATGTGGACTCTTCGTAGAGTTGCATGCTAGCAACTTGCACCCTCACACTTTTAGATCTCTTTAGTACAAAAAACTTTGACCCTTTCTCTATGACACAGTATCAAATACACTAGAATCTCTATGTGGCATGAATCCATCTTCTTAACTAATTTGCGAACATCTACATCCATTGATTTTGCATTTTGTGTTCATCAATTTTTGCTCATTACAACTGCATTTATCCTAAAATGGCCTAATCTTATATATTAGCTCACAAATTAAATTATGCATAAACAATTAATATATCCAAATTTTATTCTTTGAACTTACGCTAAAATATGAGCAAAATGTGCTACATGGGTGTATAATTACTTCCAACATCACCAACCTAAACTTAAACCTTTATTCCTTAAACAAACAATATAGGTCATATCAATAAATCAAGCTAGGAATATAACCACCATGGTTAATACAAATAATTAGACCGTATAGCAACTCAAAAAATCTAGTATAATTCCTGGTCATTATGCTAGAAATAGAGTAAAACAACAAACTTTCAACATAAAGAAGGACTCCAACTCATCATATTAAAGCTTTCTCTCCTACTCCGTCAAAGATAATTTATGAAATCATCAATTATAATGAAATAATTACTCCCTTAAGAAGAAATAGTTAACAAATTCCATTTAAATCATTGAATATAAATTATAGACCACATCAAAGAATAAATCTCACACTCACAAATGAATTCACATGTATGTACAATGAACCATATTCTTTCCCATTATATACATAAAAATATGCCTATTTGAATAGAATCAGCTTGTACTTTAACAAGTTGTAATGTAGTCTAGGAGAAAGTGATACTAGCATAGATTTTACGGATGATATAGATTATCCTTCATTACCATTCACACGTAGTCAAGCAAAAGAACTCCAAGAACTACAAGGGATGTTCATGAGAATGGAAGCTATGGAGGAGATTAAAGGATACTAAAGGAAGACATATAATGAGTGGGAGGCCCATCCAAATGATATTGAGGGAGGAAAGAGTTCATGTGTTGAACTATATTTTAAATTCAAGAATTCAAAAAATCATAAAAAGGAGTTGACCAATCAAGCCCTTGTCTCATTCAAGGTAAAGTAGTAAAACATAGTTGTCATCTTGATTTCTCAGGTATAAATAGTGTTCTTTGTCATTAGAATATCATTTTATGTTGAATGTTGAAGATTGAACTCTTTTAATTTTTAGTTGCTACTTTGTGTAATTCCCTTACGAATCAGTGAATGATTAGTTCTGAACTCTATGACTTTTTTGTTAACTTATTGGATTGGTTATTCAAAGTGTTTCCCATTTGTGGTCTTCCCGACTCTTTTTATTTCTTGAGTAGGATTGATTTTTGATTTGTTGATATGAATTTGGAGGTGAGGTTTTTAGCCCCTTGTTTCCCTTAATTTCAATAGCTTAAGTATTAATCCACCGATCCTTTTTCTCTTATTTTCTTTCCTTGCCTTTGAACTTGCAGGAGCTGTAAAGGCCCCTTAGATACGACCAAATCAAAAAATACAACAAAAAAGGGAAAGAACCAGCCACAAAAGAAGTCAAAAAATATCCCAAAGTACAAAGTGTCATTGAATGTTCAAAAGGGTTGAATAAAGAGGTTGATGAAATTTTGTTTAGTGTAGAAGGTGTGCCTGATCTATATAATGATTAGGTGAACACTTGGGGTTTCAATCTCAAAAGATATTGAGTATGAACGGGGTTGAAGAAGATTTCCTTGATATTATTGCACAAGTCAAGGAAATGATACAAAAATAAACCACTAAAAATGAAATTAAGGACTCAAGACACAAAAATCAGCAACCACAAGACACAAAAAAATACACATAGAAAGGGGATGAAGAAGAAGATTACATAAATGTAAACGATAGGTAATGAGACCCTCACCAACACCAATGGATAGCACCAAGGTGTGTATCAAACACTAAGACACACAACACCAATATTCGATTAAACCTCACTCTTAGGTGGACCAAAGGGATCAAGTCCTCAAGCACCACCTTTATTTGCCAAAGTGCTAATACAAGATTGATCTTGATTATAATGCCTTTTTCAAAACCTATAGCTAATATAAGAGAAAACTACACTAAGAGTAATACTTAATTTCAATTCATCACAGTCTAAGGAAAATAGAGGCATAATTGTCTATTTATACTTATTAGAAACAAAGACTAAAATACCTTTAATAAAGGGTTCTCCTTTGGAGTGTAAAAGAGGAGTATCAAAATACCATAACACCCCTATGTTAACACACCCTTGGAGTGCATCCAAGGCTTCCTTGGAGTTTATTCAAGGTCCCTTTTCACATATTAGTAAGTACGCTCCCTCGGATGAATGTTACATACTCTCACGATCTTCCATCTACATAAATGGCGCCTTGTGTTTGGAATTGATGAATGGTGCCTATTTAATTCTCTTAAAATCGAGGATGATTCATTATTCAATGCTTATGGTCGTCAGGTGAGTATCAAGGCAAGCATCCAAGCAACCTTCCATACACGAGATTGCTTTATGTCTTGCTCAAAATGGGCCATCCCTGAATATTCTTGTGCCCTTGGAGTGACAAAGTCTTAGGCCTTTAGGTGTTGTCCTCCAAAGAAGTCATCAAAATCTAAGGCAAACATTCGAATTGTATCATCCTCCCCTTCATGAAAAGGATTCAACCTTGAATCCAAACCTTGCAAAACCAAAAAGAGGACAAACAAATACAGAATCCTCAGGGCATGAGGGTTAGGATTAGCACAAAAAGTCATCTCAACATGCCAAGGTTGCACATATTTGCAATATAACCAAGGATCCTTTGAATCAAATATTAAGTGTTCAATGAATGATGCATAAAGGATTTGGTTATGGGATTCACCAAAAGTGATTCTTTGCTTGTCATGTAGACCAAGCAACAAGTTATGTCCACCAACATCATCAATTCTATATTTGTCATCGGGGTCAAACAAGAAGAGTGGCCATAGACACGGGTCTAGACAACACTCCCATTTCCTATAGGCTTTAGCCAAACTACACAGCATACTCTTTACAGTACCATACATATTATCAAAAGCAAGTAGAGAGTAGAGAAAGGTATCACTCAAGTCAACTTCTATTAAGGTGGCTTCATGTATGTACTCACCACTAGTTTCAACATCATCACTATAAGTACTCTTAACAATAAGGTTACTCATAGTAGAAGAAGAAGTAATTTCAGAGCAATGGGCACTTTCTCGTCTTATGGAAGATCCCCCAAGTATACACATGCCACGACAAAAATTAAAGGGATTATTGCTTAAGTCTTTACAAGAAGTCAGCAATTCATCCTCATAATTAACAAACAAAGGTGGGTTGTCATGACAAGGATCACATCCGCAATCATTTATCAAGGAAAAAACACCTATTGGGTTTCTTAAATATTCAAACAAATCAAAGCATTCATCATCCAATTGGTTACTCCTTTCCAAGACTACACATTCCTTACCATTAAGAGTACTCTCATCTTTTTAGTAGAGATTTCCATCTTTAGGAGGAATATTGTCACACCATAGTAGGTTAACATATAGGGTATAGTCTCCAAAGTAAGATATACCATCATTTTCACCACTACGCTCAATTAGTGTGTTTATATCATCTTTAAACAAGACATTATTCCTAAAGATAGCATGATCTAATCCACCGCCAGATTCAGAACACATGATTTCCTCACTCCTTAAAAGATCAATATCAAGTTTCAAAGAGGTTTCAAGCATAAGATTGTTCTGAGAATAGCTCTCGGGTTCACTCCCATTTTATTGACCAACATTATCAAATTCTTCTCTCACTTGAGTTTTATTAATTACCACACACATAACCTTAAGTGGTGGGCAATTTTCACACACGATTTGATCAACACAAGTTTCACAAGACGATGTACGTTCATTCAACACGGTGGCTTCAACACTAGGTGGACGCAAATCAATCTTTAAAGAAGATTCAATTCCTTCATCAATAGGATCAACTAGTGTATCCACTCTCACAATATGTACTCATGCTCAATGGGATACTAGCCACACAATCATCGTTCACATACACAAAAGTGTATGAGTTAACTATTTTACCTTTAAGTTCTTGAGCACATTCTTGTTTGTCTTGGTTTGGATCATGGCAGCCCACTTTCTCCTTTGAGAAGCTCGCATCACAAGGGAGTTTTTCAAGTCTCCTCCCTTATTTCACCTCTTCATCTTTTTTTCAAAATTGGAATTTAGTGCACTAATCATTTAGCGTATATCTGAAATGAAGCTATCACAATGCTCATTGATGTGATCAAATGTGGCATTAAAATAATTAGTAGCCATGGAACCTTAAAGAAAGAAACAAACCTACAAAATGAATAAACAAGTTAGTTCAATTATCCTCACCAACTCTCTCACTCTCAGATTCTTACCTCACACTTGGTCTCACAAGTGTTAAAACTTTGACATGTACTAGAAAAGTGAGTGAGAGATGATTCTACTTTGGCTCGTAATGGATTTTCATTTGATATGACTCAAAGAAAATTTCTTATGGAATTGAACCAACTAGTTACAAAAAATTACAAATGATAAAATCACAAAAGAAACATTGACATGAAACAAAAAAATCTAGACTAGTTATCAACCTAGTAGGTAAATTACTAGTTTTGTAATTAGTGGTAGAATCAACACAAAATCAACTAGAAACAACAAATAGAAACTTATAAATCTAATTTAGAGCTCAATTTGGTCATTTATATAAGTGATGACGTGGTAGCTTGTAATTAGATGTCAGTTTTCAAAATTTTCAAATTCTAAATTCTTGTTTAGGCCAAACACACTTAGGAGAAGAAGAAATTTCGTTCAAGAGGGAAAAATTGAAGGTTTGGAGCCCTTTTAGAGCTTTATATGAATTCAAAATGGATTGGTCTCCCCCTTGCAATTTCAATTGTACTTGATTATTCCCTTTGTCTCTTCTTTCTTTTGGATGACAATGAATATGCCAAGGAAATTCTTTCACAAAAACCAAGTACACTCTCTTTCTTCTCCCTTTTTAGATCAAATACACTCTTTGAATATTCTTCTTCAACCAGATTTGAAGATGGTAGATGAACAAAATGAATATTCAAGAGTTGACCACGGTTTGACCACAAGGCAAATGAATCCCAAAATAAATTTTCTTTTAGATCTAGGTTCCCTTTGCCAAACCAAGCACGAACAATAATAAATAAGACACAAAAATTTCAAACTATCACAACCAACACATTTACACCTTGAAAAAAGCTTCAAACAAGGCACAACAATGGTGGATCTAACTCAAAAACAACCAAATCTCATTCTAAACTTAGATCTAGACACTTTAAGTGTAAAAAAGGATCTAATACTAGAAACTATCAAAACAAGCTACAAATTAGTAGATCTAACTTCTATCACATGGATCTACTATAAAAACAAGACAACACATAATTTTTTGGGTTTATTTAGATTTTAACTCTTTTTTTGTGATGATTGTCTTAGATCCAAGACTTAGGGTTGTAGGACCAATCCTAAACAAGGCTTTGATACCAAATAATACAAAAATAAACCACTAAAAAATTCAGATTTTGACTCTTTTTTTGTGACAATTGTCTTAGAACCAAGGCTTAGGGTTGTAGGAACAATCCTAAACAAGGATTTGATACCAAATAATACAAAAATAAACCACTAAAAATGAAATTGAGGACTCAACACACAAAAATCAGCAACCAGAAGACAAAGAAAACAACACATAGAAAGGGGATGAAGAACAAGATTACATAAATATAAAGGATAGGTAATGAGACCCTCACCAACACCAATGGATAACATCATGATGTGTATCAAACACCAAGAAAAAAACACCAATATTGTATTAAACCTCACTCTTAGGTGGGCCAAAGGTATCAAGTCCTTAGGCACCACTTTTCTTTGCCAAAGTTCCAATACAAGATTGACCTTGATTCTAATGTCTTTTTCAAGACCTTTAGCTAATCTAAGAGAAAACTAAACTATGAGCAATACTCAATTTTAAATCATCAAAGTATAAGGAAAATATAAGAATTATTGTCTATTTATACTTATTACAAACAAAGACTAAAATACCATTAATGAAGGATGCTCCTTTGGAGTGTAAAAAAAAGGAAATCAAAAGGCCATAATACCCCTAAGTTAAGGCACCCTTGGAGTGTATCCAAGGATGCCTTGGAGTATATTCAAGGTACCTCTTCACGTATTAGTAAGTACGCTCCCTAGTATGATTGTTACATACTCTCACGAGCTTCTATCTTCACAAATGGTGCCTTGTGTGTTTGGACTTGATGAATGACACCTCTTTAATGCTCTCAAAACCAAGGATTGTCCATTATGCAAGGATTATGGTCCTCGGGTTAGTATCAAGGTAAGCATACAAGAAACCTTCCACACACGCGATTGCATTATTTCTTGCTCAAAATAGGCCTTTATTGCATATTCTTATGACCTCGGAGTGACCAAGTCTTGGGCGTTTAGGTGTTGTCCTCCGAAGAATTCATTAAAATCTAAGGAAGCCATTCGACTTGTATCATCATGTTTAGAATATTTTTGTGGATATGGACTCCACTTCACATCCACTAATCTACTTTCCAAAACTAGTGTGAGAATTTTATGCCTCTTATGTTTTCTATCAAAATGAATACAATTAAAAGCCTTTTAGCAGAACAATCACGCATTTTGATTTGTTTAGTATGGTCCATTGAAGTTTCTTGCACAACCTTAAAAATAAATGAGATTTATTTATCTTTTGACCTAATTTTTGAGATTAAATGCAAGAAAAAAGTTCTTAGTGAGCGTGTGTGTTTTCCTTGACTATCCCGAATTATTGCAAAAGGGTTCCCTCTATAGACAAATGACCTTTGTTAAATCAAGAGGTGGAAACTTTAAATTCAAGCTAAGCAATGGCTTGGATTTGTCAATAATCGCCTACTTCCTTCATAAAAAGACCAAGATGTGACCATTTAAAGGGTTGTCATTGACGGATGCATTATGGATGATATTACAATTTGTTTGGGGGATGGGGCTGATTGCAGAAATTATCAAGCTAAGGTCAAAGCAACTGAGTCCTGTATTACCCTTTTCTTCTCTTATTTCTTTGATTGGCTTAAAGTATAAAGTTCCTTTATTTTCCAAGATTGATCTGAGAGTTATATATAGTGGTGTGATTCATATCACATATTTCCAAAATGAAGATGATTCCATAAAGATTAAGAGAAATGCTTTAGTATAGTTGGATTTGGTTATGGGAGATTTTCCTAGTTTAGAGGCTGTGAAGGCCACTGCAGTTTTGTCATGAGATGATTTATGAGTCATGATGGCACCTACTTTGTCCCACCAGTAGAAAAGTCACACCACAACTCAAAACTATAAGCAATGGGATATTTTGGTAAAAAATGGCATAAATGTTGGAAAGTTCGAATAAATTAATTATAGGCCACAAATCATAAGATAATTGTACAACGGAAGAGAAATGAAGAGAAACAATAATATCCCACCATTTGGTAGTGACGGGGCAAGAGCCTCTAGTCTATGAAAATAGAAGTACAATAAAGTGAATACATAATACTCTCAAAATTGTAAAGACTAGCAAGAACAAGGAGAGGAGAAAAGGTCAACCCATACTCCGAGAGCTCATCCTATATCCAAACACCAATAAGCACAAATATCAATGCTATCCTTAGATGCTAGAACTCTAATTTGCACCAAAATAATATAAAAGTGTTGTATGAGTACCAAATCCATGGGTATTCAGTAGGATTCTTCGATTGACTATGCTAAATCATGATATAAATATAATAAAATTTGAGATAAATGAACAAAGTTAAGGGAAAATAGAAAAATTGGAATATTACTGCAAATACTAAAAGTAAATAACAAGAATGACAATACTAAGAAAATGCATAACTACCTCTACATAACTATCCCCCATAAGACTGAAGATGAAATAAAGTAAATATCCCAATACGATCCCCATAAGCCTAGAGGGTACAATCAAAGAGAAGTAATAACCAAATTTATACTAAGTAGTTGTACCTCAAGATCATAACGGTGGATTTTTACATACCATAAATACCAGAATCAACTCAGTTCCATAACCATCATAAATAACCTATCTATTTCGTACTTGAACAAGAGCTAATTTCATAATTTGCGGGACTTGAACCAGAATTTGTATCATCATATGTTAGATTTGAAACAGAACTAAAATCATGACTAATGCCGCAATCAAATGGGTCTTAATATAATAAATTATCTGACTCAAATCAGAACTAATGTCATCTAGCAAGTATCAATTTACAATAAAACACTATACATCTAAACCTCTCCAAGCTCTAGCATATAAATTTAAGGTAATGTAAAATGCGTGTTGAGTCTACAAGGAGCTAATAGCAGTCTTGACCTAAGGTTGGCCGGAGGGGCCCACTTCTAATACCTAAAATCCATTATAAGAGAAACACTATCATTAACTAGGCTAAGGTATCAAATTTTACTAATAGATATTAAATAAGACATATTTTATTCCTAAGATAGCAATTCTAACCAAAGAACGAGTAGTTAACTCAATTATCCCTAATTATGGCCATCTCCTAATTTTTGACCCACATATAAAACAATTACATATATATATATATATATATATATACACACACACTATAGTTAATCCTAATCCATAAGAAATGGAAACCTACCTAGATTTCAAAAATTGCCCGATAAAATCTGCTAAATCATTGATTTCCTCTACAAAGAAGCTTTTGCAGGATGCCATCCTGTCAATATAGTAACCTATTTATCAATATGTAAACAATAATGCTGATATAGAATTTGTATGTGTTGGGTATAAAATTACATAAAAATCCCATGTGGGTCTCACTTCCAAAATTACACTTTTGAAATCACAAACGCATCCCTCTAAGCTCAAGGAAATATTAACCCTGATGAATGGGTAAATTCTGATCTCAAATGATAATACAAATTTCTCAACAAGAATCTAGGTATTTTGAGGATAAATTGAGGAACTACCCATGAATTTGATGGAAATATTCCATGATTTTAAGAATGAAATGAGGAAATGAGCTCACAAACACCTAAAATCTCTAAAATAATACTCCCCCATTTTTCATCCACAAAAGTAAAGGTTTAGGATGCACCTGAAGGCTTAACCAAGTGGTGATATTATGCCTATATCTCGCTCTCAATATACCAAGAAGCCTCCTCTACTGGTTGTTGTATATACTATACCCTAACCACTGATTTATCACTAGAATACAACCTCCTAACATCACTAGCTATTATTTACTCCAGATCCCAAAGAACGTCAATCTCTTATCTAACTAAATTGAGTCCTACAGAAGCACATGAGAATCATCAAGAATATCCCACAACAACATAGATTCATGGAAAACTAGATGAACAATTGTAGAATATTAGAATAAGGCTAAATCAAAAGCCACATCTCCAACTATGCAATGGATCTCAAACTATCCAATATATTTGAGGTTGAGCATGCCCTTACTCCAAAACCTTATCATACCATTCATGGGAGATACTCGGATGAATACCCATTCTGTAACTCCAAATCTTATGGAATGAATCCTACGATTTACATAAACCTTCTACTTACTTTGGACTATTGTAACACCATAAATTTGATACCCGAAACTCTACACGGTTCTAGCGATCCTAAAGGACTACAAGCTAACCTATGAATGATATTTGTAACTGAGAATTGCATAATATACTGTATAAATGTGAAATAAGAGGGATGAAAGGCCAAAATATTCATATATCTGATAAAAACATAACATATGGAAATACGGTATATCAAAATCAAAACTAAAATATATTGTCTGAACAAGCTAGTCTGAAAGCCTCTAAACTGTCTAAAAACTATAGAGTTGATGGGACATGTCCCTAACTAGCTCCATCTACTAAAACTAAATTAATAAAGTAATAAACTAATCATGCCATCCTCGAATAATGAGGACTCACTACAAAACTACTGTTGTTGACTGAATCTAAAGCTAAGTGTGATTGAGAACTTGAGCGTCCGAACCTATGGTATAAAACACCATAGCGCAAAAGAAAAGTATGCATTAGTATGTCTGAATGTACATGTATGCAAAGTGACGTAGGCCGAATGCATGAGGTTCATAAGCATAAATAATACTAACTGACTAAATAACAGGAAGGCGATAATACATGCATGAATACGTAAATGTAAATGAGATCATGATAATACTAACTACTGAGTCTGAATACTAATAACATAAGTTTTGTATAACAGATATACTCTTAATTGAGTGAATCTGTCTGACAGTCCTGATTCTGATGGTACTAGTTGAGTTCCATATTAAACTGAGTGACTGTACCTAACAGTCCTAAATCTGAAGAACTATCTGAGTTCTTTTAGTGAGACTAAGACTTAAACTGTGCGAAGTAGTCATCAAACCAACATGACCCTTTTTGTATAGAGTTGGGATCCAATCTATAAACCTAATTGGAAAAGTATCAATACTGCACCACTAGTAAGGACAAACTGTGAGTGACCCTCATCTAGTTATATCCCTAAAGGAGAATGGTGGGAACCTAAACTGGTAGTGTGAATCTACCTTATCAACCCTCAAATGTCAGTATTAATGTCTCAACCTATAATAGCTACACAGTTTTGGAATGCAAGGATAGATTCTAAGGGTCATACCCTCTACTGGTAGTGTATGCCCTCATCCTTGGGTTCACTCGATGTTGAATCCTACTCCTAACAAAATAGACACTGAACTAATTATATTGAGATGAACTGGACTGAGTTCACTGAGTTCCTTGGACTAAGGAATTTTACTGAATTCTGTTAACTAACTGATTTCATGGGATATCTTAGTTTTCTTGAGTAATGTAATTGACTAAATTTTACTGAGTTTTGAAACTAACTGAGAATACTACTGATGATGGCGTGACTGAGGTTATTTAAAACTGACACTGGCTCTAGGCACACAACTAAATAGTCGGGTACAAGTACACCCCGGACTTGATAGCATGATACTAACAAGACATGACACTTCTTGAACACATGACCATAGTCAACAATTCATAGTGCAAATGTTGGGAATTTACATGAAGTATTTGTATGTCATAAGCTTACACATAAATAGGAATACATATAAATATGTCATAATTTTGTAAGTCTAATCTCATGAGCATTCCACCAAACCATTACAATGCATAACAATAACATGGAGGTTATTGTGAACATAAGCGTAAAGCATGTATTCATCAACTTGGTCACAATTTAGTCATAAAGCATAATTCTTATTCTCTTAGGCATTTTACCAAACACTTTGCATGCATAACTTGAGGCTTAGGCATGAACATTAAAATAATACATCATGGAAACATTTTTCACTTAAAATACAAGACTTCCAGCCATATGCTTACATAATTTCATTATATGAATTAAAGATTTCAACTTGGTAATCATACAACAACATAAACATAGATATGATTTAATTCATAACATGGAATTAAAAATTTATATTTATGAAAGGGTTTCTAAAGCTTCATGGGTGAAAGGAACCCATGAATCAACACTTTAAATACCTTAGATGTAAGTTTCTTGAAGGTTAACAGCGGAATCTCTGGATTAGAACCTTCAATTGTAAACCCCATACTTGTTCTTGAGGGAATTTGATAGAAATAACTATATTTTAGTAAAACCTAGCTGAATATCATATTATAGTCTTATATAGCGGTGGAAAATTACCCCTTCTTCCCTTAAAGAAGCAAATATTTACTGTTGAAAACTGGGCATCGATACAATTGGTAACGCAATGCGTAGATGCCAACAACGCGATACGCAACGTATCGTGCAATGATCGCACTAAGCCTCAATTGTTTTGACTCTGGTAACCTGCAACAATGGTAACCAATATGATATTCGATGTGGCGCACCAAGATCGCGTTGGTCTACTATTTTGTGACACCAAATATGGTCTAACCGAATTCAAAAAATTTTGAAACTTATCTGGGAACACCTATTGACCTCTCTTACCATGAATCAATAAAAATATGGACCATTAAGGGATATTAAGGTCACAAAATGAGGTTGCCAACTTTTGAAAGCAAAAAATAAATGAAGTATGAGAACTTAACTAAAATTTTCTAAGTCTATGACCCCTTGCAAGTCTAAAAGGATGAATTAAAGATAGAAATTCTATAGGGTCATACAATATCTCCCCCTTGAGAACATTCTTCCTCAAATTAGACTAACTGATATCAGAGAAATCATAAGCTAAAGTATATACTGATCATGAACAACTGAAACATGAGTACATGACTGACATTACTGATTTACTGAGATTCAAGTTGAGCATTCATATCTGATGCATCATTTCATAACTGAGTTGATCCATGGATGTATAACTGAGAGTACTGATTCACTTGTTTATGCATATCTGATGCACGAATACATGACTGACATGATGCATGAACACATGACTGAATATGCAATGGTAGTTAGACATGTCGCATGAACACATGACTGAATATGCAATGGTAGTTGATACAAAGTTTGTAATGGAAATCTGAGCATGAACTGAATATCAAGTTATAACTAAAATTTGAACATGAAAATGAATAAGATTTAAGGAAAGCTATTACCTTGGGATGAGTCTGAGTTTGTGGAGAGAAGGTGATGGTAGTTAGTCCGCATGTATGCTTCTTCTTACCAAGTATCACCCTCGACAACTGAATCCACTAAAGAAATTTAACAACAAGAACTTCTTTGTTCATCAGTCTGCGAGTCTGGTAGTCAAGGATTTTGACTGGAATCTCTTCATAAGAGAGGTTGTTCTAAATGTCTATTCCCTTTATAGGAACTACAACTACTGGGTCACCTATGCACGTCTTAAGCAAGGAGACATGAAACACTATCTAGCCTGAGGGTAGATTTGAAGGCAATTCGAGCTCATAAGATACCTTGCCGAAGAAACTCAGAATTTTTAAGGGACCGACATATCGGGGACTGAGCTTTCCCTTCTTGCCGAACCACTTCAATCCCTTCATGGGAGAGATTTTCAAATAAACCTGATCACCAATCTCAAACTCGAGATCTTTCCTGCACATATCTGCGTATGATTTGTATCGGCTCTGAGTTGTCTTCAGTGTTTCTCTAATCAATTGGACTTTATCTAAGGTGTCGAATATGAAGTCAAGCCATGCTACTACGGCCTCTCCCACTTGGAACCAACCAATTAGAGATCTGCATATCCTACCATAGAGAACATTGAATGGATCCATTTTAATACTAGAATGATATTTTTTATTGTATAAAAACTCTATCAAAGGCAAGTGGTCATCCCAACTACCCTTGAAATCAATTGCATACGCTCGTAGCATATCTTTCAAAGTCTTGATGGTTCTTTCTGCTTGACCATCTGTCTGGGAATTAAAGGTTGTGCGGCGATGAACTCAGGTACCTAGACCTTTTTTGAATGATTTCCAAAAATGAGTGGTGAACTGGGTACCTTTATCTAAAACAATAGACAATAGAACTTCGTGTAATCTGACCAACTCCTTGATATAGAGTTTCGCATAGTCCTTGGTAGAATAAAAGGTATGGACTGGAAGAAAATGAGTTGATTTGGTCATCCTATCTACAATGATCCAAAATGAATCATACTAATGGCGAGTACGGGGAAAACCCATCACAAAGTCCATGTTCACTTTTTCCCACTTCCAAGTGGGAATATTAAACACTTGAATTAACCCACTAGGCTTCTGATGCTCTATCTTAACCTGCTGACATATAAAGCACTTACCTAAAAAGTATGCAATATACCTCTTCATACCACTCCACCAATAGATCTCTTGAAGTCGTAGTACATCTTAGTGGTCCCTGCATGAATAGAGTATCGCGCACTATGCTCTTCTACAAGAATAAACTACCTCAAGTCATCTACACCTAGCACACATAGAAGACCTTGATAATGAAAAACTCCATCTCTCCCTTGGGAGAAAACCTCAACCTTCTGATCTCTGACTGACTCTTTCAACTTGACTATACTGGAATCTGTATCCTATTTTTCTTTTACCTATGAAACTAGAGATGATTCTGAGCTGTTCGAAAACCATATACTACCTTCCACTAAATCGACTAAGGAAAATCCTAGTCAAGCAAACTAATGGATCTCCTGAGATAACTTCTTTTTACTATCCCCAACATAAGCAACACTACCCATAGACAGTCTATTGAGAGCATCGGCTCTTATATTGGCCTTGCCCGGATGGTAAAGGACACTCATGTCATAATCTTTTAAAAACTCTAGCCACCATCTTTAATGGAGGTTAAGATCTTTTCTGAGAGAATACATACTTAATGATTTTGCGATCTATGAATACAGCAACATGCACCCCATATAATTCATGTCTCCAAATCTTCAAGGCAAAAACTACAACACTAACTCAAGATCATGAGTCGAATAATTCTTCTCATGGGGTTTAAGTTGTGTGGAGGGGTAGACTATGACCTTACATTGTTGCATAAGGAAATTACCCAAACCCACTCTGGATGTATCACAGTATACAATGAACCCATCTAAACTGTCAGAAAGAGCCAAAATTGGAGTTGAGCTGAGTTAAGTATTCAAATCCTAAAAACTCTTCTTGCAAGGATTTGATCACTAAAACTTGACTTTTTTCTGATTCAGTATGGACATATGGGATGCAATATAATAAAATACCTCAAAAAACTATCTGTAATATCCAGCCAAACCCAAGAAACTCCTTATATTTGATGGAGAGATAGGGCGAGGCCAGTTTCTTACTACTTTGGTTGTTTGAGTATCAACTCTAATGCCATAACCGGAAATGATATGACTAAGGAAGGCTACTAACCTTAGACAAAATATGCACATACTGAATTTGGAGAAAAACTGATGATTTTTGAGAATCTGCAACACTATTCTGAGATGTTCTGCATGACACACTCACTGCGGAAGTAAATAAGGATGTCATCTTTGAAGAATATGATGAATATGTACAAGTACTGCTTGAACATTCGGTTCATCAATTCCATGAAGGTCGCTGGGGCATTGGTAAGACCGAAGGACAAGACTAAGAATTCAAAGTGACCATACCGACTTTGGAAAGCTATTTTTGGAATGTCACATTCTCTGACTCTGAGTTGATGATAACCTAATCTAAGGTCTATCTTAGAAAAGTAATTGGCACCCTGAAGTCGGTTAAACAAGTCATCAATTTTAGGAAGTGGATACTTTTCTTTACCGTGACTTGATTGAGCTGACGGTAATCAATGCACATTCTGAGAGAACGATCTTTCTTTCGGATAAATAAGAATGGTGCGCCGCATAAGACATACTGGGTCTATTGGATCCCTTATCTAGGAGCTCCTTCAACTATTCTTTCAATTCTCTAATTTCTACTGGTTCCTTTCTGTATGGCGGAATACATATAGGTTGAGTATTCGAGTGAAGATCAATGTCGAAGTCTATTTTCCTTTTGGGAGGTATTCCTGGAAGATCTTCAAGAAAGATATCTGAATATTCACTCACTACTTTGACTAATTCAAGACTGGGAGTTTTGGAACTAGTTTTCTTAACTTGAACAAGATGATAGAGAAATCCCTTAGATATTATTTTCCCTGCCTGGAGGTAGGAAACAAGATAACCTTTGAAGGATGATGTACTACCCCTCCACTCTAGGATAGGTTCATTTGAAAACCAAAACTAGAAAACTCTATTTCTGCAGTCGACTGTGGCATAGAAGGAATGAAGCCAATCCATGCCGAGAATGACATCAAAATCATTCATCTCTAATTCAACTAAGTCTGTTAATGTAACTTATTGAGATATCATAATCAGACAGTTCCTGTATATCCATCAGGCTATGATAGTTTTTCCCACTAGGGTAGAGGCTGAAAAGGGCTCTGCTAGAATTTTAAGACAGACTCAAAAATCAACTGCTATATAAGGTGTAACAAAATACAGAGAAGCTCCTAGATGTAGCAAAGCTTAAACATGAAAGTGAAAGATCTGTAACATACCAGTGACCACATCAAGAGAATTTTCCTGATCTTTTCAGGATTAAAGAGCATAAATTTTGTTTGGGTGTTGCCTACTAGTGGAACTGGAAGTGGAACCCTACTAGTTTGGGTGAATGAACTGAGCTGAGAAATGGTTAAGCTGACCCTGAAAGCCTGACTGGGGACAATCTCAAACCTTGTGGCCTGGCTTGCCACATACAAAATAGATGTCACTGCTTTCTTTGCAAATACCTTGATAATTCTTGCCACAAGTCTAACAAAGAGGATGAGTGTGGGAACTTCTTACACTGCCCTAAGGTTTAGAGCCTGACGAACTATCCCTATTTCCATCTCTAAATTTAAGCACTGGAGCACTGGCAAAGGAAAGAGCAGGAATGGATGACTTTGGGCGCAACTGAGAACGATTCCCACCCTCTGACTTAGGCTGAGCAAAGTTGAAACTGTATGTCCTTGATTTCTTATTCTGCTTCTCTCTCATCTTAATCTTCTGCTCTTCTATCTATTGAGAATGGATCATAAGACTAGCTATGTCTATCTCACTAATCAACATCATGGACTTGCACTCATTTACCACACTATCATTCGCTCCAGAAACAAACTTACTCATCTTAGCCCTACTGTCTGCCACTACATGGGGAGCGTATCTAAATAATTGAGTAAACTTAAGAGAATAATCTTTCACTATTATGTTGCCCTGCCTGAAGTTGATAAATTCTAACACCTTAGCTTCTCCCATATCTATGGGAAAGAATCTACCTAGAAATGCAGTGGAAAATTCCTCCCACTCAATAGGCCCTGCATCTATAGCCCTCTCTGCCTTCCAGTGTTTGAACCATGGGTAAGCCATATCCCGCAACTTATATGCATCTAGCTCAGCACTCTTACTAGAATTAACTCCAATGATATCTGTAACCTTCTGAACCTGATCAAAGAATTTCTAAGTGTCCTCATCTGCCTTAGACCCGAAGAAGGATGAAGGATTCATTCAAGTGAAGTCTCAAATCCTGGCTGCAGCTGAATTGGTCACTGGGTTGGCTGAAACGATAGCTAGTCATTCATTCTGGGAAGCAACTGAATTATCAATAGTAGTGAATACAGCTCTAAACTCTACATAAGAAATATGTTCGTCCAAGGGATCTACTTGGATGGGCTGAGGGGCTGACTGATTTCCATTTCTTCTTCTGGGAGGCATGTTCTGTTAGCGAAAAGAGAGAAATGGATTAGACTAAGATTTAAATTTGAGCTCATGCTCACCGGCATGACATGAATACTGAAAGAAAGGAAACTGTTCCAAAAACATCTTATAGCCTCTTGTACTTAAATATGGCGCGCAACACACCCATGCACAAGACTCTACTAAATATGGTTTTTCAGACTTCCTAGGACACTGTTGAACCTTGGCTTTGATACCTAGTTTGTAATGCCCCAAATCTGATACCTAGAATGCTACACAGTGTAAGCAATCTCGAAGGACCATAAGATAACCCATGACTGATATCTATAATTGAGCACTGCATAATATACTGTATAAATGCGGAATAAAATGGCTGAAAAGCCATAAGGTTTAAATATCTAATAAAAACATAACATCTAGAAATACGGTATATAAATATCGAAACTAAAATAAACTTTCTGAACAAGCTAGTCTGAAAGGCTATAAACTGTCTGAAAACTATGGAGTTGATGGGACATGTACCCAACTAACTCCTTCTACTAAAATATAAATAATAAAGTAATGAACTAATCATGCTATCCTAGAATGATGAGGACTCACTATAAAACTACTGTTGTTGGCTAAATCTGAATCTAAGTGCGGTTGGAAACTTGAGTGTCCGAACCTATGGTATAAAACACCATAGTGCAGGAGAAAAGTATACTTTATTACATATGAATGAACGGGTATGCAAAGCGAGGAAGGCTTAATGCATGGGGTTCATATGTATGAACAATACTAACTGATTGAATAACATGAATGTGAGAATATATGTATGAATACGTAACTGGAAATAAGATCGTGACAATACTGACTACTAAGTCTTAATACTGATAACATGAGTTTCATATAACTGATATACTATTAACTGAGTGACTGTGTTGGGCATTCTGATTCTAATGGAACTATCTGAGTTCTGTACTGAATTGAGTGACTGTATCTGATAGTCCTGAATTTGAAAAACTATCTGAGTTCTTTTACTGAGACTAAGACTGAGACTATGGGAAGTAGTTATCTAACCGACATAACCATTTTTTGTATAGATTTTGTGTCTAATCTGTAACCCTAATTGGAAGGGTGTCAATACTACACCATAAGTAAGGACAAGCTGTGAGTGACCCTCATCTGGTGTTGTCACCAAAGGAGAACGTTGGGACCCTTAACTGGCAATATTAATCCACCTCATCAACACTCAACTTTCAGTGTTGATGTCTCATCCTATGTTGGCTACATAGTTCTGGAATGCAAGGATTGCTTCTAAGGGTCATACCCTCTACTATCAGTGTGTGCCCTCATCCTTGGGTTCGCTTGGTGTTGAATCCTATTGCCAACTGAATAGACACTGAACTAATTATACTGAGATAAACTGGACTGAGTTCATTGAGTTCTGTGGTCTGATGGAATATCATTGAATTCCGCTAACTAGCTTAGTTCATGACATTATAGAGTTTTCCTGAGTCATGTATCTGAATGAATTCTACAGAGTTCTGAAACTAACTTAGAATACTACTGATCATGGCATAACTGAGGTCATCTTTAAACTGACACTGTCTCTAGGCACATAACTAAATTATCGGGTACAAGTACCCCCAGGACTCAATAGCATGATATTGATAAGACATGACACTTCTTGAACACATGACCAATGTCAACAATTCATTGTACAAACGTTGGGGATTTTCATGAACTATTTGTATGTCATAAGCTTACACATGAATAGGAATACATTTAAATATGTCATAATTTCGTAAGTCTAATCTCATGAGCAATCTCCCAAACCATTACAATGCATAACAATAACATGGAGGTCATTGTGAACAAAAGGGTAAAGCATGGATTCATCAATTTGGTTATAACTGTCATAAAGCATAATTCTTATTCTCTTAGGCATTTTAGCAAACACCTTGCATGCATAAATTGAGGCTTAGGAATAAACATTAAAATAATACATCATGGCAATATTTATCACTACAAATACAAGTATTGCAATCACATGCTAATATAATTTCATTATATGTATTAAAGATTTCAACTTGGTAATCATACAACAACATAAACATGGATATGATTCAATTCATAACATTAACTTCAATATTTATATTTCTTAAAGGGTTTCTTGAGCTTCATCGGTGAAAGGAACCCATGAATAAACACTTTACTTACCTTGGATGGAATTTTCTTTAAGATTAATGGTAGAATCTCCTGGATTAGAACCTTCAATTGAAAACCCTAGACTTGTTCTTGAGGTAATTTGAGAGAAACAACTATATTTTGGTGAAACCTAGCTAAATCTCATATTATAGTCTTATATGGGGGGGGGGGGGGGGGGAATTGACCCTTTTTCTTTTAAAGATGCAGACATTTAATGACTGAAAAATAGGCACCGATGCGATTGGTGATGCGATGATTCAATGCCATCGACGCGATACCCAATGCATCACGCTATGATCACTCTAAGCCTCAGTAGTTTTGACTCTAGCAACTTTCAACAATGTTAACCAATGCAATAGGTGATGCGGCGCGCCAAGATCGCATTGGTCTATTGTTTTCGGACACCAAACATAGTCTAAACGAGTTCTGAAAAATTTGAAACTTTTTCGGGAACACCCATTGACCTCTTAGATCATGAATCAACAAAAATATGGACCATTGAGGGATATTAATGTCATGAAATGAGCTTGCCAATTTTTGAAGGAAAAGAATAAACTAAGTCTTGCAACTTAACTAAAAATTTCTAAGTCTAAGACCCCTTGGCAAGCCTAAAAGGATGAAGTAAGCTTAACAATTCTATGGGGTATTACAACGGCCCTTGGCCTATCCTGAATAACCTTGACTCTATCCAATGACTCCTAAAGCTAGTCAGTACCACTAGAAGGTCTCAAATCGTCCAATTAGAGATCAACAATATCTACCATATATATTCCTAAATGGTGCCTTCTCAATACTCCAGTGCTAGATTTTATTGTACACAAAATCTGTCGAAGCTTAGCGCTGCTCCTACTCACCTCCAAAATCCATAACATAGGCTCAAATCATATTTTTGAGAACCTGAATCATTTGCTTTAACTAGCCGTTAGTTTAAGGATTAAAAGTTATGCTAAGATCCATAGGAATACCCAACCTTCATTGAAAATCTATAAGTGAATACTACACCCCAGTTTGATACAATGGATTTTGGCATTCCATGCAAGAGAACTATCTCACGAAAATAGATATGGGATAACCTCTCAACACTAAAGGACATCTAAAAAGAAATAAATAGCGTTGACTTGGTTAACCAATCGATAATAACCCAAATACCATTGTTACCATGGGAGGTGCAAGGCAAACAGCTACTAAAATCCATAGTGATATGCTCACACTTCCACATAGGAATAGGCAATTACTAAGCCTGGCCAATAGGACTCTGATACTTTGCCTTCAACTGTCGACAACATACGCAATGAGCTACAAAGTTGTGCACATCTCTCTTTATGAAACTCCACCAATAATGTTGCTTCAGATCTCAATAAATCATAGTTATACCAGTGTGAATAGAATATTTGGAGATGTGAGCCTAAAGAAATATTGATTGAATCAATTCACTAACCCCAGAACAAAAATATGGATATCATATCTTAGAATGCCTTTAGAATCTATAGTATCCCTCCTACTCACACCACTTAGAACCTTATTATAAACAATACAAAGTTTTATATCCTTAAACTGTGACTTCAAATCTGCTTAAGCATGGAAAACCTCATGCACACTAGCAAGAAACGTCCTAGGGTCAGAAATATCAAGTTGAATTATTTGTTGGCTAAGGACGGGATGTCTTACGCGAATGGTCTTTATGAAAATGATATAGACACAAGCTACACATACTTAATGCCTTTCAGCTCAAGGCATCTGCTACCACATTCGCCTTACCCACATGGTATATATTAGAGATGTTCTAACCCTTAATCTACTCCATCCATATACACAACATAAAAATAAGATCTCTCTGGGTCATAGATACTTAGAACTATGGTGATCAGTATTGATCTCACACTACACTCCATATAAATTATTCCTGCAAATCTTAAGCACAAAACTATAGTCACCAACTCTAAATCATGAGTGGGCTAGTTGCACTCGTGCACCTTCATTTTTCCTCGATGAATAAGAATTAACTTGAACCTAATACATTAATACATAATCCAAGACAACGTTAAAAACATCAAAATATATGGTGAATTTGTTTCCTATAATAGGAAAAGCTAATATACGAGCTGAAGTGAGAAATCCATTGAGCTTCTGAAAGTTCAACTCACGCTCCTCAAACTACTTAAAAAGAAAATCTTTCTGAGTCAATCTAGTTATCTATGCTACAATAGTAGATAAACCCATAACAAACCTCCTATAGTAACTGGTAAACTAATAAAGTTGCAAACATCAAATGGAGATGTAGGTATGGCTCAACCACGAACAACATCAATCATCACTAGGTCTACCATAATCCTATCCTTAGGCACTACTTGCCCTAGGATTTACACCAACTTGAGCAAGAACTCAAACTTTGAGCGTTTGGCAAAAAGCCTATGATCTCTGAAAGTCTTAAGCATAATCCTCAAATGCTACACAAGTTCATACCTAATCCTCGAATTTACAAGTATGTCATTGATGAAACAACCAAAAAGGAATTCAAATAATTCCACAAGATGTTGTTCAACAAGTCCATGAATGCTGCTGGGGCATTAGCCAATACAAAACACATCACTAGGAACTCAAAATTCCATAGTGAGTCTTGAAATCTTTCTTTGGGAATTCCTTGGCCTGAATCCTCAACTAATGATAACCAAACCTCAAGGAAATCACAGAGAACACCGCTTTTTCCTGAAGTTGATCAAATAAATAAAAAATGTAGGGCATATGATACCAATTCTTCATTATCACCTTATTAAGTTTCCTATAATCAATACATATATGCAAGGAACCATTATTCATATTCATGAAAAGATAGGAGCACTATAAGGTGACACTCAAATAAATAAAAACATTACCTGAAGGATCCTGAAGTTGAGAATTCAACTTTATAAGTTAAGCTAGAACCATACGGTAGGTATAATTGAAATAGGTCAATTGCTCAACTCAAATATCAATAATAAACTAAATATCACACTCAAGAGGAAGGCAAGGTAGATCGATAGGTAAAAATATCCAGAAAATCCTAGAGACTAGGAACAAACTCAAGCAATGGACTCTCTATACTAACAATATGAATATAAAAAAGGTAAGACTCACAACCCTAGAATATAAGTCTCCTATCTCAAACTTAAGAAATATTCTTCATTGGCTCCTAGATAATAGATCCCTGATACTAAACTATGGGTACGCCAGTTATTGCTAAAGTAATGGTCTTGGCAAAATAATCCAAGATTGAATGATAGGGGGTTAACAAGTCCATGTCAAAAAATCACATCAAAATCCACCATATATATCACAATAAGATCATCATGAGTATCAAACTCTTGAATAATCACAAAATAAAATCTATAAACCTTATCCATTATTAAATAATCACACACGAGAATAGATATACATAACATCATAGATAAAAAATCCCAAGATAACATTAATTGTGGTCCATAGCAAGAAATTATATAAGAATAAGTGGATCTTAGATCAAATAAATTAAAAGCTAGCTTATGGCATATTGAAATTGTATATATGATAACAACATTTGAAGACTCTACCTTAGATCTATCAAGTAAGGCATACAACTTACCTCAACCTCCACCTGACAGGGAGCCTAGTAGATCTTTTGTCGTACCTACCTAAGGACCTTCACAAGCATCGTAGGAACTACTCTGGCAACCATATATACCACTACTACCTAGAGAAGGTACTTTCCAAATTTTTAGAATAATATAAGCTGCCGAACAACTGCTCCATGCCTAGGGCAGTCTTTAGAGAAATAAATGAAGGCGCCAAATCAAAACATGCTCCATGAATTGTATTAAAAACAACAGATCTAGCTAAATTAAAATAACCACCATGGCTAGAATCCCTAGAAGTTGAACCTCTCAGATGCTGCTAAGATGATCCTTGTAACTAGATTGGCCACTATCTGTAATATAAAGTGCGACATGAACAAGCCTGCTAGATGACCTATATGTTTGTAAGGCCGATGTGGATGGTACATACCCTAAGAACCCTGCTTTAAAACTGTAAGCCTCTCTGACCCCAACTAAAACTGCCCTAATATCACGGTCTCTTATTGTTGTCTCTTTGAGCCTCGTGATGCATCTCCTCCTTATTTATACATGATTATAAAACTCAATAAAATATCAACCAATAGAAACCAAACTCTAGGTAGCCTTGCAAATAGAAAGCCTCAATACCCAAATAAAGTAACGAATATGATCATACTCTATCTACAAGATACATATAGCATGCCATACCAACTCATGAAATTGAGCCTCATACTCTATAGTAGTCATGCAACCCTCCAATATCAAGAATTGGTTCCTAAAACAATCTTTAAGACAACGAGGAATATACTTCTTCAAAATGACCTCACAAAACTCTGTCCACATAAACGAAAATCTAGCTAGCGTAGATTTGACATAACACCTCCACCAATGCCAAAATTCTAAATCCAACTAAAAAATAGTATAGTCCATACCATGAGTATTGCTAGGATAAAAGTATGGATCTTATCCTCTCAAGCAACAAAGAACTCATAAGAATCCTCTTCTGGTGCCCCAAAAAAAGTAGGTAGAGTGGATATACAAAATGTACCCAACATCTTCATCTTCTCAATAGACATAATAGTTAGGCAACTTTTGGCTGGGAAACTATCGACACTAGAGAAATCTCATCTCTAGGATCCCCAAGTACTGTTTGCGCTTCTACCTCAATACAACTTCATTCTATATATTGAGCACCATTATATGTTGCACCAAAAACTAATCCCAAAAGCTGAACTAATCTATCGCTATGAAGTGATGACAAAATAAACATTGGTGGTGTTGGGGCTGGCCCCTATCCCACTACTAGCATGTTTTGAGGAATCATTTGTATGGGAGCAGGAAAAGATTTTGGCCAAGGATAACTAACATGATATCTGATTGAGGATACATCCCTCAATTGTTCTTGACCTCTAGGTCAACTATTCACTCCTTTAGGATCCTTAGTTATGGACATAGGATCCTCGTCTTATGTAGTGTTAGCATGCAACCTAGACATCTACAAAAGTGTGAAACTAATGAAATTATTAGAAACCAACTTAGAGTCTTAGCACCAAATCAATGACGTAAATGATGATATTCTATGAATGTAATATATCCCTTGAATGATAAGAAACAATGCCATTGTTTTGATCCACGTGACTCTACTTGACACTTGCTCTTGTACCAATAGCACTAGTGAACCTAGCACCTTGATACCAATTTTTCTTGACCTAATTTATGAGTCTGGATGGCACCTTCTTTATACCTCTAGTACGTAAGCTAAGCCATAGCCTAGAGCTTTATGCAATAGGCTAATTTTGTGGGAAATGGAATAAATGTCGAAAAAGTATAAATAAATAACTAGAAGCCACAAATCATAAAATAAGAGTATAACAAAAGAGAAACATAGAGAAATAATAACATTCTCTGACTGAATTATGACAATACAAGAGCCTCTAATTTGAAAGATACAAGTACTATCAAGTAAATAGATAAAATATAAGAAAGGATACAAGGACAACAACCACAAACCCAGTGTATTCCCATATAGTGGGGTGTGGGGAGGGTAAGATATACGCAGTCCATACCACTACCTCTGAAGAAGTAGAGAGGATATTTCTGATAGACCCTTAGTTTAGAAAAGATAAAGACTAGAAAAATAGGAGAATGAGAAAAGGTCAATTCTAGCTTTGGTAGATCACCCTATCTCCGAACATTGACCAACAAAAATCTCACCATTAACAGTAGTCTGTAGTACTCAGATCTACACTTAATTAAAGTATAGTATAAGTACAAAAGATATGGGTACTCAGTAGGGATCATCGGCAAACTAAGATATATCATAATGTATATATAATAAAATGCGACATAATTTAACTAAGTCAATTGAAATGGAAAACCTAGAATACTGCTACAAATACTGAAATTAAATAAATGGAATAATAATAATAAGGAATTGGATAAGTACGTCTACATAACTTTCTAGAAGGTGCAATAATGCAAATGACCCAATGCGGGCCCCCATAAGGCCAGAGGGTGTCGTAAAAAAAGTAATAACAAAAATTATACTAAGTAGTGATATCTTAAAATTATAATTGTGGAAACTTTCAAACAGTAAATATCATACTAGAACCAATTTTGCAATATTCGTCGAAAAACTTTTAGAGTCAAACAAGAATAGAAAGTTATATCAATATTTGTTGGATTTTAACCATAACTCATATCCTCATTTGCTAGAGTTGAACTAAAACTTAAGTCATGAAAATGCCGGAATAAAATCGGTCTTATTATAAAAAATTATCGGATTCAAATTGAAACTAATATCATCTTACAATTGTCAAATTAGAATAAAACACCATGCATCTAAACCTTCTCAAGCTTTAGGATATATATTAAAGGAAATATAACATAAATATTGAGTTTACAAAGAGGTAATTCCAGTCTTGGCCTAAGATGGGTAAGCGGACTACTTATAATCCCCATATTCCATTCGAAGGAAAATTTTACGTGAATTAGGCAAGCCTAAACTATGCTAAGGTATCTAATTTTCCTATTAGATATTAAATAAGCCATACTTTAGTCATATGAAAGAAATTCTGTGTAAACAATGTGTAGATAAGTCAATTATTCCTAATCATAGACTTTAAATCATCTAATCAATTAAATTCACAATAAATATAACTACAAGTCCTAATTTTAAACTCACATCTAGCATAAAATCATATATAAACTACAATTTAGCTCAATCAGTTAGAAAGGTAAATCTAACCTTCATGGACGCTGAAGAAGGCCTAATGAATTCCACTAAATCATTTATTTTCTCTTTCGAGAAGCTTTGACATGATACTAAGCCATCAAAATTGTAATGTACTCATTAATATGTGTACAAAGATACCTATATTTCATATTTATGATTTGGGTCAAAATCATGTAATAATCCTAAGTGAGGTTCACTTATGATATCACACTTTTAAAATCATCCCTCTAAGATCACGGAACATTCTTATTATGTTTTTACTTTACCTCTTAAACTGTCACCACTCAAGAGGACAAGTACCTCTAAAGGGGTACCTACTTGGGTATGTTATACCACTAAAGTAGAGAGGTTACTACAAAAGCAACAATTATATTAGGGGTCAGAATACTGATAAAGTGACTTAGTAGGCAATCCAAGGCCACTGAAGCAACTCGATAGCTGCTAATATGGCCTACGATACAGGACACAAAGGGGCAATTTAGTGGATGCACCAGTTGGAACATGGAATTTTTCATTGTTTTCATCAACACATCGGGATTAATTTGGAATTCCTTAAATACAAATACACTATGCTACCCTATCAAATTCAATATTGTGCACTCAATGGCATAGTAAAAAATTTTGTCCAAGGTTATTTTGACAAAATTTGGGCCTCACACCCAAGGGCTATTTGTATCAATTTCAAGCCAGTAGATCAGAAAGAGTTTTAATACCTTGGGCCCTAAAACAAAGATCCTCCTATCCTAATTTTATGATCTAGAACTGATGGAAAACTAGAATTGGCATACAATGTATTTAAACTAGAATTTTCCCCAGTAGCCCATTCTTACTAACAAAT
Source organism: Capsicum baccatum var. pendulum (assembly GCA_030864225.1). Classification (NCBI taxonomy): domain Eukaryota; kingdom Viridiplantae; phylum Streptophyta; class Magnoliopsida; order Solanales; family Solanaceae; genus Capsicum; species Capsicum baccatum. The sequence continues at coordinate 142,846,059 of CM061559.1, forward strand.
ACTTCAAAATATGGAATTTTCTCTAAAAAACAAACGAATAGCCTGATAACTGAACTATTATCTCTAGTAAGTCACAGATGACTTGTGGCAGCTATACGAAAGCTCTGAATGGAAAAAAATATGTAAAAATGAAAAAAAATGACTTAAAGGATCATAATAAGTTCCTATACTTATTTCGAATGCTCTCTAGATTTCTACAAATGAACTTTCTTCTTTGAGCACCACATAATATACACAATCTACCCACTCACCTCTGTCTTCAACTATTATGTATGCTAAAGTTGCTTTCACGACTCTGGCAAACAATAGGATTTTACACGATTGGTAGTCGATATCTCCTAGTTTATTTAGACTAATATTGAGTAGAGGTTAGAACCTCTATAAGTCTTAATGGTAAAAAATAAGTACAGATTATCCACAGTAGAGAGAATTTTGGTTGTGAGGGGTTTGCTTATTTGAGTGCTTATCGTGATGGTCTATGTGGGTATTTTCACACCATGTGTCCCTTATTTAGTCTTTATTAGGTGGGTATAGTTATTCCTCCTATGACTAAGGGGCCAATAGTTTCTTCTTCTGACTTATTTTGACATGCACATAATCGTGATAATATGTGGAGCATGTGACGACAATTGGGGCTAGATCTAGCTCCCGGCGTGCTGATGAGATGCCTTTGATAGCTGAACAAGTTAGCAGAATCCAATCTAAAAAGTCTCCTAATGTTCTAGTATAGCCATCTAAGGACGTGGAACCGAGCTCCTAGTGTGCCACAAAGCACTTTTACCATTTTTTTCTCTTTTTTCATGTTTGCATTAGGGAAAATACAATGACATATAGTGGGGGTGGGCCTTTTTATTTCTTATTCAATGTTCTATACTTAGTTCATTTGATAGATTGTATAGATATACTCTATTTTAAATTATTGTGTTAATCTAGATTTCTCCCTTGTAGGGCTTTTTATTTAGATTTCTCCCTCGTAGGGCTTGTTTATTAGTGATTGATGTTTATATAGATATGGACCTTGTTGGGAATATTGATAATGATGTTTAATATTGTCCTTGTCAAGCTTGTTACATGTGCTTTATATAATATGATAACCGATTGTGATTTTTAGCATTAATTTTATAGTTGTGGTGATGCTTATAAATTTTTTGCATTGTTTTTTTCTTCTCATGTAAATACATATTCTATAAACTCCAAGGCTTTTCTTCAAATTTTGGCTCTTTCTAAGTGAGCAGAATTTTGTTTTTCATTGCATTTCATGCCTTTTATTTTATCATTTTTTTGTCAAACTGAGTGGTATATCACCAATGATAGATGATGAGGCAACATTCGTAGGTAAAGTATCTAGTATTTTGAGTATAGAATCAATTTGAAGTTTCCAAAGTTCCAAAAAAATCCCTTCAAACATCCTTATCAAGCAATTTAATGATTTTTAGAAAAAAACAATGAAAATAGATTTTTTTAAAAAAAGGGTAGGAAGTTTATGAGCTTTCTCTCAATTTAAGATAACTAAATTTAATTTTTGAGTATTTTTTATAAGGATGAGTCTTTGACTCAGTGTAACTTTTAAGGTCAATTACTTAAATTGGTTGGGAAACTAGCTTTCTACTCTGCAAGTATGATGACTTGTGTGTTGAGGTGTTCGAATAAATCTCTTTCATACGTGTAGTCAAGAACTTGCCCCGAGTGTGTTCAAAGTGAAATACTAGGCAAGCTATGTTTGTAAGATGAAACGAGGTAATTTTTAATTCATATGACAAAAATCAAACCTTGATATTGTTACCTAGTTAACTTTTTTGAGCCTTTTCCCATTTTTATTTCTTCCTTGAGTGGTAACCATACTATGATAGCTAAACTATTTATGAAAATCTCTCTTGACACATGAACTCTTTTGTTGCATCGCATGATTCCTAATTAAGAAAATGTAGGTGAAAGACTAAGTTTAGGGAGAAAGCTTCTTAATTGTGAAAAAGATTTAGGGGTGGTTTAAACTCTTAGTTTTTGGTAAATTTTGATAGGCTACAATGAATCAAGGAATGTTTATACCTAGTTAACTGATCTTTTGTTTATGATATAAGAGATGTACTTGAAAACAAGATCAAATCGCTTAGCCCTTGGAACATAAAGTGAAATTAGATATGGCTTATGGTTAGAATAGCTCTTGAAAGAAACAAAAAATTGAAGAAAGAAAGTGGTATATTGATATTTTATTGGCAAATACAAAGCTAGAGGATAAGGTAACAAGGAAAAGAATTGAAGGTGTATAAGGTTGAACATTTGAAAATTTTGGTGTAGAATATGATAAGAAATTATGTTGAAGGTGGTTTTTCAGTCACTTGATCTATACATTCCTTTCCGCACCTTAACCTTTTGTTAATCGCATAAGAGCTTGGAAAGTATACATTATCATCAAACAACACCAATGGCAAGACTATGGTTCTAATTGTTTTACTTGTATTTCATTTCAAAAGTGAGTGTGAATTATTTCAATATTTGAGCTCACTTGGGAATTAAAATGTCCTAAGTGTGTAAATCTAACTCTTGCATATGAGTGACATTGATACTTTGGGTAGATGGTGATATCTTATTCATAATTTTGGTAAATGAGCAATGTAAGTTGCATCGTGAAAATTGAGACGATAATTGAAATTTTGTGTCACCTCTTGAGAAGCGTTTTTTATTTGAAAGGTTCATTTGATACTATTTTGCCTTGCTTTATCGAAGCGTGCTTATTGAAGAAATTTTGTTTCTTCATTTCCATGGCATGTTTGAGGGATATTTTTTAAACTTTATTAACCTAGATATCTAGTATATCTATCTTTTGGATAGTTTTTAATCATGTAAGCCCAATCTCCTTGTGTTTATTCTTGATTTCTCGAGAAAAAGTAATAGTTTATGTTTGGAGAGTTGATGAGTCAGTAATATGATGACTTATTAGTGCTTTTTAAGATTCAATTACCATGATTTCCATTTATTGAGGGTTATTCTCATGTTATAATGCTTATTTTTGTTGGAAAAGGTTGAAAATTAAATTGGGCAAGTCATTCAAGTTAATTAGATGTTGAAAATGGGAGAAACGGAGCTTAACAGTTTAGTTGTTATCGGGAACCACCTTCACACACACATAAGAGACATGCAGACGTAGCTAGCTGATTTAGAAGAAATACTGTCACCCACATGAGTGAGCTATGTGTGCAAGTCATCCACATGCACTGGCACATATGCCAACAGGTCAATAGTGAAATTGCATTTTCGTAACTTCACTGGAACTTCAATTTTAGGGCTAATTATGAGTTTTCAGATCAAATCCACCATTCTTGTACTATATAAAGCCTAGAACCATTGGATATTTTAAGTGATAAATTAATGGTTTTGACTCAAGTTTTATTGAATTCGGAACTTTAATATTGTATTAACTTGTGTTTAATGGATCAATTTGAAGATAATTTTGATAATCTTCAGTTTCACTCCTTATGAGTATATAATTTCTTGTCATTGGATTTTTCTTAAATATGTGGCGATTATTGCATGTGTGTTATTATTTCTCTCTTTAATTAGCTAACTTATATAGGTTTTGTGTATATTCTATGTTTTAATTTAGAATTAGAGGTTGCAAACTCTAATTACCGTTGAACAATATCATGCTTGACAAAGGGTATAAGGGTGAGGAATGGGTGTAAATAGTAACATGAATTATTTAATTTAATAATATCTCTTAAATGCAAGAATACTAAATGAGGCCTTAGATTATTCAAATAGCCACACTTATGAGGTGTTTGATAGAACCCATTATGCAATTTATGTGTTTGATTGACATATTGACAACAAAGACCCATAATCTGGCAAACCTATGACTTTTAGCTAAATTCAGAAAAATGCACGACTACCCATTAATGAACCTACACCTAGTAAAGCATAATCCCAAGTCTAATTCACATTTTGTAGGACTCTAAAAATAGCTAGTTTGGAAATTGCAGCTTCACTATGATAAAACCATTAATTCTAAAAATGTTCAAACAAAGCCCCTAATTTGCTTTCATGTTTTTTTTAATTACAAAACGAGCCAACTTATAGTTGATTTCTAATGCTTAAGCTTTAAATTCATGTCTTATTTCCCTGAGGTTTCGACCCTAACTCAAGTTGGGTTACTATATCGATGATGATCGCTTACACCTTAAGGGTGTAATTTCATCATTATTATTTAGTTTCATACCATTACTTCTACTACCTAACTTTCATAAAGCAATTAATATTGAATTTTATGATCTAGGTGTTAGTATAGGTGGTGTATTTATGTAAGAAGGGAAACAATTAGCTTACTTTAGTTAAAATCCAAAGGGAGATAATCATAGGTACTTTAATTCTAACAAACGTACACACTTGTGAAAGTGTTAGAACATTGGAAACACTACCTGTGGCTCAGAGAGTTTGTAATAAGTTTTGATCATGAGTAATTGAAACATCTTAAGGTAAATCAAAGTTAAACAATCGAGATGTTAAATGGGTTGAGTTTATTGAGACCTTTCCATGTGTGATCAACCACATGACAAGTAAACAAACTGTGGTAGTGAAAGCTCTATTAGGAAGGCATGTGTTGGTCAATTATTCATCTTTGAAGATGAAGGGATTAGAAAAATTGAAATGATTATATTCTATAGATCCTAATTTTAAAAAGACTTTTGAAAGTCATAATTAAGTAACATGGTTTGATAGGTTTCAATTGATTGATGGATTTTGGTTTAAGGATGGGCAGGTTTGTGCGCCCTTGATTTCATTGAGAGAGTTGGGAAATGCAATTGTAAGCTTGAGACCTTCTAATTCTTGTAAGCTTTATTTTACTTTCTATCTTAATTCACCATTTTAATTTTTCATTTTGGGTTATTATTGGGGACTAATTGGAGGCTGCTTTAAGCTTAGGTTTAGCTATATTTTTATGGTATTTTATCTTTGAGCCACATGAGATACTGTGAGGATTTTAATTTTTTAATTCCACAAATGGGCTATGTATATGATTCGTAGTCCAATTTTTGACATAGAGTAGTTATAAGCAATATTGGAATCATTTTTATTGTTTTTTATGCTTAGACTATTTTTATAGCGTAGAATCTCTCGAAGGACTCACAGAAGGGAAATGCTCTGATTAAAATACTTCAATGTGCATTCGGAGACATCTATGTAGTCTAGGCTTATCCTATATTTTAATTGAGATTATTTACGGTTTAATGTACTGGTATTCTCATTTTTTTCAAGTAGCATTTGCCCAGTTGTTGATGTAATATTTTGCACCTTATTTAACTGTTTCGGACCCTCGTTTTGGTAAATTTAAGGTCTGTTGCCCCATAGTATAGTGTAGTATCATCCATTAGGGCTAGGATCAGTATTATTACACCTTGAAATAGTATTAGGAACCTTAGGCTAAACTAGCTAGGCTATGGCTAAGATTTAGCATTTTGGGCCCCCTAGTGGTCCCGATAATGCTCAACTCACTCCCATGATTGAGGGGTGAGGTGGTCATTGTCAGGTAATCTAATGTAAATTGGGGTCGAATCTCAAGGAGTGCATGCTATAGACTTCAAACCTAGCGGTACTCAAATTACTATAAAGTTACCCATAATGCTAATGAAACCGACATGTATAATTAAATGCGGGGATTTTTTCAAAACTTTTCACTTAACCTTTAACAAATACGCGATAAATGTGATCTTCAGTTTGAATTCAAGGGTAGGAAAGATCTTGGTGTTATGTATATTTATAGGTAAATCATGTGGGGTAATGTTGGTTTAACCACCCAAAACCACAATCATGCATCCCTATTTCTATGATGATGCTCATGACATGATTTAGACTCCCTAAGCACTTATTTCTAAGATAGCATAGGATAGTAAACCATAGGCTTAGATGTTCATCAGTGATTTGTCCCTCGGTAACCCTCTTTTGAGTATGTTATAGGTTACCTAATATTCATCTAAATTCCTCCTTTGAGGATGACAAAGGGTTTCTAAAGTTTGGAGTTTTCACTTATCAAACCCATTTGGAGATTTAGAGTTTTCACCCATCAAATTCTAACACATAAGCTCAAGTAATGGTCAAATCAATATTCAACAACTAAAATCCATGCAAACACAACAATACCCACACACAATTACACTCTAGTTCAACATAACCTCAAGACAAAATTACTTAGATACTCGTGAAGAGAGTAAAGAGAAATATACCATGTGGGTTAACCCAAACATTCATCCTTCACAAAGAAACTGAGATATTTGAGCCTCCTAAGTTAATTACACACTTTCCTAATTAGGATTTCAATCTTGGAATTGAAAACTATGTTATGAGACAAGCAATACCCAAAGAAGAAAGGTTTTTTGCTTATATATGATTCGGGATTCATCCATGACATTTTAGAAATCTGCCCTTGGTCCTGTACCTACTGATCTTCAATCGCGTGTGTTTGTCCTTGATTGCGGAAAGTTACTGCGACCACACTCTACTGACCACCTGTATTGACTACGACGGCCTGAGGACCGCGGTCATGGTAACTGAGGCTGTCTGCTTCAGGTTTCCAACTACACTAATTTTGCTTCCATTTTCTCCCCTTTTAGCTCCATTCCACATATGCTCACCTTCTCCATATTATACCTAAAAATATGGGTGTTAGTTCACTTAAATACATATAATGCGTTAGTTTCTAATTCAAAACATAGTAGTATACATGCATGATTAGTGAGAAGGAGTGGTAAGATTACCACTCATCAATACCCCAACTTAGACCCCTGTTTGTCCTCAAGCAACACTACCTCTTACCATGAGACCCTTTCCATGTATGCCCTTATTTATGTTCCCAATGACTATGAAGACTCTAACTTGGTTTCTACCATAAAAATATTTTCACACATGGATAGAAAAGTATTAACAATACCTCTTATCATAAAATGGAGTGACGAGAATGTAATTGATCTTGGGACGCGACTATGTGACAATTACTAACACTCTAGAAGTGACTCACAAGTCGGCTACAATTATGTTATACATAAACTCATCTCATTACGTAGAAGATACGAAAATCACCCACCTTAATTAACTCACATGCCCCCTCACAAGAACGAATGGTTTACACTTCTAGTTACCAATTACACAACAAGGAAAACAAAGAAAAATCACTCATTGTCTTAAAGAACTCTACATGTTAAAAGTACCATGCCATAGGCTTTCCCCTACTTTCAATCACCACTTCAATGACCACACTTGGTTGGAAATCAAAAAGGGCTTTTTGAGCTTGTAATGTAGGTTTATGGTAGGGTAGTATAGAAATTTAGGACAATTGGGCCACTTCTTTGTCTTTTTTTTATTTACCCACTTTCACTCTATTTCTTTACCCAAAGTCTTTTCCCCTCTTTTCTCGTTTCTTATGCTTGTATTAAGCTTTATGCAACTCATTCTTTTGTTCGACTATTTTTTCTTTCAAAGCAAAATGCTAGTTGACAGATTTGAAGTTTCTTGTTCTTTTTATGACTTTGTGGCTCACTAAACATCCTATCTATTTTAATCACCCTAATTTAGGCTTTTAGCCTCAATTTGCATTCTTAAGTTCAAGGAGGATAGGGTTCAAGAGAGAGCAAGAAGAAGGGTCACGACTAATAATGTGATTTTCAAAGAAAATTCCTAAGGCTAAAAGAGGGTAACTAGGGGTAAATCCTATGTATTGGTGGGGATTTTAGGATAAGTAGGCTTCTAAAATCACAAGATAACCTATGATCATTTTACCCACCAAGCACAACCAAAATTTCATTTTGAAAGACTAATGCGGTAAGTTCTAAATGGTACAAGTACATATAAGATGTAGATAATTAAGCTCACACACAAAACATGCGAATGTTGTCAAGGGGTTAATTTTTTTCCTCACTCAAGACAAGGGTAGGGTATACCCTATTTTTCTGCTATCAACTTTTAGAGTCAAAAAATGATAGAGAATGTTGTCACAAAGGTTTTTACGTCTATACCTTTGAATTTTGCAAAATTTTTCAGACAGAGTGGGGTGTTTGCTTTTGTACCCAAACCATGCTTCATTTAGCTTATAATGGATATAGCCTAAGCAATCGCCTTATATTGCAAACTATAGCTTGAGTGAACTTTAAAATCATTACTAAGACTTCATCAATAGGTGTAAATGTGAATCGCAATCATCGATGCCACAAGTACTCAGACTTTCCTTGCATCTATGGTTAGAAAATAAAATCACAAATTAATTAAACAAGAACAAAATACTACCACATTCAGGTGGGCACGATCAGAGTGTTGAATATTACAACACAAATAAGAAATAAGAATCATCTGAAATAGCAGAAAAGAATGCAGAATATCAATAATGCATGCCCAAATCAAATAAATAAGGAGACACTCCCATCTAAAAAGGTAGAAGTGTCCGCACTGTATAAATAATCAAAGATAAAAGAGATAAGGGTGCTCCTTCAATCCACATCAAGGGCTTCTATCATTCTCGGATCCTACATCATCACCATCCTCTTCAAGATCTGACCATTCATCCCAGGCCTCATCATCACTATCCACTCAAGACTTAGGAAGGCTATTTTGGGGTTTTAGGACCTTTTATACGCCCTTAAACCCCTTCCACACCTTGATAAAGAATTTATCCCTCTTTTTCTCCCTTGTGATCATCTTTTCATGTGGACTCCAGAGGTCCTGGTGTGATTCCGCCAAAGAAGTATAGGCTTTCTCAAGTTAATCAATAGTTAATTTTTACCTTTTTTGTTCCTTCTTATACTCTTCATAATCGGTAAGTGAAACATATGAGTGATGGGTGGTAGAGGGATCTCCCGTCCCTTGAGGAAAGCTAGACAAAAGCTCTTTAATGGTTGCAATATTATCTCCAATAACTTCAAGAGGTCCCATGGTGGTTGGACTATGAGTTTCGGGTTTGATACATGTTGGCTCTTCCAAGTTGATCTTTCTTTTATTACTTTAGCCTAGTGCGCCCTCTCTTCGAATCATCAATGGGTCGATAAGGGGCACTATTATGCACCCATGTATCAGTAGCATACTCTTCCACCTCCGCACTCTTGCAAAGCTCAGTAATCAAAGAGGGGTAAAAGAGATTCGTACTACTTTGGATTTTGAAATGATCTATTTCACTGACCACGAGTTGACCAACATCCCATGGAATATCGTCTATAATACAAATAACTATACGAGCACGCAATTTGGGGACTGTTTTTATGTGATTATGAGGATACACTCGGCTACAAATGATGTGCACGTCGTTCATGGAAATATTACTTTTAGTTTTGGTCCACAAGACTTTCTTTTCAGGACATAGCTGTTGTGCCAACCAAGTCCCTAATATACACCCCTTTTCTTAGAATTCACCCATGTCTGCCTGTTTGAGCCCATAAACATCATTGATTTATTAGGCCCCCACTTTGACAAGTTTTTCCATAATTTGTACAATCATATTGAGTGGGTCTGAGAAAGATACTTCACAAATATTGGCATAAAATTCATGAACCCATTGTTTATTTACAAGGAATGGGTCAGAGGTAAGGCGCTTCCACCCCATGGCTTCAAGTTTTTCATGGAAGGCCGGTAGTTTCTTTGGCACATTCTCCAAACACATCCCTATTTCCAAGAGCAACTTTGTCTTTGAAATATCACTGTAGTAGTGAGTGTGGCATTCAGGTACACTGAATCAGATATGATCATACTTATACATGAGGTTGTTGTAAGAGCACTAAACATATATTATATCTTTTGATGTTATTTTCATTATTGTAGTTGTGCTATATTGATCATGAAAGTTCATTGGACTATGTTCTTGGAGTTGCTCAGCTAAAAATTGGAAGTGCAGGATTTTTGACCTGGCAGGAACCTATCCTCAGTTACCGCGATCGCAAATCAGGACGTTGTTTGTGTTACCACGATCACGGTCTAGGACCACAATCATGATACCTGAGGCTAGTTTCGTGTCAGCTATACATGCTTATATTTTTCCTAATTTTAGACTTCTAGCATGTTCTACTATATGGGTACGAATGAAAGTCATGAGAACAATGCTACAGGTGTGCATGAATGTGCCCTTTAGAAAGTTGATATTACTATTGAAATTTCATTTGAGAAATTTATAAAATACTTGGTGTACATATCTCATTGGTCTACCTTTGGTACTCAAGATTTTCTCACTTGTGCACACCTCAATCATGCAGCCAACATTACACCGATAATAAATATAACAACATAGAAAGTATAACAATTAGCAATTTTAAGCCTTTTCTTAATTATGTACTCTATGGCCTATTTTAAAAAATAAATACATGGATTTATGTAACTTACCAGAGTAGTAATGAAAAAACAAATGTGTAAAGAGGCTATTTGAGAGCTCACAACTTGGCAAAAATTTAGCATAAATTTGAGAGTACAATCTTGGAAAGGAGTGTGAGGGAACAAGGGGAAACTAGGAGTTAAATAACTGAAGTGACTGTGATAATGATTAGGGTATCGCGCTAGCTAACACCCGTACAACCGCGATCATACACGGGGACCACAATCGCAGTAACTGAGAGCAGTTTTGCTCCCATGTTTTCCCTTGTTAAGCATTTTACTCAATTTTCACAGATTTTTCCTTGCTTAAATTTTTAAAATTAGACTTGCCCACTTTCCCTTTTTAAGCTCATTTAATGCAATCCAAAGTTCCATAAATGCATGGGTTATTCAAATGGAAAAGACAACATCTACACTATGGGAACATAGCGAAAAGGAAACGAGCCACTCTCATGGAATTTGTAGGTTGCCTCACATCTAATGCCTTAGTTATTTTTGTTGCACAACATCTTGCTTCTTTCGATCTCACGGAGTGTCCTCGCTTTCTCATTTTTAACATCCAGTATGGATACTACTTGGAGCTCTGCGGTTTGCTTCTTTCACTTATAAATTTTGAATGAGATCTCATCTTTTTGTACCCAAAATTTCATCTCCCCCAGGTCTAGATGGACGATGTTTCTCCCGGTGGAAAAGAAATGACGGCCAGCAATGATAGGCACCTCTTGGTCCATCTTACAATCCAATACTAAAGAATCCACCGGAAGAATGAGTTTGTCCATCTTCAGATGGACATAAAACAATATACCCACCGGCCATTTTATGGACCCGTCTACCATAAAAAGCCATATCAATGTCGGTGTAGGAGTTTTCAAGCCAAGTTTCTCATAGACGACTAAAGGCATTAGGTTGATACTTACACCAAGGTCATATAGATATTTTGCAAACACCTAAAACCCAATGGTTCAAGGGATAGTGAATGCTCTAAGGTCATCTTTCTTTTCCGCAACATTGCTATCCATGATAAAAATACACCCTTGAGTAACCTCAATGGTATCACCCTCAACGAGATTCTTCTTGGACATTAACTTCTTCATTTACTTTGCATATCTTGAAATCTCGTGGATCGCCTCACGTAGTGGGATATTTATTGAAAGATTGCTAAGTTTTGTCTTAAATTTTCTCAATTTGTCACTCTTTTCCTATTTATGCAACCATTGAGGGAACGGGGGAGGAACATGGATGGTTGGCATTGCTTCTCCTTGTAGCTTTTTAATTTCTCCCACTTCCTAATTGCTTTAATTTATCTCTTTCTCATTATTTGACTTTCTTATTTGAGGTGTCACCTCATTTTCCTTGACCTCGGGAATATTTTCATTCATATCTCTTCTAAGGGGCTTGTCAAGTGCTTTACACTTCTAGTGACAAGTGATAGGACTTGTGCTTCATTATTGGGGTTAGCAATTGTACCACTGAGAAGTCTACCTCTATCCCTTGCATTTAGTTGTATAGAGATTTTCCCGAATTAGGTCTCCAATTGTTTGATGGATGTGGAGTGGGACACCACCATTTGGGAGAGTACATAGAAGTCACCCTTCAACTCACAAACCCTTTTTTCTGTACCTTCAACTCTACTAAAGATTCTTGATGAAACGTCTTCGATCTTGAACTTTTCAGGGTCGATTACAATTTAATATTTGGCCTTATCCCTATCATGGGGAGGAATGTTACGGTCATATTCATGTTTCCTATCTCTCCAATCTCTCTCTCTATCAAAATCCATCAAACCTTGGTTCCCACCTTACCTTTGATAGGTAGGCGGGAACCCCCTGAGTAGTTTGCTAAGTACTGAATTTCTTTATCCAACTTCCATGCTTCATCATTATCTTCATAAGGATTTGATTCTATGTTATTTACTGTTTTCGCGGGTGCACTCATAACATGTTTCATTAAATAATCAACTTGGGTCATCATCTTGGCCATGTTCTCCTCTTTCTCCTTATCTTATTTTCTTTGCTCATTACTTACCACAGAGATAGTAGAAGGTGTCCTAGGAGAATCGGCATCACGGGTATGCCACACCGAATTTTTTTTGATAATCATCTATCAATTGAAAGGCCGCAAGATGATGTAATTTTATTATAGAGACACCCGCCGCATTATGTACTACAGTTTTGTTCAATGGTTCTAGAGCTCTATAGAAAATCTCAAGGAGCATTTTATCCGAGACTTCATGATTTGGACATTGAGCTAGCTTTCCATTAAATCTCTCCTAAGCTTCAACCAATGGTTCTCCATTCATTTGCAAAAATTTCACAATCTCATCCTATTTTTGAAGCATTTTCAATGATGGGAAATATCTATCGAGAAGCACCATGGTAAGCTCCTCCCAAGATGTAATTAAACTGGGTGAAAGTGAGCGGAGCCATAACACTACTTCTCCCGTTACTAAAAATGAGAAGAGTCAAAGATGAATGAATTTTTGTGAAATATGTGTTATGTTAAATGGAACACAAACTTCCACAAAGTTCTTCAAATTGACATTTGGGTCCTCATATGCTTGACCCCTATATAATCCTTTCATTTGTAACATGTGAAGCATAACACTAGTCATATGAAACAGACTATTTCTATTGGTTGGCGGTATGCGAATTGCACTTGTTTTTCCCACGTCATTTAATTGGCCCTTATCGTCTAATGTGGTATCAAAGGGGCCTAAATTACTTACATTATCATTGACTGCTCCATTCATACTTTGATCACCTACAAAATATTCAAAGACAACAAATAAAGTAAATTAACCCACTCTGGGTATTCCTAAGTAATAATAGCACCACAAAAGTGAAATCTATATTTCACTCCATGATAACGGTGCCATTTTGATAATACGCAAATCACACCGATGATTGAGGGGTAAGGAGGTCGTTGTCAAGTAACGCAATGTAAATTGGGGTCAAATCTCAAGGAGTGAATGCTGTAGACTTTAAACATAGGGGGTACTCCAATTACTATAAGGTTTCTCAGAATACTAATGAAAATTACATGTATAATTAAATGGGGGAATCATTTGATAACTTTTCACACAACCTTTTACAGATACACGGTAAGTGCTATCTTTGGTTTGAATTCAAGAGTTGGACAGATCTTGGGATCATTTATCCTTAAAGATAAAGCATGTGGGGTAATGTTGGTTTATTATGGAATTTAGTTGCTAATTAACGAGTAGGCTAGGTCGAAGAACATTAAGGTCAAACTTTCAATAAGACCCCAACAATTTTCTTTCGAGCACCTAACAATTTTGGAGTTTGTATAACCACCCAAACCATCAACCAAGCATCCCTATTTCTAGGATAATCGTTTTGACATTATTTACACTCCCTAAGCACTTATTTCTAAGATTGTAAAGGGCTATAAACTCTAGGCTTAGTTGTTCATCATTTCCTTGTCCCCTGATAACCCGTTTTCGACGATGTTATGGGCTACCTAATATTTACATAAATCCCTCTTTCGAGGATGACAAACAGTTTTAAAATCTTAGAGCTTTCACTCATCAGTCCCATTTGGAGATTTGGAGTTTTCTCCATCAAATTCCAACATATAAGCTCAAGCAATGGTGAAATCTATACTCAACAACTAGAATCCATGCAAATACAACAATGCCTACTCAAAATTACACTCTAGTTCAACATAACCCCAAGACTAAAGTAGTTAGCTACTCAGTTATTCTGGGAGTGTTGGTCATTTTACCGAGTTACATTGTACAGGTTATATGTGGCCTCTTGGTTCTACCCTGTCGCGACCCAAACCAGGGCCCTGGTCACTACGAGCATCCCCGCAGTGTGAAGGCCTGGGATGCCCTCTATCTATCTGGTAATCATGCATAACATTCATATAATAAAAGATAATGCGGAAAGAGAAATCTAATACAGAAACATGGTCAGTCTGAATGTGATCATCATACAAAAAAATTGAAATCCAAAATATATCTAGATAATAATAATTTCTGACCCAGTCTATGAAATGTCTACTATGAACTAAAAAAACTGTCTAAAACCTGGGATAAGGCTTCCAGTAGACCAAAACGTGACTAAATATAAATATTTGAAAGTAGGACTTCTGGATAATAGAAGGCTCACCCCTGCACAATCTGCACTGCGATTTGAATTATCTAATGTTTATCTGGACCCCTAAACTGTGTCTCAAAAATTGAAAGGGGGGGAGGTCAGCACAAATGTACTGGCATGCGAAGCAATGCAAAATAAAGTATTTGAACATATATATAATAGATGAGAGCAATTTTCATCATCATATCACGTATAAAATAGCTTCTGAAAACATATGGGCATCATTCAAAAATCATAAGGCATTCTTGTCAAAATAATTTTTGATCATTGTATTATTTCAGAGTTAGGTGGCACTCCCCTACAAGTCTGACATTTCACTGGCAATATGAAATCCGTCATTGATTTGGCGGGGAAGCCCCCAACCCAAGTGTGACCGAAGGGTTGGAGTGTCTGAGTCTGATACGCCACACGACACTTAAGCCAGTGTATAATAATATACCCGGATCGGCAAATCAAGGTTTTGGGCAGTGAGTTGTCTGAACTCACATCTTCTTGGGGACCACCTAACATCTCTTTATGACCAATTTTTTTAACCTTTTCTGAACATTATCATTCTGAAATTTCTTAATCATGAAAGTTTGATAAAATCTGATTTCTGAACAAGTCTGTCTGTTATGGTGTTTGTCTGAGTTGGTATCGTCATACCGAGACATACAAGTCCTATTTTTAAGCCATAATGCATTAAGCATGATCTTTCATAAAAGTGTAGTTTTAGACCACCAAAACATGCAATTTTCATGTGGGGATTCCAAATATCTAATTAGCTTACAAAACCCACGGTTTAATCTTGAGTTATTTGGGATTTTTGTTTGTAACCCTAAGGGGTGTTCTTGAGGGAAAATTTGAGAAAAGGATTATATTTTGATGAATTGGACGCTAAATCTGGTGTTATAGACGAAATTTGGGAGAGGTGAAATGATTAAAAAGGCCCTAAAAAATAAACAAAGTAGAAACTGTTCCTGAGTTGACAAACTAAAAGGCTGAAGTAAAATAGGTATAACTCTTTACTCAGATTTTAGATTTGGATTAAAATAATTGCATTGGAAATAAAACTCAAAGAGATTTCATTTGATAGGTAGCAGCTCTCCCAGTTCATTATATTTAGAGAGTTATGATCATTTGAATTTGACCATGAAAGGCTGAAAACTGGGCAACAGGTTATTCGTTTTGCTACTGTTTTGAAATCTAAACGCAGCCTTATGCATTCCAAAAAATTCTGAAACTTATTCGAGATGTACTATGAGCTTGTATGATCATAACACAACTTGAAAATCTAAAAATGGAGGTCGAAAAGGTTGAAAAGTTGTATCCCGAAAATTGCCAGCTAAAATAACTCTTAAGTCCTCATTACACTTAGAAAAATTTTCAAGTTTTTAAGTATAAGAGCCCTCTATTAAAGGCTAATCCATGCACGACTTTTACGGGGTGTTACACTATCTCCCCCTTGGGATAATTCGTCCTTTAATAATGGATTGGAAATGTTCATGCTCAAAGGTATAGAATGACGCTGACATGATGTGTCTTCTAAGAAAGTATATAACTGATCTGAAATATTTAAACTTCTATCATGAAACTGAATTCTGAGTTGACTTGCCCTTACTTTCTTCAAGAAGCTAATTCATGCTAAGAGTTTAGGATTCCCTTGAAGTGTTCATGATCCAATCATACATATTGAATTGAGAAGTGATAACTTATGCAATTACGAATCATAAGGCATCAAGACTTAGATCGTACCAGGGTATTATACTAACTGGGCTAAAATACTTAAAAGTATTTGAGATTATGCATTGAACACTTATGAACTAAGTCACAACTAAATAGCTGAATCTGAAACATGATGCTGTGACTAAACTGAATTCGCAACTTAGGATGAAATATATTATCTCTTGGGATGGTCATACACATGACACTTTGGATAGCAGGATTGGGTGAAAAGGTGGAAAACCACCTTAACTTGTCTGCCTGACTGCTAAACTGAAATGGAGTATCTCTTTAACACTCTGTCTAAAGAAATTCTAGTATCATTACAGAGTAAAAGATCTTGGATAATCTAACTTCTTGTTTTTCAAGCTTAGCACACTTATTTAATACTCCCTTAACTATACTATTTCCCTTAAATACCATATTCATTCCATTAAACTTATAATTCTCATATGGGCATTGATAGGTTTTTCTACAATGTCTATAGTAGCTTAAATCCTTTCACTGCGATCAAGCCTAACTCCAAGTCACAAAAATATAATATATCATACCATGATACTAGTTTAAACAATATGATTCAATCTTCCAATCTTTTTAAAGTTCACACCCTAAGCATATCATGCCTTCCCACATTAATGACTAACTCTGAACTCTTACTATAGATTCACTAGCGCATATTGCGTCCCTTCACTAAAATCCCAACATATCATTCAAGCCTATCTTTATAACCTCATATGAACTTCAAGGGAAACACCTATGAAGAAACACTTCAAATATTCTCTAAACCACAATTAATATAACTCCCACGCGCTACCCCAAGAACATATACACACAAATTTCCACTAACCATCACATATATCAAAAACTTGGCCCCAGATCTAACTTCACACTTATGTTCTAATCTAAAACAAGCATACTATAAAGCGTGAGTACATGAGTCATGAGCTACATGACCTCAATTTGGAGTTCATAACTTATGGAATGGGATTCCGACTACTGAATGAACTGAAACTTCTCATTTTGGAACTTGAGAGTACATGATTCTATATCATAAGCATGAAAATGAATTTTGATCATTGGACTGAAACATAAGGCATGAGTAGATATTGGGATAGCTGGAAAAAAATACTGAGATAGGAATGGGTTGAGTCTCACCCTCACTTTCTGACGTTCTATATTATCATGACATCACGACTAGAATCTGAAAGCCTGACTTGGTTATTCTCTCTATTATCTCCCCCTTAGCTTCAAGACATCATATTAAGTTTAGGAGATCCCTTACTATACTCTAAACTGAAGTACACTCACTGCACTCTGGGTTTTGGAACACTACTATACACGCATATCATGGCACATAACCCGAATGACTATACCTGAAAGTGGAAAACCCACTGTTTATACTACCTTCTGAGATACACTTTATCATTCTATAGACCCAACAATCATTATATAATACTTGCAGACTTACTAACTTCTGGCATGAGTATCCCATAGTCAGAGTGCACAACCTCTAGTGCTTTAACTCTTATTTCTATTAGTTCAACCTTGAAAAACTCAAACTTAGAATTTAGCACTCAACATTGATATCACCAAGCCTTCAATGAATCATACTACTTCCAAGATAGCCTACCAATATCACGACTCCAAACTTACATCTCTCTACTATGAGAATCAAGATCATATAAAAAGGCTCAACACTATCAATCAAAATTCCATAACTTGGCTATTTAGAACACCATATACCATCTAACTTGTCTCTCTCCACCTAGCAACTCAACGGTACCACTCGTCACACAAAACGTGTAATTGTCTTAAAAAATACCGCAACCTCAGATCACCTTGGGCATACTTCTACATTATATATGCAACATCATACTACACTACGAATCAAATAAACTTAGGCTCTTGAATATACCATTCAAGCCTATTAGATTACTTTCATAAAACTAGTATCATTAACCAAGAAATTATCACATCCGCCTTCATGGACATCAATTGTTCAAACTTAATGTCTAGTGCTAAACTTGATTTACAACCCAACATTATACATAATTCTTACAAAACATACATCATTAATCTTAAGTCACTATTTTTATAACAATATTGTGATGCTCAACGTCACAACCCATTATACTCCTCATGTTTTGAGCATGTTTCGAACTATTCGGGCGCGTTTTTGAGCTTGACGGGGCTTCGATAAATGCCCCACATTGCTGCCAATGTTACAGCACCTTCTAGATGGTCAAAATAGGCTGGCAGCACGTTTATTAGACTTTAGAAAGTTCACACGGGCTGGTATGAAAGTGCAGATTTTCCAGCTTTAAAAGGTCCACAAAGGTTGGCATGCATGGGCAGAAATTTTAGCATGCATGTGCAGGATTTTCAGATTTTCAGCTTGTAGTTGATAATTGTATAGCTTGCAATGTTGTACTTTGTTGACTTAAGGACTTTTAGATACTATAAATACATGTTGTAAGGCATCATAGGCATCAGCTCATACTTTTTTTGTTCAGTAAATACCACCCATGAAGAATAAAACATAATTTATTAGTCCATCAAATTGGGACATTCTACCCCAAATACCTGATTTTATCTAGATACTATCCACGACCAAAGCACCTTTATGAAATTACCACTATACCTCAAAAATCTAATACATACCTTCTCACAAGTAGTACTAGTTTACAACGACCAAGGAAAAGAAGGTCAAGGGGTAAAGTCACACTATAGACATGATCGATATTAATCTTATACTATAACCCCATACAATTTTATCTACTTATACGGCTTCTCACATCACGCTTACTTACCAAAGCATACATTTAGACTACCTTAGAATTCCACAAACAACCATGAGTCTATACTTACAACTTACTGGCTAATATAGCCATTTCACACTTCAAGCAACCGACAAATCACCCTAACTAGCAACTCCTTCTCTACCTTCTACTAAACTAACACACAAGGATGAATCACCTCTTTACCAACTCAATCTCATGAAAAAAATTCAGCTATACATATATTAAACCAACACAAGAACAATTAGTTGGACAACAAGTTGCTAGTGTATCGAAATAGGCCTCACACGACTTCACTACACTTTGATTTTGTATTTTGAACAAGAAAATGGGATGAATGACAAGTCAACTATGCTAGTGAATAGAAAGAGCCCCACACAGCTTCACTAGACTTTATTTTTTTCAACAACACCTTGATGACAAGATTACATGAGATAGAAATTTAGTACGCGATATCAAATGATCTAAGAATACACATCTTACTCTATATAAATAAAATCAAAGTCAAACACTTCCTCCACGGACTACCATACCATCCACACATACTACTAGTTACCACATTAGTCTTTCACCATAACGGGGTAAATCATTCTCGAACATCGGTTATTCGACTAAAATATTCTTTTACACAAAAGTCACCCTCACTCTAACTTCTAACTTTGTGACTTCACATCACCAACTTCTTGGTCTAATTTCACTACCAATAGGTCATGACAACAACACTTTAACGCATACTACTATTCGAGTGAAAATATAGTTCCAACATTTTACTACACATCATACCCCTTAAGTAAGACATTTGTAACATAAATTTGAAGGGGACAAAATGCAATTAATACCTCAAGCTAAAAAGCACGATTCCATCAGGATCAATGTTTACATCGGAATCAATCCATGTTGAATCACTAACAGACTCTTCTCAACTCCTTGTAAAAATTTTAACTCTTATATGGTTTAATCAGAAAGGACCATACCATTTAGATTCTAAACTTCTGTACTTGAATCACCTAAATAATGAGATATATATGAGGACATTAGAGTAAGGAAAGAATTTGTGATGACTTTTTACTTTTGTATGGGCGATACCATAGCACGAATTAGAGTATGAAAGAGGAATATTCTGACTCTATTGCACGAACTAGAACATGAAGAAAAAGATACATTCCTAAATGCCTAGGAGTCCCTTGCTTATAAGTATGGCATGCTACACACCCATAAACAAGACTCTACTCGACGTTATTTTGAAGACACCCTAGGACCATGAACCGTGTCTTGATACCAAGTTTTTCATGACCCGAACTGAGGCCCTGGCCATGACGAGCATTCCTGAATCGTGAAGGCCTGGGATGCCCTCTATCTATCTAGTAATCATGCACAACATTCATATAATAAAAGATAATGCAGAAATAGAAATCTAATACGGAAACATGGTCAATCTGGATGTGATCATAATACTGAAAAAATTGAAATCCAGAATATATCTGGATAATAATAATAACTGACTCAGTCAGCAAAATCTCTACTATGAACTAAACAAAACTATGTAAAAATTGGGATAAGGCCCCCAGTAGACCAAAACATGAGTAAAGATAAATATATGAAAGTAAACAGGCCTTTTGGAATATAAAAGGCTTACCACTGCACAATATTCTCTGCGATCTGAAATATCTACTATTTATTTGGACCCCTAGACTATGTCTCAAAACCTAGAAGGAGGGGGAGGATCAACACAAATATACTGGAACGCGAAGCAATCCAAAATAAAGTATTTGAACATATATATAATAGATGAGAGCATTTTTTATCAACACATCACATATAAAATAGCTTCTGAAAACACATGGGCATCATTCAAAAATCATAACACATTCTTGTCAAAATAATTTCTGATCTTTGTATTACTTTTGAGTTAGGTGGTATTCTCCTACAACTCTGATATTCCATGGGTTATATGAAATCCGCCATTGACTCAGCGGGAAAGCCCTCAATCCAAGTATTTCACAAGGGTTGGAGTGTCTGAGTCTGATATGCCACACGACACTTAAGCCAGCGTATAATAATATCCTCAGATCGACAACTCATAATTTTGGGCAATGAGTTGTCTAAACTCACGCCTTCTTCGGGGACCACCTAACATTTCTTTATGCCTAATTTTTTAACTTTTTTCAAACATTTATCATTATGAAATTTCTTAATCACGAAAGTCTGATAAAATCTTATTTCTAAACTAGTATATGTTTTTTATGTCATTTGTCTGAGTTGGTATCGTCATACCAAGACTTTCAAGTCTTATTTCTAAGTCATAATGCATTAAGCATGATCTTTTATAAAAGTGTAGTTTTAGACCACCAAAACATGCAATTTGCATAAAAGATTTCATGTTTCAAAACTTAAGTCAAAACCATGCAAAAACATTCATCAAACATATGGTGGTCATGTGCTTTTGGCAAAATTATGCACTTTCATTATATGTATATTCAACATTTACAACCCTCTCTTTCTTGTTCAAAATTATTTTCCAAACATAGCAAAGTCAAAGCATTTCATATCATGATTTTTCAAAACGTATTTCAAAATAATTTGTATCATGTGAAACATAGGAAAATTACATCAAGAGAGGAATTTCATGTAACTCGTGCTATCAATTCATATTTTAAGGAAAAACACATATATACATATCCATATAATTTTCAAGTCACTTTAGGGGAAAGCCAAAAGGCTAAAACAATATTATTTAAAGCTTCTAAAACATGAATATGTACATGAATTCAAAAACTCCTTTCTTAAAACATGATTTCTATGTCCATGAGTATTTAGGAAAATCCTGCATACCTCTATTTAAGAAATTGAGGGATGATCCTTGAAGCCTACGATGTGGGGATTCCAAATATCTAATTATCTTTCAAAACCCACGGTTGAATCTTGAGTTATTTGGGATTTTTGTTTGAAACCCTAAGGGGTGTTCTTGAGAGGAAATTTGTGAAAAGGATTAGATTTTTATGAATTGGGGGCTAAATATGGTGTTATAGACAAAATTTGGGTGAGGTGAAATGACTAAAATGCCCCTAAGAAATGAAAAAAAGTCAAAATTGTCCCTCGGTTGACAAACTGACAGGCTGAAGTAAATCGGGTATAACTCATTACTCATATGTTAGATTTGGATGAAAACAATTGCATTGGAAAGAAAACTCAAAGATATTTCATTTGATAGGTAGCAAATCTCCCAGTTCATTATATTCAGAGAGTTATGATCGTTTGAAGTTGACCCTAAAATGCTGAAAACTGGGCGACAAGCTATGCATTTTGCTACTGTTTTGAAATCCAAACGCAGCCTTATGCATTCCAAAAAATTCTGTAACTTATCCGAGATGTACTATGAGATTTTTCAATCGTAACGCAACTTTAAAATCTAAAAACAGAGGTTGGAAAGGTTGAACAGTTGTATCCCGAAGATTACCAGCTAAAATGAATCTAAGTCCTCATTACACTTAGAAAAATTTTCAAGTCTTTAAGTCTAAGAGCACTCTATTAAAGGCTAATCCATGCACGACTTTTATGGGTTTTTACATACCCTCTATTTATAGTTTGACCATGGCGTATGGCCTCTCATTATTATCAACAATATTTGATTTGCTTTTGGGGTCTGGCCTTTTGTAAATTCCCATTGGTTCCAATTCAAGCTTGATATATATTTGGAAAGTTTTATCATATATTTGGGATCAGATGGTTACCTGAGATTTATTTGGCTATGGCCACTTATGGTTTCTACTGAAGTTACACATTGTATACACTCACTGTCTTATGGGGACTTGGTAGGGTTAATTTTCTTCTTTTGTGTGATTTATGTGCTTATGGGGGCCTAATTATGTTATAGTTATCTTGTCTTTCTTATTTCTCAATTGTATTTCTCTTATATATATCCTTTATGGCCCTTGAATAGCTCATTAGGTTTTATATTTCTACATCTTAATCTATTAACTTAGCTTACTTACTCTCATCATATTTATATTTTTTACTATATTTGAGCTTGGTCGGTCGATTATCTCAACTAAGAACCCATTTCTTTAGCACTCATACTATACTTTTGCATCTTTTTTCTGATATAGATTTGTGTATGAGCTACTAGTATTTATGTTATCCTCAATACTACTATTGATCCAGAGATAAGGTGAGTATTCTAGATTCTGAGACTGGTCCTCCTCCATATATTTTAGTGATAGTATTTTGTAATCGTATTAGGGTATCATGGATGAAGTGGAAGCTCTCCTTAGGTGTGTTGTGTGATAATAAAGTGCCACCCAATCTGTTATGCAAATTGTATAAAGTGGCAGTCCATCTGGCTATGCTGTATGGAGCAGAGTGTTGACCAATCAAGAACTCCCATTTTTAAAAGTTGAAAGTGGTAAAAATAAGGATGTTGCATTGGATGTATGGGCTTACTATGTGTGATATGGTTAGGAATGAGAATATCTAGAAGAAGGTTGGAATGACTTCGGAGGAGGACAAGTTGTGTGAAAGTAGGTTGAGATGGTTCGAACACGTGATAAGGAGGGGCACGGATGTCCCAATTCGTAGGTTTGAGAGCCTAGCTTTGGATGGTTTCAGGTGGGGTAGGGGTAGGCCGAATAAATATTAGAGAGAGATAATAAAACATGACATAGAGCAGTTACAGCTTACTGAGGACATAGCACTAGATAGAAAGGTGTGGTGATGCGAATTAAGATAGAAGCCTAAGGCGTATGGGTGTGTCATTATCAGTAATTAGGATAGCTTTTGGTTAGCCAGGTTGGTAGTCCTAGGGCCATGCCCATAGGTTGGAGCAGCAAGTATGAGAGTATGGGGGTGTAATGGGTTTGTCTTATTTCAATTATGCCATCATGTTTCATGCCTTATTATGGATTTACTACTATTGTTTGTTATTTTTATGACATCTCGTTTCAAGATTTCCTACGAACATCTTTACTATTCTTTTTTTTGAGTCGGGGGTCTATGAAAAATAGCCTTTCTACTTCTCCAAAAGTAGTGCTACGGACTGCGTACATCTTACCCTCCCCAGATCCCATTTTGTGGGAATAGCGTGGGTTTGCTTTTTTTATTTTTATATTTTGCCTTCCGAGACTATTGTACATATTTATATTTTATATACTATCTACTATTGTGATTTTGGATTGTAGTGACTCTAGTACCGAACTTACTAGGTTTTGGGTGGGTTTTATTTTGTGTATTTTGTCTTTTTCATTATCCTGTAAGGTTTATTATTTTATTATCTTTTTCCTCTTCCACGTATGTTAATTTTGTTTTTTGGTTTTGCTTCATATTTCTTCTTATCTTTTCTCCTTTAGCTCATTAATTTTCATTCTGTGTTATGACTTGGTTTAGCTATTAGTGGGTTGGAGTAGGTGTCATTATGACCGAAGAAATTGTGTTGTGACAAATAACTTGTTTGGTTATCTTGTTTTTGGTTTATAGGGTTGATAAAATGATTATGGTCTCCCGGCACTTTAATCATCTATTCAAATTGACTCATAACTACATCATTTAGTGGGAATATGATAATCCAATTCTAATGTATTTATATATTTTCTATTTTGTAATAAAGTAAGATGATCTGGGATTATTCCTATGCTATCTACTAACCGGTTCTTTATGTTAATAAATAGAATTTCAAATTCAGGGGTATATCCGAAATAACCTCTCTACATCATTATGAGGCAGTGGTATAGATTGGTATACTTAGCCTCCCCATACCTCACTTTATAGGAGTATACTGGGTATGTTGTTGTATGTTATTAAGGAAAATATAGCCACCTATATTTTTTATCCATCATAATTGTTCTTTCAAGTTCAAAATGAGAATATATGATAATTCTAATAGTCGAGAAGAATTAAAATAGTAAGTTCAAGAATGCAAGAACAACTAATATGATTAAAAAATACTTGTCAAATCAATTGCACTAAAGAATCATGTAATAGCTACAATAATCCATCAATTAGATTTTTAACTCCATATACTCATGGTGGGATTACAAAATATAGTCCAAACAAAAACATAAAATTACAAAATATCATCTAAATAAAAACATTAAAATAAATAAGTATGTATAAGAGACAATCCAAATAATTTTCTCTGAATGCCACAACTTCTAGCTCTCCCTATGCAAAGATTTCTATAAAAATTATTCATGGGTTCCATTTATAATATTAGAATAATCCACTAATTAATCTAGAGATAGCTTTAAAATTGCAGAAGACCACCCTATTGTGGGATGTTGTCCAGCTTGGCAAATATAAAGAATGGCATTCTGACAATATTCCATGTTTGGGATGTTTCATGACTATAGAGGAGGAGGCTTCCTAGCATACATTCTAGCATCATTCACCATCACTATTTTAGGACTCCTCAATGTTATAAATTTTTATCTTTTCTCCTTGGCTTGGTATGAAATTCGTTGGAATGTCTACATGGAATGAATCCATCTTCTTGCACTATTTGGAAAGCATCTCACATCCGTTGGTTCCACCTTATGTGTTTTTCATCATCTTTTTCTCTTTCCAAATGCATTTTATCCTACAAATATCACAATCATATATCCTTACTCACGAAATCTCAATTATGTAAAAATTAGATAGATATAAGAAAATTTATTCTCAGAACTTAGACTTAAATATGGTAATTTGTCATATAATACTCCCAAAAGTACTAAATTTCAAATATTAAACACCAAATTAGGATCAACCCAAAAATTCTAGAGGTGGTAAAGAACGAGATTATCAAATTGCTATATGTAGGTGTAGTATACCCTATTTCCAAGCACATATTGGTATGTTTGTTACACTGTGAACCAAATAAGGGAGACATGACTGACGTTCCAAATGAGCAAAATGATCTTATTCTACTTCTAGTGATTAAAGGATGGTGCATATGTATGGATTACAAGAAGTTGAACTCATCAACTCTTAGGGAGAGTTTTTCAATGCTATTTATGCATCATATGTTGGATAGATTAGCAGGTGAGGATTGTATTATTTCCTTGAAATATATTTTGGGTCCAACTGGATATCTATTTCCACTGCAATGCAGCTGCCACTTTTCAAAGGTTTATGATGTCCATCTTTTCTTATATGTTGGAGGACACAATGGAAGTATTCATGGATGATTTTTCAGTAGTAGGTGATAAATTTGAAAACTATCTAGCCAATATTGAAAAGATTTTACAAAGGTGTATAGAGATTAATTTTTCATTTAACTAGGAGAAGTGCCACTTCTTGGTGAATAAAGACATTGTTTTGTGCCATAAAAACTCAGATAAAGGTATTGAGGTTGATCGAGTGAAAATTATATCCATTTCTAAACTGCCTTTACAAATCTCTCAAAATGGATTCATAGTTTCTTGGTTCAGGCAAGTTTTCTCAAAGATTCCTGTAAGATTGATAATTCTCTTTCTAAGGTTCTAGAAAATGAAGTGAATTTCTTATTTGATGAGGTATGTTTATAGGCATTTAAGTTCCTTAAAAAGGATTAACTTCTACACTCAGTATGGTTTCTTTGGATTAGTCAAATTTGATTGAGGTGTTGTGGGTGTGAATGGAGTGGTTCTAGGAGTTTCCTAGGATAGAAGCGAGATTGGATACCTTATGGCAAAGAAAAATGATTGATTAAATGGGTGCTCTTTCTTTAAATGTTTAGTTTTGAAGTAAAAGATCGGAAAGGTTATCAAAATACAACAACAAAAACAACAAACCCAGTATATTCCCACATAGTGGGGTCTGGTAGGGTAAAATGTATGCAGTTCGTACCACTACCCCTGAGGGAGTAGAAAGGCTATTTTCGATAGACCCCCGGCTGAAGACAAAGGACCACAGACCAAAAGGCGAGCAAAATGATGAAATAATAGAGAAGCATCATCCACAAAAAATAAGTGCAATTATCCAACCTAAGACCCCCTCCCCCAAATCTAGAACTACCAACCAAGCTATGCGTAACCCTCCTACTTACAGACTACGACTCGACCACACACCTTAGCCCCCTAACTTAGTACTCTTCCTCCAAACCTTTCTATCGAGGGTCATATCCTCAGTAAGCTATAACTACTCCATGTCACGTCTAATCACTCCTTTTCAATACATCTTTGTTCTACCCCGACCCCATTTGTAACCCTCCAAGGCCAATCTCTCACACCTATGAACTGGGGCAACCATACCCATACTCATCACGTGACCAAATCATCTCAACCTCACTTTCCACAACTTATCCTCCACCAAAACCACTCACACCTATTCCCGAATAATCTTATTCCTGAGCCTATCAGCCCTAGTAAAGGTTGTGAAAATCATGTCCCAAAATACTTACATAGGATTGATAAACAAAGAAAATAAAAGAATGGACTGGGATAGATAACTCTTTTCTAGATGAATATGTATTAGTTGCTTCTTATAACCTAATCCTATGATTTAATAGTAATGGTTTTGACTTCTATAATAGAAGTACTGATATCACAGAGAATCAAAATAGGAGGAGTTGATTTTTCAAATTAAGGTATTTGAATTATCAAATCTCTCAACCAATTCACTTTTCCACAAGTTGCAGCAAAAGTAATTAGTGCAACCTCCTTTGCAGAGTTAGAAATGATATTTTGATTTTTGGATTTCTTACAGATATAATTATTGCACAAATTATTATAGAACAAGTAGTAGAAAAGAATTGCTTGAAAAAATATTTCAATCTTTATCACAAAAGCCTTCAAGTTTGGCAGGATATTCTTATAGATCACACCATAAGTTTTTGTTATCAGATATCTCAAACTCTTTATAGCATTCAATATTCATTACCTGACTTTCTTGTAAGCCTTCTAAGTAATCCAACTAAATATGCAATATGAGGCCTAGTGCAAGCAGGCATGTCTTTGAATTATTATTTCATTTTTTTAATTTATAATATCATTTTCACTTCAAATAGGAAAAAGTTGAACACTAGAATAAAAATGAGTTACAACATGCTTATAATCAAATAAATTACTAAAACACCCTATTTTTTGGCCCTTAGAAATTTCCTGAGCATAGAGCTCACTGTTCTTGTAATGACTAACCATACGAGTCGTATGGTGTAGGTATGGTTCTAGGGACCCTAGTCATACGTTGGATAGTGTGATATTGGCCAATTCCTATCCTTGGTATGGGAAGACTCCATACAAGTTATATGTTCATGATATGAGAAATATAGTGCCTAACCATACGTTGTCCAGTGTCAATCCTAGATGTTCAGCTTAAGGTACGACTTGAAGGATACTAGTCATATGGTGATGGTACGAGTCATGAAAATGGAGTCATAGGTTGGATAGAATATGGTTCCTAACTTTCTAATCAATTTACGAGTTGATGGTACCACTCGAATGATATAGATACGAGTTGAGAGGTCCAACTGTACCCTCCTACTTTCCTTTTACATCTTTTAAGCTAAGGGTATTTTAGATATTTCCCACCCCAATAACCTAATACCCCTTGTATTATAACACTATTTGTCCCTCATTCCATACTTTAGAAGATCAAAACACTCTCTAAATAATCTCTAAAAACCTTGTAGGATGATTGGGATAGATTTCTTCATGGTGGTCATCTAGAGACTTAAGGATCAAAATCTCTTCATGAACCTTTTAGACTAAGGTAACTTACTCCTCACTCTTTCTTAGTTCAATTAAAAGCATGTTTTAATGGATGATTTTCATGGTATTATTATGGTAATGTTTTGGTTTTGAAATATATGTTGGGAGTTTTCATTATTCTTGGTTGGATAATATTTTCCCATATTTTTTTATTATTTTCATGTTATAATTGTGGTTTGAACATGTTGTTTCATATGAATGGTCAATTTATACTTGGTTTTGGATTTGGAATCTATATGCCCATAAGGTGTTGTTAAAATGCCAATGAGAATGATTTTTGTCACATAGTTTGACTATTCTTGAAATCTTTGGATTGCATAATATGGTAATGAAACCCAAATTGGTTTGGTTGGTTTTAAATAGTTTGGAAAGGCCTTGGTGGCTATGACTTTGGTTTGATTGGAGGTCTTGTGGGGTACATGGGAATCCCCTAAGTATTGGCTGATATTTTCTGCAAGCTATAGTTGGTACGACAATTCCTCTTCATAATGCCTAGATAATTGACTCTTTGAATCAGTGGTTTGGTTATGTGCTAAATTATTTTAGTTGGTCAATAATGGCGGGTTGTGATATCTAACCATGAAGGTGTGAATCCGATGGGCGGACACTGAAAAATCATGTTTTCCTACATGAGGGTCAATCATGTTGACCATAAGCTTTTGCAGTACACGAGAATCCATAAAGCTATACTTGTATATAAGTATCATGAAGGGCGAAGGATACACGGGAATCCCCCGCTTATATTATATCTTTGGTTCGTGCGACTACATGCACTGGGCCTATTCCGGAAGATCCATTTAGCTTATGGGTTGATTATAATGGTAAGGCTATCCAACCCATTATAAAGGTTTTAAATTCATGCTAAACCCATTTCTCTTTCCCGATATGGTATATATGTATGTAATTACATATGGTTATCTATTTTTGTTTTGAATATTAGCATTGTTTTATCCTTACTCCTGAGTACATTCTAGTATTCATTCTACTAACCGTCTTTAGGCGTTGTATACCTACATGATGTTGGAGCTGACCATACTACTCTTTCTGCTCAGTAACTTTGATTCGGGGATAGCATAGAGTCAGACTGATGTTTTGAGCTTTAATGCTCCAAAACACTTAATTGACTTTTTACATTGTTTTTTTTAAATAGAAATTGGTTTTAGCTATGGTCGGGTGCATGTCCCAATTGGATTTTCTTTGTTTTTGGTTAGAGGCTTTGTGGGACTACTATGGGCATGGGTGGTGTCGATATTTGTATCAGCCTTGGTATTAGTATTGCTATTAGGTTTTGCACCGATTGGATATTTGATTAAGGTTGTTGAAATATGATTATTGTCTGTATTTAACTTCTTTGATTTAATATTATTCTATCTTGTTATTTGTTTGGAATTCATCCGACATAGGTTGTAGGGAAGTTTTCATTGAGTGTTGGGGGTAGTCTTTGGCCCAGGTTGGATTTGAGGCATCCGAAATGTCTAGGGACTTACTTGGGTTATGTCACATTTGTATCAAATCCTTAGATTTATCGTCAATTGGGATTCCACAAAGTCATGTCGAGTAGATTCTTTTTTAATGGTGTAAAGCATACCACACTCATAAGGGAGAGACTATAAGGCATTAAGGAATATTTTCCTTTCTTGTGTTCTATTTTAAAGTTGTAGAGTATAACGTCCTACAATCTTCTCTAATTCATGTTTGTTTGCTTTTAAGATCATGCCTTCTCTAAGATCTGAAGATCATAGAAACTCTTCTGTCCCACCTAAGGACAATATTGATGGAGCCCATTCTACTTATGGGATCCATACCTGTATAGGGGTTTAGTTCTTGATTGTCTTCTTAGAGTTTCATTGGTTCACTCTAGTCCTTCTCGAGCTCTCAGACTGAAGAGACGAACCCTAAGTTTCATCAGTCCATTTATATGTTGGTATAATATGTAGCTTCTTAGTCTGTACGGGGTATTCCTGTTACTCCATCTATAGAGGCCCCAAGGGTTAGCCAATTCCTAAGGTGGAATCTGCCGACCTTTACTAGTGTTAGGGTTAAGAAGGATCTTTAAGGTTTTCTTGATAAGTTGGAGAAAATTTTTCGTGTTATGCATGACACTAACGTGAAGTTCATAGAGTTCACCGCCTATCAGCTGAAAGATGAGGCATACCAATGGTACAAGGAATGGGATCACTCAAGGCGTGATGATGTTGAGTCATCTTTGTGGGATAATTTTTCTAACACTTTTCTTGACTGCTTCTTTCCTCAAGAGTTGAGGGAGGAAAAAACAGTAGAGTTTGTTCATCTAAAGCAAGGTAAGATGTAAGTCAGGGAATATGCCTTAAATTTTCTGCAGTTATCATGATATGCTCTGGAGTTAGTTTTTAGCATAAGATCTAGGGTGAGGAAGTTTTCTTTCAGGTTGTCCAAAGACTTAATTTTAGAGAGTAACTTTTCCTTATTGAACAAAGATATAGATATCTCCATGTTGGTAGTATATATGCAGCAGGTTGAGAAAGTAAAGAAGAAGCATGATGAGATATTAAAGAGGCAGGGCAAGAAGTCTAGATTTTCTCAGCGGGGTGGTGGCCAGTAACAGGGTGGCCAGGATGGTGGAAAGTGTCCTAAAAAGAAGTGGGGCAATTCTATGTCTTACTCGATAGCTAATTCTCCCTATCCAAATTCATTGGGTGATAGAAATTTCCATAGTGGTGACAACTATAGGGCAAAGGGTTCCTAATAAAAAGCTATTGGGCCTCAATAAGCTATATCATATCCTTCCTATAGGTTTTGTGGTAGATTGCTTTGGGGATCTGTGATAAGATAAGGGACAGGTGTTTCAATTACGATCAACCATGCCATATTCTTAGAAACTATCAAGTTTACCCATTGGGAAAATAAAATTTTAGTTATATATTCTTTAGCTCTGGCACCAAAGGGTGCACCAGCAGGCTCCGACACTGTCGGAACCATCTCTATGCCCTCACTACTCGACAGGAATTCAAGGCATCACCGATGTCATGGCTATTATATTGAAACTTATTACCCAGGATGTGTACTATTTACTTGATCTAGGGTTCATTCTTTCTTATGTGAATCTATTTGTGGTTGTGCATTTTAGTTTCGATCTCAAGTTTGTTTTGGACCCTTTATCTATTTCTACCATAGTAGGTGACTCTGTGATTGCTAAAGGGGTCTATAAGGGGTATATGGTATCTTTTGGTAATAAAGACACTATTGTGTTTTTTTTTAATTAGATATGGTAGATTTTGATGTCATATTAGGGATGGATTGGTTTCATTTGTGCTATGCTTCTCTAGATTATTGGACTCATAAGATTGTTTTTGAAATCCTTAATGAGCTAGTTATTAAGTGGGAGAGATGTTCCATATATCCTAAAAATAGGTTTATATCACATATTAGAGCTTGTAGATTAATCTCCAAGGGGTATTTTTGTTATCTAGTGCGGGTTAAAAATGCTAACTCATAGTGTCCTTCTTTGCAATCAGTCTCAGTAGTGAATGAATTTACTAAGGTCTTCCTTGTTGACCTTCCTGGTGTTACAACTAATAGAGAAATTTAGTTTGGAATTGATCTTGTTTTGGACACTCGTATGTCCTAAGCTGAGTTGAAGGAGCTTAAGGGGAAACTAAAGGATATTTTAGATAAGGGTTTCATCATTCCTAGTATGTCCTAGTAGGGTGTATTGATTCCTTTTGAGTGTGTATTGATTACCAAAAGTTGAATAAGGTGACGGCAAAGAATAAGTACCCTCTTCTAATAATTGATGATTTGTTTGATCAGTTGCAGGGCACTAGGTTTCTCTCCAGGATTGATCTTCAATTCAAGTATAATAAGTTAAAGATTAGGGAGGCAGATATTTTTAAGACTATCATCCATACCTGGTAGAGGTATTTTGAGTTTTTGGTTATATCTTTTGGGTTGACCATTGCCCCAGCGACATTCATAGATTTGATAAATAGGGTCTTCAATCAATTTTTGGACTTATTCATTATTGTGTTCATAAATGATATTTTGTTGTACTATAAGAGCTAGGGGGATCAAGATAATTACCTCTGTGTTATGTTATAGAGCCTGAAAGATCAGAGGTTGTATTCCAATTTTTATGAAATATGACTTCTGGTTAAATATTGTCACTTTTTTGGGGTCATATCATTTCTAGTGAAAGGATCATGGTATATCCACACAAAGTTACAGTGGTTAAGAAGTTTCCTAAACCCATTACTCCAACTAATATTTTGAACTTCTTGGGATTAGATAGTTACTATAGGAGATTCGTAAACTGTGTCTCTTCTATATATTCCCCCTTGACTAAGTTGACTTAGAAAAAGGTAAAACTCTTGAAGTTTGACACTTGTGAGGGTAGTTTTGACAAGTTGAAGGATAAGATGACTTTTGCTCTAGTTTTGCATTTACCTAAACGCACTGATGGATTTGTGGTTTATTATGATATGTCCCATGTGGGGCTTAGTTAAGTTATGATGCAGCATGGCAGGGAAATAGCTAATGCCTCTAAGCAGTTAAAGGTGCATGAGAGGAATTATCCAAGACTTGGAGTTGTTAGTTGTAGTGTTCTCGTTGAAATATGATGTCATTATTTGTATGGGGTTCATATGGAAATTATTTCTTATCATAAAAGTGTTCAGTATGTGTTTACTTAGAAAGAGCTTAACCTCAGGCAATTGAGATGTCTTGAGCTACTCAAAGATTATGCAATGAGTCTTTACTACCATCTAGGTAAAGCTAATGTGCTTACTGATGCTTATAGCCAGTTATCCATGGGGTGTCTAGCTCATATGGATAAGGAGAAGGGGGAGATGGTGAAGTACATTTTTTGTTTGGCTAACCTTAAAGTTCCTCTCTTAGACTCTAAGAAGGGTGGTATATTTATATAGGAGGTGGTGTAGTCATCTTTTGGTGATAAAATCAATTAAAATAGATGTTAGAGCTTGTCTTGATGAGGATTAAGTTTTATGTAGGTGGGCAAAAGGTGATGTCCTTCATAATTAGTGGTGTGGTACCATGCGGTACCACTAGAGGTAATGTGTTATCGATGTCAAAGGTTTGAGAGAGAGGATCTTAGATGAGGTGCATAAGTCACGCTATGTTGTTCATCCTAGTTAGACGAAGATATATCAAGTCATGAAGGACATATATTGGTGGAACAATATGAAGAGGGATGTTGCAAATTTTGTATCTAAGTACATGGTATGTCAACAAGTGAAAGTTCTCCATGAGGCACGAAGGATTATATCAATAAATTGAGTTGCTTGTATAGAAGTGGGAAGTGAATAATATGGATTTGGTTATCTGATGTTGAGCTTATTTACACGCCTAAACACCATAATTTACCCATGCTATAGCTAAGTTTTGTGGATAAAATATATAATTCCTGCACTTTTAGTCCATTTTCCTGTAAGTGAGCTAACCTATGTGATTAGCATGTTTTTCAGGTATTAACGATGAAGATTTCAGCACTTTGTGGACCTTTGGGCAGCAAAGGAAAACTTCACGTAAGAAGGAAGGCAACTTTTGGAAGCTTGTGGACTGAATTTGATGCATGGAAAATCTGTCCCGAGCAAAATCAGTATTTCTTAATACTTTGGGGTGCATCAGTAACCTAGTAGGACTAGGACAAGGATGTTATAAAAACCTTATTTGCTGAATTTTTCAGCATCGATTGAGTTATTATTCATTCGAATTTTGCTCCTAATTCACATTACAGATTCTGTAGTTTTAAGACAGAGAAAACTCGGCTCTCTTGAAGAACGGCATAAGGGCAAAACGTCAACGCTTCTTGACGCTACAACCATCCCCATCGCCAAGATTATTCTAGCTTTGGTATGATGATGATGTCTATTGTGATCTCCGTTATAATCATGAATAGCTAAACTTCTCTGTTAGGGTTATGGAAGTCTTATGAGATACTATCTATTACTATAAGTTTATGAATTCTTTATATGTATGCTACTTATATCATTACGCTCTTCATTTTAGTTACATTCTTATGGTTGCAAACATAGAGAATATGACAGTATAGCATTGACTTGTTCCAGAGAAAATTTACATGTCTGGAAAAGAGAGTATCACAAGGAAATGGGGCTACCAACCCCTGTTTACACGTTAATGCCTTAACCGGATTAACTTTCTTGAAGAATTTGTATCGTTAGTTATACACTTTAGGCTCGAGAGAGTTAAAGTGAAATAACCCTTGATGGTTGAGAAACACTAGGATTTACCATTAGAATACGAATCTCAATAAGTGCATGCATGTCTTAATTCCGCATTACTCATAGTTAATAGATACGTAGAACTCATAAGATGGACATAACCCTTACTTATTATTCTCTGTGATTAAATCATACTAAAAAAAGCAGTTCATTGTTACTTTGATAGCATTAATTCACGCCATAATCCAATCTCCCCTTTCCGTGGAATTTTCAACCAACAGTCTACTAATAGTTGCAACACTTAGTGACCAAGTTTTCCCTGTGGGATTCGACACCCAACCCAGTGGGGTTCTATATTTGACAGCGACCGCTTACACTCTTACGAGAGCTGTAGTTTGGGCTTTATCAAATTTTGGCGCCTTTGCCGGGAATATGATTTCAACTAAGTTTGTAATAGTTACTAGACCCTTTGGTCAAAGATTCTTGAATTTTACCTTTCATTTGTTGTTTTTGTTTTATTCAGGTTTTGTTCAGTGCATGCCTAATACTCGAAGTTTGGGTCAGCCATTATTACCCATAAACCCTGAACCGCAACTTATTGGCAGTATGGAGGCGCAATGAGACATTGAAAGAAGGGCTACTCAACAGGAGCAGGCTAGATTAGCTGCGTTGGCAGCTGCTCAAGTGCATCAATAGAATATCGATAACCCAGGTCGTGCAACAAATCCAGATGATGAGGACCTGGGTGATGATAAGTTACTGAATCCTAAGTGTACTGATGAGGTGGCGCACCTATGCATAGGATAGATCGTCAAGCAAGGATGAGACCCGACCACCGAGCTGTGCAGGTTCATTTTAAGGACGATGATGACGATCTGGATGGAGATGGTTCCACTGGGGCTATTATTTCTCTGCCCTTGGCACCTGGAGCCAAGTTCAATATCATTAGCACCATGATTCAACTATTACAGCTCAAGGGGTTATTTGGTAGACTTGTAGGCGATGATCCAAATATGCATCTGATCAATTTTATCTCTACATGTAAGTCATTCGACAATCAAGGAGTTGGACAAAATGCAATTCGGTTGTGCTTATTTCCATTGTCTCTATATGGGGAGGCAACTCTATGGTTGAATGGGCTAACTCCTGATTCTATTACTAATTGGAGACAATTGAAAGACGCTTTCCTAGAAAGATTCTTTCCGTCATCCAAGAGAGCACAGTTGAGAGATGAGATGAGTAATTTTCGACAGCTTCCAACTGAAGCTCTCCATGAAACATGGGAGAGGTTCAAGAAGAAGCATATGCGGTGCCCAAATCATCATATGACCAATGTCCACTTGATGGAGATATTATACAGGTCTTTGAATTCGGTGACTAAGCCAGTGGTTGATAATGCTGCAGGAGGGTCATCCATGGACATTAATTTTATTTAGGCAAGTGATATGCTAGATCGTATGACAAAGCAGAGTAGAGCTTGGCATACCAGGGATTCTGAGGTAGCAAGCTCTACTGTATCTATTGGCATGACTGCAGAACAAAGGTAAAGAGAGGAGAAACGTGATCAAGATATGGCGCACATGAAAACACAGATGGATCTTCTTACCATGCATTTATTATCATGAAAGACCGAAAAAGTCAAGGCTGTCGTATCACAGGGACGAGATGAATCCGATTCTGAGGAAGAGGCAAACTACTTGAATAATCAGGGGGGTTTCTGAGGCAATTCCTATGAAAACCAAGGTCGGAACTATTATGATAAATCCGTATACAGGGATCGTGATAAAGGAAGTTGGAAGAATAAGACTGACAAGAGTGGTTTGTATGTTCCTCCTGGAAATTGTGAGGCTGTGGCATTTGGCTCTGGAAAGATGTCCATGGAAGATATGATGGCTAAGCTGTTGAAAGGAGTAAAGGAAACCAACATGGGAGTAGCTGAGGTAAAGAACGATTTGTCCTCATTAAATCAACTGGTTGACTCACATTCTACTGCAATAAAACAGCTGGAATAACAAATGAGTCAACTATCAGCGGCATTTAATCAAAAAAAGACTGTCACCTTACCTAGTGACACTGTGCAAAATCCAAGGAATGATGGATCATGTATGGCTATTACTACCAGGAGTGGTAAGGTGTTGGAAAATCCATCCAAGGGCAAGCAGGTGGTTGATGATATAGCAGATAATGTTATTGATGCATAATGTAAAGATGCCGAAGAAGCTGAAAAGAGTGTTCATGACATCACCCCTAGACGTCTACAACATGAAAAGATTGATAATCAAAAGCAAGATAAAAAGGAAGCGGTGGAGAAAACTATCCCTCTTCCACCACCACCTTTTCCTCAGAGACTGAAGAAGAAAGCAAATGATACCAGGTTCAGTAAATTTATGACTATGTTGAAGCAGCTAACTATTAACGTTCCTTTGGTAGAGGCGCTGGAACAGATGCCTGGGTATGCGAAATTCATGAAGGACCTTTTGACAAAGAAGCGGGCAGCAAGTTATGAGTTGGCAGACAATGTTCATCATTGCAGTGCAATCGCGACAAGATCGGTAGTTCAAAAAAAGGCAGATCCTGGTTCTTTCACTATTCCTTGCACTGTTGGATCTTTGGATTTTTCCAAGGCATTATACGATTTGGGGGCTATCATCAATTTGATGCCGCTATCCGTCTACAGAAAGTTGGGGTTGGTCGATCCTACACCAACCAATATGCAGCTCGTGATGGTAGATAGGTCGGTAAAAGAACCTATTATTGGTGAAGGTTTCTTTCTTCATTTTTCCTGCGGACATTGTTATTTTAGATTGTGAGGTGGACTCTGAAGTTCCCATAATCTTGTGGCGTCCTTTCCTTGCAACAGGAAGTGTGCTTATTGATTTAAGAGCTAATGAGCTTTTATTCTGGATGAATGACAAAGTGGTCCAGTTTGATGTATGCAAATCAATGAAGCAGCCCAAAGATATGAATGTGTTCTCTGTAGCTGATGTGTACTATAACGATGAGAAAGAATTATCTGTAGGGAAGCAGCTTATTGTTGAGCCATTGGCTGCTGTGCTAATGAATTTTGAGCGTGAGGATGTTGAAAATTATGAAGAAACTATTTGTGCTCTAACAGGAATAGGGTCATATTCTCATGCTCCTAAAAAGCTGGACCTTCATCTCAAAAATCAACCTTCACCACCAGCGAAACCATCCATTGAAGAGCCACCAATGTTAGAATTGAAGGAGCTGCCCAGTTATCTAAAGTATGCATTCTTGGGAAGTGGAAACACACTTCCAGTTATTGTTGCGGTAGATTTGAGTGAGCAGCAAATTGCAGCTCTCATCTCTGTTCGGAGGAGATACAAGAGAGCCATCGGTTGGACTATCGCTGATATTATTAGTATCCCCCCTGCGATATTTATGCACAAGATTCATCTCGAAGAAGATTGCATGCCCATAATTAAGCATCAGCGTCGTCTGAATCCATTCAGAAAATGATGCACCATATATCTTGATGAAGTCTAAGTAATCGAGATAACTATGTCATGCCGTGACTATAAATCAAGCGCTACATGGGAGGCAACCCATCGTTTTTAATCATTTTGTTTTCCTAAGAGGTTGTTTTGTTAAATGAAAATCCAAAAAGAAGAGTCGAGCCACAACCAAAACTAAGGCGCTTGGTGGGATGCAACCCATCGTCCTAATCATTTTTGTTATTTTTGAGTAAGTGAAGGTGCAAGATGTATAAAGTACGAGATTGGTCGCAAATTTTGATTTGGAAGTGTTCCATGTTAAAGGTGGTATGTTAGGAATGAAGGATCAAAGGCTATCGGTTAGGCATTGCCTATACAAAACTAGGCAATGGTAAAGGCAAGGCCTACACAAATCTAGGCAACGGACAAGGCAAGGCCTATGCTATGGACTATGTTCTCTGAATCGACTAGGCTATAGCATAGGCGCCGCCTATGCTCAAATAGCCAAAGCATAAGGCGCTGCCTATGCCATTGCCTTTGCTCTCTGAATCAACAAGGCTATAGCATAGGCGCCGCCT
The DNA here is from genome assembly GCA_030864225.1 of Capsicum baccatum var. pendulum. Taxonomy (NCBI): domain Eukaryota; kingdom Viridiplantae; phylum Streptophyta; class Magnoliopsida; order Solanales; family Solanaceae; genus Capsicum; species Capsicum baccatum. The sequence goes on from CM061559.1 coordinate 142,884,879, forward strand.
ATGATCAACTAGGCGATAGCATAGGCGCCACCTTTGCCCAACTAGGCAAAGCATTAGGCGCCGCCTATGCCAAGCATAGGCAAACATTAGGCGTCGCCTACTTATGGTTTTTGGTCTCCTAACCCGATTTTACATGGGTCAAACCCAACCCAAGGCTTGGTCTATAAATAGAACTTTAACCTTAGAACAAAATCACATTGTTTGCTCAGCCTAGGCGCCGCCTAAGCTTCCCAAATCTCTCAAAACATTTCTTTTTGCTCATCTAACCTTGCAATATCATCTTCCAAATCCATCACCAAGTAAGTTCTTCTTTTATATTCCGTAGTTGTTACAATACTACGCTTATAATGGTATTTTAGATTTTAAAGTGGTGTTGATGATTAGAATGTGGTTGATTTGTTATGATACATCTAGTTGAGTGAAAGAATATGTGTGGGTGTTCTTGACTTGGTTCCGACTTGTATTTGATTTTGATACACTGTCATACTTTTGCGGAATCGACATGGTGAAGTTAATTGCATAATCTTCAATATTGAAAGCTTGAATGTTTGAATGACTCATTCATCGAGATAAAGATCATGATTGAAAACAAGCATGAGATGTTGTGATTATTTCTATGCCATAACTTGATACGATTTCTATGTAGTAGTCTTGTACAAAAGGTGCATTAATCCAAACATGAAAGTATAGTCAAGATTACATAAAATAGAGTTGGAAAGGATAGTTAAGATGACATGAAAGTATGACTGTGATGAACATATTGTTGGAACATATAGCCTATATATATGTCGATGAAGTCTGAGTAATCGACATCACTCACTTAATTAGTGTGTACCTACAAATTAAGTCTAGGGTGGTGCCACTACTGTTTGTTTATTGATTAAATCTTTTGAGATGACCTAACATGAATCTATTTTAATCTCAGGTAGAATGGCACCAAAAAGACGACAAGGGAAAGAAAAAGTGTCTACCTCGCAGAAAGGTCAGAAAAGGGGAAGAAAAGAGCAACTTGAATCCTTCTCACTGCAAATACCTCAACGCACTTACAGGATAAAGTGGGTCCTAGAGGTGGAAGGAAAGGAGTGGTACAAGAACAACAAAGTGAAAAAATATGTTCACGTGGAGTTGATACAAAAGGAAAGTCTAGCGAAGAGAGAACCTCGCATTTTGGCTAAAATCATGGCGCTAAATCTTGATTTCATTTTTCAAGATATGGGAGAATGCAATAATGATCTAACACGAGAGTTCTAGGCCAATTGGTCCCTAAAGACTACCGGAAGTGAAGTGAAGATTCGGGGCCAAGTCTTGCAATTGAATGCGGAGTTTTTCAACGCTTTTCTAGGTTTTCCATCTATATATCCATCACCACTCCAGGAGCATTATAACATACCTCCGTACAGGGCAATCAGACACACACTGTGTGGAACTAGATCAATGGCACGTTGGAATCGTCACAAGGATACCGGTCGACACAATACCTTCCCGTATGCTTCCCTAAACAGAAAAGCTCGCATATGGTTGAGAATAGTCAACTCTTGCCTCATTCCTGGGACATAGTACACAAAGATCACACGTGATAGAGTATTCTTGGTGTACACTCTGATGACTAATATTCCCATCAACATTGGTGTGGTTATACAATCATCAATGCATAAGGCTAGGCTGCACAAGAGGTCCGATTTCAGCTTTGGCAATTTGTTGACTGCGATATTGAGGAAGGAGCACATTGAAGAGGAACCTACATATCATAAGCTTTTGGACAACCCGAAGAAGGTTGATCTGACAAAGGTTAAAGATCCTGAAACTGGGCATGGCGTCAACCTGACCACTGCAGAAAGACATGCTCGGGTTGAAAGTTTCTTTTGCCATCTATATGGCATGACTCAATTTACCATGATGTTTGGGGGTCGAATTCCGACTTATGCAGAGCTCCAGTAGTTGGATTACGACTACCCGATGAATGAGCATGCACGGGGTTTGTGCGGAGTAGGGGTACATTTTGAGGAACCTCTAGATGATGGCGTGTCGACTGATAATGATCGCCGAATGCCAGACTCAGACATGGAGGAGAACTCTGATGATGATTTCAATGCAGGGGGTATGACCCCAGACATAGAGGAGGAGTTCGACTAATCAAGTTTTCCTTATTTATTTTCCACTGAGGGCAGTGTGTCCTATCTATGTGTGGGGTGCTGGTATTTGTATGCTGTACCTTTTTACCTACATTTATTTATTCTTGTTTGTTTTGAATTAGTCATAATTAGTTAGTTAAATTTTAGATTTTTTAGTTTTTTCATGAAATTGTTCTGATAGGCGGCATGGTATTATGACAAGAGTTTGTGCTAAAATCATTACTATTGAGACATTTAGGCTCTAAGTGTGACTCACTGTGTGATAAGTGTGTGGTTTAATTCATTCATCTGTTGGGTCAAGAGTCTATACTTCTGTGTGTAAGGTTGTAGTATATTCTGTGTTGCGACTGATGCTAGAACTTGCCTGGTGTGTGTGTAAAGCGAAATAAAGAGTGTGAGTTGAGGAGATGATTTAGGCATTTCTTTGGCAGCCTGTGATTGTTTACCTTTATTCTTTTTACCTACCTGTGTACATTATCCTAGTTGACCCCCTTTAAGCCTTTAGCCATTTTCTTTGACAACCTCATATGTAGCCTAATCCATTTTTTTCAAGACCATAATTTGATCCAAATTCCTAAGCACTTTAAATTGTAGAGTCATGTGACAAAATAAGAGGAAATTGGTTGAGAGTGATGCCTCAGAGTATATTGGTACTTAAAATTATTGTGAAAAAGAGTGGCTATCATAGAGGTGTTTTATATAAATATATATATATAATAAATAATAATAGTAATAATAATAATAAGAGAGTTGTATATTCTCATCTTTGTGTTTATAATTGAATAACAAAATAGGTGAAAAGGGGTGTTACTTGAAAAGAAAGGTAGAAAGGTTGTTAAAAGATAGTGCGAATGGCATAATGTGATGTATTAAAGCGCTAAGGGAACATAGTCACTATTTCTGGCCAAAATAGTCCTACCTGTCCCTTAGCCTACATTACAACCTGTAAAGACCGATTTGATCCTAAGCTTAGCATTCTGATATTAGTGGAGCATTACACTAAGGGCAAGCCTATGGTCATCAGTTGCAACATATGAATTCTTTGTGAGAGAGAGAGCAAGGAGAGTCTTGTTCCCATGTTTCGAAAAATGAAAACTTGTGAGTGATTATGGGTGATATCTTGTGTGAGACACACATGGTTGATGAGTTTTGGGTAGTGTTATAGTATTCTTTGTGGCTTAACTTGTGGATACGAATTAACCATCATCACGAGTCTATGTTGGAGGCTGAATTGTTTCTAGTAGGGATCAAGAAAACTACTCTTTGTTAATGATTGTCGTTCATGTCTTATTGAACATTTTGTGTTGTTACTGTGAAATTCTAAGTAGATGTTTGCATGGACGTAATATTTTGTTCGAGGACGAACAAAGCTTTAAGTGTGGGGTGGTGATGTTGAGCGTATTTACACGCCTAAACACCATAATTTACCCATGTTATAGCTATTTTTTTAGGATAAAATATATAATTTCTGCACTTTTAGTCCATTTTCCTGTAAGTGAGCTAACCTATGTGATTAGCATATTTTTCAGGTATTAACGATGAAGATTTCAGCACTTTGTGGACCTTTGGGAAGCAAAGGAAAACTTCATGTAAGAAGGAAGGCAACTTTTGAAAACTTGTGGACTGAATGTGATGCATGGAAAATCTGTCCCGGGCAAAATCAGTATTTCTTAATACTTAGGGGTGCGACAGTAACCTAGTAGGACTAGGACAAGGATGTTATAACAACCTTATTTGCTGAATTTTTCAGCATCCATTGGGTTATTATTCTTTCAACTTTTGCTCCTTATTCACATTACAGATTCTGTAGTTTTAAGACAGAGAAAACTCGGCTCTCTTAAAGAATGGCATAAGGGCAAAACGTCAACCCTTCTTGACGCTATAACCATCCCCATCGCCAAGATAATTCTAGCTTTGGTATGATGATGATGTCTATTGTGATCTCCGTTATAATCATGAATAGCTAAACTTCTCTGTTAGGGTTATGGAAGTCTTATGAGATACTATCTATTACTATGAGTTTGTGAATTCTTCATATGTAAGCTACTTATATCATTACTCTCTTCATTTTAATTACATTCTTATGGTTGCAAACATAGAGAATAAGCCAGTATAGCATTAACTTGTTCGAGAGAAAATTTACATGTCTGGAAAAGAGAGTATCACAAGGAAATAGGGCTACCAACCCTTGTTTACATGTTAATGCCTTAACCGGATTAACTTTGTTGGAAAATTTGTACCGTTATTTATACACTTTAAGCTCGAGAGAGTTAAAGTGAAATAATCTTTGATGGTTGAGAAACACCAGGATTTACCATTAGAATACGAATCTCTATAAGTGCATGCATGTCTAAATTCCGCATTACTCATAGTTAATACATACGTAGGACTCATAAGATGGACATAACCCTAACTTATTATTCTCTGTTATTAAATCTTACTAAACAAAGCAGTTCATTGTTACTTTGATAACATTAATTCACTCCATAATCCAATCCCCCCTTTCCGTGAAATTTTCAACCAACAGTCTACTAATAGTTGCAACACTTTTTGACCAAGTATTCCCTGTGGGATTCGACACCCAACCCAGTTGGGTTCTATATTTGGCTGCGACCGCTTACACTCTTACGAGAGCTGTAGTTTGGGTGTTATCATTATCAGACTTCCTCGATCTCAAATATTTTCATTTGGTTTGGGTCATCGTGGATAGGATGGAAAATTCCGCACACTTTTTGCCAATAAGGACTAACTTCTCAACTGGGGATTAACCGAGGTCATATTTCCATGACATTTTGAAGTTGATGGGGTAAATATTTCTATCATCTCAGATCATTGTATATAGATTTCATAAATCTTTTGGCAGTTATTTTAGAAAGGTTTGGGGACCAAGGTGAGCCTTTGTACTATTTTTCACCCGTAGTCAGATGGGTAAGTGGAGAGAATTATTCAGATATTAGAGAATATGCTTCATGCTTACATGATTTACTATGGTGGTCGTTGGGTGGAGCATTTTACTTTTATAGAGTTTGCTTATAATAATATCTAACACTCTAGCATTTGGATGGTTCCATTTGAAGCTTTGTACGATAGGAGGTGTATGTCTCCTATTGGGTAGTTCAAGGTTGGTGAGGAAGAGATGATTGGTACAAATTTAGTTCACAAAGACATGGAAAATGGTAAGCCAATTTGGAATAGTCTTAAGACTTCCCAAATTTGCCAAAAATCCTATGTCGGCGTGAGTCAAAGAAAGTTAGAGTTTAAGGTTGGGGATAAGGGTTTCTTGAAACTGTTTCCCATGAAGGGAGTGATGTGGTTTGGGAAGAAGGGGCAGCTTAATCCCCGATATATTGGTCTCTAGCTGGTTAAGATAAGGGTTAGCAATGTTGTATATAGGTTGGATTTGCCTTCTAGTTTGATCTCCATTCATCGAGTATTCCATGTTTCTATATTAAGAAAGTGTATGGGTGCTCTGTCGTAATTTGTGCCAATCAAGGATATTGGTATTTCAGATTCTCTGTCTTATAAGGAGGTCCTGCTGGAAATCTTAGATTGGTAGGTTCATCTGTTGTGGACCAAGGATGAGGCCTTAGTAAAGGTTCTATAGTAGGATCACAAGGTTGAAGAGGCTTCTTGGGAAGCTAAAAAGGACATGATGTCCAAGTATCCGTTCATGTTTTCTTCTCCAAAAATTCTTATGGAAGGTATGTGCTCTTCAAAAATCTTTGTTTTCTTACTTAGTTAAGGAAAGATTGATTTCTTTGCATCTTTGGTTTCTAACATAGTTAAAGGTCAGAATAGAGGTGTTGGGATGTAAATCATGTGTGTACTGCCTTGTTCCATCATCCGAGGACAAATGATCCCTATTGGGAGAGTTGAAACACCCTGAATTTTGGCCCTTAGAAATTTCCTAAGCTTTGATCACACTATTCTTCTAACGGCCAACCATACGAGTCGTATGGTATGGGTATAGTTTTAGGGACCCTAGTTGTATATTGGGTAGTGTGTTGTTCTCCAAGTTTTGTCCTTGGCACGAGAAGACTCCATACGAGTTTTATTTTCATAAAATAAGAAGTAATGTGCCCAATTGTATCTTGTCCATTGCCTAGCCTAGATGTCCTGATTAGGGTATGACTTAAAGCATTTTTTCTAAATTATATGGATTTTACTTATAATAGACCAAATTATTACAAAAATAGGCCAACCCATCAAAAATTTTCAATGGATTTGGCCTATTAAATTCGGACCAACAAAATTAAACCCGACCTAATCCCTCTATGTCAATTCATAAATAAATGTCCCTAGGGTTTCTAAATGGTTTTTTGTTGTCTTTACCGCTATTTGAGCTTCTTCCTAGTGAAACTCTATGATGTTGGTGACTTTCAACTCTCAATTCTTAATGTTGGACCTCTGGATCATTAACTCCTTGCCTAAGATGTCGATGATTCCTACAATTATCAGTTTGGTAAAGTAAGAATTTTACCTTAATGTCTACTTACCTCCATCTATTTATCTCCATGCTCTTTCTCAGATGTGTTCTGCTGTAGAAGGGATGGTTCTTTTTTTTTCGAGCTTAAATGAGGGTTTTAGGTCCCTGAGTCAGATTGCATATCCAAGTAAGTCCTAGTTCTTGCTTTTTTTTACTGTTGTTCCTTATAAAATTCCCTTATTATGACATTGTTGACAGATGTGGAAGGGCAGGATATAAAGGATGCTTGTACCTGCCATTCTTCTAATTGTATTCTGCTTCTCAACTGTATTGGTTAGGTCAAACTTACTCGACGCTCCCCCTTTACTTGAAGTCTACTTTTAATGGCTGAATCTGTATAGGCTAAATAGCTTTTGACATTTGTGATTTCCCTTCTGGGTTGTAAATAGGTAGCTGTAAGCTGCTTTAGCTTTGTTGGCTATAATTATAGCCCTCATCCTCTTCATCCTTTTTTAGTGACAATCGTATGTATTGACACTGTAACTTATCACTGTTAAGAGTTTTCTTACCTTTGACTTGTAGCTACTTAAATGTCATCTTGAGTGCTCCATTATCAATTGTTATGTTTGCTAAATGATCTGCCAACCGATTCCCCTCCCTTAAAATGTGCTAAAATTTTACTTGGTTATCTTGTAAAATATCTTTGATATGCTCAACATAATCAACCATATTCCATGGGTACTCCCACTCTTTGGTTAAAATCTTCAGCATAATAAGAGAATTTTCTTAAAAGATTAACTTATTATGTTTGGAAAGCTTACAATGGATTATTGCTTGGATCATAGCATATGCTTTAGCCTCTATGTTAGTGGTATCTGTAATCTGTGCACCCTGTGCATACCTTAGATCTCCCTTTTCATCTCTCAAACAAAAAGCATTAGAACTGATCCCTGGATTACCCCTAGAAGCTCCATCTGTATTTTACTTCAACCAACCCTCTTCTGAAATTTCCCATTAAACCTTTGTCAGCTTGATTGTAGGTCTCTTTTGTTGTAGTTGTTGATGAATCTCTAGCCACATAGAAGGGAAAACTTGTCTCGGATTCCTCACTTTAGGTAACAGACCAATATCTTTATCAATATTGTATATTACTTTATGAGTTGATAAATATTTCCCTTCATGTTTTGCATGGTTTCTTCTTCTCCACAACTCCCATAAGATAATTATAGGAATTGACTGATAGTATTCCACCAGTAGTTAATGAGTTCTCTTAGACTGGCTCCTTGCATAGTGATACCTGCACAATTACAAAAATAGGACCAAGTCCTGTTAGCAGTTCCTTATTTCAAAAACACACATGAAATAGTTTCTTTATCAGGTTGTGAACAACATCAATATATAGTAGGTCCTTCTACTCCCCATCTTCTCAAGTTATCATCAATAGGAACTTTCCCTTTCCAAAATCTCCACATTAAGAATGCTATCTTAAAAGGTAAACCTTTCACCCAAATATTTCTATAAACAACAATATTCTCCTACCTTTGCGTGATATAATTAATGGTTGACTTGATAGTGAATATACCATTTGACTCCAACATCCATATTGGATTGTCTTCTCCCTTTCTATCAGCTGGAATTCTAATGGATTCCTTGATATAATCTGTAACTTCTTGAGAAAATAGTTGATACATCAGCTGTGCATTATGAATTAAGTCCTTTTCCTGTTGGTATTGATTGTCCCATTCCCTTGAATTATGCAAAAGTGTATAAAAATCCCCCTCCCTTGTCTAGTTATCTAACCACATATTAGAATTTTCTTTCATTATTATCCAAAAATTTTGATGCTCCACCAAGTCCGTTGCCTGTAACATCTTTTTCCATACTTGACATCCAGCACCCGTTTTCCACTCTATCTCATTTGGATGTTTATTTCTACAATACTTATTTTGTATGTATCTTCTACAAATAGAGTCTTTGGTTTTAAAGTTCCACCATAGCTTGCAGAATAAAGCCATTGACATATCTTTGATGTTCCTAAACCCTAAACCTCTTTGTTCCTCAAGGAAATAACCTACTGCATATATTTGTACTCTAAAAGAAATGAGCTAACTTTCTTCGAATTGTATTGAGTATATTTAAAAGAGGGTTCATGATAGATAAAAAATGGAGTGGTATACTCTGTAGGACATGTTTGATCAGTATAGCTCTTCCCCTATAAGATAGAAGCTTCCCTTTCCAACCTTGCATTTTTCCACTAATTCTGCTCATCATAGCTTGATAGTAATCTTTTTTCTTTCTCATATAAAAATTTGGGCAACCCAAATAAGTGAATAGGAAGTCCTTTCTCATAATTTGAGTAACCACTTCAGCCAATACCACCACTCCTTGAGGTACACTTATGTAAATATAAGGAGCTTTTCTCCTAATTGACTTTATGTCCTGACACTTTTTCATATTTCTCAAGTGTATCGTATCACTTTTTACATTTTTTGTAAATCTGCTTTGAATAAGATTATCATGTCACCAGCAAAGGCAAATTGATTTACTCTAGTACTTCTTCTAGGCATTCCAAATAGTTTAAACTTTTTAAAAGCCATAAAAGGCTTTAAAGCTCTTGACATCACTGTAAGAATAAATAGTGTAGGAGATAGAGGATCTCCTTATTTCAAACCTTTTAAGGATTTGAAAAAAACCATTCAGCTGTCTATATAATAGAATAGAATACTAGTTGTTTCCAACTTTTCTGAACACCATATCAATTATAAATTCCCCAAATCCCACCTTCCTCATTACGTTAGTAAGAAAAATCCAGTCAACTCTATCATATGCTTTCATCATTTCTATCTTCATTACCAGATTAGGACTCCTACTCCTTTTCCTAATATCTGTTATTATTTCCTGAACCATCAGGATGTTCTCGACAATGCTTCTTCCCTGAACAAAACCTGCATTCTCCTATAAAATAATATAAGATAAAACCTTCTTAATTCTCTCATAACTAATTCTAGAAAAAAATTTGTTCCAAAAATTACTCAAGGATATGGGTCTCACATCAGAAAATATATTCACCACTAGCTTCTTGGGTAATGATACCAAGTTTGTATGTGTCATAAAATTTGCTAATTCAAACCCACAAAATAAATCTATGATAATTTTATTAATATCTTAACCTATAATATCCATGGCATCCTAAAAGAATGTTAGTGTCATACCATCAGGCCCTCCTGCACTATTCCTATTCAAACATATGACAGCCTCCTTAACTTCCTGAATCTCAGGTATCCTATTCATATCTGCATTCGATTCAGAAGTCATTATAGTAGGCAATTCATTTATCATGTAAAAGTCCAGTATTTCTTCTTTTTTAGTAAACTGTCACAGGAAGAAACTAACAGCTTTCTCTGCTATATCTGTCTAATTTTCCATTCATACCCCATCATCATTTTGAATTCTTGTAATTTTCAATCTACTTCTTCTTCCTTTCACCACAACATGGAAAAATTTAGTGTTTCTTTCCCCATTTTTAAGCCATTCCAAACCTACTTTCAACCTCTAAAAATTTAGGGTATGACTTAAAGGATACTAGTCTTATGGTGATTGTACGAGTTAGGCTAAGGGAATGGTATGTTGGACAGAATGTGGTGCCCAACTTTCTGATCAAGTTACAAGTTGAGGGTATCACTCATATGATGGAGATACGAGTTGAGGGTTCCAACTATACCCTCCTGCATTCTTCTTACATCTTTTAAGTTGAGGCTATTTTGGATATTTCCCACCCTAATACCGTAATACCCCCATGTCTTATAAGACTATTTGGTCCTTCGTTCCACTTTTTAGAAGACTATCTAAAACATTCTCAAAAAGATTGGGCTATGGATTCTTCAAGATAGTCTTATAAAGGCTTAAGGATCAAAATCTCTTGGTGAGTCTTCGTGCATGTTACTCTTCCCTTATTATTCGTTAAACTAAAACCATGTTTTAAAGGATGGTTTTTATGGTATTATTATGGTAATGTTTTTGTTTTGAAATATATGTTGGGGGTTTTCGTTGTTCTTGGTTGGATAATATTTTCCCATATTTTTCTTATTATTTTCATGTTATAATTTTGGTTAGAACATATGGTTCCGTGGGAATGGTCAATTGATACTTGATTTTGGTTTTGGAAACTATATGCCCTCAATATGTTTGTTAAAATTCCACTGAGAATGATTATTTTTACATAGTTTGACTAATGTTGAAATCTTTGCATTGTATAAGATGTTAAAGGAAACTAAATTGGTTTGGTTGATTTTAAATGGTTTGAAAAGGCCTTGCTAGCCGTGACTTTGGTTTAATTAGAGGTCTTGTGAAGTACATGGTAATCCCATAAGTATTGGCTAAGGACATTGCTTGCAAGCTGCAGTAGGTATAATGATACCTCTTCATAATGCCTTGATAATTGACTCCTGAAATTAGTGGTTTGGTTATGTACTAAACTTTTTTAATTAGGTAGTAAGGGAGGCTTAAGAGACCTAACCATGAAGGTGTGAGTCCGCTAGAAGGACACTGAAAACTCATGTTTGCTGACATGAGGGTTGGTCAAGGTGACCAGATGCTTATGGGGTACATGGAAATCCCTCAAGCTATGAATATATACAAATATCATAGAGGGTGAAGAGTACACAAGAATCCCTGACCCCTATGATATATTTAGTTTGTGCAGCTGCACGTACTGGGGCCCATTCAAGGGGTAACACTGCACCATATAGCCCGTGGGTAGATTATGATAGTTACTCTATAAAATCAAGGTTAAAGGTTTTAAATGCATGCTAAACCCAATTTTCTTTCCTAGCATGGTATATATATAAATATATATATATATATATATATATATATATATATGAATGTATGAATGTAATTGCATATGGTTATCTACTTTGTTTTTGAATAATGGCATTAGTTTATCCTTATTCCTAAGTACATGCTAGCGTTCATTCTGCTAACTATCTTTATGCACTGTATCTCCAAACAAGGCATCAATCAGCCATTCTACTCCTCCTGATAGTGACTTGGATTTGAGGATATCATAGTGTTAGACTGAAGTAGTGACCTTTCATACTCCGAAAGACATTATTTCATGCTATGGACATCTTTTCATTATTTTTTTTCTTGGACTTTAGTTTTGGCTATGGTCATGGGAATGTCCTGACTGGATGTTCTTTATTTATTATTAGAGCCTATGTCGGACTACTTTGGGCATGGGCGATATTGGTATTATTTTTTGCATTAGTATTGGCATTGATTAGATATTGGATTGAGTTTGTTGGATTATGGTTATAGACTTTATTTAATGTCTTTAATTTATTCTTGTTTTATTTTGTTATATGTTCAGAATTCATCTGACATAGGTTGTAGGATAATTATGCTTGGATATTAGTGATGGTCTCCAATCCCATTTAGACGTGAGGAACCTGACATGACTAAGCCCTAGTTTGGGTTGTGATAGATTGGTATTAGATCCATAGGTTCATGGTCAATTAGGAGACCACAAAGCTATGTCGAGTAGATTCTCTTTTAAGGGTGTGAAGCGCGCCAAACTCATAAGTGAAAAGCTACAAGTCATTTAAGAATTTACTCTTTCTTGTGTTATATTTTCAATCGTTAGAGCCTAAGGTCCTAAAATATTCTCTATTTCCCATTTGTTTGCTTTTTTGATCATTCCTCCTTGAAGATCTAAAGCTCACAAATACTCTTTGTCCCACCTGAAGAAAATGTTGATGGATCTAGTTTTACTTATGGGGTCCAGACCTGGTCTAGGGGTTCTGTTCTCGATTGTCCTCCTAGAGTTCTACCGGTTCCTTCTAGTCCTTTCGAGCTACTCCAGATAAAGTGACGAACGCTGAGTTATATTAGTCCATTCATATATTGGCATAGTTAGTAGCATCTCAGTCTAAGTGGGTCATTTCTGTAACTCCATATTCTAAGGCCACAAGGGTTGTCCAGTTCATGAGTTTGAATCCTCCAACCTTTAAAGGTGTTAAGGTTTTTTGTATTACATATGCCACTAATATAGAGTGCGTGGATTTTTTACCTATCAACTGAAAGGTGTAGTGTACCAATGGTACGAGGAATGAGATCAGTCAAGGTGTAATGATCTTGAGTCATCTCTATGGGAGAATTTTTCATATGCTTGTCTAGACAACTTCTTTCCTAAAGAGTTAAGAGAGACAAAAGTAGAAGAGTTTGTTAATTTAAAGCAAGGTAAGATGTCAGTCAAGGAATATGCCTTAAAGTTTCATTTGTTATCATGGTATGCTCCGGATTTGGTTTCTATCATGAGAGATAGGATGAGGAAGTTCACTTTTGGGTTGTCTGGAGTCTTCATTTTGGAGAGTAAATCTTCTTTAATTAACAAGGATATTGATATCTCAAGGTTGGTAGAATATATGCAGTTGGTTGAGAAAGATAAGACAAAGTAGGCTGAGAAAGTAGAAAGGTAGGGAAAGAACTTCTGATATTCTGAGAAGGGTGGTGGCCAACAATAGAGTGGCTGAGATAGTGGAAAGTGGCCTAAGAAGAAGTAAGGCAATTCTGGGTCTTACTCGACGTCTAGCACTCCCTAACAAAAGTTGTCGGGTAATAGGCGTTTCTATAGTGGTGATAATTATAAGGCAATGAGTGCCTAATCTCAGGCTAGTGGGGCTCAATCAGCTCTATCATATCCTTTCTGCAGGTTTTATGGTAGATTGCATCAGGGTTTCTATGATGAGGGAAGGGACAAGTGCTTAAACTGTGATCAGCCAAGGCACATGCTTAGAAACTATCTTGTAAGGTTTCCTATGGGGAAAATAAGGTTCCAGTTGCCTTTTCTTTAGCTTCAATGCTAAAGAGTGCACAATCTAGCTCTAGCACTAGTCTAAACTATCTCTATGCTCTCACTACCTGTTAGGAGTTTGAGACATAACCTAATGTTATTACTGGTATGCTAAAACTCTTTTCATGTGAAATATACTATTTACTTTATCCGGGTTCTACTATCTCTTATGTGACCCCATTTGTGGCTGTGCATTTTGGTTTTGGCCCCGAGTATATTTCAGACCCTTTTTCTCTTTCTATTCCAGTAGGTGACTCTGTGATTGCTAGAAGAGTCTAAACGAAATGTGTGGTATATTTTGGTATTAAAGATATTGTGGTGGATATGTTTTAATTAGATATGGTGGATTTTCAAATCATATTGGGGATAGATTGGTTGCACTCATGATATACTTCTCTAGACTATCGAACCTATAGGTTGTCTTTAAATTCCTAATTGAGTCGGTTATTGAGTGGGAGAGAGGTTCCCTGTCTCCTCAAGGGAGGTTCATATCATATATTAGACCTAGAGATTAATCTCCAAGAGGGGTCTTTATTATCTGATCTTGGTTAAAGATTTTAACTTAGAGAGTCCTTCTTTGCATACTGTATCAATGGTGAATGAATTTCCTGAGGTCTTCCCTAACAACCTTCTTGGTGTTCGTCCTATTAGGGAGATTAAGTTTGGAATTGATCTTGTTTCAAACACTTGTCCAATTTCTATTCTTCGTTTAGAATGACTCCAGCTAAGTTAAAGTAGCTTAAGAAGAAACTAAAATATCTTTAAGATAGGGTTTCATCCATCCTAGCTTGTCCCTATGGGAAGCAGCGGTGTTATTTATGTGTATTAAGAATGGTTCCCTTTAGATGTTTATTGATTATTGAAAGTTGAATAAGGTGAGGATAAAGAATAAGTACCCTATTTCAATGATAGATAATTTGTTTTATCAGTTGAAGGGTGCTAGCTTTTTCTCTAATACTAACCTTCGATAAGGGTGTCATTAGTTAAATATTAAGGAGGCGGATATCCCTAAGACTATCTTTCAAACCCGGTATGGGTATTTCAACTTTTTCGTTATGTCTTTTGGGTTAACCAATGCGTCTGCGACATTTATGGATTTGATTAATAGGGTTTTTCATCAGTTTTTAGACCTTTTTGTCATTATGTTTATAGATGATATTTTTTTGTACTGTAAGAGCGAGGGGGTCATGTCGATCATGTCCGTGTTATGTTGCAAACCTTGAAAGAGCAACAATTGTATTCCAAATTTTTGAATTGTGAATTCTGGTTGAATTTTATCACTGTTTTAGGTTATATCATTTCTAGTGAAGGGATCAAGGTGGATCTGCAGAAAGTTGCAGTGGTTAAGAAGTTGACTAGACCCACAACTCCAACTGATATTCAGAGCTTCTTGGGTTTAGTTGGTTACTACAGGAGATTCATAGAGTGTTTTTCTTCTATATATCCCCCATTGACTATGTTAACTCAGAAAAAAGGTAAAGTTCTTGTGGTCTGATGCTTGTGAGTGTAGTTTTGAAAACTTGAAGCATAAGCTGACTTAGACTCCATTTTTTACTTCAATTGAAGGCACTGATGGGTTTCTAGTTTATTGTGATGCATCTCGTGTGGGGCTTGGTTACATTTTGATGCAGCATGGCAGAGTGATAACTTATGCCTCTAGACAATTGAAGGTGCATAATAGGAATTATTCAACTTATAACTTTGAGATATAAGTTGTGGTGTTCACACTGTAAATCTAGTGTCACTATTTGTATGGGGTGCATGTCGATATCTTTTATGATCATAAGAGCATGCAGAATGTGTTTACTCAGAAAGAGCTTAACCTCAGGCAAAGAAGAAGGCTTGATCTACTCAAGGATTATAACATGAGTCTTCACTACCATCCAGGTAAAGATAATGTGGTTGATCATGCTCTTAGCAAGTTATCCATAGGAATTCTCACTCATATGGATTAGGAGAAGTAGATGTTTATGAAGGATATTCACCATTTGGCTAACCTTGAAGTTTATCTCTTGGACTCTAGGGAGGGTGGTGTATTTGTACTAGAGGTGGAACAGTCATCTTTTGTGATGAAATCAAGGTGAAGTAGATGTTAGTTGCTGTCTTAATAAAGATTAGGGGTGATATAGATGGGAAAAGGTAATGGACTGCAAGATTAGTGGTGATAGTACATTATGGTACCAAGGGAAGTTATGTATTACTGATGTTGATGATTTGCAAGAGAGGATCTTAACTGAGGCCCATAATTCTCATTATGTTGTTCATCCTTGTTCGACGAAAATGTATCAAGACCTTAAGGAGAGAGGTGTATTGCTGTAACAATATGTAAAGGGATGTATAAAATTTTTTGGCTAAGTGCATGGTGTGTCAACAAGTGAAATTTGAGCACATAAGGCCTAGACGATTGTAATAAGAAATTGAGTTGCCTGTGTGGAAGTGATCAATATAGAATTTGTTACAGGTCTTTCTCATTATTGGAATTAGTTTGATTCTATTTGGGTTATCCTTGATAGGATAACAAAGTTGGCACACTTTTTTATAGTAAGACTAATTTCTTGGGTGAGGATAATGCGAGGTTGTATCTCTATGAGATTGTGAAGTTGGATGGGGTAACTATTTCTATCATCTCAAATCGT
Source organism: Capsicum baccatum var. pendulum (assembly GCA_030864225.1). Taxonomy (NCBI): domain Eukaryota; kingdom Viridiplantae; phylum Streptophyta; class Magnoliopsida; order Solanales; family Solanaceae; genus Capsicum; species Capsicum baccatum. Next base: position 142,900,926 of record CM061559.1, read on the forward strand.
AGTACACAACTTTCATCTCACTTTCGGTGGTTATTTCCGAATTGTTTATGAACCAAGGTGTGTCTTAGTACTGCTTTTCACCCAAAGTCATATGGGCAAGTGGAGAGAACTATTTAGACGTTGGAAGATATGCTTCATGCTTGCGTGTTAATATAGTAGTAGTTAGGTGGATCATTTTCCACTTATAGAGTTTTCTTAAAATGATAGCTACCATTCTAGCATTGGGATGGCTCTGTTTGAAGCATTGTACAGTAAGTGGTATAGGTCTCATTTTGGGTTATTCAAGGTTGATGAGATGGAGATATTTCATTTGAATTTTGTTCACCCATCCATGAAGATGGTAAAGGTGATTCGGAATAGGCTTAAAACTACCCAAAGGCCGCAAAACTCCTATATGGATATGAGGCAAAACAAGATAGAGTTTGTGGTTGGGGATAAGTTGTTCTTGAAGGTTTCTTCCATGAATAGAGTGATGTTGTTTAGGAAGAAGGGAAAGCTTAGACCATAATATCTTGTTCTATATGTGGTTTTGAGAAGGGTTGGTAATGTAGCATATGAGTTGGAGTTGCTTTCTAGTTTGAGCTCCATTTATTCATTGTTCCATGTTTCCATGTTTAGGAAATGTATTGGTGATCCTTCATAAATTTTGCGTATCAAGGATATTGGTATTTCTGATTATCTATCTTATGAGGGTGTCCTAGTGGAAATCTTGGATCAATAGGTTCGTTGGTTGCAGACCAAGGACATAGCCTCGATATAGGTTCTATGGATAAACCACAAGGTTGAAGAGGCTACTTGGGAAGCTAAAGAGGACATTCATTATAAGTACCCATTCCTATTTTGTACTCTGGAAATTCATGCGGAAGGTATGTGCTCTTCATATCATATTTGTTTTCTAACTTAGTTAAAGGAAAGATTGATTTCCTTGAATCTTTGTTTTCTAACTTAGTTAAAGATTAGAATAGAGGTGTTGTGGTGTAAATCATGTTGGTACTGCCTTATTCCATTATTTGAGGAAGAATGATCCAAGTAGGGGAGAATTGAAACACCATGGATTTTGGCCCTTAGAAATTTCTTGAGCTTTGAGCTCAATGCTCTTGTAATGACCAACCATACGAGTCATATGGTGTGGGTATGGTTCTAGGGATCCTATTCATATGTTGGGAAAGTTTGATCCTTGGTGCGAGAAGACTCCATATGAGTAATATATTCATGATACAAGAAGTATAGTGCCCTATCGTATGTTGTCCAGTGTCTAGCCTAGATGTCCTACTTAGGGTATGGCTCAAAGAATAATAGTTGTATTGGGATGGTATGAGTTAGGCAAAAGGAGTCGCATGTTGGAAAAAATGTGGTGTCCAACTTTGTAATCAAGTTATGAGTTGAGGGTACCACTCCTATGATGTGGATATGAGTTGAGGGGTCCAATCGTTCCCTCTTGTGTTTTTTTTACAACTTTTAAGATGATGGTATTTTGGACATTTTGCATCCCAATCCCTGAAGACCCCACATCTTATAACACTATTTGGTCCCTCATTCTACGCTTTTGAAGATCAAAACAGTCTCTAAACAATTTCTAAAAATCTGTCAAGAAAATTGGGCTAGGATTTCTTTAAGGTGGTCATCTAAAGGCTTAAGAATCAAAATATCTTCGTGAATCTTCGTGACTGAGGCATGTTACTCCTCTCTCATTATTAGTTCAACTAAAATTATATTTTAATGGATGGTTTTCATGGTATTATTGTGGTAATAGTTGGGTTTTGAAATATATGTTGGGGGTTTTGGTTGTTCTTTATTGGATAATGTTTTTCAATCTTTTTCTTATTATTCTCATGATATAATTGTTGTTTGAACATGTGGTTGCATAGGAATGGTCAAGTGCTACTTGGTTTGGTTTTGTAAATTATATGTCTTCAGCCTTTTTGTTAAAATGCCAATGAAAATGATTTTTGTCACATAGTTTTACTATTCGTGAAATCTTTGCATTGCATAATATGGTAATGGAACGTAAATTGGTTTGGTTGATTTTAAATAGTTTGGAAAGGACTTGATGTTCATGGCTTTGGCTTAATTGGAGGTATTGTGGAGTGCATTAGAATCCCCTAAGTATTGGCTAATGACATTAATTTCAAGCTATATTTGGTATGATGATACTACTTCATAATGCCTTGATCATTTATTCCTCGAACTGGTGGTTTGGTTATGTGCTAAAATTTTTTAATTAAAAAATAATGATTGGTTGTGATAGCTAACCGTGAAGGTATGAGTTCGATGGACGGACATTAGAAACTCATGTTTGCCGACATGAGGGTTGGTCATGCTTATCATATGCTTAAGTGGTACACTAGAATCTCCCAAGTTATTCTTGTATATAAGTACCATGGAGGGCGATGGGCTCACGGGAATCTTTGGCCCCTATGATATCTTCGATTCATGTGACGACATGCATTGAGGCCTGATCAGGGGGTAACACTAAGCCCGACTAGGGGCTAACACTGGACTCATATAGCCCGTGGGTGTATTATGATAGTAAAGATACACAACCCACGTTAAAGATTTTAAATTCATAGTAAATCCAATTTTCTTTTGCGTCATGGTATATATGTATATATGTATGTAATTACATATGATTATCATCTTTGGTTTTGAATAATAATATTATTTTATTCTTATTTCTGAGTACATGCTAGCATTCATTCTGCTAACCATATTTGGATGTTGTATCCCCACGCGATTCAGGAACCAGTCATACTACTCCTCCTAACTCAGTATTGGTGTCATCCTTGGTATTTGTATTGGCATTACGGTTGGAATTGGTTGGATATTGGATTGAGGTTGTTGGATTATGGTTATAGACTTTATTTAGTGTCTTTGATTTATTATTGTTCTATCTTGTTATATGTTCTAAATTTATCCGACATAGATTGCAGGGAGATTATGGTTGGGTATTGGGGTGATCTTTGGTCCTAGTTGGACTTGAGGCACCCAACACGACAAGGCCCTTGTTCGGGTCGTGTCAATAATATTTTTTAAAAATCTCCTCAACACAATTTGATTGGTTAAGTAAAATCCTATTACTTGTTCTATTAATTTTTATTCCACTTCCCACAAATATCATTCATATCAAATGGACTTTTAAGAATATTTGTTGGCTTCCCAATAATATTCATGTTAGAGCCAAAGATCAATAAATCGTTAATAGGAAAATAATAACATGTTAATTATCCCAATACCTACAATATATGCACTTATTACACTCATTTATTTTAAACTTATTTTTAATCATGCTAAAATAAAATTTTTCATGTCGTTGCTTCGGTGCCCATTTCAAGTCATATTGAAATGTAGTAAGTCCACATACTTTTCATTATTGGTATGCTTCAACAAAACACATGTATTGTTTGATGTTAATTTTCTCATTAAATTCTCTATCTAGTAAAAGTATATTTCACATTCATTTAATGAATTTGAAAATAAAAAATTACAGCAATAACAACTAAAAGTCTAATAGATGTAATTTTAGTTAACAGAGAAAAAGTATAAAAAATTGTACGTCTTCTAATTGCTTAAATCCTGTAGCAACAAGTCTAGACTTGTATTTATCACTAAATTCATTTGGTTTTAACTTTTTTCATATAACGAATTTATACCCAATTATTTTATAATCCGATAGAAAATCAACTAACTTTTAGTGAATCCATTTTATCATTTAAAGCCTCTTTTTGAAAATATAAAACCACTTTGAACATAAGAGGTTCATCTCCAACATTATATACATCAAAATCATGATTAAATTCTTTTTCTACTCTAGGTTTCTTCTTCTTCATATATCCAAATTATCATTTTTTATTTTGTCATTTTACAAGTAGGAGAACTGTGTAGTGACTAAATATTTTCTTCTATCTTTTTACCCTCACTATTTTCAAAATTAAAAGGAAATTTATCTTCATAAAAAAGAGTATCACTGGATTCTATTACAATAATATCAATATTAAACAGTCTATTGGTCATACTATTTGAAGTAAACTAAGAAAAACACAAGTAGTAACTTTTATACCCGACTTAGAGATATAAGAACCCATTAATCGTACATAAATTAAGAAACCCCATAGATATCCCCCAATTTGACTTATGTCCTTTCCACAACTCAAAATACATCAATATTTTTTTTTACGAGGTAAACCATTTAACACATAACAAGCAGTCAAAAGAGCTTCATCCCAAAAATTTGGAGGTGCATGAGACTCAGTTAACATGATAGTAGTTACCTCAAAACAATGTTCTATTCTTCATTTTTGCCACACCATTCGATGCAAAAGAATAAGGAGGAGTATATTTGTAAATTATACCCAATGGTCTAACAAAAAAATGAACTTATTTGACTCGTTTTTACATCCTCTATCACTTCTAATTCTTTTGATTTTTCTTCCAAACTGATTTTCAACATCATGCAGAAAATTTTTTAAATTTTTAAAAGTATCATTTTTATTTTTCATCAAGTGAAAATTTAAATTTTAATAAATCATCAATAAAAGAGATAAATTTTTTATTTTCTCCATTAATTAAACTTCCTCCAAGTTCATAAAAATTAATATGACCTAATTCTAATAAATTAGTTTTCCTATAAAATTAAAAATAAGGCATTTTTATGTATTTTTTTCTTTATTACAATCATCATACTTTTCATAATTCCTTTTAGCCATTGGGATTAATCCTAAAATATTTCTTATTTCCTAATAATAATCATCATTACGAAACAAATGAGCGTGCCAATTATTAGTAAAGAAAGCATATAAAAAATATGTAGAAGTTTTATTAATTTCAACATTCATTACATCATAAGCACACCAATTTGTCACAAAAAACTCTATTTTTCATAACTATGTAGTGGACAGATTCAATAATCAATTTGAAACCTACTTTATTAAGAAGAAAATTAGACATCAAGTTTTTTCTCATGAAAAGAGTATAAAGTTTGTTCACCATTAGACAGTCATAAAGACTACTCATGACATTTTTTCTCATGCTAGCCTTCTCAATATCACACTTACTTTGCAATGCTTTCTAAATTTTCTTTATAGTAGAGTAAGTTCTATCATAATAATCATAAAATTGTTAGATAGACAATTAATAAGAAAATACAGAACTTATAGGAGTCATCATCCTACCTTTAAACTTTTTCTTGAAGTGAAATAAGTTCATCATCATTCATGGTAGAGTTTTCTGCTTTTTTAGGATTCTTCTCATTTAACACATAAGAAACATTGAGTAGATTTAAGTATAAAAATACTTTATCTTTTCGCCTCTTGAAATGGGTACCATGGAACCAAAATGGCTTGAGGAAATCCTAATCTTGATATCCCTTGATTTTTCAATTGTTTCCATTGAATCTCCTTAAAGTTGTTTGATAAAATTACAACAATTGCGATAGAAAAAATAAAAAATAAATAAAATAAAAAGTATCTTCTTCTTGACTGAGATGCGAATATCTCAGTCTATTTAGGAATATTAAATCCTAGTGCAGGAAATATTTTCACTAGTACAATAGTAATCTTCTTGACTTGTGTCATCCACGATACAATAGCCTAATGATCACAAAGTACAACTCGACAAATACTTGATAAGAGCAGAGTCCAATGCTCCACAAAAAGGAGTAAAATGTCATTTGTTATAAAATGTCATTTGTGAATTGGATAATTGATGCACGTAGATGAAGTGCAAAAAATTGATTAGGAGTAACAATAAAGTAATTGGCAAAGAGTTGCTGCCACTATCTCAAGCCATTTAAATATTATAAAATTAATATTAAAATGCTCAAAACCCATCATTTAAGTATCTAATATATTGGGTTAAATTCCTCCCATTGCATAGTAAAGAAATGATCTTGACAAGAAAGGTTGGACACATATGAGAATTTTAGCACAAATTGTATCTGAGATGGATGACTATGAATAAGGCCCTATAACGATGTCTAGAACAAAAAATTGAGTTTTATAAATTCATACAAAATTCACCTATTAAAGGCCTCATGAGATTTAGAAAGAAATAAAGTTGACCCCGTGTTGAGCCTTAACATATAGAGAATTGACCAAGAGGCATGGGATAGATCTGTATCTAGAGTTAGATGTCATACACCTAGTATTTCACATATCTATAAAACATTAATATTTAGGGCACCCATAGATTATTATACCCAGTAAGTGTATTAAATTCATTTAGGGCTTGTCACTTAAATAAGTTTTAGTTTCTACCTAAAACAACAAATAGAAAGTTGAGAGTTAAGAAATCTAGCCTCCACAAGAGTATTGTGTAGAATATTGAGAGCTCTAAAACAAGGCAGCTTGAGAATCTAGAACTCTATGTTTCCCAAGTATCCATATTTGTTTGAAAAAACTGCAAGAGGTTCCGATATCATATGTTTTCCTTACCAGATCATAAGTTCTACATCTGTCTATTCAGTTGTTCATAGGACAACTTATTTAACTGTTAGCCTATTCACCTACTCATTATTTAACTTGTTGTATTGTTCACCCTCATATGTTCATATGTATTGTTCATACTTTTTATTTCCAAATTCTATATGTTTCATCTCATGTCAGTGTATAAAAAGGATAGGAGGTATGTTATTACATATCAGATTGTTTCACTTAATTATATGAGGGAAAGAGGAGTCTTAATTATTATTAGATGACTACACTCGCTAAAACGCCCTATAAGGCTTGGCTATACGTTCTTCTAGTCAGTTGAAATATTTTGAATTATCCTATTTATAAAGGAAACTCTGGTACCAACATATATACGACCAAGTGAACTCAACAAAAAGTTTATACTCAAGAAAGTAAAACGGTTGTATGTGATGTTAATGTTTAAATTGGCAAGGGGTGTATAATTTTTAAGTTAAAGTAAAGGTGTTTAGAGATAGAACATGGAATAAAAAAAGGAGGTTCTTGCTTGATTTAATTAAGCTAATAGGTGATAAGTAGGTGCATCACCTACTTAATGTATATGGACAAAGTTAAAAGGACCAAGTAGGTGCATTACCTACTTAGAGTGATGGCTAGATTTATGGCCCATATAAAGTTAAAGAAGATGAAAAAAAAGAATAAAAGGAATGGGCGGCAAGTGTAATATGTCCAAGTACACATGAGTTACATTAGAATCGCCTCATAAGTGATCATTAACTTTGACTATTGACCAGCTTATTTAGCCAAGTTGGTGCATCACCTTCTTAATATTTTTGTGTTTTGTGCCTTTGATTGAAAGAGAAACATAAGGGTGACTAAAATATTCCTTTTAATAATATCCTTGTCTGATCTTCTCATTTGATTATTCGCAAAAATTGCATTTTATCTCAAGATCTCATATCCTCTAAAGATCCAAATAGGTGATCTAACCATCCCTCCAAGGTTCTTGAACTTTTTATTCCTTTTTTAAGCTTAGATATTTGAAGTAATTCAGGTGTTTAATTTAATTCTGCCAATGATTCCAATTTTCGTTTGGTTAATGTTTAGGAAAGCTCATTTTTGTCAAGCATGGCAATCCACTTCTATTTAACTTCTATGAGATGCCCTCTAGTACATGGTTTAACTAGAAGGGAAGATTAATGCATGCATTCAATATAATTTAAGAAAGTAAATTTTACAAATAAATTTAAGGTTACTGCCTCAATTTCGCCTCCTTTATGTATACGCCTGGATGGGCGATTTTATATGTACAATGGTTGAAAACTCATGGATTGTTGATCAAAAGTCATGATTTCATTATTTTCGTATTATGTTTAATGATTTTGGGACTATTTAAGGGATACTTATATGTAATGTAGATATGAAGAATTTAATGACCTTATAAAATAGTTGATTGGGGTTATATTAATTTATTGAGGGAAGGTGTGGTAATACATAAAGTATTTTGAGGCTGGATGGTCTTACAAGCTTTCTAAGTATTAATCTATTATTTTGCATGTCCCACTTTGTTATCAACTATTAATTTATCTTCATTATTTGCTTATATTGTAGATTAATGCCTTAATGGAACATGGCCGATTTGTTGTAATCTTTTAGTTGTGCAGCAAGGAAAGTAAGGTATTCACTTTAGCCATTAAGGCATGAAGCTTTACCGCATGTTTCTCTTATATGATCCAATAAGATCCAAGATTACACATGTAAAGAATGTTCATATGTTGACTATGCAATATGTCCATACAGTGCCAAATTGCACCAATAATCTATTTGGTCATATACTTCATTGGCTCACAATTTCAATTATTCCTCTCGTTGGATATCTCTTTGATTATGTTAGGTTATAGTGTTACCTCAAAGAATCATTTTTTTTCCATTATACAGTCTATATATTCATACTTGTAATAAGCACTTTTCCTAGTTTGAATCTTCCCACGTGTCTCATTAGTTCTCATGCCCTTGTACCATTTCATTTGATGTCATATACTGGGTATTTAGCTATCATGTCACCTTATATGGTCCTTACCTATTTTTTTTTTTAAGTAGAGCTATATATTTAACATAATATATGATTCCATTTAAAAAGTCTAAATATTCATTATGTTATATAACTTACTAAGTATAAGATTGAGGTTACATTTGGTTTTTATTTATGTAATTGTCTCAAGCATATATAAACATTTCTTATTACAGTGACCATGTCATTTTTTCTATTTTTTCAAGCCTTTTTATATTTAAAGCTTTTCTATAGTTTCTCCATGTCATTATGACTTGCTGAGACTTACCGTTTAGTTATTAGGAAGTTTATTTGGGTTTTATAGCCATTTTCCTATTTTGGAGTTTTTAGGATTGAGAAAATTGGCTCGAGTAAAAATGTGAACTAACCAGCCTTGCATGGAAATTCTAATGATTCTTTTAGCTCCAAAATGTCAATTTTAGGATAGAAAGACCCATGGACTTGAGTTTCTAGGTAGGTTTTTGATAAAAATAAAACATTAGATATGGAATGTGTATTCTATCTATTCAACCTCAAATGAAAATTTTAATGGTTCTACTGAATCCATAAAGCCAAATTGTAAAGGGATTATTTTTGTGTATGAGGTTTAGAACAAATCCTGAGCACCAAATTGCAATTCGTTTGGACTAAGTAAAAATTTATGGTGTCAAGTTGCTAGTGCAGCAAGTTAAGCCACCTAGATACCTCTTTAGTGGTAGGTTCTTGAGTAGAAGATGCTTCAATTTCTTAGGAAAACTTTAGTTGCTTAGGTTGCTTTAGTTATAGCTGGCAAGCTTGATGGTTGTTGCTTAAGTGCCTCTTTGCCGCAATAGCGGTGAGTACTTAAGTGGCCATAACTAGGTATTAAATATGGATATATATATATATGTGTGTGTGTGTGTGTTTCTCTGTGTGTGTCCCTTCAATGATTTTCATCTCATTTCCTAAGTGTAACAACAACATATTTTATATTCGGAGTTCAATAACTGTTTGGAAAATCATAAATAAAGCGGGGATTAGTACGGGGACGTTAAAGTGAACATTTTTCTATTAATTATCCGTAAGTTCCGGGATTAATTTTTTGTTTCTCCTTTATTTTTGTTCTCGACTTTATGAGTGTTGTTGGACTAATTTTTGGGATATTGTTGGGCTCGAATGATGCTTACTTATAGAAAAAGTAATCATTGATCTAAAAGGGATTTTGTGACTAACTCAATTCTCAATTCCATCATTATGTCCCACTATCCAATTTTTAGCTTAATTTCCAAGTCAAAGCATAAATTAACAACATAGGTATTGGTGTTCTACCCTAACCCAAGCAGGGACAAACCTGAAACATCACATTAACAATTTTTATACAAAACCCCTAACCCATGTTTTCAAAACAAACATCAATACCATTTGAATGAATTTTTAAGTCTTCGGCATTTAGTAAGTTAATAATAATGGGAGAATAAGATGCCTGAAACACCAAGTTTCATAGTAGGATATCAACCTTTGAGCGCTTGGATGACTCACTTCTTGGAAACCTATGTATGGCTGCTTGAGAGAATTCTGAGAGCTTGTGAAGTATTTTAGTACTTTAATGATGAAATATAACCCCCTTAAGATCTTAATCAACATGGGGTTTTAGTCGAGTAAGGAGAAATTGTGCAAAGTTTCCTCAAATTAAAAGCTGAAATTTAGTCGTCAATGACTGTGGGTGAACAAACGACTCATCTAGACTCATCACGATTCATCTCCCTGAGTTGTAGCCAAGACAGTTCCCAAGACACCCACCAACTGTTTACCTTACGACTCAACTGGAACCACTCACAATGGGATCCTACGACTCATAGGTTCCATTCGTTGTCAACGCAAAACCCAATTGGGTAAATACTTGACACCCTACAATTTTCACAAAACGACTCGGAACAAGTCCTTACAACTCATAGTGAGCCACTAGTACCAAGAGAAGAACATTTCCACATACTTACTGATTTGGTTACGATTGGGTCCTTATGACCCGTCAACACTCTCTATGACTTATAAGGGTAAGTTGCGGTCAAGACAATGAGAATAATATTACAGAAAACTTTCAAGGACCAAAATCCTAGGGCATTACATACTCCCCCTTAGGATCACTCATCCTTGAATTACAAGGAAAGGCATTTATTAGCACAATTTGACTTCATACACAATGACACGTAACTTTAATAAAGACAGAAAACAAATATGTTAAGGAATACACATACCTCAAGCATGATTATCTGGAATAGGGACAATAACTTACACTTAGACTTCATGTCCTCCTTTGCATCCCTCGTGGCTTCCTCAAACTTTTGGTTCCTCCAAAGAACCTTTACCAAAGGCACATCCTTAGTTCCCAATCGACGGACTTACAAATCCATAATCTCAATCGGGACTTCCTTATAAGACAAGGAATCCATAATACCTACCTTTTCCAAAGGAACAACAATCAAAGAATCACCCACACATTTTCTCAATATCAAAACATGAAACACGATATTAATGGAGATCAATCTAGAGGCAATTCCAATTCATATGCAACATTACCAACCCTTTTTAAAACCAAATACGGACCGATATAACATGGACTAAGCTTTTTTTCTAATGAAATTGCCTCACTCCCTACATGGGGGAGACCTTCAAAAACATCCAGTCACCTATATTAAACTCCAACTCCCTTCACCTTATATCCACATTGGACTTTTGGGGACTTTGGGTGGTCTTAAGTCTATCCCAAATAACCTTCACCTTTTCAATGTCTTAGCAAACCAAATCAGGGTAAAACAACTTATTTTTAAAAAACCTAAAACCACGTAATAGAAGACCTACACATCCTACCATATAAGACCTCAAATTGAGCAATACCAATGTTAGAGTGATAACTATTGTTGTAAGAAAATTCTGTGATATGCAAGTGGTCAACCCAACTACCATAAAAATAAAGAACAAAAGCACAAAGAATATCTTCCAAGACCTATATCCTCGTTTCCACTTGCTTATCCATTTGCAGGTGGAAAGTGGTACTAATGGTCAACTTAGTCCCCAAACCTCATATGAATGACCTCCAAAAATGATCTAATAACTTGGTACCCTAATCAAATAAGATGGAAAATTGAGTACCATGCTACTTCACAATATCCTCGATAAATAATTTGGCATAATACTCTTAAGAGAATTTTTTTCTCACTAGAAGGAATAGAGTAGACTTAGTCAGCCTATTTACGATGATCCAAATCAAAGTAAATTGCTAGCAAGATTGCAAAAGATTGGTTAAAAAATCCATATTAATTATTTCCCATTTCTACATCGGTAGATCAATCTATTGAGTAAACCTGTTGGGTCTCAAGTTGTAACGCCCCGAGATCCCATCTCGAGAAGTCACACAATGCTTGTGACCCCGAAGGACCACAAGCTAACCCTTTTCTGATATTTGTACCTATACACTGCATAATATATGAAATAAATGCAGAAAGTGGCCATAAGGTTTAACACATCTATAAATACCCAAAATATAAAACTGAATACTATACAATATATCTGTCTGAAAAACCTTGGATCCTGACTACACTGTAGAGTTGATGGGACAGGTCCTCAACTAACTTTGTCAACTGAAAGTAAATAAGATTTTTATTACAATAATTGAGAACTAAAACTCATCCTCGAAAGAAGAGGACTCACTGTTACTGCTGCTGACTGGAACTGATCTACTGATGATACTCTAGGTCTTGTGCCTCTAAACCTATGGTGTCAAATGAGACACCATAGTGCAAATGCGTCATCACAAAATACAATGACTTACACATGAAAAATATGAATAACCAATATGATCATGAGAATACCACACAAAAACAAGCACACATACATGAATGCGTAAATCATACTCATAATCATCACAACTCTAGAGACTTGATCTTGGATACAACTTTACTACGAGCTAAACTCACTACCATCACTGAGATACTGAACCACTGGCTCATCTACTACTGATAACTGAGGATCTGAGTATACTTATATCAAAGACTGAGTTCTGAGGTTACTACTTTCAACCGACAGAATTAGAGATTCAACTTTTCTAACATATAACTTCAAAGCTTTATTAATGATAAGAAAATAGGATTATATCGGAATCCAACAACAAGAATATTCAATAAATTATTAGAAGGAGATCAAGCCTATCTGAGAGGAGATCTTTAAATATGATAGTAAACAACTGTATATGAGGCCAAGCCTATCTTATGGAAAGGTCCATGAATCAATGGAACTATCTGAGTTCCTTACTGAGATATACGACTGTACCACACGGTCTTGACTTCTGAAGATTGATACTAAAACTGCAACTGTGGAAAGTAGTCACTTAACCGACATGCCCCGACCTACCATAAGTGGGGTCTAACCTGTAACCCCAGCTAGAGAGGAATCAATACTGTGCCACGGGTATAGACTCACTCTCAGGATAATTCTCTCTAATAGGATGACACTTGAAGGAAATCAACCTGATGCAGTATAATAGTCAACATCTCTGACACTGATAGCCTGTACTTATAGGGACTTCTGTATACTGCATTGGCTATGCAGTTATGGAGTTCAGGGATTGCTACTAATGACTCCGGCCTGTCTCTCTGATAGGAGGAATCGCTATCCCTTCCCTCATACGGTCATAGTTTCTACTCCCAACTAAAAGACTCTCATTGAATCCTTAGAATGAACACAATAAAGCTGAATCTGTTTACATAGTAATGTTTCCTAAATGATCTGGCTGAAATATGCTGAGATCACTTGTTTTCGTATCTGATATAAATAATATAGAATAACGGTATCTGATTGACGATACATACCTTGATTAGATTATTTGAATCATTTCTAAGATTGGAATTAAATTACTTGAGTTCCATTAGGACTGTGCTAAGTATAGGTCTGAGGCTAGATTACTAGCGATACAGAGATTACAGAGATAATTGAGATTACTGAGCTTTATTAAGCTTCACACTTGTTTGGGGATATAGAGTTTTATAGTTCATTGAGTTCTAAAAATCATGGCTCAGTTGGAATTATGGAGAAACTGACACGGGCTCTAGACAACAGCTCTACGTTCGGGTATAAATACCCCTAGGACTCGATAACATAGAATTAAAGCATCATCATTTATTCAAGCATCAGAAGCATTCATGAATCATTACCGTCATTCAGGCATATTCACTAGAAACTCAGAAATCATGCCATATATTCAATTTCACAATTATTAGAACATCACCTCAAGCCTCCAAGGATTCACAAACGTCTACTCATTATTACAACTACAATGGAGTCACTCTAAGCATTTCATAATTATAACATACTTTCCAAAAACCTTATGGCATCACATCTATCATTTAGGAAATATAAACTTCTATTCACCGTCATGGTTACCAAAGGATCGATCCTAACATTCAGGGGGTCAAAAATATCAATTTATCGTCACAAAATACCTTAAGGAAGACATGCTATTAAATTATACCCTATTCAGCGAAGTCTTGCATCAAGTACTTCACACCTATATCAGTCTTGAAATATATCTAGATATCATAGAATTTTGGGAAAACTTCACAGTATTATGTCATTACTCTCTTTCTAACCACTTAGCATGTATCAACACTTAAAATAAATCAAAGAGCACTCATTTAAGAGGTTTACCACTATTTCATCTCAACATTCTCACTACGTTCTTTCGACAACTACTAGACATGTCCGATTCTACACCTACTCGGGGATTCCATATTATTATTATTGCTCATTCCGCTCACTAAGGTATTTTATAAAACACTTGGTGTGCATGGACTAGCGCACAACTTTGGGTTCCCCTTTTATATACTACAATGCCCCTCTATGCTTCACCTCAGCCTTTCATCCAACCTATGGGGTGCATACTCCGCTCATTCAACCATCTCTACACCATAATATCATGAACACCTCACATAGACACCAACTTAAAAAAGGCTCATCCCAACATCACATAAATTCCATATACTAGGGTTAAAGACCATAAATAATGCAAACAATCATGAATCCAAACTCATCAACACAAGTAACATCAAATTTAACTCATTCAAATCATGGAATAACACAAAAAATAAAATCCTTAAGTTTAAAAAAAGGGTGGGTAGTTGATCTTCTTGGATGAAAGGGACCCAAGAATTAATATCTACATACCTAGGAATTTCTATTCTTGAAGGATCTTTAAAGGAGTTCTTGATTTCTCTAGATCCTTCTTGAACTATCTTGAATTTTATGAAAGGATAAGAGAGTATTTTGATTTTGGAAACCCTAATATTTAGGTAGAAGAGAGAAAAATGACGTTGAAGACCCTTGGCCCGGTATTTATAGAGCTGGGGGAGAATGTAGAAAAGAAAAATGCCCATTTAAAATTTTTCTAGAAAATTTCGATCGGGGTCTGTGATGGCCGACCTGACGGTCCGTCAGAGTGACTGATGGTCCACCAAATCGTCCGCCACTCAAGTGCCAAAAATGGGATGTTATGCTTCAGAGTAACAGTCGAAGTGATGTTCCATCAGAAATCTGATGGTCCACCAGATCGTCCGTTACTCGGGGTCCTGGAATAACACATTCTGCCTCGGTCTGTCGGGCCCCTTGATTGTCCATCAACTTTCTGACGGTCCACCACTTTGGCCGTCACATGATGACCAAAAAGAAAATACACTGCCTTGGTCTGATGGGACAATTGATGGTCCACCAAGTACTTGGCGGTCCGTCAGATCAACTATCGAACCTGTAATTCTCAGGATGCTTAGTAAAACAACCATAACTTCTTCGTCCGATGTTGGATTTTGATGAAATTTTTTATCGATGGAAAGATTTTTCAATTCTCTATATGACTAAAACTTGAAATTAAGGAATTACTCATGATTCAAAGTATTTCATACTTGGGAAGATACTTCTGAAACTTTTACACTAGAAATTTTTGCTTTGCTGTCTATACTCTAAGGCTCAGACTAGGAGAGAACTTCGTAGAGTATTACAATAGTGCTCCACCTTCACCTGCTAACACACCATGCACTTAGCCACAAAATTAGCCATATCATACTTCATATTATTCCACTAATAAATCGTCTTAAGAGCACGATACATTTTCTTCGAACCTGGATGAATAGCATAATATGACTCATGAGCTTAGGAAAAAATTCTTTTTTGCAACCTATCAACATTGGAAACACATAATTCGCCTTTCTATCTCAAGATATAATCACCACCAACCTAAAAAATTATCACCTTCTACTTATCTATATCCCTCTTAATTTTCATCAAAATTGGATATAACATCTGCTTCACTTTCTCCTCTGCACGAAGAGATGACCTTGACATCTCTTGAATAATCACACCACCATCCATGGAATCCAAGAGATCGACTTTTAGATTAGCCAAAAGGTGAATATCCTTCACCAAATCCCACTTCTCTTCATCCATATCAGATAAGATTCCCTTGGACAACTTGCTAAGAGCATCAACAACCATTTTAGCCTTACATGGATGATATTTAGGACTCATGTCATAATCGTTGATTAACTTATGCCACCTCTTTTGCTTGAGATTTAGCTAATTCTAAGTGAACTCAAATTGCAGTCTCTGATGATCAGAATAAATATAAACATGGACCCCATACAAATAATGCTACAAGATATTTAATGCAAACACCATGTACAACAATTCCAAATCTAGGGTTAGATAATTCTTCTCATCAACTCTCAACTGTATAGAAGCTTATGCAACCACCTTTCAATGTTATCTCAAAACACAACCCATCCCTACCTAGGACCATCCCAATAGACAAAAAAACCATTAGTGCCTTCAGGAAGAGTCAAGACCAGAACTGAAGTCAACTTATCCTCCAGCTACTAAACATAACCCGTACAAGCATCAAACTACAAGAATTTCACCTTCTTCTGAGTCAACTTAGTCAATGGGAAGAAATTGAAGAGAAACTCTCAATAAACATTCTAAAATAACCTTATAAACCTAAGAAGCTCCCAATATTAGTTGGAGTCATATGTCTAGGCCACTTCTTAATCACCGCAACCTTTTGTGGTTACACTATGATCCCTTCACTAGAAATATTATGTCCTAAACAAGTCACATCATTAGCTAGAACTCACTCTTAGAAAGTTTTTAATTCCTTTGATTCTCTTTCAAGGTTGCAACTCAAGGTGGAGTTGATCAAAATGCTTCGCCTCGCTTTTAGAGTTTAAAAAAATATCATCGATAAAGACAATCATGAACAAACATAAGAACTGACAAAAAATTAATTCATAAGGTCCATAAATGTTGTCCGAGCATTGTTCAAACCAATGGACATCACAAAAATCTCAAAATGACCATACCTGGTTCAAAAGACAGTCTTATGGATATCCACCTTCCTAAACATTAAATTATGGTAACCCGACCGAAGGTCAATCTTAGAAAAAAACTTAGCACCCTAATGTTGATCGAACAGATCATCAATCCTCAAAAGCAGATACTTATTCTTCAAGGTCTCCTTATTCAGTTGGAGGCAATTAATAGACATTTAAATGGAATAATATTTATTACACACAAAGAGCACATGAGCACCCCTCAGAGACACACTAGAATGTATAAAACCCTTATCTAGAAGATCCTTCAACTTCTCTTTGAGCTCTTTCAACGCAACCTGGGCCATTCTATAAGGAGGAATAGAAATATTATGAGTGTTTAAAAGAATATCATTCTCAAAGATAATTTCCCTATCGGGCGGAATTCCAAGAAGATCATTAGGGAAAACCTTGGGAGATTCAAAAATCATAGGGACTGTCTACAAGGAAGGACCTTTGGATCTAGAATCCTTAAAATGTACTAAGTGATAGTGGCACCCTTTAGAAACCAATTTTCGGGCTCTAATATAAGAAATAAACCTTCCATTAGGTACTAGGGAACTACCTTCCCATTTTGTTACTATCTTATCAGGGAACTGGAAACTAACCTTTTGAGTCCAAAAATCCAAAGACGCATAGTGCAAATGCAAATAATCAATTCCCAAAATCATATCAAATTAAAACATGTCCAACTTTATCAGATCTACAAATGTTTCTCTACCATAGAACAACTTCACACAACCATTATAGATTCTTCTATCCATAATATAGTTGCCTACCCGTGTGGACAAAGAAAAGGGGTCTAAAATACATTTAAGATCAAAGAAAAAATAGATAGCCATATAAGGGGTCACATATGAGATATTAGAACCACGATTTAGTAGACAATACACATCATGAGATAAGAGTTTAAGAGTACCAGCAACAACTTTAGGGGATGCCCTAAAATCCTAGCGAGTGGAAAGAGTATACAAAATGTTCTTGCCAGTGCCAGAGCCAGAAGTAGAGTAGAACCTTTTGGCGTAAGAGCTGATAATGTAGTTACATTAATCTTATTTTCCCCAGAAGCATCTTTAAAAGGACAACCCCTCTATATATGAAAAATTTATCAACATTTAATGAACTTGCTCCTCCTTTATTCACAAACACCATGGTGCATCTAACCATGAAATCTATAAGGAGGATATGATAGAGCTAACTGAGACCCACTTGCCTGAGGTTGGGATCCTGGTGCTTTAAACCCACCATCAAAATGAGATAGACGATCACCCGATGGCTTTGGATAAGGAGAACTATCCATAGAGTAGGAAGCATGATTGCCTGTCTTCTTCTTAAGCCATTTTCCACCATCTCTACCACTCTACAACTAAGCCCTACCCTAATCTAAATATCAAAACTTCTTATTCTGCCTTTTACTCATCTTCACTTGCTTCTTCTTTTCCTCTTCCGCTTCTTATTTTCCTCTTCCACTTCTTACAGATGCACCATGAGTCTAGATATATCCATATCCTTGTTGAACAAGAAAGCCTTACTTTTCAAGATCATCTCACAGGACAACCCAGAGGCAACTTCCTTATTCAAGCGCTTATGTTATTCGCTAATTCTGGAGCATAACACGACAATTGATAAAACTTCAAGGCATACTCCTTCATCACATCCATCCTTTCTTTAAATTCATGAATTCATCATCCTTCGACTCCCTTAACTCGTAAAGAAAGAAGTGATCAAGAAAAACACTAGAGAAGTCACCTACAAAGAGAACTTGGCATCGTCGCCCCTAAGCTGTCCCACTCTCTATACCGCTAGTTTGTTATATCCTTAAAATAATAACAATGAACTCTACACTATCTATATCAGTAGTATGCATTACATAGAATGTCATTTTTATTTAATCAATAAAATTTTGAGGATCCTCATCAACTTTTGAATCAGTGAAAATATAAGGACTCAATCTCATAAATTGGCCAACTCTATTGGCCTTAGATGATGTGCTAATAGAATTAACATGATCAGTCTGTAAGGCCATAAACTGGGTAAGAAAATAAATTGATCAGAAAAAATCAACATCAGACACGCCATCCTGGGGTGCCTGAGGATGGATAGGGTAAACTAATGAAGTTTCATAATGGTAATAAGAAACAGCGACCTTAGATATGGTATTAGCTCCTGGAGTTGGATGAGCCCCATCAACATTGTCCTTAGATAGGATAGAAGGGTTTCCAAGAGCATCAAATCTTCTGGGAGGCATAATCTGAAAAGCAAACATATGAGAAATAGAGGAGATTCAATACCTTAGACTCCATGGCTCAAAAATAGAACAACAAAAAAGCAAAACATTCCTAAATACCTTGTAACCTCTCACTGATATGTAAGGTGCGCTACATACCCATAAATGAGAATCTACTTGGCAAGACTTTATTGGAAACTCAATAACACAAAACCTAGGCTCTAGTAACATCTATATGATGCCCTATACTAGGGCCTAGCCACGATGGATATCTTAAGTCCTAGATGGATCAGTGATTACACTCTACACCTAATAAAACAAAACATAATACACCCCATGGTCATATGAATTCAAAATATATAATAAGATAGCATGCAACAAGCTTAAGGAAAACAATATGTATATAAACAACGATCGGTGACTGGCCAAACAATAGACCAACATTACCCAATATCCACATTAATATAAAGAAAGCCATCTAAAAAAAGAACTAAAACAAATCTTTGTTTGAAAAAGTTCCCGACTCTGGTAGATGACAATGATAATGAAAATGATAATGTTAATGACAATAAAAGTAACTATTAACTCAATTCTAAGAATGAAAGCTGGTGAAGTACCTAAGCCTTTTAGGGAATGGAAGCTCACCACTTCAACACAACTCAATGAACCAAGTCAACTGACCTAACTCTACGAAGGAAAAAATGAAGTAGCTCTGGTGCCTACAACTTGTGGGGATACAACATCAAAAAATGGTTAGTTGAGTGAACACTAGCATTCAACTCAAGTATAACGATAACATAATGCCATGACCAATAGTTCAAAATAATTCAAAATAATGCACATAATTAAATGCATATATATATATATCACATGTTGGGATAGGGAACAATACTTGATATGTTCTTTAAAACTTTAGTCTCTATTGTGTAGATCAACTTTAATAAAATAAGAAGGCACCCATGGCTATATAGAACCAACTCTTCCCCAGCTGGTAGGGCATTAGTGCGTGTGGCCGCACGAACTAGAGGGTATACATATGAACTATAGGGGACTCAAACCTCCCAGAATATCAAGGTGACACGAGCAACAAATCATGTAATAAAATATGGGGTACTCAAACCACCCAATCATTTTGTATTAATAATAAGGGGGACTCGAACCACCCAATCATATTGATCACCGCTATTATAATACAATCCAGGGCCTAGACTAATAGGCATCACAAGTTCAACTAGGATTGGGAATCGCCCCCTTAACCAACCCCAACCATCTTTCACAGCCTTAGATGTGCTGAAATTCGAGCATATAACAAGATTGCATAAATGCTCTCATGAAGATGCTGGGATAGGGTTACAACAATAAGTTACCCAACAAAGTCTACCCATACCAAACCAACCATCCATAGCATACAAAACAAAGGAGAATATCAACACATAATATGATAATCAAAACCATAATGTAATATGTTAGAACAATGACAAATCCTGTTTCATGATGCCAATCTCCCAACTTATTCTAGTCCCAAGGCTGACACCAATACTAATTTTGTCCATACCAACCCTAGAAGTACCACATAGCCTATATAAAAATAATATAAATATTTGGTTTGGACATGCCCCCAAGCATGGCAAAAACCAATATCCAAAGAAAAAGCAATATGTCTAAGAATGTCCATATCATGAAATTGAGCTTTTCAAAAAGATGGAAGCTCACCACTTCAATCAAAAATCTATCCCCAACTTAATCACTATGTAGTAGTAGTCAAATAGCGGGTTTCTATACAGCGTGGGTATACAATCGCCAGTAGATGGGTTTGTAAATGACAGCTAGCATGTATTTCAGGATAAGGATAAAGTAATGGTATTTAAACAACCAAGTAAAACCATCCATGATGCATACAACCATACATATATATAACTGCAGAGAAAGGAAATCTATGTTTATCATGCTCATAAAAACTTTAACCTGAGCTGTGTAAACTTGCCATATACCCATACCCTTAGGCTGCATGTATTCAACTCCTTCTGCTGAAAGAGTCCCAGTGCGTGTAGCCTCAAAACAAGAATAAGTTTCTAGTTTTGGTCCCCCAGAACCTCCACCTTCCACGACTTAATTACACATACCATCATTAATACCCAACTTAAAACCATGTCCAAAAAATCCAATTACCATTTAATACCAAGGGAAATTATTAGTGGTATCATCATACCAATTATACCATATGCAAACCAGTTAGGTTAAGGGGACTCTCAAGTGCCCTTTCCATTTACCATATTAACCTCTTGGGAGACTACCATGTTCTCCACAAGTATAACTAATTATCCTGTAACCATTGTAAACCTTTTCTAGTTATATATATAAGATGAAAAAAAGGAAGTGTTCTATTTAAATAAGTCAATGCAATGAACATATCTTTGTAAGTATTTTATCAAACACCTTAGAGGCATAATATGACCAAAACCAATTCCAAAGACCATTAAACCATTACCATTCAGTATGGTTGCCAAAAACCATCATTGATTCCTATAAAAGCGTAATTAAACTATAGGAAACAATAACAAAGACATTATAAACAAAACCCCCAATTAATAGTTGAAAACCACAAACTATGAAACATTGAAACTATGAAAACAAACATAAAATACATGCCTTTTTAGAAGAAGAAGTAGGGAAGAGACACATGCCTTAAACCGAGAAATATGATGGAAGAAAATCACCAAAGCAAGACCATAAAAAATCCCTAAGTTGAAACCTTAACTCTCTTGAGCGAATTATGTTGTGTTTGAAATAGTTTTCTACGTTTTAATGAATAGAATAATAGGGTAAATAACCTCCTAAGTGTATTAGAAGTTGTGGGTCATAAATAGGGTGAGTAAGGAAATGTCTAAAATATCCCCACTTAAGTCCCATAAAAACCCATCGCAGGGATATAACTGCCTATTTTTACGAGTCATACCTATCCTTACAATTGGTTTCCACTTGTCATACCCAGTTCTTAAACTTTGGATCAGACATTGTCCAGCATATGACCCATCTAACCAAGTCGTAACCTCACCATATGATCCATACCCATGATCCGTATCCCCAGAAGAATGAATTACTAGGAGGATCAAACACTGCCCACCATAGGAGTCACCGATACGACTCGTATTAATCCTTATGAGTCGCACCGCTTAGTCGTGACTATTTTAGTGATCAAGGCCATCCCATTAACTATCACTGGTCAGCTTATGATTGGACCATAAAACCCGTTCCTCAGCATACAGATCATACCCTGGAGTCATATTAGGTCTGGAGAATATATTTTAACGAAAATTTTTAAGGCCAAAACCTAGGATGAAAAATTCCCCCAACTAGGAACATTCATCCCCAAATGACGGATATGGTAGGGGTAACCACACACAGAGTCATTTGCATTATCTAACATCCTTTAACAATATTTGAAAACAAAGAGGAAATAATATTAACATTTACATTAACAAACTTAGAAAAGAAAGATAAGTTCAAAAATACATACCTTCCATATAAATACCGATAGCAGAAAACAAGAATGAATACTTGGACTTCATATCCTCTTTCGCTTCTCACATAGATTCTTCTACCCTATGATTCCACAATAGAACCTTAACCTAAGACATATCCTTGGCCCATAACCAACAAAATTTCCTATCTAATATCTCAACTAGGATATCTTCATAAGATAGAGAATCCGAGCTATCCAAACCTTCCAAAGAAACAACCAAAGAAGGATTAGCAATACACTTTCTGAACATGGAAACATGAAATACCGGATGAATCAAATCTAAACTACATGGAAACTCCCACTCATAAGAAACATTACCAACTCTCTGAGAAATCACATAAGGACCAATAAACCAAAGACTAATGTTTCCTTTCTTTCCTAAACACACTACTTTCTTTATGGAAGACACCCTTAGGAACACCTTGTCCCCAACCTTAAACTCCAAATTTCTATGCCTAACATATGCATTAGACTTTGGTGTCTCTTGGAAACTGAAGCCTACCCCGAATTACCTTCACCTTCTCCATAGCTTGATAGACCAAATTAAGACCAAACATATCTACCTCACCAAGCTCAAACCATCCAATAGGAGATCTACACCTCCTACCATACAATGCCTCAAAGAGAGCCATACCAATACTTGAATGATAGTATTATTGTAAAAAATCTCCACCAAAGGTAGATTCCCAACCCAACTGCTACCATAATAAATTACACATGCCCGAAGCATGTCCTCCAACGTCTGAATCATTCTCTTGCTTGCCTATCCAACTACAGATGGAATGTCATAATCAGAAAAACCTTAACCCCAATCCATTATGGAAAGACTATTAAAAATAAGATGTAAACTACATAACACAATAAAAAATGATTGAAATAGGAACCTCATGCATCTTCACAATCTCTTGAAGATACAACTTTGCATAATCTTCCATTGAAAAGGTAGTCCTTACTGGCAAAAAGTCAGCAGACTTAGATATCCTATTCATAATAAAATAAATTGAATCAAATTGGTTTCGAGACTGAGGAATTCTTATAACAAAATCCATATTGATCATCTCCCACTTCCATTTAGGAAACTCTATTTCTTGATGCTACCCACCAGGCCTCATGTGATCAACTTTAAACTATTGACATACCATGCCCTTGGATATAAAGTCAACTATATCTCTCTTCATAACATTCCACCAATATATCTCCTTAGGATCATGATACATCTTTGTAGAGCTAGGATAAATGACATAACTTGACTCATGCGCCTCATCCAAAATCCTTTGTCACAATGCATCAACATTTGAAATACACAATCTCCCTTGGTACCCAAAAGTACCATCACCACTAATATGAAACACCGTGACCTTTTGCCCACCAGCATCACTCTTGTTTTTTTTTTAAGATCAGATCCAACACTTGCTTCTCCTGAATTTCTCCACCAAGAGATGGTCAAACCACTTCTTATATCATCACACCGCCATCCTTAGAATAAAGAAAGACAAACTCTAACATTATCCACATGGTGAATATCCTTCACCATTTCCTACTTTACTTCCTCTACATGAGCCAAACTACCCATAGACAACCAACTAAGAGCATCAGCAACCACATTAGCCTTAACTGGGTGATAGTGAAGACTCAAATCATAATACTTGAGAAGATTAATCTATCTCCTTTGCCTGAGATTAAGCTCCTTCTTCTGGAAAAAATACTGAAGACTCTTTGATATAAGCCTAAAGAGAACAAGAGTTACAAGATCTTGAAAAAGGTTCAAGTTTTGGATTTTGTAAGAAATTGAGGAACTTTTGGATCCTTTTAAAATCCTTGTCCAATTAAAGAAAAGAAGAGGGTTGTTATACTCAAGAGGATCCTCTCACTTTGGGCATAAAAGTCTTTTTTATCTCTCTTTTTACACTCCAAAGGAGCACCCTTCATTAAGGGTATTTTAGTCATTATCTTGTAATAGTATAAATAGACCTTTTAGTTTCTATTTTCATTAGTTTTGATGAATTGATTGAGTGAAACTCAAATTACTTTTTCTTTCTCTAGTGTAGGGCTTGGAAAAGCCATCTTAGTGCAGGTCTTAGAAAAGACATTGAAACTAGGGTCATCATTGAGTATGTAATCACTCTTGTTGACATTTTTGCAAGAAGGTTAGGTGCTTGAGGAGTTGATACCTTTGTGTCCACCTAAGAGTGTGGTGTTATCCTCTATTGGTGTTGTGTTTCTTGGTGTTTGATACATATCTTGGTGCTATTCATTGGTGTAGGCGTATTTCTCACTATCTATCTTTTCATTTTAATGCATTTCTATCTTGTTTTCTTACTGAATCCGAATCTATTGTTTTATGTTCTACTTCATCTCCCTTTTTTAGTTGTTGATTTTTAGGTTCTTAGTCAATATTCACGTTTTTATACTAGTTTTAGGTTAGTTCTTGTATCATTTGGTACCAGAGCCATGTATTAGAGATTTTCCCATAACTCTAAGCCTTAGATCTAAGAAAATCTCATAAAAAAAGAGTCTAGAGTCAACAAAAGTAAAAAAAGTAGTATATTATGTCTTGTGGTAGATCCGAATTAAGAATCTTAGATCTACTAATTTTTAACTTGTTTTGATAGTTTCAAGTGTTAGATTCTTTTTCTCTAGAACTTCAAGAGTCTAGATATAAGTTTAGAACAAGATTGAGTTGTTTTTTTTATCTAGATCCACCATTGTTGTCCCTTTATTTGAAGCTATTTGGTGGTTGTAATGTGTGTTTTTTATGTTGGTTGCACAGTTTGTGCTTGATTTGTTGTTGGTTGATCTTTTCTGGTCAAAGGGAACCTAGATTTAAAAGTAAATCTGAATTTGGGGTTCATTTGCCTTGTGCTAAAACCGTGGTCAACTCTTAAATATTCATTTTGTTCTTCTTCATCTTCATATCTTGTTGAAGAAGAATTTTCAAAAGGAGTGTTTGATCTACAAAAGGGAAGAAATAGAGTGAAAAGGTTATTTGTACAAAAGAATATTCCAAAAGAAAAGACAAAGGGAATATTAAAAGTACAATTGAAAGTACATAGGGGGGACCATCATATTTCAAATCCATTTTGAAGCTTGAAAAGTCTCCAAACCTTTAGTTTTCCCCTCAAAACCAAAAATTCTTTTCCCCTAAGGTGTGTTTTAATGAGACATGAATTTTGAGAATTGAAAATTTTTAAAAGTGATGTCCAATCATAAGTTGCCACATCATCACTTATATAAACAACCAAATTGATTCCTAAATTAGATTTCTTAGTTTCTAATTTTTGATTCTACATTCTTGTGTGTTAAATTCCATCACAAATTAGCAAACTAGTAAATACCTACTTGGTTGATAATTAGTCTTGAGTCCTTTTGTTTGTGTTTTAATTTTTTGTATGCTGTTCTTATTTATAAGTCATAGTAACTTATTGGTTCAAGTCCGTACATCATATTTATTTGAGTCATATCAAACAAAAATTGATTTCGGACCAAAGTAAAATCATCCCTCAATCACTTTCGAAGTACATGCAAAAGTATCAACACTTGTGGGACCAAGTGAGGTAAGAATCTGAAAGTGAGGATATTTTAAGGTAACATTGTTTGTTGGTTTTTTAGTATTTTCTCTTAGGTACCTTGACAATGGAAGGAATAACATCATCAACCCCAGATAGTTATGGTATTTATACTACCTCGGATCCTTTTGAAGATTTCCGCCGAAACCTTGAAAGTGTATGCCAATTGATTTTTCAAACATACCCTCAAAGCCGAATAACAACTAACCTATAAACTAGAATTTTGCCAAGTATCAATTCTTCTTGTGTGAAGGTTCAAGATATTATACTTCCAATGGAGGAATCAAGGATCGTTCCTCAAGAACACGTGGTTGATGATCAAATAATGTTCTTAGCTAAGTATTCCAACTTTGCGAAAAATGATAAAGAGGTGATGCAAGAAAGAATTCTTGAAAAACTCCCTTGTAATGAAAGCTATCGAAAGGAGCATGAGGGCTACCATGGTTCAAAACCAAGTGAATAACAAACTTCTCATGATCTACATAGTAATAAAGCTATCTTCTACACTCCAAGAAACTTGAATTGTTCTGATGTCGCTAGTAGTAGCCAAAGTTGTGTTGTTTCAGATTTTCTTAGTGTAGAAATGTATGAATCTTTATTTTGTGATACTCTTGGTGTTGTTATGTTGCATAAGGACAAAACTCTTGTTGTGAGTATGCAAGCACTAGTTGATCCTTTAGATTAAAAAGTCGATTCTTTTCGTAAGAATGATTTCTGTTCATCTAGATCTAGGACTTATAACTTGAATAAGGTTTCATTACCAAGTGACAACAGTATTAACACACTAGTTGGCCCTTCTGAAAACAATGTGAGTCTATGTTGGTATGTGAGTTGCCAACAACTAGTGAGGTTGTGAGTGATGACCAACTTACTCTTGAATGTAGTCCATTACTTAAGCGTATGTGTGGTGTGTTTGGTAAGCCTCAAGTTAATGATAATGTTGATAGATTTGATCATAAGAATGGAGATGGTTCTTTTAGAATATTATGTGATGAAAACTTTAATGATATTTTTTCTCAAAGATATCATGTGGATGAAGATATTGTGAAACAAGGCATATGTCCATGTAAGAGTGAACTTGTATGCTTAAACTCATTACTTTTGAATAGTGAATTTCTCTCAAAGAAAGATGTCTTGTTTGAAAATAGTGAGATCACTCCTTGTATGACACCTAGTGAAGTGGAAGATGATGTGTTTAAAAAGAACGGTGGTATTCTTAAGATTAACTTTTTTTTATATGAAAATGGTCTTAATATTTGAATGGTTTTGGCTTTAAAAAGTAGGTAGATTTGATTTTTTCAATTAAGTAATATATGTGATAAATTATAAAAAGTAATTTTACTATTCTAAATTTTAAAAAAGAACCAATGATTTCATTGATTAGTTTAAAGGGTGTTGTTTTATGAAGGTTGGGGCATTCATCTGCATAAAAGTCTATATTGTGAGATGATCTTTACGTATTCTTCACAAATTGGTCTTAATTATTTCCCTTGAAAACGTTAAATAATAAATAAGTGACATAAAATATCTCTAACATCAAAATACTTTACAAGGCATAAGTTCAAGTCAAAACATTGAGCATTCATAAATTCATAAAGGACAAGTTATACCTTACAAAGCCAAAAAAAATAAAAATGCAAAATACATAAGTAGAGGTGTAACACCTCACAAAATATTCTCCTAGTCTGAGCCTTAGAGTGTATTCTATGGAGCAAAAATCCAATCCCAAAAGTTTTTGGGGTCTCTTCCCAAGTGTGAAATACTTTGAACCTTGCAGAATTTCCCTAATATCAAGTTTTTTACATGTAGAGCATTGAATAAGCTCTCCGTCGATACAAAATTCGCCCAAATCCAATACTCGGGCAAAGAGTTAGAGCTATTTTAATGAAAAAGTGTGCCACCTGGCACTTTAGCGCATCGCGGAGCTAGCCAAAATGGTAATCGTCAAAATCCAGTGAGCCTCTGCCATTATGGCACATCACACCAAGGCTTAGTTTCAGAATTATCAATTTCCAGTGTGCCAATGTGATTCTACCACATCGCGGTGCCTTTCCAGTTCGCAACCAAGATGGCAACGCAATTTCCACCGTATCGCGCCCTCATGCAGTTTCCCAATTGTCCTATTTCCAGTGAGCTGGTGCGATTATACTACGTTGCACCAGCATGTAAAATTGGTATTTTTAAGCTTAATTCCAAGGGCTTTTTGGTCTTATACCAATCCTTTTCAGCCCCTATATATACCCTATAAAAGGCTCTCAGCCTCATTTCCCATCTTCAACATCAAAATGAGGGTTTTACAAAATCAAAACCCTTATTTATTCTTTAAGCAAAATCAATAGAAATAAAGAGAAATCAAGAGGAATCAAAATCTCTCTAAAGAACTTTCAAGAAAAGAGTTTCCCCATGGTATGTAGATGTTGATTCATGGGTCTCTTTGATCCAAAAAGCTTAAGAACCCTTTTTAAAAAATTAAAATATCTTGTGTTTACGGGTTTTAATGATTCATGTGAGTTGAAATTGATGTTCCAGCTATTATTGAGTTTTTAGGAGCAATCCCTTAATTCCAAAATTGTGTAGCCAGCGCAGGATGCAGGAGTCCTGGTTAGTAGAGGTTTTCACCGTTAGAGAGGTTTGACTATTATATTGCCTTAGGCTGACTTACTACGAGGTTCATCCGTCAGTGATGTTTCACTAGAGAGGTCTTTACCTGTGACATAGTATTGATAACCTTCCAGCTGAGGTTACAGGATGGACCCCACCTGTGGGAGGTCAGGACATGTTCATAAAGTAACTACATCCCACAACTGCAATTTTACTATCAATCTTTAGAAATTAGGACTATGAGGTACATTCGTATATCAAAGTGAGAAACTCCAATAGTTCCATTGATTCATGACTATCTGTCAGATAGGCTTGATATCATATATATATGCTTAATCTCAGTCTTAGATCCTATTGAGTATTCTCGTTATCAGATCAATATATCTCCCGCTAGATAGGATTAATTTCAGTCTCAAATTGTGTTGAGTATTTTTGTTGTCAGATTTGGAAATGATCATTTTCTTATCATTGATAATAGATTTTAGAGTCATCCATTAGAGAGAGGTTGATCTCAAATTCCATCAGTCGAGAGAAGTGAGCTCAGAATTCAGTCATTTATTTGACTATATTCAGTTAATCAGTTATCAATATCAGATAATTCAATGATTTAGTATCTCAGTGTTAGTAGTGAGTTCAGATGACAGTAAAGCGGTATATGAGTTTCAGTATCTAGAGTTGTGATGATTATGATTATGGTTTGTGCATCCCTATATTTGTTTTCGTTTAGTACTCTCATGATTATTCAGTTATGTAACCGTTCATACATGAGACCTTGCATTTAGCCTTACCTCATCTGCATACTCAGTACATTCCTGTACTGACTCATTTATGCTATGGTGTTTTATTTGACACCATAGGTCCAAAGGTACGTGATCCAGATTTCTCTCAGCAGTTCAATCCTAGTTAGCAGCAGCAAATATAGAAGTGAGTCCTCTTTATTCGAGGATGATCCTTGTATTTTTATTGCATCAGAATTAGTTAATTTTTAGTTGACGGAGTTAGTTGGGGACATGTCTTATCAACTCCACAGTTCATACAGTTAAAGGCTTTTCGAATGGATGTATTAGTATTCAGTTTTTAGTTTTGAGTATTTAAAGAAGTGTTGAACCTTATGCCTTATTTCTACCTATTTTTCCAGATTTATTTTTAGATATTATGAAGTGTTCATGGTACAGATATCAGGAAAGGGTTAGTTTATGGTCCTTCATTGTCATTAGCATCGTGTAATGACTAGGGGGAAGTCTCGGGTCGTTTCAACTTTTGTATCAGAGCCTAAGGTTCAAGAGTGTCCTAGGGAATCTGAAAAGACTCATCTAGTAGAGTCTTGTGCATGGGTGTGTTGCACGTCACATTTATGTACAAGAGGCTACAAGATATTTTATGAGCAGTGTCCCTTCTTTCAGTGTTCATGTCGTGCGAGTGAGCATGATCTAAAATTGATCCTTAGTCTATTCCACTTCTTTCTTTTATTTACAGAGTATGCCTTATCACAAAGATTATTTCATGGGGTTGATGACCAACCCCTTTAACCAGTAGATCCTGAGAATGAGAGTGTGTTACATGCAAAGTTTTGGGTAGTTTTTCATGTGCTAGCCCAAGTTATGACTAATGTTTAGGGAAACTATTAGGCTATATCCCCCATCAGCAAGATGGAGGTTGAACCACAACCAAGATTAGAGATTTCGTGTGAATGAACCCGCCAGAATTCGTTAGGTCAGTACTAGGTAAGGACCCATAGCTTTATCTAGGGGAGGTGAGGAAGATTACCCAGATTATGCATGTTTATTAGGAGGAGAGTGTTGAGCTAGCATCCTATAGTTTGAAGGATATTGATCATGATTGGATTGTGATTTGGAATAAGGGTAAAGGGAAAGATGCAACTCTCGTGACTTGGTAAGAATTTCAGGATGCCCTTCTAGATAAGTTTTTGCCACTAGAGATTGGAGAGTCTAAGGTAGAAGACTTCATGAATCTAAGGCAAAGTTCCATGATAGTGAAAGTGTATAGTCTTAAGTTCAACCAGATAGCTAAGTATGCTTCCGTCTTGATAGGTGACCCTAGAGTAAGTATAAGTAAGTTTGTGACTGGTGTATCTGGGTTAGTATTCAAAGAGTGTAGTCCTATTATACTTCATAGTGATATGGGCCTTGCGATACTAATGATGAATGCTCAGTAGATTGTGATAGATAAGATGAACGAAAGAGAGAGAGTGAGAAAAAGGGCCAACTCCATCCTCAGCTAGTGTGCCTACACCTGTGTTTTGGGGTGTTAGTTATGGTGGAGCGCACGGCTCTAAAGCCCAGAGTTGTACTAGTTGTGTTCGTACCTATATGCTTTGTGGAGAGTGTGGTAAGAGACAACAAGGTGTGTGCAGAGCTGGTAGTGATGTGTTCTTCGGGTATGGTGAACCAGGCCATAGAATTCAAGAATGTAGAGTGCTAGCTCAGCGGGGTGGACTCTATGCGTTTCAAGCTCTCCTTGATTAGGAAAGATTCCCTTAAATAGACTCGGGTATGTTATGAGTCCTTATTGTTTGTGATATTCATTGTTTGATCCTTTTCTTCCATTTTCAGCTTATATGTTAGCATGAGTCATGCATGAGTTTCAGATCTCGGTTAGTCAATTATGACCCAATTCGTAGGTGCCTCGTATACCGCCCTAGTGTTTTAGTAAATTGTGTTAGGAGAGACATAAAGTCCCAAGGGGTAGATACCCCATGGTACTAGAATGTTTGCATGTCTTTAGACTCATTTAATTACATATTTAGGCTCTCCTTACAGGGTTAATATCAATTATCATTGCATTGCCAGTCATGCATTCGAGAGTCAGTTCTATCAGGCATTCATGCATTAGATACGCACGTTTAGTGGGAAGAGTTCTGCCTATCAGTGTGTTCAGTTATGCATTCATGAGAAAACCCAATTATGAGTCCATACATATATGCGTGTGTGCTATGAGAATTCATGTAGAAGTATCTTCAGTTGAGTATTCTATGCATTAGATATGCATGTCCGGTATGAGAACTCAGTATGTCGGTTGTTCCATTTATGTAGTCATGTCTTAAGATGTTCTTTTTCTCGGAGTAAGTTCAGTTGATCAGTATTCTTAGTCTATCAAGAGACATTCGAGAACGAATATTTCCAAGGGGGAGATAATGTAACACCCTACAAAACTTTCTCCTAATCTGAGCCTTTGAGTGTGTTCTATAAAGCGTAAATCCGGTACCAAAAGTTTGAGAGGTGTCTTTCCAAGTGTGAAATACATTGAACCATGTATAATTTCCATAATATCGATTTTTTTTCATGTAGAGCATTGAATAATATTTCAGTCGATACCAAATTAGCCCAAATCCGATAATCGGGCAAAGAGTTAAAGCTATTTTAGTGAGACAGCGTGCCACATGGCACTTTAGCGCGTCGCAGAGCCAGCCTAAATAAAAATCATCAAAATCTAGTGAGGCTCAGTGATTATGGCGCATCATGCCAAGGCTTAATTTCAGAAATGTCAATTTTCAGTGTACCAACGTGATTCCACTGCGTAGCGGTGCCTTTCCAGTTTGCAACCAAGGTGTCAATGCGATTTCCACCGTGTCGTGCCATCATGTAGTTTCACAATTGTCCAATTTCCAGCGAGATGGCGCGATTATGGCGCATCGTGCCAGCATGTAAAATACGGATTTTTTTTAATTCCAAGAGTTTTTTGTCTTTTCGCACTCTTTTTTAGCCCCTATATATACCCGATCAAAGGCTCTCAACCGTATTTCCCATCTTCAAAATCAAAACTAGGGTTGTACAAAATCAAAACTGTTATTTCTTCTTTAAGAAAAATCAATAGAGATCAAGAGAAATAAAAAAGAATCAAGAATCTCTCCAACGAACTTTCAATAAAGGAGTTTCCCCAAGGTATGTTGATATTGTTTCTTTGGTCTCTTTCATCCAAGAAGCTCAAGAACCATTTTTCAAAAATTCAAAGATCTTGTGTTTATGGGTTCTAATGATTTATGTGAGTTGAAATTGATGTTCCAGCTATTATTGAGTTGTGAATCAGGTTTGTTTACAATATTTTCAAGCTTTGACCCTAGTATGTGATGTTCATGATAAACCCTCTTCAAGTTGCTTGTTAGATGATGTGTTCATGCCAATTAAATGTGGAAATGGTTGAATAAGCAAAGCATTCTCCCTATATGTTCGATAAAATGCTTATGTAAAGAATTAGGGCCATTATGGAATGTTGATTAGGAAACCCCAAATTGTGAGAAAGTCCATGCATGCCTAGTGTTTGATGAAATGCCTTAGTAAAGGAATTGTGATATCATAGCATGAAATCCCAAATTAGGTGTAAACCCATGCATGCCTATTGTTTGATTAAATGCCTTAGTGAATGAATTGTAATATCATAGCATGAAATCCCCAGTTTGTCTCGACTCGAGCTGGGGACCTAGCCATGATGAGCATCCCAAACCATGAAGGCCCGGAACACCCTTCTCTATCTATCTGTTAATAATGCACATAATTTATATGATAAAAGATAATGCGGAAAGAGAAATCTAATACGGAAACATAGTCAATCTGAATGTGATCATAATACTGAAAACTGAAAACTGAAATCTAAAATATATCTTAATAATAATGTTTGACACAGTCTGTGAAATCTCTACCATGAACTAATCAAAGTTGTCTGAAAACTGGAACAAGGCCCCCAGTAGACAAAAACTTAACTAATAGTAGTAATAAGAAATAACCAGGCCTTCTAAATCATAGGAGGCTCACCACTGCAAACTAAAGTCTGTGATCTGGAATTTCTACTATTTATCTGGACCCCTAGACTGTGCCTCAAAACCTGGAAGGAGGGGTCAGTATAATTATACTGGCATGCGAAGCAATCAAAAATAGAGTAATTTAACATATATATATATATATATATAATACGTGAGAGCAAATTTTCATCAAACACTATGCATAAAATAGTTTCTGAAAACACATGGACAACTTCTGAAAACATGTAACCTGTCTGTAAATCTCAAACTCTGATCTGTGTATTATTTCTGAGTTAAGTGGTATCTTCTACAAGTCTGATATTCCACGGGAGATGTGGAATCCATCATTTAGTCGGCGGGGAAGCCTCCAACCCGAGTGTGCCGCAAGGGTTGGAGTTCCTGAATATGATACGCCACACGACACTTAAGTCAGTGCATAATAATATACCCGGGTCGGCAAACCATGATTTTGGGCAAAGATTTTTCTGAACTCATGCCTTATTTTGGGAACCACCTAAGCTCACTTTATGCCCTATTTTAGCCTTTTCTTAATATGCAACATTCTGAAGTTCTAAAATGTAAATCTGATAAAGTCAGATTCTATATTCATCTGTGTCTGTTATGGCATTTTCTGTATTTGATACCGTTATACCAAGACTTGCAAGTCATGATTTATGAGCCATAATACATTAAGATAAATCTTTCATTTAAAGCTAAGCTTAGACCACCCAAAAACATGCAACTGATATAGCAGATTTCGTGTTCCGAAACTCAAGTTAAAATCATACATAAACTTCATCAAACATATGGTAGTCTAG
Organism: Capsicum baccatum var. pendulum; assembly: GCA_030864225.1. NCBI lineage: Eukaryota > Viridiplantae > Streptophyta > Magnoliopsida > Solanales > Solanaceae > Capsicum > Capsicum baccatum. The sequence continues at coordinate 142,935,258 of CM061559.1, forward strand.
TGACTTTAGCAAATCATGCACTCTTTTATTACATGCATTATGAACATTGAACATGATTTTTCTATGCCCATGAGAATTTAGAAAAACCCCGCGTACCTCTATTTCGGAAAATAATGGGTGCTTCTTTAAGCTTGTGGATTGCGGATTTTTGAAATCTCTAATCAATTTTAAAAACCCACGGTTGAATCTTGATTTATTTTGGTTTTTAGTTTGAAACCCTTGGGAGTTTTCTTGAGAATTTTTAGATGAACGTGGCTGTATTTTTTAGAATTGGTGACAGAGTATCGTATTTATGGCTGAATAAGGGAGGGAAAAGGACTATTTTTCCCCAAAAATGGAGTGTTTAAGTCACTTGAAACCATTACATAAGGGCCGCGTATGGTATCACCTATGCTTACATAGGCGCTGCCGATGCTATCGCGTATGTTTACGTAGGCGCCACAAATGATATCACATATGTTTTCAGGTGGCCATGTGCGATTGGTTAGGCGACACAAACTACTTTGAAAGGCCATAACTTCTTGCTCGGGTGCCGTATTTTGTCAAAAATTTGTATCATTGGAAAGCTAACTCAAAAGCCTATCATTTTACACATAGTAGGCTCTCTAATTTGATATATACACAGAGTCATCGTCGAAAGAAGTTGAAAAAAATTATAATGTCGACTTAAACTTAATCGATCAAAGTAGTTTTCAACTCGTCCTTGAGTCAAAGAACCTCTATGGTGTAAATTCATGTTTGAATGGATTGACATACTACACAAATAATTAACATGCCATAGTCGCATAGGATTTATGGATTCGGGATTATCAACAAATCGGAATCATGGTCTATATTGTATCCCGAAACACAGGGCATTACATTATCCCCCCTTAGGATCATTCGTCCCCAAATAATGATGCGGGACACAGACAGACACCATTACAAGCATAATAAGGACTAGTATAGATAAGATAAGAATAGTACCTTCTGTATGATCTTCCATCGAGGTGAAAAAATTGGGATATCTAATTCTCATGTCATCTTCCAACTCCCAAGTTGCTTCTTCAACTTTCTGATTCCTCCATAATACCTTCACTGTGGCTATCTCTTTTCTCCTCAATGTTTGAACTTGGCGATCTAAAATTTCAATGGGATCTTCTTTGTAAGACAAGGGTTCTGTCACTTTGATATCCTCTCCTAGCAATACCAAAAAATGATCTCTAATGTATTTCTTTAACATGGATACATGGAATACCGGATGAACGGAACCCAAACTTGTAGGCAATTCTAGCTTATAAGTAACTACACCAATCTTTCTCAGAATATGATATGGCCCTATATAGCGAGGGATCAATTTACCCTTTTTTCCAAACTACATAACTCCTTTCAAAGGAGAAACCTTGAGAAACACCCAATCACGAACATCAAACTCTAATTCTCTTCTCCGAAAATCGGCATAGGACTTCTGACTACTCAAAGCAGCCTTGAGTCATTCTCTATTGATCTTCACTTTCTCCATCGCCTGATGAACAAGATCAGGTCCATAAAACGTAGTCTCACCCACTCATACCATCTTATTGGAGACCTACATCTCCTTCCATACAAAGCCTCAAAAGGAGCCATCTTGATGCTGGCATGGTAACTATTATTGTAAGCAAATTCAATTAGTGGCAGGTGATCTACCTAACTAACTTTGAAATCAATGACACGTTCCCTCAACATATCCTCGAGGGTTTGAATGGTACGCTCAGCTTGCCCATCCTTCTGAGGGTGGAAACCTGTGCTCAAATTCACTTGTGTACCTAAACCCTTCTGAAAAGATCTCCAAAACTGAGATAACAACTATGTACCTTTATCGGATATAATGGACACTGGTTCCCTATGAAACCACACTATCTCCTCAATGTAAATCTTATCATAACCCTTTCCCGAATAATTAGTCCTCATAGGCAAAAAGTGTGTTGTCTTTGTCAACTGATCTACAATCACCCTTATTGAATCAGACTAGTTTTGACATCTCGGATGTCCTATAATGAAGTCCATTTCTATCATCTCCCACTTCCATAAAGGTAGTGCTACCTCTTGGGAAGTACCACCTAGCCTCGTCTATTCTATCTTTACGTGTTGACAGTTAAAACACTTGGACACAAAATCAGCTGCATCATGTTTCACGTTATTCCACAAATACAAGGTTTTCAGATCAGAGTACATCTTAGTAGACCCTGTGTAAACGACATACCTCGAAGTGTGCGCCTCATCAAGGATTCTTTTCCATAGTCCATCAGCATTCGGAACACACAACCTACCCTGAAATCTCAGAATACCATCACCACAATTTCAAATGACTTTACCTTTTATTGATCCACATCTTTCTTGATTTGCATCAAGATGGGATCTTCAGCCTACTTCTCCTTAATTTAAGCACAAAGGGATGAATTAGCTAACTAATGAACAATCACCCCTCAATATTTAGAATTTAAGAGTTGCATTCCCATATTTATAAGGCGGTGAATATCCTTCACCATCTCTTTATTTCCTTATTTTACATGAGAAAGGTTGCCCATAGACAACCTGCTGAGGATATTGGCTACAACATTTGCCTTGCTCGGATGGTATTGCAGGCTCATATCATAATCTTTCAGAAGCTCCATCCATCGCCTCTGCCTAAGGTTCAATTCTTTCTAAGAGAAAACATACTTCAGACTCCATGGGATGCATCACAGTATATCACAAAGCTATCTATACCCTTGGGAAGGGTAAAAACAGGAGTGGTGGTTAGTTTGCCTTTCAATTTCTCAAAACTATTCTCGCACAGATCAGACCACACAAACTTTGCCTTTTATTGAGTCAATTTAGTGAGTGGAATAGCTATTGAAGAAAAACTCTCTACAAACCTTCTGTAATACCCCACCAAACCCAAGAAGCTCTGAATATCAGTTGGAGTCGTGGGTCTGGGCTATTTTCTCACTGCTTCAACTATCTGGGGATCCACTCTTATCCCATAACTAGACACAATATGCCCCAAGAAGGCAATAGAATCTAACTAGAATTCACACTTAGAAAATTTAGCATAAAGCTGATGATCCTTAAGGGTCTGAAGAATAATTCAGAGGTGATTGGCGTTATCTTCTTTACTCATAGAATAGATAAGGATATAATCAATAAAATACAATGACGAACAAATCAAGAAACAGACAAAATACTCTATTGATAAGATCTATGAAGCCTGCAGGGGTGTTAGTCAACCCGAAGGACATGACTAGAAATTCGTAGTGACCATAACCGGTGCAGAAGGCTATCTAGGTTATATATGACTCCCTAACTTTCAACTGATGATAACCTAAATGAAGGTCTATTCATGAAAAACACTTGGAACCCTAAATCTGGTCAAAAAGTTTGTCAATCCTAGGAAGAGGATATTTATTTTTAAGTGTGACCTTATTTAGCTGACGGTAGTTTATGCAGACATGAAGGGAACCATCTTTATTTCACACGAAAAGTACAGGCGCGCCCCAAGGAGACACACTGGGCGTATAAAACCCTTATCTAGGAGATTTGATAATTGTTCTTTCAACTTTTTTAGTTATGCAGGAGCTATTCTAAATGGCAGAATGGAAATAGGACGAACGTTTTGCAACACACAAATACCAAACACAATATCCCTATTAAGTGGTATTCCTGGAAGATCATTTGGAAAGACTTCAGGGAATTCTTTTACTACAGGAACATATTAAAGAGGAAGAATCTTGGGATTGGAGTCCTTAACTTGGATAAGGTGGTACAATCAACCTTTAGAAAGAAGTTTGCGGGCTCTAGATAGGATTTAAAGTGCCCTCGGGGTGCTAAATAATGTCCTTCCCACTCTATCACTAGTTCATTTAGGATATAAAAAGTGACTCATCAAGTCCTACAATCTAATGTGGCATACCACAAATCGAGCCAATCCATTCCCAAGATGGTATTAAAAGCAACCATATCTAACTCTATGAGATCTTCTAACGTTTCCCAGCTACCAACAGTCATCACACAACCCCTGTACGCCCTCCTAGCAATAATAAAATCCCCAACCGGGGTAGAAACAACAAAGGGTTCATAAATAACACTGGTCTCAAACCCAAAACCAACTGCCACATAAGGGGTCATCAAGGATAAAGTAGGCTCGGGATCAAGTAACTCATACACATCATGAGAAAAGAGTCGGGATCAAGTAGCACATAAACATCATGGGAAAAGATTTGTGACATACCAGTAAAAATATCTGGGGAAGCTTAAATCTCCTGGCAGTTGGTCAAAGCATATATTCTGTTTCGACTGTTCCCGGCAGCTGATGTGGCACCCTTCTGAGGTGGGGGTGGTGCCGCTGAATTTGCCTGAGACTTTGAACCACCAATATTTTTCTAGTAGATGGACATTCCCTTAGAAGGTGACCTAGCTAACCACATGAATAACACACTAACAAGCCCTACTGACACCTTTTTGGATGATTTCTACCATAAGTGTCACACCGCGGAAAAGTATGATGCTATTAAGCCACACTACCCTATGACTGAGTATCCTAAGCTCTGGTTTCATGGTTAGTATGAAAACACTGAGATCATCTATTTTCTCGTGATCGTAGTACTGGGGCACTGGTAGTAGACTGGTCATTATCCTAATTATTCTTTTTCTACCATTTATTTCCCCACTTACCTTCCCGTGACTGACTGTGACTCTGGTTGGATGATCTGGCTCTTTTCGCTTATCTTTCCATCTCCCTAGCTTCAGACATCTTCTTCTTTTTATCTTCTACCTACTACATATGAATGGTCAGCCTAGCAAAGTCTAAATCCTTATTCAACATTGCCCCCTGGCACTCAAGCACCAGGTTATCAGAAAGGCCGAATGCAAATTTCCTCATCCGAGCTCTCATATTACTAGTCAACTCTGGTGTATAGTAGACTAGTTAATTAAACTACAAAATGTACTCCTAGACACTCATACTACCATGCTTTAGATTCATAAACTATTCCGCTTTGGCCTCCCTCAACTCTAGAGGAAAGAATCGATCAAGGAAAGTTTCCACAAATTCGCCCCAAATTGTGGGCTCAGCACTCTCACCTTTTGTATCCTCCTAGTCGGCATACCACTGATTCGGAACATACTTAAGCTGATAAGTTTCTAGTTTCACCCCTTCAACCTCATCTATATATATTACCTTAAAGATCTTTTCAATATCATCCATGAACTCCTATGGATCTTCCTCTAACTTGGTGCCAGTGAACTTAGGTGGCTTTATTTTCATAAAATGTCCGACCCTAGTAGCCTCAGACGTAACAAATGCAGACCCAACATCTTCTGCATTTGAAATATCTCTCTGAGTAGTCGGGGGACGGTTATCATCAGTCCGCATAGCCTGAGGTGGATTGGTTGGGACCAGAGGGAATCCTATAGTACGGATACGTTCTTGAGTGTGAGCTCTGTTATGGGTCCGAATCCTATGGGTGGGACAGACCTCATCTGCCTGAGCATTCTGATCGATGATACGACATGGAGGCATAACTGTGTTTCTGAAATACAAATGATCATTGATTAGGGGACAGTTCAGACTCTGAAGCACAAAATAAATCAAAAAAAAGGTAAATTTTTCCTAAACACCTAGTAGCCTCTTGCTTATAAGTATGGCATGCAACACACCCATAAACAAGACACTACCTGACATGATTTTGCAGACACCTTGGGACCATGAACCGTGCTTTGATCCAAAATTTTTCATGGCCCGAGATGGATCCCTAGCCGTGATGAGCATCCCGAACCATGAAGGCCCAGAACACCATTGTATATCTATCTAGTAATCAAGCACATAATTCATATGATAAAAGATAATGCGGAAAGAGAAATCTAATACAGAAACATGGTCAATCTGAATGTGATCATAATACTGAAAACTGAAATGCAAAATATATCTGAATAATAATGTCTGACTCAGTTTGCGAAATCTCTACCATGAACTAATCAAAGTTGTTTGAAAGCTGGGATAAGGCCCCCAGTAGACCAAAACCTAACTAATAGTAGTAATATAAAATAACCAGGCCTTCTAAATCATAGGAGGCTCACAACTACAAACTCCGGTTTGTGATCTGGAATCTCTACTATTTATCTGGACCCCTAGACTGTGCTTCAAAACCTAGAAGGAGGGGGGTCAGCACAATAGTACTGGCACGTGAAGCAATCCAAAATAGAGTAATTGAAAATATATATATATATATATATATATATAATATGTGAGAGAAAATTTTCATCAAACATTATGCATAAAATAGTTTTTGAAAACATATGGGCATCTTCTGAAAACATGTAACCTGTCTGTAAATCTCAAACTCTGATCTGTGTATTACTTCTGAGTTAGGTGGTATCCCCTACAAGTCTGATATTCCATGGGCGATATGTAATCCATCATTGACTCGATGGGGAAGCCTCCAACCGAAATATGCTACAAGGGTTGGAGTTTCTAAATCTGATACGCCATAAGACACTTAGGTCAGTGCATAATAATATACCCGAGTCAGCAAACCTCGGTTTTGGGTAAAGACCACCTAATCTCTCTTTATACCCTATTTTAGACTTTTTTGAGCATGGATCATTCTGAAGTTCTAAAATGTAAATCTAATAAAGTCTAATTTCTGTATTCGTCTATGTCTGTTATGGCAGTTTCTGTGTTTGGTATCATCATACCAAGACTTGCAAGTCATGATATATGATCCATAATACATTAATATAAATCATACTTTTAAAGAAAAGCTTAGACCACCCAAAACCATGCAACTGATATAGAAGATTTCATGTTCCGAAACTCAAGTCAAAATCATGCAAAAACTTCATCAAACATATGGTGGTCTAGTGCCTTTATAAAATCATGCACTCTTTTATTACATGCATTATGAACATTAAACATTCATGCTAAATTTCCTCTTTAGTGATTTAAAACAACCTTTATATCATAACAAGAGTTCAACCATTTCATATAGTGTTTTTCAAGAATGCATTGCAAAACAATTCATATGCTATCAAAAATCTAAAAATTCATAATAACAGGGAATTCACCAAAATTCATTCTCTCAACAAGACTTCATTCTTCAATACATGTTTTCATACATACATATTCTTGAATCACTTTGGGGAAGGTGAAAAGACCAAAATAGTGATGTTAAAATATCCAATACGTGAATATATACAAGGTTTCAGAAACTCCATCCTAAAACATAATTTTTCTATGACCATGAGAATTTAAAAAAACCCTACGTACCTCTACTTTGATAAATAATGGGTGCTTCTTGAAGCATCTGGATTGGGAATTCCGAATCTCTAATCAATTTTGAAAACCCACGGTTGAATCTTGATTTATTTGAGTTTTTAGTTTGAAACCCTTGGGAGTGTTCTTGAGAATTTTTTATATGAATATGGATGTCCTTTGGAGAATTGGGGACTGAATTTCGTGTTTATGGCTGAATAAGGGTGGGAAAAGGACCATTTTGCCACAAAATAGAGTGTTTAAGTCACTTAAAACCATTACATAGGCGCCGCCTATCCTATCGCCTATGTTTACATAGGCTCTGCCTATGCTATTGCCTATGTTTACATAGGCGCCGCCTATGCTATAACCTATGTTTACATAGGCATCGCATATGCTTTCCAGTGTCCATGTGCGATTGGTTAGGCGACGCATGCTACTTTGACAGGCCATAACTTCTTGCTCGGGTGCCGAATTTTAGGAAAAATTGGTATCATTTGGAAGCTAAATTGAAAACCAATCACTTTACACATTGTAGGCTATCTAATTTGACATATACAAAGAGTCATGGTCGATAGAATTTGACACAAATAAAAATGTCCACTTAAACTAATCGATCGAAGTAGTTTCCAACTCATCCTTGAGTCAAAGGACCTTCATGGTCTAAATTCAAGCTTGAATGGATTCACATACTATGCAAATAATTAATATGCCATATTGGTATAGGATTTATCTCTTTGGGATTATCAACGCATCGGAATCATGGTCTATATTGTAGCCTAAAATGCGGGGCGTTACAAATTAGGTGTAAACCTATGTATGCCTAGTGTTTGTTAAAAGGCCATAGTAAAGAAGTTGAGACACAATAGTAGTAAATTGCCCAATTACGTGCTCTTTGATATATGCTAATCCTTTAATACATGCCAAGTGCTTGACGAGTTAGTTGTGACATGATAGTATAAAGCTTTCCCAAATCACATTTTATCCAATACATGCCAATACTAATTTACATGGGAAGTATTTTATGCAAGACCTTGTTGAATGGATTATGATCCTATAGCATGTTCCCCCTACACTATTACATGACTATTATTCCTAAATGCTTAAAGTGATGCGTTAGTGATTGCGATGATGAATGAATGACCATGGCTATGACTAGTCAAGAAAGGTTCTGTCTTACTTTTGTATTATCGAGTCCTAGGGGTATTTATACAAGAAAATTTATCTACTGTCTAGATCTTGTGTCAACTTTCATGATATTCCCGGTCGATTCATGATTCTCAAAAATCAGTGAATTATAGAACTCTTTATCCTCAGACAGTTACAGAAATTATGAAATTTGAGGAATCTTCTTAATCCATGTATCGCTTGTAATCTAGCCTCAGCGCTGTACTCATCTCCGATTTAGTTGTATTCAAGTGTTCAGTTTCGACCTCGGTAGTGACCAAGTAATCTATTCAAACTCTGTATCCCCGTTGCACGGTATTGACACCCTTCCAGCAGAGGTTATACGTTGGACCCTACCTGTGGGGGGTCGAGGCATGTTAGTTAAGTAACTACTTCCCATAATTGTTGTTTCAGTATCACTCTTCAGAAATTAGGACTGTGAGGTACAGTTGTATATCTAAGTGAGGAACTCAGATAGTTCCACTATTTCATGAACATCAGTCAGATAGGCTTAGTCTCATATACAGTTATTTGTTATCAGATCAAAGATCTCCCGTAAAATAGGCTTGATGTCAGTCTCAGATCCAGTTAAGTATTCTTATTATCAGAATCAAAGATCTCCTGATAGATAGGCTTGATCTCAGTCACAAATTTTGTTGAGTATTTTTGTTGTCAGATTTGAACATGATCATTTTCTTATCAATGATAATAGATTCCAGAGTCAGCCGTTAGAGAGAGGTTGATCTCTGAATCTATCAGTCTAGAGTAGTGAGCTCAAAATTTAGTCATTTATGTGAGTATATTCAGTTAATCAGTTATTAGTATTAGATGATTCAGTGATTCAGTATCTCAGTATTAGTAGTGAGTTCAGATGACAGTAAAGCGATATCTGATTTTTAGTATCTAGAGTTGTGATGATTGTGATTATGGTTTGTGCATCCCTGTATGTGTTTTCGTTCGGTACTCTCAAGATTATTTAGTTATGTAACTCTTCATGCATAAGCCCTTCCATTTTGTCTTACCTTATCTGAAAACTCGATACATTCCCGTACTAACGCATTTGCGATATGGTGTCTTATTTGACACCATAGATCCAGAGGCACGTGATCTAGAGTTTCCTTAGCAGTTCAGTCCTAGTCAGCAACAATAGACGTAGAAGTGAGTCCTTTTAATTGGAGGATGATCCTTGTATTATTATTGCATCAAACTTTTTTCCTTTTTATTTGACAGATTTAGTTGGGGACATATCCCATCAACTTCACAGTTCAGACAATTAGAGGATTTTCGGATGGATGTATTAGTATTAAGTTTTCAGTTTTGAGTATTTATAGATGTGTTGAACCTTATGGCTTGTTTCTGCTTGTTTTTCCACTTTTTTTTAGATATTATTTAGTGTTCATGGTACAGATATCAGGAAAGGGTTAGCTTGTGGTCCTTCGGTGTCATGAGCATCGTGTAACGACTAGATAGTAGTCTCGGGTCTCTACAAGAGGTAATGCCTTACAAAGAATAAGTTCAATTTAAGACTCTTACATTTTAACATGTATACAACTAAGTTAGCTTTGATGAAAGTATTTAAAGTCGAGATCGTAAAAAGTAGTAGTTCGTCTTAAAGTTAAACTGACCAAGTGTGTATTAGTGTTATGTTAAAGTAAGGGGATGAAGATGTGAAAAATGATATAAAATAAGTGAGGTTCTAGATTGAAAACATTTAGCTAGTATGTGACAAGTCGGTTCATCACCTACTTAGATATTATGAGCATGTTAAAAGGAACACCTACTTCTGTTAACTGAACTAGTTTTGGCCAATATTATCTAAAGGAAATGGTAAAAGGGGAAAATCAGAGAAATGGGCACCACAAGCCCCAACTTATCCAGCCCACAAAGAAGTAAATAAAGATGTCCAGTAGTTGCATCACCTACTTAGTTTATGTGGACAAAATGAAGCCAAATAGTGGAAGAAAATAAAGAGGAAAAATAATTAGCAAGGAGAGTCTTTTAAAGTCTAAAAATCTAGTATATAATCTCCTTATTTTCCTCATCCAATCTTGAGTCACTAAATCCTCTTAATCTCTATCCTCCCTCTTCAAAACAACTACCTAAATTTTCAATTAGGGTTCTAATAATTCAACATTTTCTTGCAAATTACACCACAATATCACCACCGGCCCCTTTATTGAATCATATAAAGTAATTCTAGGAGAGTGAGCTGGATAGAGTTAGAGGTGTGGGCCGCAAAGGTATTGACATTCTCTTCTTAGGATTAAGGAAATAATTTCTTGTTATAATCTTTGTCCTTTTCTATCAAGATCCAATTTCAGAAGTCATTATGGACTAATTTGTCCCACTAGCAGGTAAGCCAAACTGTAGCCCAAAAATATAGTAATGGACTAGTTTGTGGAAAATAGAATAATTGCCAAAATTACACAAGTAATTATATTACAAGCCATAAAATATACGGATAATAGCATAACAGAAGATAAATAAGGTAGAGGCTATCAATATCCCACGACCTAGTAAAGTGTGAAGAGCCTCTCACAAAAGAATAAGAGTATTGTATGTATCAAATATAAAATAGTATCAAATATAAAGATAGTACAAAATAGAATAAGGGAAAAAAGTCAGCTACGACTACAAAAGCTCACCCTATCTCTGAACCCCAACAAATATTGATACATGTGTAAGATGGTAGATAGTACTCGTATATACATCAGTGTAGATACTAAAAGAAAGAAATTGAGAAAATAATATCAATGAGAACATGAATAACTATAGCCTAACTAGACCCCCATAAGTCTTACAGATGCAAACAAAAGTAAAAAATCCACATAATCCCCCACAAGCCTAGTAGATGCAGTAAAAAAGGAAGTACTGACCGCAACACTTATACAATATTCAAACATTAAAACCATAAATATGGATCATTCCATAACTTAAATACCAGGCTCAAATCAATTTCATAAGCATCATAAGTAAACCTCAATGCCAGACTGAAACAAAAAATAGAATCTCATATGTTAAAATTGAATTAGAATAGTATTGTACATGCCAGACTCATTCCATAAGAAATATCCACATAGATGCTTGACTCAAATCGATCTTAATATAATAATTGCCCGACTCGAAATGTCCTTTATAACTCCAAGGTACAATCGTAGTCAAAATAATAAAATATCTAAATACTCCTCGAGCTTAAGAATATAAATAGGAGATGTAAAAGGGACTATTTAGTCAGTAAGGAGATAATAGTAGTCTTAACCTAAAGTGGCCTGAAGTGTCCGACTTCTTACCCAAAGGTCTATTCGAATGAAATTTCTACCCGATATAGACTAAGGTTCCAAATCCCACTAAAAAAATCCATATAAGTCTCACTATGCCTTAAAATAGTAATTCAACATAAGTAAAGGGGAGTTAAATCAAATCAGCCTTATTATAGTCTACTAACTGGGTAAATAACCCAAACTTTTCTAATATACATCAAAATATTAGTTCCCAACCTAATATTGATACTATAATTAATCTCAATATAAGAGAAGGGTAAGCTTATCCTACCTTAAAGCCAAAGAATTCCTTATAAAGTGTACTAAATAAGAGATTTCCCTTTCGAGAAGCCTCCATATGATGCAACACTATAAACATGGTGGTCTATGCATTTTATAAGAATTAAGGTTCACATATTTCACTTTTATGCTTAGGATCCAAAATTCATTCAAAATCCCTTATCGAGTATCATAATTTCAAAACCGTCATCACATCCTACTATGCTCAAGGATAATATATCCTCAGGAATGAGTAAATTCTGAGCTCAAATGATGCTCAAATCAAACCATAAAAGAACTATGTATTTATGAATAAATAGGTGAATTAAATAAAGAATTTAGTGAACAGTTACTAGGATTATGATAAGAAAACTAACTTTCTGAGCTCACCATCACCCCATGATCACCAAATGATAAATCTCCCAATTTTCTACACTCTATTTGGATTTAATTCCCATGGTTCAAAGATAAATTCCCTTTTTAATACCTCTTAAGTGGTCATCGCTAAAGCGGCATAGGATCGCTAAAGCGATCCTTGGTACTTATTGACCTCCACTAAAGAGGACAAGATATCAATAAAGCGACATCTGCTTTAGTGGTTAGTACATTGCTATTAAAATAGGAAAGGACTAGATTGGATTCTAAGACAACCCAATGTTCTCTTAAGTAACCACCAGTTATGAAACCAAAGGTCTGCTTAAGTTGTTGTACCAACTGAGTCCATGTACCAGCTAGCTTTGTTTTTTCCACGTTTTCATTAACCCATATGGATTCATTTGAAACCCTATGAATACAAAGAAGCTATGTTAAACCTGAGCTGACACATACTGAATATTGACTGAAACTGTATGAGCTATCATGTAACCATTATAAACTATGTAAGCAATAATGGAGTCCAACCTCTTACCCACATTGAGAAGGAATATTCTATTCTTTCCATGGGAGCAGAACCTAAACTTGAGTGATCACTAAACTAATCCTAATTGAGCAAGGGGAAATAATCTCTGGCAAGTCCCCTAAACATAAAAATATGGTGGCACATAGTTTCTAGAGAAGTAGGATGTGCTGAATCCACACTTTCAATTTGGTGCTAAATCCTACTCCGAACAGAAAGATACGGAAATACTAACTGGTGTATGCACTGATAACTGATATCCTCAGTTCATGGTATTTTGAAAATAACTATGCATACGGATTCTGAAGTAATTATAATGTATAAACTGACAATGCTCCACATGATCACGGTGATCTAACTATGACATTAAAACCATTGTCTGACTGACTTGTAACTTTAAAAAAATGGAAATCATGTAAAACACATAGGTAGTGAGTGTTAATAACCCGCCGTCATTGAATGCTTGTAAAGAAAATATAATATCAAACTTTAAATAATGATCTATGTAATCATGGTTCAAAGACCAAAAACATAAAAATTTCATCAAACATGTAAGAATCATGAACTTGAACATTGGAATGTGTTAAACATAGAAAATCAACATGATTACCTGGCTAAATACATAAATTGGAGATTTAACATGAAATTCACTTTAATCATGACATGGGAAATTGTAGTTTAAAGCATGAATTAATCTAATCTTTCATGGGATCATACGTGAACATGAAATTGAGTTCATGTACTAAGGAAAAACATGAATATAATGCATTCGGAACATATAAAACTCCATAATAACAAAACAATATGTACTTTAGTTGAAAAAAGGGTTTTTGGGCTCCATGGGTGAAAGAGACCCATAGATGAATAACGACATACCTTAACTAAATGAATACTTGAAGAAACTTGAAATTGGAACTTGAACCCTAAAATTATTGAGGAAGAAAGCTTGAATTTTTGGACTTGAATGATGAACTTATGAAAGGAATACTATTGAACTTATTAAAGGAATACTATTCTTGATGTTTTCTTGAAGATTCTTGAGCTTGGAAACTTATACACTAGGATTTCTTGGGAAAAGCATTTGGATTTTGTTCCTAGGAAGGAGGAGGGTTTACAAATGTATTTGATCATGAAAAGTGGGCAAATAATGCCTTTTTGGTGTATTAATCCGTCACTTGGGTGCTTTGGGGCAAGGTGAAATGCTTGAAAGGCCCTTTGTTCTTGTTTTTACGGATGCAGTAAAACATTACCCCACATCATGGTGCTAGACGCGGTAACTTAGTCTCGTATCACGGCGCTATCGCAATAGCTTACGGGTTCTAAAGAAAATGATCATATCTTTTTGCTCAAGTATCGTATTAAGGTGTAATTGGTATCTTTGGAAAGCTAATTCAATTATCTTTAATTATATGGATTTTGAGATAAAAAAATTATACATATATAAAAAGGAATATACATTAAAGTTAACCTCCGTAGAATGGAATCCCAAAATTAGTCCGAATCGAAGGCTCTTAGGTCAACATTGCTCTAGGTGATTCCTATGCTGATTTTTCACCTCATAAGCACTTCACGCACTAGGGTAAAGATAATGACACAGGTATTCAAATATAAATAATGGTAATAGAGTTTAGACATGTATCAATGATGGTTTGATTTCTAGCTCAGAAATGCAAGGTGTTACATTATCTGCCCATTGGAATCATTCGTTCTTGAGTAACACTCGTTAGACTGAGAATACTAAGGTAAATGTGACCATATACTAAAGATTTATGGCTTAGAACATAATGGCATAATTGAGTCTGAGCATGAGACATGAAATGAACTGATTTCGTGAATCTATCCAATGACATGAGAATGGTTATAAGGCTGAGATAAAAACGAGAGAATCAACCTATAAGTAACCATTACCTTAGGATGGATATAGTTTTGTAAAGAAAATTTGAGAGTTTTAGGACATGGAAACTCGGAGTATTACAACATTTCCCTCTTGGGATCATTCGTACCCTAAATGATAATTACTTGGCTTAAATTCTAAGGAAAGTCTAAGATGATGAACAGGACTCTTACGAACTGAATCATGATTGAGTATAAGAATCTTAAACATGATGCATGAACATAACTAAATTCACAATTTACATAGATACAAACAAAGTACCTCTTGGAATGGCGATACTCAAGAAACTTTAGATAGTAATAGTAGAACGAAAGATGAAAAAACCATAGGAACTTGTCTGTCTGATTGCTAAAATGAAACACTGGCTATATAGACTGAATTATACCGAAATCTTGTACTCACTTGGAGTATTTCTTCAACACTTTTTCTAAGAAATTCTAAAAATGATAGGGAGCAAAGAATCTTGGGGATGATTTGAGTGAGATATCTAAATATGGAATTATAACATGGCTACCACGATATAACGTGGAATATAGGCCTTTGAAGCATACGCTAGGATAGAATTACAATGCCTTAGGCAATGCAACTGCCTAATTTGAGCATAGCTTCAATCCTTAAATACTAACTTGGGTACATATAACTACTCCTACCAAAGTTTGAGTTGAGCTACCTACTCTTACCATGTTCAAGCCTAACTAAAAATTAAAAGGTACTGAACATAACACCATAATGCTAGTCTAAATCATGAATTCAATACCCCACATATTTTCACAATTTCTCATCTAAAGAATCATACTTCGTACCACCTCAACAACTTAATTCAGCCTCTTACTAAGAATTTATAAGCGCCAAATGTACCCATGAACTTATATTCCAACGTGAACTTCAAGCCTATCATTATAACCACCTACGAACTTCTAGGAAAACAACCATAAAAGTATCTTTCTCATAATCTCTATACCTCTATCAATAATAAATTTGTTGTACTATTCGTTAGAAGACACACATACAATTCTCTACTAACCATGGCATATACGAAAAGCATAACCTCAATCTTCCTTTAACCTTATAGCCTTATATAAAATATGCATACTTCAATATTATCTTTAACAAGGAACATTTACTCTCTCTCACCAAAACAATTACTCATCACTACTATTCTTTCATAAGGAGAGGTGACTGAAAGGTTCTAACATAAGCTGGCTATTTTATTTGCCTCAAGAATAAGGCAGAGTTAGAACAAATGGATTAACATAAAAATCTGCATAAGTTCCTTAGAGAACACTTCTAATACACGATCTGAGACATAAAAGAAGGGAAACTTTTCTTAAATGCCTAGCAGCCACTTGAACAAAATAAGAGATGTCTCCATACCATTCTGTAAGACTCTACTAGAGACGGCTTCATAGAAACACTAGGAAACTTGAAAACTTGGCTTTGATACCATGTTTTCCATGACTAGAGACTACCCATAGTCCTGACATAGTGCTTGAAACCACAAGTCATCCCAACCTAACCCATGAACTGGCTTACTGCTTGAGAAACTAAATTAAATTATATAATACTAAATTTTTAATGAGTGGAAACATGATCATAAGGAAATCTCAAGAATTATATAACTAATAAATCATACAATCTGATAAAATATGAAGAAAGAATGTGAATTACATTCCATGAATCTAACTGACTATCTATGAAGCCTCTACTATTTTGATCGTACATAACTGCATATGCCTTCAACTACCACAAATCAATAAATACAATACAGTACATGAACCACAATTCACTGGAGTCCTAGAATTAGGAGAACTTATCACAACATGTTAGAATCTTTAACTATATGATTATGATATGTAGGTTACAACTGGTACCTACATTATGAGACAATGTAGAACATAGACAAATATGTGGATTAGAACTTCTAGAATGTACTAAGAAAGTGGGTATGAATGCAATAAGTAAAATAGATTTCATGCATAATCTTAAAATATGCATGCTAAGTGAAAGTAGACTCACCAAGAGACTGAATAAAACTTAAAGTGGAAGCATCTTAATACATTAGCAACAAACATAATTTGATAAGATGGTGAATCACTATACTTAGTTACTTAAATCCATCACTTGGATGTATTGAACTTTGAAGCTTAAGCACTTTGATTTTTGGGAAAGGTGTATGGATTATCTTATTAGGAAAGAGGAGGGTTTATATATGGATTTGATGATGAAAAGCTTGCAAATAGTGGCTATTTGGTGTTTAAATCCATCACTTAGGTGCTTGGGGGAAGGGGAAATGAATAAAACACCCTTTGAGCTTGTATTTATGAATAAAGAAAAACATTACGCCGCATTGAGGAGCTAGACGCGGTAAGTTAGTCCCGCGTCTCAGCACTATAGTGATAGCTTACTGCTTTTGACGTAAATGATCATAATGTTCTGCACGAGTATCATATTAAGGCAAAATTTGTATTGTTTTAAAGCTAATGTAATTATATATAATTTTGTGAGCCTTGAGATAAAAAATTACACATAAATAAAATTTTATATTTGTTCAAAGTTGACCCTTATAGAACCAAATCCCAAAATTTTTCCAAATCAAAGGTTGTTATCTCAACTTTTCTCTAAGTGATTCTTATGAAGATTTTTTACCTCATAAGAATTTCATACACTAGGGTAAAGATCATGACACATGTATTCATATATAAATCATGGGATTACGGTTTGCACATGTAGCAATGATGATTAGATTTCTAGCTCAAGAATGCGTGGTGTTCATTATCTCCCCCTTTGATTCATTCCTCCTCGAGTGAGATTAGTTAGACTTAGAATAATAAGGTAATTGTGACCATATATTTAACATGCATGACTTGGAGCTTGATTTAATTAGTGATTGTTAAATTAGACATGAACTAAACTGATTTCGTTAATATATGCAATGATGTGACAATGGTTATAATGCTGAGACAGAAACTAGAGTGTCAACTTATGTGTAACTATTACCTCAGGCTAGATGTAGTTTCATGAATGAAAGTTAAGTGATTTAGGAAAAGAAAACTTTGGGTATTACCACATCTCCCTCTTGGGATCAATAGTCCCTTCAATGATAATGACATGGTAGAAATTCTAAGGAAAGGATGAGATGATGCATGAGAAACTTACGAACTAAATCATGACTGAATATTTGAATCTGATACATTATGCATGAACTAAACATAATTCACAATCTACATAGATGTGAACAAATTACCACTAGAAATGGGAATACTCAAGAAACTTCTGATAGTAACACTAGATTGAAAAATGGAAAAACCATAGGAACTTGTTCGTCTGACTCCTAAACTGTATTGCTTGCTACACAGACTGAATTATAATGAAAGACTATACTCAACTGGAATATTTCTTCAACAATCTTTCTAAGAAGTTCTAATAATAGTAGGGAGCATAGAATATTGGGCATGATCTCTGCGAGATATTTGAATAAGGAATAACAACATGGCTACTTTTATATAACGTGGAATTTAGGCCTATGAAACATAAGCTAGCATAGAATTCCTAGCCCTTATTCGAGCTTACCCTCAATCCTTAAATACTGAATGGGTACATATAGCTACTCCAACCAATGTTTGAGTGGAACTACCTGTCCTCATTATAATTTTTACGGGTATTCGCTCTTCGGGGATGCATTTCTGAAATAGGAGAGCATAAATTATTAGATGAGAGGTACAGCTGTAGGAATAATAGAATCTGAAAGAGAGCAACAACTTTTACCTAAAATATTTTGTAGCCTCTTGCTCAAAGATATGGTGTGCTACAAACCGATGATCAAGACTATACTTAACGAGGCTTGTTAGACTCTCTAGGACTCCTTAAACCTTAGGCTCTAATACCAAGTTTGTAACACCCTGAAAATAGGTCGTGGGACGTCACACAGTGCTTAAGGCAACAAGTATCCCTAAGCTAACCCTTTGACACTGTTACAACATATAATAACTTACTTCTTCATAAAATAAATAAAATACTAATTTTGTCATATTAAATGATAGGAAATATGAAGAAAATATTTGGTCCAAACGACCACAATACTGAAAATCGTAACATACTAGCAATATGATAACTAGTCTAACAAAGATTTTACTACACCAGGAACTAGAGAGCCATTAGGATAGGTCCTCAACTAATTCAAACTGAATTGAAAGCCATAATATATCTACTAAGGTACTGAAATTTCTAAAGATAGGTCCTCTAACCATGAAGACTCACTACTATGGAGATGTTGACAAAGGTACTTGGAAATCACTGACGAGGCTCAGATTGAGCACCTGAACCTATATTACAGGACAATGTAGAGCATAGACGTATATGTGGATCAACATTTGGGAATGTACTAAGTATATATGGGCATATGCATTTACATAAATAAATATCAGTACTTTTTCCATAAATAATACATACAATTAGTAATGACTGACATAGCTTGAATAAGTCTAACAATGTAAAGCTCATAAATCATGTATAATGAGGCATGTAACAAAAAACTTATGAGTCATTATACATGACTTTTAAAAATATCTACTCGCCTCTTATTCTCAATACATAAAGGTTAAAGGGACTTTAAACAATTCTTTCAACATCGGGAGTTTCTTCTAACTCACATAAACCATGTGAGCTACATGGAGTCGAACATCTTTTCCTCTTGAAGAAAGAAACCTCATGTTGGGAGAGGTGTCATACTCTTACAAAGGGGTATAACCTCAAGTCAGTGATCATTATCTCGGCCTCGGGCCTATAAATCTCAGTCCTACAATGGCATGTAGTTCTGGGGTATGGGACCATAGAATCATACACAGCACAGTGCTAAATACTACTCTCATACATAGCTCAAAAATCTTAGGAAATCTATCATAAAACAACACAAGTGTCTATACTGAAGACAAAAGTATAATTCTCTTAGCTTTAAATCATAAAGACTAAATAATGTGGATTCTTCTCTTAACTCAGGCTAAAAAAATAATCTTCTTTTTAAATTAATTACTCGTTGATTGAATCTTACTTAACAACATACTCTTCAGGAAACATCGAAACACATAATTTATTTAAAACTTATACTTATGCTCAAATAATCTCAGTGTCATAATAAAGATTAGATCATGACATTAATCTTGAAAACATCAAATCGATACAAGGATGTTCAACTCATACCATAATTTCTCAACTCATGTCATAAAATAGTGAAATAATCATGCAAATCAAGACTTGAGTAACTCATAATTTCATAATCTCAAAATAAATTAATTTGGGTATAAACCCACTTGTAAGAATATGAAATTCCTTAATTAAAATTGACAATTTGGGCACAAGAACGAAATGAGTGTTCTTGTTCAAATCCCACGTACCTTGAATTAGAAGCTTTGGATGAACTCTAACTTTTGGGACCCTATTTGTACTCTTGAATGTGGGTTCTTGAAGCCCTCGACTTTAGAACCTTTAATATTCACTCAGTTTAGAAAATATATGGTGAATCCTTGAGATTTTTTGAAAATGATGTAGATACATAAGGGTTTTTGGTTGAGGGAAATTGTGAAAAAATCTCATATGATGCTTGTAGTGGCCCTAAATTTTGATGTTTGCACAGTTTAGGAGACTTGGATAAAGTCCGAAGTACCCTTTTTAACTTCTGTACGAAGCTAAAAAATTGAACTGGGAACCCAATTTTATGGGCCACTGTGACACGCCACTATTACGATGGCTCATTTTAAATTGACAAATGGGAATCTGCGAGTCACCGTGAAGTGGAGACATTGTATTGTCCCACTAGTTGGCACCTAGAACTTTAGCGTGAAGCAATACAATTGCGCTAGGCCACCGAAAATTGACTATAAGGAAATTGGCGTCCTCCACGATGCGGCACTATCGCATAGTTTTAATGGAATTTGACGATTGTCAAATATACCCACTCCAAGATGCGCCAAGCAATAAAATAATGTTATTTTATGACTAGCAATTAAATTAGCCAGAACTTTTTTACCGCATATCGGATTCGGGTGAATCTTATATCACCGGTAAACTTATTAAATATCCCATGTGATAAAAAGTCTAAATTAGGAAAGTTCTATATGGTGAACACGATACTCACTTTGGAAGTCACTTCTCAAATTTTTAGGACCAAAATTAGGCCTCACTTGACACATACTAAGGCTTATTCTATGAGACAATTTTGTAGGGTCTTACAATATCTCTCCCTTGGAAATATTCAAACTCGAATATTGCTAGTTAGACTAAGAACACAGGAAAAACTGAGTATACATAATTGAAGAAATTTTCTAAACAAGCTCTATGTCTTTCTAAACTCTTGAATACTTTAAGGAATGCATGAACTTATTAAGGGTAGAGGCATAGCTAAAATATATATTAGAAGGTTTAAATTATGGAAGAATATTACCTTTATCTTTATCTGAACATTCAAAAAAGAGGTGCGGGTACTTGGCTCGCATGTCTGCTTCTGCCTCCCAAGTAGCACCCTCAACTGAATGGTTCCACCACAAAACATTGACGAAGGAAACCTCTTTGCTCCTCAATCTATGGATCTATAAATTTAGAAGTTCAATAGGAATCTCATCAAATAAAATACTATTATGAATATCAGAACTCTCTGAAGGGTCTATTACAAGGTAATCACCAATATGGTTTTTAAGCGTGGAGACATGAAAAATAGGATGAACGGCTGACAACTCTATGGGAAACACGATTTTATAGGCTACTTTACCAATACAGATCAATACTCTATAGAGCCCAACATAACAGGGACAAAGATTCCCCTTTTACCCAAACTTTTTTACCCCTTTCATAGGTAAAATCATTAAGTACACCAAATCACCCACCTCAAACTCAAGATCCCTTCTCCTCATATCGGCATATGACTTTTGATGACTCTGAGCTATCTTCAATATTTCTCTAATCAATTTCACCTTCTCCATAGCCTCACATACTCCATTAGGTGCAATCACAACAGCCTCTCCTACTTCAAACCAATCTATGGGGGATCTATATTTTCTACCATAAAAAGCCTTAAATAGTGCCATCCCGATGCTCGCATGATAACTATTATTATATGCAAACTGGATCAGGGATAATTTATCATCCCAAAGAACTTTTAAATCAACTGTACATGCCCTCAACATATCTTCTAGAGTCTGAATGGTCCTCTCTGCTTGACTATCTATCTGAGGATAAAGCGCAAAACTAAAATAAACTTAGGTACCAAGACCCTTCTGAAACATTCTCCAGAACTTATAGGTAAACAGAGTACCAAAAAGAAACTCCATTTAACCTGACCAACACCCAAATATACAATCTAGCATGATCTTCAGCTTTATAAAATATAGACACAGGCAAGAAATACTCGAACTTAGTCAGCCTATCTACAACAACCCAATTAGAATCATGATGATAACACGAAAGATGTAAACAATTCCCAAAGTCCATATTCATTTTTCCCACTACTAAGTGGGTATACCAAACTCTTGCATCATACTACCAGGTCTTTGGTATTCTACCTTAACCTATTGGCACAATGTACACTTTGCTATAAACTCAACTATTTCCTTCTTCATACCACACCAACAATAGATTTCCCACAGGTCGTGGTACATAATGGTAGCACCGGGATGATTAGAATACTATGCGCCATTCGCCTAAACCATAATCCTCTACATCAGATGATAAACATGATGCACACACAATCTTCCCCACAATCTCAGCATACTATCTCCCCCTAGGGAGAAAATCTCTACCTTTTAGTCCTTAACTGACCACTTTAGTCTAATCAAACTATTATCTAAGTCTTCCATCTCTTTAACGTTCGAAACTAAAGTGGTTTGGAACTACTTTGCACCAAAGTATTTCCCTCAGCAGAATCAAGCAACCTAACACCCACTCTACCTAGACAATGCACATCACGTGCTAAATCCTTCTTACCTTCCTCTACATTAGTAACACTACCATTGGACAATCTTCTAGGGGCATATGCTAGTATATTGGCCTTGCTCGGTTATTCCAACACACTTTAATCATAGTCTTTTAACAAATCTAACCACCTTCTCTTCCTAAGACTCAAATCTTTATAGTTAAATACATATTGAAGACTTTTATAATCAGTAAAGACATCAACATGAACACCATAAAGATAGTGTTTCCGTATTTTCAAAGTATAGACCACAATAGCTAACTCAAGATCATGGGTTGGGTAGTTCTTTTCACGTGGATTCAATTGGCTAGAGGCGTAGGCTATAAAATTACCTCTTTGCATTTACACACAACCCAAACAAACTCTAGAGGCATCACTACACACCAAAAAACCATCTGTACCATCAGGCTAAGTAAATATAGGGGATGAAGTAAGTTAAGTCTTCAACTCTTGAAAACTCTTCTCATAGGAGTTTGACCACTGGAACCAAACCTTTTTTTTAGTCAACCGGGTCATGGGAGACACAATGGAAGAGAAAACTTCGACAAGACAGTAGTAGTAGCCAGCTACACCCAAGAAACATCCAATGTCAAATAGGGAAAAAGGTATAGACTAATTTCTTATAGCCTTTGTCTATTGGGGATGAACTCTAATGCTTTTGGCTGAAATGATATGACCTAGAAAGGCTACTAATCTTAGTGAAGTTTCACACTTGTTGAATTTGGTGAACAACTGGTGATCTCTAAGAGTTTGCAAGACAATTCTAAGATTATCTGCTTGGTCGTTCTTAGTACGGGAGTACACAAGGATATCATCTATAAAAACAATGAAAAAAATATCAATATATTGCTTGAACACTCGATTCATAAGGTCCATAAAGGCCACTGGGGCATTGGTTAGCCCGAAAGACATCACTAGAAACTCAAAGTGACCATACGAGTTCGAAAGGCTATCTTTGGAATATCATATTCCATTAATTTAAGCTGATAATAGCTGGATCTAAGGTCTATCTTGGTGAAATAATCTGCACCTTTCAACTAGTCAAACAGGTCATCAATTCTCAAAAGAGGATACTTATTTTTGAATATGACCTTATTAAGCTAATGATAGTAAATGAACATATGCAAAGAACCATCTTTCTTTTACATGAACAGGATAGGTGCACCCTAAGGAGATACACTGGGACTTATGAAACCTTTATATAAAACATATTTGAGTTTGTCCTTCAACTCCTTATGCTCTATAGTTACCATACAATATGGCAGAATTGAATTAGGCTGAGTGTTGGGAAGAAGGTCAATCCCAAATTCTAATTGAATCGTTGGAGCCTATGACTTAGGATCCATTTGGTTTTTTAAGATTCAGACATCTGACTCTAAGTGCACATCTGAATGATTAAGATCGTATCTCTAGATTTGAAAACTGAATGATTAAGACTATTTGTTTTTCAACATCTGAATGTGTAAAAAAAATTTATTTGTATGCATAATAGAATAAAAAATATAACTCAATAAAAAATTATTTATTTATTAAAAAAATATGAAATTTAATACAACAAAATTATTAGTATTTGATTAAGAAAAAACAATTATGTTTGTTAGTGATAGTGGCTATTGATTATAATGGTGATTGCAGTGACAATGATTGATGTTAGTGATTAATAATGTCAGTGGTGATAATTATAATGGTTGGTATTATAGTCATTATTATGATGGTGATGGCTATTGTGATGTGACGTTTCTTGATATTTGTAGTTTAAGGTGTTGATTTTGTTGGCTAAAACATGAATACATGATGATTAACAATGTGTTGGTGCTAGTTTAAAATTTTATCTGTTGTGATGGTGCAAATGGTTGTTAGTAGAGATAAACTATAGCGATGGAACTAGTTGAAGTAGTGGTAGAGGTTTTGTGTCATTGGATTTTCACAAAGTTATGTCAAAGAGAGTCTCTTTTTTGGGTGTATAGTGTGCCACAATTATATATATGAGGCTATGAGGCATTTAACAATGTTTCCCTTTCCTGTTGTTCTATTTCTAACTATAGAGTAAGTTATTGAATCTTCTCTAATTCTAGTATGTTGTATTTTTAGTTCATGCCTC